>OY829915.1:235023429-236314072 GCA_963691935.1 Nephrotoma guestfalica | reverse complement strand
AATGGTAGTAATAGTAGTAGTAGTAGTGGTGGTGGACTTCAATTAAAAAATATATCAAATTTAAAAGCGAACCCAATCAATGCATCGGCCGCCTCCAATTTAAAAACATCAAGCCTGGTACACAATTTAAAAGCGACCACACAAAAATACATTGATTCGTCAAAATCACCGGCCGACTCAACAATATCATCAACATCGTCCACATCATCGTCATCGGTAACAACGGCGGGTGGCGGAAATGGTGGTGGTGGTGGTGGTCGTAGTGATTCAGTATTTAAATTTGAATTCGATGAAAATGTAAGGCGTCATGGCCAACAAATTTTTAATAATTTCTATGACAATCGGGGTACGGGCTGTACCAACAATGCGAATAGTAATGATACTAGCGTCAACTATAATAGTAATAGTGATAGTATTATAACAAATATGGGCAATAAAATGAATATGTACTACGATGATTACGAGTCGATGAACGACTCGGACGATAGTGACGAGGAGATTAATGTAACGTGACCGTACTAAAGATTCCCGCCAAAATATATATTTACTATTAACTAATTTAATTTGTTTCATCCTTCTCATGTACATACACTATACATACGAGTACATATTTAGTTTTTTAATTGGAAAATAAAATTGAATTAACATGTAATTTAAATTATAGCAAGTAAATATATTTCTTCATAAACATTTTTATTAATTATACAGCAATTAAAAATTAATAATTATAACTAAGTAATTTGTAAATAATATAAATATATATTTAATTAATTTATTTCTTTTAATTATAATTTAAAACAAAAACAAATAAATGGAATTTTTGAAAATAAATTTTTAATTCAATTTAATTTGGGTGAGTCTTGATTGAAATATTACGACAATTTATTATGCGAATAAAGTTCTCGAAACCCAATCGATAGCAATCGTAAAAAGTAATAGTCAATAAGAGAGCCAATCACTGAGGATTTTGTAAATTTGTCTTTGAGTAGTACAGAACCAATTAATGATCAAGGTAAAACTCCAACATTTAACACAAAAACAATGTTGCTTATCATCGAGTAAGCAATCGTAGTGCGATATATTAGCTTCATATTTTAATAGAAAAATTTAAATAAAGAATCTGTTAATGGCGTGCAGGTTGGCCACCTAATTTTTATGCCCATAAACTAATGCATACAATTACAAAAGAAATACCAACTGATATATATCCTAAAAAGTGACTTTTGACTTTTTAGTCAACGGAAGTTAATTTTAGTGTCTTTGATTTTAGTGGTGAATAAAATAAGGTTGTGTTCCTAGGCGATAATCGTTAGTGTCATCTATTACGAAATAGATAAACCAATTAAATATTTGTCTAAGTTTTAAACCCATGTTAGGCTCCACCTATTTTTAAACATTAAAAGTAAATTTCGTATTGTGCATAAAATCAACTTTAGTACAAATTGTTCAAGAAAAAATTTTATATTTTTCTATTAAATTTACCACAAAGAAAATTACAATATTCGTTTTATTGCATCACGAATGCTTAAAATAGCAGAGCTTTTTTGTTGGTTCACTCAAATTAATTCCGATATTGTGGTATAGACCATTCAAAAATGGTTTAGACTGAGGGCGAATAGTCGGATAAAAGACGAAATTTACGTTGATGAAGGTAAAATTTTCTTTGGCAATCTGTTTGAAAAACTTGTTCAAAACTTGTTTGTTGTAAAATCAGTTTTAACCGTAGTAAACGATTTACTTTACTGTTCGTTTACTACGAAAAAATCGATTTTAGTACAGATTTTTCGATCAGTTTACCACAGAGTTTTTTAAAAATAATTGAATTTACCGAAAACTTGACTTAAAATCGACTTTTACCCGACTATTGGTACGCAGCCACTATAAATCTTCGTAATTCTAAACTGTCATTCATTGGTTGTGTGCCAAACTTAAGGTAAAAGTCAATTTTAAGTAAATTTTTCGGTAAATTCAATTATTTTTGAAAAACTCTGTGGCAAACTGATCGAAAAATCTGTCCTAAAATCGGATTTTACCGTAGTAAACGATTTACCTTAAGTTTGGCACACAGCCTTTGCTAGTTGCTCCAAATACATGTCCAAGAAAATAATTATTACTTTACAGCTCTTGGCTTGCTTTGCCTGTAAATTATCTTAAAGTTTTGAGTGAGAATATTTGACGTTTGTCTACCGTAGTGATTCCTATGCTTAAGATTAGGTAATACAGAGAGAGCCCCTCTATTGGCAGATATAGGCTGCACATCAATAGTCGAATAAATCGTGTCAAAATTTTCTATTGATAAGGAAAGGTGGTTCTATGTCATTTATGTATGAAAAACAATATCGTTCATATGCCCACCACGGCTGTGTCAACAGGCCTGCCTCCGAACATCAACATTTTCGATGGCTTTTTCCAATAAAAGCGGATCAATGACCTCAATTTCATCTCAAATGTTGTTTTTAAGTTGTTGAATTGTTTGTGGACGATATGCTAATCGTCTTACCTTTCAAATAACCCCACAAAAAATAATCAAGTGGTGTTAAATCTGGCCTTCTTGGCGGCCAAAGAACTTTACAGCTTCTTGAAATTATGCGAGCAGCAACTTTTGTTGACAATAAATGGATTATTGCACGACTTGCGTGGCATGTCGCTCCGTCTTATTGAAACCAACGGTCGTTGACACGCAATTCATTGAATTGGGGCCACAACAAACCAGTTAACATGTTGCGATAACGTTCCTCATTCACTCTATGAGGATTATCAACTCCCCAAATTCGACAATTTTGCTTATTGACGTACCCATTAAGATGAAAATGAGCTTAATCGCTAAAGATGATTTTTGATGAAAAACCTTTATTTCATTCAAACATCCAGTTAACAAAACGACGACGATTTAAATGGTTTAAATAGTTTTGTATGGATGCAAATGAAGATCAACATCGTTCGTGAAATGTTTAGCTCTTGTGAACGATGCTTGGTTGGTGTGCTTGGTTCATCACGAACACTGTCACTAACAGGATGGATGAACAGTTGATACAGTTGACCTTCTACTGAACCAGTGTTTTCAAAATGATCAATAATTTTGTCAATTGCACGCCCATGTAGGACATCAATGCCGACCAAAACTCTCACGTAATTTACGAAATGTTGTTGTTTTCGAACCATTATTTTAGCGACTCCATGATGATAAATGGCATATTTTTAACTCTTCATATGTCAAAGAATTTTTTAGAACAAATAACATTAAGTACTAAAATGCATCGATTGAAAAAGGGACCAACAGATGGCCCGCCCTGTAAAATTAGATCGGAAAAAATGGAAAAACTAAATGTTGCCTATTGCCCGAGTACTTACCACCATACTAAATAGTGACTCCTTTCTTTTAAATAGTTCTATGAAATTTCTGCTAAGAAATAATTCTGGCCTCGAAACTTTTGCCGATTAACCATTTGATCTTTCGCAGAAGTAAAAAAAAAGGATTTAAAAAAAAATATCTGTATGTCTGTATGTATGAGCAATCTTTGGAGACAGTTTGTGGCCTCTCTGCAGCCCAGATAGAGCAACTGATCGGAGTGAAACTGTATATTTAACCAACTTTTAACTAAATGATTCTAAACTAATTTTGCAACAATACCGGGTCATATCAGTTTTCCAAAATTTAGCGGAAATGACGATTTTTGACAAACAAAAATGTTTTTCAATAAAAATTCGGAACCTGTACTGCTCAGACGAGTTGCTTGATCGATATGCAACCTGACTAACGATTTTTGACTTGAGGTTTTTTTTGTACAAATTGCGAGATCCCAGAGATTTTTGGCCGAACTACTGATTGTAAATTAATTTTCAAGCGAAATTAGTTCAATCAGTTAATTTCACAAAAATTCACGGTGTGAATTTAGAATGTAGATTTCCCGCAACCAGGTACTCCTTGAATTGATGTAATGCCCGGGTTTTGTTTTTCCATTGGTAAGCAAAGCGAATTAATTTTTTCAAAAATTGTATGGTCCAGCATTACTTCTGGAGAATTAGAACAGAAAACTGTTGTTATCTCAATCAAACTAGACCATTATTTCTCCATCGAGTCGCCAGCTTTTCTAGATATTTCCGGTTTTCAATGTGGTAAACAAATTCCCTGTGTGCTTGCAGAGTACGGCAGTGTATCAATGTTTTGTAATATAGTTTTGACAAATCATCGTCGTGAAGAAATCCTTGCATTAGATTTTTGTAGTAGCTTTCGGGTTCCTCCTCTGATTAGTAATTTGAAAATGGTGGAAAAGAAACGCCGTTTAATGTTTCCGCATGACATGTTACATAAGATGATCGTATACTTCGTTTTCTGTTAGAGGTATTCTCTTTGGAACTCTATTCCATTAGATATTAAGAGATCGGCGTCGCTTAGTTCTTTTAAAACGAGTTATTTAGCGTGGCGCGCTTGAATGACAATACATTTGTATAATAATATTTTTATATTTATTTATATTGTTTTTGTACGTAGTTTATAAGCATTCACTTCTTGCAGTATCCTCCGTAACAAATGAGCTTGAGCTCAACATGGAGGGTATTAGCATGGAGTGGATTTGTTTTTTGAAAAAATCTGAGGTTTTTATGTCTAATGGAAGTATTTTTTTGTTGATGTTCATTTATTATGCTTCCATATGTGCTTTTCCTCTACTAAAATTGTTATGTCAATCTATCAATAAATAAATAAATAAATAAATAAATATACCGACGATCCATCGCGATGATAAGGTCCGCTCATATTTAACCGACTCGTTAAAATTGGTGTTTAATATTCATTTCACATTACTAGATTTTAAGTTTGTAATGAAGCTATACCACACTCCAGAATACAACACACTTGATTTCTAAAGCTAAAAAATTTAAGTTACCGGACGTTTGGTAAAACTGTCTTTTACCAGAGAATTTTTCTGTTTTCAATTTCCGTGGATGACCATGAATCCAAGGTGATGGTCGAATCCAACCAACAGTAAGTTCTAATATCCACTAGGTCCATGGCACCTTGAACGTGTTTTATCAATCTTGTAACTAGTAACGCTGCTCTAACCGAGGGATGGATAGTTTTATTTTAAAGGGCGTGACACGTGCTTTTGACATTAATAAATGTGTGGTGATGTGGCCTCTTTCATCAGCGCTTCGGCAATAAATTGGTGTAGCATATGCTGAATCCGAAGCATCAGCGAACCCATGTAATTTTATAGATGTTTTCCTTGTGAAGCCAATCCAACGCGGAATCATCATATGTGTCATTGTTGATATTTCTTCCTTGTATTGAATCCATACTTTATTCAATGTGGAAGGTAGTGCTTCGTCCCATTCAATGCCCAGGGTCCAAGCTTCTTGCATCATTAATTTAGCGGTAATGGTTATTGTTGACATGTTGACAATAATCCGACATATAAAATTTGAAATACATCTTCCATGAGATGACGTATATCGTTGCCTAAATTGATAATTTGGTTGGTATACATTCCAGGATGTCCCTGGAGTTGGATGCTCATTTCCGAAGATTTAGACCACCTTGTTCGGTAGTTGTTCTTGTCTCATTGACGTCTGCTACAGCTTCCTCTAAGACGACGGCTCTGGTTAGCTTGTATATAACAAGCGTAGAAGTCCGATGGTACAATTCTTGAAGCTGTTGGGAAGTTGCTGTGTTCTTCTTATGCTAGTTGTAACAGAGCTCTGACTGCTACATGGCCACCATAGTACCTTAGGTTACAGTGTACAACCTGTAAACCGCCATAGGTTTTCTATGGTCATCCCTCCACACAATTCTTTTTATGTATCCAGATGTACTAATTCCTACGATTGAAGTTGATGTATTTCTGGATGAACTGGTGATACATTTGTTTAAACGCTGGATCCCTCACAAATTTTATTTCCAGTTGTGTTAGTCTGAGAACTTTCTTAGATTCGCCCAAGTTAGAAGTATCCGATTTAAATGGAATTGTCTGTGTTCTTCTATTCTTATTTCTTCTTCAGAATGATTTCTTTCCTATGGAATGGAGCCATTCTCGATAAATAACTTGAGTTCTATTGTCTTGGTTGTTAGCATGGTTGTTATGTTCTGATTCTCGATAGGCCTAGGGCTCCCGATGATCCGATCCATCCGAGCTCAGTGTTTTGAGCTATTGGTTGATGTTTCTCGTCCTTTATTAGGCCATTGGTGGCGATAAACAGATAATAATCTGCACCTAAAGTGATTGTAAAGTGGGTCGACGAGTTGTACAGAGTTTCTCGAAAATCAACGCATCAACTTTTAGACGAAATTCACCATCGAATCTTGGTGCTAATTTTAAACTCGTAAAGTGACTGCAAGTGCCGGCTTAGTTTCCTCCAATTCCCGAAATGTTGACATTGATCTTCCTTCTTTTGAGATTAAACTTGTTAGAAGCCTTGGAGGTGCCCAGTTAGCTCTCTCTCATGTCGTTATTTTTTCGAATTGGTCAAGCGGGTGACGTTTGGAGCATGCTTTAATCCAACAATCAAGATTAACAATAGCAACGTTGACTTGCTTTAAAGGTTGTATAGTTGATGAATTGCTTTCTGTGTTCCATGATATTGATTTAGCGCTGCCCTCTAAAGACTGGAATCTCCTTCCAAGAAGTTGAAATATTGTGTTATTGTTGGTAGATTGGGTTGGCTCAAGTTGATTCATTATTCATATAGCCGAATGAATTCTGAATCTAGTTTTTCTGATAGAATGAACGCTACGAATGATTCAAATGTGGAACTTAATTTTAAGCATTTAATGTTGTGGAGCGTTTCTTTTGCATTATCATGCAAGTTGCATTATCATGCATTATCATACGAATTGCTCCTGCAGAAGCCGCTTGAATCGTTGGTGCAGATAAACGCGAGTTGAAATATTTGTTCGCAAGGAACCGAAGATTGTTGTACCTGGCATGTAGCAAATTCCATCCTTACTCATAATTTTTTCCTATGTTTCCTATGAGCTGCGCCTTTCTGGACGTGTGCCTATAAATAAGTCATTTCGACTGTAGCGGAGGTTTGGTTGTTTGAATGAATGGACTCCGTGAATAAATCGTTGAACGAGCTCCAGGTATCATACTCTCCGATGAATGTTTTTATATCTACTTTCGGTAGTTTGATGCTGCGCACTTTTGCGGGACCGTATTTGGCTTATGAACGCTTTGAAGTCGCACTATTGTATCATCCACCTTATCCATTAAGGTACCATAGTAGTCACTTCGGAGTACTTTCAATAGATGGCGTTGGTGGCTGACCTATAGTTTGACAGCTGCGCCATGCATTACATATTTCTGATTCGATTGTTGACAGCGTGCGGTTGTGCTCAAATATTTCAGCGAGAATGTGTGAAATCTAACAGATTTAAAATTGTTTTTTCGTAAAAAAGGTAGTGAATTTTGACAACATATTTCGCGAAAGCGAACACTCATTTTGATCAGCTATTCTATTAAAGTAAATTGCAGGCTTAGACATAACCACAAATTCATTCTAACGTTTTTAACGAGGCTCGATTAATTTTGGTGCATGAGGATTTCAGTATTGTAAAGTTCTCGGTGAAAAATAACAAGGTAGTTTCGACAGATTTCGTTCATGTACAAGTGATTGTGAAAACGTGTCGTTTTACAGTGTCCAATTCAATGCCTAAAGCTAACATAGGTACATTACTCCAATACGATTCGGAAATCGATTACAGTGCAAACAGATCCGCAACGGTTGCAGAAATATCAGTCGTTTGTCCACATTGTAAGATGTTGAAATTCTGCGACGCAGCCCCTGGATTGTGTTGGAAAAGTGGAATTACGACATTTAGTCCAGCCACCAGGGCCCTTACGGTCATTGGTATCTGGAACAGGAAGTGATTATTCCTATTTTCTGGCTAACATCCAAAAATTCAACAGTTGTTTCCAAATGAAGTCGTTTGGCGCAATACATATCGTATACGAGACAATTTCATGCCCACTTTCAAGGTAATTACAGCACAACTCCCTTCGCATCATTGGCCGTTGCACAGTCAATTTCACTACACCATTGCAGATTCAATGGTAAATATACCATTTAGTAGGAGCGCGGTTGCCACCAACGGATGCGGACCTTCAATTCTTATAAATTTATTACATGGGCAATTCGGTTGCTTAAGTTAAGCAGCGTTGTCATTGTCGGAGAATTGCAAACGCTTCTTCATCAGGACATCGAATTGATCAGATTGTTCAAAATTGCGTTGGATCGAACGCCATCGGCCAGCCATAACATCGTCACTAGGGCTGACAACATGCAGGCGGATGAGCACGCAAGAAGATTCAGTTCGCCAACAATCGACGAAGTGGTTGTTGTCGTACTTCTTCGTCGGAACAATGAATTTAAGCGAGGGTCTAAAACGCACAGGACTTACGACGCGCTACAATATCCATTGATGTTTTGGCGGGGCGAGGACGGATACCATTTCAACCTCAAAATCGTTAATTCATTAACAGGTAAATGTAACAATTTCAATAATTCATTCATTGATTTTCTTGCATCGAACCGTATATCGATTGCTATTGCAGGCGCCGAAACCAATAAAAAAGTCAATTCTATGAATTTTTATTCATACAAACTTATGATCCATCTGTTCGCGATTTTTTTTTTTCGTTTGAACCAAAAACAACTCCGATCTGAAGAATACATTCATCTCCGCGATGCGATTAATGCCGACGGCGATAAATAATGACAATTTTGCCGGCCACTTACATGCCGGAAGCCCTCGCCATGTTAGACATTATGGCCGCCCAGACCGATTCAGAAACCAGCCAAACACCAGTTAAGAGACATTACATCAGTGCCAGAGTTTTTAAACAAAAATTAAAACCTATAATGGATTTGGTCAAGTTCGTTGTTGGATGAATTCCGTTGAGTGGCAGAAACGTGGTTTGCCTCATACGCACATTTTGGTTAGGTGCATTCAAAAAATCAGACCGAGTGAATTCGATTCCATCATCTAAGCGATCCAAGCGATACTCGAGAGATCTTATTGCTGACACCATCACAGGTAATGACGGATATCGATTGTATCGTAGGTAACCAGGTGTGGACAATGGGCGATTTACAGTTGTGAAGGTCAAAGGGCTTTATTCGCCGATATTGTCCAAGACTTTTCAGGCTCACATCAATGTGAAATACTGTAACTCCGCCAAGTCGATCAAGTACATATGCATACACATATTGCTGTATGCTGAAATGACACACTATTTCACATGGAACGCATCATCGAAATCGTTTCAGCGTCGGAAACAAGGAACACGAGTTGAAGGACATACAAATGTTTTTGCTTTAAGCGCTCTGTGCATCCAAATACCGACCAATTTTACTATATTCGATTGTTGTTGGTGAATGTTCGTGGTCCGATGTCCTTTCAACAACTAAGAACCTTGAATGGGCATCGTTGTGCGACTTATCGTGAGGCGTGTCAACTCTTACAGTCCATAACGTTTCGGATTTGGACAATACGCTCAAAGATTCCGTCATATCTTATTCACATGTTCCCCTTCGAATCCGAACGATTTGTGAGTGAAATGTAAGGACATAAACTTCAAATCCAACATTGTAAATGGCAGCAGAAACGCACAACGAGGCTTTGATTATGATGGAAGCCATGTGTATATTGACGGCGAATAAAGTGTTGTCGTATTTGGGCATGATATCACCTGGTGACATTTACTTCCTGGATACTCCTAGAGGGACAGGAAAAACGTTTTTAATTTTATTTTACAGCGCAATGGCGAAGATTTTTTAGAGATGCAAATTTATCATTTGGGACCTACTGCACGATGGACCACAAAAGGTCACTGGAGACGCTGGACAGAACTTTGAAAGATCTTCGGGGCCATCAAAACAATTTTTGGTGAAATCGCGATTCTGTTATTTTCGTCAGACCCTTCTTGTTATTCCACGTTCAACTGCAGCTGACGAACTAAACGAACTAAATCAACAAATTTGTGGTGGCATGTAAGACTCTCCGAATGGCGACTAACACGCGTGTGTTTTTGCAATCTTGACCGGATTCATCACAATTCCCACTGATTTCTGCCAATTGATCGAATCGAACGGGCCATATTGGCGCCGAAAATCAGAGATGTCAATGATCTCAACGCGACCGTTCAAGATATCATTTCGGGACAGTTGTTTTCCTTCAAATCGGTTGACACAGTTATCAACTATCCTACAAAATTCTTGGATTCGCTGGAACTGTCCGGATTACCACCTCACAATTTGCAATTGAAAGTAGGCTTAGTCATCATCATGTTGTGTAACATCAACCAACCTCGACTGTGCAATGGAATGAGACTGGCTGTGAAAAAGCTTATCAACAACACCACCAAGGCGCCGATTCCGCGCATCTCGATAATTCAAAGGAATTTGTCATTCGAGTTCAAACGGATGCAATTCCCCGTGCGTCTGGCATTCCGTTGGAAGTTTGCGGGATTAGCTTGGGGTTCCCGTCGTTTACCACAAAGCCTTGAATTGAATGTTTACCTCATTTCTTTTCCATGTAAATAAAAGGCATTGAATTCATTTGAATTACGAACGAGTTTCATTTAATCACCAAACGAAACTCAAACCGTACACAGTGCGGCCAAGACTGCCGATCTCAATGAATTGGGTTGATTGGGATTCATAATCGCTTATGAAGAGGTTAGGTGGTACGAAGTTCACCGGGTCATCTAGTATATATATTTTAAAGTTTGCATTTTTTGACTGTATCGTACTCTTACCGAAAACTCAATCCTTTTCAATATCAATCAGTATTTGTCCGTTTCTGGACGTTTTGCACACATACTGGCATACTGTCTCATCAGTAATTTTTAAATTAATTCCGCCATATTTTGGGGAAAAGGCCAGAACCTTAAAGTAAGACAACAACGGCATAATTTGGAACTTATATTCATGACACTAGTGATCTGCCTTCTTCTGGAAAACAAGTTTTACACGGTGTAGATGAAAAGGAAACTCTGAAGTTTTGTTAAAACATTAAGTTTTAGAAATTAATTGAGTATGGGGAACGTGGATTGATTCTAAAATTTGCTGCTACTGAAAGAGTAGAATATAGTGGGTTACAATACGAGTAAATGAGTGAAGAAAGAAAGGTTGAGAGGCAGTGTAAGCAAATTTACTCTTCCACTGATTTGGAGTTTTATTGCTGGAATCAATCTATCGTCTTACATAAACAATAGAAAATTAAAAATACGCACGTATCAGCCTTAATAAATCTGCAGATAACGTACAAAAATTGTTTAACATATTTTGGTATAATTTGCCAAATTGGAATAATTTTAAATCAGTTGCTTATCACCCATTGTATTGTTTGAATTGTGTAATTTCAGTTAACACAATCTTATGATTATCTACACTTGACGGCCTGTTCAATCAAACCAAATTCAAGTGGCAAAAAGATTACATTATGATGATGATGATGACTTAAAAAAACACTTGATAATTTTTTTTGTGTAAAAATCGAAATTTCAATTTATTTAGACATTCTCTATTCATTAATATTTTCGTCTATCCAGTCAACGTAAGCAGAGACACGGGCTTTCACTGATGGACCATCACCACACGGGAAGAATCCCCATGATACAATACCAACTAATTCATAATAACCATCAACATTTTTTTGTGCCAATGGGCCACCCGAGTCACCATCGCATGCATCTATATTTACCCCAACTGGGCCGGTGCACATGTTTGTGTCATCAATCCATTCTGGATTAATCCATGGAACAGCCTTGCATTCATCATTAGATAAAATAATTTTTTCAACAGTTTGTAAAATTGATGGATACTCAGGTGTTTCTGTGTTCGAAACTGAACCCCATCCGAATAGATCAGCTGTTCCGGTATGAATAAAACCTTGCTGGGGTAAATAAATTGGTTCTACCTTATCGTTCATTTCGAATGGATTAGCCAATTTGAAGAGAGCAATATCATGTGGTCCAATAATTTCTGGATCATATAACGGATGAATGATAACTCGTTCAATTTGACTAACTTGTACATCGGGTTCAAATTCATCGATGTTATGTTCACCAGCACGGACTAGAATGAAACCATCATCGAACCAACAATGGGCGGCGGTAACAACCCAGTATGGGTGGAAAAGTGAACCACTACAGAATTGTACAGCGTAATAAAGTTCTGGATCTGGGGTCCAGTTCAATGTAACAATGAATGGCGCACTATGTGGGATGGCATCTTGACCGCCGACAATACGGCCAGCGAAATTTTGGTTGCGGAACAAACGTCCACCCACAGATCGAGGCGATGCTATTTTGATTAATAAAATTATCGATTAATTAACGATACGCAAAATTAGTTTTTGGACAATGAATATACTTACGTCCGGCTAGTGCGGAGAGCACACAGAGTGCTAGAATAATAAATGATTTCATTTTTACCAAAAATAACCAACTAATTTTCACAACTCAACTACAATCGGTATTTATAGAATTATTGTGACAGATAACATTATCTGCACATAGCTTAAACAATTGGCAAGAAGCGTAGTAGAAGTACAGCATGTAGACCTATGCTATTTGAAGTGGTTTGATAATACCGAAATATTGTTTGTTTGATTGTATTGGAATTTCCAAACTAAGGTCGATTTCAAGTAGCAACTTACATATTTAAGGTGTTTTTGTGTTGTTTGAAACTGGATCTAGCCATTAGTTTATTCTTGCGCACATCAAAAAACTCGTTATCTTGATACAGGATATTGGGCTTAGTGGCGGCTTGAGAACTCCCTGATTGTATCATTGAATGTAAGTTTAGAGAATTTTTTTCTTCTTCAGTAATGTAACCGATTTGCGTAAAGGAGTTGATACTCTATAAGAGAGAGCTTATTTAAAGCTGATTTCACCGATGACGCTGTGCATTTTTTTTTTTTTTTTTCTATCACTTCCATCCCCACATGAAGGGATTTTACTCTTCACACAATCACCTCTCAAGTTAAATCCAGTTTTGGGATCATAATTTATGGAGATCTTATTCGATGTCGTTGCACCAGCGTTTCCAGGCTGCGCCATTCGACATACACCAGCCGAACGAACCTTGAATAATTTCTTGTTAATTGCTTCCCATGGCACTCTTTCAACATGACCAAGCCTTCCAATCAATTTTGCTTTATCTCGCGATTCATGAAATTGCTAATCAACAAGCTGTATGTTCTTTGAAATGGGTCAGGAGTCATTATTTACTGTCTGGTTCAAACTGCACAAATGGACAAATAACATTTATTTTACTTCACTCTAAGTTGCTGTGACTGATTCCGAATTTATTGTGTCAATTAATTCGTGAAGATATAATGCCAATGGTTTGACAATAGGCTTATGATACTTGAAGATTCTGTGTAAATGATCAGTGCTAAATAAACCGGCGTTGGTTCAACCTCAGCTTGGACTAGAAAATTATTTTCCCTTTATTTCGAGCTGAGGGTATAAGTTAGGTTAGGTCAGGTTTTCAGTGGTTGCTATAGCACACTTAGGGCAATTATGGCTCATTGTGATATCACAGTGGGCTGAAAAAGGCTATCCATAGTGTATTTGCTCAAGTGATCATAGCTTCTGCCAGCTAGCGCACTGCATGAGCATAGGAAGTGAACAGAAGTCTGCTCCTCCTCCTCGTCCTTGCAGCTTCTACAGAATTCATTTGCATCCAGACCTAGCCTTCTCGCATGATCTGCGAAGAGGCAGTGTCCGGTAAGTACCCTTATAATCCTAGACATTGACAAGCCAGACCTAGCATTTGCAACTGTTTTCCTGAGGCTTGCTGCTTTCGACACAGATAAAGGCCACCTACACATTCTCTCCGTGGTTCCAGTTGGAGAGTTGCAATTTCCCTCGACATCAGAATGGCTCGGAACCCAGAACAACTGGATATTGAATACTTCACTGATCTCGTTAAGAGATGTGTGACAATACAACGCCATCCTTGACGCCAGGGAAACTGAATTCAATGAAAGAATGGTCGCACGACTGTCCACATAAATAACGATATCATTCCCCACAAAACACACCAGCTCCCACTCTACCATAGAGCTTGGAGCTGCAAAGAGACCACTTTTTCAATCCTCCCTAGAGGGGAGAATCACGTTAAAAAGCTTACAAAACCACAACAGAGGTGTAATATAATTCAAATTCATCAGGCCATGTCTCAAAGAATTGCTATAGTTGAGTGTCCTTTTTGCTTCCACCTTTCCTTTGCTTTTGCTTTCCTTTTTTTGCGTTTCAACTAATTCAAACACATACCACCCACGGGCGAAGTTGCTACGTAGTATATAAATTTCAACAATCCCGTCAGCCAGTGGATTAGTTCACCGGGCTGTCCAATTTGTCAAGAAAAGACAGAAGAATTTGTCATGTCCGCCAATAAAAATATTTTCCATTCACAAAAATATAAATTTTGGAAAATCCATTTTATTTACACGGGGCCGATAAAATTTATAAATAACTAATACCAATACTTATACGATTAGCACCTGTAAAAGTTGTCTAACTGTTAAGTTCTTGATAAAAACAAAATTAATTTTGAAAAGATCGGTTATTTGATAGTGCGACGATAAAGCGACATTGAAAATTAAGCAGCTCATTTGACACACAGTTATGTCTCGGGTAAGTGGCCAGTCCTAAGTGTTCTTATCACGCTTATAAAAGTTTGCACAAAAACGTATAAATAAGTCAAAATCACGACTGTAATTTAGTCCATTATCAGGTGTTATAATGAAAGGGTTCATACTACTTGTGTGTTTATTTGCTGCAGTCGCCGCATCATCGGTCCCATCAGGTGCATAAACATAATATTACAACATTAATTTGTAATGAAATGATTGCTTATTAAAAAATTTAACCATTTTTTTAGCTCAATATCGAGTTGGTGGTGGCCGAATCGTTGGTGGTCAAAATGCTCAACCTAATGAAGCACCGTACATGATTTCCATTAGTCTTCGTATATTGACACGGCTCTCACATATGTGTGGCGGTTCATTAATTTCTTTGACTCGGGTTTTAACAGCCGCTCATTGTCGTATCACTGGTACTATGGTGGCGGTCGCAGGTGATCACATTATAAGCGTAACTGAACCAACTGAACAACAAAGAGTAATCATTAATTTTGTTAGCCATCCGGATTATCCCGGCGGTAATACAGTAGCGCCAAATGACATTGCTGTTGCAACTGTTGAATCACCATTCGTTCAAACAGCATTTGTAAGTTTTATTGCATTACCGGTGGCCGATGTTATTCCAACGGGATGGGCCACTTTATACGGGTGGGGTAGCACTTCAAACACAACCACTTCCAGTGCCGCTGATGTTTTACAAGTTGTTCAAAAAAATATTCTTACGCATGAAGAATGTCTCGGTCATTTAAGTAATCCGGGAGCATTGGATCGGACAAATTTGTGCACGGGGCCCGTTGGACAGAATATTGATGCATGTGGTGGAGATTCTGGTGGCCCATTGGTTCAAGTAGCTGGTGGAATTTTACGTGTAATTGGTCTCGTATCTTGGGGACCATTCCCATGTGGCCGTGGACCTTCAGTTAAAGTGCGTACATCTGCATTTAATAATTTCATTTTACAAAATTTATAAAATAAAATTTATGCGTTAGAATGAAAATTAAAGATTTGATTTTTCCTGGGCTGAGGCGCCCCACGCCTAGGCGGGATTTTTTCGGTTTTCGTCCATTTTTACAATTTCTTTTGTGCTGTTCCAATGTGGTCACCCAAATTTGTACTAACTCATGCAACGATTCTCGACATTGTCGGTGAAGTTGTGATAGCATTGTCTCTCTCTGTTACGTGCTCCCGCGTTACTAGTAATTACACGTCTAAATTATATTTGGCTGCAACTAATCTGTTGAATATAGCAGCGAATACTATCAAATTAAGATAACATTCAATGTCAAAAATAAGTAATCCCGTCAAGACAAGGAATCATGAGAGAGCAAAATGGTTATCAGAACTCATTATTTATGTTTCACAAATTTTTGTCCAAGTCAATAAAATAAACAGGTTTTTTATTTAAGAATTAAAACTTTTTATTGTACCCAATTTTGTTGGATCCATGGAACGAAGGCTGACACAAGTACTTTAACTGATGGTCCACGTCCGCATGGGAAAGGCCCCCATGAAACAGCACCAATAACACGTAAAACTCCACCAGCTACTTGAACCAATGGACCACCGGAATCACCACCGCAGGCATCAATATTTTGTCCAATTGGTCCGGTGCACAAATTCGAATCGGCCAATGAATTGGGATTGCTGACAAATGTACGACATTGGGCAATTGTTAGTACCTCCTTATCAACGACTTGTAAAACATCAGTCGAAATAGATTGGGTTGTGTTAGAAATGCTACCCCATCCAAATAATGTGCCAATACTTCCTGCCGCTGGAACTGCCCAATTTTCTGGTAATGCAATTACATTAACGAAAGCGGTTATTGTGAATGGAGTGGCTACATTAGCAACAGCAATATCATTTGGTCCAACACCACCTGAATAGTCAGGATGTCCAATAAATTGGGTAATTACTCTTTGTTGTTCATTTGGGTCGACAGTACTTAAGCGATGGTCACCAGCTACAGCAACTTGTGTGGCACTAGCAAAGAAACAATGGGCTGCGGTTAGAACACTGTTCGATGTGATTAATGAACCTCCACAGAAATGTGATAAGTTTGCTCCGACTTGTAACCGGATTGAAATCATGTAGGGTGCACTGTTTGGTACAGCTTCTTGGCCACCAACAATTCTCCCACCACCAACTCGATATTGGGCTAAAATTAGAAAAATAAAAAACCGTTTAAAAATAAAATTCGACGAAATATGAGAAATCCGGGCTACCTGTGGATGCAGCCGCTACAGCTAGTAAACAAGCAAATACTACGGCCAACTTCATGGTATTGTTTTTTTTAGAATAGAACGCCAATTCTAAATTGCAATGAGCTTTTATATATTTCGTCGAACGTAATCTTCAAGATAAGATAAGTTTCTAATTTAAGTCAAGAGTTTCAATTTTTTTTTTTGTAAAATCCGCAATCCGAATTTTTGTAGTTTATCAGCATGTTTTAAGTATCAAGTAGTGATACGCAATCAATACGCATTGATTGATCCGAATTTATTTTGATTTTTTTTAATGAATTCATCAATTTATTGAAGTGGATGGATGGTGTGTAACTGTATTGGAGCTAATAATATCAATGTTAATTTGAATTGTCATTGTACTAAAAGTAGGAAATTCAGAGAGCTAGACAACATTTAAAAAAAAAGATTTGAAAACTTTTTTCTTATCATCGGTTGTACATGATAAAAATAATTTAGGTATACGAATTATTCAACTAATAATAGAATTTTTATTGATACCAAGGTTTGACTGGTATTGATTCAAATATGTAGGACTATACATTTGCAAATTAGGAAAACCAATTTTTACCAAAACAGTTGTGACCGAGCATGCTATCTTGAAAATCGATTATGCATTGGTTCAGCTTACGGTTTGAAAAACTTACTCAATTTATGTACCATGCAGGGCATTTCGCAACCCTGGCCGTGCAGAGGATTTCTAACAAAAACCGCCCCATTAATAGGTTACCAAAATCTTTCAACATCATCGATCATTAGTTCACTTCAATTTATCAAATGATAATTTCCAAAAAAAATCCTGAATAATCTTTTTAAAACTTTTAAATATTAAATCAAAATTTGATTTAACTTTCTTTTATATCGTCGTAAAATAAAGTGAAGTCTTGAAAAATTTTCGCCTTGAGTTGTTTGCAGATTTACCATTCGCTACATCGCCGAAGTCAACAAAACAAGTACTTTTTACAAAATCCATGTTTGTGTGCGCGTGTATGTGTGTGTGTGTGTGTGTGTGTGTGTGTGTGTGTGTGTGTATGTGTGTGTGTGTGTGTGTTTTGTTTTTATGGGCGTAGGAGGGGAACCTTCGATGGGCTTCACGCGTGAACCCATATATGAAACTCGTGATAGTGTCGGATTCCTATCGACCAAAGCACCACCCCCGATAAACCATGCCGTTCGGCCCCGTGGAACTACCGTTAGGTATTACTTCGCGAGGCAGGCTCAGCTTTGGCTGCTCGGCTGGAATTAACTCCTCACTGAATTTCTGCTTCTTTCGAGGTGTCTCTCATTATCGTGAGACACTTCCGCTTACGGCGTTCCACCCATCTCGAGATGCCAGCATAAACTTCACTATATTTTCCGGCGTTCGTTGGATCCCACGTACACAGATACTCCTTCTCTCCTCAGCACATCGTGGACACTCGAATAATACGTGCTCTACATTCTCCGTTACTCCAATGCATAAAGGGCAATCTGGTGACTCTTCGTGTTCGAATTTGAAAAGGTATGATCTAAAGCAACCATGACCCGTCAGAAACTGCGTCAGATGGTAATCCACTTCAACGTGTCGCTTGTTTAGCCACGCATCGATGTAGGGGTTCAGGAGATGGGTCCATCTACCATTCGTCGACTCACTCCATCTTCTGTGCCCAGAGTTGACCCAAATAGGTGCCCCATACATCATTATAGATGTAACAACGTTGGCGAGTAGACCTCTGCTGATCATCCGCGCCCCTCTTGTATTCGGCATTATTCGTGCTAGTGCCGCATTAACTCTCCTTGCTCGCTCGCTGGTGGTAATGAGATGTGTCTTATATGACAATCTGGCATCGATCATTACTCCTAGGTACCTGATGGATGGTTGACTAACAATTTGTAGGGCTCCAACCTCTAAGGTAATGTTCTCCATAACTTTTCGGCTAGTAATAAGGGCAGCTTCTGTTTTATGTTCTGCTAGTTGCAGCCCAGCAGATGTTAACCACTGTTGAATAAGTCTGACCGTCCTATTTCAGATGTCCACAATCTCCTCTCTGTGTTTTGCGACAACTACAATCGCGATGTGGTCTGCAAATCCAATCACCTGTGCATCGCTTGGTATGGGCAGTCGAAGTACACCATCATACATCACATTCCAGAGTGTAGGACCTAACACTGATCCTTGAGGAACTCCACCAGTCACCTCATAAGTTTTATTTCCTTCCTCGTCTTGGTATCACACATCAAGATCCTCTCGCTAAAGTAGCTGGAAACTAGTCTCAGCAGGTACTTCGGTACGTTCATCCGCGTTGGTGCGTTAAATATGCAGCTCCAATTCGCCGTGTTGAATGCATTTTTCACGTCCAATGTAACTATGGCACAGTATTTTTTACTACCACGTAGCCATCAAGAACCGAATATCGCCTGGTGTGCCGTATCTACAACCTCTTTAATCGCATCCACTGTTGAGCGCGCCTTTCGAAAGCCATACTGCTGCTCTGCCAGGTTTCCTGCTCTAACTATAGCCTTTTGTAACCGGTCACATACAACTCTCTCTAGGGTTTTGCCTGCCTTATCTAACAGACAGACTGGACGCCAGGACGACGGCTCACCTGGTGGTTTGTCTCCTTTTGGCAACAATACTAGTCTCTGTTCCTTCCATTTACTAGGGAACACCCCCTCAACTAAGCATGCAGTATATACTTCCATGAATAAGTTTGGGTATGCTTTAACCGCCGACTTCAATGCAATATTCGGAATGTTATCCGGGCCAGGAGCTTTATATTGTTACCCACTTTGCCATATGCCTTCAGAACCTTCTCCACAGTAACTGGTGGTATATCATCCTCCTCGTTGCCTAATACTTCTAACACACAATCGGGTTGCTGGGAGAACAGGTGACTCACTATGTCAGAGAGCATTGCCGGGCAGTATGTCAGACAGCATGTAGGAGCAGTGGCGTAATTGATTCTGAGTTTTTTCATCACCGATCGGTAGGGTCTATCCCAGGGATCGCGGTCGACCTCCTCGCACAGTTCGCGAAAACACTTTCGCTTACTTGCTTTAATGGCATGCTTAAGCCCCGATCGAGCTTTACAGTATTGTTGTCGAAGGAGAGAGTTTTCGACGTGTCTAGCACGCTGGTATCGCCTTCTTGCGTTCATGCACCTTTTACGCAATTCAAAAATCTCGTCGTTCCACCAGAAGACTGGTTTTCTACGATTATCCACCATCCTTCTTCGCATTGCTGCATTACAGGCTCTTGTAACATGTATCATAAGCTGGACGGCTTTGTTATTTGCGGTACCAGATAGGGTAAGATCCTCCATCATGAGATGGAAAATGTTCTCATCGAACGGTGCAGGATTTCCATCCTATTCTCTTCCTGTGTCTAACTATAGTCCTTTGGGGTTTACTATCCGCCAGTGCATACACAACAGCTTGATGATCACTATGCGTATATAGATCGCTCACTTGCCACGCTACTCCTCTAGCGGCAAGACAATGGCTCACAAACGTTAGGTCAACTATCGAGGTTGCATTTCCTCTACAGAAATTAGGTGTATTTCCTGTATTCATTAATACGACCGGCAATGATGCGACGGCTTCTAACAATGCGGTTCCTCTGCTGCTGGTTTCCCTACTTCCCCAATCTACGGCCCATGCATTAAAATCCCCGGCTATGAGCACCGGGTTGTGACTCCGTGCATCATCCGTTAATTGATCGAGAAATGTTTTAAATTCTTCAATCCATGCACTATAGGAGATGCGTAGCAACTATAAATATGAACGCCGTTCACTTTGGCCCTGACAAACCCGGGTACAGAACTCACACCAACTTCCTGTAGGGGTAGGTACCACAAACCCATACAGCATCTGAAGCCCAACACCGTCTATCAAGGTTCCTATATTGCTCACACACAATTACAATGTCCGCTTTCACTTCCTGTATGGATTGCTGCAACATGGCCTGGGCAGCCTCATAGTGGTTAAGATTGACTTTAATGACTTTCATTTCCAACTCTCTGTTGGCAGCGCTTTCTGCTATACCGGACATTTACCACTACCAGTTACGTGTTTGCTACAGCTTTTGGCCGATTCGTCCCATAGCATGCATTTTGAATCTTTTTGGCATGTCATAGCAAAGTGCCCTTCTTCACCACATCTCCTGCAGAGGTTTGATCTATCCGCTTCGATTCTACAGTTTCATGACCGATGCCCATAACCGTGGCATTTAAAGCATCTAATCAACTCTATTTTTCCCGGATTCGGCAAGAAACCCAGCCGATTCTAACTTTACCCACTTCTAGCACTTTCCCAACCATAGTGTTAGGGAGGCTAACAACCGCTGTCTGCGTTCCTCGGTAGGCCGTTGTCAGTGATTTATCAATACAGACACCTTTTATCCCTTCAAACTGTACTTCCAGAGCCTCTAACACCTCTTCAGACGTGGTAACCTCGCCCATATCTTTGATCACCAGT
Source organism: Nephrotoma guestfalica (assembly GCA_963691935.1). NCBI lineage: Eukaryota > Metazoa > Arthropoda > Insecta > Diptera > Tipulidae > Nephrotoma > Nephrotoma guestfalica. Next base: position 236,292,721 of record OY829915.1, on the reverse strand, counting down.
AATGCCTCCTGCGTAAAAGTTTTAACCGCCACATTGCCCCTCGAGATCACTCGAGATCCATAGCCACAGATGTAAAGCTACCGAAGATTAACATTCCTCCCTTTTATGGTATTTATGCTGAATGGCAATCACGGATTTGTTGTCGTCTACCGACAACGAAAATTCTTAATCATCCACCTAAATATAGCGCGAAAGTTTCAATATCTAAAGGGTTATTTGGAAGAGGAAGCAGTAAATTTGTTAAACCACTTACCTGTTTCCGATGTTAACTATATCGAGGTGCTAAATATGTGGAAAAAGGATATGACAGAAAGAGGTAGCTTCGTAGAGATGCGATCAATTCATAAACAGCCAACAGCGCAACAAATCCGAAAGTTAATAGATACGAACGACGAAGGTGAATTTCTCTGCTTCAAAAATTATGCCATGGATGCAGCAAAAAGCTATCCACGAAAATTAGTTACTCAGGTTGAGCCAGCTCCTAAAGCAGTTTGTCACAAAGGGTACCATGCATTGTTCAAATGTCTCAAATTCAAAGAATGAACCGTTGAACAAAGAAGAGAATGTACGATCGTTGCTTCAATTGTTTAAGTAAATTCAACTCCGTATACCATTGCCTATCCAAGATAAGATGTCACTTTTGCAAAAGAAATCACAATTTATTGTTGCCGCCTCCAATGCCTATTGTTCCTCCAGTGAAATCCAAGACAGCGGCAGCATACCAGAACAACCCAAGGTTTACTTACATAAAGGGTCATCAACTAGCTACAATTCTGTTGAGTTCTTCTAGATTCTGGGTCCCAAACTTCTTTAGTAACTGTAGCTTTCGTCTAAAATTGGGATTGGAATGCAAACTCGGGAAAATTTATATCCAGGAACTTCCAAATCAAAATTTTGTAACTACTAGAGCGGTAGTGGGGGTTTCATTATCACCCCACTTTTCATCAAATTTTACATGTGAAGCCTCTTAAGGAGCAAATTTGATAAACTATGAGTCCATTAAACTTGACTTTAGCAGATATAAATCGTAAACTTTCATCAAAGATTAACTTATTGATTGGAGCTGATAAATTCTTCTTAAGCCACAGCAATTGACAAATTCAATCGGTCAAATTTATGCCCACAATTCACAGTTCGGTTGGATTATGACCGGCAATCTGATGTTTGACAATGATTCCAGCCATTGCAATTTGATTATTGATAATTCCAGTTTAGAAAGAAACCTGAAGAGATTCTGGGAGTGTGAGGAAGTATTTAGTAACTCACGTCTACTACCAGAAGACAAAATTTGTGAAGAATTATTTGAAAAAACAACCACCAAATTATCAGATAATCACTTTATGGTAAAGTTACCATTTAAGTTAGAAAGAAAGAAAGTTCCCTCGGAACAACCTCGGACACATGAAAGAAGTTGAGCCACTAAATGTTCTTATGATTATTTGTATTTGCCACACAACGCTGTTTGGAAGGAGACTTCACTCACCACAAAATTGCTCGTAGTGTTCGACTCGCCGGCCAAAACTACATCAAAATAGCAAAAGAGCTATATTGTCCGAAGCGATACGAATTTTTGATCAATTAGACCTGTTAGCTCTAATTGTGATTTTAAATAAAGAGCTTTTTTCAATTACAGTGGCCTTTAGATTTGGGATGGGACGACGAGCTACCAAAACATGCCCAAGGAAAATTGATTCAAATTCGAGAAGAAATAGCAGATGTAACTACTCTCCAAATACCTCGTTGTCATGACCTATGAACCATCTGAATTGCATGGTTTTTGCGATTCCAGTGAAATATCCTCCGCAGCCAACAATTTATTTAAGAATAACTCAACCATTAGTGGAGCAGAATTTTTGGAAACTGATGCTGATGAATGGCCAGTTCTTCAGAAAATTGAAATATCTGATGACTGCGAACGTCGAGATCACCTACAAGTGATAGACGCTATATGCTCCGATGCCTTTATACCAATTATAAAAAAAAAATTAAAAGGCATTCTAACGGGTGTTTTTTTAGGAGGTTTGTTTTTCCGATAGATGTCGTTTTATTTTATGACAGTTGTTTTGACAGCTCAAAGTGGCATTTCTACTCAGTATTGTTTGGCAAATCATTATGAATAGGTTAACTCCAGAACAACGTTTTCAAATCGTGGAAATTTATTTTCAAAATCAGTGTTCAATTAAAAATGTTTATAGAGCACTTCGTGAATTTTATGGTGCACATAATCGTCCGTCAGAGACCACCATAAAGAACGTAATTACCAAATTTCGGTCTACATTCACTCTTTTGGATGCCAAGCCACCGATAAGAATGAGAAGAGTTCGTACAGAAGAAAATATTGCTGTCGTTGAGGCCAGTGTCGAAGAAAACGACAATTTATCGATTCGTCGTCGTGCTCAGCAAATTGGACTTTGTCCATCGACTTTATGGAAAATTTTACGTAAAGATTTGGGTTTGGTGCCATACAAAATTCAATTGGTGCAAGAATTAAAGCCACACGACCATCGTTTGCGCCGTGAATTCAGTGATTGGTCGTTAAATCAATTGAACGAAGATCCATTTTTTTACCGTAAAATTCTCTTCAGTGATGAGGCGCATTTTTGGTTAAATGGATACGTCAACAAACAAAATTGTCGCATTTGGAGCAAAGATAATCCACACGCCGTTCTAGAATTACCAATGCATCCTGATAAATGTACTGTTTGGTGCGGTCTATGGGCTGGTGGGATCATCGGTCCATATTTCTTTAAAAATGAGGAAGGACGACGCGTTACCGTGAATGGAAATCGATACAGAACCATGTTAAATGAGTTTTTGTTGTCAAATCTTGAAGATATGGATATGAATGAAATGTGGTTTCAACAAGATGGTGCCACTTGCCATACAGCACGTGAAACAATCGACTTATTGAAAGAAACTTTCAACGACAACATTATTTCGAGAAATGGTCCGGTGAATTGGCCTCCGCGTTCGTGCGATTTGACGCCACTCGATTACTTTTTGTGGGGATACGTGAAGTCATTGGTTTATGTGGATAAACCTCAATCGATTGACGCTTTGGAAACCAATATTCAACGTGTCATTGCTGACATACGCCCTCAAATGCTTGAAAAAGTGCTGGAAAATTGGACCTCCAGAATGACATTTGTGAAAAATAGTCGTGGTAGCCATATGCCAGAAATTGTGTTTAAATGTTAAATGCCAAAAAATTATCTACCAAATAAAAAAAAATTTTGGTCATTTCATAATTTTATATGTGTTTTATTCAAAAAAAAAATCGGCAACCTCTTAAAAAACACCCTTTAGTTATACGAAGATTTATTACCAAATATTTAAATGGACGAGGAGCACTTTCAAACATTTTAATACGTTTCTGGACAACGAAGGTCTTCTATGAGTAGGTTGTTGGATTGAGAAAGCGATTGAGGCTATTCGGATACAAACGAATAAGAACAACGGCATATCACCCAGGAGCGAACGGAATAATAGAGAGATGGCATCGCAATTTAAAAGCAGCGTTAAAATGTTATCCAGCTGAAAAATGGGTGGAAGTTATACCTACCATTCTCTTGGGTATGAGAGCGGTTTTTAAACCTGATTTAGGCGGAACAATTTCGGAAATGGTATACGGTATGAAGATTTCACTGCCTGCAGAATTTTTAACCACATCAGCTAACAATTCCAACGAGCAGGAATTCATTTCCAGTCTGCGAGAAACGATGCAGAAATTACAACCGGTGCAAACTGCTAGGCATACGAGAGAAACACCGTTCGTACATCCTGAACTCAAAAAATGTTAGGGTCGATGCGGTTCAAAGTCCGCTACAGCCACCGTACGAAGGACCATTTCCTATCCTCAAACGGCAGGAGAAATATTTTAAATTAGGAATAAGAGGCAAAGAAGTCGTAGTTTCTATAGACCGATTAAAGCCAGCGTTCTTACTTCAAAATGCCGAAGATGAATCACGCCCAATGCAAAATTTCCAGAAAACTGAACCTGACGCGGTATCAGGAGAAAACGAGATGCCGTTAAACCAGGAATTTCCAAAAAGGGAAGATGTTAAATTCAAGTAAATACCATCTTCAGTTCTGGGAGGACCTGTACCAGTAAAAACTAGAACGGGGCGACACGTGCATTTCCCCAAGACGTATCTTGAGACATTTATATCAGGGTATAACGACGAAGAGTAGCGTTGTCACTGAGCGTTGTCAACGAGTGTTGGTGAGAGAACTGGTACGCTGTCCTGTCAACTCATTAAAATACGGCATTGGTCAAATTAAATAAAAAATGAAAAGAAGTCAAAGTAACACTGTAACTTGTTTTATTGTCTATCAAAATGGTAGATATATTTTGTTTGTTATACTTTGGTTCATAATTTGTTATTCCGTTCATTCACTAACTGGTCGGTCATACGTCAAATTTCCACACTCAAAAGAGACCCCCAAATATCGTTAATGGTATAAATTATTGAGGATTTAACCCCTTAATCAAGCAACATAATTTAAGTGTTTGAAGCAGATGGCAATCAAATATGAAAGCAGCTCGAACTTTTTTGATTTCGTTTCATACCATCGCGGAATTTTAATTTTCTCGAGTTGTGAAATTTTTTCCCTATGATTCACCAAGTTTTAGGCTGTATTCGTTGGTAACAGATCATTCCATTATAGTTTTAACAGCCACAAACTTTGGAAAATCATCCTATTGGTCACGGCGACCGGTGCCAGCCTACCCATTGGGTTGAATATACGTGCGGATTGCGGTAGTACATCTCGTTTTGCTCCGACTGATTCATTCTTAACGGACACTTTAAATTGGAATTAGTGAGTGTTCCATCTGTTGGTTTTATTTAAACTCAAAAAAAAAATATTTATTGTGCGGTAAAATTTATTGACAACACAACAACTCGTTTCGGATATCCAAACTTATTACGAAAATAATCGTTCTGTAAAAGAAACATCTCGTAAATTAAGTGATGATTTTGGTCAACATGGACGTCGTACAGAGCCTGGAATTCGCAAAATTATTGAACGTTTTGAAGAAGCTAAATCAAACAACACCATCGTCGAGTTCGTACTCGTGAAACAGTAACAGCTGTAAGTGAAAATGATCGTGAAGAGCCAAGCATCTGTAACTGGGGCCGTGGTGGTCAAATGAACGATGTTGTATTCCATACACAAATGGTATAGAATGAACTTTAATTTTCAATAAAAAAATTTGAATTCCCTACAAAATATGTTTTTTTAATATCAAAAAACTAACAGATGGGACACCCTTTATATTTAAAGGAATGGTCTCCTTATTTTCTGAAGGAATTTTATGTAGTAAGCGGCTGTAATTTAATGATGGTTAACACAAATTATATCTGATGTTGTTACATAGGCAACGCTTGTGAGTCTATAATATGTCGGAGGTTGCGTCGTATCACAACGCCAAAAACTTCAAAGCTAATCCCTATAATCTGCGTGTAATACAATTTGTCCGAACATTAATGTAAGCAACTCGTACACAATTCGCCCGACCATCAACATATCGTTTAGCGAAGTTCCAATGGATGATTTAGATGATGCGTAAAAATCACTCGAAGTTTTGTTGTGGATTCTCGAAGCGCACCATGATGAGGAAGATAGTAAACTCCGTTGGATTATTCTTTATGATGGCACTTCTTGATGATGTCTTAAATTGCGCATTCTTCTCGAATAATTACTCAAGTGACTAGAGTGACTATATTTATCTCACAATGTAAACTGTTCGGAGTTTTTGATTGTTAATTGATGGTACCAAATGACCCGACAATAACTCACCCAAACCACGTATTTTGTGTTGGTACTACTATGCCTGTGATTGGTAGCAGTAAGTGGTTTGCTACTAAACCGCATCTGGATTTATACCACAGGACGTATTCACAGCCCTTTAGACCTATTTCACTTACGTTCGTTTTCTCATATTGGATTGTGCTGCCATGTGTGCTTTAAAAATATTGACTTTTACATCAGCTATGGTTATCTTGATAATCAAGTGACCTCCGCTCAAATACTTGTAAGATACCAAAATCATCAGAGTGGCTTACACCAGAGATTTTCAAACGAGTTCAGCTATTCTAAAACAATTCCGCTACAAAACCAGTGTGTATGTATAGTAACTAGCCTAATCAAAGGATACAAACAGTTTAAGTAAGATCGTTGAAGGGTATTTTGTTGAACAACATTAACTATAATCTAATTCAGCAAACAGCACAAGACTTCGCGAGTTGATTAATTTATTTAGAATCTACAAATCTATACTAGTAAGCCTAAAGGTCGAGCAACGATACTTTTAATGAATGAACGAATCATACAGATTTATTGTTTCTACATTTATTATTGTAATGCAATAATTGTGTCATCATTCTTAAATACCATTGCAGCAGGAGTGTCAGGAACATCATCAATTTTCGGTAGTCCCGAACTTCTATTGTACATTTCACGCGGCAATAGCGTCAACCGTTCTCTCGGATTGTATGGTAAACGTTCTGCTTGCGCTGCCACAGCATCATCACACTCAAACAATTTTGGATCTCGTAACGATCGATAATATTTTGTTGTCCGATAATCAACGGTTTGAGAAATTTTATCTCTTTTGTTCCCTCGATAACAAACCGGAAAAATAAGTTCGATTGCAACCCGATTCATGAACGATACAAATGACGGTATTAATGTTAGAATACGGCCGTTTGATGCATATATGGTCGCGACAGTGTCCTCAATATCAAAACATATATAAGATTGTTCCTGAGTTTTTTGGCATATAAACCGTACCGAAATCACACCAACACTAACCACTTGACCATATAAATTGTATCGATGGCCGCAGTACACATAATGAAAATAGTAATCGTTCGAATCATTCCAGCCCAATGTTAATTTTTCGGAAAAGTCTCCAAAATTCCATTCGGCATCGTATGTGCGTTTGCACCAGTTACGTGGCTTAACACCCAACAGTATATATTTTTCTAGCATTAATGTCCAATGGATTACCGCCATGATTATGTCGGCCTTTTTAATTAGAGTATTTCGAATTGAGGTATAGAAAATTTCCCAGCCAAGAAAATTAATTTCTTCTTCACGGTCCTCTGAAATCTCTTCTTCTTCCTCTACAACGGTGTAGCATATTGTACATGTTGATGATGATTCACTGCTTACCAAACCGGTACAATCTTGTAATTTTAAATCGTCCATTTATTTTAGATGGGGGCAATGAATTGGTGTTTGTTATGCTCGTACGTCAAATTTTGTATATGCTCGCGATGTTGGGTTTTACTGGCTATTCATGGCTTACGTGGGTTAGATCGCAAAACACTTTAAATTTAGGTAAAGGACAAGTATCTGGTTTAAATTGTAATAAACAAGTGTACATTTTGTAGTACATCTAGTTTCCGCTAGATGTCAGACAAGTTATTAAAAAGTATTTTCATTACCCCATTCACCGCTAGATGTCGGATGTGCTAGTGTGCATCTAATCAATATTAAATAAATTTTACGTAGTGTCATTTTGAACTGGTACTTCATGTTGGTGGAATGATGAGTATATGTAGAATTGGTATTGGTATTGTAGATAAACCACAAGCAAATTTACTAAACAATGTACTCGTAATTGATTTACCTGTACATAAAACTCTAAGGTGAGCACTATTGTGAAATCGGACTGTACTAGCTGCCTGTAATGACAATATTAGCCCTGTCTGAGCCTTTACCTATATATCGGGAAATATCTCTGATATTAATGTTAAGACGATCCCGCACCACATCTTCCGTTATGCTATAAAGTGGTCACTGGTTAACAAACACCGTTTATGATGCGTAGGCGGGAAACTAGCTGGAAAAGTCAACAGCGTTGTAAAATTCATTTTACATCCAATCTTAATATTTTTAAATGAAATTGAGGTCTTGGTGTTGGTCAAAATAAATAAAAATTTTAAAGCCCACGACAATTGTATATGGCAGACCCAAATTAGAGTATTCCAGTTCTCATCGATGTACTGCCATTATCATTATTAGGCATAATTTGAAATCGTGATTCGAAGGTATGATAGTAGGGTTCAATATATGTATGTTATAAAAACGAACCATATGCTGATACGAATTCGATCAATTAGGCCTACAGAACACGTTGTTCTAATAAGACGATGCGCCATCACACACGGCTCGTCATACGATGTAAATTTTGCGAGAAATTTTTCCCGGTCGAATAATGCCAAAAAGTGATGATATCGACTGACTCCACAATCTCTAATTTCACCCCTACCCTCTCCCACCGATTTCTTCCTATAGTGGCATTTGAAAAAAGGCGTACACCAAAAAATCAACCACAACCTCGATGCTGACAACAATTTCTGAAAAAACACCAGAAGTGTGCGAAAATGTTAAGAAAAATGAGCTTAAAAGAGCTCGCCACTTGGCCGACATTATATTCCATACATAGTAAGGACCATATGATAAGTCAATAAAATATAAATTTTATTGAAGTCCGAAGTCGCGCGTCGATTAAGTTTACTCCTTAAGTACAATTGTCCTGATGGAATGTATGCTGGGACAACATTTTGTTAGATGCCAATGCCCCACCCCTCTCGTGCGTAATGCTGGGTCGTCAGTATTGTGTTATTCGATTTAAATTTTCAATTTCGACCTATTCCTCGTCACGAAGCCAAGTTGCTGACAACGCGCATGTGCCCGAAGACTGGCAATTGAGAGAAAAGATTATCACATTTCCTCGACAGATCTTTTCGAGTATAATCTGGTCAATTGTATGAAGATGGACAGTAGAAAGACGGATAAAATTGTTCCGTAATGCATCGTTTCATTTTCGCGTCTACAATGGTAAAAACGTTGGCTTTCATCAAGGTATATAAAGTCCTTCTTGAGCCGTGACAATTGTATTTGTATACAATTGCATCAGTCCCTCCTTGCGATTTGTGAATTGTCAACGAGCTGGCTGGTTTTAGTGAAAAACGGTATCTTTTAATATGTCGAATCGATTTATTTCGATTGAGAGGAACTGTGGCGGATCTACAATTGATAGGAACCGCTTCTCAACTAATTCCTTTTGCATTTGCAGAGCCAGCCATTTTTCCAAGTATTTTGGCACCGATGCCGTTCGGAAAGAGAAGCCAAACCCGTGGACCTCTATTTTGATCAGCTAATTCAATATGAACCAATTTGCCTATTGCTCCATTAGCTAACCCACCAGCAAAGTCGATATTTTTGGTTTAATTTAAAATAATAAAGAGGGGGGGGGGGGTGAAATAATTTCGTATGTTAACCCTCCTTTGTCAATCGTGCTGAGTTTGTGAAGCTTCTGTCTAGCGACCCTTTCTTTTTCGTGATCAGTTCCACATCCGAGTATTTCGTCGTTAGCAACAGAATTCGATGTTTCATCAGATGAACGAAAGGTTCTCAAATTATACGCATCGGCTTAATGGTTATTAGGAGAATTGAGCATTCTCCTGTCGCACCACTTTCGTCAATTCATAAAACACAATTCTCTTCCATAACTTCTGACCATCGATCCGCTGTATTTTTTTTAATTCACCAATAAAAATTGGTAATTTCTTTCAATCTCGAATCTACGTGTTCTAACATGTTCGCCCCAATCATACTGACTTCATCGATGACTTTATCAGCTTGACATACTTGAATAAATCTAACCCTTGACTTCGTTCGATAATGGCGTTTTGAAACTTGAAAGGTTGATTTTAAACGAAGTATTAACAATGTGGCAAAATGAATGGATTACTCGTGGATACTCGTGAAAAATCTTACTTTGGAATGACTGAATGATATTGGCATTGGGTTTCTTTATACAGCCCTAGAGCTGAATACCGTAAGTCCACACAGGTCATAGAATTTGCTGGTATAGTAGCAATTTATCATGTAAAGTTAACTAAGAATCTCTTCCTATGTGCCAATCCATCTTTCTGTATTTAATGTTTAACCCTTCTTTCTCTTTTAGACATGCTGTTTCCGTTTAGTTTCGCATCTAGAGTCATGTCTAGATGAATATCTAGGCAAACTTACCGTGCTTGCATAGAGAATTTCCTGAGAATTCAGTTGACTTTTCTGTTGGTGAAGTTTACGTAAACAGATTTTGTTTCATTAAGTTGTATTCGCCATTTCTTTGTCCAATTACTGACAATTTTGGTAGCGCTTTGCAATTTTCTTGTGAATAAACCGTTAATTTTATTTCTTCAACGTGGCCTGTTTGATCTCCTCTAATGCGTGGATTTTTGCGAGGCTATCGCCAAGTTGCAAGATAAAATTTCTATTTGAAAGATGAAATTTGACAAGTAACAATTCAATTGATTGAGAAGTAAAAAGCCAAGAAGATGCAAATTATTAATGAAGCGAAATGGCAAATTTATTTAGTTCCTCTGGTCCACATATCTTATTATAAATTAGTTCTAATGCTCAAAATGTCGGTTAGTTATGTAACATTTTAATATTTCATTAAACTGATTTGGTTAGACACTTTGAAATTTATGTTCCAAGCCTTTATTTCACACTCTGTCAAAGGCCTGTGCTACACATTCAAGAAGATACTTGACCATACTTTCTTTTTTTCAAGTACATCTTCGATTATGTTTGTAATTCGATGTGCTTGTTCTATTGTTGAATGGTTTTCTCTGAAGCCAAATTGATGTGAAGGAATGAGTTGAGTCTCTTTAAGATTAGTTTCTCGGATATTTTTGAAGTTATTGGAAGTAAAGAGATCGGCCTATACGAATTTTTGTCATTTAGTGGTTTGTTGGGTTTAGGTGTCATGATTACTTCTACGAGTTTCTATTATTTTGCAACCTGTTTGAGTCTGAATACTGCGTTAATTATTTGGAGTAGTTTACGTAGTCCTTTTTTAGGAAGAGCTTTTACTATTTGTCCTGTAATTAAGTCATATCGTGGAGATTTTCTTGCATTAAGTTTAAGATAGATTTCCTCTTGTAATTCTTGTAACATGACAGGAGACATATTCGGTATCTTTTCCCCCTATAAGGCCACTTAGGTATTTATTAATGGATTCGTTCTTGATTTCTTTAATCAGGAACTTTATATTCTGGCGTTCGAGTTTTTTATCAGGCCTTTCTTGCTTTTCGTTTTGCTGCAACCAGTCCTCCAACTTCCAGAGGATAAATAGCATTTCGGCGTATCTCCTTTCAACTTGAGGATCACTGCTCTACCCCGCTTTTTGTATTCTGTTGTTGATTTGTTCTAGTTCTTCTTCTAGCTGTATCGGATTTTTAATTGGCACCTGAAGATCAATATTATCCTCAACTAGTTTCTGGAATTTATCCCAGCATGTTTTGTTATTATAGCTAGCTGAGGTGGGGTTGTTTTCTAAAGAATTGTAGCTTCAATTGTCATAATAACAGGCGTGTGATCCGACATAATCCCCTCGATGCTTTCTAGGTATATGTAGTTTTCGTCTATACCTTTGATAATAAAGAAGTCAATGATATCGGGTATGTTGTTGCCATTCGTAGGCTAGTAAGTTGATTGATCTCCAGATTGAAAATCGTAACCGCTTAGCCAGCCTGCTTCAAACAGCTCTCTTTTTTAGAGATTCCTCTTCATCCCCAGTAGGTATTTTTTGCATTACAATCACCTTACACATTGTAACAAAGTTTTGAAATTATGAAAATTTTGAAAACTACTTAATTAAAACTTATTGTCAAAATCAGTGTTCTCTTCGTTAAACTTATCGTGCCCTTCGTGTTATTTATGGTGTATATAATCGTCCTCCTGAACGTACTATCCGTCGAATTGTTAATAGATTTGAGAGTAATTATTCTTTGCATGATGTAAGAGTATCAATAAAACAAATAAATGTCCGAAGAGAAGAAAACATTGCTGCCGTACAAAAGTGAGTGTGCGAAAGGATCGAAATTTATCAACTACACGACGTTCACAACAATTAGAACTGGCATATGGCACAACAAGAATTGAAGCCATTGGACCATCATAAGCGTCGTTTATTTGCTGATTTTAGCTTAGGCAAATTGGAGAATGATGAACATTTTTACCGGAAAGTTTTTCTCAGTGATGAGGCTCATTTCTTGTTAATCGGCTATGTCAACAAACAAAATTGCAGAAATGGAGCTAAAACAATCCAGAAGTCATTCATCAAAGTTCATTGCATCCAGAAAAATTGCATGTGTGTTTTTCATGCGAGTAGTGTCATCGCTCCTTAGTTTTTCAAAATGAGCAATGACAGCTTGTCACTGTCATGATTAGTGATTATTGACTAATCATAACAGCCCATTTGCATTCCAGGTTACTATTCTTAATGTTTTATTTATGGTTGTTTGCATCATTTTAATTACCTTTTGAGAGTTTTGCTTATCTAACCTGTTGCTTGCAGTTTCGAGGCATTTCTCTTGGTTAGCTAGACGGAAGCTCTTATCCATGCTTCGCTATGCTTAGCTATTACACATCCCCGGTAGTTTTCAGGATGTAGCTTCTTACGATTATCACGTTTTGCAGTAATATCTTTACTAACCGGGCTTACTTTGGCGAAAAGCTTTCCAGCACATTTAACTCACCTAGTCTCTCTTTGATATATTTCTGGGTATGATTAAAACCTTGACATTTTTTGCGATACGATATTAGACCGTTATTTTTCAATGGCTCTATTTTAACTGTTATGTTAAGTATTGGCTTGATATTATACACAGCTTCATCCACTTTTTGTTTATTATTAAAAGTTTAAATTTTTTCTTCATTAAGATCATTAAGATCATCATTAAGATGTTTACAGCATTTTCTATTTGATAACCCTTTTCCTTAAGAGCCCCAAAAATTTTCTCTTTTGCGCATGTTGGTTGTTGTAGCCATAACTTTGACTGGACGATCATTCTTATCATCATAGGTAAGCCATTGGTACCCCTCGGAATTATACTTTACATCCAAAGCTCTATAGGTGTCAGAGTCTGTAACATTAACTTCAGAGACGCCATTGTTTAGAAATACGAGTTTGTACTCGGCTACAGTAACCGATTTAATATAATCCATTGTATAGTGGAGAATTATTCGAGATGATTTCTCTTTTGGTTTAGCTGTTTGTTGTGTTAGAACTAGTTGTTTCTTGGCGATTAACTGGTTTCTAGAAGCTTGAGGTTGATGGTTAAAGCTCCTGCCATTTCTGGTGAGTGTACCGTTACCATCGATTGCAGGGTTAGGTGTCGTCCCAAGGGTTGCACATGTTCTTCATTCTCTATCGTTAAAATAGTAAATTGTTCTTTCAATTTAGTTGTAAATTCAGTTTTTTTTTAATTGTTCAAGGAGTTTGGCGTTTCCTTCTTGTACTGAAAGATATTTCCAGTTGAAAATCTTGGTGGTCTTGGATTTGGTCTCCGGTTGCACTTTGCTATTGCCGAAGCTATACTAGCCCCCACGATGTGAACGTGACTACATAGGTGTACATAGAGACTGCCGAAGTCTACGCTGAGGGACCTATTTATTGTTGTAAAGATTTTATTGGCATTGTTGCTCATAAAGAGTAGTTTCAAGGGAAATAGTAGCAAATATGTACTACCAATAACCAAATAATTCGTTAAATAATTTCTATTTCTGTACTTGTATATACGCACCGTTTAAAGGCAGATCCATACGCATTAATTTAGTATGATAGGAATATGGGTTAGTAGTTTCAGTTCGGTTTTGAAAATATGTTGATATCGATTTCTTTTTTAAGTTCAGCCTCAAGCCTTCTAATGGGTAATTTAAAATCCGATAGAACAGATTAAGGGCTTCTTTCTAAGTGTTACTTTATTAACCAAGTATTGAGTCAGACCTTATATAGGGTTTTCCAATAGGAATGATATGATTTTTAAGTGACGTTTCGGCCATTTGTAATATGTCATAATATATCATTTTTTATTTCATTGTATTCAGTAATGTTTACAATTTCATTACTTTACTACTTTTTCATTATTCATTTTGCCTTGGAACAACTTGAAAACGATAACGATTTTTTTAAGAAAATCATCTTCTCCGATCATCTTCACTTTCATCTGAGTGGTGCGGCAAATAAACAAAACTGTCGATTCTGGTGCAAAGAAAATCCACAAATTATTCATGAAAAACCATTACATTCACCTAAATTGACAGTTTGGTGTGGTTTATGGTCTGGTGGAATCATCGGTCCGTATTTTTTTCGAAATGAAGCTGGTGACACCGTTACTGTCAATGGAGATCGGTATAGATCGATGATAACCAACTTTTTATGGCCGAAATTGGAAGAAGTTAATCTTGAAACCATTTGGTTCCAACAAGACGGAGCTACGTGCCACACAGCAAGTGCAACAATTGAATTATTGCGAGAAAAGTTTGGATCATATCACTCTTATTGGAAAACCCGTTTTCGATCGATAAATCTTACATTGCAAAATTTAAGGCCGTCGCATATACTCAATGTTGACATGTGCGGTCATACAACTACTTTTATGCGATTATTGCTCTTGAATTTAACTTGCTTAATTGAACAACTTTATGTTAGCACACATATACCACACATAAACGAGCACAAAGTTAAACGTCATTAACACGATTTTTCTCTCGACAACAACAAATAATTAAAAATACAATTTTATGTATAAGATCACATACGATCAGCTGTTAAGATAAATGCTCGTTTAAAAAAGAATATTTTTAGATCTGCGAATTAACGTTGCGACACTCGTTGTCGTGTCGTCAGTTCATTTGACATGGAATATTAAAATAACTAAGCGGACGAATTTAAAATTGTGTATTTGGCACGTGTGTTAATGACAGACAGCACAAATAGTTCAACAATTTCCAAAAACTTATCATTATGGCTGATCTTGCACTTATGTACGTCAATCTGAAGTACTGACGAAAATATATTTCGAGTGGACGCTATACAATTTTGCTCGAAATCAAATTCTTGATTAATTTTATACCGAGCTTAAGTTTAATTTTGACGTTTTTACTTGGAGTTATACAGAGATGATCTGCCTTTGCGAGATAGTTTGTCACCCTATTTTCAGTTCAGGTGATTGACACTTTTAAACTACTGCCAAGTTTATTTTACTTATTCTACATTAAATATATCACGTACGTACGATGACTATCGTTAGAAATACACGTAGTCGCAAATTAAATGAAAAACTATGAAACATTACAAATTATCTGTGAGTGACGTAGATCCGCACAAGCTATATCCTGTAGTAAATTTATTTTTTTTGCATTTCTCGTTCATTGACCTTCAAAAAAAAGTGTAATAGAATCAACCATTCCATTTCATCAGTTATGGGTGGCTCGTTTCAAATATTTTACGTAGCATTCTCGAATTTCATCCACCCTCACTCACATTAAATATTTTTTTGGCATGCGCGTTCCGGACCAACCGAAAATATTTGTGTTGTCTAAATCTTCGTTCTCATTTTGCAAAGTTTTGATTATTTTCGATTGAAACAAGCTTGAAACGTCATACATAGGTGTAGATAGAAAATTACACACAGCGTTGGTTATCATAAAGTAAACTAGAAATGACTTAATGTAATTACATATAAAGGGATTGTGTTCAGAGGTAAACGAGTATTGATAAAATTTTCTTATCAGACTTCATAGAAATTGCTTAGCGTAGATACACACACACGCACACACACACACACACACACACACACACACACACACACACACACACACACACACACACACACACACAACCGGTTATATTTTCAAAGTCAAATTTTGCAACATTATCGCCAATCAATGCATATTCGATAAAGAATATTTATGTGATAACAATTTTTTATGTGTTTATAGATAATGTTCAATCGGTAACGTAATATTTGTTACCTGGTTATCCTACTTAGAAAATATCGACAATTTCCATTGAACTCGTTTTGAAACGGAAATGAAAAAATTAATTGGCAGATGAACGATTAACCAAACCAGCGGACCGGACGATACGTCAAAATGTATTTATTTGGAACAAAAACAAATGCTACTCGTATTATTATACATGCGCAAGTCGAAACTCTGCTTTTTTAGTCGAATCCAACTTTATTGGAAAATTATGATCGTTACAAAGATTAATTAACGAAATGATGATGAATGCCTTCGCGATAGAAACGGTGGTTTCTATCAGGCATGCAATAGGCAAACGTTACGGTAAATGGTTTTTTTCCTCCAGAGCATCACTTAATTTGGCCAATTGGGCCTGGTAACGTTCAGCTGTAACAGTTTGACCAGAGTTCCAGAAGCTCGTAGTAAAAGACCCATTTCCAATGTGTTGATATCAACCCATGGTTTTCTGCGTTTAAGATTATGGTACAAAATCCACTTTTCATCATCCGTAATGATTTTGTGCAAAAAATTTTTTTTTTGTACCAAGAAAGCAAATTGTTGCAGATGTCAACTCTTCGGTTTTTGTCTTCCACGGTCAGTTTATGAGCAACCCATTTTCATTCCTTCTGTATTTTTCCTATTGCATGCAATCGAAGTGATATTGCTTAGTAAGAAACTCCTATAACTGTTCTGCAAGCTCTTTTTGAGTTAGTGAAGTTTAACCAAACTAATCCAAAAACTACAATACAACACACTTATTGTAATAGTATTGGTGCAAGTAAACATTCAGGCGAATTTATATTAGGTAATTTAGAGGAGATGTGTCATTCTAAGTATTTTCTAAGCATTTAGCATGAACTTCAGTGATACTGGTGGACTACTGAAACAAAAAAGAGAGTCCCAAGCAAGTTATATGATTTTCTAATGGGTCAGACAGAGTGTCCCATGAGATTTAAAAATGTAAATATTTTAATGGACCTTAGGTACATTCCAAAGTCATTCTAAGTATTTTCTAAGCATTTAGGAACATTTGGAACTCTATGGGGCGGTCCTTATGTGGAAATTAATTAAATTTTATGTTGCATATCTATCTTACAGGGATATAGAAATCTGCGCCTGGACAGATTCCACGATAGTACTTCACTGGCTATCCGATGTTCCTCGACGTTGGAAAAGTTTCATTGGCAACCGAACAGCAGCAATTCTGGAGATTATTCCTCGACATAAGTGGCATCATATCGATTTAAAACAGAATCCGGCCGATACAATAACTAGAGGAATAAAACCACTAGCGTTGCCAAAATTATCCCTGTGGTGGCACGGACCTCATTGGTTGAGTCAACCAAAATTTTGTTGGCCAAAAGCAATTTCCATACCAACCGAAGCGGTTAACTTTTCATTCGAAGAAAAATCAAAATATGCAAACGTTTTTACTGAAGTGACCACCGAAGACAACATCGCTATAAACGTAATATCATGGATCTCATCTTGGCTCAAAATACGCAAAGTATTAGTGTATATGTTGAGATTTGGAAGTCCAACTCGAAGAAGGCAATTGGCGAAGCAACAATATAACACAATTACTGTAGCCGAGTTAAATGACGCCGAGTTAAATGATAGCGTCACTTGACCCATTTATAGACTCTAATGGGTTACTAAGAGTCGGTGGCCGCCTATCATTTTGCCGAAGGATAATATAGTGTGTGATAAAATTGTTCGAGATATTCACTTCAAGCACATGCATGCTGGAAATTCATTAGTTTTAAGTATTGTGAGAAACAAGTATTGGATGATTGGAGCACGAAACATCATTAAACGCTGCATAAAATCCTGCACGGTGTGTGTGTATTCGTTACCGCTTTTACAAGAATGAACAGAAAATGGCTGATCTCCCAGCAGCACGATGTAACCAAAGTCGATCGTTTTTACATACTGGATTGGACTATGCTGGGCTAATATGGCAGGGTGGCAGGCTGAGACCAAGTGTTACCAAATGAAAACGCTGTAATTTTTTTAATTTTGATTATTTTTTACTGAAATTTCGTGGAATATGTTGAAAACATATTACATTTCATGAAAAACATGTTACTGCTCGATATGACCTCTCTTTGGCTCTGATTATTTGATTCAGTCTTCCATAGAAAGCATTGCATGCTGACCGAACGTGAGCATGCGGAATTTTATTCCATTCCCGAACAAGAGCTGAATTCAATGCATCAACACTTTCGTATTTTTTAGTGGACACCTTAATCTCCAAAATGGACCATATGCAGAAACCCATGGGATTCAAGTCTGGTGAATATGGTGGCCATTCTTTCGACGAAATCAGCCGCAGAACGCAATTTTGTAAAAATTTCTGTGTCGCTCGAGCTTTGTATGACGGTGCCGAGTCCTGTTGGAATATCCAACGGTTCGTACCAAAGTGTTTACGTGCCCAAGGTAGCAAAGCATCGTTTAGGATCTTTTGGCGGTACACCTCTTGGTTTACCTTGACTCCATGTTCGATGAAAACCAGAGGAGTGCGTCCATCTGCAGTCACTGCAGTTCAAACCATAACATAAGCTGGTGATTGCTTGCGCATGGCAACTCTTGTGTCCAAATTATCGTTGGGCTTGTGCTCTAACCAAACACGATCATTTTGTTTATTCACATACTGTTGACATAGTGAAAATTTTCTCATCAGAAAAGACAATTTTTGGAATCTCATCACGTTCGGCCAAGGCCTTCAATGCTCGTGTCCTTTCAAGCCTAACTTTTTTGTGTGCCTCCGTAAGATCTTGAACTGTTTGTATCTTGTATGGCTTCAAGTGTAGTTCATTTTTCAATGTGGTTTGAATGCTGTATCGTGAAACATGTAGACGTGCGGCTAATTGATTGGCACTTTGACGAGGATTTCGCTGGATTCGTTTCTTCACATTTCGTATCATTTCTTTTGATGTTGCTGTCTTTTTAGGACCGCCTCTGTTGCGTTTAGCGATGCTACCAGTTTCGTTGTATCGAGTTATGGTTCGATACACAAACATTGTATTCACATTCAAATGCTGGAGCTGACGAACTATTGCTGTTTGTGAATATCCACCCAAATACAGTGCAATTACACTATTACGTTTGAATTCCATTACGATTTTTTTATGAAGATATTAATTTAGAACAATTAGTTGTTGACCACATGTAAACAACTAACCAAACTTCAATCTGTCAAAAAATTGACGCGCGAAAATGACAACTACACAAATGACAGCAGAGTGAAATCAGTAACATTTGGTCTCAGCCACCCTATCAAAAGGATATATCAAAAGGAGCAAACGCTAAAGAAGAAAGCCGAACTGAAACGTCCAGTTAATAAATTAATAAAATTACCTGTTAATCTTAAGTAATAAAATTCCTTAAGGTGCGGGAGAATGTTGGTGAGAATAAAAACACAAAACACATTGAATTCTAGCACAAACTTTATTACACAAAATCAACACACAAATCATTGTAACTGGTCTCATCAGCTGTTCTCCAGTTTCAACCTAAAATTAAACGTAAGAAAAAACAATTAAATATGTTATCATATACTTACCAAATTAAATTAGAAATAATATTTTTTATACTTACTTAAACACTTTTTTGAGCACCTTCGAGCAATCAACATTTACAATTTGCAAACCGAGAATTATTAAATTGTTTGGTAACATCGATAGTGTTTTTCGTTATATCAATTTCTGCAAGTTCATCATCAATTTCGTAACTGTATCAATAGTGTCGGCTTCTCATCGCATTCAAATTAACTTTCATCAGTAACTTTCTGCTATATTCCGTGCTGCAATTGTATATACAACATCTGGCAGTTTTACCAACATTTCTTCATCCGAAATTACATCACACCATCGCCGGCTCATCACAGATCTACACAAACAGCAGATCAATGCCGCTTTGACTAAAATCATCAAACCGTTCACAAACGGCAATTGGTTTGTTATTTGTGACACATCCAGTCGATTTTAACCCTAATCACCATAGGTAGAGTCTCGCAGACTCATTTTAAGACTATTCTGTAAAAAATGGTAGGCAAAATTAATTTTTATGAATATTAGGCTACATGTATTTTAATATTAATTATTCAAGATTTAAAATATTCCAGTAGAATTTTTTAACTTGGAATTGAAAACAATAGGTGGCCCAATTCTTAAAATATAAATTAAAACGCATGCGATGAGTCCCACAGACTCAGTATAAATTTTCGATATAAATCAAGGAAAAACTTCATAATTTACGTAAAAGAGAGTAAAATCTATATTTTATTCGTGTTGTTAGTTTTGCTAAGTACGGGCCGTGTTAGAGGAAAGCGACGATGAAGGCCCTGAGAACAACTTTATGCTTCCTCCAGAGAGTTCTGACAGTGAAATAGTTGTTGTTGAAACAAATACTGATATTGAAGAAGAACAACTGTTATCTGATATCGAGAATGCTATAAATGAAACGGAATTGCATAACGAAAGCATTTATTTTACGGCAAAAGATGGCACTCAGTGGAACCAAAGCCCATTTCCACAAGGAAGAGCACCAGCCTGTAATATTATTAGAGGTGGTGTTAACAAAGTAAAACTTAAACCCGGACAACATATGGATTCGCCACTCGATGCTTTTTTGCTTTTCGTTAACGATGAAGTTATCAGAATAATCGTCAATTCCACCAATTTGTATGGTTACAAAAAACGCGGAGAACAATGGAAACGGACAGATGAAATCGAGATCCGTTGTTTCATTGGCTTATTGATTCATGCCGGCCTGAATAAACAAGGAATAGCAGATATGCGAGAGTTTTGGCATCCTCTATTTGGAAGTCCTCTTTTCAGAGCTAGCATGTCCTGCAACCGTTTCGAAGTTCTTTGTTATTATATTCGGTTTGATGACACCACAACTAGATCCGCTAGAAGAGTTCGGGATAAATTTGCCCCGTTTAGAGAAATTTGGGATATTATGAACACAAATTTATTGAAGCACTATATGCCTCGAGAAAATCTGACGGTCGATGAACAGTTAGTGCCGTTTCGGGGAAAGGTTTCATTCAGGCAGTATATTCCATCGAAACCGGATAAATACGGGATGAAAGTCTGGTGGATCACCGATAGTAGTACGAGCTACCCACTAAAAGGAATTCCGTATTTAGGGAAAGAGGGAAATGCAAGAGGAATTAATCTAGGGTCGAACGTGGTTCAACAACTATGTATACCATTTCGTTATACGAATAGAAATATTACTTTCGATAATTTTTTTACCAGCATGCAGTTGGCACAAGAATTGTTAAGCGTGAGATTGACATGTGTAGGTACGTTGCGCAAAAATACAACATTTATTCCAGCAAATTATCAACCACAGCGCCAAAGAGCTGTTGAATCGAATGAGTTTGGTTTTCGAAAAAATTTAACTTTAGTGAGTTACGTCCGAAAAAAAACCGAGCAGTCATTTTATTATCCTCGATGCATTTTGATGATCAAATTGATAAAGAAAATCATAATAAATCAAGCATTAATTTATATTATAATTCAACAAAAGGAGGAGTTGATACTTTGGACCAAATGTGTCACTCGTTTTCGTCAAGACGAAAAACAAATCGATGGCCTCTGGCTCAATTTTTTAATATTATTGATGTCACTGGCGTAGCGGCTTAAGTTATTTGGCTCAATTTATATCCCGCATGGCATGCCTCGAAGCCTAATATTCGACGAAAAATGTTTCTGCAAGAAATAGTAAAGGATTTGGTTTTGCCAAACATTCAGTGACGAAATGACTCGCCTCTATCGAATATAACGAAAGGTGTAATACAGTAAGTTTTATCTTGCGCTAGTGAGGATAATAATCAAGCTGAACAACGCAACAGGATCCCCAAAAAACGCAGATGCTATATGTGCCCACCAGCACCACGCATCCCATGCGTTAACGTTACTGAAATCACCCATGTTGATTAGGGTTAAGTAGAACATTTTTAGTTATAACCGATATTCAACATGCTAACCCACTTAGCTACAAAGTGCTAAATCAATTCAGTTCTTTTATTTTTAATTTTAATTTTAATATTTTAGTTAAGATTACCATATTAAATCCCGGGCAGTTTTAGTGTTACCTGATGATATTTTTTAATTTTTCTGGGATGAAATTCGGGACTCACTTCACAAGGGTCTCATTGGCTATCTTTATGACCTTAAGTCGAGTGATGACAGAAATTGTAATAATGTAAATGAATTGCGCGATATTTTCAATAAACATAAATCATCGTTGAATCCATATTTAGTTGTTGCATTTCGTAAGTTTCTTTGTAATCTGATGTAAGAAAGTTATTCATCATTCTTCAGTGAGGCACGTGCAAAAACATACATATACCAAGACTAATTTTAAACATCGCATTAGTACACGCGTGTGTTTACCTCATCTCACACATAAATATCCGTTACACCTTACTTATTTTTATCGTACCCTCATTGTACTCGTATAAAATAAAGGGTCACCTTCAAAGTATTCTCAAAACATAAGAATTTATATTCTCTGTGTAGATATCGAAAATATCGTTATAATACTCAATATTTCGTCATCATTTCATACTTCAAAATAAGAACGGTACACCATTACATACACAATTTTATAGTTTGCCGGCAATCGGCATATCGTTTCAGTTTAGGTATAATAAAAACGCGTGCCTCTCTCCACCCGCAAAATTTTTTTTTTTACCCAAACAATGCGAACACAAAGTCACAGAATGTAATTTCGTATATTGGAGAAGCAAATAACGATTTCTCTGAGCATTAAACACAAAACGTACTCGATTTATCATAAAAAAATTGTACAAAAATTCTATATTGCTCAGAATAGATACGTCTTTTCCAGTGAAAGGTCGTTCTTCCTCCTGGTTATTACTAAACATTTTCGTTAAGTGAATTACCCAAAAAAAATTTTTTTCCGTTAAGTGATTTAATTTTTTAAATTGACAAACAAATCAAAAAGTGAGTAGCAAATGTTTTTTTTATTTATATAGTTTAATTTTCGTTTGGTTCATACCCCTGTACATAAAAACGGTTTATATCGTATCGTATAGTACGGATATGCAAATTGAATATTAAGTGAAAGTGAAAATAAAATTTTGGAAAAATCGATAAGATTAAGCATGTTGGTGTAGTAAGCTACTGAATGTTGCGTGCAATTTACATATTAAAAATATATTGATGTTTGGAAAATGCCAATTTTCCCCGGTGTCCTTGAGCTTGACCTTTCCGAGTTTTTCCATAAGGGGAGAGTGTATAAACGATTCTAATCGTATTTTCGTGTACATATATACCAAAGAAGAGTTGAGTGTGTTGCGAATTTTTATTCTGTGTTGTATTTTCCGAAAGGAAACCCAGAAAAAAGAAAATTTCATATGACCTTTATATTTCAAAGTCAGTGAAAGTTTTATGTACTGTATGTAGTGTATGAGTAACAAATTTTACTTGAAATATGCACATCTACATGTTCGATCGGGGTTTCCACAAAATGGAATCAACTTTAATTATATCGATTTTCCCAGAAATTGATTTTTTTATACAATTACTTAGAATTTGGCGTCACTGCATAATTTATTCGCGCAGTTTCATTATTTGGTGCCGGCATCAAGTTTGATATATTTCATATGTACGATTCGCCTTCTACCGTAAAATCAATAGAGAAATACTTTCCATATACGTTATATAGTTTGCCCTCTGTTTAAGGTCGTTGAATTTTGTATACGCGAATATCTTACATACTTCTATAATAACAATAATTAAATAAATACTTTAGTAAATTAATAGTTTGACGTATGTATCGTTACAGTGTGTATCTACATACATATATAGAATTTCAAAAGAAATGAAGGTCAAATGGATCTTAACTTTCTGCGATTTTGTTACGACAGCATAATTACAAAAACTACTGACTTGAATGAAATTTTCAATCACGCGACTTAATAAATTTTGTTGTTGCTGTCGATAAGTAGTTATATAGTTTATACGTGCAATAATACACACACGTACATATGTAACATATATATTTTCTATGTTTCGTATATCAACGTTCTGAAATGAAAGTGAGAAAATTGTTTGATTTATTTTTATTTGCGACGACCAAATTAACAGGTAGTTGGCACTATTTTTAGTGTCTCAATTTGTAGTTTGAAGGTTGAAGAAAATAAAAGGGAAACTATATTTGTTAGTATAATTTAGCGGGATTTATAAAGGGTGTTTCAGTAAGGACGTTTGGAATATATTGTCATTCAAATTTTCGCCACGGCTTTTCTTAGTAACACGTATTCGGGAAGTTCAATTTTCCAGGACTTTGTCACATAAATCTGGCTCTATTTGTTGGATTGTGTTCATTATGTTGACTTTGAGGGCATCAATTGTTTGCTTTAAAAGCGTTAAATCGCACGATCTCGGTGGCCAGTTTACGGAGTAACCATACCCTTAAATCGCTCGTGCAGAATGTCTATTGTGGCATGCGCTCGTAGCGCCGTACTCAACCACATGTCGTCGGTATCCATATGCCAGTTTTGTTTTACAAGAAGTATGGACCGATATTTCCGAGACCAAAATCCACACGAAACAGTGAATTTCTCGGGATGTATTTAGTACTGGTGTATCTCATGTGGATTGGTATCGCCCCAAAACCGACAATTGCTTGTTCACATCTATATTCATCTAAAAATGGACCTCGTACCTAAACATGATTTTTTTTTGCAAAATTTGAGCCAACTTTCAACTACTTCAGAGCCTAAATAGCAAATATAGCTTTGTATATGGTCATTTCCCTTAAGTTCCTGGGTCAGTTGGACTTTATACGCTTATAGACCCAATACACAGACTTAAAATTCACCAAGTTGAAGTTGCAGAAACGCCAAGTTCTGAAAAACGACGGGAAATTGACTGCCTCGGGTTTTCCCGTACACTCTCCCCCCAGCAGCCATGTTTTCAGCAGACCTTGCATTTCGGTGACGTTGAACAATCGACCCGGCAGTACGGTTGTGGCGAAGATAAAAATTTTCTAACGGAGCACTGGTTTCAAAAATAAAATTTTATGACTTGCACACGTTGTTGCAAGGTTATATATGGCGATTTGCCGTACACTCATAAACAATTCACTAAAAATTTGACAGATGTTGCTTTAACAACATGGCTGCTATAATCTAACAAATTTTGATCGTTTCTATTGAAAGGCCCTTTATTTATATGATTTGTAGCGTACTTTTAAAGCAATTTTCACAGTTTCGGAATTTTGAATCAGTGCGGCAATTTTCCACTCTCGTTGTGCCTTTCCTGCCCTGATTTACATGACACTCACTTTGTTTATAATTTGATATTGAAAAACCTTAAACCCAACTGGTTTGTATACTTGTTAAAATTCAATGCTTAATCGGTTTGAAAGTTTGTTCGATTAATGTAGTCGCTGCATTATCCTAAAGAAAAATGGCCTAATGGTGCCACCGGACCAAAATCCGCACCAAACAGTCACTCGTTGAGGATGCATCGGCTTCTCTACGATCACGTGCGGGTTCTCCGTGCCCCAAATGCAACAAGTCTGCTTGTTTACATAGCCGCCAAGATGAAAATGCGCCTCATACGAAAAGATGATTTTTTTGCCAAAATTTTCGAATTAATGTTTGAATATTTCCCAGCGTTGTTCAAGCGAATACACAACCATTTTCGTTCAGCGGAAGGATAAAACTAACTTTCTGTCAAATCAAAAGTGACATAACCCTTACCATACTCAAAAAAACCGCTAGTTGAAACAAAAAATTATTAGGCTCACCCTGTATTAGAATGTGGTATTTCGAGAAAACATGGTTCGAGTCGATTTTTTGAAATCGTTGATTCTAGGCCTTCGATCGATAAAATAAAATATTTGACAAGATCAAATTCGACAGATCTTTGAACACGAATATCTATTCTTTAGAAAGACGAAAAGCCGTTGAAGGTTGAATAGCATTGAATTGTTTTCGAAGTTGAGTAGCAAATCCAGATTAACTAATGTATTTGCTTGGTGTGATAAAATGTGTAGGCAGTCGTCATTACTCATGGTAGGAATCCATGAGGGTGGTTTTGGAAAAATGTTGGTCATAGATCAACTATATATAGACTTCCGACAGGCATATGACAGTATAAACCGCGAGAACCTATGAGCCGCGCTCATTTGTCTAGGAATTCCAGAAGGACTCGTTTCTCTGTGTAAATTAACAATGTCTGGGTATGCACGTAGAATCGTAATTGAAGGAACTGTATCAGACTCCTCTGAAATAACATCTTTTTTGCTTGAGTAAAATCAGGCCCAGTTCTTGGATATGCAGATGATATCATGCTTCTTGGTCGAAAGCCTAGCATATCAAGGACAGTTTTATAGCACTCGATCGCTGCGCAAAAAGACTTGGTTTGGAGGTGAACCGTATAAAACCATAATTTTTAGCAGCACTCCAACTAACTAAGCATTTATCGCAGTCTTGCAAACTCGCATCGTATAAAGCACTCTTAAGACTTGTGCTGGCTGGCTATCGGAAGCGAGGGCTGAGCCATTACCTCTAACGATTGTAGATTGTTCCATCCATTCATCCATCGCTCCATCTGTGGTCCAATTAAAGTTGCGAATAACAAACATCGGATTCGTATGAACCAGGAAATAAAGCAATTTCTCGGAGGTAGCAATATCATCGGATTCATAAAATCCAATGGAGTTAGATGGCTCGGCTACGTTGCAAGGTCTCCACAATAACGGATGATTAGTAAAGTGTTCCATCAACAACCAGCTGGTGTGTGTCGTAGAAGAAGACCCCGACTACACCGGTGTGATGATGCCGAATAAGAACTATGCATATTAGGATGGCGAAACTGGAGGATGAGAGCGATGGATCGAGACGGATAGAGAACCATAGTGCAGGCGGCAAAATCCCTTCATGGTATGTGAAAGCTAGAGAGAGAGTCGTGAATTCTGTCTTGAGAGAGTCTTCTCGAAATGTTTTTCTCAAATTGGTAATGGCTTCGATTGTGGTCTCCATGCCTACTTGTTCGATACGTGAAGGCGTATCAGCTACAATGTTAGCACTTCCTGCTGATCGAAGCCTTATCTAGATTTTGACGAAATGATAAAATGAATGGCTTTTGATCTGAAAATAACATAAACTCTTGAATGAAATTCTTAAAATGTTTAATAGCCGAATACGCTGCTAGTCGCAATTCTCTATGTCGTACGTACTATAGCGAGTTTCGGCGGCAGGTAACTTTCGTGAAAAGAAAAATAGGGGTTGCCGTTCGGAATAGGGCACGCTAGTTGTGTGCAATTTATTAATTTAGCTTTGCATAATTCAAATGCTTTGATTATTTCACCGCTCCAAGGAATTGCTGACTTGTCCTTGTTTTTACGAGCTTTTAAAAAATCATACAACGGTATTTGATCATGTTTTGAACACGAAATCTCGAAACAATGAATGTATTATTGGAATGTTTGAGCTGCATTTTGCAACCCAATTGTTATTTGAGAAAACTCAAACAGACCAAAGCGTACGTGGTGGAAGTGTGGGACTTGATGGTACGCTCAACTAAATCAATTTGGGAAAATTTGATACATGATTCAAGTTGGTATGTAAAGTCAGTCACGAATACTATTGGGTAAATTTTTCTTTACTGTCATGTGTACAGGACTCGCCCATTTGCTTTTTGATGGCCTGCAAATTCCTTAAACCATTTCTCACTTGCATGACACGGTTGACCTGTTATCTCGATGCAGTGAATAATTTTGTGTTTTACCGTATTTAAACTTGATGATTCATGTGTAACCGTTTTGAATTCTTGTAACAATTTTGTAATACCCGGGGCATGCATGTCAGCTTTAATGGTCGTGATACCATATGACTGGATTTGTATAGTGTTTCCTGTTGGTATTCATCACCTTTTTTGTGTTTTACATCGACTACCAAACCAAAATGTGATAAGATATCAGCACCAGAAACTGGTCAACGAAGTCCTAGATTAAGAATCAAGTTTTTGTAACCATATGTATCGATTACTGAAGAATTTGCCGCACTTAACGTAAATGTCGATGGTTTATCTATAATTGTAAATTTGTTGTGTCTTCTAAAAACTATAATTTATTTTGTGTATCGGTAACTATAAAGCGGCTAATGGAATTTAAACTCCCGTCGCCCGCCGCATGAAGCGCGCTGTCTAATAGTTTTGCGCGTTATCTAATCCAACCAGCATGTTGTATGTTTGATCGCTTGATCTTTCGACCGTGATTGACTACGATGCCGATTAGAATTTTTTGGAGGTGGGATTTGACACCGATTACGAATTGATTTTGTACTGCTTGTATTGAATTGTTTAAATAACTCTTTGAGACAATACATTAACTTGATGAACTAGATATAGATAGATACAAGATAATATTTCTTGTGCTTGAGTTGGTAAACGTTGCAACCACAAATTTCTCAAAACAGGTTCCGTACTTGACCTGTAGACAAAGTTTCCATCTCTCTTAACAGCTGTAATGGTTTTTTGTGGCCAAGCTGCAAACCTGATAAAAATCGGTCTAATTTTATCTTCGCTGATGTGCATAAACGTTCAATTTTTCGGATTTATCATTGACTGGGGTTTTAAGTATTTGGTCACGAACACACTTGAACGTTTGTGGATGACCATATTTGGTTGCGTCGGAGGTGATATTAAACCAATTTTGATGAAACTAAGTTTTTATGATCAAAATTTCGTTTTGTTTGAAACGTAGTCTACAATTTTCTTTTTAAATCGTTTTTTCGTAAATGCTTTCCAAAAAGTGTATTTGCAAAGAAAAAATAACGCTATGGGAGCTACCATTTCCGATGGACCGATTCCAGCCAAAAATCACAGATCTCCCAATTTGTGGATAAAGCTTAAGTGCTCGTATGAAATTTTAGCAGGCACGAGGTTAACATTTTTTATTATGACTGTTCAAAAAGACAGTGTTTTGAAAAAAAATCTCGACATATCCGATTCCGTTTTGGAAAACTGATTTGAACCGATATTGTTGAAAATTTATTTAGAATCTTTTAGTACATAGCCGTTTTTATGGTAATTTGTAAATGATAATCTTTTCAAAATATTTGCAAAACACGAAAAAAATTTCAACCAAAAAACCCTTAAATCTCCCTTAAAAAGGCTTAAGTCTGAAGTTTCTCCCCGATCAGTCAATCCGTCTGGTCTATAGAGAACCAATTTAAACCGTTTTGTAGCAGTTCCGTGTCGGCGACTTCGCCGAATTTTTTATTACTAAATCCACATAGTAGAAATTGATAGAATTATTAAAAATTCGACTCAGTAATAGTCTTGAGGCAAGCCAGATATCGACTTAACAAATGCGGATGTTGGGGCTCCTAATATGACTTAATAGTAACGACCTTTATGCACGAATTCATCCAAATCACAATCCAAATGCATAATCAGATAGTTTGGTGAGATACCCTGTCAAACGCTTTACTATCTGTATAGCAATTATATCAATCACATTTGCTTTTAAAGTTTGAAACACGAATTGAGTTACGTTAGAGGTTATCAAAGCACCTTTAAGGAAAAAAACTGATTCCCTCAAAGCAAAAAAAAACATATACAAAATAAATCTATCGAAGTGATTTAGCATGCATGAAAGATTTGCAATTAGCCTTTAATTCGATGTAGGTTAGATGTAGGTTAAGTGAAGGGAACACCCCAGACTCCCAGTCTGCTCGCATGCTTATCTATGAGAGAGTGTTCCGTAATAGCACCTACAACCATACTAACATGCCGTCGCAGCAGCGATGCCAACTATCCGGATCTTGACAGGTCTAGTTTTGGCCAGATCTACCTAGTTATTACGCATGAGGCACTAATGGACCATCTGTCGTTGGATGTTCTTCTAGTTTCTTCTTGAAGCATTAATTTGCACCTAGCGAACGGTATAGCAACATCAGCACTGTGCTTGGTGAATTGAGGCACCCTCATTAGGTGGATGTTGAACTGATCTGTCATCTCGTTAAGAGATGAGAGAAGATTCTGGGATTCTTCGACATAAGGAAATGTGATTTTAGCGTCTTAATTGAAGCCTAATTGTTCGTAAAAATTGACGAAATTGACGAAAAAAAATTTACATTTAATTTTTCACAGAAAATTTCTCCCCTAACCTTCTATCTTCATTGAACCATCAATGAGGAAATTAACATGTCAGTGTTCAGAAATGCTTCTCTTAACCAGTCCTATCTGGTGTGAATATCAGTCCTAAACCTCTAATCAAAAGATGGTGATAGGATGATATAGTCGATAGTTTTTGGGATGTTTCTGTTGCTTAGAGAATATATAGAGATGGAGTTGAGCCTTGTGTTAAACAAATGAGCTCGTTCATATTTGTTTACCTAGGACATATAGGGGTGTGAGATGAAAGAGTATCTCCGAGCTTGAGGGGATGTGCTCCTAAGAGCCACACTACTACACAAGGCAGCTGTTCGCTTTACTTACAACAAGGATTTTAGATTGGTCAGAATATTTAAAGCGGGCATCCTAACAGTAACCCCACATAATAAAATGGGCCTAACAGTAGAAATATAGAGCCAACGTACAAAGTGAGACTCCAAACCCCATTTTCTCTATGGAATTTTACAGAAGTGAAGCACTATTTTAACTTTCGTTACTCTTTCTAACCTGTTAGGTTTCCAGTTTAGTTTGCTATCCAGAATGAGACCCAGATGCTTCTCTTTATCAGTGAAAGTCAATCTAATACTATTTTAGTAGCTAGAAGATCATAAGTTTCGTGTGGATTAACATTAAAACCGCAACTTCAATTGGAGAGCATGCCAAGACACTAATCGCAATAGCGCATAAGCAACCATCTTAAAGTCGCATCCTTCCTCGTTTCATAACAGGTCATTTAGTGCTAAGTTCCAAAGAAGACGGAATAATACTCCAAGTTGGGATGTGCCTCTGCTATTTGAGGGCCAACCCAATATCCAGCCACTGAGTGAGTCGTACATCCACAGAGAGGAAAATGCCTGCGTGATCACTTCTGTTCTGATGTTGTTAAAGTACCCTCTATATCCAGCAGAGTTATCATAGAGAAGATAACTTCCATGCAGGGTAAGGTTAACTTAGTCGTTTGTTGGACATCCGCCGGTACAATGACAGCGCCATCTGCCGTGTTATAAGGTTTAAAGCTATTTATAGCCCTCAGTATTTTTCTCCTGACTCTGTTGTCCCTACGCCTTTGTTAAGCAGATTCGGAGCTTCCTGGAAAGTTAGTTTCAGTAGTAGCACCAAGGATTCGTCACTAGTTATGGTTAAGTCTTTAACCATCCGGTCCTTGCAGAAAACTCAAAGTGGTAGTACTGAGAGATATTACTTTACGAGCCTAGATGTCTCAGAGGACTCATGCATTTTAATACAGTATTTTAATGTTGAAGTCGTTTTCAATCGTTGATCAGTCGTTGACAATCACGGTGGTTGAGGTTTACCCAGCGGCCTACTAGAAATACACTCGCCTAACATGGTATTATTAAGTCGAATAGCTTGTCAACTAGGACATCAAGCTCTTGTTTTTAATAAGTAGGCTTTGAAACCGGTACCGATAGTAAATTACTTAGCATAGTTCTAAAAATTTCCCAGTCGATTTTCAACCTATTGTTATAACTAGGTTTTTTGATGGGTTTTGTCTACAATTCAAATTGGACACAAAAATGATCAGAAAAGTAATGATCCTCCGACGCCTTCCAATTCACTAAACTATTTATAATGTTCTCTAAGAGAAGTGCAATGCTTAATACTTCTACTTTATTTCTATAAAGAATAAAAGGAGTAACTCACCTCGTTCATTCGAATTAGTGCCCCAAATTGTGTAATGTGAATTTGCATCACTTTCCAGCATGACTCCAGTTTTATGTTTTTGAGCCTCTAATGAGCTTCCTAAAATGACAGAAGGGATGTCTTCCTCATCATGTGGAAGGTAAGCTGATATTAGTAAGAGATTTGGATCATTCATCTGAATGCTTGTGGTGATCACATCGGAATAACTGTAATTTGATAACAGAAAGAAATGTAATTTGATAACAGATTATTTTTAGAAAGAATGCAGGAACGTATTTTACCTGCCTTCTTTGCGTTTAGTTGTTTATATTTAGGTCCAAAGTCCAAGTACTCGGTCATCATTGACGCAAGGTTCTTAGACTAGAACGATGCCTAGCTCTTCTGCTCTTAGTTTAAGCACGAGTCCAGCCGATGCTGCCTTAGCTGATTGCTTTACTTCTAGTTCCACCACATTTGCATCAGAGTCCTCCTCTCACTTTGATTCCTGCAGGGATCCACAAAGTAATCCCATCGTAGGGGACATTCCCGTGTCTGTAGAAAGTGTTTCAACCTCCTCACTCGTTTCCATGATGTTCAAGTTGTCAACAGGGGCTTATTACCGGTATCGGCGCCCTCAACCAACACTAATTAAACGATTAGTTCTCGCCAGTACAGCCAGCAGACCGCTGCGCGGTCGGCAGTTCAAGATTGGTAATTTCTAGCTTTTTCAGAATTTCGTTCGGGTCGCTGGGTCTCGCTGGGATCCAAGCTTTCGCTCTAGATCAGCAGAGGATATCTTCTCTGCGACTGCTTCTAGGCTAGCCCCAGGCCAGAATTCACCTGGGCTCTCCGCAACCTTTATGCACATGGTCAATGTACGTTGATCGGCGGAAGATGTGTTCTTTGATACTAAGGGACCTTCCTTGCTTGTGCTTATGTTCCTAGAGATTGCATTTTAAGAACTAGCCTTGTTCTTGCTTGTGTTCCGTTTTTTCGGTACGCCTTGTGAACCAGGCCTATTTTCCAAAGCCCTGTGTATGTTTAACGCCCCGTTATGACGTGGGGGCAAGGCCTAACTGCCAAAATCCCATCAACATTAGTATCCAGATTCTTCAGAACGCCGGCCTCTTTTTTTTGTATTGTTAGTTTTCATCGTCCATCCATCCACAGATAAGGCAGTTTGATCCGAAGGATACCATGTATCCAGATATACAGTTATAGCTTGAGCTGTTTTTATACCGGATTACGAGCCTGGCCGGTTATAAGCACAGTACGTATAACTTCTTATAACTCATTTGCCTAGTTCACGCCGTGTTTAGGCTTAACGCAGCACAAATACCGTAGTAAGCCAGTTGCCCGTTGGTCACCGCGAGGAGATAACACAAGCACTTGCGGAAGCTGCAATATATCACTTAATTCGATATATTATATCTTGACTTAAAAACCTTTTGAGCATTCGGAAAATGAAAGAATTTTTCCAACTATACGATAAACTACAGTACATTGTGTCTGAAAAAGAGTAATGAGTCAAACCAATTTGAATGCATGCAAAAATTATCGCTTTGTTAGCAGTCGTACGAGTACATTGATAATTGTCTTTAATTTGAAATTAATCAGTTTTAAGCTCCGTAGTAGCTGACTCGAATTTGCTACTGATCGCCTCAATCAAAATGTTATTGACATTTTTGAGATCTGCCAACAGGAATCGTGGAATAGTGACAGCCTATCTGCGGTCTCCATTGCTATCGCTTCCCATCTAGATTTCACAAGCCCTGAATAGATGTTTCTACTTGTACGGTGGTTCTCCATCCACACAGTTGCTTAATCTAGTGATTCATATGAATCCTTTAGTCATTAGTCGTTAAGGTTCAGCTCTCGTTTTTGAAGTCTAGCACAGGTTTTATGAGTACTTTAAAAGTGCAAGCTTACACAACTGCACACGTAATAATCTTTATTGGGGTAGAAAACTCAAACAAGCACCTCTATAGAACATACCAAGGTGTGCATCGTAGGAAATTACTTGCCGAAACAAAAAAAATCGTTGAAGTAGTTTGCTTTGCGTTTATGCCATTGACAGAGCTACTTTTCTCACATGTCACATTTTGTATTTATAAGGCATAGATGATAATCTCGTTTTAATATAATTTTATAAATACTAATACGAATGCTATACTAATAAAACCGCCAAACGAGTAGTAGATAAGGTTTATTTCGTGAGAATTCTGATTCAGCTAATCGCGCGAAAACTTTATTACCCACTAAACATTTTTTATTTGTTTGTGTCATTCCAGAAATTCATCATAATGACTACAGTACGCGAAGCACTTTTAGATCAAATCGCTGAACCTGTCACAAGTGCCGGCAACAAAGTTACCGTTGTTGGTATTGGTCAAGTTGGTATGGCATGCGCCTTCAGTATTTTAACTCAAGTGAGTATCACATCGATTCTACACATCGATCCAATTTTACTGATACTCGTTTATATTTTTATAGAGCGTATCCAGTGAACTATGTTTAGTTGACGTAATGAAAGATAAATTAACCGGTGAAATGTTGGATTTGCAACATGGTTCCGCCTTCATGAAAAACGCTAAGATCACATCGAGCACAGATTTTGCGGCGACCGCCGGGTCACGTTTATGCGTTGTAACAGCGGGTGCCCGTCAACGTGAAGGCGAAAGCCGTCTCGATTTGGTACAACGTAACACCGATATTTTAAAGGGTATTATTCCAAAATTGGTTGAGTACAGTCCAAATACAACACTCTTGATTGTATCGAATCCCGTTGATATTCTAACGTATGTTGCATGGAAATTAAGCGGTCTACCCAAAAATCGAGTCATTGGCTCAGGCACAAATCTGGATTCGTCTCGTTTCCGTTTCTTGATGTCACAACGTTTAGGCGTCGCTCCAACATCGTGCCATGGTTGGATTATTGGTGAACACGGCGATTCAAGTGTACCCGTTTGGTCGGGTGTTAATATTGCTGGTGTACGGCTACGTGAAATTAATCCCCTTGTTGGTACCCAAGACGATCCAGAGAAATGGTCTGAATTACATAAACAAGTTGTTGAGAGTGCATACGAAGTTATTCGTTTGAAGGGATACACATCATGGGCTATTGGACTTAGTGTTGCATCATTGGCGCAAACAATTTTAAGAAACTCAAATAACGTGCATGCAGTATCCACCTTGGTGCTTGGAGAGCACGGAGTCGACAAAGAGGTATTCTTATCGGTCCCATGTATTTTAGGCGCGAACGGTGTTACCCATTTAGTTAAACAAATTTTAACTGATGCTGAAACAAGTCAACTTCAGGCATCCGCCAATCTAATGGCTGAAGTCCAAGCCGGGCTTAAGTACTAAAGTGCTTTCCTACCACGCACACCCACGCACACGTAAAACTATAAACAGAGATATTTTTATATATATTTGTATAATTAAATTATAAATTAAATTAATTGTTTTTGTATTACACATTTAAAATTTACTTCAATTTTAATGGTTTTGTTGAAAATATTTATATTTATTATTGTTTTAAAAAATAGAAAATGAAAACCGTAAATAATTTTGATGTTAGACGATTGATGAAAATTAAGAAATATATAAATTCCAGTAGACGATAAAACTGCCAGAATTATGGAAAATATAATAATAAAAAATATGAAATTTTGGTTTGATCCTTAACAAAAACAGGATTGTAATTTTTTTGTTTTATTCCCAATCCGACCGCTTATCCCCATAATCCTTTGACACCAACGATCTTAAGTTCTTTCAAACATTTTTATACCAAAGAATTTTTTGTTTGATCAATTTTGTATATTAAACCACGTTTTAGTCAAATTTAAATTAAGTTAGTAAAATTAATTAATTACTATTAAATCAAATTGGCATTATATATTTTCGTATAAAATAATATTAATTAAATAAGAATGTTTAGAAAAAATGATTTAAATACCTAATTTATCTTATTTAATAAAATTAAGGATTATAAATAAAATACATAATGAAAAAATTATAAAAATTCAACACAAATCTACCTCGAAAGAATATTTTTTTTAAAAAATTGGAAAATTTTAATTGGAAAATTTCAAATAAAAAAAATATTGAAATTAGAATTGGCTATAAAATTGGCTATTAATTTAGAATATAAAATATAAATTAAATTTAATAAATTAATTAATTATAAAAAAAATTCGTATTATGGTTTAATAAAAAAATTTTCTTTCGCGTATTTAAATTCCTAAACGTAATGAATAATGCACTAAAGTTTTTAATTCTTGCACTTAATTTAATGAGTAATTATCTAATATTAATGTTTAAGACAAATTAGACTCATACATATTTGCACTCTATAACGAATACATATTATATAAATAAATTAATGTATAGCTAAAATAATAAATTATTTATTATGTGTACTAAAACTAACATAAAAATTAAATAAATTATAAAACCATAATTTTTTTTATTAATTGTGTGTCTCGGATGTACCGGTACCGGAAAAAAACATTTGGGGTTTGTCAAATGGAAAACAGTAATTTAATAGGTTCGCAAACGAAAACTTTACAAATCTATTAAGCTGTTGCACCCCTAAATCGATATAAATAAAACAAAAATATTGAAGATTCATATTGTTATAATAATAATATAAATTTAGGGTTAACTATTGTGCCGGATTTGATAGGTTTTCTTCTCATTCGATTTGTGTCTTAGATAAACATGTAACGTAATCAACATTTGGGATGTAGTACTAAATAAACAGAAATTTGATAGGTTTGTAATTATAAAAACATTCTAAAACCGAACATTTGACCCCTAAATCTATTTGTCAATAAAACTATTAAATCTTTTACGATATTTATATACATTTAGGGGTAACTATGACAGCGGATTTATAAAGTTTAATTTGTTTTAATTTATCTAAACCGTACAAATGACAATTTGGCTAGCATTAAAAATAAGTTCTGCTAGATTAGAATCTCGACTTAATGTCAGATGGTTATTATTATTATTATTTTTGATAGATGGCACTTTAACAATTAAGAAATAAATAGATAAGATATTAATATTTTATATAGATGACGATAGTCGTGAAACGAAGCGGTTTAATTTAGAGATGTTTGATTTATTTGGCAAAGCTGTATACAATTATTTAGAAGTGGGATTGTTAATCAACGTGCGCGATTATGTTGGTGATTAATTTGTAAAAGTTTGTAGATTTTGTAGATTAGAGCAAACCTCGAGATTTTAACCTAAATGTATAGAGGCAGTTTTTCGAAATGCCAGGAAACACAGGATATAATTCTAAAAAACGAGAGCAGAAAAATTACATACTATTTATACGCAAGTAACTGTTTAACTGAGAACGACAATGGAATGAGGAAGACGATGCATGGGAAACAGAAAGCGAGGTTAGAGTAAATGACTAAGATCAACGGATTCGGCCACGTGGACATTCCAAAGGATACCCACAAATGGTGGACATATTACCCCATTCAGTGGCATCGATCCCTTAGTTATACTATGTGATTGGGATGATGTAACCATTCATCACGTGGTGGCGTGACAATGCTAGAAATGTGAATAAGAGTTGGAAACAGTGGAAGGTGCTTTTATACACAAATTTCCCATTAAATCTAAACACATTGCAGAAACGATGCATAGCCGAAAATTTTAGAAGAAACCATATGGAAATATAACGGTACTACATATTATAAAAAAATTAGCTCTTTGCAACAGTGCTAAGATATCGAGCGTGGAGATAATTGAATTTATCTCAGGCGGGCCTGAGATTCAAGATCGAGTAGTTGCAGCACATCGGACACATTTTTTCAAGCTATATCATGCGGTGCCACATAATTTGGTTATTTTCCGATTAACATTTTCAATTTTCAAATCAAAATCGCGATGATTTCACTAATCATTGCGTCACATCAGCATATGAATACACATGCCAAGTATATCAACATGACATTCATAAACGACAAATTGGAACCCCTTCAATGTTCCTTTGATTTAGGGGGCAGCGTGATTCCGATTCGAGAAAGCAACGCTAAACAATTAGAGATCACCATTTTGAAAATGGGATTTCACAAGTAACCCGTATTATGGCAGCAGCAAGGTTGTGTCGATAAACTTATTTAGATGTATTTTAAAAATAGACGATATAAAAGCAAAGTTTGAAGTAAAGGTCGTGCCAGGTGACTCTCCACAATTTTCAATGTTAGTGGGTCACCAGTTTACCGAACAGCCACAAATAAAAATTATACCGAATTAGAGGAAGATGGAGTTAAGAGTGAGTTACGGTTAGTAGAGGATTGGTAAAAAGTGAAACAATGGCCATGCGATGATACATGTAAACGTGTATTTACGAAAGTTGAAATAAACTTATTACCCGAGTGAAAAAATACAGATAATCTGATACACTAATTAGTGACGATGTAAACTTAGAAGATAATCGATCCGGAGAGAATTGATTTGGAAATTAATCACCGAATTAGTTAGTAAGAAGTTTGTTGAATTGTATAAGTCATTACATAAGGATCGAACGCTACCGATTTAAGTAACAGGGTTAACAGATAAACCTGAACATTTGATTTTCGATCATATAGATTAACATTTACCGAACGAAACTGGGTCAATGGCCATATGAAAAGTACTTTAAAAATATTGACTTAGAGAAAGATTCTATTTCAGATTATGCCAGATAACACTTTGTTAGTAAAAAATAATCGGGAGAAATTTGAACGTGGGTTGACAGCTAATAAAAAACTATACGTCAACATTTCCCGATCCCTCTAACTGCTGATCAAATTAGGCGGTAATGATCAGTTTAGGGAGTTATTGATATTTTAAGAGTTTAGATCTAGCCAGTGGCTATTATCAAGTACCCGTTGAAAGTAGGTCCAGAAGAACATTAACGTTCATAACACCAGATGGACACTTCTAGTTTAAGTTAATGCCATTTGGCCGGACAAATAGACCAACAGTACTTCAATCACGATTATGATGGATATTTAGATGGTATCGCCTTAATTTTTGTAATCTGTTCCGTGCCCCCTCCCCCAAATATTTCGCGGTTCAATTTTCACGTTACCTTAATCAATACTCAAATCGTGAGCATAAGGCTATAGGTCCATGAAAGCCTGTAGTACTGACGTGAGAGATTCGTCAGCCCATGAGTTCCGTACTTCGACAGAAGGCCAATCAGATGACCATTAATAAACCTTGTCAGAACACGAGGAATTTAGATGAAGCCACAAGAGCTAGTCTTCAATAAAATTATAACAACAATGAATTAAATTATTTTAGTCGTAAAACAACTTCTGAGGAGTCAAAATACACAGCTGTGGAGTTTTGGCTATAATGGCATCTCTGAAAAAGTTTCGGGTTTATTTATGAGGAGTAGATTTTACTATGAGAACTGAATGCAATAGCATTAAGCTGTTACCCAAAAAGAAAAGGGTAAAGGAAAGGGTAAATAAATACGAATTTAGTGGCAGACGCTCCGCCATGTATCGCCGTCTCGTACACGATGAAGAAATTAGACTCAAATGGGAAACGGTGAATGGCGTTAACCTGAACATGTAATGAAACATTACTTTACAACGTACCGACGAAGAAATTTTGAATGACAGAAATTTAATAGAGTTAGACGATGAGAAAGCAATTGAAAAATTTATTATGAACATCTTGCAGGTCTGTCGTGCGACTAAGTGTAAGTGGAGACTGTACGTTCCACAGGATTTAATATTTGACGTTCTTTGATACACACACGAATCAGTTAGACATTAAGGGATCAATGAAACAGTTGAACATTTAAAATCTTCATTTTATCTTCATCAATCAGGTGGTGCTAAGCAACCAAAATATCTGTATCCCTAAAGGTGGGTGATACATTACGACCATGCAGAGCCGTATATAAAAATTAAAAAAATAAAGATGTGGGAGTAATTGTCGTTGCGTTTAACAACCACATAATGCTAAGAGTCCGATGCCTGACGCAGGCGTGGGTAACACTTTAGAGTTTCTCAGATTAGCTTTGAGTATTTATGGTATACCAGGCGTATTGGGTAGGTACGTAAATGTTGCAATTGGTAGAGCACATTCGAATAATCAAACAAAGAAAACTCCCTCAGATATCGTATTTCGATATCCATTTCGAGATTTTCGAGAAAACAGATTAGTACAAGAACCGAAAAGCTTAAGCAGACTGATGCTAAAAGAAGTTAGTGTTCTTTATGGAAAAGAACAAATTACAGCA
Organism: Nephrotoma guestfalica; assembly: GCA_963691935.1. NCBI lineage: Eukaryota > Metazoa > Arthropoda > Insecta > Diptera > Tipulidae > Nephrotoma > Nephrotoma guestfalica. Next base: position 236,252,803 of record OY829915.1, on the reverse strand, counting down.
GAGTTCTAAAAAACACTTCTGTCATTTTTGACGAGTATTATAAATCTTTATTGTTACAAAGGGAATGTGATCGACACAGAACAATACATTCCTTCGTATCATTATAACTTCGAATCTGCTTTATACAAATGACAGGATTGAAAAACGACGTACAAACGTTTTAAAATTGTGATTAGAACGTCTATACTTTACCTTCTACCTCGTTGCAACTTAAAGAACCTAAAAGAATACAACCAAATTGAACCATAAATTGACAACACGATCAATCACGAGAAATTACTGATAGATCACAGATTTCCAATAAAAAATGTAGGGGTGTATATGTTGTGGCCAATACCCAGCAAAAATCTTGATAACACCATATTTGATTTGTAAGGTGAAAAACATAACTTACCAGAATTTTGGTAAAAACTGTCTTGTTAGTGCCTGACAAAAATCATGTTTCCCGCTTAAATTTAAGAAAACCTTCAATGACAACCATTCTGAAAAATTTAGATTCTTATAATCATCATTGGTCGGTTTTCGTAACTATCCCTACTACTACGTTTATACTTTTCAACAAAATTGCAAAAACTAAAAACCCTTCCATGAAAGCTGCCAATTCCAATGCATTGATTTTCGGAAAAATTTGGCTAAGACCTTAAAAATTAAGAAAAAATCGTCAAAATAGTCATTCCCGCTTAAATTTTGCAAAAATAATGTAACCGATATTGTTGCAAAGTTAATTTGGAACCCTTTTCTTAATAGACATTTCTCTGACACTTCTGGAAAACCGATTTCGGACATACATCACTGGGCTCTCCCAATTTATAGAAACGAATTTATGGAAAGTCCTTACACAGTTCGATTAATATTCCTGATTTGCTTCCCAACTTCGCCAAAATAGTAACCTGATCATTTATTCTTCTTTTCCAATTTTCCCTTCCCCGTAACTCATTTGATATGAGAATGTGCTAACCATGAGTTTATCCTTCGTTAAATCTTTTTCATGACACATTCCGAGGAAACGACCATATGGAGGAGCGTAGAAGTGTACCTTATAGTACATGATATCTGGAGTAAAGAGCAGAATTAACACAGCATTTGATAGTTATCAGAATAACCAAATGAGGCGCTTCGAATACGGCGAATGTGAATTGCCCAGCAATGTTAAAATTTGGAGGAAATTCGTTGGGTTGTCAAAGACGTGACTAGGACCCGAGGAAAAGCGATATCGAGACGAGTGATGTCGGACCGATGATCAAAAATAAACTTGTTTAAAAAGTACATTGTTAAGGTGATACCCAACCCCCATTTGTCCAACCTACCGGTTTTGTCGAGCTGAGGAGATCTGCACGTTACAAGCTACCATTTCAGGTGAACCGATTTCGACTAAAAATCACTATGATCTCCCAATTTAAAAAAAAAGTTTAAGTATAAAGTTTCACCCCAATATAGCTGCACAGATCACGCAAAACGACTTTTTTTGACTTCGGCGATATGTAAATCTGCAAACATTTCAAGGTCGAAAATTTTCATGATTAATATTCTTTCTATTACTTACTGATTTACATTTATCTTTAATATCAATAGTCAAATGACCGATGTACAGACTGTCACAATCAGAACATGGTACTTTGTAGATGTCAGATTTCATCTGATGTTCTGATTTATCTCTTGTTGAAACAAGCTTGCCTATGTCTTTCTAAATGTCCACTTAAGTTCTTTAGTGGCCGATTATCTGTGTCTTGTAACCGTTTTCTTTACTTTCTGTTTAAACAACTCTAATTCTGGTTGATATTTATCAGTCGATGAGCCATATACTATTTTAAGTAAATCTTTAGTGTTGCAATTCCCTACGAACCACAACGTCAAGAAATGGTAGATGATCATTTCTCTCGTAAACTTTATTATTCCATCTTGTGAGTTGATTAACGTTAGAAACGACAAACACATGGTATATTCGGGAACAACGCTGTATCGTCAAACGGGACAATGATCGCTCATTTGGCCCAATTGTTTCTCTTTGCAACAAATCTGTGAATTCAAACGTGATTCTGATGCTGACCAGAAAATGGAGCTTAGGAACTGCATACAGTTTCGGTATCTATGGATTTGATGCAATTAACTTTGATTGTAAACTACTATCAACTCAAAACTATCATTGTGGCGCTCGAAGCAACATTGCTCTTTCCAATATAATCATGTGGCATGCATGTCGTTCGAAAGGTTTTGGAAATTGATTGATTCTGAATGTACGACCAAGTTCTTACACAGGAGCTTCCGGTGACGCCAGGCCCACCGTACACTCTTTTTTTTACATATAACAAAACCGAAGGATTGGATAGGTTAATTAATTGGGACATAATCGGTTACAGACACCTAGGTATAGCAGTTAGTGACACAAAGACAACACAATACTAAACTACTAGGGGAAGGTTAAATGGTTAACGATGGTATTGGTCATCAATAATTGCTTCTTAAATCCAGCAACCTAAGGAAAAATGTTGTTATTTCATATGGAACTGGAAATTTTCTGAGATTTTATTTTATATTAATATTTTCGGCTTCCTAAAAAATGTATATACACATACAAACATACATACACATACATATCATTACATTACATACACACACATATATATATATAAACACATGATTGATTGATTGATTGATTGCAACGAATTTAGCGAGACTCCCGGATGACGACGGGCCCGCCATATACCCCCATTACACTCAGCAAGATGGAAGGATAGGCTAGGCATGTTAAATATGACCGAATCAACCCGGTTACAGACACCTAAGTAGTCAACAGTTAGTAAATTGTTTGTCGAAAATATAATGTTAAAAGGTTAACACAAGACCGTACAATTATTTTATTCCTTCTGGATACAAATATTCAGCAAACAGCATCCCAAAAAAATTTAAAATTATAATTAAAAATTTATAACCAATTAAGTTACAGCAAATTTCCTGAAACAAAATTTCATTACTATGAGTCAAATTCTATTATTAACTAGACCAACTTGTCTCTCATAAAACAAAACAAAAAAAAAATACCAAATGAAATCTGGTTCCAACAATCTGAAATCAGCTGTATTACCATCAATCATGGATGCCAGACACAGTTCCAGAATCCCAACACCCAAACAAACTGAACCAGAACTAAACAAAACTATCCAAGCAATTAGGAACCATCAATATGACAGAAATCAACAATAAGCAGCCAGCATAACCGTAGGATCCCGACAACCAAACAATCCAATCGACTGTTCAACGCCTGGATTACAAAATAAATGATTAAGTAAACATCACAATAAGACATTCGAAAAGAATCTATGGTCGTCAACCATTGTATATATGAACAAATTTACAACAGTTTTAAATAAATAATAAATCATAAAATGAACAACCAGCACAATCACCCATCCAACCCAGAACAAGCCAACCAAAACCCCCATCAATCCACAGTCTCTCTCCCGAACCACCCACAAAACAATTTATTTAAAGAAACGTCACGATCTCCGAAAAGCTATCTAATCACAGCACCATTCAACTGCACTCCAAACCCACTCTGCAGCCTCCTAGCCCCACAACTTCAAAAGGTCTAGCCTCCGCTGAACAACAAACCCACTAGCAAACCCGACAGCCACTATGATTCCTATCCTGTCTGCACGTTCGACTTTAAACCAATAGAAAGCATTACGGCCACAAAGACCCCTTGCAACCAAAAATCACCACCAGAACCAACTAAATTAGCCCAATTACCACGAATCACACGAGACACCGACAATTCCAAATCGCCAATCAAACCAAAATAAAAATATAACCATTTATTACACAAACGCTGAATAATTGTATGAAGGAACATTACCAAAATAGCTCTCTCCGAAAATCTCCGAAATCAAACCGTTGAAGAAACCACCTCTACAAACAATCGTAGTAAAATGTACCAGGAGAATTGTGCATGCCCATCCAGGAGCACTCGATACTCGCTCCTCTACAGCCAAAAACACCAATCAAACTGCAACACCTAAAATTACCTTCGAAACGATCCCAACAGACGGCACGAATCCTCCCACCATGAAACCACTACCATCCACCAAGCGACCCCCGGCCAACACCACAATTCAACAAAACGCACGGTTCACGAAGCCGTGACGAATCCATGACAGACCAATGTCGTTCGAAAGGTTTTGGAAATGCAGTAATTTTGGTTATCGGCCCTTTAGTTGACAAATTCACCGTTTTGCCGCTTGTCGTTTATTATTCATTATTACACAATGTGCGTAAGTGTTGCACAGTTGTTGAAAAGGTCATTCCATAAAGATAGCCGAACTGGTCTAGTTTTCTTGATATTTATTTACATAGGTCAAGAAAATATTCCAAGAATATTTCACTTTTATGCCTACCCGAACAAACCTCTTAGAATTTGTTAAAACTGAAATTTTCCGTTTCATATAATGCATCATGAAAAGGCTAAAAATTGAACTGATCTGTTTTGGGACTAATTTTCTTACTGGAGGGTTTCGTCATTCCAAAATTTTGTGTGATTTTCCTGCGGTTTCGTCAATTGTCGGACCGAAGTGCTGATTACCTCGTGAGGTTTTGGCCTCTAACACTTTTTCATTGCATGGATGGATAGCTAAGTTTTTGTTTTTCGTACAAAATCTTAAAGGCCGGAATAACGGAAATCGTATGTGCCTCGGGCTTAAGTTCTTAGAATTTCAGCAATTTTCAATTATCATATAATTATTTACCGATTCACGCAATCAAATTGCCATCTGCTACGAATTTGTGATTGACGTACAAGAAAAGATGATTACCAAAAATAAATATTTTTTTAGCGTATTTGTAGGGGTCAAATTCCATGTGGCGCACGCCTATCCAATTGTAAAGATAATTCTAATTGGTTTATGATAACCTCAATACTGATATGATTGTCGATATACAATCATTTCGCTCTTATCGATAAACTCTGTTCAATGCTATGCGTATTTATAGAAACTTCAAACGATGGAGGAATAATCGTAATACAAAATGACCTTGAGTGATAATTATTGTGGTTTCCGGGCAAATGAGTAATTGCTGGTCCGGTCTTTATAATAGAAAATACATTTTTTGGTTTTTGTATATAACATACTCGTCGTATAATAAAAATGATGGGTTGTTTATGTTGTGGTCGACACCCGATTTTTTTTACCACGAATGTGCATAAATCTCAAATACACCACATTTAATTTGTAAAGCAAATAATAGTGTTCGTCACGCCACCCGGAACCATATCAGCCGGAACCAAAGAAGTATGGCACAAGTAGCACGATGCATTGGGCATCATTGTGCACTATGCGGGTTTTCAGCCGGAACCTTATAATTCCAGCCCGCCAGAAACATACTACAGCCACGCCAACTATTATTGAAATTGGATAAGTAATTTTCTTTAAGAATTGTTTGTTTAGATTTGGGCAAAAATATTGCGCATAAGACATCTTGGAAGTGTGGACTTCAATGAGTCAGAAGTATCGCTAATCGAATCAGATACGGTCATATGGCCGCTGTCCTCTGCCTCTTTTGTGGAAAACCTGCATATACGACCAGCGAAATCAGGTCCCACTTGCAAAAATGCTCGTATGTGTTGAACTCTGCTTGTGGGTAAATTCCCCATTCGTTGTGACAATGAACGAGGTTCATTGAGGTTACAAATCGATAAAAACTTTCATTAATTTCCCTAATTTACAACAAAATGATGAAAATCAGTGTATTAACCCAAATTAATTGGTTTAACGAGCTGGTTATCAACTTATAATCGCCTTTATTGGAATTTTTATATAACCAATAAATAAATTCATTTATTCAACGAATTATTCTTCCGATTTATTTAATAAACTGAGTTTATTGAATTATTTTTTTGTAGTGTCGAAGTCAAAGAAAATAGCTTGGAAGAAAATTGGAAGGGACTAAACAAAAACAGCAACTCACAAAGCGTGCTGGAAATAAAAAAAACGTAGAAGCAAAACTTCCATATTGCAACCACAAGATAGAAGCTACAGGTAAAAAGTACCAATTTAAAAAAATGGGCCTATCAGTACTAACAAAAGCGACATAACGACTATCAATGTGTGTCCGTCTGATAGCATTTTTGCTAACTTTGCCGCATTATATTTTGATGACAGACAACTTCGAGATGTAATGTTCGGTGAAGCTAAAACTAGCAAATTTGTCGAATTTTTAGAAAATTTTTACAATTCGTCGACAAACATTGGAAAATTATCTGCGGAGATTTATAACAAACGTAATAAATTACTAAATGAAATTTTTTGCCAAGAACGTTTTATCAAATCAGGCAACTATAGCTCAAACAAACGTGCCACTTTCATTGATTGTAAATCATCAATTGGAGGGTTTTTCGCAGTGCTTTGCATTTTTAAAATGTGGAACTTAACTCGAAAGAAAGTTGCCATTGCTTACAACAGACATTAATGAACTGGTTTTGAGAATCTTACTGCTGTGGCAGCTAACATAATGTAAATAAAGTATATAGTAATGTAGTAACACTGTAGGTCGAGCCGCTAGATCCACTAAAAAAACAGCAAAAGGTTCCTATAAGTGACATAACGAGATCGCTGAATTTAGGTGATAAATTGTTCAATTTGCGCGGTATAATTGAGTACGATAATTTAAATGAGCATTTCACTGCACATGCACTTAGAACCGAAAACGACACCAACACTTCAGGAAAAATGCTTGCCTATATGTTGTTCTATTTACAAGAACCCAAACCGAACAAAGTTCTTCTCTAAACGATGAAATATAAAACATTATAATCGTTCCGGAAACCTCATATGTTGCACTATCATCTAAATTGCACTGCAACCATTGCGCAAGGGCCAAAATTATTTTTGTAAACATTTTATTTCGACTGGATTTGTATGGTTCTGGATGGCATTATATGATTCGGCTGCAAACTCATATAGTGCACAATGATGCAACACAATGCATCGTGCTACTTGTGCCATAGTTAGTTTAGCTGTAGTATGGTTCTGGCTGGAATTATAAGGTTCCGACTGAAAAGCGCATAGTGCACAATGATGCATAGATAGTGATGCTACTTGTACCATAGTTAGTTTGGCTGTAGAGGTTATGGTTTCGGTGGAATTTGTAAGGTTTTTATTTCGAAAAATCGTATGTTTCTGGATTTATAAGGTTCCGGCTGAAACATATATAGTTGCTGTAGTGCGATTCTGGCTGACTTTATCAGGTTCTGGCTGGAATTATAAGGTTCCGGATGAAAAATCGCATAGTGCATAATAATGCACAATCCATCGTGCTATTTGTACCATAGTTAGTTTTTCTGTAGATGGTATGGTTCCGGCTGAATTTGTAAGGTTTTTCTCGAAAAATCGTGTTTATGGATTTATAAGGTTCCGAATGAACATTTATATAGTGCACAATGATGCACAATGCATCGTGCTACTTGTGCCATAGTAAGTTTGGCTGTAGAGGGTATGATTCCGGTTGAATTTGAATGGTTTTTTCCCGAAAAATTGTATGTTTTTGGATTTATAAGGTTCCGGTTGAAAAATTGTATAGTGCACAATAATGTGTTACTTGTGCCATAGTTGATTTGGCTGTTATGTGGTACCATCTGACTTTATTAGGTTTTGGCTGGAATTATAAGGGTCTGGCTGAAAAATCACATAGTGTACAATGATGTTCAATGCATCGTGCTACTTGCGCCATACTTGTTTAGTTCCGACTGATATAGTTCCGGCAACACGAATAATAAAATTTAGTAAATCTTCAACTATGTAATTCTTTTCATCATCATTGCAAACATTTAAATAAGTCGTACCAACGCTGCCAGTTTCGGTATAATGATTTCTGCTTTAATTTATTATTCTTTGCTGATTACTCGCTCAATTTATGAAAAATAACTTGCATATGAAATTTAATTCTGATCAGTCAATCCGTCTAAGTTGTTGAGAGGTTACAGATATTGAGTCCGCACAACACCACACACACATAGACACAAATGTATGTCTGTAAATGGTAAAGCTGCAAAAATTTCGAGGTCGAAAACTTCCATATTATTAATATTTGTTGACCCGATAGTTCCACGTTTAATTCTTCCCTCTTTAAAGATCCACATCCCCACCAGGAAATATTTCGACGTATGCTATTTGTGGATTGATTTGTTTACAATCTGCATGCCTCTACTGATGCCTTTAGCTGAAGTGAAATTAAATTTAACATATAAAAATGGCGCAAGTGGAAACGAAAATGAAAATTTCACCGATGAATTTTATTGTCCGATACGCATTTAGCTAATGAAATTGGTAATTTTCGTATTGGATTATAGATGGCTCTGTTTAAATCTACACATTTTTCACTGGAGGTACAAACAAAGTCACATAAAAATATTTTCACATGAATTTCACATGTTTGGCTCAAGCATCCGAACGGTGCTTGACTTTTGCGTGGAGTGGGAAGTGCTTCTTGAATTTTGTTTGAAAATATAGTGTGTGGAAAGGCTAATTGTTGGTTTTTGTGTGAACATATGCGGATCGTGTTATTAATTTTTTAAAATTCCGATTAAAATTACAATTTTTTTATAATTTAACCACTTAATTATCCACTTAATCATCAAATATATTCGAGAATTAAACCCGTATTGAAGATTTAAAAACGTTACCGTTGACTATGTGAATCAAAGGTTATAAAATGCCTAAAATTACTTCAACAGTGTCAAAACTTATAAACCATTTCTTCGAAGCCAAACGACTCGTGGAGTTACTCTCTGGTTTCCAAGAAATGAGGAATTTTAGGCCGTCCCATTTACATCGCTTGCTTGAACAAAAAGCAGGTGGTTACAAATTTTTAATTGGAAATTTACTCAAAAATCTCTGAAGGAGATCCTCCTCAGGATATAGAGGAAATGCTATCGGTCGTCGGCCAAATCTGGAGTTAAGGTTATTCCAGAACACCCAAACCAATTGCTGCAGCCATCCACAAGCAAGACTACTGCGGACGGTCAATGAGTTAATTTCAAGTCTTCGGAAAACCACTAAACCCTGATGTATCTACAACAATCAGTGAAATTGGTTTGTCTCGCCATATTCTCATTCTAGATCATGAAAATCATTTACAATTTGAAATCGATGCGGGGACTGAATTATGGCTTTCTGATTCATTTACTACCCTCACTGTAAACGGATACGGCAAAAAGATACTCCACGCTCACTGAGGATCCAAATTCCAGACATAGTGCATTACGTCGTCACGCAAGGTAGGTTACCTTGGGCTAAACCGCGACCACTCGACGGATCAAAACTTAAAGCTCTAAAAATTCAATTCTTGTTTATGACAGGCATTGGAATTTACCGCCTCTATCATGACCAGTCTCTTCACCATTACATATGGTGCAAAAGAGGGACAAGGACTGGAGCCCTTGGGAGGACTATCGACAGTTAAACATTGGCACAGTCCCAGATAGTTCCGGCGCCACTATTTTCCGAAAATAGATTTGGTTCGGCCCTATATCCATAAAACTTCGATAACGCAAGTGGAAACGAAAATGAAAATTTCACCGATGAATTTTATTGTGCGGTACGCATTTAGCTAATGAAATTGGTAATTTTCCTATTGGATTATAGATGGCTCCGTTTAACTCTACACATTTTTCACTGCATTTTTCTCTGGAGGTACAAACAGTCACATCCTTTTGGGCTTTTCGAGTTCACAAGAATGGCATATGGTCATCGCAACTCAGTCCATACATTCCAGCGATTCGTTAACGAAGTGTTATAAGGGCTGAGCTTCTTCTACTCTTATATCTACGATATTTTCATTGCGATTTGCTCCAACACAGTGATGATCTCGAGTTAGATTTTAAACGTCTCTCTACATTTTCGGTGTGAACCTTCTGTCGAAAGACAGAATTCATGTCATTTGATGTCGTCGGTATGGTGAACTATTTTCACCGCTTTACATCATGTTTGATGAACTGTTGTCGCCTATTCATAGGCATTTAGTCACGTTGGGAAAGGCAAAAACAGAAGAAACTTCGACTTATGTTGAACAGAAGCTGCTCAACATAACTACCGACTTGCTATGTATTTAGCGATCAAATACTTTCGCCATTTCGTCGATGGCCAAAATTTCTCCATACTTATCGACCATAAACCGTTCACAACAGCTATTGCGCCAAAGTCAGAACGTAGTTCCCGGCAAATATGACATCTCGATTATATTGTCCAATTTACTACCGAGCACTGACACATTCATTACATTGAAGATAACGCGACTGTTTGTCTCGTTCTGGTGAAACTTCTTAAATTGCAGAAATTTATTTCAGCTCGCACCCCGAAATCAAGCGTACACCTGCAACGGATTGACTTGCCAGACAAGCAGCAAATTTGGTGTGAGACCGAGAAATGACCGCAATACCCGTAAGTCAAATTTTCTATAATAAGTGTATTTGTAGATATCGTGCCCTTCTCCTAATCACGACAGACCAAGGAACACAATTCGAATCTACGTTGTTCACCGTTTTATTATTCATTCAAATTTATTGCATCACCTTCAAAGTAGGCCCCTTCCGGAATAATACACTTATGCGCTAACGAATCAACCAATCATTAAAACATTTTTGAAGCGCATTTTCCGGAATCGACTTAAGTTCTCGCCGCGAATTCCTTTTTATGTCTTCTATGGACTGAAAACGGGTGGCTCGAAATGGTAATTTGATTTTTTGGAAAGAGAAAAAAATCAGTTGGAGCCATATCAGATTAATACGGTGGTTGTTCGATGATACTTGTTGAGTTTTTGGCCAGAAATTTGTTCGATAGCCTTGTGAGATGCTGCTTTGTCGTGGAGCAAAATCCACGAGTTTTCCTTTTTCGAAGAGTTTGCTCTTTCAAACGCGATAATATTCTTAATTTACCGCCTAACCTTCTGGCAAGAATTTTTCAATCCCTTTATGCGGGTTTTATATATTATCATTTACCGTCACTTAGTCACTATCGATACGAAGAAACAGCTAAAGACCTATTGTTTCAATATTCAATTTATCAACCCAAAGGTTGCAAGTTCGAACTGTCGGAGGATTAGATTTTAGAACGGCATTCGAAGTAGAGAATATGGATATATAACGGAATCAATTGTAAACGGTGGCGACAGTCATAATGGAAAATACTGGAATTACCAACGGCATCAAAAGAGAGGAATTCATGACGTGGTATGTTCCCAAATACAACTACATGAAAGAGATTTACAATTGCAATACACATAGATCGCCAGAGATACAAAAAAAGGAATGTTATATCGAACAGCAATAGACAAGTAAGTGTATATAAGCGTGAGCAATTTGAGACGCAGGTACAGTTGTAGTTAACCAGTGAAGCAGTGCAAGTCAAAAACTAAAAAGTAAAGAGTGCGAAAGGTAAAAATGTATTAGTGAGCAGTAAACGAGTGAAATTAGTCAATTGACTTGTCAATTAGTCAAACTGTAGTTTTCCATTACACAAATAGGTACAATTCAAACACGACCCAAAATCAAAATAAAATGTTAAACCCCAACCATAATCAGCGCCTTAAAAAAATAATCCAAAATAAATTTTTTTTTTGTAGAAAGTTGCTCGATTTGCCGCTAGCGCAAAATTCCAGGTACGGCTTTTGTTTTGACCTGATATGATTTGATATGATCTGATATGATTTGTAATGATTTGATATGATTTGATATGATTTGATATGATTTGATATGAGTTGATATGATTTGATATGATTTGATATGGTTTGATATGATTTGATATGATTTGATATGATTTAATATGATTTTATATGATTTTATATGATTTCATATGATTTTTGATAAGTTTAATGTGATTTGATATGATTTGATATTATTTGATATGATTTGATATGATTTGATATGATTTGATATGATTTGATATGATTTGATATGATTTGATATCTTTTGATATGATTTGATATGATATGATATGATTTGATTTGATTTGATACGATTTGATATGATTTGATATGATTTGATATCATTTGAAATGATTTGATATGATTTGATATGGTTTGTTACGATTTGATATGCTTTTATATGATTTGATATGATTCGATATGGTTTGATATGATTCGATATAATTTCATTTGATTTGATATAGTTTGATGTGATTTGATATGATTTGATATGATTTGTTATGATTTGATATGATTTGATATGATTTTTGATAAGTTTGATATGATTTGATATGAATTGTTATGATTTGATATGATTTCATATGATTTGATATTATTTGATATGATTTAAAATGATTTGATATGATTTGATATGATTTGATATGGTTTGATATGATTTGATATGATTTGATATGATTTGATATGATTTGATATGATTTGATATGATTTGATATGGTTTGATAAGATTTGATATGATTTGATATGATTTGATATGATTTGATATGATTTGATATGATTTGATATGATTTGATATGATTTGATATGATTTGATATGATTTGATATGATTTGATATGATTTGATATGATTTGATATGATTTGATATGATTTGATATGATTTGATATGATTTGATATGATTTGATATGATTTGATATGATTTGATATGATTTGATATGGCTTGATTTTTTATTATTTTTTTTTTTTTCTATTGCCAAAGGCTTTATTCTTGAATTTTTCTTTATACGAAACTAGCAAGAAGTGTGAAATTCTTAAAAACTATATATTTTTTTTTTACTTAAGCCTTAACCTATGTTAGTACTTAATATTAGTATGCATTATTATTTTTAAATTATTATTAATTACTTAATTTAAGTGTGTTAGGTCAACATACGTGTAATTATTAGAAATTTCAGTTGATTAAATCTAGAGGATCTGCTCTTCGAAGCCGTTTGTATTTCGGTTGCCTTAGTAGTTCTCTAGCTAATTCGTTAGGGTGTGATTCCAGTTTCAGATGGTATTTTAGACTGCATGATTTTATTGTCTCTTTAACCGTTTTAATTCCTAGGTCTCTATGGATGTTGCTGTTTCGAATATACCAGGGCGCATTTCAATGCTACGAAGTATCTTTGCTTGCGTTCTTTGTACAATATCTATATTTGAGGCTCTAGTTGAGCCCCATAGTTGGATACCATATGTCCATATGGGGATTAGGATCGCTTCAGTCTAGAGAGAGTTTTGATTTTCTTCCGATCAACCAGTGCACTTTAGAAAATTTTATTTTTAGTCGATTACGTTTTGTTTCAATGTGCTTTTTCCATGTCAATCCTTCATGCCATACTTTGTCGAAAGCTTGCGCAATATCCAAGAAAACTGCCGAGCAATATTTCTTTTCTTCTAAGGAGAGCTTAATTGTGTTTACAATTCTGTGCACCTGTTCTATTGTGCTGTGCTGCTCTCTAAATCCAAATTGGTGATCTGGTATAATGCGACCTACAGTTAATATAGGTATTAGTTCTTCTACTAGCATCTTTTCAAAGAGCTTTGAAATTATCAGAAGTAGACTTATTGGCCTGTACGACGAGACTTGGGTTTCGTCTTTACCTGGCTTAGGAATCATGACAATTGGAGATATTTTCCATTTTTGGGGAAAGTAGCCACATCTCATAATCGCATTAAAAATATATGTTATATATTTTATGCATCTATCGGGTAATTCTTTGATCATTTTTCCAGTTATTAGCTCATGGTCTGGAGCTTTCTTAGGATTTATCCTGTTTTTGATAACCGTTTTGACGCATTTCCATTCAAATTTTACTGGATTTGGGTTCGACTCGCCCCTCGTAAACTGTGGTAGTACGCGGTCATTATTTTTTTCGTTTGGAGTGAACATTTTTTGTAGATGGTTAGAGAAAGCGATAGCCTTTTCTAAATCACTTCTGGCCCAATGACCATCTGGTTTCCTTACCGGTGGGTTCGATAGCTCTGGCCTTTTTAAATTTCTTGCTGCCTTCCATAGTGAGTAATCTGTTTTCTCTGTTGCTGTGAGCTCACTTAGGTCTGCATTCCAAGATTGTGTTCATCCCGTATTGCTTCTCTTAGAGCTTTAATAGCTCTATTTAATTTCCATTTATGAAAAGGAGATTGGTGCAGCTGCCATAGCCGCCGAGTCGCCCGCTTACCTGCCAATAACTTTTGAATGTTACTTGAAACCTTACTATTTTTTCCGAATTTTTGTACTCCGGAGTAGCTTTTTTTGCAGCCATTTCCATTATTTGTCTTAAGTTTTCTATCGCGGCATCGATATCTTCTGGTGTTTGCAGTGGGACATCCAGATAACAATTTACGTCTACTATGTTTCTATACAGAACCCATTTCGTTAGTTTGTTTGTTAGACGTTGAGGTGGTTCAGTTTAAATATGGCTTGATATGATTTGATATGATTTGATATGATTTGATATGATTTGATATGATTTGATATGATTTGATATGATTTGATATGATTTGATGTGCTTTGATATGATTTGATATGATTTGATATGATTTGATATGATTTGTTATGATTTGATATGATTTGATATGATTTGATATGATTTTATACGATTTGATATGATTTGATATGATTTGAAATGATTTGATATGATATGATATGATTTGACATGATTTGATATGATTTGATTTGATTTGATACGATTTGATATGATTTGATATGATTTGATATCTTTTGATATGATTTGATATGGTTTGATATGGTTTGTTACGATTTGATATGAGTTGATATGATTTGAAATGATTTGATATGATTCGATATGGTTTGATATCATTCGAGAAAATTTCATTTGATTTGATATGATTTGATATGGTTTGTTATGATTTGATATGATTTGATATAATTTGAAATAATTTTATATGATTTGATACGATATCATTTGATATGGTATGATTTGATATGATTTGATACGATTTGATATGGTTTAATATGATTTGATTTCATTTGATACGATTCGATTTAAAGTCATTTGATTTGATATGATTTGGTGTAATGTGATATGATTTGGTATGATTTGATATGATTTGATATGATCTGATATGATTTGATATGGTTTGATATTATTCGAAATAATTTAATTTAATTTTTTCATATGATTTGATATGATTTTTGATAAGTTTGATTTGATTTGATATGAATTGATATGATTTGATATGATTTGATATGATTTTATATGATTTGATATGATTTTATATGATTTGTTATGATTTGATATGATTTGATATGATTTGATATGATTTTATACGATTTGGTATGATTTGATATGATATGATATGATTTGACATGATTTGATATGATTTGATTTGATTTGATACGATTTGATATGATTTGATATCTTTTGATATGATTTGATATGATTTGATATGGTTTGTTACGATTTGATAAGAGTTGATATGATTTGATATGATTTGATATGATTCGATATGGTTTGATATCATTCGATAAAATTGCATTTGATTTGATATGATTTGATATGGTTTGGTATGATTTGATATGATTCATTTGATATGATATGATTTGATATGATTTGATACGATTTGATATGATTTTGTATGATTTGATATAATTTGATATGATTTGATGTGGTTTAATATGATTTGATATGGTTTGTTACGACATGATATGCTTTGATATGATTTGATATGGTTTGATATGATTCGATTTAAAGTCATTTGATTTGATATGATTTGATTTGATTTGATATGATTTGATATGATTTGAAATGGTTTGATATGGTTTGCTACGATTTGATATGATTTGGTGTGGTTTGATATGATTTGACATGATTTAATTTGATTGGGTATGATTTGATATGATTTGATATGATTTGATATGGTTTGTTACGATTTGATATGAGTTGATATGATTTGAAATGATTTGATATGATTCGATATGGTTTGATATCATTCGATAAAATTTCATTTGATTTGATATGATTTGTTATGATTTGATATGATTTGATATAATTTGAAATAATTTTATATGATTTGATATGATATCATTTGATATGATATGATTTGATATGATTTGATACGATTTGATATGGTTTAATATGATTTGATATGGTTTGTTACGATTTGATATGCTTTGATATGATTTGATATGGTTTGATATGATTCGATTTAAAGTCATTTGATTTGATATGATTTGGTGTGATGTGATATGATTTGGTATGATTTGATATGATTTGATATGATTTGATATGATTTGATATGATTTGTTATGATTTGATATGATTTGATATGATTTGATATGATTTGATATGATTTTATACGATTTGGTATGATTTGATATGATATGATATGATTTGACATGATTCGATATGATTTGATTTGATTTGATACGATTTGATATGATTTGATATGATTTGATATGAATTGATATGATTTGAAATGATTTGATATGATATGATATGATTTGACATGATTTGATATGATTTGATTTGATTTGATACGATTTGATATGATTTGATATGATTTGATATCTTTTGATATGATTTGATATGGTTTGATATGGTTTGTTACGATTTGATATGAGTTGATATGATTTGAATTGATTTGATATGATTCGATATGGTTTGATATCATTCGAGAAAATTTCATTTGATTTGATATGATTTGATATGGTTTGTTATGATTTGATATGATTTGATATAATTTGAAATAATTTTATATGATTTGATATGATATCATTTGATATGGTATGATTTGATATGATTTGATACGATTTGATATGGTTTAATATGATTTGATTTCATTTGATACGATTCGATTTAAAGTCATTTGATTTGATATGATTTGGTGTGATGTGATATGATTTGGTATGATTTGATATGATTTGATATGATTTGATATGATCTGATATGATTTGATATGGTTTGATATTATTCGAAATAATTTAATTTAATTTTTTCATATGATTTGATATGATTTTTGATAAGTTTGATATGATTTGATATGAATTGATATGATTTGATATGATTTGATATGATTTTATATGATTTGATATGATTTTATATGATTTGTTATGATTTGATATGATTTGATATGATTTGATATGATTTTATACGATTTGGTATGATTTGATATGATATGATATGATTTGACATGATTTGATATGATTTGATTTGATTTGATACGATTTGATATGATTTGATATGATTTGATATCTTTTGATATGATTTGATATGATTTGATATGGTTTGTTACGATTTGATAAGAGTTGATATGATTTGATATGATTTGATATGATTCGATATGGTTTGATATCATTCGATAAAATTGCATTTGATTTGATATGATTTGATATGGTTTGGTATGATTTGATATGATTCATTTGATATGATATGATTTGATATGATTTGATACGATTTGATATGATTTTATATGATTTGATATAATTTGATATGATTTGATGTGGTTTAATATGATTTGATATGGTTTGTTACGACATGATATGCTTTGATATGATTTGATATGGTTTGATATGATTCGATTTAAAGTCATTTGATTTGATATGATTTGATTTGATTTGATATGATTTGATATGATTTGAAATGGTTTGATATGGTTTGCTACGATTTGATATGATTTGGTGTGGTTTGATATGATTTGACATGATTTAATTTGATTGGGTATGATTTGATATGATTTGATATGATTTGATATGGTTTGTTACGATTTGATATGAGTTGATATGATTTGAAATGATTTGATATGATTCGATATGGTTTGATATCATTCGATAAAATTTCATTTGATTTGATATGATTTGTTATGATTTGATATGATTTGATATAATTTGAAATAATTTTATATGATTTGATATGATATCATTTGATATGATATGATTTGATATGATTTGATACGATTTGATATGGTTTAATATGATTTGATATGGTTTGTTACGATTTGATATGCTTTGATATGATTTTATATGGTTTGATATGATTCGATTTAAAGTCATTTGATTTGATATGATTTGGTGTGATGTGATATGATTTGGTATGATTTGATATGATTTGATATGATTTGATATGATTTGATATGATTTGTTATGATTTGATATGATTTGATATGATTTGATATGATTTTATACGATTTGGTATGATTTGATATGATATGATATGATTTGACATGATTCGATATGATTTGATTTGATTTGATACGATTTGATATGATTTGATATGATTTGATATGAATTGATATGATTTGATATGATTTGATATGGTTTGTTACGATTTGATATGGGTTGATATGATTTGATATGATTTGATATGATTCGATATGGTTTGATATCATTCGATAAAATTGCATTTGATTTGATATGATTTGATATGGTTTGGTATGATTTGATATGATTTGATATGATTTGATATCATTTTATATGATATCATTTGATATGATATGATTTTATATGATTTGATACGATTTGATATGATTTTAAATGATTTGATATAATTTGATATGATTTGATGTGGTTTAATATGATTTGATATGATTTGATTTGATTTGATATGATTTGATATGATTTGATATGATTTTAAATGGTTTGATATGGTTTGTTACGATTTGATATGATTTGGTGTGGTTTGATATGATTTGATATGATTTAATATGATTTGGTATGATTTGATATGATTTGATATGATTTGATATGATTTGATATGATTTGATATGATTTGATATGATTTGATATGATTTGATATGATTTGATATGATTTGATATGATTTGATATGATTTGATATGGTTTGATATTATTCGAAATAATTTAATTTAATTTTTGATATGATTTGATATGATTTTTGATAAGTTTGATATGATTTGATATGAATTGATATGATTTGATATGGTTTGATATGATATGATATGATTTGACATGATTTGATATGATTTGATTTGATTTGATACGATTTGATATGATTTGATATGATTTGATACGATTTGATATGTCTTGATATGATTTGATACGATTTGTTGATATGTTTTGATATGATTTGATATGATTTTATATGATTTAATATGAAGTGTTATGATTTTTTATGGTTTAATATGATTCGATGTAATTTGTCATGATTTCATACGATTTGATATGATTTAATATGGTTTAATATGATTTGATATGGTTTGTTACGATTTGATATGCTTTGATATGATTTGATATGGTTTGATATAATTTCATATGATGTGATATGATATTATCTATAATATAAAATTTGTTTATAAATTTTTTTCATTTGTTTCGTAATGGCACCATATGATAGTACATCATTAAAAGCTACTGCATTATCAAGAAAAGCTCAATCATTATACGAGTTTCAATTTCGTATGGGACAGTTTCACATGATTTCAGTTTATTGCATGTTACTGCGAGGGCAGTTTAGTAAAGTAGTATCTCTTTTACATTTGTATGTCGTATTGTAATAAGACGGAAAAACTTTTGATCAGAAAAATTTGTTCTCACGCCTTAGGAATAAGACGCAAAACGCGGCTGCATTTACTACTAATTCGAATGCATTAGAATTTGGTTTGCAATTTGAAATTGTTTCCAAGGTAAAACACATTTTGTGACAACGAATTTGAACCATTTCGTAAGGGGAAGAGGAATAATAATATTACCAAAGATAACAAATGTATTACTTCAGTATTGATTTTCCACTAAACTCTATGCGATAAGCAGTCTGCATATTAGCCTACGCTACATTCAAAATTTATCGTCGATAGACAAAATATTTATTTTGTTTTCTTGATTCACATTATTTCGGACAATTATTATGAAATCGAGCACCCTGTGTATAAACTACAATGCATTGGTACACGATCTTCACTCCGACTCAAACATCAATACGTGCAAGTTTAAACATATTTTCGTCACACACATTTTACTTCTTTGGAATTATTTGTGTGTCTAGATATCGTAAAAACGATATGACATCATCACTTAGTTTGTAGTGTGTGCGTAGTAATACCGGTAAATCCAATACAAATTACACGTAACGTCAGTCACGTATACCAACAACCTTTCTCGATTGTAACAGAAGAAACGACCGATTTCTGTATGATGCAACTAATTTCAGCGTTACTATGTTTTGGTTGTTTGAATTTCTTCTAGTTATTTCGATCTCTTTTTCACCTTCTCTCAATATCGAAACACACACATATTTTTTTTTATTTAGAATTAGAAATCAAGAAACGTGATTTAATAATAGATTATTATAAAGGGCTGAGGGGTGTGGCCTTACACTTAAAAAAGAAAGGTATATTGGTATATTTGTGTTGTGTGTGAAATTCTGAGTGATAGCCAGATAATAGTTTTACATCGTTGTGAGGTTACCAATTTGTGTTAAGAAAATATTTTGTTGTTAAAATTGGGTAAAATATTTGTTTACTCAAAATCAATTCAGGCGTGCACCCCTATACCAATTTCTACTTTACGCGTTCGTATATAAATTGTAAACAATTTTGGTGGTAGTGCATTACGAAAACTGCAGTATTCGAACACAGTCGAAGTTCAAAAATAATTTATTTTGTGATAAAACATTTTAACTATAGTATGTGTGATCAAATTCAAAGTGTGGATAAAATGTTGGTTAAAGACGCGCTATTTACGAATATTTCGGAGCCGGTTTTAAATTCCGGAAATAAAGTGACCATTGTTGGTGTCGGTAATGTGGGAATGGCCTGTGCCGTTGGTATTCTCACGCAAAATGTATCGAGTGAAATTGCGCTGATTGATGTGATGAGTGATAAGCTTGAGGGTGAAAAATTGGATTTACAACATGGGGCACTATTTTTAAAGGACGCTAAAATTGAAGCGAACACAGGTGATTATAAAAAAATTAATTAATACGAAATCTTATTCGGTGTACTAATTACTAAATGTGTGTGCATCTATTTATTTATAGACTACTCAGTGACGGCCGGGTCACGTTTATGTATTGTAACGGCGGGAGTTAGTCAGCGTGTAGGCGAAAGTCGTTTGGATTTGGTGCAACGTAATACTGATATATTTAAACAGATTATACCAAAATTGGTGAAAAACAGTCCGGATACGGTACTCTTGATTGTCGCGAATCCAGTTGATATTCTAACGTATGTAGCATGGCGTCTCAGTGGATTACCAAAAAATCGAGTTATTGGATCGGGCACAAATCTTGATTCTTCGCGTTTTAGACATTTTCTGTCGCAACGGTTAAATGTTGCCCCATCATCCGTCCACGGTTGGATTATTGGCGAGCATGGTGACTCAAGTGTTCCCGTCTGGTCCGGTGTTAATGTGGCGGGTGTACGTTTACGTGAAATTAAACCTCAAATTGGTAGCGACGATGATACGGAAAATTGGGCCGATATTCATAAACAAGTTGTAGACAGTGCGTACGATGTTATTCGTCTCAAGGGGTATACATCATGGGCGGTTGGTTTTAGTGTAGCTCAAATTGCATTTGCTATTCTACGTAATTCGAAAACAATTCATGCCGTCTCAACGCTTGTGAATGGTACACACGGAGTTGATAAAGATGTATTTTTATCGTTGCCATGTGTACTCGGATCCAATGGAATTACTCATTGTGTGGAGCAAATATTGACCGAGAGCGAGCTCAAAAAATTTCAAGGATCAGCAGATTTAATAGATTCCGTACAAACAGCAATTACTTTTTAATTGATATTACTAGTTTTGAAGTTTTATTTATTGTATGTGTGTGTGTGCGTGTTATGTGCTACAACGTAGTTAGTTTTTTTTTGTACTTTAACGCTAAGATAACATAATAGAGTCTGAGAAATTTTATTTTATTTTGTTTTGTTCTATAAATCATAATGACCGACTCAATATTAATTGATATATTATAGGTCATTGTACTATAATGACGTTTCTTAAATAATACGATAAACGTCACAGAAAATTCTTGTATGCATATTTCAAGGTCGTGAAACCATATGAGTAACGTAATGACGAAAAGCACAATGTCATTACAAAGCTTTTAGAGTGAGTATATAGTTATAAACATTTATACAAGATGGCGCTCATGATTAAATTCAAATTTAGTACTCAGCTAAGACACAACCCATAAATTTGAAATAAACAAAAACAATAAAAGGTGACCAGATGCATTCTATTAAAAGTCGGACACAACCGCAATATCTGAAATTCAGAATTGTTCGTGTCAGTTGTGTAGTGAAACCTCTAGTTTACGAAATTAAACGATTTAACATTTCTTATTTTAAAACTACGGAGATACAACCAAGTTGCGTTTATTAAAGTTTACGGCCGGCTTTCTATTCCAATCTTACAAAACATATACGAGTATCTAAAGAGAGACAGCCATCAGAGAATATGGAAATGAATAAGAAAACCTGTAGTGCCCAAAAAAACATTGCGTTTTGCATTTTTTTCGTGAATAATTTCGTTTTAGGCCGAATTCATACTTCAGTAATTTTGTCATCATCTATCATTGAAAAAAAATTGATTTTTTAATTTTTATTTTTATCACTTCTGTTCACTATTCATGCCAAAATTTTGTACCAATTTTATTTTTATTTTTATCCCATATCATCCCAAATAACGAAACAGCGTGGATTGTATTTCCTTCTCTTCCATTTTTATGTATTGATATCTCTTTCACACGTTCTTCGTTCAGGCAAAAAATGGTCAAAACAAATTTGGTGTTCGCGTGTCTTGCTTTGTAGGCACGTTGTGCTGATGCAACATTAACTCCTCCCTTCTTAAAATCCACGTCCGGATCAAAAATTTAACTGGATGGGTTGAATCCCAAGTGGATGAGTCGGAAATTTCTCCAGTAGTCCCCTTCGATGCGCGAGTCTCGCCCTGTGTGTCGGAAAAATAAAGCCACAAATAATGACTAAGATCCCACTGTCAATGGCGACCGCTTCCTTGTGTTCGTTGAATAACTCCTGTCATTGTGCAATGTTACTCAGATACAGATTGTGTAAGTATCTGGAATCGGGTTTGAAGCCCTTTCCTATGACGTTCGTGTGTACTACGCAGGGTAAAGCTTGAAATGTCTTCACTTTTTTAGTTCCGAACGTGGAATTGTTGATTTGAACCGAGACGGTTTTGTTAAATAATTCATCAAATATGAAATTGAAATTGAAATTGAAATTGAAATCAAAATCGAAATTGAAATTGAAATTGAAATTGAAATTGAAAGTGAAATCGAAATTGAAATTGAAATTGAAGTTGAAATTGAAATTGAAATTGAAATTGAAATTGAAGTTAAAATTGAAATTGAAATTGAAATTGAAATTGAAATTGAAATTGAAATTGAAATTGAAATTGTAATTGAAATTGAAATTGAAATTGAAATTGAAATTGAAATTTAAAGATTTAGATTGAAATTGAAATTGAAATTGAGATCGAGATTGAGATTGAGATTGAGAGTGAGATTGAGATTGAGATTGAGATTGAGATTGAGATTGAGATTGAGATTGAGATAGAGATAGAGATAGAGATAGAGATAGAGATAGAGATTGAGATTGAGATTGAGATTGAGATTGAGATTGAGATTGAGATTGAGATTGAGAGTGAGATTGAGATTGAGATTGAGATTGAGATTGAGATTGAGATTGAGATTGAGATTGAGATTGAGAATGAGATTGAGATTGAGATTGAGGTTGAGATTGAGATTGAGATTGAGAATGAGATTGAGATTGAGATTGAGGTTGAGATTGAGATTGCGATTGAGATTGAGATTGAGATTAAGATTAAGATTAAGATTGAGATTGAGAATGAAATTGAAATCGAAATTTAAACTGAAATTGAAATTGAAATTAAAATTGAAATTGAAATTGAAATTGAAATTGAAATTGAAATTGAAATTGAAATTGTAATTGAAATTGAAATTGAAATTGAAATTGAAATTGAAATTTAAAGATTTAGATTGAAATTGAAATTGAAATTGAGATTGAGAGTGAGATTGAGATTGAGATTGAGATTGAGATTGAGATTGAGATTGAGATACGAGATAGAGATTGAGATTGAGATTGAGATAGAGATAGAGATAGAGATAGAGATAGAGATAGAGATAGAGATAGAGATTGAGATTGAGATTGAGATTGAGATTGAGATTGAGATTAAAATTAAGATTAAGATTGAGATTGAGAATGAAATTGAAATCGAAATTTAAACTGAAATTGAAATTGAAATTAAAATTGAAATTGAAATTGAAATCGAATTTAAAATAAATAAAAATATATTTAGAATAATATTTTCCTTT
This sequence comes from Nephrotoma guestfalica, assembly GCA_963691935.1. Lineage (NCBI taxonomy): Eukaryota > Metazoa > Arthropoda > Insecta > Diptera > Tipulidae > Nephrotoma > Nephrotoma guestfalica. The sequence continues at coordinate 236,228,579 of OY829915.1, read as the reverse complement.
GTAAAATTTGTAATTTTTTTTTTGGTAAATAATTAAAAATAAAATAATTAAAATTGAATAATGGAAAGAATAGAGGAGAAGCTTGTTATTGTGCTAATAATGGAAAATTAGAGTGGTAGATTTTTTCGGTTTTTTGCAGGCGCTTCCCGTAACAAGTAGTTGTTACAGTGACATCGTTGTCTCTTGTCGGAATTGCGGCTTATCTTTTCGTTGGATTTATTTGATTGCCGTATAAATGGGATTGTCAGCTTCATAGGTCTTCGGACCGACTTTCCTACTATTTTCTCTTGTATTGGTTGAGTATTGAATTTTGCGAAGTCTCTTGACCAGATCCTCGTGAACTTTAGCCTCGAAATGTGCAGGATTTTGATAATTGGTTGTCTGTATTCTTCCGAAAAAGATGTCATTAGGTTTCCGTAGCATAATGTAACGAATGACTTGGGTCGTATTCGACGGCACATACCACATCTCATAATTCGGGTAGCTTTCAGTGGCTAGGGAGGGATCTTGCCATGTACCGCCGACAGCCATTTTACAATAAAGATATCTATAATAATTTAAATTGTCTTATGGTGTGCTATATATGGTTTGTCAATAAATATACCGCTTATACTAAGGTCATCCCACAAATAATTACACAACTATTGAAGCATTTTACCTATTAAATATACACAACGAAAATAATATACCCAAAATGCACAGAGTCAATGATCATCCAAAAAGAAATAAAACTTGTTTCGCTTAGTGTACGCAGTCCCAAAAGTCATTGAGGGAAAAGCATGAACAAAATAAGTAAAATAAACAAACCCAAAAAAAAAAGAAACCATTCACAAAAATGCACGAGAAAATCTTTGAATGAAATGTACTACTCTACTACTACTATTTTGAAAACAAAAATAAAATTAAAATTTAAAGAGCAAAATGTAAGCAATGACCAAATTTAAAGAGACAAAATCTAATTGGAAAAAAAAAATTAAATTATTTAATTTAATTAAGAGGTACGTCACCAACTCCTTTGTTGTTGTGATGAACGATGGTGTCCTTAGCGGTATGCGTGTTCATTTATCTCACCAATTTACCGGATTCGGAAGATTCTGCTGCAGATGTCCTTCGTCTTATATAACGTCTTTGATGTAGCTCGGGAGTCCACATGTACTGGTTCGTGTTACAGCTGATATTATTGTACGCATTGAGTAAAATCACGATAATGGTACTTTTTTCGGTATATACTTGTCGGTCTTGGGTGTAATCTATATGAGCGGCATGACCACCTAGTGATAAGGAATTCTTAATTTTATGTTCTGTGGTCAATTTACACACCAAGCACGGTTCACGGAACTAGTTATTACAGTCAATATTATTATTACTTTTATTATTAATTATTGCATGTACACTTTTTCAGTATTTATTATTATTATTATTATTATAGATAATGTTTTAAGTTTTTGATTATTATAAACTGATCGTCACAAACACAAAATCCATTTTAGTGTCGCACGACCTTGCACAATCATTGACCAGACAATGTATCACTACTACGACATGAAAATGTTCAAAAAAATTGGTGTAGCGGATTGAATAAAAAAAACTGCACACTTCATAAAATTTTTCCCATCTTTACATATTAACTTTTATTAATAATATATATATATTCCGCATGCTTTACAGTTTATTATACACTCATGTAAGATGTAACACAATTATAATCTTTTACCAAACAAAAAAAATTAATTTAATATATAATTTTCTTTTGATTTTAGAATCTTACAATTATTTAGTTGATTTTTTTATTTTTTTTTTTTTTTTATAATTAGTTTATACCTTTACATGTTCGAATTTACATAACATTTTTTTAATTTACACAAAGTTTACACTGTTTTAATTTATGGTATCTTTTCGTTTTTTTTTGTTTTTTTTTTTTTTAAAATTAAATGAAGCGCACACGTAAATTAATTTTAAGTCCACTCTTGATCATCCCCCCGACCTCCTTGTGCATTTTTCCATGGGTTTATATATCTTTTTCGTTTCCCCGCAGAATCCCTACCACAAAACGTAAAAATTTTGGCTTCGTTCAATTTTTATTGTTAATATATAGAACTCGTCTAACTAGAAATTGCGCGCCAACATGTCTCAGTACATTCACTCTTAAATGTTCATTACACTTACTATTTAAAGAAGAGCTGTTTATTCGATTACTTTGTATTGCACCAATCATCAATATCGATTCCGTTTGCAAGTATCGTGAAAGTACATTGCATAAATGGACACCACTACATTATACTTGATTGATGCATATAGTGCACGAGATATTAAAGAAATTATCGTGTGTTCCGTAAATAATCAATTTGTTACAATAACCGAGTGTATAGAGTCATTATAGCGGTCGACAGCTATGTTGATGAGTTCTTTTGTAGACAGTTCCTGGTACTATAGTAGAATTAATTCTTTCTCTAGCTCCATTTAGCTCACTTCGTTGGGGAAGTGTTTAATAAATTTTACGATAGTACTCGCAGAGCTTCTGTCATTTTCCATCACGAATACGCGAGGTACAAATGTAGCCCCTTTATATTTTATCCCGTACCTGAAAAAGTGATTTATTCTTAATGCGAAAGAACTTTACGTACTTTGAAAATTAACCCACGATATAAATTTTTCCGTTTTGATTTCCAATTAATCCGAATGAAGAATTTCCGCACAGTATGCTGAAATAGGCGTTTCTTGGAGAACAACACGATGAAGATGTCTATCATATTTATTTCTGTTGCAGGTATCGTAGGTTTGAAAGTATTTCTTGATCAAACTGGCCATCATTGGAAAATAGTCTAGTGTTGAAAAATTTGTTTCCGGTTTCCCATGTGATTTCTGCGTGCTGGCTTGTGTTCTTTAATATACTCCTCCGGCGATTTAATTTCGTTGATGATGCAATTGCTCCAGCACTTGCATAAAATTCCTCTCTTTATTTCCGGCAAACAAATAGTGTCGGTGGTAAGGGGGATGGGGCTCTTCATAGGCAATGTCCTGACGCTTCCGAAAGATCGGTGGGTTCCTGAAGACAATGATGAGTACATCACAGTATCAAATTAAGTTGGTATACTCCTCCTCCGTACTGTGAATAGTTCCAGTGGTGCAAAATTTGTTCGTTTCGAGTTCCAGTCTTGACAGGGCGTCAGCTACTTTATTGGTACAGCCAGGCTTGTAGATAGCTCATAATTATATTCCTCCATTCGAGCTTTCTAGCACTTCAACTTGGCATTGTTGTTCTTATTACTTTGTGTAAACGTCAGTGATTGGTGGTCTGTCGGAATTTTGATTTTGCGGGCCCCATATAAGTGGCTGCAAAGGATATGCAGTGCCCATATTATGGTCAGCATCTTCTTTTCATTTGTTGCGTAGTTTTCTTCGGTCTTATTCAATGACCTGGAGACGTAGGTAATTGGCCGGTGTTTTATCTTCTTGAAATAATACAGTGCTAATGGCAGTCGAGGAAGCGTCAGTAGTTAGCAGAAAAGGTTTATTAAAATTTTGAAAAATCAATATTTCCGTTGAAGGCAGGAGTTCTTTGATATTGTGAAACGCTGCTAATCTTTCTGGTTCAGGTCAATCTCCACTTACTTGGATTGCGATGTTTTGATTTGCGCACTTACTCCTCTCGTTAAGTCGATTAACGGTTTAGTTATGTGGTCAATGTCTCGGCTAAATCGCCCCCAGGTGATTTGAGGTCACTCAAATTCTCTGAAATTTCATTTCTGGTTTTAAGAATTGTGATGATCAATTCATTGTGTTTTCGATCAATAATTGTCCCGATGCTCAATATGTCATCTCATATGATACCATCAAACGATTTCAATCCTGGTTGGAGAATTGTCCACTTTTGACGGCTAACTCGGATTTTGTACTAGGTATTGATGTATCGTCAAGTTCTTGACTTATGGAACGCTGCCTAAAATAATTAGTGATTATGTTTCAGGAACAGCATAAAGCAGCAGCAACAGCATTAGAAAAATATATTTACGTCGACTACCTAATGACAGGAGAAATTTCAAACCAGGAACTAATTATATTAAAAACTAGTGTTTCGACGATTCGGCAGTTCTCATAATTCAATATGCGTATGTAGTTCTCGAATAATGAGGGAATTACACTAACATCTGGCGACATATCCAATACGATGATCAATCTAAAAATTACCGACCATCCATCCAGAGGCAACAAAACTATTAGGTTTAGAATGCAGTCCCAGAATCGGTGAGTTTTATTTCGCGGCAAATTTCAAAATCCAAATTAATCATAGTAAGAGGTCGATGATGCGAGAATCCATAGTCGAATTTTCGATCCACTGGATTGGTAAGTCCCTACCATTATAAGTATAAAAATATTCTTTCTTTCTTTAGAGAGTCAACAACGCGTACACGTTCCCAGATGGATTGGGTTTCGTGAATCAATCGAAGTACATGGATTCTGAGACGCCAGTGATAAACTGATGCGGCTATTTATTGTCGGGACGTTAGGGAAACACAGTAGTAGCATGTCTTATAGTAGCCAAAACAAAGGTAGCAATGATTAATTAGTTGAGTATACCCCGGTTTGAACTTAACGGTACTTTCTTGCTGACACCACTTAAGTTTGAAACCATTGAACAAATTTCGGTATGGAGCGATTCCAAAATAATTCTAGATTGGCTATCAGCGCATTCCCGAAAATGGCCAACATTTATAAGCAATTTCAAACGACAACAATGGAAACATGTAAGTTCAGCCCATAGTCCAGTTGCGCATCCATCAGTCAAAATGGTACAACTAAAGAAGCTAAATCACAATTTTTGCTTTCTAACTAACTATGGAGAATTACATTATTTTAAAAAGGCTGGAGCATTTACTCGTGATATCTTGATCACGAGTAAATGCTCCACCTTTTTAAAAAGTCAAAAATACTATAGCGATTATGATTTGGGTTTCTCGCAATTGTCGAGCGTCTAAGAGTCACAGAAGTGCCCCATCAATCTGGGATGATAATTATATTCAACGTGCTATTGCGTTTGATCAAGATATAATAAATTTGGCCACGGGTCTGCCAGTTTACAAAACAAGCAAGATAAAGGAAAATATCAATTTTTAGATAAACATGGAAATTTATGGATTGGACATTTTATGGCTCAGGACTTCAACAGCATCGCATAATACTAAAATCTGATGATCCTGCCATACTATACCAGGTTCTATCACGCTGACATTAATTTAACTGCAAACTTACTACGCACCATATTCCGGATTTCTAAAGCCAAGGATGTAGTTCGAGAAGTTATACGAAAATTCCGTACATTAAACAATGGCTAAATATCGAAGTACAACTTATGGGTGATATGCCATTATGCGGGTTCATTTAAAGTAATACCGGAAAGGAGAAAGGCCAAAAGCCAACCAAAACATATTATTGTATATTGGTCTTTCTCATCACCAGAGCAGCGCACGTAGATATTGTGGCAGATCTAGCAACGTAAAGCGTTCAGGCTTCTCTAACTCGTATTACTGAAAGAAGAGGCTTTTATAGAGCCATACATAGTGACAACAGCTCTAATTGGAGCAATTAAATCATGAGCTTTATACATTTTTAAAAGCCAATCCAACTAATACAAGTTATTCTCTGTAAGGCAAGAGATAACAAGGCACTTTAATCCACCAGGCGGTCCGCATATGATTGGGTTGTGAGAAAACGCTGTCAAGCCGCTGTCGAGCCCACTTTGAGTGACTTTGTGATAAATAAAGAATTTAAGTGATTTTAAAGTTCAGTGAATACGGTAACTTGGTTTAAACTCATTCAATTGGCTAAGGGAAACATTTAATTAGCTGATTGGGTTATAATCTTCGCTTTGCGAAACGAGTCTCGCAATTGGCATTGAGTAGTGAACTTTTCGGGGTCAAATCATTTTTAATAAATAATTAAATTGGTTAAAAGAAAACGAGTGTCATCATTCGATATAAAATTTAATTTTTTTGTTTACACGTCGATTTAAAAAGAAATTGTCGTTAGACCATACCAATAAAATATCAAAAAAAAATGTAATAACAGATAAACAAACCAACCGCAATAACAAAACCTACCTGCCGTATAATAACTAAATTGATGTCGCAACCAATTCTTAAGTAAAACGGAACAAAACCACTATAAAAGCATAAAAAAATAAAATGTGGTTCGCAAAGTGGCTTATGTGGTTTATGTGCTGTGTTCTTTTTCTTGTGTACACAGAAAATTTTATTCCGAATTATGTTTCAGATAAATTTAAGGATTATTTGTTTACAATATACCGTATTTTATCGTTACAACAATACTGTACAAATTCTGTAAACAAATTAAAGGTTCAAAATGAATGAAAACCACAAGCTTTTCTTGGTAAGTGTTTAATTGAATTTTGTATATGTGTGGTCGCTGTTAAAGCTTTCGGTAAATAATTGAGAAACAAATCGAAAGTAAAAAGCCCTTTTCGAATAATTTTCGTATTTTTAATTTGATTTAGAAGCTGACCTTATGAAATGCTTTGGAAAGATATTATTTCGTGGAAAGATCTACCTCACAAGTTAACCCATCATATATTATTTGTTGGCTTTTGATTGATAAGCATTTGATTTGATTGATTGATAAGCATGTACGGCCAAGAATAAGCAGGGATCTCGGATATGCCGAGCCTACCGTGCACCCCTCTTACATATAACAAGGGATAGGAAAGGTTATTCGATACGATAGATTTGTCCCGGTTACAGACACCTAAGAAGCCTGTTAGTAGTTAGTCCGTTGTGCTTTACAAGACGGTGCAATAATTTTTGTTTTCTGGATAAAAATAATCAGCAATCAAGATCCTAAAAAAATTCTAATTGGTAAATTTTCTGAAATAAATCTTCATTATTATGAGTGATTATATGTTCCTCCACCACAAAAAAAAACATATATGCGTCCATAAACATATACACAAATACGTCCATATACATATATACATATACGCACATACATACCTATATATATACACACACATACACAGACATATACACATATATACATATACACATGGAAGTTGCGGGAGGAGAATAGGATGGAAGAGAATAGGATGGAAGTCCGCAGCGTTCGATGAGAACATTTTCCGTCTCATGATGGAGGATTTTACCTCGAGGAGGTCGACCGCGATCCTCGGGGTAGACGCTACCGATTGGTGATGAAAAAACTCAGAAGCAATTACGCCACTGCTCCCACATGCCCGGCTATGCTGTCTGAAATTCTGAGTCACCTGTTCCCGCAGCAACCCGATTGTGTGTTAGAAGTATTAGGCAACGAGGAGGATGTTGTACCACCAGTTACTGAGGAGGAGGTTCTGAAGGCATGTGGCAAAGTGGGTAACAATAAACTCTTGGCCCGGATAGCATTCCGAATATTGCATTGAAGTCGGCGGTTAAAGCATACCCAAACTTATTCACGGAAGAATATACTGCGTGCTAAGTTGAGGGGGTGTTCCCTAGTAAATGGAAGGAACAGAGACTAGTATTGTTGCCAAAAGGAAACAAACCACCAGATGAGCCATCGTCCTAGCGTCCAGTATGCCTGTTGGATACGGCAGGCAAAATCCTAGAGAGAGTTGTATGTGACCGATTACAAGAGGCTGTAGTTAGAGCAGGAAACCTGGCAGAGCAGCAGTATGGCTTTCGAATGGCGCGCTCAATGGTGGATGCGATTAAAGAGGTTGTAGATATGGCACACGAGGCGATATCCGGTTCACCAACGTCGGAAAATATAGTGGCGTTTATGCTGGTGGTAGTTCCACGGGGCCGTACGGCATGGTTTATTGGGGGTGGTGGTTTGGTCGGTAAGAATCCGACACTATCACGAGTTTGATATATGGACGCGTGAAGCCTATCGAAGATTCCCCTTCTCTAATAAATTGATAAAAGATGTCGCGTCAATACGCCATACAAAAATTTCACGAAAGACCTGAGATGAGTCGTGTTAAGATCGTAGAAGTAATAACATCAAAAAAGCTAGACGAAAAAAAAGTAAATGGATAATGGGCTTAATTGTAGCGGTGTATCCAGGAGCTGATGGTAAAATTCGCATAGCAGAAATTAAAACTAAAAACGGAATTTATAAGCGAAGCATATCGAAAATTTGTAAACTTTCTGTTGACTGAACTAAAAATAGCTTCGTGAAACCAGTTTTAGTTCAGTCAACAGGAGGTTTACAAATTTTCGATATGCTTCGCTTATAAATTCCGTTTTTAGTTTTAATTTCTGCTACGCGAATTTTACCATCAGCTCCTGGATACCCCGCTACAATTAAGCTCATTATCCAGTTATCCAGTTGAAAACTAAGGAATTTTCTTCTAAGATAATTATGACATCGCCTAGTGAAGATATTCAACAGGATAACGTTTCCAAAAACTACGGACAGCTTGTGTTACTTTCTTCCATTTATTTAGTGGTGATTGGGAAATGTCTGACAGTGGCTCAATAATAGTTTGAATAGCATCTCCTGTTAGGAAGTGGCCTGGAGTGAAGGGCATTGGATCACTAGGATCAAACGACGTTATCGATATAGGCCGAGAATTTAAAATTCCCTCAATTTGTACTATGAGGGTGTAGAACTCTTCGTACGTACTGTCCAGAAGTTACGCGTATTAAGTGGGTCTTAAACGATTTCACTCCGGATTCTCACAATCCGCCAAAGTTAGGTGGTATAAACTTCCAATATATTCCTTCATTACAGCAAAAATTTAAAAGGCCGTTAATTCATTATCAGCGCCAATGAATGTTTTGGCGTTATAGGAGTAAAGTAACTTAACTTTACCTCTTCGAGAAATAAACCATTTCAGCCATGCAATAAAACTTTCTGACGAATGATCACTGCCAATATCTATGTGCATTGCTTTAGTTGCGAAACAAACAAATACAGCAACAAAATCCTTTGAAGTATTGCACTTTCTCAGATATTTGTTTGTAATCAGAAACGGTCCACAGAAATAAACTCCAGTTGTATTAAAAGGACGAGATGGCGTAATCCTTTCTGATGGTAGGTCACCCATGATTAGTTGTAATTGGATGGGTTTTGCTTTGACACATATGACGCAATTTCTTACGATTCTTTTTGCAATTGATTCTCCATAAATTGGCCAGTATTTTTGTCGTATTAAAGACAACAACAGTTGAGGTCCTGCATGAACATTTTGTTCATGTTCGTGTCTAAAAACGAATAAGGTGAAATAAAAAGGCGTAATTTCAAGTGGAAATTTATAGTGGCAGATGTCTCGCTGTCCATTATTGGAGCTGACTTCCTTAAAAGTACTGGTTTGGTAGTTGAACTTGGCAAACATCGTCTTCTAGATCCAACGACATCTTTGTTTACGATTGGTTCGAGTCAACACTGTCTCAAGATCATACAAGATTTTTCGCATCAACTTGAAGGATGTACAGTCTTTTCGACTCTTGATCTTGTCCAAGTCTATCATCAGATCCCGATTGAACCGTCTAATATTCCAAAAAACCGCTATTGCGACTCCCTTTGGTTTATTTGAATTCACTAAAATGACTTTTGGTCTCAGGAATGCAGCGCAGACTTTTCAGAAATTCATGCATTCCGTATTGTTGGGACTTAATTTTGCATTCATCTACATACTTAGATGATATTCAACGATTTAATAATTAACCCTGGAAAATGTGTCTTCGCTTCGCCTGAAGTTAAATTCTTAGGACATTTCGTTAATGCAAATGGCATTTTACCTGCTTCAGAACGTGTTAAAGTCATCAAAAATTTTGAACGTCCATTAACGATTAATCAACTCAAAAGATTTTTGGGGATGATTAATTTCTACAGGCGTTTCATTCCAAACGCCGCGGCTGATAATTGGTCAGCAGAGTCCATTGATGCCTTCAACAATTGTAAGGAGAAGTTGTGTAAAGCTACTCTTTTTGCACACCCTTCATTTACGGCTAAACTCGCTATCATGGTAGACGCTTCGGACACAGCTATCGGCACAGTAGTACAACAGTATGTTGGTGATATTTGGCAACCACTCAGGTTTTTTTCGGTTCGTCTTAATGAAGCGCAACAAAGATATAGTGCTTATGACAGAGAGTTGTTAGCAGCGTACTCTGGCATCAAGCATTTCAGATATATTTTGGAAGGACGAGAGTTTACGTTGTTTACGGACCATAAACCACTTATCCATGTTTTTCGTCAGAATCCGGAAAAGGCATCACCGCGTTAATTCCGACATTAGGATTTCATCGGATAGTTCACAACCGACATTCTACTAATTTCTATTCCTGAAAGTAATAGATTATGCGCAAATTGTGGATGAACAAGTCAATGATGTCGAGCTAACAGATATAATGCGCGATAATTTAACTTTAAAGTTTATCCAAGTTCCGTTGAGTTTTAGCTCTAGCAAAACTATATATTGCGATATTTCGACAGCTAGTCGAAGACCTTTTTTTCCAATTGAATTTCGGAAAAATGTTTTTGAAGCCTTTCATTATCTTTCACACCCTGGAATTAAAGCAACTCCATCACGAAAGATTCAAAAACTATGGCACAATCATGTTTAGCTTGTCAGAAACCTAAAATTTGAAGACCTCCTTGATCTTATCAATTAACTTGCAATTGTCAGCGTTAATCGGATTCAGACGAGTAAGAACGACGGCTTATAACCCAAAGTCCAACGGTATGATTGAGAGATGGCACAGAACGTTAGAGTCCGCAATCATGTGTCACGGACGAGCTGATTGGGTACTGTTCTTGCCAACCGTACTATTAGGTTTACGCACGTTACATATAGTGAAGAACTTAAAACTTCTCCGGCTGAACTTGTTTACGGAAGTACGTTGAGGGTGTCTGGTCAATTTCTAAATTCTTTTTCGACAGATAAAATTCATCAGACAGATATTGTCAATAAACTTAAAAAAACATTTAGATGAGATAAGACCGTCTCCGGCTACCAGGCACTCCAATGTAAAAAAATTCGTAAGCAGAGAACTTTCAACGTGTTCACACGTGTTTTTAAGGTCGGATTTTATGAGGAAATCTTTGCAACCTCCTTATTCAGGACCGTTTAAAGTTCTCAAAAGAGGGGATAAGTTCTTCGCTATTAACCTAAACGGATTAATATTTGGATCGCTCAAACCGTATTTCGCTGAGGATGCGGACGTGGTGGGATCGTGAGAGAACTTCGGCTAATGTGTCGGGTTCTGATTGTACAAACGTGTTAAAAAAGGTTCGCTTCAATCTTCCACCAAAGGAACCAGTTCAAACCAGGACTGGAAGAAAAATTAAACCACCGTCTCGTTTTAACTGAAGCCGTTTCTGGATCGTCGTTTTTTCTTTATTTGGTTTATTTTCGGCCACGGTATACTTGTATTTTCATAAATTCTTCCGAATTCATTGGGGAGGGAGTATTGTGACGATGTTTACAAACTTGAACGTCAAATTTAATTGTCAAATATCCAAATTTCAATGAACTCACTAAAATTATGGAAGAGACAAAAAAAACCCGATCTACCTACGTAGGTAGTGAAACCAATTTATAAATAATGTTCAATTTTTTTTTCACTTATAAAAAATTACCTAAACAACACAAGTTGAATTTTATGATTTATAACAGTTAAACTTATTGTAAAATTAAATAAAATTTTTATTTTAATTCAATAAATGTTTTCAATTAAATATATATAATTTATGGAACTTCAGTAACAACTGTGACGTGCTACTAAAGGATAATCTCCTATATAACTAAAATGTTACCATATTTCCATTCGGTCCATTTTAATTATACATATTCATCAAACCGTTTAATTTATTTACAAATCGTTTTTAAAAACGTTAAAGCTGCGTGTTTTGTTTAAATTTAAACAGTTTTTCCAAGCTCCACTCAACTTTTAATAAAAGTGTTTATTTATTTTTTTCCTTCGTTAACTTGATACCGAAAATATTAAACTTTATAGATTGACACGATACAACTCATTAATTAAGAAAAACAAAAATTTTATGGTCCCAGGTGAGTATAATTTCTACCTTTTCGTTTCACTGCGCGAAAACAATCCCAACGCGTACCTTGTTAGACACGTTTGATTGATTTTCGCAATGAATACCTGCCTATTAATTAAAAAAAAATCTAAAATTTTAATTAAAATTAATAACATTGTTACGAGAACAATTAATATTTGTTGTTGTCGATTGTTTCACCCTGAAAATATTATAGAGGCAGTTCTCAACGTCATCATTGTACCGTATACCAGATTACCAGCAAATGAATCAACAAAAGTAATTGATTAATTATGATTTTATTTTTAAAGTGACTTTCTATGGGCCTCCTTATCAGCTTTTGTTGTTGCTTTTATAATTTTCCACATTTTCCTTTATATAAAATATGTGTACATATTTACATTTTCTCTGTTATCAGATTGATGGTGTGAATGAGATAACAAATAATATAATTTTTTTTTATACAAATAATGGAGTACGGGGAAATTATTGTGGAAAATGCGCAATCGGAATCGGTTCCACAAGTTTTCTCCATCATTAGTGGAAATTATCTCAAGATTTTCCACTACATGTTTCATTGTGAGTTTGAATTTTGCTCTGATCTAATGCATTTCTAGTGCCTCGTAAAAATTCAGCAATCTGAAAACTATGAATTTTAACTATGAAAAGTTATTTTGACATAGACTGCCAAATGCAAGGTTGGACTTGTTCAAATAGTCCTCGTATACAGCTTGGAATCTACATAGATTATATTACAAATGTTACCATAATTTACGTAAAATATGTAGACAATTATTTTTTACAATTGGAGTAATTAACTTACCGTCTGCTATGGGCCTTTTAGTTACACACAAATTATAGAGCCACCATAGCTGTTACTCGAGGCTTCGTTCGCGTATGATATCAAATCTACTCAAAGACAGACGTGTTTGAATTGCTTTGGGTCCTTAATATTTTTCTTTTTCCGTCTGGTACGTGTTGGAATATGGAATAAACTTGTTATATATTATCAGTGGAGCACTGTGTTATAAATACTTGATTACATTTGAATAAGTCTAATATTTCTATATAATGTATTAGTCGACCTCATATTTACATAATGTTATATACTACTCCTCGAAAGCTATATAAGGGTTTGCAATTTTGAAAACGGGAGAGATTAAATGAAATAAATGTTTAAAACCAAATAAATTAAATGGAATTTTAATAAATAAAATTTAATAAATTTACAAGGTGTACGAGTACAACAAAAAATTGATGACAGCGGTGGGATATTTGCTCAGCAAACCGACCAAAATCTTAAGTCTTATTCATCTTGCAAATTTCTTTTTGACTTAAATAAAATATAAATAATAAATATAAAAATCAAAATAAAAATCTCAATTGTGAGTTATAATCAGCAACCTCATGTTTGCTAACAAGTAATTTCGAAAAACAGTTCTGTGAATGTGAAAAGTGGTGTAACGGGGTGGTTTTACCGCAAAAAAAATATAAACTATTTCTTGCTATGGTAAAATAAGTAATATTACCAAATGTAGTCTACTGAATTATAAAACTCAGTATTTATAATTGAAACTAACTTAAGTTGTGTATAAATATGTAACCGTAAAATATAAGTAACGGTTCAAAAATATTTTGCTGAAATAAAAATGTGCTCACGCTCAGTGATTCATCAGTTTCTTAAGTTGCAATGCAATTGTATGTACGGTGCGTCAAATAATCATCCATTATAACGTTGTATTTCAACATCAATTGGCCAAAAACTTAAAATATTTTATATGGCCGCAGAAAATCAAAAAATTGTAGCGAAAATTCTAATCCATCAATTTTCCCCAAATTTTCCTGGTAGTCTCAGTATGACCTAAGCTATTAGATAAGCAATTGAAAGTACTGACTACTAGTGGAAGGTTTTGAGATATTGGTCAAAAACTGAAAATAAACTAATAAAAAAATTTAATTTTTCAAAATGATTGGTTATGAAGTGGCCTAGTTTAGTCAAGCATGAAGAGATCCTAGAATTTTGTCCTAAGTTTTGGACCCCTGATCAATACTTTAATCCAAATATCATCGTCATTGTTTTAGAATGGCGCGGAAAGACGGAATACTGTTAAATTTCAAGATTTCATTTACCGAGTTCCTTTACGTCGGAGATCAATCAATTTGTCATTTTAAGGATCACTTTTAATATTTTATTCCGCTGGGATGTTTTATTTAGTGAAAAAAGAGATACAAAATGAATAAAAAATTTCCGATGGTAATTATACAGGGTGGCTGAGACCAAGTGTTACCAAATGAAAACGCTGTAATTTTTTTAATTTTGATTATTTTTTATTGAAATTTCGTGGAATATGTTGAAAACATATTACATTTTATGAAAAACATGTTACTGCTCGATATGACCTCCTTTGGCTCTGATTATTTGATTCAGTCTTCCATAGAAAGCATTGCATGCTGACCGAACATGAGCTTGCGGAATTTTAGTCCATTCTCATTCAAGAGCTGACTTCAATGCATCAACACTTTCGTATTCTTTAGTGGACACCTTACTCTCCAAAATGGACCATATGGAGAAATCCATGGAATTCAAGTCTGGTGAATATGGTGGCCATTCTTTCGACGAAATCAGCCGCGGAACGCAATTTTGTAAAAATTGCTGTGTCGCTCGAGCTTTGTGTGACGGTGCGTAGTCCTGTTGGAATGTCCAACGGTTCGTACCAAAGTGTTTACGTGCCCAAGGTAGCAAAGCATCGTTTAGGATGTTTTGGCGGTACACCTCTTGGTTTACCTTGACTCCATGTTCGATGAAAACCAGAGGAGTGCGTCCATCTGCAGTCACTGCAGCCCAAACCATAACATAAGCTGGTGATTGCTTGCGCATGGCAACTCTTGTGTCCAAATTATCGTTGGACCTGTGCTCTAACCAAACACGATCATTTTGTTTATTCACATACTGTTGAATGGTGAAAATTTTCTCATCAGAAAAGACAAGTTTTGGAATCTCATCACGTTCGGCCAAGGCCTTCAATGCTCGTGTTCTTTCAAGCCTAACTTTTTTTTGTGCCTCCGTAAGATCTTGAACTTTTTGTATCTTGTAGGGCTTCAAGTGTAGTTCATTTTTCAATATGGTTTGAATGCTGTATCGTGAAATATGTGGACGTGCGGCTAATTGATTGGCACTTTGATAAGGATTTCGTTGGATTCGTTTCTTCACATTTCGTATCATTTCTTTTGATGTTGCTGTCTTTTTTGGACCGCCTCTGTTGCGTTTAGCGATGCTACCAGTTTCGTTGTATCGAGTTATGGTTTGATACACAAACATTTTATTCACATTCAAATGCTGGAGCTGACGAACTATTGTTGTTTGTGAATTTCCACCCAAATACAGTGCAATTACACTATTACGTTTGAATTCCATTACGATTTTTTATGAAGATATTAATTTAGAACAATTATTTGTTGGCCACATGTAAACAACTAACCAAACTTCAATCTGTCAAAAAATTGACGCGCGAATATGACAACTACACAAATGACAGCAGCGTGAAGTCAGTAACATTTGGTCTCAGCCACCCTGTATAACAAAATAAATTCTCGTTTGTGATTGTGCGGCCACTTGCGGCGAGTAGCGAAATTTCTTATTTTCCGCTGAGAAATTTCCGCTATCTTATACAGCATATTATAAATAAAGAACGACGATCTTTGTCTCTAAATGCGGGCGAACAACTTGAGTCCATAGATACAAAATTAATTCTTTCTGACAGCGTGGAAAATCACTTCGAAAGTATGTCCAAATTAAACGTCGAACTAGCTCTCAAATTAATTCCCAATTTTGATGGTAATTCTGATCAATTGCATAAATTTCTATCCTGTTGTGACGTAGTTTATAATCAATTGGCAGCTACCGAAAGTGAAATTTTTTTAAATTTGCTTAAAACCAAACTTTTTTCTAAGGCATACGACATTATAAAATATACAAAATTTGACTCTTGGGAAAATTTGAAACGTGAATTGAAAAATAAATTATAGTACTCGCGATCCAGTGAACAACTACAAATACAATTAATAAATATTCATCAACAACGAGGTGTGCATATACCAAGAAGAAGAAAAGCATCAACCACTATCTTAAATTTAAATTCAAAGACGGCTTTTCTAGAGGGGCCTTTCAAGAGGGTATTAACGAGTCTATAAAAAATATTATTAAAGCTTGTCGATTCAATAAACTCCAGGATGCAATAAATCAAGCGTGTGAAGAGGAGTTAATTATTAATAGTCGTAGCCATATTAGCTTTAATCAAACAAATACTCGTGTTAGATGTCAACTCTGCAAAAAGAATGGGCATATTGCTGATGGATGTTACAAATTACACCAGCTCACACCAAACTCTAATCACATCAGTAGAATTCTTCCTACTTACAACCATGTGTCAAATAAAATGAACGACGTTAAGCATATGTTTTCAAATACACGCGTTGCTCAAAGAAGTGTTATTTGCGCTTATTGCAAAATACCAGGACATCATATCAGTTCATGTCGGAAACGTCAATACGTAAACTCACGAAACAAAATTAGCCAATCTACCTTGAAAAATGAACAAGCACCTTCTTCGGGAAATGGTTTAGAATCCGATCCAACAAAGACAATGAACACTCCTGTTCGGATCCAAGAAATTCCAAAGTAGAGTGTTCGAAATCAAATACCAAAATTCTCGCAACTGAATCGAAATTCAATTTTCCGCTTGATTCTAAATTAGATCTCAATTCAAAATCTTCTTACACTAATTCTTTTAACTCTATGCTAGAATCAAACTGTAATCCATATTCGTTAAATTCAAATCTTTATTCAATTAATTTCAGTTCCGATAATTACGATAAAAAATACGTTCAGTTAGACTTAGATATATTAATAACTTCTTATTTTTTTCTGGTAGATACAGGTGCTGATATCAGTATAGTTAAACGAGAATTCATCAAGAAAAATACATTATGCTATCCCAATCGTAAGTGTAAGGTGAAAGGCATTACTACAGAAACAATTGAAACTGTAGCAAGTTGTGAGGCTAACATAAACATTTCAAATTCATTACTTATCCCACATTCATTTCAAATTGTTTCTAACACATTCCCTATTTCTTGTGCTGGTATTATCGGAAAGGATTTCTTATCAAAACATAAATGTAAGACTGATTATTCTAATTACAATCTCGAAATTCCAACCAAAACCGAAATAATTGTATTAAAACTTACTACGAATTCGTGTGTATCATTACCAGCTCGAGCTGAAAAAACGTTTACAATTCATCTAAATATTCCTAATAATACAGATTGTTTTTGTCAGTCGCGAGAAATTTTAAATGGAGTTCATATTGCCAACTCAATTGTAAATTCTAAAATTAATTTAACTACTCTAAGTCTTGTTAATACGAACGCTACAAAATTTAGATGAATTTGAAGTTTTTCATTTACGATCATGGTCCAATAATTCAACCATCGCTTAGTCTAGATCAGCTTAACTCGGAGGAAAAGAAATCGATCTTAAACATTTGCCGCAAATACAACGATATCTTTTATTTGCCGGGTGATAAACTTACCGCAACGGATGTTACTCGTCGTAAAATTCGAGTAGAACCTAATCAACATCCTATATACATAGGATGTTTTTCCGTTACCAATATCTCAGACATTTTGGACCATCTCGGTAAATCAAAATATTTTTCTACGATAGATCTCGCAAATGGTTATCACCAGATATACCTAGATGAATCTGACAAAGAAAAAACTGCTTAGGCCATTTCCAGTTCAAGCGAATGTCGTTCGGGTTGAACCATATACTAAGTGGACTAAATGGTATTAAATGTTTAGTGTATTTGGACACGTTATAGTGACAGGCCATAATCTAAAAGATCACAATTCAAAACTAGAATCTGTCTTTGCTTGTTTTAAGGATAACAATTTAAAAATTAATTTAGGGAAATGTCAGTTTTTGTCTAAGGAAATTGTTTATCTTGGACATCATGTAACCGAACATGGAATTAAACCCGACCCATCTAAGGTTACTGCCATTCGAAGTTATCCTCAACCTGAAAATCAAAAACAAATTAAATCATTCCTGGGTTTAACTGGATATTACAGGCGATTCATCAATAAGTACTCAGAAATAGCAAAACCATTGACCCATCTATTAAAAAAGGAACAACTATTCATTTGGGATGCTTTTTGTGAAGAATCCTTTTCTAAATTACCCAGATTTTGCCGAATAGTTTATTATAAGCACGGATGCAAGCGATACGGCCATAGGAGCTCTACTTTCCCAACAAAAAAATAATTTCGATGTACCTATTGCGTATGCTAGTAGGGTGCTGAACATGGCAGAATATAACTATCCGACATTTGAGAAAGAACTTTTGGCGATGGTATGTCACGGACCATAAGCCATTAATGTGGCTTAGTAATTTAAAAAATCCATCATCCCGCTTGATGAGGTGGCCTATTAGATTAGATGATTTCGATTACAAGATAATCCATAAACCTGGGAATATGAATCTAGGATTAAAATTAATAACACCGATCCGATCAATCATCTAACGAAATTAGATCAATCAACTCTCAATCCTAATATCAAACCAGTCAATACTAAAATAATACAATTAACCGATGATGCTGAAATAGACAAAATAATTCAAGAGTTTCATTCAAGTCCAGTCGAAGGTCATCAAGGAGTACTTCGTACCGCCGAAAGACTGAAACGATATTATTATTTCAAAAATTTATATTCGAGAATTAAAAAATGTATACGCTCTTGTGAGTTATGCCAAAAAAATAAAGGTAACAAAATAAAAAAAGTACCGATGCAGATCACTTCTACTTCCTCAGCTCCATTTGAAAAAATATTTTTGGACATTGTGGGTCCTCTGCCTATATCGTATCAAGAAAATAAATACATTCTAACTGCTCAAGATGATTTGACTTAATTTTCCATGGCTTTTGCGATGCCTAATCAAGAAGCAAATACTATAGCACGTGTATTTGTAGAGAAGTTAATATGTATCTTTGGCGTTCCTCGACAAATACTTTCAGATCATAGGGGGCGAATTTTATGAGCGAAATATTTGCTAACGTCTGCAAATTGTTAAAAATTAAAAAAATTAATTCATCTGCTGAAACAAATGGGGCTTTAGAACGTTCTCACCGTACCTGGGTTGAATATCTGAGAATTTACACTCAGGACGATAATCAAAATTGGGACACTTGGCTTCCATTTGCTATTTTTACTTATAATACTACTCCACACACAGCAACGAAATTTATGCCATACGAATTACTGTTCGGATATAAACCATCTTACAACTACGACGATTATATGTTTGAAGTGAAAAATCGGATGCAAAATTCGTTCGACGTTGCCAGAAAAAATCTTTTGATTCAGAAACAAAGATCTAAAGCTATATATGATTCGAAGGCCGAAGTTAAAAAGTAGTATTGTCTAGTAAATTAAAATAAATTAATTGAAGTAAATGTTTAAAACTAAATAAATTAAATGGAATTTTAATAAATAAAATTTAATAAATTTACAAACAAACTTATCTCTCTAAGAAACAATATTTAGTTTCAAACTGAACTCAATCCCTATTTGATAACCGCTGTATCAAAACCTAAAAGGTTCGCAACGCGATACAGACGCTTTCCAGAGTCGTAGTAGACTCTGCTTTCGATCGCGATCCCTGAAACTTGTTTTATGAAAACTTTTCGTCAACCTATTCGGACCGTTTTCGAAAAAAGTATCAGTTTTGCTATAACTGTATTAAAACTGTCTTATTTTTGGTTATACAAATATTAAATTGACATTTTTTAACGTCTCGGAAACGTCTCGGAATGGATTACGTGTAATCATTAAGTGTTTCTTAAACGTCTTGCAAATTTAAATTAAGTAATTGTGGAACCACCTAAAAGTCTTAAAAGTATTGTTTGAACATTTTTTCTTTTTTAAATTGATTTCTTCCAAAAAATTAAACAAATGCTGCTATTCGGTTTTCACTTCGAGGTGAAATCCAAGAATCTAGACTACTTTTAAAAGGATTTGCTCTTCTCATCGATCAACCGTACCCAAATTGCAAAAATAAAGCTGAATACTTTGGGCATATAAACAAAATAAACACACATTGAATTAGCGAATTATTTTGTTAGTTGTTACTCCGTTAAAAATTAAGGTTGCGCGAATACCTAAACCGGAATACGAGTATAGTATTAGACACAATGAAACGGTATTTTAACTATTCATCAAAGTTACAAAAGTGGTTTTCAAAACTATTTTGAATAATAGTAACATAAAGGTTTCATAAAATTTTCAAAAACACTATGTTCATAGACTTTTGAATTAAACCTCGTCTCTGGTTTTCTTGCAACTTCGGTTTCATTTTGCTACTTGGATCATTACTTACCTCGGACAAAATTGCTCAACTTGAAAATCATCATTAATTATCAGCATCCCAACCTACAACAAGTGATAAAAAACCATCGAAAAAGGTAAATGGAAATTTAGCATAAGTTATACCGACCACTTAAAAATGTATTCCCGCCGAAATGATCCATCCTTGAATTATCTGAAATATAATTGAGTAATTAATAGTTTTAAAATAAATAAAATGTAAATTACGTTATTGAAGATCAGTCCAAATCTGCTGATGAGTAAAACTAAGGACTGACGGGGTTCAAGCAACTCTCTCGAACTCGTTGAGTCAATTAATCAACTACAAACCATGTTAACTCCGGAAGAAACGTTGTGCGTAAACCACATTTTTCGAAGAATAGAATATTGATTTATGAAGGACGTTTCATTGTTTGCCTGCCATTCGATGGTTCGACAAAATATGGCTACTGCGCAAGATTAGGTAATATGGAACATCGCTTTGCTTATGATTTAGAGTTTTCAAGGCTATACAAAGAATTTATGGCTGACTATGAAAAATTACACCAATATGAAGGAAATCCCTAATGACGAAATTAATGATTAAGTTATTATTTTCCACACCACGACGTTCTATACGAAAGGCTAGTTGACTATTAAACTGAGAGTAGTTTATGATGGATCGGCGAAGACAACAACAAGAATTTTATTAAATGAATGCTTAGCAGTTGGCTCTGCAACGCAATCGACTCGATTATCAATTATCATTTTCTGCGGACATAAAAAATGTATGGTCAGACCAACATATCTGACGATGACAAAAAATTCCACAAAATTGCGCACTGTTGCTTACGGTTCAGAATCAACATCTCTTCTAGCAAATCGAGCATTAAATGAAACAGCTCCAGAACGAAGCTGTTGGGGGTAATTTGGAAGCCAACTTCGAATGAGTTAACATTTACGTCGGATCCATCAACCACTGAAAGGTCGTCCACACGAATTATACAAGCCGATTTTTTATGTTTTCTGGATTGATTAGCTCTCACATAACCATAAAATATTCATGCAGCTGCTCTGGGCAAGCAATTTTGATTGGCATGACCCTTTAACAGAAAACCAAACATCCCAATGGCAACAGCTACGACATACAAGGATATCTCTATTCAGCTACACCGATTTTGTGACGCAAGCCAATCAGCATATGCCACTGTGATTTATTCCAAAATTAAAAATTTCATCAAACTGATCTCAGCAAAAATCAAGGTGTCTCCAATCTAGCCACCATCTCTGTTTTGACTAGAACTCAGTGCTGCTGTGCTTTTAACAAATTTAATAAATAACGGTAACAATTTAGATTTTGCTGAAACATTTGTTTCGACCGACTCTAAAATTGTTCTTGATTGGTTCTTGTGTGCAACTGTACTGCCGATATTTTCTCTTCCATTACTCGTAATCATCGGCATCACGTATCATATCGCGCTCAACAACAACTTATAGTGGAGCAGACCTGTTTGGTTACGCCAACTACAGGAATGTTGATCAGTGCAAAACCCAAATTATGGGAACATAGAAGAAGAAAACAAAAAGTTATTTGTATCAACTATTAGCTTTAGTATTGATTGGTTTCAAGACTCCTTATGTAATTAAGATCTTTTTCTCAAATCAATCGAAGCAGTACACTGGTTTGTCTAAATCCATTTTCGGGCAAACACAATACTCTACGAACAGGAAGAAGATTGGAAATGGTCTCGCGCTATTCTCGACAAAAACATCTAATCATTGTGTGTTCAAATTCGGGAATAACAACGCTAACACTTCAAGGCTTTCATATAGGCCACCAGCATGCTAGACCAACACTTCTATTACAACTCTCAAGAAAATAATATTGGATACCAATGGGAAAATTAAGGCTACGGGGGATATACAAATTGTATAACTTGTGCACGATTCAAGCCACAACTTCAGGGTCAGATAATGAGTAACTTACCAGGTGGACGGATACAATTCATAAGACCGTAGTTGGCGATGTGACCAGTATAGCTTACCTTGATGCATCCTCATACCGCACGACGAGGCATTGCACAAGAAATATTCAGCGACAATGAGATCAATTTTATATAGGAATAAATTTTTCAGGTATCATAACACGTGTCACCTTATTTTGGAGGTTTCTGGGAAGCTGACATCAAGTCCATATACAATTCCAATTAATACGAATAATCGGAAACCAAATTATGACAATAGAGGAAACTCCATGTGGAACAAGCTCTCCCGACATCAATGTCATGACGCCATCACACTTGCTAATTGATCGCACTGGTACAAAAATTCCTGTAAAAGATCTAACTAATTCAAAAATATTACCTACACATACGAGTATATAGAAGATGGCGCAACAGATATTTCATCATTTCTGGAATCGATGACATACGGAATAACTGACATCCTTACAAACCGTAAGGATGTTAGTTATTCCGTATGTCATCGATTGCAGAACGACGTAAACGACATTGTTAGAGTGGCCAATTCATAAACTTTGTGTACTGCCCATCTAGGGAGTGAATTGAATGTTCGAATTCTGATTCATTGCACGCAAACGATGTCGGGTGTCTTCACTCGTCTAGTCCCTTTTTCCCAAAGTTATTTTGGACTGGAGATAAAGCACATATGTCAATATGTATTCGGCCCATCAGCAAGTCGAGTGTCGCAATGTGCATCGTTTTAAAGAAAATTTAATTATTGGCAGCTCCACAATAAACAGCACTTAGTTGACAGTTTACTGTTCTCAAATCTTGGAAGAGTGTCCGTTCTCATACGTTAATTGACAATAATCGCAAATATATGTATTCTGCATTGTTTGAGTCGCTCGTATATAAATTGGGATGTCCTTGAACTGGTTTACCTGGCTTGGTCAATTTGATCTGGAGTGCTTTCTCGAACAACTAAATCACAATATGAGCATGTGGTAACCCTATTTTTTGCCATTCAAAGGAATACTTCCAACATGCTCTCCAAAATCATGAGGCTTGACAATTTCAAGTTTTGTTTAAACACATGTACGGAAATATCATAACGATCCGATGATAATTGTCCAGTTAACAAAAGTTCTTTTATTTCATCTCACGTAGAATTGAGAACCAATCTGAGCGGTCATATGCGTGAACATAACGAGTGGCCCATCTAACGTTTGCAATTTAATTTGGCTCTAATTCAAAGACAAATTAATATTTTTGAAAGCGGTTTGATAGAAAGAGTTAACATGGCCATTAAATGTGGAACAATTTTTCAGAACATTTTTGATTGTATGGGCTCTTATTTCATCAATGGCAATTTCGATTTTATCTTTCCAGTCTTGGATAGTTTCTGGTTGGTTATTTGACATCTCCATTATGGCTGATTATTCGATCCCCGAAGACATTGTGGAAAAGTCCGATTGTTCCGTTTGCTGTGTGGCACGTTGTGCCGTTCTATTGAAACCAAATGTCATGTGTGTCCCCTTCTTGAATTCTGGGTAACAAAAACTAGTTTATCATAACCCGGTAATGCTCCCCATTGACTGTAAGGACGGCTCCTTGCTCGTGTGAATTTTGTAAGCCCCAAATCCGACAATTTGCACTAGGTGTACTTTGTACGCCTTCATACCGAGGTCTCTATGCAAAATTCTCATCAAAGTTGAGTTGATGTTAATGGATGCTCAGACACATTCTGAGCAACAGCTGCAATATTCTCGGCTGCACGAATCCGCTGTGAATGCACGGGCACGTGTTGGTTTATCCAATAAAAATGCAGTTTCACGAACTCGATTCACAAATTGATCAACAAATTACTTTGTAGGTATTTCATTTCTTCTAAATTTTCCACGTAAATTTCTTTCAGTTTGGCTAGAAGACTCACCACTTTGAAAGTAAGTTTTCAATATTTAAATGTCAAACATTAAACTTATTTTTGGTAATAACACGAATGGTGTAAGTGTTGCCATACTCGAAATCACCGGTAGTTGAAATGGCAAACGCTAGATGGGTCACCCATTATGACATATCATTTTGTGTGTATTCATCTGTGTATCGCGGACTCCCAGTAAATGTTTTCGATAATACGACCATTTTGCCCAATTCATTGGGATTAAAATTACCATCATTAACAACTGCATGTCGTTCGGTTTCGATTTTCACGAATCATCAATCTATATGAACAGTAATGCATGGCACTTACTTTTTTATTCGTTTCCTCATCTCTTGGAGGATTTCTCAATTTTATATTGAAACAATATCATATATGATCCATCTTCGCGAAGGGAATGAAGAATTATATCACACGAGTTAAATTCTTCACCAACTATAACGATCGCCACTTCATCGATTATTTGTGCATTGTAATGTGTTTCGTGTCGGCAAACAGGTGTTTTGTCTGATCTAACTGCAACTTTGTAGTCATCAGCTGTCATTTGATCAAGGGTAGTTCTGAACAATCAAATTTAATTTGTTGTGTTGGTTCGTTGTGCTGAGTAAATTTATCCGTTAACAATGCACAAAAATGCAAAACCTCTAGAAGGAGATCGATACGATCTTAAGTTATCTATCACTCATATTGAAAGATTAATGAACTAAATTACTGAACAGATTAGATAAGAGAGTCGTATGATGAAACGGTAATGGCTATCCAGGCTTCGTTAGATTGTTTAAAAGGCGACATAGGGAACTCCGTACAAGTCGAACTAACAAAAATTGGTATATTCCGCACTTTTTAGCGTAAGATAAATTACCTTAAAACAGTATCAAAATGTTTTTTTCGAAACGAATGAAAAGTTGTCCATTAATTAGCCAATTAAATGGTTGCGCCAAATGAAAAGAGATTCACTCGTGGAAGCTTTATTAATACGATTACTGAGAATCGAAGATTAATGTGAAATGATTTATTGAACTGAACATTTTTTATTCCCGGGGCATATACTAATTATTTTACAATTGTAAGGTTATCGGCAGTTGACCTTTATTTCTGTACTATATATACTGAGTTTTGCTCAAGCAAAGCCGCAAAACAAATAGAAGTACAGCAAAGTGGCGTCAACTAATTTGTACTACATCCACATAAAATGAATAAAATTGTATTTTACGTATTTTTAAGCGCAATGCTCTACCGAAACCTTGACGCTGGTCAAATTTACAATACCACCGGTGGAGGGACATATTTCTTTAGTTATCCAATGCAGGTTTGTCAAATATTTGTCAATGTGTCGTTAAAATATAAATATCTGATCAAATTCATCTGATTTTAACAGAAAAATTGGTACCAAGCGATGAGATTCTGTGGCTTTCACGATATGCAACTGTTGTCAATTGAGAGTCGAGAGGAGAATGAATTCATCTACAATATAATACGGAACACACCCGAATATTTTACAGATTCATCAAGTTTTTGGACCAGTGGTAATGATTTAGGTGAAAACAGACATTTTTACTGGGCTACCAATGACAATACGATGGCTTTTACAGACTGGGCACCAACCCAGCCAAATCATGCACGTCTCGAGGATTGTATTGAATTATGGGGCGCGACCGCATTTAAATGGAACGATGCGAATTGTCAGCACTACAAGTATTTTATATGTGAGCCGAAAGCATGTCGAAATTATCATACCGTAAATGTAATTTGTCCGTGGAGTGATTTGTGCCAATGAACCGTGTTTGAGTATATGAATAAAAGAGTTTTATTAAACGCAAATGGTTTGATTTTTTATTAACTAACTTGTATTTTCCAAATATTTTTAATTAATTGAATCGGATTTGTTGTCCTAGTTGTGGGGTTTGTTAGCACGATTTTAGAATTAAAGTGATAACATTTTTGGTACATTTTTGCCAAATGAGTTGCACCAAATGCAGTTTAGTGGCAACTTTGTCTTCTTATCAGTCGTAGCAGTACGAATACGGAAT
The DNA here is from genome assembly GCA_963691935.1 of Nephrotoma guestfalica. Classification (NCBI taxonomy): domain Eukaryota; kingdom Metazoa; phylum Arthropoda; class Insecta; order Diptera; family Tipulidae; genus Nephrotoma; species Nephrotoma guestfalica. The sequence continues at coordinate 236,202,233 of OY829915.1, read as the reverse complement.
TTACAGTGCATATCTTGTTTTCAGATGATCTCTGAACTTTTGTTAAATAAGACAAAAGAAAACCTTACATAAATAACGCTTACATATGTTTAAAATTCAAATGGGATTAACTGTTCAGACGTATTTGAGAAGAGCAATAATCAAGCCTGTAAATATGTATAACTTCCAGTTAAGTGTTTTAATAGTTTTAATTTTGAGTGTGATCTACGCTCATTGCGGCACTCATGAATTCGGCGGGAATACTTATTTCATCAGCAATCCGATCAAGGTAAGTTGGTAGTATTATTTACACGTTCACATAATTTATAACGAATTATTATTCTGCGTACAGAAAAATTGGTTCCAAGCCTATAAATATTGTAATGAAAAAAAGATGGAGCTGCTTTTTATCGAATCGAAGGAGGAAAACGATCACATCACAAATTTGGTGAGATCAACGTTTGAGTATAGCAGACCGGGTAGTAATTATTTGATTGGGGCAACCGATTTGGGTAGCGATCGCGATTGGTATTGGTTGTCAACGGGAAAACATGTTGATTACGCAAATTGGGCAAAAAATCAACCATCGATGGGTGAGCACTGCGCAAGTCTGTGGGTTACACAAAATTTTATGTGGAACAATATTGGATGTACTTTTCAAGCTTATTTTATTTGCAAAGCTAAACCGTGTACTTAATAAAGTATGCGATTGTTGTTCATTACAGAGTTGTTGATAATAAATAAGTAGATTAAATTATGGAATATTGTTTTTATTTTTATGTCAGTTCATAAAAAAATGTAAACGGCCGTTCAATACCCCCAAATACCACCGGTGTGAAGTACTTAACGTTAATGAAAAGTGTAGCTACACATTTTAACGAAAAGTGTAGACTCAAAAAGTGTAGATACACAAATTAGCAAAAAGTGTAGCAGCAAAATTATTAAAAATAATAATAATAATAATAGTTCTCAACTTGGCATGGTGTCTGAAATTTGTACAAAAAATTTCAAGGCAATTTGCATGTTATGATTGGCGATATGGCCCTACACGTGGAAGCGTATTTCCTAACCAGACCTTTCCCTTCCTTTGTGCCCGTTCTACAGCCTCGACGGAGCAACTGATGGAGGTAAACGTTAAGACTTAAGTTTACCGACCAAATGGCATAGTGGTTAAAGCTTTGGAGTTTGGATCCGGAGGTACCGGTTTCGAATCCCGATAGGGGCAGGATGCAAAGGGAATTTTCATCAACAAATTACGATTTGTGATGAAAAGAAACACATCTATGACCCCTATCGGAGTGCAAAACTCATGGGCCGACCCATCTTCCATGCCAGTAAAGGCTGGAATGGAGCTATGCAATGTGCAGATGGTAATAAAATCGGACCTATATCCATCCGTACGTCCTCGAATTGGCCAATACAGGCGTAAAGGTAAGGACATAAATAAGCAAACCGCGAAAGAATTGGGAGAGCCTTGGTCCCAGAACAGATAACAGGGAACACAAAAAAAAGACCTAAGATTATAGGAAATTTGGAGGTCCCAGTGGTTTTTGGTCGAGATCGATTCACTTGGAGGGACAATTTGCAACAAAATAGTTTCCTGTTGATTTTTTTGAGACTTTTGTGGAAATTACAATTTTTGATAAAACTGGGTTTTCACCAAAATTCGGCATTTCTACAGCCAAGACGAATTGATTGTTGAGGATGAAACCACATACTTTAAATTTTTTATATAAATTCAAAGATTATTGTGATATTGATATATTGAGGAAATCTGTGTACCAGAAGTTTTTTCCAATTATTTTAAAAAACTATCATACACAAAAAATTTCGAAATAAAATTTGTTATGAAATTGGTGAAAAACTTAGTCGAAAATATTTTTTGGTTGGATCGGTCAGATCAGTATCAAACTTCTTACGTAACTTTTTTTCATAATTTTGGAGGTCCTAGAGAGAAAATAATAATGTGTTTAGAATTTAGTGTGCCGGAAGTGCAGCCTCCTTAGAATCTTTTAAATAATTGCAATGATGTTCCGAATCGACCAAGAATTATTAGGTTCAAATAAATTTAAAGATACATTTTTTAGAAAAGTTGTATTGTAGGTTTTGGTAAAATATGACAGTTTTTACCAAAATTCTGCTAACCTGTATTTTTCAGGTTTTATATTGCCGAAGCCAAAAAAATCGTTTTTAAATCTGTGTGTATGTGTGCGTGCGAGTGTGTGAGCATGTGTGTGCGTGTGTTTTTTTTTCACAAGCTACGCTTCAATATATTTCAGGAGTAACGAACTCCCTAATACTTCTCTAAATCTCGTGTTTTGCTCCTGTAAACCGTAGATATTCGTTAAGACGTTATAGACAGTAATCCGCTTTCTCATAACTCCGTTACATTCTAACTTTAATTCGAAGAATCAAGCGAGCTTTTGCATGATTCGCCCCATCTCATGTGCCACTCGGTTGTAGTTTCCTCTAAACAAGCTTTTTCCTTTCTACAATCGCGTTCTTAATACAATTTGTTACACTCTTTAGCGTTTGAAACTGTCCAAAACGCGCAGATCCCCCTTAAAGCACTAATTCAAAAGAAGGAGTTTATCTTATGCCTATACAATACATAGACAGCATTATTCGGGACAGTGCGTTGCTTGCAGCAGTATCCATAATTGCGATAGGTACTGGATTCACTCCAGAACAAAGAAGTTACAATATTTATTTAGCACAACATTGTTGATGAAATTCTAAGGAGAATTATTGCCAAAAGGTTGTATGTTTAAATTGATGAGATAAATTTTTGTGGTTTTTAAATTTTACTATTCCTGCAATCTGTTCTGGGGCCAAAGCTCTTCCAAATCTTTTGCGGTTTGCTTTTTCTGTCCTTACTTTTAGGCCAGTGTCAGCCAATTCGAGGACGTACGGTTATAAGTCCGATGTTATCACCATCTGCACATTGCATAGCTCCATGCCAGCCTATACTATAGATAAACTTAGCGAATAAGGATAAAAATAATCATTGAAAATCTTGAACTGGTATTCAAAACCCTAGAAGCTGCCACTTTAAATTGGCAGTACAATTAAATGAGAGTTTCTTCAACAAGGAGTTGAGTTCTCAGGGAAGGGTGAAAGTGTGATCATAAATGTCCCAATAAACCAACTAATTTGTGTATAATTTGTCTTCCAATGTATATTCAAACGCTTCTGATTATGCGATTGGTGTCGTCTCAATTTCGGAAATTGAGAATATTTTACTGCAATTCCGAAAAAGGTGTTTGAACACACATTTTCTTAAGCAACTGCTTCTACTGTTTTAGAGTTTACACATCCAAACTACCTTAAACTTAAACTTATAAATATCTTAGTATTTGACCCCAATATTGTCAACGGACTTCTCTCGCCCTTGAAGACGAGTATTAACAGGAAGAATTAATCTTAAATATAAAGGTGCTCGAATGCAGATAATACCGAAATTATTATTTTCCAAATATAGACTACAAAATATCAGATGTTGTAAATCTTTATGCCAAACGTGAAGAAATCAAATACAAGCCCTTCGAGGCCAAGTATTTTATTTTTTGCGTTCCCAAAGTCGAAGTTTTTATAGATTACGAGGAATCAAACAATTCTGCTTCCATCATTTCAATGATAAAGAATGATCTCACAATTATTTTTTTAACACCCATCCTTTCAAAAATGAGGTAAATGGCTGAAGCAATGAGTCTTGCAAGGGCAATCAGTTTCAATAAGCAGAATGTTCCAGACTTTTTTAATAAACTAGTTAGTCTGTAGAAAACACATAATTTTGGACCATCGCGTATATGAAATTTAGACGAAACAGGCCACAACCGTTCAAAAAGTGACCAAACTCATAGTGGTAAAGGGAGTAAACAAGTTGGTGGAATTAAACCTTCGGAACGCGGAGTCTTAGTAACTGTTTGCACAGCTGATTCCGCAATTGGCAATTTTATTTTTCCGCATAAAAGATATTGCGCGAGTTTCGTAAGAGATGGACCAATTGGTTCTAAAGGCACTGGTAACGCTGGATGGCAAACATCGGAATCGTTTTATTTGTTTAAGAAACATTTCATCGAACAGACACGTCCGTCTATTGAGAATCTATTGGATGCTCCTTTTGGACAGCCACGAGTCACATTTGGCGGTGAATACAATTGATCTGGCAAAATCCAATGGAATCATAATGCTATTATTTCCGCCACATTGCTCGCATAAACTGCTGCCGCTAGACCATATTGTATATGGCCCATTTAAAAATATTTGAGTGTTGCACAAAACAACTGGCATAGAAATAATCCGGGCAAGTCAATGTCGATTTACAACATACCATCGATTGTAACAGATGCTTTACCAAACACATTAACGCCAAATAATTAACAAATGGGTTCAAAGTAACTGGTATTTAATAAACGGATAGTGATGTGTTGACGGAAACTGAATTCTTGTCCACGCCAGTAACAGAGTAATGAAGTAAGTAATGAAGACAAGTTGACATATTCCAACAAGCTATGGAACAACCTATAATTTTAAATTTCGTCTTTTCTGAAGGTATTACACCAGGAACCCCAATATCTCATTGGACATGGATATGCCTGATGCAATTGTAAATGAGTGTGAAAGAAACTGTTGAAACCCTGGATCCACATTTGCAAGGTAAAGTTAATACACAATAGGTAAATCTGCTTCTCGGGTAATTTTTTTTATACTACTTAGATATAATTTCACCTGAAAAAAGCATCAGCACAAATTGATCAGCTGAGTTAGTATCAGGTGTATCTTCTTCTTTTACAATAGTTCAACCTGGACTATCCGCACCACGGCAGTTGAAAACAGAAGGTATGATAGATTTAGGTAACATTTTAAATAAATTTACATCTTATGCTTATATTTTATTGCCTATATTAGATGCTGTATACGATGTCAGAAAATTTCGAGCATACAAAATGTGTTTTTGGTATTCGCCGCTAGAAGCATCACTATCACAAACAGGAAATTTTTTCTGCTGATATTTTTTAAAACCAGCAGAATTTTTTTGAAATTTTTAAGCAAATGCTCAATCAATGTAGATTATGATTTCAGCTACCATAAAAACATATACCCAGAGTGCTACCAACATGTATTTGCATTATGGTGATTATGATAATTTTAGTATATTTTGAGAGCCTTTCATTTTTCTAAATAAAATTTCACTTTTTTCCTTTCAACTTATATTTTCTATCTAAACTATATATTTCTGTTTCATAAATACTTTGATTTTTCATAAAATTTTCTGCTGAGAATTATTGGTTTGCTTAAAAATTTCAAAAAATTTCTGCTGGGTTTAAAAATATCAGCAGAAAAAATTTTCGTTTTGTGATAGTGATGCCTCTAGCGGTGAATATCAAAAACACGTTTTGTATGCTCGAAATTTTATGATATCTTATACAGCATCTATATTAGATGCATGCCTTAAAGATTTTTCACTCTAATCAATTCGGCCTTTCCCGAAAGCACATGAAAGAAAATCTTCTAAAATTACCCGCACGAACCATGCATGGGAACTTTGTACTAAGTTTGTCCTAAACCTAAAAAATAAAAAATAGGACAAACTTAAGACAAAGTTCACGCTTCATAATACCGATAAGAAGTTTGTACTGAGGTTGTCCTAAACCAGCAAAACCATGTAAATTATTTATGTGTAATTGTGAAATGTAGACATTTAGGCGAATACACAAAATAATCGTTTGTTTAAATTAACTTTTAAATTTTATCATGTAATGCTAAAAACTTGAACTGAAATAAATAAAAAATACTACGAATACAAATAAATCATATTAAACACTTACAAATAAATGCCAATTTAAGTCAGCTTTTTAAATGAAATTATTCTCATAAATATTTTCTAATATATAAACAATATTATTGTTGTTACCATAAATGTGAAAACAAACAGGTTTACAATGAATAAGTTTCATAAATTGATCATGGAGCTCACTTAGTGAGTCAGACGTTTATGTGAATTTATGTCTTAAATCACTTAGGAGTGCCGTTTTAGGGTAATACTAAATAGGGTTACAGGTTATTATCATCGGTTTCACTTGTAAGGGAGCAAGACAATAGTACTACGGACTCAATCTATAAGTTTCATAAATTTATCATGGAGGTCACTTAGTGAGACAGACGTTTATGTGAATTTAAGAATTAAATGGGTTAGGGGTGCCATTTAAGGGTAATACTAAATAGGGTTAGAGGTGATTCTTATCGGTTTCAAGATAAAACTACTACCGATAAAACTTATAGATTGAGTCGATAGTACAATTATCCTGCTCTCTTACAAATTAAACTGACGAGAGTAACCTGTAACCCTATTTAGTATTACCCTAAAGCGGCACCTCTAAGCGATTTAAGACGTAAACTCACATAAACGTCTGTCTGACAAAGTGAGCCCCATGATAAATTTATGAAACTTTTTGATTGAACTTGTAGACATAAATTCACATAAACGTCTGAAGGCTTTATGGCAAATTTATGAAACTTGTAGTTTAAATTAGTTGTTTGTGATTTATTTATTTTAATTACTGTATTGCATTATTATTTAAAGCAAATATAGTAAATTGTTAATTATAGTTTTGTTTATTGGTAAAGTTACCAACTATAATTAATTGTTCCTCATTGTTCCTTTAAACATTATACATCCTTTTAAATTTCTATTAACAATTTAAATACATCGTGTGATCGCCTAAATGTTTACATTTCACAAATACAAACAAACTTTTTATATTGTTTAAGTTGGTTTAGGACAAACTTAGTACAAACTTCACATTGGTCACGAAACGGAAATTAGCAATATTAATCTCTACTGCAGAGAAGACGGCACTTCAGAAGAGCAAAATAAAAGAAATATCAAAAAATCAAGGGGCGACGATCTTTAATGCAGCAAAACGTAACAATAAAAAAACAAAAAAAAAGCAAAAAACAACTTGAACTGCGGGAGCGTTGCTCTGTTGCATATTCGGAGAGTTAAGTTGGAGAGGATTGGGTTAAGTGCCAGAAGTTGTGGATAATTAAAATGTCTTTATAGCAGCAGTCATCGCATGTTTTCAAGTTTGTATTTACAAATGAAGTACCTACAATAATAGTCTAAAGCTTGAAATTAATATTAATTGGTTTTTATTTTGTGTTAAAAATCTTGATTTTGAATTAATAAAGAATTTATAACCGTTTAACAAATTTAATTTTATTCAATTTTTTTATATGAAAATATGTGGGTCAACTTACCCCAATGTGAATTTCAACTTACCCCGGTTACGGGGTAAACAATGATATATGCTGAGAATATAAAAACATAATATATATATATATATATATATATATATATATATATATATATATATATATATATATATATATATATATATATATATATATATATATATATATATATAATGTACTTTAAAAAAAATAAATACAGGTGTTGCATGCCTGGATTTCTGCCGCTAGCTCAAAGGTGGGGGTAACTTTGGTGGTGGAGGGGAGGGAAATGATGCTCTGGCCGACTCAACACAACTATGTCACTATGTCATTACACTACGAACCACAGGAACTCACTCCAATTCAACTCACCTTCTTCCTCACTCCATTTAGTCAACTATCTCAATCACTCATGGTAAATACTGGAAATATGCTATTCGTTTGAAATTGGAACATACTTCAAGAATTGCATTTATTTAAGAAAGAAGTTTAAGTCTAAACATTATACATGTATTGATAAAGAGAAAAAAAAATTAAGAAATCAAATAAAGAATATAAAATCAAAAAAAAACATAGACTAAGCTTTTTATTGGTAAGATTCAATTGAAATAAATAATTTCTACGTTAATCAGCATTTTATCCGGCATATGGTTTTCGCTATATAAAAACACAAAAAAGCAGATTACCTTAGCGGAGTATCCTTGCGGAGATGCGCTTCCACGACCTTGATACTGCCTCGGTTTAATATGATGAATAATGCTAAGGAAACAAGAACAAAAGAAATATTTGATTAACGGAGAAATTATAAAAAAAATCTGATCTTATTTGGTACTAAGATTAATCAAAAAAAAAACAAAGGGAAATTAAATTCAAATATTTATAATATAAAAGAATGAAAAAAAAAAACACATGATTTAGCTAATTAAGGATCACCTACTGGATCCCCGCTTGCGAATGCTGTCACACCCTCACAAATCACCTGTTCTTGGATTAACGTTATTCCCGATTACTGGTTTACACTGGAACACGTTGCATCTAAAATGCCTCCGGGTGACGACTTGAAATTGCCGCCAAAACAGTTATCAGCTATACACACCCATTGCGTTAGATGTGGTTACTCGTATATAATGTTATTCTTAACCACCCCGATCCTTTAGTGGTTGACCGTCTTGAGCTATTCTCGAACTAAAGCACACTGTTTGCTTATCGGATTACAACCTTCAGTGTATAATACCTTGAATGCCTGAGCAAACGACATTTCTTATGCGTTACAAACAGAAACGCCACGAACACTTGATCAACAGGAAAAATCACATTCCTAGTCCTCGACTGACCTCCCGTTTTAGATAATTTAATAGTTATGAACGACTGCATCAAAATTAAATTATTTTCTGATTACACAAAAACGTTGCGAAAACACTTTGACCATATTTGTTTAGTTTTAATGAGCCATATTTATATTTTAGTTCTTTTATAAAACCTATACGCTCAGATATGCATGGAAAATCTCGCGTCAGGTATGAAAATATAATTAAACGTGTTGAGTTTCTTCTATATTTATAATTGTCTAGGTCTATATCCAAATGCCTTCAGCTTAATGGTATTTTAATATTTTCACTAATTAGCAAAACTACCACCAATTCAACTCGATTATATTCAAAGTCCCACTCAATAAAATTATATCTTGTTAATTCTTATTTGGGCACCGCACTTGCATTTTTTTGTATGCTCTTAAGCTCATCATCCAACGATTATTATAAAAAGAATGACCAAATCAAAACAATTATCTTTGTATTTTCTACCAAGTACAGAAAAATCCGCTGACGTAATAAAAAAAACCATCGTACGATTTGTGGACGGTACCGATAATGCAAGTCATTTTTATCAAAATCGATTCGCCTGAACGTATGCAATATGGTATATACCAATAGAATGCAAACCTCGCAGGAGTAACAATAGTTTAAATTATAAACAGTTGTGTGTACAGATGTACACTGTGTCATAGAAGCAACCAATAGTATACGCGATGCGTACATGGGACGCACATTCATTCAAATATCTTCAGGTTAGCTGATACAATGAACAATGCAAAAAGTGTTTCAACTTGTCCCAGTCTCCTCTACATAAGAGATAAATATACCAGTTTTTTCAAAATGTTAAAAAACTGATATTTTTAAGCTCACAGGATAAACGTTTCAAATAATAAACTCATTCAGGCAAGTTGATGTTTCTAGTGCGCAGATAACTGGAAACATTTATTTGTTCCTGAAGATATAAAGGCAAACCAGATGCAATAATTCCAAAAAAAATATAGCTGTTCTATAATGGTAAAGCAACCTTAAGAATAACAACAATATCGTTTGTTGGAATTGGAACACTAGAAGCAACTTGTTGAAGAAAGAAATCAAGAACTGATTTTATTAATTTAAAATCAAGTTTTGCATATGCAATCGCATTCGATTTAATTGAACGGATCTAATATCTTCGCGAAATTTATAAATATTTTCAGCAGTAAACTTTATGTCCACTTTATAAAAATCACTAAAAAATGTATCAAAATGTCATTTTCGAAACGAATGAAAAGTTGTCCATTAAATAGCCAACCTCAACTAACTGGTTGCATCAAATAATAATGTATTACCTCGTCGAAGTTTGACTAATAGGAATATTGAGTATGACACTGAACATTTTGTATTCCAGGTGCATATCCCCTTGTTTTATATACTAATGATTTAAACTAATCATTTTTCGGTGTGTCCAGTACAATTGTAGTGTTATCGGCAGTTGACCTTTTTTTTTGCTAAATACTGGCTTTGGCTCAAGTAAATCCACAAAATAAATAGAAGTACAGCAAAGTGTCATCAACGAATTTGTATGCTGTAGTTTTTTGATCTGTAAACAGTTACAACTACATAAAATGAAGAAAATTGTCTTTTACGTATTTATAAGCGCAATACTCTACCGAAACACTGATGCTGGTCAAATTTACAATATCACCGGTGGAGGGACATATTTCTTTAGTTATCCAATGCAGGTTTGTCAAATATTTGTCAACGTGTTCGTTAAAATATAAATATCTGATCAAATTTTTTTGATTTTAACAGAAAAATTGGTACCAAGCGATGAGATTCTGTGGCTTTCACGATATGCAACTGTTATCGATTGATAGTCGAGAGGAGAATGATTTCATCAACAATATAATACGGAACACACCCGAATATTTTACCGATTCATCAAGTTTTTGGACCAGTGGTAATGATTTAGGTGAAAACAGACAATTTTACTGGGCTACCAATGGCAATACGATGCAATTTACAGATTGGGCACCCACCCAACCAAATCATGCTGGCCAGGAGGATTGTGTTGAATTACGGGGGGCGACCGCATTTAAGTGGAACGATGCCAATTGTCAGCACTACAAGTATTTTATATGTGAGCCGAAAGCATGTCGAAATTATCATACCGTAAATGTAATTTGTCCGCGCGGAGTGGTTTGTGCCAATGAACAGTGATTTAGTATATGCATAAAAGAGTTTTATTAAACGCAAATGGTTTGATTTTTGATTAACAAACAAGTAATTGAGTAGGATTTGTCGTCCTAATTGGGGGGTTTGTCAGCACGATTTTAGAATTAAAGTGATAACATTTTTGCCAAATGAGTTGAACCATTGTAATTATTTTAAAAATAAAAAGAATTTTAGAATTTTTAATTAGCTAAATAATTTAATTTTTAAATTAAGTTATTAGTAGTAGTAGCAGTACGAATATGAAAATCTCTGTGCATATCTTCTTTTCAAATGACCTCTGACAAGTGTTCTTCATACTAATATCTCGTAGATTAAACTTTATATAAATAAATCTTACATATGTTCCAAAATTCAAATTAAATTAAATGTTCAGACATGTTTGAGCCGTGCCAAAATCAGCCTGGTAAATAATGTATAACTTCCAGTTAAGTGTTTTAATAGTTTTAATTTTGAGTGTGATCTACGCTCATTGCGGCACTCATGAATTCGGCGGGAATACTTATTTCATCAGCAATCCGATCAAGGTAAGTTGGTAGTATTATTTACACGTTCACATAATTTATAACGAATTATTATTCTGCGTACAGAAAAATTGGTTCCAAGCCTATAAATATTGTAATGAAAAAAAGATGGAGCTGCTTTTTATCGAATCGAAGGAGGAAAACGATCACATCACAAGTTTGGTGAGATCAACGTTTGAGTATAGCAGACCGGGTAGTAATTATTGGATTGGGGCAACCGATTTGGGTAGCGATCGCGATTGGTATTGGTTGTCAACGGGAAAACATGTTGATTACGCAAATTGGGCAAAAAATCAACCATCGATGGGTGAGCACTGCGTACATCTGTGGGTTGCACAAAATTTCATGTGGAACAATATTGCATGCACTTTTCAAGCTTATTTTATTTGCAAAGCTAAACCGTGTGCCTAATAAAATATGCGATTGTTCGTTATTACCGAGATGTTGACAATAAATAAGTAATTATGGAATATTGTTTTTATTTTTATGTCAGTTCATGAAATAGTTTAATCGGTCTGTTACTACTCCCAAATACAGTTTTTATATATTTTTTGCTTTACACTAAGGCAACAGACTTTTTCATTTCTATTTAGCACGCACCGGATTCACATACATATACGAGTATATGCCAGAAAATTTATTTGTGTCTTCTCTACAGCCCAGATGGAGCAACTGATGAGAATATACCTTAAGACGTAAGCTTGTAGGAATGTTGGATGGCTCAGTGATTTTTGATTGAACTTGTGGCGGTATTTTGACAAGTTTTATTTTTTAAATGTTTTGACTAAAATTCTGTCAAGTTGGTATTCCTTGCAAATACATAAAATTGGGTACATTCGTTTTTTAATTTAATTCTCAGTTGCTCACAAGTTTTTTGTTTTATTATTTCAAGTAGCTGGTTTAACGTTGTTAAACAGTTAATTCATATTTTTTAAATAATTTGAATTGTAATAAAAATTAAATAAATAATAATTAATTGTTAACTAATTTATTCTAATAAAAATATCTCAGAAGCTAGAATATACCTCAAATAGACCTCCATAAACTCATTTCACATGAAGTGGCAGCTTCCATAGCAGCTTCTTCGTTTTTTTGTAATCATTTTGAATTGCAATATGGTATTTACGGTTCAAACTGGATTTTCACCAAGATTAGGCTCTACGGCCAAGGCGGATTGATTGATCAAGATGAAACTACATACTTTAGATTTTTTCAAATTCAAGGATTCTAGTGATATTGATATGTGGAGGAAATCGATGTTGGTTATTCTAAATAAAATTTGTGACGAAATTAGTCCAAAATAATTTGGCGTTAATATTTTTTGGTTGGATTGACTTTCCATAAATTTGGAGGTGCTAGTGAAATTAAGGTGAAATACGGGAAGAAGGCAGAAGTACCGAAAGGTAAGAAACTTTTACTATATTTTTGCAATGATGTTGAAAGTATTCACGAAAATCGGCCAAGAATTATAAGGTTCAAATCAATTTAAAGATTAAATTTTTTAGAAGGGTTATTGTCATTCCAAAATTCTGTTAAGCTGTATTTTTCAGATTTGTCAGTCACACCATATTACCGAAGTCAAAAATTTGTTTTTAAATCTCTGTGTTTATCTGAGCTTACGAGTGTATGAGTATGGGTGCGTTCAAGAATTCAGCCTGAAGTCAAATTAAGACTGAGACCGATTTTCGACCGAAATTTCGTCATTTTTTATTTGGTGCCGTGTCTAATTTTGTTTCGTCTAAAATTTATAGGTTCGTTGTTACTGTGTGGGTGTTGAGACGTTAAAATTAAAAACTTTGAACTTACGGACTTGATAATAAGAAGTAATGTATTTCACTCATTGATTGAATCGCGTGAAACATTATTGCTTTCGAAGCAGCCGTATGATCGAAATACATTTGAATCACATTTTCGTATGTCGAGAAGCAGCTTTAATGTAATTTTATGTAATAATTAGAAGTTTATTTGTAATCATTCATGCTCCATTTGAAGATGTTTCGAGTTATTACAATCTGAAAGGGTTCCACTCTTTAATATTCCAAGTAAAATAAATTGTTAATGCCATTTGTTTTCGGGTAGTATGTGATAGCGAATTATGATTTAGAGATGTGTTTTTGGATGGCCGGGGAGAAGTCACGACGCCAGCGTATGAAGTAGCAGTACACTGTTCCAGAAGTTCAATAATGGAAATATAGACTTGCCTTCAGATTGCTTGGTGATTCGGCATACCCACTAAGGTAATATTTAATGGCACCATATAGGCTTAGTTCGAAAAGCACAGTTGTCGGACAAGTTTTCGGCATGTTCAAAACTAGATTTCGGAGATTAAATTTTTGAATGTACCAAACTTAATTAATGACAAAATACTTTGTGGTAGCATCGGTTGCTTTGTATAATTTTATTATTGATGAAAATGAAGAAGCTGTGGAGCCGATAGTCGATAATTATTGTGAACAAAGTTCAAAGGGGAAAGAGTATGCAAACTCCTTTCCATCCAATTTAGATCACGTAGGACAAATTAAAAGAGATGAATATATCGCTGAAATATTGTAAAGAATAGTGAGAATCGAAAGGTCAATAAAGGTTATCAAAATAAATAATTAATATTATTTATACTTCATACATACTTTACAGCTCCAGTTACATTATCATTATTAATTATTATATTCAATTCAATGCTGCATCAGCTCTATCATTTCCCTTGAGGCAATTCATCTTCTCCCGTTCCAAATTATTTTTTTCTCTCTCGACCTTCATTATATTATTTTCTTCCGTTTGCTTCTTTCTTTTGGAGTTTCGTTTTCAGTTTCACAGGCGTTATCTTGCGAATTCCTATCCTCTGCGACATCAGGGATGACATCAGAGATGAGACAAAAAGTATGTTTTTGGAGGTATTTTATTATGACGCACACCGTAAACTGCATCAAAATTTTCAAAATAAAGACAACATATTGGCCCACGACCAGTTAACGAAGCACTCATACCTTGTTCGTGGGACATCTCTGTGAGCTGGCCAATTCTTGGTACAGTGCACGTCTAAATCCCATTTATTTTTGTTTTGCAAAAATTGATCAAGATCGATGTCAATGACAAACGGGCCTACGTCATCGTATTAAAATGGGAATCATTTTTGTTTGTTCAAAATGTCATAAGTTATCGAAGCATTCATACCTTGTTCGTGGGACATCTCTGTGAGCTGGCCAATTCACGATACAGTGAACGTCTAAATCCAATTTATTTTAGTTTTGCAAAAGTTGATCAAGTTCGGTGTCTACGTCATCGTATTAAAATGGGGATAATTTTTATTTGTTTAAACATTTTGAATTTTGTATTAATTTTCATCGCTAGATTACTAGTTACTAGCGTTACTAGTTTACTAGTTATTAGTTTATATCATGTTTTGTTATTTATTAATTTTGTCGAAAACTTCACATTCGTCATATCCATAGAAATTGTGAAGTTTCTAGCAACTTTGTTCACTATAGACCCAGTAGATAGAATGGCATATTTAAAAATATTGTTGAAACCCCGTAGACATCTCCAGATTTGTCTGGAATATTGTTTTAAACCCGTCAAAAATGCTTAAAAATATAATTTTTAATAGAACGAATCGCAAAAATACGCTTTCCTCTACATTCTCGAAAATGTCAGCTAGAATCTGTGGACATTTCTAGATTCGATGGCACAACATTTGGGATTAGTGCAATTTTATAATTTTCTTTTGAAAATAAATTCCAACAGGAACAATAATAAATTTAACGGTGTAAGTTTTTAATAAATTTTTTAGCACAAACTTCATTATCATCACTTGGATCAGTTTAGTTCTAAATCCTTCATTTGCTAATGGGTCTGAGCATTAAAACTCTCTTGAAATCAAATAACTAGTGTTGTGCTGTGTTGCCTAAACTGCATAGATAATCAATATTCTACATGTGCAGAGAATGTATGTAGACAATTAAAAAATGATGTTGACAATGTAGAGAAAGTAGACAATGTCACAAATTGTTGTTTCTGTGAGCAATCAGCAAAATTCTGTTTTCTTTGTGAAAAGAATAATTTCAATCAAAGTTGTTATAAGGCAATAGCATACTCGGAACAAATTTATTTCAACTCTCTATTTGTGTGCCCGCTAAAATGCTTTGCTGCCCTTTTCCTTAAAACATAATCTTAATCTTGGGTAATGAAGGTGGACACAGTATGAGTTGTGATGAAGCAGATGTACTTAACAGACGGCAATGCACATAGAATTTCTTTCATAGAGGCAAATTTTGTCTCGTATGGCAATATGATTATCGAAGAAGCCGATACGTAACGGCATACTACTTGGTCTCGTTAAAATACATCTTGATAAGTTCAATTCCGACTGATTGCAATTATTTGAAGATGTTTTTATTTTCCGGGTTCCTTGACTAATTACTCGAAGCAGGTTACATACGAAGCAGGTATTGATTCTACAAATCACGTTTCAAAAAATGTTACAGGACCGCATTATTTACCGATATGCAAATATGCGAGCTGCTGACTCTACTGTGTTATCGAAAATAGATTCGAAAAACAAAAAATTTTCAATTTACGAGCGGGAATGGAATCGCTCATGGTTGTCCCAATATTAAAAGCATCGTTCACTCAAAGCACCGGTCGCGACGGTTCACAGAATCTGACAAATGATTTAGATTTTTTTTTACTACTGCATTGGCTTATAAACATGAACACGACCGAGAAGTATTGGAACCAATTTAATCAAATCAATGCACGTGCAATTGTAATGGGCTGAAACAAGAACTAAGCCGAACAGTCTATTAAATTTTGTAAAAAATTCAAACTACTTCACAAAAATTGTAAACTAATGTTTTTATTTGAATTACCGGCGGCGGGTAAAGCTGGTGGTTTTTGATCTGCCTGTATTACTGTTTTTTTTCAAGTGGCATCCGGCAATTTCAAAATAAACTGTTTAACAGTTTCTTTTAGTTTGAGTATTTTTTAATTCCAGTATTAAATTATGTTTTTGCAAAGGAACTGCCAAATGGTGACATCTGAAAAGTGTCTCACAATTTGTGCTGTAATGGTTAAAATCCATTTCTAGCATTTAAATTTAATTCAATTTTTCTGAAAAGTGGTTTGTTAATGAACAAAGATCTGGCATTGCAAATAAAAAATTTCAAAATTAATTTGAATGTCTTGAACTATTTTAAACATATACTAATCTCACATATTTGCTTTGTAAAAATTGAATTGTGATTTTCACAATATTGGAGTTTTGCATTTCGAACTGGAAAACTGTGAGAAGGCAACCTCGTGACAAAACAAACCCCAATAACACGGATAAAACAACAAAAAAGCAATAATCTATATTGTCTACGAATATTGTACATTCTCGACGAATTGTTGACACCCACATGTCAACAATTTCGAGTTACGCGTACACGCACAACACAGCAAATACCCTAATTATCTACGGAATACCGTTTCTTATATTTGAAGTTGAAAAACTCAAACGACTTTCTAGAAAACCAAAAACAAAAATTATCTAATTACCAGAAAATATTCAAAATATTTTGTGTTAATCCTAGAGTTGAAAAGGTATAACTATTGAGAGGAAGGGTGGATGATGTTAGAGGTATTAAATTAATATTTTTAAAAAAGATTCTTATTGCATCATATTTTAAACCCTTTCAAAATCATGATAATCAATTCCATAGAGACCATATCCTAAATTTTCCATCATATTCCCACCCCATTTTTCGGTGTCATATCCATACCAACCAGGTAAACATATACACAACTAAAAAATTAAACAAATTTGCTACGGTTTCCCCTAGTGACAGTTCCCTCAGCTCCCTCGTTCCTTGTATATCTGGAAATTAAACACCATCGAGTGAGTTATATCATCTCAAATGACTTACCTACTATTAGTGTTCCAAAAACATTGAAGTTTCCCTTCCTGCTTGCTTATACCATTTACTCCCGTATGATACATACATTTTACGACCGAAAATTATAGTGTTGGTGAGAAGATCTAAATTTTACATTTCGTTGGATTCGGTAATTATGGTAATTATTTCGAAAACAACAAAAGCCACGACCAAAAAACATCAAAATATTTTATTGTTTTACAATTTGTGAAAAAGCTTCAAAAGTGCTTTCGTATATTTACTTAAATATGGGAAATAAATTATTTTCTGTTTCACAAAATCACATTTTGCTGTTTTGTTCTTTGTTGTGAAATATTTTTTTGCTAAACACCAAGTCTATGTTAGCCAAGATTAAGACAACAATGAGTGAACATTTAGGTTATAAATCTTTATGTTTAGGCCGATTCTATGAGAAATTTCATATTGGTATTATTTCCACGACAGATAAAATACAGGTCAGCATCACACGATAAATCATTCCATTTCCGATCGTATATTAAACGAATTTCGATGCAGTGTTCATTTGGGTTGTCTGGTTGATTGGGTGAATAATTCGTATATAAAATGGCGTGTCCAGTTGACGCCCAATAGTAGCGGCCGTTATCACCTAAATCGGTGCCGCTAGTCCAAATAGCGGGTATCTCTTGAGTCGTTAGATTTGTACTTTTTAGCGCCGCCATTATACGATCGTTTTCTTCCTGTGAATTTATTGCTATTAGACTTAGTCCCTGATACAGACAATACCGAAATGCTTGATACCAATTTTTCTAAAATATTAATTCAATGTGAAGTTTGGTTTAGTTTCTAGATAACAGATTTTAATTTTACCTTCATAGGATGACTAATAAAATATGTGTATCCATCGACATCATAAAAACTACCAGAATTAACTCCCACAATTAAACAAAGGCAGGCGATTAACACCAAATTCAAAAATTTCATTTTCGTAGCCGCTTTAACACATATTTTTTAACAGAGAACTGAAACTTAACTGATCAATTATGAAGTAAAATTCTTGATAATACTGACTTTTAAGACCTTTAAGAGCATTTTGTATATTGTTATGAGGTTTTATCTCATCAACATATACGAACACAAAACCGGCATACATTTAAAATTTCAGAAGTTTTCAACCTTCATTGAAACTATGTACTCGTATATATGCACTGTAATACACAGGCTGTTTTCTACTGCAGACCAAAAAGAAATATTTAGTGAGTAAAAAATAGGTAATGGTTTCGACAAACCTTAGGGGTCCATTTCCATTATTTTTTTATTAGATTCAGCGCATTACAATAAAGTACTTTTCACGGATCAGGACTAATTTTCTTTCTAAAGTAAAAGCGCAGCGAAGACCATTCCGATGTTTAAAAATTATTTTCCAACCGCCTAAAGCCTCAACCAGCGAAAACTTAAGTTGTGCTCCGTGTGGTACGACCATTAAAATTTCAGTTCTTTGTTTGTCACGTGAAGCCTATAATTTTGGTGATTGTAGCTTTAACCGAGATGGTGCAAACAGCGTACAACCTAAGCTCTTAAGTGTTTGCTGGTTGAAGCATAAGGCTGCCTAGGGCTACGTAAAAAATTCAGCTGTACAAATTTATACGTTACACTATTTACATTGTTTGCGAATTTATAGTACAAAAACAAACGTATTGTTGTCAATTAGTAAAAAGCGAAAATTGATCCTGCTATTAAATTGTATTTATTGGAAACACCTTTAATAAAATTTCTTTCACCGGAAAATTTCAGAAGGTGTTGGGTAGATGATTATTTTGTATCTGGAGCTGAAGACGGCAAATGATAAAACATTTTTTGAATATTGCAGAATGATTCCAAGTACATTTGATTATATGTTAAAAGCTATTGAAGCTAATCTTCATAAGGAATCTAATTTCCGAAAATGTATTTGACCGCAAGTAAAAATTGATTGAAACATTAAGGTAACTAAAACCACCAATTATTTATAACAAAAATTCTGTTAAGTACAATTTACGAACTATCAGCTTTTGTGTATTTGTATCGTTGATAGGCCGGCCCATATTGGTCACTATACCGCAACAGGAACAATTTGCTGATGGAAGAGGCGATACACGACTAGAAAGGCTGAGAAGTACATTGGCTCGGAGATAATGCTCCATATTCTTGCAGAAGCAATTCCTGAAACTTGCTTTTTACAAATAATTTTCTATTAGTTGGCAGTTGTCTGAGATAAGGAACTAGACTTAAAGAAATCATCATCATACTCGAACCATTGTATCGAATTTTTCAAAAAGACCTTTGGGTCGGGCGATCATCATCGGAAATTCGAAATTTGGAATACAGATCGCAAATACCAAAATTTTGATTTTTGTCCTATTGGCGACTATAGCGCTGTTTTCTACGTCTACAAAGGAGAAGAAAATTATCAAATTAATAATAATGGACAGTTGGAAACCGCGAATGAGAAGGTTCATTAAGCCTTAAAATGATCGACCTAGGAGGGGCCCCGGACCAACCAATTCTCCGGGGGCCTTAATTAAATTAATAATTATTTAACAGGGTTTCACAGGCCGAATATAATTCGCAAGACAGTATATAATCTTAGAACAGCCTGTATTTTAACGAGAGTCTAAATGAGACACAGAAGAAGAACTGATGACAATATAACAATGGAAAAGCTGTTCTGACACGTTTAACCTATCCCAACCAGAAAAAGGGCCCCAGTATTTTATTAGTTTTTCGAATTTATTAAAATCGTTATTAAATATTTTTAATTTCAGAATTTCGATATTTCGGGATTTATTTTTATTAGTAATTTTTCGGAATTTTTTATTTTAACCCTCTAATAATATGCGAAGCATATCTGTGAATTGTCATTTTCGTTGAATTGCCGTTTTCGGTGAATTGTTTTTAAGTAAATTGTGGTTTTCGGTGAATTGCTTTTTTCGGTGAATTGTCGCTTTCGGAAATTGTCTTTTTGCGTAAATTATCCTTTTCGGTGAATTGTTTTTCACTAAATTTTCGAGGAACCGAAGCTTTAATAATAATCATTATTTTAGTAATAAATTTGAAAATTCACAAATGGCTCAAAATCAACATAAAAATTTAGTGAAATAAACTCATGAAGTGGCATGATAATCATTCAAAAATAAATCAACTAATGTGTACGAAATGAAACGGACACGACAATATGGTACTATACATTGCTTTAGTTGTGGCGAAGCAGCTATTGTGCAGCTATTGTCAATGGGGTACAATGGGATACCAAGGTGAAATTCAATATTTTAACAGCCTTCGGTAACGATTCGATAGCAAAACATTGAAGTGAATGTTATTGAGTGTAAAATATTCTTCAGAATTATAAATTGATAAGACAATTGACTTTAAGCTTGCACCTATATATTATGTCGTTTGAAAAGATAATGATATCAAACAAAAGATTATTGCATTGTTAAATGAGTTCTATAACCAGACGAGTAAAATTATTCCGGATACGAAACATGAACTTAATATTCAATTAACGAGTGAAAGAGCGATTTATGCGTCGTTATCCGGTATTTGTTACCCCGGATGGACATTTAGAGAGATTGAGATCGATCATTTGAGATCGATACAATAATACGATTCATTAGGTCATTTAAAGGAAACCCAGTGATATATTCTTTGGACGAACCAATCGCAACAATTTCCAAAATATGTTAAACTATAAGGATAAGGTAAATCCATCGAATTGGGTGGCCGATGTAATCCAACGAATTCAAAACTCCCAACAATCTAAGCTACAAAAAAAAAATTCGAGGAAACCAGAACCAAAAACATACGAGGTTAGAGACACGATATACGTCGCAATAAAACAACTCCAAGCGGAGGATAAAGCGAAGTTTAGAAAGGAAACTGTGGCAAAAAACAACGATGTCACAGTGATAACTGCATCGGGGGAAAAGATACATAAAACTCACATAAAAAACATAGCTGAATGAAAATCATCGCTATCATTTTGGCTCCTGTCTTTGGACAACAACAACGTCCCTGAATACCTCCACGTTTTACACTTATGGACCTAGGAGCTATAGCTGTGATTTGCATCCTCTCAATCAAAAAGACCAATCATCACTATAAAATAAGAAGGAACAGGTCAATTCATCAACCAGAGATCATTAAACAACTCGGGATTCAACCAATTAACTTGGAATTATCTATCACCCACGGGTCGTGGATCATTAAAAAGTGTAAGTAAATTTGTGTAGCTACACTTTTGATAAATGTTGAAAACTTCACACCGGTCTACTTTAATCGTGATGTACGATGGTGTATTTCGACTCTCCATGCCAGGTGGAGCGCGGTTGCTTGGCTTTGCGAACATCATCGCGATTGTGGTTGTCGCAAAACTCAGGGAGAAGATTGTAGTATTCGTAATAGGACGGTCAGACGGATGTGATAGTAGTGAGCATCTGCTGGTCTGCAACTAGCAGAACATGAAACAAAATCTGTCCTTATCACTGACAGAAAAGTAATGGCGAGTCCAACTTTTTAGAGATTGGTGCTCAAAAAATTGTGGCATCACATAACGCATCTAAGAGTAATGACACGTTTCAGTCTATCACATCAGACACCTATCCCATTACATCCTCTGAAGAGTTCTGCGAGCCAACGTCGTGGGATGGAGCCCTACAACCTCGTATAGAGGGCATATTGGGCTCCAGTTTGGACTAGTTCATTGAAATAGGGGACGTTCATACAAAGAGCAGCAGTAGTTCTGACGTTAAGTGCAAACTGTGTTGTGATCAGGGAATAAAAAAGGAGAACCACGGATTAGCACGGTTTGAGACCATGACTTTATGCCACAGTCGATGGAGTGTCTTGACTAAAGGTAAATGGATTCAACGGATAATCCCCTCGATAAAGGCGTTGTTGAGCAGGTAACATGGTGAGGTGGATTATCGTCTAACGCAGTTTCTTACCGATCATGGTTGTTTCAGAGCTAAGCGAACCTGTCTCATGGAAAATGGGAGAATCGAAATGCCTTGAAAGAAGCCGAAATGCAGATAATAGCTAATTTTAGCGAATTAGGAGGCAGCCTAGGCCGAGCCTGGCTCGTGAAGTAATACTTAAAGGTACATGAATCCAAGATACACACACAAACGCACATATACACATCCAGAGAACATTTTTAAACTGACTTTTAGAGTATTTCAGCTACCGATCGACAAAGGTAAATCCGCAATAATCTATCATAATTGTTATACATTGTAAAACAAATTGAGGGTGGATATGTTGTGCTCAACACCCGACTTTCTTTTACTACGAATGAATAAATAGATCTCGAACACAGAGGTTTCTACAGCGAAAAATTAAATTTACCGGAATTTTGGCAAAACTGTTTGTAGGAATAATTTAATAATTTCAGATAACCAACAAGACCGTACTTGTTGAAAATTTAATCTTTAAATTTATTTGGATTTTCTAATTCTCTTCGTTTTTTGTAAACCCAAAACTCTCGATCATCATTGGAAAAATTGAAAAAGTTTGCTTGGGCGCTGCCACTCGCGAGGATCTCCCAATTAATGCAAACAAATTTAAGTATGAAGTTTCATTCTAAATAGTCAATCCGCCTGGGACTGTAGAGGTACAGAATTTTGATGAAATACATTTTTTTTATCAAAACTCGCCATTTCCGGTAAGATTTAAAAAATGATCTGAACTAATTTTGTTTGATAATTAATTTACAACCTGTTTGTGTTATTGTTTTCTCATAAACGCTAAATTTATTTCAAAATATTTGCAAAAATCGAAAAAGCTCCTATCAAAGCTTCGAATTTTCAGAAATCTGCGAAAGCACTCAAAAGGGGCCAAATTTGATTGGAAACAAGGTATTTGTCAAAATCGTAATTTATGCTTAAAATTTGGAAAACGGATTTGGATAGGTATTGTTGCAAAATTAGTTAAAAATCAAAATATTTACAAAAATGGAAAAGGCCCTATGGAAGCTGCTACTTGCAGTGGACCGATTTCGGCCAAAAATTCTGTGGCCCCCCAAACAATGGAAAAACACCTAAGTATGAAGTTAGAGAGTCTACAGAAATTTTGTCTGCACGGCTCTGCATACACATAGACTCGATGTATAAAATTTTCGTTTTCATCTGCTGCTCAATTCGTCTGCAGTCCGTAATCGAGCCGGGCTCCCTCTTGTAAAACACGCATGTTTCAAATTATAAATTTGAGATTATGTCGACATAATTAATGACAAAACTAATCCGATATGTTTCGAACCAAAATTAATTATCCTGACCATATTTTTGCCAATCCCCTATTTCACATAAAATATTTTACGGTAAAATTATCTCAATAATTACCATCATTACGAGCTACAAAACATAAATATAGTTTCTAATCCTGTATATAAAAGACGGAGACGGCTCACACTATGCCGAAGTGATAAATAAATGAACGTAAATTCTCACTACAAACCTCTACACTCATGTAGAATGTGAATAATCGAAATCACACATCTACACACACACATACAACACAATAAATCTATGTAGATTCTCTCACCTTAATTATGGTGGAATCCATTCGGAAAATTTGTCTCGTTTTGTATTTTTCCACATTTTCTTTAATTTTCTCGTTTAATTCAAATACGACAATGTGTCCTGTGTTCACATTCTACCTTTAAATATATACTCGTACATACGTAACATATAGTTTCATATATGAGTCATAAACTAAATTAATTTTTCTATTGTCGTTGTCGTCATCGTCATCATCATCAAAATAATTTAAATGGAAAATTTTCACCTTTTGTGTATTGTTTGGTAATTTTCCAAAAAACATCAGATGATAATGCCTTTCAACAGAATCTCAATTATTTTTTGAAAATTTTTATGCAAATTTGGCTCAAACAAAATAAATTTGAGAGTTTAACAAAGCCTCTTTTTATATTCAATCGTACTCGACTCGTATTTTGAGCAAAACTATTATTGTAGTTTGGCAATTTTATATGTGCTAGTAGTATGTATAGCCTGGTCCTTATTCGGTCAGATAGGAGGTAATAAATTTTTAATTAGATATTGGCAAATGCCTTTTCGATAATTGGATTTCGATGCACAATTATTGGTAAATTTTATTTTACTATTATGTTGTCATTTTGAAATTGTCGAATGGATTAAATTAAATTAATTGGTTTCGGTAGACACTTTAAGTTTTAAAAATCGTTGTGGATATGAGGATTGCAATGGTAAGTGTTAATTAGTTACTAGTATCCCAGAGAAGGGATACATATGTCTGGACAGCTAAATGGGTGGGATGTGAGTGGTTGAAAAGATAAATATTACTTTCCCCTTTTTTATTAAAAGCCAGTAAAGTATTCTAAGTTCTAAAAAATTGTTTAATTTTTGGCCGTTTTATTCCCACCTAATGATTTTCAGACATTTTTATTCTACGAGATATTTGGGTTCCGTCTATCCACCAGCGTAAGTAAAGTGTTATAACGTATGGTATGTATGTAAAACGTCACATCACATCTACAATCACCCGTCATACTACATGCCATATTGCGTGTTATATCTCATATCATATATGTTCATACACAATGGTCATATCATTACATCACATGTCTTATCAAATGTTATAATATTTATCATGTCATGTTAAATATTAGAAGTCATGACGTTTGACACATACCATGTCGTACCATTTGTTGAATAACATGACATGCTACTTGTCAAAATCGCAAGTTAAAACATATATCATAATGAGAAATTTTCACAAACCTAAAATGTCATGTCACTTGTCACATTACATGTGTATATGATCAAATTGATATCATATGGCATATAAAACGCCATAACACATATTGAATTACATTTATTATAACTTATCATAACACCTGTTGTACCAATGGTCGCGTTACATGACATTCCATTAGTTAAATCACATGTCATATCACTTATCATGTCAATATAATATATCATGTCGAATCACAAGTGATATCACATATTATTAGTATTATCACATCATTTGACATAACATTTGACTCACGGCATATGAGATATCTCATGTCATCATATCAATTTTCATACCACCTGTATAACATATAACTACACTTGTCAAATCACAAGTCATATCAAATATTATTATATATGTCACTGGCGGAGCTGACATATATCTGATAACACAACAATAAGCCGAGCTGCAATGGAAAATACCGAAGCTGGCAATCTAGAAAAGAAGGTTGGCCTCAAAGTAAATATCAGAAAAACCAAAACGATGAAGCTAAACACACTCATATCCACACCGATATATGTAATTCAAGAAGAACTAAAAAAATCAATGAATGTGGGTTGGCCTTAGTTGTGTATTAGCACAATCCAAGTCAGTTGCCTCACAAGAAATAATCGAGAGGTGTAAATTCGGATGACCTCGGAGGCCAATTGACAGGTCCATTTATCGAAATCAACTTATCGCCAAGTTTTGATTTTGATAAGTCGATGGTTGCGGTCGCCGTATGGCACGTAGCACCATCCGGTTGAAACCACATCTCGTCCGGATCAATCTCATCCATATTATTTCGACCAGTCGACTAAACACGAGTATAGCGAGACAGTAAATTTACGAGCCACTATAAGTGATACGAACGATACGATGTCGGACGACGAACGTGACAACATAATGAATACCGACCAACAAGACAACGATAAAGAGGTCGCGAACATGGGGAAGCACAAACTGCAGACATTATGGACCGCGAACGTACGAGGATGGTTCCACTTAGCAGAACTACATTTCGAATTGTATCGCATAAAAAGCGACCGAACGAAATATTTCGAAGTCATGTCTGCGGTACCCCAAGAAATGTTCGACACAACGGCATCAGACCTTTTAACGAATGTGCCTAACGAAGGTCAATACGAGCACATAAAACGGACGTTAATAGAACGATTGGCTCCGGTTCGCGACGCAACAAACAAGGCCTCGATCACGACCTCGTTCACGTTCAGGTGATAATCCTCGATCACGGAACATAGAAATACCAGGCATATGCTGGTATTACGCGAATTACGAGAAACCCCGTAAATGTCGCCCGCCATGTAATTACAGCGTGTCAACGTCCTCACAAACCGAAAAAACAAAAAATCACTAAGTCGCACAGTTGCATCATCTACTAATGAATTTTCTCATCGACACGGGAGTTGACCTTTCGGTGTTTCCTGTCAGACGTCATGATACGTCATCATTTTTATTGAACTTAAAATCAAACGATCTAGTTTTATCAGCCGCCAATGGTTCGAAAATCAATACCTACGGCACGAAATTGCTCAAGGTTAACATCGGACTCAAACGCCCATTTACTCATGCTTTCGTTTTAGCTGATGTAAATCGTCCGATCATTGGCGCTGCTTTTCTTGGTAAATTCGCTCTCTTAGTAGACGTTAAGCAAAAACGGCTGATTGATTCAGTGACTCACCTGTCAATCAATGCCACGTTGATCAGGGTCGATACGCCCACTCCGATACATTTCACGATCGATAACGATTATGGTCGGCTACTAAAGAAATTTTCTTTCCTAACAGCCGAACCAAACTATAATTTACCAGTCAAACATTCCGTGGTTCATCATATTGTAACGACAGGTCATTTACCTGTATCTCGACCACGAAGACTAGATACAATTCGACACAAAGCTGCGTATACCGAATTCCAACATATGGTGGAATTAGGGATTTATCGCGCATCGGCATCGCCCGTCTCGTCTCCTCTTCACATGGTACGAAAAAAGGATAACGATTGGAGACCATGTGGAGATAACCGCCGACTCAATTTCGTAACGATACCGGATCGTTACCCGATACCACACATTCAAAATTTCTCAATGATTTTACATGGATGTTCGAAATTCTCCAAGATCGATCTTGTCAGAGCCTATCATTTAATTCCCGTCGCACCCGAGGATATACACAAAACAGCAATTACACACGATGTAATTTGACACACGATTACGCAGAATGGTATTCTGCGGTCGAAAGAACGAATTAATGCCATTACGGAATTCCCACCCAAACCACGATTAAACGTATTTAGCAATTTATCGGCATGGTAAATTACTACCATCGCTTTATACCGAAATTAGCTAAGATACTCGTCTCAATCCACGAACACTTGGCTGCTCTACTAAAGAAGCCTAAGACACCGAACAACTTCTATTGGCCCGACGAATGCCAAGACGCATTTACAAAATTAAAAACGGATTTGGGATACAGTCACGTTATTGACACATCCGCTGAACGACGTGAAGTTGAGTATTATGACGGATGCATCGAACGTTGGTGTCGGAGCAGTGTTACAGCAATACAATAACGACTGTTGGGAACCATTGGGATTCTTTTCGAAAAAAACTCATGAATACCGCACGAAAGTATTCTGCAATCAATAGGGAATTACTAGCGATCTATCTTTCGATTAAACATTTTTGATATTTCTTTGAAGG
The DNA here is from genome assembly GCA_963691935.1 of Nephrotoma guestfalica. NCBI lineage: Eukaryota > Metazoa > Arthropoda > Insecta > Diptera > Tipulidae > Nephrotoma > Nephrotoma guestfalica. The sequence continues at coordinate 236,174,590 of OY829915.1, read as the reverse complement.
TCGGGACTTCACCATTTATACCGACCACAAACCTTTGACTAGAGCAATTCAGTCTAAAACTGAACGTAATCCACATTTGGATTACATCAGTCAATTTACCACGGATATTCGACATGTGAACGGTAAAGATAACGTCGTCGCGGATGCGTTATCCAACACGATCGATAACAAAACGGCAACATCGAACGACAAAACGACAATCGAATCAGTCGAAACGAACTTCGAAATATACTGCGAAACATCGACATGCGCGAATCGCCCATATATCGCAGAGCCGTTGCGACGCAAAATATTCGACGCTTTACACAACATTTCACATCCCGGTATCCGTGCTACTCGTAAATTGATTGCCGCTCGATATTTCTGGCCAAGCATAAACAAAGACGTAGGTAATTGAGCACACGCTTGTTTGTCTTGCCAGCGATCGAAAGTCCAACGGTATACAAGGGCGCCGATTGGACAATTCGTAATTCCACCAGGTCGATTCGAACACATCCATTTGGATATAGTTGGTCCGCTTCCAGCATCCAATGGATACACTTATCTATTAACCTGTGTCGACCGATTCACTCGATGGCCCGAAGCTTATTGCATGACCGATATGTCCGCAAACATCATTGCCAGAACATTCGTAAGCAATTACATATCTCGATTCGGCGTTCCACAAACGATAACAACCGACCAAGGTACTCAATTCGAATCAAAATTGTTCGCCGAATTAATGAATCTGGATAACCCAATTCATCCTTTTCAAATCGGTGGATGTTATGCTGCTAGCTATTTCATCCTTTTGAATTAACATATAGTCATCATGCGAGCAGATTTCCTGATTTTGCGATAATTGCCACAGTGTAGCATTACTTCCCCTCATTTTGGTAGTGAATTTTATATTTTTGAAAATTTAGGTCAAGAGGCTCGGTCTATTGTACAAAATAGTACAAACATATTTATATAGGCCACGTCATCGCCTGCGATTACCAAGTAGTCAACATGTGAGCACATTTACAGATTTTGCAACAGTTGGCATAGATCTGATGAACTTTGTATTAAGACATAAATTATACTTTGTACTGTGATTAAATTTAAATTTGGAAAACTTTTGTATAATTTATCGTGAATTGTTGTTTGTTGGGAATTTTTCGAACCTACACATTTTAACGTCAGAATCACCGAAATAATTTACACATTTATGTTACCATTTTTGTTTGTGTACTTACACTTTTGTTAACGTTAGAAACTTGACACCGACCTCTAAAGGGGAAGGATGGACATTGCAAGGCACTAAACATCAAAGACGAGACTTGTTGTTCTGAAAAACAAAGTCGTTGAAATTAAAAAAAACATTATTCCTGATGAAGTTCTACTTACATTTTCCAACTTTCGAAATATAACAAGGCATAATTTTATTCAATCTGCATTAAAAATATGCCAGATAGCACATAATGACGTCAAAAGCTATTTTTGCCAGAAGATACTACTCGCAGCCAGCTAGCGAATATAATTATTAGTATAGTAAGCAGCTACAAGCTACAGTAGCCAATAGAAGCCAATAGAATACAGATGGCACCTGCGACGCTACTCATATACTGCTATTTACATCCAATGTAAATTTTATAAGTCAACATGTAAATTTTATTGTTGACTTTATTCCAACATTTTGTAATGGTAAATGCTATACCAAATTTAATTTCAATTAAATTTTATTTATTTTATTAAATTTACATTAAAATAATGGAAATTTATATTTTCATTAAAACAATACTATTTTTCATACACACACACATACATAAATTTAATTTATTTAATGAAATACACTCAAATTTTATTTATTTGATAAAACAAATTTTATTTTTTGTGTTTAAATTAATTCATGTTTTATAATTATCTAATATTTTTGTGTGCGTATGTGTGTATGCACGTTTATGTGGGTGTACAGACATTTTTAAATAATTGATAAGGAAATTTAATTTTATCTAATTAACTATTATATTATGTATACATATGCAAAATACACATATACAGACATAATGGTACAACATTATGAATATGTACATATATTTGTTTTAATATTTAGATAATGAGTTGAATTTGATTACATTTTATATGCTTTTTAACTTTTGCCATAATATGTACGAGTATTATTATGGGACTGTAAACATTTGTGGTTAAATTGATTAAAATTTTAAAATTAATATTGATGAGCCGAAATTAATTTATGTACCTTGCACTAATTTATATGGTGGTTATGGGTGCTAATTTGGTTGCACAATCATTGCTTCAAACTGATTTCAATACTCTGCTAACCCCTAAATGGTCAAATAGATAGACATTACATTGCTAGTTTAACACTTACGGATAATCACAAATCCTGTAACTCTCATCATAATTCAAGTAATGTTTCCCTAACAAGGATTATTTAATTACGTCACTTAGTTCACTACGTTTTGCAAGATCAGTTATCATCGGCTAAAACTCAATTTTCGACCGTAACGATCCATTTGGGTAACTGCAGCAGGGAAACTTTCGAATTTCAAAATGAAACTTTGCATACCAATTAAGCCCAATTTGTGTTAATTAGCGCTCACCGGAAAAAATTAGTGCTAGTCCAGGAGCCGAAAAAACGTGAGAAGGAAATTTCAAATTTCGCCTGAAAGACGAAACAACTAAAATCCGATTTCTAGAAAAACAAAAATAATTTAAGCCTAATTTTAAAACTTCCTAAAGGCGGTTAAACTGATGAAATTTGTGCTTATCATAGAAATATGATTTTCATAAATTTTCATTCATAAATCGAGGAAAAACAAACTGCCCCTAAAAGATACTATATTAAACAAACAAAACACATATGTATAGCGTTCAATAATATTTGTGTGGAATAACAAATTAAACAATATAAATAAAATGTTCTAAAATCCAAGTCATAAGCAATTTAGATATCATATTCCTGTCAGGTATATTCATTGCCGTCCGAAAAATATATTGGCTAAATTTGTGCCAATCCCAAAATTGAACAACAACAACCGCTGAATGAACAATTTTCTGACAAAATGTGTTCTAGAAACCAATGAAGTTGGCACTTCTGATTCCATATTCCATATTTCACTATTGAACATACTTGATAGAAATATGCAATCATAAATCCCAACTTCATTGTTGTCTAGAACACTTTTTGTCAGAAAATTGTTCATTCAACGGTCGTTGTTGTTTAATGGAGTTGGGCCAATTAGCACAAATTCAGCCACTATAAACATACCTGACAGTAATACGCTATATGAATTGAAGTCAAAAGACTTGGATTTCAGAACATTTTGTTTCTATTGTTTAATTTGTTGTTCAACACAAATATTATTGAACGCTATACCTATGTGTTTTGTTTGTTTAATATCATATCTTTTAGGGGCAGTTTGTTTTTCCTCGATTAATGAATGGAAATTTATGAAAATCATATTTCTATGATAAGCACAAATTTCGTCGGTTTAACCGCCTTTGGATAGTGTTAAAATTAGGCTTAAATTATTTTTGTTTTTTTCTAGAAATCGGATTTTATTTGTCTCGTCTTTCAGGCGAAATTTGAAATTTTCTTTTCCCGTTTTTTCGGCTCCTGGACTAGCATTAATTTTCCCCCGTGAGCACTAATTAGCACAAATTGGGCTTACTCGGTATGCAAAGTTTCATTTTGAAACTTGAAAGTTTCCATGCTGCAGTTACCCACATTAACGATCCTTTTATATTATTTACTTTTCCATTTACTAAACGTTTAAAACGTTACGGTAGTTTAAACGGTGATTTTTTTGCAGTAAATTACACTAAATATAAAATATATATGCCTATATGAAATACATATAGTTATATTAATGTCATTAAAAATATATCAACCACAAAACATTCAGCAAAAAAAATGAACAGGTGAATATGTTGTGGCCAACAGAACACTCTCTTTTACCACTAATGTATACATAGATCTAGAATAAACCACCCTTTAGAAATCATTAACGGAAAAATTAAACTACCGGAAAACTGTCTTATTTTATCAAAAAACATTATCCATGCTTAAGTTTCAGAAAAGCATAAAGGTCAACCCTTGTTGATTGAAAATTTAATCTTTAAATTTATTTAAATCTATTAATTCATTGTCGATTTTCGTAAATGCTAAACTTTTCCACATCATTATACAAATTAAAAAAACTCCAAAAAGTTTAATTTTGATGTGAAACCGAATAGTGGAACAAAGATTTTTTTATCAAAATTCGTCATTTCCGTTAAAATTTTAAAAATATTCTAAACAAATTTCGATTGAAATTTAATTTACAAACTTCATCAAAAACAAAACAAAAAGGTCATATGAAAGCTGACACTTCCGGCGGACTGATGCGGCCAAAAATCACTGGGATCTCCAAATTTTTAGAAAAGCTTAAGTATGAAGTTTCATTTCGATCAATCAATCCGTATTTGCTTGAAAACAATTTTTGTCGAAAATTGTCATATTCGGTTATTTTGGAAAACTGATCTGGACCGGTGTTGTTGTATAATAAATTTACAATTTATTACTTCATAGTTGGGTTTTTCCTAAATGATATACTTTTCTCAATATTTGCAGGAAACGAAAAAGCTTCTATCGAAGCTTTCACTTGTAGACCGATTTCGGGATCTCCTAATTTTTCTAAAAAGTTTAAGTATAAAGTTCTATCCCGATCAATGGGATGTACAGGTAACTAAGTTTTACTGAAAAACAGATTTTTGTCAAATCGTCATCTTTCCTAAAATTTTCGAAAAATGTTCTGGACCGGTATTGTTAAAAATTAATTTATAGTTATTTAGTTCAAAACCGTTACAGAAAACGAAAAATCTCATATGGAAGTTGTCACTTCCTATGAAAAAACGAAAATGATTCTATTGGTATCTAGCAATTTATGGAGAACGCTTAGGTATGAATTTTTATCCCGATCAATCAGCCCATCTGAATTGTACATAGGCTGAATTTTTCTTGAAAAATGGGTTTTTGTCAAAATTCGACATTTCCCCTAAAATTTTGGAAATTTTTTAGTTCAGGGTATTTTTGATCAAAAATGATATACTTTTCAAAATATTTGTGAGAAACAGTAGCTTCTATGGAGCCTGCCACTTCTGGTAGACCGATTCCAACGAAAAACTGTTGGGATCTACCAATTTACGAGAAAAGCTGAGTATGAAGTTTCATCCCGATCAGTTAGATATTTTTTAAAAACTAATTTTTTCACTTTTTCGATATAGCGAATGGTAAATTTGCATAAATCCCGAGGTCATTGCAAATTGTCTGTTGAACCAATAATTATAAAATAATTTTTTATTACTTAAAATGAAGTAGTAATGTTTTTGCCATAAAACCTTATTTCCGCTTAAATTTTTGAAAAATGATCTGGGCCAGTATTGTTAAAAATTTAATATAGGATCTTTTAGTTCATATTCTGTTTCCTTGTAAATGGTATAATTTTCAAAATAATTGAGAAAACGATAATAGGAGCATAATTGGACCGATTATAGCCAAAAATCATTAGTGTCCTCCAATTTATAACAAAAGCTTAAGTCTGAGGTTTCACCCAAATCAGGTAATCCATTTGGGCTGGAGAGAACCAACAACATTTAGTTTGCATGGCACCCCACACAGACTTGTACCACATAATGGGAAGTCTACAAAATTCACGAGGTCAAAATTTTTCATGTTCACTATACTTAATATTACTACGTAAAAGAAAATAAAAAGCACATTTTTCTCATAAATGATTAACTTTCCAAAATATTTGCAAAAAACGAAAACACTCCTATGACGGGTGCCACTTCCAGTCGACCGATTTTAGTCAAAAATTATCAGAAATTCCCAATTTATGAGAAAAGATTATGTATGCAGATTCATCCCGATCAGTCAATCGGTCTGGGCTGTAGAGAACCAACAGACATTTAGTGGGCCCGACCAAACCCTACCCTCCCCCCCCCCCGCCCCCAACACACACATACACACACACACACACACACACACACACACACACACACACACACACATATTTTTAAAAAACACTAGCGAATAATAAATCTGCAAAAATTCGAACGGCAAAGAATTAAAAGATTCAAATACTGTATGTAAGCTTTGTAATTGTAAACTTTCTGACATGTAAAAAAATGGTATTCACAAAATGTAACTCGGCTCTGTAAACATAAGTTTTGTTCTATAACTTTACAGCAACAAATTCGATGACGTAAAGTTACACATCGCGAAATCGAAAGCCAATAACTCGAAAAAATTGTCGATTTTTGAAACGGTTCCGCCATATATATCTTGCTACCAATAGCAGATCTATACCAACAAAAGTTGAAGCTAATGCCAAATTGTAGTTTTTGAGCTTTTAGATAAAATTTATTTGTTTAAGATATTTTGCTTTTCTTGCAAACGCCTAAATGTTGGCTTTAACAAAAAGACTAACTCCATCAGCCAAATGTCATCATCCTCTAACTATTCGTATTCCTTGCCTCTACAAATAAAACTCCTTAATTTCATTTCTCTGAGGTAATTTTCCCCTCTAATTATTCAACAAATATTGGTGTGCATAAAAAATTCAGTAGATCCTAATGTAAATATCATTTTCTCAACTTGTATTTTAAAAAGTTGCCTCTGTAATCGTCTTTCTCGAATTGAGGTCGCAATCTCAACAACATTTGATGCCCATCAAATCATATTTAAAATTTTACCACAGAATACATGTTGATGTATGATGAAATGGGCGCTGTCAAGTCCCTCAAGTATTGGCATCATGATTAGTAGTAAAAGTTCAAAATATTCATAACGTTGGCCGTGATTTTATCCAACATGTTGAACTTATGCCGCTGATTGGAATTCCAGTAAATCCTATGAGTTTGATGCGCATTATAGATGCTCGGAGAGAGAAATTGCACTCGTCATAAGGGCATTTATATACATATTCGCTGCAATAGCCTCTGAGACCATGATGACAGACCGCCAATGACGGTGTTCAATTGATAGACTTATCGGGATTTGAGTGCCAATGAATTAATTTAAATTTACGATCTTCCTCCTGAATCTAGAACTGGCGGTACATCATCACTCGAAGCATGCGAGGAATTTTATATAGACTACTTTATACCGTAGGATCAACTTGCAATGTATCGTCTAAGGCGTTTCCAATGGTGGTTTTTACGGAACCGTCGAGCACCACTTTTGATTTGGTTGTAATGCTGTCGGCCATTAATACTCCGTGGTGTGACAAGTAGTAACTGCAACTATAGCGGATGGCGATCGCTTAATCTCTTCCATGTTGTCGATGGTGAGATATGTATCCATAAATTCCTTGTGAAGGCGATAAATAATTGGTTCTCGTTGAAAGCGCCGTTCAATTGTAAATAATCGATTTTTAGCCACCAAAAATGATTCTTGCCATCGGAATTTCGGCCAATGGTTGAAATAAATATACACACGTAGTTCGGATGGTGACTTCTCAATTTCCTATAATTTATTTAATTCGAAGTGTCCGATCGAGATCGAGTTCATATGGCAGCGACACAATTGGTGTATCGATCTGGTTAATGTTTCGAAAACAGCCTGCGATGGTCCATCCCAGTTTGGTTTAATGGGCAGATTGGATGAATATGGATGTAATCCTGGACAGGATAAAAGCATTTATTATGATCTCTAAGTAACAACATCCTTGGTATATCTGACTCGCTGAACAGCAATTTTAGTGTTTCTGAAGGAGGTTTCTGATCTCGTATCAAGCAGAACTTTACAATATTGTCTCTGCCCGTATCCGTTTTTAACAAAGACTTTAGGCAGAAAGGCACTTTTGCTTAACGAAAAAACTTCGGTCGAAGATAGGTTGGTAGAACAAGAAGCATAATTGTTGGTAGATGGTGGGTTTTGCTAAGAATTTGATTTGTTCGCAGGTCTGAACTGAGTTTTCTCAATGTCCAAATGGAGAAGTGAATTATGGCGCTTAGGAAAGTGGTGACACTTTTTTTGCTTCTAGAACGGGTAACCGTGTGACTTACTCTTGCCATTAAAACAGCGGCTTTGCGATTTATTTAATTTGCGATTCCCTTCGACTGGCATTTCCTTGAAATCCGGAACTTTCCGCATTGAAATAATAGGTGGCCATTGCATTTTTAAACTGGGCATGAAAATGGGGTTGCAACGAACGATTTCACCGATACCTGAGTTAATTGAGTTAATAAAGTTAATAAAGCTTTTGTACGTCAATATTAGCGTCTTTCTTTTAACACATCAGTTCTCGACCAGAGAAATTTTAAAAATTTGTCGAAGGTAGGAATCTGGTTAGCAGTGGTTTGTTTGTCTGGCTTATTGGTCTTTGGTTTCTTCTTCTATATTATCCTTCGTTAGTTAAATTAACCAGAGTTCTCGGGCTCCGCTAATGAGCCCATGGCTCTCAGTCCCCGTGTAATTTGATCACCAACAAACATTAGTTTTTGAATATTAACAGCTGTCGGTGTACGAATTCTCGCATGACTGGTAATCCATTCGATGGAAGTATTAACGAACATTTTTTTGAGGGTTCCTTTTAACGGGTTCAAGACATTGAGAGATACTCGACAAGAATAGGTCATAAAATGACTGCCATTCCGTGAAGTCATCTCTAAATATTTCTTTGATTTAAACTAATCTTGCGAATCCATTTATTTAAATTAGCCACGATGAAGTAGTATTTGAATCTTACTAGAACTAACGGTTGTAAACCGGGAAATACTATTTTTCGGATAAGTGAACAGCACAATGAGATTAATTGCTATTCTATTTTGGTCGCTCAAACCCTCGTTCATTATCATAAATTAAATTATTTTTTGCGACTGGACCAATATCGACCAACACACTTAAATTTTTATTTTTTATTGATGAGATGCAATAGTGGAATAATAATTATATAATTTTTTTGGCAATTGCTGACTGATTATCCAACCAAAAATCTTCTGCCTTTGGATTGGATCCATAATTAATTATTGACACATTACTATTGTTACGAATTTGCCCCGTCAAATGAAATACTCCCTGAATAATTTCCAAATATTTACAAAATTCTAACACCACTACTAGAATATTCTCGAAATATTCCGACAATAATTTTCCCGCTCTTATTTTACCTACACTAAATCACAACAACAAATAATTTCCACAATTATTTATTAATTCACTTAAAACACGATTTGCAGTTTTTAAATACACCACTACTTTCACTTAACACCACTAATCTTATTCCATACGCATACACTTTATCTTTTAATGTTTCGCGTACCGAATCTCCCAAATGACACCAACATTAAGACTCGTTGGGTTTGTTGCATTCGTATTTATACATCAATCGAATATTCTAGATTCGGCTGGATCTGTTCTGGAGGTTATGTTCTAGGCTACTATAACCGCTGTACAACAAAACTGTTATAAAAACACCTTTAGTGCCACTTCTCATCCCCAGAGGTCACCAATTTTACAAAAAATGTTCGTAATATTATAACCTCTAAATGAGCAAACCCTATAGGCGAGATCGTAACATTACACCCCACCTAAGCCTGTTCGTTTCGAATAGGATCCAAACTTCTGCTTCTGTAGGTTAGATCGTGTAACGCAAACCAATTCAACATCGATCCTTGCATACATCACTTCTGGCAAGCCACACATCTCTTCCATACTCGCTGGTCAGCATTCATATAAGTTATGTTTCTCTATCCCGTCGAAACGTAGTTGCCACAATTGCTCCTCGGTATCATTCGAAAGCATCGCTGCACCTTCAACGAGTTTATCATTTTTCTATAAGTCATACTTACCGATATTATCCATCCCGTGCAATTCGTGTTTGATTTTCACGTTAACCACAACGCCTCCAACATCAGCATTATTAGATAATCCGCCATCCATTTCACTCACCATGACCACCTCTTCTTTCGACTTTCGCTGACCAACAAATGGTTAAGTTGATTCTTCATCTGCTGTCTTCTCGCTAATAAGGCCCAATACATGGTCTTCATGATTCGGTTCCGCCTTATTATCAACAGTCATTTACAACATCTCCCCATCGTTCTCTGAATGCTCGATTTTCAGCTCCGCATCACGTATCGATTGGTCTCTTTAATTCGTTGATGAAATTTTTGGTTTTGTTGATCAAATTTTTGATTCATTTGTTGCTTTTCTTAACTTTATTGGTCTTTTTGATGTTCTTGATAACATTTTTCATTAAACTTTTGGTTTTGTTGATTAATTTGTTGTGTCACTTGACTTATAGCTGTCATTATTTGCGCCATATGGAATGTTCCAGGTTGTCCGGAAACTGCCTATACCATCTCACGTTTATCATCTCGTTTTTCCTCTATTACATCTTCGAACTCAGAATTATCCGGGTGTAATCGGTTCTCCATAGCATCACTTAGTCACAATATTAATTAATTTTTGCAACCACCTGTTGGTAAATTACGCTGGTTTAATTGAACGTTACGTTTGTTGTCACTAATTGATTCGAATTTGCCCTGTCAAATCCGGTGCGTATCACTGGAGTGTCAATAAATATCGTTATACATTTGACGGTTACAACACCAACTACCGGACAAGTGGTGCAGTGGTTAAAACTTCGGCCCTTGAACCGGGAGGTACTGGGTTCGAATCCCACCAGAGGCTGGATGCAAAGCGAATTTTCATAAAAAAAAAAAATTCTCGTTATTATAGCGCTTCCGGGATATTCGCGAAAATACCGGCAATACAATAGCCGAGATCGGAACACTATTATAAATTTGTAAATACATATAACAATGGTGATAATTTAGTGAATTCACTATAAATTATATAAAATGATAATCGGCAATTTAAATGTATACACTATTGTCCGGTAGATGCCACTGACGACAGTTTAGTGTTCTTATATCGAATAATACAAACAATCAAAATGTTAAAAGCTTGTTAATTACGGTTAAGATAGATAAGACCAATTACTCGCGTCAGCGCGAGGTTAATGTGAGGTAAGGAAGAGGAAGATTTAAACTGGTAATAGTTGTTCCCTGAACCCGCCGCACTACACTAATTTGGTGGTTGATAAAACTTTCAACAAATAAAATTTACACTTTTAGTCAATAATTCATATTAATGTCTGATCCTATATCTGTGGTATTTGAGGAGTATTTGTAGTATACCGTTGTATCCTTTAAAATAAGCATGAATTTTAAAACTTAACCATTGGAACTAATTTATATTTATACTCATGAATACATTACATGTAACACACATAATTTTTTATGGTATGAATATGTACAAGAAAAGGGTTACTGATGAGTATTTTTTATTTATCCACCATAATACTCCCAAACCAAGCAAAAAGTAATATTATTTAAATAAATAAATTAAAAACCATAATAAAATACATAAATATATTTATAAATGTATGCCTTAGTTTGTACATACATACATATGTACTCGTATATGTTACAAGCAAATATATGTGTACACAATAAAAAATCTCTACCCGAAAAGTATTAAAAAGGCTAAGGATTCAAATAAGGCTATCGTTAGCAGTTTTATTTATTTCACCAAATATTTTAGATCATTAACAGTGGGGTACTTTTGGGAATTGTTATTTTTTGTGTTGCTCCTTATTTCGGGTTAAAAATTATGTTTGGATCGTATTTCAGAATTTAAATTTACCGATACATAAAAAATCTTAATATTTTGTATAAATTGTATAAATATATCGAACGCCTGCTCCACACGATATATATACAATGTTTCTGATGTGATTGATTATAACGGTCGATAGTTTAACATAAAGGACCCACGACAATGTTTCATAATATAGTAAAAAGCTCTACAATGTTGCATTTGTTGTAAATGCAATAAACACATAAATTGACGGTACAGTGCACAGATGCATTAAATATTTTGTATATATTCACTCCCAGTGTGATATTATGTTATAAATATTATGTGCTCCACATTATCGTAAAAAGCAATCATGCATCCATTTTCATCGTCGTCATCTTCATCTTTTTATGCGAGACGACAATAATATGTGCTCGTATAACACATCCAACATAAAAAAAAAATATTATTTAAATTAAATAAGCATAAATATGAAATATATTCAATCTATATCTACCGACATCAAACATAAATACACTGGAATAGTGAAAATGAATATCAATCATAATAATGTTGTCATCTCGCAGGAAGATTGATTAAGCGACAAAACATAAAATTCATTCAATAAAATAAACGCGATATAACGTTAAAAGATTTTGATAATTCATCATATTCATATATACGGCAGGAGTATCTACCCACCTACCTACCTAGCTAGTTAGAAAGGTTGAACAAAGTACGAGTATTTTATGCGCCAATAAAATTTATTCAAAGAAATTATGAATTTTTTTTTACCGAGCTGGTGAAAATCGGTCGATTTACGTGTAAACGTATGTGCATTAATAATATTACCCGCATATATAATAATATATTATATTAATGTCACGATTCGAATTTTAATTTTTTTTATTTTATTTGTATTCCCCTATACAGTGTTTTTTTTTGCCATTCGAATCGAATAAATTCGATTTATCTCAGAAATCGTTTAAAGCACAATTTTTATCGAATAAATATACCAAATCGATATTTAAAAAAAAAATGCTATAAGTTTTGTTCAATAAAATTCAATTTTTCAATTTTCCCAAGAAAATTGTATCTTCTTCTTCTTATATTTGGTTTAGTGAAAATTCGTTTATGTTATTATATTCATATATGATCCAAATTACGTGACGTGAAATGAATAGAAAACTATTTTAGAAAATTTTCCGCAAAGGAACCGATTTTTTTTTATTTTCCCGCCCCACCTGCCGTTAACTGTGTATTATTGATTTTCATAAACACTACACATAAGGGAAAATTTAATCGTGCGTGAAAATACTCGAATTGTAATAAAAAATGTGGTGGTGGAAATCTTATTAAATTACTTAATTTTGATTTTAAAATAATATTCGATGTGAAATAGAACAGCACATGACTTTCTAATTGCTCGTAAGGCCGAAGTATTGGCATAGGTTAAGATAGATTTTGAACAGTGAATTTCAAAACGATGTATCACTATACCGCAAGGACCTCAAAGAAAACCAACATGACCAGTTTGCGCAGCTGAAGATTTTAGTTAATGGAAATTTATATTACCGGTGCAAAATTTTGACTGTGCGAAATACGATGTGGACTTAGTGTTATTTTTTTAGCAAATACAATTTTTGGCTCGTCAATATCTGTTTGGGCCAAACGTACACAACACTCATGTTCCGATTTTGGAACATTGTATTTTCTTCAGTATTATTATTTCATATTTGTTGTTAAAAATTTTCTGCTCTGAATGAAGAGGTCAGGAACCCAATTTGGTCACTCAAACGAATCTAGATGATGTTCAATTACCTTTTTTAGTGCTAAATTTTAATTGTTTATAAATTTTAGAAAATGAATCTGATGATGAAGAATTCATCATTGATGAAAACCAAGCAGAAGTTCGCAGTTATCAATTGCTAATGGTGTGGGAAAACATTCAAATCGAAATTTAATTTATCGATAATTTTCAGGCGACAGGCTACTCGAGGGTACAAACACACGAATCCCGACGAATTAAGAAAACTGTTCGGGTTACATATTCTAATGGGTCCTTTTCGTTTCCTCCTGAAAAATTTCAAAAGAAATGTAAAGATTTGTATCAAAAAACTCGAAGTCAAGCATTGTAAGCACCAAATGGTTTATTTAGGTGACTCAATGACCAACTTCATATACTATCGGCCGGATTGTTTGAAAATGGTCATCCAAATTTGAGTAAAAATAACATCAGTGCATCTAGAATATCAAAATTCGTAGCAATAAACCCGAATTCGTGCATTATTAGCACTAGGTGGTTTTGTTTAAGTGATTTAATAGCCAACTTCATATACTAGCCAGACCTGATTCACGATCTCTGGGAATGGCCGATAATGGCCATCCAAATTTGAGCAAAAATGACATCAGCACACCGAGAATATGAGAATTCGTAGCAATAAACCAGAAGTCGAGCATTATTAGCAATATTTGGTTTTATTTAGGTGACTCAGTGACCAACTTCATGTACTAGCCAGACCTGAATCATGATCTCTGAGATTGGCCGATAATGGCCATCCAAATTTGAGTAAAAATGACATCAGTACACCGGGAATATCAAAATTCGTAGCAATAAACCCGAATTCGTACATTATTAGCACTAGGTGGTTTTGTTTAGGTGATTTAATAGCCAACTTCATATACTAGCCAGACCTGAATCACGATCTCTGCGAATGGCAGATAATGGCCATCCAAATTTGAGCAAAAATGACATCAGCACACCGAGAATATGAAAATTCGTAGCAATAAGCCAGAAGTCGATCATTATTAGCAACATTTGGTTTTATTTAGGTGATTCAGTGACCAACTTCATGTACTAGCCAGACCTGAATCATGATCTCTGAGATTGGCCGATAATGGCCATCCAAATTTGAGTAAAAATGACATCAGTACACCGGGAATATCAAAATTCGTAGCAATAAACCCGAATTCGTACATTATTAGCACTAGGTGGTTTTGTTTAGGTGATTTAATAGCCAACTTCATATACTAGCCAGATTTGAATCACGATCTCTGGGAATGGCAGATAATGGTCATCCAAATTTGAATAAAAATAACATCAGTACACCGAGAGTATGAAAATTCGTAGCATTAAACCGGAAGTCGTGCATGGTCGGCCGATAATGGTCAACCAAATTTGAGTAAAAATGACATCAGTACATTTAGAATATCAAAATTCGTAGCAATACACCAGAAGTCGTGCATTATTAGAACTAGGTGGTTTTGGATAGGTGACTCAATTGCCAACTTCATGTATTAGCCAGACCTGTATCACGATCTCTGGGAATGGCCGATAATGACCATTCAAATTTGAGTAAACTTGACATGGCATGTCATTTTTACTCAAACTTGAATGACTATTCCTGGAGAGCGTGATTCAGGTCAGGCTACTACATGAAGTTGGCCATTAAGTTACCTATCCAAAATCACATAGTGCTAATAATGTACGACTTCGGGTTTACTGCTACGAATTTTAATATTCTCGGTGTACTGAAGTCTTTTTTACTCAAATGTGGATGGCCATTATCGGCCATTCCCAGAGATTGTGATTCAGGTCTGGCTAGTACACGAAGTTGGTCATTGACTTATTTAACTAAAACCACCTAGTGCTAATAGTGCACGACTTCGGATATATTGCTACGAATTTTTATATTCTAGGTTACTGATTTCATTTTTTACTCAAATTTAGATGGCGAATATTACCGATTTCCACTGTAACATCCCCGCTACTAAATTGAGGAAGAAAAAAAAATATTTCAATTACTTTTCACTAAAATACACGATCTGATTTTCTAGAGTTAGTTACTTGAGTATAATAATTTATACTTCTTCGTTCTGAGGCCACATATCCAGTTATTGTTAATCCAAGCAAGAACGTTGCAAGTCCTCATTTGACTTAGTCAGTCTGAGAATGAGAGCTGCTTTCGTGTGATGCAAGTTTATTTGTACAATATTAATCATTGAGATCTGCCTTACTCATCTCTTCCTGCACGCCCTGCATCGGGATAGTGCCATCTGGCTCGTTGCTTTGGACGCCATCCGCCTCTCGTCGAGGGTTCGACAGGATGTCCCCATCAGACCCAAAAGAGAGGAGGTTACCTCTCCCAAGCAAACTCTCCGCGTTCGAAACATCGCTCCCTCAGTCGTCCCCCACCTGCTTGACCATGTCCCACTGGGTCCGTTTACCGTCGCCCCCAGGCTATCTTCCGCGCCCGTATCGACCTCATCTTTCTTGTATACTTTAAGAGTGATCGACCCGAACCCGAAGTTGATCACTTCCTTTCATTTTGCAAGGGAAGCCCGGGATTCTTTATTAATCAGCATGAATGACAAACTAAAGCCCCTCTTAAGTTCCTCCTGCTTTACAATCCTCCAATCTTCAGTTGGATGATCGGGATTACAGGCCCGAATGATTCTAAGGATCTTATCTGGCTTGCACGGTTGGTTGGTAACCAGACGCGTGTTTTCGGCCTGCGCGGGATTTCCCCCTTTATAGAGATCGACAGGACGGGAAGGCTCCCGGATTTACTCTCAGGACCCTCAAAAATATCGAGTTTAGTACATTTCACACAACATTTCACTTCTTTGGCGTGATGATCTCATCTTCCTGACTTCTGTCAATGACGGATAGCACCAGCACGTGCTCCTTTAGGATCTCACTGAATAGCTTCGGTTTTTCATCCTTAGGAGCATCCGACATCATGTCTGTTTGCACCTTGTTTCGCTTGCTGCCGCCCGCTTCAAGCTCATCCTGGGATCTCTGTCTTTTAGACCCAAGGACCCTTTCCGTGCTATCGCAGCCGACAGTTTTCTTAGCCCATGCCACAGATTCATTATGTTGTACTGTAAGCTGCTTCTCACGGGTCGCAGCCAGTTTCCCTGTACCGTAGCTTCGCCGGAAGGATCTCTCTTAATCCCCCACTATTTTGTTTGGCGGTTCAACTTCCTCCTGGCTTCGATGCCATGGTGTCGCTTTCCCTTGCCACTGATAAGGGAGCCCCACCTTTACGGTTAAAGTTACTCTCTTTCTTTGGTCTTTCCGGTTTTTGGAGGGTCCCGGCCCCTTTATTTTTATTTTTTCCTTGGTCATTCATTTTCCCACGAATGCCGGAGAAGTACAGGTCTACCTGATACGCAGGTAAGGCTAAATAGAACTGGAGGTAGCCTGGTATCCAGAGGGCTCCGTTCACGACTGGGATTTGTTAAATATCTATCCTATACACCTTGTTTCTGCGGATGTTGTAAAGGTAAAACTTGTAATTGGCAATGACACGTATATTTTAATTTGCGTTTATCGGCTTCAGGCCGTTACGGAGTCTGTCTTTCTCGATGAGTTTTCTGAATATCTAAGACATATAAACAGTAAAAACCTCTTTGTTCCGGGTGACATTAATATTGATATTTTATCTTGCTCTTCCGTGTCCGATAATTATATTTGTATGATGTCGTCCGTTGGTCTAGCATCGCTTATTAATGATCCAACTAGAGTAACTGATACTACTTCTACTTGTATTGATCACTTATTTTGCAGATTGCGTGATAATATATTGTCTCGCGTCAAGGTTGAATTATTTAAGTATATGATTACTGACCATCACTTGATGCATGTTGTGATCGATATTAATCAGGTAAAAAGCAATGATAGATTACCTGTTAAGCCAAAAATCATTCTATCTAAATTCTTGAAATTGTTAAGTAGAGATAATTTCTCTCCTATTTATGCCCTTGACGATCCGTGTGCAGCTGTTGATGTGTTTTTAACGCTTTGGAATGATGTTTTTTCAGCTAGCCTAGACTCACAAAAATCACGTAGTAATCGTCCTATTAAACCATGGGTCTCTGAGGCCTTGTTAAACATGATCAAACGTAAAAAATAGTTATTGAGAAAGGCGAAACATGTTAGAACCAATCAACGTTTCCAGCAATATGTTACAGCCTATTGTCCGAAAGTAAAAAAGAAACCCGTTGCTGCTCGCGTAGCTTATTATAAAAAAAGATTTGACAACTGTTCCGGTGACTCCAAACTTATGTGGCGTACTATCAATGACATTTTAAGTAATAATTCGTCAAAGATTAAGCTCGTTAATTCTATTAATTCATCTAATAACGATCTTTTAACTGATGCGTCTGATATTGCCAATGAGTTCAGCAATTATTTTGGGAGTATTGCGTCAAATTTGAAGTCTAGTCTCACCGACCAAATGGCATAGTGGTTAAAGCTTTGGCGTTTGGATCGGGAGGTACCGGGTTCGAATCCCGATAGGGGCAGGATGCAAAGGGAATTTTCATCAACAAATAACGATTTGGGATGAGAAGGAACACATCTATGACCCCCTGTCGGAGTGCGGGGCTCACGGGCCGACCCATCTTCCATGCCAGTATAGGCTGGCATGGAGCTATGCAATGTGCAGATGGTAATAAAATCGGACCTATATTCGTACGTCTTCGAATTGGCCAATACAGGCGTAAAGGTAAGGACGTAAATAAGCGAACCGCGAAAGAGTAGGGAGAGCTTCGGCCCCAGAACAAATCAGTGAAAAAAAAAAAAAAAAGTCTAGTCTCCCATTAAATAATAGGAATTCTATGGAGTCTGACGGCGATTATGTTGAGCAATCTTTTTTTTCCATTCAATTGACGATCTTGAAGTTTCTAAAGCCATTGCTTCTTTAAAATCAAGAAACTCTTACATATTTCTTATATTCTCTCGTCATATTTTTAATTGTTGTATTAGAACTGGTATTGTTCCTGAAATTTTGAAATCAGCAATTGTGCTACCTCTTCATAAAAATGGTTCGAGATGCGACTTAAATAATTACCGGCCTATTGCTTTACAGCCAGTCCTGTTAAAAAATAATGGAAAAAATTATTCAATGTAGAATGGTTGTATTCCTAGAGAAGCATAGTGTTATAAGTTGTTGTCAGCACGGTTTTCGCAATGGGTTTTCCACGCAGTCTGCATTAATTTAATTTTTAAATAGCGTGCATGCATCGCTAAATAATTCTGAATCTTTCGCTGGGCTTTTTGTTGACATAAAAAAAGCCTTTGACATGGTTGATCATAACCTCCTATTGCATAAGCTTTCTAAAATTGGTTTCAGAGGAAACATTAATAATTGGTTTAAATCGTATCTTGCAAATCGTAATCATGTTGTTAAGGTGAATGGAACTATGGGCAGCCCTTATGTCTTAAACATTGGTGTTCCTCAAGGTTCTGTCTTGGTTGGGGCCACTTCTATTTCTGATATACGTAAACTCAATTTTTAGTGCAAAGTTGGCAGGCTCTATGGTTGTCTTTGCAGATGATATGAGCTTAGGTTATCGTGAATTCTCACAAACTGATGTTTGCCATAAAATTTCAGCCGAAAACTAAGTTTATGCATTTTAGTTTGGGTAGCAGTAGTTTACATTCACCGTTAACGTATCATTCCAGTTTTTGTAATGCTGTTAATTGTTCCAGCTCGTGCATTTCCATTGAAACTGTTGAACGCTTCAAGTACCTTGGAGTTATTGTTGATTGTAATCTGAATTGGAAGCAACATGTCGATAAAATAAAAAAGTCTCTTAGCAATGCGTTACGAACTTTATATCTATTAAGACCATTAGCACCTAAATCGGTATTGTTAAAATTCTACTATGCTTGCATTAACTCGAGGCTTGAATATGCGTTATCGTGTTGGGGTGCTTGCTATCATTCAACTTTAAAAATTCTCATAATTGTTCAGAAATATGCTATTCGTATTTTGTGTTTTAAGTCTTCACGGGTTTCTGCTTGGCCATTATTTTTGAGTTGCAAAGTTTTACCATTACAACATTTATATGTTTATAAGGTTTTACGTTTATTTTATTTGCGAAGTGGGCATCGATTATTGAGAGCAAATGTGCGTTACAATATTAGGAACAATGATCGTTTCTTATTTGTTGTTCCACATTTTTTTAGTGTTCATTTTAGAAAATATTTCCTGGTAACTGCCCTTTCCTTATTCAACCAACTTCCATATAGCATTCGACAACAAATAAATTCGAAATCATTTCTACAGGCACTAAAAGTTTGTCTTTTTGAGCACCCTAATATCGATTTTATATTTAGAGTTTTAGTCTGATGACGTTTAATTTTAGTTTTAATTCTACAGGGTGTCCGCCGGTAAGGTATACTACTTTGTTTGCTGCCATTTAGGCGAATATTAGTATTGACAGTTCATACTTGACAGTAGTGAAGTAGACACGTGGCAAATTCTCCCAGAAGACCATTTATGCCGCCGTACATATGCCAATAGGATGTTACAGCTCGCCCAAGACAGCCCCGATTTTCATGAAAAAATCATAATGAGTGACGAGGCACATTTTCATTTAAATGGATATGTGAATAAACAGAATAGTCGGTTCTGGGCAATGGAAAACCCTCACATTATTCATCAGTCACCTTTACATCCATTAAAAGTGACAGTCTGGTGTGCAATTTGGTCAGGAGGAATCATTGGACCTTACTTCTTTGAAAATGAAAACGGCGTAACGGTAACTGTAAATGGGGAGCGATATCGTGATATGATTGAAAACTTTTTAACGCCACAACTGCATACTTTGGGCTTGATTAACGTGTGGTATCAACAAGACGGTGCCACATCGCATACAGCCAAGATTACAATGGAATTACTGCGAGAACTCTTTCCACAACAAGTTATTTCAAAAAATGGTGATGTTGATTGGCCTCCACGGTCGCCTGATTTGACTGCTCCGGACTTCTTTTTGTGGGGATATCTAAAAAGCAAGGCTTACGCAAACAAACCAGAAACGCTTGAGCAACTCAAACAAAATATTCGTGATGAAATTAATGAAATACCGCGTGAAATGTGTGAGAATGTAATGAAACATGTGCTCAAAAGGGCACGCATTTGTGAGGCTAACAGAGGCGGACATTTATCTGATATTGTATTCCATACATAATTGCCGGCATTAAATAAAACATTTATCAATATAAGATCCATTCTCTTTCATTTAATCAAAAATCATAAACAAACAAAGTAGTAAACCTTCCCGGCGGACACCCTGTATTTATCTTTTTATATTTTATATTTTATTGTTATGTTTTTACTTCGTATGTTATCATAACATTTTATCGTAAATTGTTCTTTGTTAAAGGGTAGATCAATACTGCCGTTAAATTGGTGATGATTACCCTACTCATTATTTTTCATTTTGTATTTTAATTTTATATGTGACAAAAAATTGTACTGAAAATAAATGATAAGTGTGCTTCAAAAAAAAAAAAAAAAAACATGGGTCCCCAGCCTAGTCGATCATCAGCACGGGTCGCATGAAACCTTAATCCGGACCATTGGCTCACCGAGTGTCGCGGCCTCCGATGCCCTCCATCCTCCAATATTCACCCGCCCATTCAGCCATTCATATTGATATCCCAAACAAAGGACCCATTCCATTCAAGGTATGACCCGTTTATATGGTTCCCCACTCACTACCTCGGGGACCCCGAGAGCGCAGGGAGACGCGACGTTCACTAGTTTAAATTTTAAGAACAAGTTAAATCAGAAGTTAGTCGACTGTTCAAATCACAATGACCAAATTTTATCATAAGCGGTGATTTCAATATAAAGAATATTTATTAGGGTTCTAGAGTTACAATCTCTAAAAAACACAATTATTTCATGCAGGTCGCGAGAACAACTGTGAATTTCACTCTGACGATAAACCAACATATTGGCCTTTCAACAAAAATCAGCCCAGATCGGGGTAAAACTTCATATATAAGCTTTTTCCATAAAACGAGCTTTTTTGCTTCGAAAAAACGATTAAGGACAAAAATATTGTAAATTAAATTTTAAACAAAATTAGTTAGTTCAGATGAAATTTACAAAAAAAATGTCAGAGAAATAAACGATTCAAATAAATTTAAAGATTAAATTTTCGACAAGGTAAGACCTTGTTGCTTTTCCGAAATTTAAGCATGAATTATGATGTTTGATTATACAAGGCAGTTTTTATTTTAAAAATTCGGTAGTAAGTGTGGTGTATTCGAGATCTGCGAACATTCGTGTTGAAATAAAGTCGAGTGGTAAACTATTAGTGGACTAATTCCTATACAGAGTTCAATTAAAAAAATTTAAACAGACTACCCTATCAGAATCGATTAGATATTTCCTGTTTAGACCACCCACTGTACGTTCGCAATCTATTAACATTACCGTAAAACGGCTTTGAAGTAACAAAGTACATAAAGAACGAATGTAACTTATTTTATCTATTCTGGATGATCCATTAAACAAAAAGGAAGCGACGATGTCCATTAACGTTGAATGTTAATAAACGTTAGAAAAACTGACTTCAATATCGCTGTATAGATAATAACATAAATAAAACCCACCTGTTAAAATAATTTTTTAAACTCTTTAATGGGAAAACCCGCATTTCTTGTTGTAGTGGTTCCAATGTTACCGTGGTAAAACATCAAACATATTTTTCAGGATTCGTTTTTCACAAACTTTTTGATGTTTATGTTTTTGATGAAAAGTAGTGATATATTTACGTAACATACACATACGAACAAAAAAATATTTTTTGCCATCGGGAGTATTTTAGCAAAAAAAAAAAAACACAAGTTCATTTTCACAACACAACAACTAGTGGTGTATATAGTTGCGGTGCATGGAAACAGGATATTAGTAGGGAGGGCTTCGTGGTACAAACAAAAATATATTTCCTTGTCTGTTTTCTAGTATACGGCACATAGAAAACAGTTTTTGTGTATCATAGTATAGAACACATAGTTCTCACTAAACTACAAATAGTTGTTCTACTGTATCTAGTAAAGAATATGCAGTATGTAGTAGTTTTGTACACACTAAGTCAGTGCTGTGTTAGAGTTGAGCAAACATTTTTTTATGAACCGAATTTGTATAACACAACTTTTTTATTTTTTGGTTGAACTGCTTTTTGAAATAGAATTGGAAAAACAGATTTTTTTTTATTTAAAAAGAAAAACAGGATCTCAAGAGCTTAAGAGATTTTTTTTCTTGTATATGTGTAATGGTGTAACTTTTTATTTGGCGAATAGAAAAAGTCTCTGATCCGAAATAAATACAAATCTATTAATAAGATTATTATGCCAGCTAAGTTTGCGCTTCGACCAACATCATTTTTATCTTCTTTATATTTTGTATTGTACACGAAAGTAGTTTCACACAAATAAATTGACGAATCCTTTAGAAAAATAAATAGCAAATACATTTTCAAATAATAAATTTTCACTCGAATTTTCAAAAGCTAAGACGATTTCTATCTCTTCTCTCTCTCTCTCTCTCAACAAATAATTGTATATAATTCAATTATGGATGTATGCACTTCAAGGCGGAAGGAGAAGCGTATGGGGTGGCAGAAAAACTAAGTGAAAATATAAATTTTTCAATTTTCCATTTACAAGCAAATAAATTTTGATTCATTTCTACTTTACTTGAGAAAAGTGGAAATTTATTTTTCTGTACACCACATATTTTCTAGACAAAAACAATATTTTTCGCCATAAAAACAAAGAAACGAATAGAACAGGTGGATAGGATAGTGGGTGTAAACAATCCTGTGAAAAGTTCACAAGAAATGTATATAGGTAATACCCACGAGGAAATGAATGATAAAGGTGGTGTCTTTGTATAGTTTAGGTAACCTTATTTTAGGAACGAGGATACACAAAGGTGTTCAATAATTTAAGTTAGAGTGCGGACGCGCTATAAAAAATAGACATAAACAATATTATTTCGTTGGTAGATAGGATAAACTTTATCGGGAAATTGAATATTTAAAATACTACGTGATTTGGGGTTTAATCCGTATTAGATTATTATCGGCAGAATTATTGTCCCTGTTGTTCATATAGAAATCGTACTGAGTTAGAAAAAGGCAACTCTAAACCAAGCCACATCTTATGATATGGGTGGTACATCACATTCTATATATTTCGCTGCACCAGACGTATCACTAGGCACGTTGTGTCAGCTCCGTATGGTTTCTCGAATACAATTTCTAGGGCCGTGAGCACAAGCAAGAAGGGATGTACCATGTTAGTGGAGATTAGACAGCGATATGAAAACACTCTCATGGGTTAAAAATATTACTGAAATAAAGCAGGAGAGTTAGTCTGAAGCCTCTCTACCCAAAAAGCTGTAATCGACAGGAGGAATCACAGGAGAATTCAAAGAATACTAGAAATCAAGGTACTGTAATTAGGCATTTCAATGAGGTGTTAAAAAAGCAAGTGGAACAATAGCAATTGAAGTAGGATGGGGAAGGCTTTAGTCGCCACTTTACTTATGGGGAAACACCTTGGACCCGCTTCAGCTTATCGGGATGAAGGGGACACTAGTCGCTAGAAAAGATATCCTTTAGCAGAAGGAGAGCCAGAACTTGTAACCCATCGGACCCCAGAAACCCGAATGGAATTCTGGAAATGCTCCAAATTAGTAATTCTGAACTGCCGACCGCCGACTGGAAAGTGGAAAAGTTGGAAGAACCAAAGGTTGATTATAGGTCAGCTATTATCATATTAAATAAAAAAAGCTAACTACGCTGGCGGGGACTAATTAGTTAATTAGCTATGGTTTCAGCGCAGGCAATCTAAAATTTATAAGGAGCGTGAGCATTATCACTTGAAGGCGTAACCAGAGAGGCCCCTTCTGACAACTTGAATATCATTGAAATGGGTAAGGAGGTCTGCTTCGGTATAATTACTTTATCTCTAGAGGAATCACAGTAAGAGGATGACTATGATGTAACTTTGGTGAAGATTGAAGTAAAGGAGTAAACCTAATGTTGAGGTTCCGGTCGATTAACCTACATCTAGGAGATAGGCATTGTCCTAGTCCAAGAAAGTTGGGACAATGGTTCTCGGGTACTTGGGCTTAGGACTTCTAAATATAAACTGCTACACGCGAAGAAGGTAGGTAAAATTCGTTCTTACATTATTGCTAAAATAATCTGAATATCTTTCAGTTGTCAAATTACAGTAATTCGGATGTGGTTACTAACAAGCATTGAGATGGATGGTCAAAATCTTTGGCTAATATCCGCTTTCTTTCCACACGATGGAGAACATATTCCACCTGTCATTTTAAGAAGCTCATTAAAGGAGGCTCAAAAACATAAAATTGGAGTCATGGGAAGTGATGCAAATTCTCTTCAAGAATGAACGAGGTGAGTGACTGCTACATTTTATTTTTCGTACTAACCTATGTTTATGCAATATTGGCTGTAAACCAACGTTTATAACTAGGAATAGCCAAGAAGTGCTAGACATTACACTTGTCTCAGATACCATTATGGATAGTTCAGTGAATTTAAAAGTATCAAATCATTACTTTTCAGACCATTGTTATCTTCAATTTAAATTGGGACAAAACCCATCAGAAAATAAAGCTATAGAAACAGGAGGAAAACCAACTGGAATATTGTTATAACCCTCCTGATTCAAAACAAAAGTTTGATATCCTAGTGGACCAGCTATCCGACGCCATTAGTTAGGCCGAATTAGTTGTGTCTCCTCCTCGTAGACCCCTGGATAAACCTCGACCATTGTGGTGGTCGCAAGGACTTCAAAACACCCGTAAAAATGCAGGAGTCTCTTTAGAAGAGCCATTAAAACATGCTAAAATAAATGCTGGAGGGTATATCGTCGTAAAATACAATTGTTCTCTGAGACATCAAGGCTGCGTCAAATGATATCTCTAAGCCCCACCACTCCAAGTTTTCTCCAGCGACCGGAAGATTCTTGGACCGTAACTAGTGCAGACTCCTTGGAGCTACTACTGGAAACTGATTTTCGGGGCAGCTCCGAATCTGCGCCACAAACACCTATGGACAACACTCTCATATGCATTGTAAACTGGGTTATAAGGAGAAGAAAAGTCTTGTATAGGCTATAAATAGCTTTAAGCAATCTAAGTTGGTAGTACATGATGGTTTTATAACGACTGATGCCCAACAAAGGACTGATTTTACCTTAACCTAGCTGTAGTCATCTTCAAGGGCAGCCTAGAACTCTGTCACATTCCTAGTAAATGGACTGAAGTTAATGTAATATTTATATCTAAGGTAGGAAAAAGCACTCGTTGAGGTCCCAAAGACCTTCGTCTCATTAGGTTAGCCTTTCCTCTACTAAACATTTAGGGAAAGACAGATAAAAACCCATATTAGGAGTTCGATTAAGCCAAAAAGGTTATAAACATCCCAACATGTTGTTGCAAGGGGATATTTGTGGAAGCTCTCCACTGCACACTCCAGAAGTCCTTTGAACATAAGCAATACTCTATGACAATTTTTCAGAATATAGAGGAAAATTTAACAACGTCAAACCAGAGGCGATCACGCAGGCACTTTCCTATCTGTGTGTGGACACACGCCAGAGCTGGGTAGATCAAATACTAAAAAGCTAGGTCGTGATGGTTCGACTAGATGGGTCCTCCAATAGTAGAATGTTGAGTAGAGGCACACCGCTAGGTGGAGTATTATCCACTCTTTTTGGACCTGTTATTAGCCCTGTAAAGGTCCGGCGTTAAGGTAGTTGCTTATAAGGATGATATTGCGATTAGTGTCTTCGATAAATATCCTTGCACCTTAAGAGAACGCATGCAAAGTGCGCGTGGCGTTCTCTATAATTGGCTCACAGTTGCGGTTTCAATGAGAATTCACACAAAACTGGGTTGTTTCATTTTTCTAGGAAATACAAATTCCTCAGATCGACCCCCAAGCCGAAATGGTATTCCCTTCAACTTTACTGATAAAGCGAAATATCTGGGTCTCATTCTAGACAACAATCTAAGCTGCAAACCTAATATATTAGAAAGAGTAAAGAAAGCTACTACTTAAGGGGCGCATAGCATAGATCATATGTCATATATCATATATCATATATCATAGCATAGATAACGCGATAGCACCATCACCATCGACATCAAGCAACTGTTGTTTGGCTTAGTACAACTTATGGGTGCCAGTATGGGAACAGCATAAAAGCAAATTGTAAAATGGTGCCAGTATGACTCATCCGAACAGCAGTGTGTCGATTTCAGCAGCTCTGGGACCTGGGTAGGAGGATTCAATGAACTTATCAACTAATTATCTGGAAATAAATTTTATTACCTCATTGAGGTAGTCAAATCCCTACATGGAATGTTGTAATACCAGCGAAACAAATAAATAATTAGAAGAAAGCTTCATACAATAGAGCTACACTTCTGTAAGTACGCCATTGGAAAAAAGGGGTTTGGACCCCCACATTAGGTCCGTTCTTATTATAGGGGGCTACTGTTTTGGGGTGACCAGCTTTAAATATTTCTGACCAACCTAAAATCAGTGGTGAAAGTACAGCGAACTGGCTTGTGTATATATTTAGTGGGGTTCGTAGAAGCACATATATCCACTCATGCACTGGAGATCTTTTATCTCACACCCCTAGATTTTATCCTAGATAAACAAATGGCAGCGAACTTAGCTATAAGGCTCTCAACTCGATCTCCGTGTGGAACTCTAACAATACTGGACCTTCATATATTCTACGCAACAGGAATATTTGAAATACTACAGACTATACCAGCCCGTCATCATCTTTTGATCAGAGGTTGAGAGAAGCATTCCTGAATACTGAAGGTGTCTATTTCTTCACTGATGGTTTATTCAGCCTTATGGTCTTTACGGTTGAGTTATAATGTGAGGCTTCAATTAAAACGCTCAAATCTTATTTCCTTATGTTGAAAGTAGTCTAGAACTGTCTATCTCTTAACTAGATGGCAAATCAGTACAACATCCACTTGATGTGGGTGCCAGGATATTTCAATATTGCGGGGAATGAAAAGGCGGATAGCCTCGCTCGACGAGACACAACCGGAATTATTTCACCAAGCACCAAAAACATCGAACGACCGATGACCCAATGATACCTCATGCGTAATAAATAGGCAGATCTGGCCAAAACTAAACCTGTCAATATCCAGGCAGCTGGTATCGCTGCGGCGGCTGCATGTCCGTATAGTGGAGAGTGCTACCACGGGACACTGTCTCTTAGGTAAGCATGCAAGCAGAATGATAGTATTCTCAGTTGATTACTGTCGTGGTTGCGATGGTGAAGAGAAGGAGGAAACTGTTCTTCTTGCTTGCCTTGCACCCGTCTCCGTCTAGCGTTTAATAGACTGAAATTCCTCGGAGCACTTTTCCTAAACTTCTTGGCAGTTCGTGCTATAATGGTTGAAATCCATTTTTAGCCTCACTGTTTACTTTTGTCATTTATAAAATTGAATTTGAATTGATTTAGTAAAACACTTGTAAAAAATTTTCCTTAGAGTGACAATATTTATTAATTTATTATTAGGAAGATCGATTTCGAAAATAAATTTCTTCTTCAGTTCCTTTTTTACAACTAATACACTTTTCTTAAAATTACGCTGCTTATATACTAATCTTAGGTATAATTTGTTGTGCTCCTCCTACTGTAGTTAGTGGTGCCTATAATTAGGTCGTAAATCCTGTTGGTTTTGGTATTCAATTTGTCATTTAATAAGATGTTGCTGTCTCTGTATTTGTAAATTTCGAATTCTTCAAGTCTGTTGAGTATGTGTCCTTTTTTGGCTTGATGCAGTATTTTAAAGTTGCGGTCAAAGTCTGTGAATTGATGCTTTCGTAGTTCGATTTTGGATCCAATGTGTTTATGTCTTTGGTATGTTCTTTAAATCGTGTTAAAAATGATTTGCCTGTTTGCCCTATGTACAATTTGTTGGAATCATTGCGTGATAGTTTGTACACACCTGTTTCTAAGACCTGTCTATGTACTTTGTTTTTTAGTTTTTGTTGTAATTTGTTGTTATTTCTAAACGCTATTTTATATCTAGGATTACTTGGCACCTTAATGGCTCAATGCTTCGTTGAAAGCTCAATGGTTCTATGAGTAGATGAGGAGAGAACACTATGTGATACGACTACAGACCTGATTGTGTCTACGCCAGTTCTTTAGGCAACCACTCCGTAAACGTAACCAGCCAATTTTCCCCGGTCTATTACACCTCCGCCATTAATCCCGGTCATTACACCCCGGAATTTACTCCTCCCATCCCCGTCAGTAACCCTTCCCTCTTCCTTGCCATTACCTCCGGACCCTTTCCTTTTTGTGAGTAATGGCCGGTAACATTACCCGAGTATCAATACTCACCAAATGTACTCACATAATACCACTCGCCAAAAAAAAATCTTTCTGGTTTTATATTTCATATTTTCTACACACGAACATTTAAAGCTTCATACCATTAGTTTTGAGATTTTAATGAACTAGAATTGTTAGGTATAGAATTCCAGCAGCTCTGGGCCTGAGATTCAACGGACAAATTAACAATTTTCAGAAGGCCATTTGATTATGAAATATCTATTAATCAGGCAGGCAAAACTCCCACCTGATTCAGCGCCATTAATTTCGTGTAAAGGTAATAAAATAGAAGTTTCGTGTTCCAACAATTGTATAATTTTCTAGATATTGTACAGTTGGAATTTGAGCGGCAACTCATAAGAAAATGCGTAGTAACAATTATTTTGCTTTTAAGCGGTTTAACTTCAGAGACACTCGGGTCACTCAGAGATTTGTCACCAATACTGGTGTTAACAAATTTAAATCACGCGCAATATTAGTACACGTGACATCCAAACAAAATATAATTTAAAACTTCAAACACCAAATTATATTCACATTGTTATTATTAGCATAAAGTACAAAATCTGGACCAAAAAAAAACTTTGTCATGACTAAAATTTTGCTGTTTATCGTGTTACATAATCATTAACGCCTTCATCATTTCACATCATTATTATCCAAAACGAGAAACTTTTTTTTTATATTTTTTCTCGACCGATTCATTAGATTTGCGATAACAACATTAAAATGTACATACACTAACTTTGCGTCACCGCATTCGTATTATATGAAAAACGAAACTTTTCCCAGAAAATATTTTTTGTTTGTTTCCTCCGAAAATTTGGTTGTTTACCAGCAAAGTATGTAACCGAAAACAAAATAAAAATGAAAAATGTGTGCGGTGTACATAGCAAAATACCAGAAAAATAAAGAAAGTTTGCGAAAACTCGGGCAGAAGACCTAGAAAATTAAAAATAATAATCATAAAATATATTTTATTATGGTAAAAGTTTTTCTTATTTAAAAAAAATACAATTTTGAAAAAAATCGACAAAAAAGTTTTGTCCTGTTGTTATTATTACAACTTTACCAGAGTATGGCATAATGGAAATTTATATCGATATTTTTCAGCACGATACATTTTTCAAATTTGGTTTTTATTCAAAACACAATACTTATTTGACAGTGAAATTGAATTAAATATGGTTATTCTCTTGCGACCAAGCGCAATCCGGAAAAACTTTATTCATTTTTTTGGGGGGGGTATGAAAAGTTTTACTTATAGGAAATATAAAATATATATTTTAGATTTTAAGATGCCAGCGGTACAATACGGTTATATAGGGCCCTACCAGTGGTAATCCATCGCTTGTAAGTTAAGATTGGAAGGCTATATGTTGCAAAAAAACCTTGTGAGAACAGAAATATTTTTTCTTTTTCAAAATTTAATTGAACTATAAAACAGTTGAGCAACATTGTCAGCAACTGACAAGGAATACCACGAAGTTGACGAGTTGTTTAGAAATACACGCGGAACCTATCCAAATTTGGAATAATTCCCAGAAAGGAAACTATTAAGAAATTATAGCAACAATTGATATACATAACAGATCAAATTTACAAACTCCGTTAACGTCTTATAATATTTCACCAAGTAAACAAAGCAAGTAGAGGTAAAAATAAACCAAATCAGGAGGTCGATTTTGTTCAAAATCCGAAATTTTACGAAAAAATACCCGCAAGTATATAGTAGTGGTATGTGTATTTGTTTAGTGCAAAGGCACGTCATTTAAATTTTTTCGATATGACATTTCTAGATAACTCTGATTCCTGCGAAAAAACATTTATTCGACATCGCATTAAAAAAAATCGTAATATGTGAAGTTAAAATGTTTTTTTCTTAACACATTGACGAACATTTTCTAAATGAGTGTACTACTCAGGAACACACATTTGGTAATTTTTATAATTGCAATGATATTTCGTCGCGGAAAGGAATGTATTGTTGAGGATTGAAAAATATGTCGAGTTATTTAAAAGTTGTTTGTTATAACAGTCATTTGCATGAACGTGTTAACTCGCCTTTTCAAAAACAAGGAAGATGCAAAAAAAAATGAGAGAACAAAACGACATAAGCACCACAAAACTGAACCGATTTGCACCGATTCATAATTTGTGATGCTACATTCAAAAAAAACCAAACAAATATAACTACTATACTCCTTATACGTATACGAAAACGTCGACCCCCAGAACTCAACTACACCAAGCACGACTTTGTTTAGAAGAAAAACAATCCAACTCATATTTAAATCAGAAATGGAGGATCAGTATGTTGTGCTCAACACCCTACTTTGGAATACACATCACATGATTTCTAAACCGAAAATTCAACCAGCAGGATTTATGATAAAAACTGTTTTGAATACTAAAAAATCGTGAGTTGAGTTGAGATGAGTTGAATTGAGTTGAGCTGAGCTGAGTTGAGTTGAGTTGAGTTAAGTTGAGTTGAGTTGCGTTGAGTTGAGTTGAGTTGAGCTGAGGTGAGCTGAGTTGAGCTGAGTTTTGCTGAGTTGAGTTGAGTTGAGCTGAGATGATTTGATTTGAGTTGAGTTGAGTTGAATTGGGTTGAGTTGAGTCGAGTTGAGTTGAGCTGAGTTGAGTTGAACTGAGCTGAGTTGAGCTGAGCTGAGCTGAGCTGAACTGAGTTGAGCTGAGTTGCGTTTAGTTTAGTTTAGTTTAGTTTAGTTCTATTGAAGGTTTTTTGTATGGCTTTAACAAAACAACCCACAAAGCCTACAACTTAACAATACTGCATAAAGCCAAAAAAGGACACATACTCAACAGACTTGAAGAATTTGAAATTTACAAATACAAAGACAGCAACATCTTATTAAATGACAAATTGAATACCAAAACCAACACGATTTACGGCCGGTTTTAAGGTTTAGTTTAGTTTAGTTTAGTTTAGTTTAGGTCAGGTAAGGTTAGGTTTGGTTAGGTTAGGTTAGGTTAGGTTAGTTTAGTTTAGTTTAGTTTAGTTTAGTTTAGTCTAGTCTAGTCTAGTCTAGTCTAGTCTAGTCTAGTCTAGTCTAGTGTAGTCTAGTCTAGTCTAGTCTAGTCTAGTGTAGTCTAGTCTAGTCTAGTCTAGTCTAGTCTATTCTAGTCTAGTCTAGTCTAGTGTAGTCTAGTCTAGTCTAGTCTAGTCTAGTGTAGTCTAGTCTAGTCTAGTCTAGTCTAGTCTAGTCTAGTTTAGTCTAGTCTAGTCTAGTCTAATCTAGTCTAATCTAGTCTAGTCTAGTCTAGTCTAGTCTAGTCTAGTCTAGTCTAGTCTAGTCTAGTTTAGTTTAGTTTAGTTCAGTTCAGTTTAGTTTAGTTTAGTTTAGTTTAGTTTAGTTTAGTTTAGTTTAGTTTAGTTTAGTTTAGTTTAGTTCAGTTTAGTTTAGTTTAGTTTAGTTTAGTTTAGTTTAGTTTAGTTTAGTTTAGTTTAGTTTAGTTTAGTTTAGTTTAGTTTAGTTTAGTTTAGTTTAGTTTAGTTTAGTTTAGTTTAGTTTAGTTTAGTTTAGTTTAGTTTAGTTTAGTTTAGTTTAGTTTAGTTTAGTTTAGTTTAGTTTAGTTTAGTTTAGTTTAGTTTAGTTTAGTTTAGTTTAGTTTAGTTTAGTTTAGTTTAGTTTAGTTTAGTTTAGTTTAGTTTAGTTTAGTTTAGTTTAGTTTAGTTTAGTTTAGTTTAGTTTAGTTTAGTTTAGTTTAGTTTAGTTTAGTTTAGTTTAGTTTAGTTTAGTTTAGTTTAGTTTAGTTTAGTTTAGTTTAGTTTAGTTTAGTTTAGTTTAGTTTAGTTTAGTTTAGTTTAGTTTAGTTTAGTTTAGTTTAGTTTAGTTTAGTTTAGTTTAGTTTAGTTTAGTTTAGTTTAGATTAGTTTAGTTTAGTTTAGTTTAGTTTAGTTTAGATTAGATTAGATTAGTTTAGATTAGTTTAGTTTAGTTTAATTTAGTTTTGTTTAGTTTAGTTTAGTTTAGTTTAGTTTAGTTTAGTTTAGTTTAGTTTAGTTTAGTTTAGTTTAGTTTAAATTAGTTTAGTTATAAGTCCAATTCAGTTCTTTCAGTTTAGCTCAGTTCAGGTCAATTGTGTTCAGTTGAGTTGGGTACAGTTCAGTTCAGTTATTCATATTAAGAAATTTCTAATAGTGTGAAGTATTTAAATTTTCCAAGTATTAAAAAATGTGTAAAGTACATTCCAAAGCCATCCTAAGTATTTTTCCGCCACTTAACAGGAACTTCCGTAATATTGGTGGACAGTCTAGAGCCAAGCGAGTGCCTCTAGTTAGTTATATCATTTTGTAATGTACTTTTGTAATGTTATAATGTGTAAATGTGATTTAAATGGGCGTTAAATATTGAAATGTACTTAACACCCATGGAACTCATGGTCGTTTTAAATATGGTACAGATATTTAGCATGAACTTCAGTGATATTGGTGAACTGCTAAAACCCAAGGGAGGGGCTTTGAGAACGACATTAGAATGAGCTATCTCTCTAATAGATTGCAGTATGTTGAAATTAATGGAATGGAATAGTCCATTCGTCCAGTAACAGGTGGTGTACCTGCAGAATCAATACCGGGCCCTATTTTATTCCTTGTCTATCGTGTGATCTACAGTTGTTCAAAATTAGTTCATATCGTTTTCTAAATTTAAGCGGAAAATTTTAGTTTTGATAAAAAAAATTTTATTTTATCAATATTCGGCATCTATACAGCCAAGGCGAAATGAAACTTGGTGGAAATGACTGTATGGCGAAGTGGCAGTTTTCATAAAAGCTTTTTCATTTTTTCCGACTATGTTGGAACGCTAACCATTTACAAAATCGATACAGAATTAAAAGATTGAAACAAATTTAAATAGAAAATGTTCAACGAACAAGGGTTTGCGTTTGTTGATTTTCTGAAATTTAAACGGGAACAAAAATTTTTGATTTTTACTAAAAGACCTGTCATTTAAATTTTCGCTTTAGCAAAAGATGTTTTTGGTTTATTTTCTCCACAATTATAGAGAACAAAGAAAACGTCGTGATATCAGAAATATGGAAGTCGATATGAAAATCTGTAAAATTTTGAATTGTGAGCATGTTGAGAATCACATGCTGGAAATTACTAAATTCGTTAGCTGTATCTCAATATATACATTCCTCCATTAAGACCATTTAATAATGTGTATATTGATGTTCGAACTAAACTGGCAAGAAAGCTCATATATAATATCATGTAACATAGTAGTTTTAACAGTTTGGTTATATGATATTTTAGCCTAATGCTCATAAATCTCTTTTGATAATCTGCAAATCCTCCTACTCGTATATTTATCGGTTC
Source organism: Nephrotoma guestfalica (assembly GCA_963691935.1). Classification (NCBI taxonomy): domain Eukaryota; kingdom Metazoa; phylum Arthropoda; class Insecta; order Diptera; family Tipulidae; genus Nephrotoma; species Nephrotoma guestfalica. The sequence continues at coordinate 236,140,399 of OY829915.1, read as the reverse complement.
TGTTTTCAATATATTTGGAATCCGGAATAAAATATTACATTTACTCTAAACATTTTCCACAGAAATCAACATCAATGTAATGATGATGATGTTGTTCTCTTATTTCTGACAAAGAGCTACTACAATACAAATTTATTCGATACTAGAGATTGATTCTGAAATCTTTTTTTTTTGCATCGACAATGAATATAGTTGAACTTTATAGTATTATCGATAGAAAACTCGTTCAACAAAACAATTCGTTTTTGTTGGATTTTGACTTTTTCACTGGTTAAAATTTCTAGAGCTACGTAATGTATTATGCATAAAGTAGTGGAATATAGAGAGATTTAGTATGCCATAGTATTCCGATGTGATGATCAAACTATTTAAGATACGTTTCCATTTGTGTTGAAAAGTAGTTTTTGTATAGAATCTAGTTAAATCTGCAAACAAGTAAATACGTACAAAAAAAAACTGTACATTTCGAATTACTGTATTATTTAATCCCGTTCTTAAAGTTTAAACTTTATATTTTCCATTTTTTCAACAGAAGGTAGTAGCAACAACAACAATATCGAAATCTGTAATGGAAATTTATCTCGTCTACTATTCAAATTGAAAGAGTAAATATTTGTATGGAAAATATGATAGCACAAAAGTTTTTTTTTTAATTATTCGTTTAATGAATGGAAGATTACGTTTGTATACGAGTGTGCAAATGGGAAAAGGTAGCAAGGATGATTGTGCAAACGTCAGGACATGCAAAAGGAATGAAACGCTGTATTGGTATATAACTCTCTCAAGGTAATATATACCTAAATAGTATATAGTAGGTATATGGAAGTTTTAATTAATTGCAATCACTCTGTATAAATACAGTTTTAATTAGCATGAAAATGGAAACGATTATAGTTCGCAACAATGGGGAAATTCCTAGTCGCTTTCGGTGAAATAATAATATTTTCGGTCCAATTAACTAAAAGGACAAACCGCTTTATAAATACATAATATATTGTTCCATTGACGTTAACATCTTCAAATCGATCCCCTATTTATATATTGCCACATCATCATCGTTCACGTAAATAACAAATTTGTTTTAAACCGATGTCACGAAATCCATCTATTCACATATCGAACAAAACAAATTTGTCACATATGCTACCGTAAATTTCAAATTTGGATTCTACGTAATGTGTATCAATATATCCCCAATACAGCAAATACATATAAAAAAAAATTAAGATTAGTTTTTAAAAATTTAAATATATTGATGCGGTATCGGTACGGATGTTGGTTGGGTTACCAAATAAATATTTCATAAACCAAAAAGATATATAATAAAAAATAAGAAAAGTTTTCGATACAGCTTTTCAACTAGATCAAACCCGAGAATTAATATCTAATATAAAATGAAATAAATAAATAATCCGCCTTCGTCTCCGCCCCCTAAAAAAGCTCATTATTCAATGTCAAACTATACTGTACGAAAATAAATGGATTTTTTTTTGTACAATTTCGGGCTATTTACTATGTTCTATCCAGATTCGTACATAACAAACAGCAATACGAGTATCGTTAAATCAAATAAACAAATAAAAAATTTAATCAAAGTTTTTCTCTCGTATATAGAGGGCTGGACACATACATACATTTACTCAAAATGATTGATTTACTACTAATTATCAGCTTCAGAAAGCATATCCATCTCTTGGAGGCGATACAAATAAAATTGTTTCTTCGTCGATATATTGTACTGGAAAGACATTCCAGTGACAAATTATTTCGACTAATAGAAAATAGTTGATGTCCTTAACACAAAATTTATAGGTAATGGTGGATGGACACGAGACGGTTGGATGATTAATTATGTAAAGGCATGGCAAAAGTGTGTTCGTTAATTACAATGTTAGACGGCATGCCTAGATTAAGTAAAATATAAATTATAATAAGCGTATAAAAGTAAATTAAAACCCTACAAAGATGCACGATAACGATGTACAAACCTGGGGCACCAGATTCGAAAGACAAACATTTTGAGAATGCCTTAATTTTGCTCTAATGCTGCTGTAAAGAGATTAGAAACTATGTAGGATTATTTATCTTGACTTTGATTCATTGGGATGACACTTCATATGTAAGCTTTTACCGTAAATTGGGAGATTCCAGTGATGTTTGGCCGAAATCGGTCCACCGGAAGTGACAGTTTCAATAGAAACCTTTTCGATTTTTATAAATATTTAGTAAAGTTCATCATTTTCAAAAAAAATTACTATGAACTAACAGATTGAAAATTAATTGCAACAATACCAGATCAGTTCCAAAATTTAAGTGGAAATTATAGTTCGAACCGGGAGGTACCGGGTTCGAAACCCGATAGGGGCAGGATGTAAAATAGATTATGCGGATGGTTCTACGTAAATCAGACCTATAGCCGTACGTTCTCGATTTGACTACTACGTAAGGTAGGACGTCAGAGGCGAACCGCGAAAGAGTTGGGTCTGCCTCTGCCTAGTTCACCAAAAATTCGGTCCCCGTACAGCTAATACAGATAATTAATCTTGGGATCGGGCCACCGGAAGTGCCAGCATTCATAGGAGCTTTTTCATTTTTTGCAAATATTTTGAAAAGTGTATCACAGCTACGAAAAAACAAAAAAAAAATAAACTAAAATTCAGATCACTTTTTAAATTTTACTAGAATTAAAGAGTTTTGAAAAAAAAAACTTGGTCTCACCAAAGTTCCGCATCTAGTACAATTTTTTGGTTTATGATTATGCTCATTTAGAAATTTTTATTTCAAATAAAACAAATTTCGTTTTTAGTATCGCTATTTAAATGCCCCCAAGTTTATGCAATTGGTTTGTTTCTTTAATAAATTTGAGTACTAAAATTTTGTAGAATTTGCTTACTTAACTTTATTTATATTGTTTATATGTGTAAAACTAATTAATATATTTATAATTTTTCATTATTGCTGATTTAAATTTTGCGTATTATAATAAATTAATAACCACTTATCTTGGACACACTTTTACTTCGTGTTTTGCCATCTAGAAAAAATAATGAAATCAGTAAAAAATATTCAGCATTGCGGCGTAAAAACAAATCAACATCGTTTGGCGAAATTTTCGCAATTTTGAATATTTTACATTGTCTTTGTCATTTCAATTTTATATTTCTTAACACCTTGATGCAAACATTTTTCGGTGTTTAGAGGTAAAATATTGAGAAAATTGAAAAAGAGATAAACTTTGAAGCCTAATTATAGATAAACTAAACATTTGGATTAATACTTCATATTAATCCCTCAATTATACACTCAGCTTCGTCCTAAAGAAGAATTAGGTCAATTGGTAATTTTTTGTGTTTAAAAATTGATTTTTTGTACACATCGTTTTTGACAATTTGAGTACCACCAGACTTGAAATAAAACACTTGGCACCCTCCGTTTAGCGTCGGCCATTAAAATCACTAACATTTACGCTAAATGTCAAGAAAATACGAGGGCGTAGTGAAAAGTCTGGTAAAATTGCAACAGACGATGCCACAATCGCAAATCCCAGATGTCATGTGTCAATACCATCTGTCACTAGATCAAATTAAAATTTTCAGACAGATCTGTCATTTAGTTCAGTTTTGACAGCCATTAAAAACATTATTTTTTGTGTGGAAAACCCATTACGCAAATCAAAACAAAGCTTAATAAATATTATGGGGACTCTTCACCGTCGATTAAAATGATTCACAAGTGGTTTACTGATTTTCGTTGTGGTTGTACAAGCACAACTGATGTCGAACGTTCAGGACGCCCAAATGACCTCACCACACCAAAAATGGTTGACAAAATCCATGATACGGTATTACAAAACCGCAGAGTGAAAGTGCGCGAGATAGCTGAGATAGTAGGCATCTCAGATGAACGTGTGCGCAATACGAACATTTGAATATGAAAAAGCTAACCGCACGTAGGGTGTTGCGTTTCTTTACAATCAACCAAAAACGCACAAGTGTGACCACTTCAGACGCTTTGGCGATGTTCAAGCGAAATAAAAAGGAGATTTTGCGTCGTTTCATAATTGGGGATGAAACATGGATCCATCACTATACACCGTATGGATCACCATGACTTTAATAATTTCTGATATTTTGAGCTGCAAGATTAATTGTTTATGTGGTACGACCTTAAATTATGCGACGTTAGACACATAGTTATTTTGCAGTCCAACTGGCAGGGATGGGCGAGGTAGACTACACAATGTAATCTACGTAGTTGTCGACACGTAATTTATTAGTTAGATTACATAATTAACTAGAGACATTTATATAGAAAATGGAGTAGCTACTAATAATAAATATAATTTAATAGATTATTTGCCTAGTGCGCCATCTCTTATCAAATAGACGGCAGTAAGGTGTCAGTATACAATTTTGATATTTTCTTCTTATTTTTCATACATCTGCCAACTGTCACTTAGAAATTTAAATATCGTAAATATCTTGATAAAACTTCGGATTATACCAGTAAAGATCCAAAGCAACTCGGCAGTTCACCTCCCCTGGCTGGAGGTTATCTTCGGGGGATGTCTGAAACTGGTCTATATTTCTGAGAAATGGAAGGAGGTCAGAATAGTTTTTATCCCGAAATCGGGAAGAGCTCACATGCTTGTCCAAAACACCTGAGGCATTTAACTTTATCTTCCGTTCTGTTGAAAACCTTGGAAAGGCTGGTAGATGTAGTTATTCGAACAAAAATTGAGCCAAGAAATTGGACAATGTCGCAGCATGCGTACTGTAAGAGAAAGTCAGTGGACACAGCTGTGCATGATCTAGTTGATTGAGAAGTCAATTTACTCGCAACAGTTTTGTATGGTAGCATTTCTGGATTGAGAGTGCCTTTAAAAATGTAAAAACGGAGGCGATCATAGAAGGATTGTCATTTTTGAAGGTGGACTATTCTATAATTAGGTTATGGAGGTGTAATGTCCCTCTTTATTTGCAGTGTAGTGATGAATGAATTGCTGTTGTTGTAGTGGTAGCTGTCTCAGGCAATTATCTGGTTACGGTTAGAGATGTTATGCAGAATGCACTCCTGATCGTTAAGAAATGGCCAAGCAAATATGGATTAGGGGTCAACCCTTCCAAGACGAAGCTGTTACTATTTACTAAGAAATATAAAATTCCGGTGTTAGCCCTCCTACCATGAACGGCATTAAACTAGCTTTTGCTGACAGACCGAGATTTTTGGGCATCATCTAGCACAGTAAGCTCGGCTGCAAGTCTAACATTATGGAAAGGGTGAATAAGGCTATTGTAGCTATTTACTCGTGTAGGAACGCCATAGGTAAGAGATGGGGTTTGAAACCAGAGCTGGTGCACTGGCTCTATACCGCAGTGGTAAGACCATGCTTGTAAGCGGGGCGCTTAGGACAACACCTACACGCGAGAGGTTATATTCCGCCTTATTCCAATCAAATTTTTTGGTAAGCAGATGGCAACCAATGTAGCTACGAGACTCTCGGCTGTCTCTAAACGCGAAGTGTCTTCATGTGGGACACTCGACGATAGTTAGATCGCTAAAGGAAGAACTGGCGAATCTAGATTATAATAAACCAATGTTGTGATTCGATAAAGGGTTTCGGACCATCTGTCCTACGGGGGAATCCTGGAGGAACTGATTAATACTGGAAAACGAGGCACTGCCTTTTTTACGGACGGCTCTAAGCAAGATGGAAGGTAGGAGTCGGACTCTTCTGTGAAAAGCTTAATGTTAATATATCTGTTCGTCTCCCTGACTATTGCAGCGTGTAATAAGCTGAAGTGGTAGCGATCGGAAGTCGTATCCGTGAGGGATATCACAATTTATGTGGGCAGACAGGCGATGGTCAGGTCACTAGAGGCGGTTTGCCTGAAGTCACGGGTGGCGCTGGATTGCCAATCATCTCTTAATGAGATGAGCGATATTTCAAAATCCAGATATGCTGGATCCTTGGTCATTCGGACGTCACGGGAAACTGCAGGGTAGACGAACTAGCTAGGTACGATACGATTCTCCAGATGCAGCCGGAAAGGGCAGGTATGGGGAGACCTATAGCAGCGCTCAAATTGACACTCAAGGCACTAATATCTCTGGGAAAATGAGAGATAGGATTGGTCGTAGGAATACTGACAGAGCACTGCCTTTTTGGGGAACATGCGAGAAGGCTGTGACTACAGATAAATGACTTTAGTAGAAGTTGTATGGACGAAGAGGAGGAAGAGACATTAGATCACTTCGTATGCTCGTGTCCGACACTATCAGACAGAAGGCATAAATACTTAGGTGTGTACGGTATGGACAGCTTTTTGGAACTCGCGGACTGTGGAGTGCGAGATATTTTACGCTACATAACTAGCTCTGGATGGTTTCAACGAGAGTAAAGGGAAGATAGGATCCTGTGGTATCACAATGGGCCACTATTGTCCTACGGGTCCAACCTATCAAACGAAGCATGTTTCGTGTCCAATGTAGATTGGTTCAGTATGTTTATTTGAGCAAACTTCACTTTGGCTCCTTATTATTTTTGAGCGAATCCCATTTATTCCCACAATAAAAAGACATCACGAAGATTACACCAGAATGAAACCATATAGGAATCACTCCTACGGGCTTAACCTATCAAACGAGGCATGTTTTGTTTCAATGTAGATTGGCTCAGTACTCATTGGCTCCATATGATTTTTGAGTGAATCTCATTTATTCTCACAATAACAAGACCTCACGGAGATTGCACCACAATGAAACCATACAGGAATCACGGGTTTAACCTATCAAACGAAGCATGTTTCGGTCCAATATGGATTTTCTCAGTACATTTTTTGAGCAAACTTCTCATTGGCTCCTTATTATTTTTGAGTGAATCCCATTTATTCTTACAATAACAACACAGCTGTTGCAGTAATCGTAAAGTATATTTCGCAATAATCATGAAGTGGTCGGAGAAAGCGCCAGCTCCGTGTGTTATTTTTTTTATATCATACGTACTGTATAGAAATGTATTTTGGCATGGATGGTCCTGAGCACCCTCTCCTCTTCGAATATTTTCGAAACAGAATTAAAACGAACGCACATTTTTGTTGAATGGTACACATATTGAAATATTAGGAAAGGGAACCCTCCAAAACTCCGATTCCTCAAAAAATGGTTATCAGCGTTGATGTTCTTGGAAAAATTATTTGTTTTAATTAATCGTACTTTGGTACATAAAATTGTGTATAGGTTACGATGAAAGTGCGAAATTGGTTAAATGTCGGAATAACAATTGGAAAAAGCTGTTTTACTGCTCCAAAATCTATGAAATGGTAGCCTTATATTTCCGAAAAGATTCACCTCACGAAGCACTTTTATTGGTATTTGTGCAAAGCCATTTGAAATAGTAGAGGTTAAAGGCTTTACTAGTCCTCACTCGCTCACAGGTGTTAATTACGTCTCTCATATCACTTAGCTTTCTGAGCGGGCGTAACCTACGAGAATGTAGTGAGGAAGATTAGCAAACATTGTGCGCTCGTAAAAACGAGTTTAAAAAATAAAAAATTTGGACATTTACCGATTTCGAACTTTAACCGTAAGATATACAGAGGGTGACAAAATTAAGTGAACATATTCATTTTACAAGATAAAAATTAAGATTTTTTGATCATCTTGATTGATTAATATTTTGTATGTCCTCCTCCAGAATTGATGACTGTTTCTAGGCGCCGTGGCATACTTTTTATTACATTTGAAGTGGTTTCAGGAGATATTTGTTCCCATACGTATCTTAAGTTATTAAACAAATTGTTTTTTTTAAGCGCTCTTTAAATGGCAATTTTTCGTTCAAGATCGTCCATAGTCTATAGTCCACATATAGACCAGCTGTAATAATATTTTGAACACCATACCATAATAGATCCACCACCGTGTTTTATTGTGGCTTTTATATTTTGAGCTGCATAAGCGGTTCCAGGATTTCTCCAAACTCGATCTCGTTGTTTAGAATCGAAGAGTTGAAATTTGCTCTCATCTGACCATACATAGCTCCTGATTCCAAAAGTCAAAGCCTTTATTTCTATATTTTTTAGCCAAATTTCAATCTTTTTTTCATATTTGCTTTACTTATGAAGAGTTTCTTTCGCTGGATACAGCTAATTTTTCCTTTTTCCCGTAACCGTCGACAAATTGTACGTGTCGAAACTGAAAAATTAGTTAATTCTTTAATTTCGCGAGAAGTTAGTTTTGGATTTTTCTTCACTTCTCTGACTTCTCTTGCTTTACAATCCGTTGTCTCAAATCAATTGAATATTCGTTTTGCCTTGACATATTGCACGAACTTAAAAAATCTCCACCAAAAGCACGGTATTTTTTTAAGAAAACAAATGAAATCAATGAATATTGCAAAAAACGTACCTTAAACCAAAGTTTATTCGCAAAAAAACTGGATTAAACATCAAAACAAAGTGTTAACTTAATTTTGTCGCATCAATTATTTCACTCAGCTAGAAAGTACATGCGTACGCAGATAAAGACGAAGCGCAACTAACTTTTTGTACGCAGATGTGCGATCAAGGAAACAAGCGACAATAAAACAAAGAAACAAAAGTGTGAGGTGCTGAGATGTTTAAAACTAGGGTATTCCAAAAAATTGATGTGAGTGTTCACTTAATTTCGTCACTTTCTTTTGTTTATTGAAATATAGGATACTTTGCATCTAAATTGAAATTTAAGTCTGGCCCTTTTCCAATTACTTACTTATTTGAAACTTATTTATTTATTTAGCGCCATCTTAAATAAGTCGATCAAGTCATTCCAATTCATGGTACCGACTTTCTATTATATGAAAGAATTTCCTGTCATGTTAGTCGTTGTCACTAGATTTGAAAATCAAAACTGCATGTATTACATTTAGTCAAGACACAATGGGCGCGTTCAGGACCGCCAACTGTTGGCATCATGATTAGTGAAATCATCGCAAATTTGATTTCCTATTTTCATAGTGCTAAACATTTTCATAACGTTGGCTTTGATTTTACTCAACATGTTCCCAACTGTTGGAGGTCACCTCGCGAGGTTACTTATTTGAATAACATAATATCACACTCAAGCAGTATTAGAAGCAAATTTCTGGAACATGTGGAAATCAAAGTTTTAAGCCTAACTCAGGATTAAGTGTTGGTATTTTATAGTCGGCGTTTACTGCAGTTCATATTCAATAATATCAATTCCTTCGATTTACGAGTATGAAGAGAAAATTATTTCCGGATTCCATTAACCTACAACTTACTTCAGAAACTCTATTAAATATTAACATTTTGCCCTGTGAATGCATTTTTCATAACTGAAATATCGAATATTTGTACGATATTAAAACAAGGAATATACAGTTTGACCTCGTTTTCGAAAAAAATATTTTAATAAATTTATAAGTTTATGTATTCCAAAATTATTCTGGAAATTGTTTATATACCAAAAGTGCAGTTTTTAGCAAGTAGTTTTTCATTTTGTCTGAAATTGTTTCCCAAAGTTTTAAGTTGTTTTTTCTACTTTAACTTTTTTTTTGTAAGCAACAAACTATTAAATACTGAAAGTTTTTGCTTCGTTTTGGATAGAAACTAGATGTATGAATTTTATTTTTGTTTATATTTTGGAAAGTTTTGTTAAAACTATATGGGGCAGCACACCACATACCACCACTCCAAATTTAATATGTACCAATTTGCAACTATTCCTTCGTATGTATACACCACCGTTGATTAGCTAAAAATTTAAAACAAACATAATGTAGATACATTTTCCAGCTAATTTACATTTTTCATTTCGGCTAAACGCTTCCCATGGGAAATTTTTTAGGTACATGAATCCGAAAAAGGTTGTATTGTGTAGATATGGTTTTCGATTCAAAAGTTTTCATATGTGGTTTTCATACCGTGTGGTTAATACGGTGATATATACTCATGAATACGTAATGAATAAATGAAAACAACGTGGGTACAAAATACAAATTTACAATACATCGGGAGTGGTTAAGATTTTTTTGCATGTTCTTGTTGTGTATTTGACGTAAATAAATTAAACGAACACGAACATCGGTTTGTGGTGGATCGATTAATTAAACAAAATAATAATAATAATGACATGCAGCACATTAATTGCCTTGCGAAGTTTTAACAATTGCGTCATCTGCCACAAAATCACTTACGTTGGACGAATTCACGTTTAATTACCGAGATGCCATTATATCGTGACATAAATCAAAATTTTTAATGGCCACCTAATTATCCTTAACATTTTTGTTTTGTTTCGTTATACAAGACATTTTATGGCTTTATGCCGGTACTCATAACAATATGTATTTTCTCCGAGACCAAATTGATAATGGACATTTTTTTATGTCTTTTGTCTCGCGCAAATATTTTTTGTTGCCAATTAAGACGGTTGGAAACGAATATGAAAAACGTACATCTTCTTTAAAATTCTCAAACAATGGCACAGTGAAAGAAAGGGACCGTAAAGGATTTTTTTTCTGTTGTTTTGGTATCTTGGGAAATAAAATGAATAATTAAACTGGTATTGGGCAGCAACGGACGAAAATAATATTGAAATGTGGGCCAAATAGATTTATTACGATCTGAATATTTTAGTATTTGTGAGAAAATTACTGAATATTTTAATAAAGACAGGTATATTGGAAATAAATTAAAAAGTCCTGCTACCGAAATAATAATTCAAAACAACTCAATGTTTGATAATATTTTTAAGATGCTGAGAATTTGTAACAATTTCTAAGTGGGAATCGGTTTTGTATTTTCGATGAACCTTCTTAATCCAAATTTTTTAACAGGTATTCAATATTCATATAACTATATCGACTGCAGGGGGCACCTAGCATAGAGATAATGCGACAACATCATCACCATCGGCGTCAAGAGACCGTTGCTAGGGTTAGTACAAATCTGGGTTATCGCAAGGGAACAGCATAAAATAAAATTGTAAAATGGAAGGACGAGATCATCCAGCAGCAGTAAATCTCTTCCAGTAGTCCTAGGACCTGGCTAGGATAAAATTACTTATCAACCGCTGGCTGTAGCACCAGCTAAATAAAAAAGATCGAACATAAAACTGCACATTTGTTATTTGACTGGACTTCTTTGCTGGTGCCGGTCACAAATGAAATATTCAGTAAGTAAAAAATGGTCAAATTCAAAGGGCCAAATTGCGCAGATAAATTTTTGGGAACAATGTTCATTTTAAAGGTGCTTTAAAAAGCCAGAAAGAAATATTCAGCAAATGAAAACCCCACTTTGCCATAAATATATTCTATAACAAAATTGGGGAATATGGTCTGTCTGTGATTTTCGATTAAAGCTCGCTCAAAATTTTTTATTGTTTGCATATCCGTTTCAAGTTTTACAATTAATGTTTACCCATTTCCCGATTCCCTGTCACTCACAAATTTTGTACACTGACGTAGTACCGATGACAATGTATAGTTTGCTGCTCAATCTTTCGTGTCGGTACGATGATATCCTTTTCGTGTCCTGAAAACACAAATCTGTAGGTAATTCTCTCGTTGATTCTCTCGAATCAAAAGGCGTCATATTTAAAAGCCAACTGACACATTTGTGTAGGAAAATTTATAATTGCTGTGGAGTTCGAGAAAATTAAATGTTAATGGATTTTGATGAAATTTTAGGTATAGGTTTAGATTGTGTAATTACCTAAGAATTTATTAAATCGACGTGGTTTATCAAAAAAATATTGTTTTATAAGAGAAACGGCACCCACACATTTGTGTAGGTTGTTCACATACTAATGTAAATTATGTTATATTGGTTGTAAATTGTTAAGACATTTTTAAGAATAAAAATAAAATTCGGTTATGTATTTCTTAAATTCATCACGTACATATCATATTGATTTACAGTCTTAATATCAATTGTATTTTAAAAAATTACTGTTTCACATGAAACTGTTTAAAACAAATTTTCTTCGCAGAAACACACAAATATACGTTATACATTTATCGCATCGTATACGGGAACGAAATTTACATGACTCTAAACGACAGCTTCTGGCGGTTGCAAGTGTGTCAAGTATAGGCCAGTGGTCATATCCATCGTATCATTTGCTGATGCACGGAAGAGGTGAAGGCATGTTCATTGGGGGCGGGAGTGCTCCATTTCCTCTTCTTTGCTACTACTCGCTGGTCGCTTCCTTTTAGTGCTGGCTATCAACCCGTTGGCAACTTCCATTTTAAAATCTAATCCATAATTTGATGTACCACAAGCTTTGGAATCGATACGATACTCCAACCATACATTTACTATAGCCAAATCAATAAAATGGTTGGTTGCCTTTAAAATGCATTTTTTTTAATGAAGCACCTCGATCATTTGGTCTATTAAATCTACTCCACCCATATGCTGCTATATTCGGAAATTATATGGGGACATGAAATGTTGGGATAGGAGTGAGTTTATATTACCCCATCGATTAACCCTTGTTTTTGGATGAGAACCCGCAGATTGATGATAGTGTGGTAACGCACTTCGTATCTTTCCACTTAACAGCTGAAATTGTATGGGTTCCGTTCGTTAACACAAAATCTTGGCTCTCGCCTCGTTCCATTTTCCAGTACATATTAGAATAAATGAAAAACCAAATATCTTGGAGAAATAAAATCTAACAACAACAATTTTAGCAACAATTTTAACATTAGTGGCACTGTGGTGAAGTACCGATCGAAATAAACGAAACTTCCACTAGGTAAAGTTTTTGCTAAATGGAGCACCACTGCTGGTCCCAAACCCAACGTCCGATCGCCAAGGTTGGTCTTGTCGCCTTGTTATATTTCGAAATCGACGACAAGTACAGTGGATGTCGTAGCGACGAAGTTTTTTAAACCTACCGGTCATGGCTTATTTTTCACGAATTGTCTCGCTGGACATCGGCCGGTATACGGGATCATCTGCTCGTCTATGGAGTAGTGATCAATTTTACGTGGCGGCGTTTATATCTATCTTTTACTGCTTTTAAAAGTGGTTCAATTTTCCAGAACAGATTGGTTGGATCATCATAAAACATCAACCTTTCATTGACGTTTATAAAGTGCAACGAATTTCTTATTTTTCTGTAATCGTGTTCTAGACATAGTACTTGCTACCGCTTCACATCGGAAGTTATTTTCCAGTACATATTTATTTTGGGCTAATTGATGCAAAACGATGCAACAAAATGACCATCATTAAAATAAGCATTAAAATATTCCAGGGTCGGTTTTAATGGATTGTGAGTGGTGCGACTGATCAATTATTGGTATAATGCGGTGTAAATTGATCTGGATGCCACACGTTTAATGTTTTATATTTCAGTTCAATTTCACCATTTTCATTAGAATAATCTTCGTTTATTTCTGGATCCGTGTGGCACTCTGAATCTTCATGTTCAGCATCATTTGTGTTAAATTGTACGATGTCCACGTTGAGAATTATCTCATCTCCATCCGAAAAAGACTCAGAACCATTTAAAATGTCCTGTAATTCGTTTTGATTAATGAGCCACTCTCCGTTTTTAAATAAAACTAGGGAAAAAATATAATTGGCGTTGTTGATATAGTTGATTTGTTGTCTCAGACTTTATTCAGTTTTAGCTCCTAGAAGAGCAATTTTAAAATTGCGAAATTTAAAATTTATTGTAGAAGTATATGAAAACAGCAGTACACATCGTACTCTAACTCATAATGAAATGGACGAAGCAGTAGGAATGCTTCGAAGTGAAAGAAGCCAAGCAGAAGTTGCATGTTGCACATCATTTTAATGTGTCCCGTAGCGTTATATGCAGATTATTACAACGGCAATGTAAGAGCAGGAGTCCGTACGCGCAGCATCCAGGTAGAATAAGATTAACAACTTCAGCGCAGGACCGATATATTCAACTTCAAGTCCACCGAGAACCAACTTTAACTGCCCGACAATTACAGTCACGCTTATGGACAACTGAAAAAATTTATGTTATTGACCAGCCATCAGGAATATACTACGCTAAAACAATCTCCACGCTCGCCACTCGTCCACCGATACGACATGGAAATCGAGAGCTTAGAAACGATTGGTGTGAAAATAATAGAAATTGGATAGAAGGACAATGGTTTAAAATTTTGGTCACTGATGAGTCTAGATTCGGATTTCACCCAGATACTAGGAGAACAAGAATATGGAGAAAATCTGTAATGCCGAGAGGCTACGAGTTGTGCAAGAAGTGCACAAGTAACTTATCGGTAGCCAGTTACATTAATGAGATATTAGAACCTGTCATGTTTCCATTATAAACATAAATCGGGTCAGAATTCATCTTAATGCATGATAAGGCCAGGCCACACACAGCAAGAATTACAATAGATCAGTTGAAAGCACATTAAATCCATGAGTTACCATGACCAGCACAATATCCGGATCTAAATCCGATTAAATGCGCAGGGGATCAACTTCAACGAAGCATTCTGCCACATTTAGCTTCAATAATAACGCGAGTGTAATTATGCAATCTCATTCAAGATCACTGAAGACAAATTCCACAAGACCGCTTCGATACGTCGATTAGCTCCATGTCCAAAAGATGGCAATCTGTCATAAATGTAAGAGAAGGCAACACCATTTTTTGGGAAACAAATTGTGAATTAATTGGTCGAAATTTGTAAATTTGTCTTTTTCTTCCATTATAATAATACAATAACCGATTTTACCGTTATCCCCGACATTTTTTTGGTATTGTATGTGCAATCGATGTGTATTCTAGAAACAAGAAACAAAACAAAAACCAAACCTAATTCAAGGCAAAGGCAACCTAAAACCATGTGTTCCATTTACACTTTTGGTGTGCGGATTAATAAAAATCGAGAACCACGTTTGCAAAATGAATCTTTAATTTCATTCTAAAAACCGGATTAAAGACAACTTTTGGTTGGTTAACTTCATTCTATGGGATGTCTGCAGGATTTATAAGCGTGTTTATTTAGTTCCGATTAAAAGATTTGCATATATTTCATTGACAAACGACGTTCATAATTGATTGATTGATTGATTGATTGATTTTGAATGTACGACCAAGTTCTTAGGCTTGAGTTCCCGGATGACGCCGGGTCCACCGTACACCCTTTTTTACACATAACAAAACCGAAGGATTGGATAGGTTAGTTAAGTGGGACAGAATCGGCCCGGTTACAGACACCTAGGTATAGCCGATAGTTAGTAACACAAAGACAACACAATTCTAATCTACTAGATGAAGGATAAAGGCTTAATAGGTTAATGGATAACGATGGTATTGGTCTTCAACAATTGCTTCTTTAAAACGGCAACCTAAGAAAAAATATTATTATTTCACATGCATCTGGAATTTTCCTGAAATTTAATTCTATTAATACTTTTCGGCTTCCTAACCAAAATTGGTTGACTCGACCCGTTACAGACACCTATGTAAAGTCGTTAGTAATAAAATGACAACACAATTCTAAACTACACAATCAGCAATTACAATGAAGCATTAATTCACAAGCATCTGTAAATTTCCTGAAATTTAATTCTAAATTCATATTTTCCGGCTTCCTAAATAATTGAAACATTTATTAATTTAATCATTCTGCAACTCCGCAACTTACAGTCGAATTTCCTGAAACCAAAGTTATTTGAACTATATTCAAAATAATTCTAAAATTCATTAGTATATTTAGGACAATATATATACAATATAATAAAATTATACTTGAATAAAATAAATGTAAAGTAACGATTAGTATTAACTAAATTAATTTGGTTCTCATAAAACAAATAAAATAAATCGAATCCAGGAAAGGCACGCACGGCCTTCCTAACTTCTAAGTCTGTTGATTTGATGGATTTATTTATAAAAAAATATTTATGAAAGTCACTTGTCCTTGTCATCCCTAATCTAATACAAATATGTTTATTTATAAAAATAGAAAATGACCAAACGAAAACTGGTTCCAAAAACAGCTAATCTGGAATCTGTAAGGAAATGTATTAATAATGAATGTTTTTCACAGCTTTAGAATCCCCAATACCTAAACAAATTCAACCAAAATTAAATAAAACTATTAAAGTAATCAGGAATCTGTAAGATAACAGAATTAATAATAAGTAGCTAGCACATCTGTAGGATCCATGATAATCAAATAACCCAATTATATGGTTCAATGCTTTAATTATAAAATAAATAAATCAGAAAAAAATTACATACATACATATATATATACATACACACACACACATACACACACACATATACATACACACACACATATATATATCTACAACAGCATTAAATAAATTATAAATTATATAATCGACATACGTCGATAATTATTTGTCCAACCTAGAACAAGTTAACCAAAACCTTTACCAATTTACAGTCTTCCAAATAATCTAGAAAAAATTTAATTAAAAAGTGCATGATCCCGAAAAACTATCTACATATAGCAAATTTGACTGCATTTCAAATGTACTCCGTAGCTTCCATGTAATTCCAAATATTCAAATATTCGTAGAAATAGCAAAGTTATAAAGTTAAGCCAACAATTCCAATTCGATCACAGCCGCCTACCTCTACATGTCCTAAACTAGAGTTCCAAAATTCGTTAAATTATTATTTTCACGTTCAAAACAAGAATAATAAGAAATTTAAGAAATTTAATTTAATTTTACACTAAAACCTAAAATTCAAATTAATAAATTATTAATTTATACTTCTACAAGGATCTGTATATATGAATGCGATAATACGTTTTCCGCGGAACCAATCTACCGTGTAAATCGGAGGATGGGTGTATATGAATGAATGAATTCATCTGTCAAGGAGAAAACGAAAAGTACAGAATAACCACGATCATGCTTGTTTAGTTTCTATCCAATTTCGTCATATATTTATCCCCTCAAAATTTTGTTTTATGTATTTTATTTGTCTATTTCCTGTTTATTCTTTTTTAGTTGAAACTTGGAAGGGATAAATTATAAAACACTAAGCATGATCATAATAATCTATTCTCAGTTCTCACTCACGCAACAAGCGCAAAAACAAAAAATAGAAATGTATGTATATATTTAATATACTAAACCAAAGCATATAAATGAAATGGTATTTTATTTTACGCTCCTCTCTTAACACGTTTACGCAAATAGAAACAGTTAAATACATATTTTATATAATTAAAATTTATTTCAGAAAAATATGAATTAAAATAATGAAAAACACTTATCTTAGGCATCCATTGGAATCAAAAAAGTCATACATATTGAAGATTTACATACACTGCGTACGTTGTGTTCAAGCAACGGTATCAAAATACATATAAACGAAAATTGTTATGTACATATTCTATACCATCACAAGCGCACCATACACAGATTAAAATAAATATACAATATGTACAACTATTCACTTCACTTATTAAATTCACGCAAATTATTATTGAAATTATTATTTATTAAAATTATCAACTATATCAATATTATACTTTTTATTAGTTAATTAAAATACATTTAAAATAAATTATTTATTTATTTAAAGGAGAGACAAAAACACGTCCTTCCTCTACGACGATCAATCGCCGACCCCAATTGACAAACGACGTTCATAATTGGTAAGAAAATACAGATGGGTATTGAGTACTCAAAAGTAGAATATGAATTATCTCGACTATTAACAACAGTTGTATTGATAGTATTGATCATCAGTATTAACAGTGTTGATGGTGATAATAGTAGCATGTGATAGTGTTTTTAATATTGATAGTATTGATAGTACTGACGGTATTGATAGGAGTGATGGTATTGAAAGTATTGATGATATTGATAGTATTAAAAGTATTGGTATTATTAGTAGTATCGATAGTATTGATACTAATGATTGTATTGATAGTATTGTAAATAATAATATGCTTATAATATTGATAGTATTCTTGGTAGTTTTAAAAGTATTGATGATATTGATAGTATTAAAACTTTAATGATATTGATGGTATTGATAATATTCATAGTATTGATGGTATTGATAGCATAGATAGTATTGATAGTATTAAAATTATTGAAAGTATTGTTAGTTTTGACAGTATTGATAGTATTGATAATTCTGTTAGTATTGATAGAAACGAGTATAGATAGTGAGATAGAAATGAGATGAATATAGATAGTATAGATAGTATTTATAGGTATGATAGTTTTGATAGTACTGATAGTGTTAGAGACTACACAAAACGTCACCAAGAAAGCCGGAGGTCACAATTATCGACTAGCACCACATAGCAAAACGTCGAGCAACGATAAAATTGATAGTATTGATAGAATTAATAGTATTGACAGTATTGATACTAGTGTTAGTATTGATAATATTTATAGTATTATTGATAGTAGTGCTTATTATGGTATTGGTTGTATTGATAGTATTGGTAGTATTGGTAGTATTGATAGTATTGAATAGTATTGGTAATATTGATAGTATTAACTGTGTTGATAGTCTTGATAATATTGATAATACTGTTAGTATTGATAGCATTGATTATGGATATTAACAGTTTACAGGACATGATGCTTACCGAAGGTGCTAACCTACCATTTGGCTTTAAGCTAATTTTATTATTTTTCAACAATCTCGATGATAATATTGATAGTATTAAAAATATTTATAGTATTAATTTATTGATAGTATTAACATTTTTGATATTATTGAGAGTACTGATAGTTTTGATAGTATTGACAGTATTGATAGTATTGATATAATTGACAGTACTGATAGTATTGTTAGTATTGATGGCATTTGTATTATTGACAGTATTAGTGGTATTGATAGTATTGGTAGTATTTGTTAGTATTGATAGTATTGATAGTATTGACAATAATGATAATAATCATAATAATAGTATTGATAGTGTTATAGTATTATTGGTATTGATCGTGTTGATAGTTAGTATTAATAGTATTGATGGTATTGATAGTATTGATAAAGTTGATTATTGATAGAATTGTTTATTGAGTATTGATAGTATTGTTGGTATTGATAGTATTGATAGTATTTATAGTACTGATAGTATTGATGTATTAGAAATATTGATATTATTGATCATTATTCAAGTTATAATAGTATTGAAAGTATTCATATTATTGATAGTGTTGATAGTTTGGATGTTATTGATAGTATTGAGAGTATTGATAGTGTTGATAGTATTGTTAGGATTGATTAACGTATCGAATAACATATTGATAGTATTGATATAATTGATACCATTGATAACATTTATAGCATTAATAGTACTGATAGTATTGATAGTATTATTGATATTGGTAGTTCTGATAGTATTTAATGTATTGATAGTATTTATTGTATTGATATTATTGATAGTATTGATAGTGTTGTTAGTGTTGTTAGGATTGATAGTATTTATAGTGTTAATAGTATTAACGTATTGATAGTATTGATATAATTGATAGCATTGATAATATTTATAGCTAATAGTAGTGATAGTATTGATAGTATTGTTGATATTGATGGTACTGACAGTATGTACTGTATTGGTAGTATTGATTGTATTGATATTATTGATAGTATTGATAGTATTTATATTATTGATAATATTGATAGATTTAATAGTATTGAAAATATTCATATCATTGATAGAATTGATAGTGTTGATAGTTTGGATAGTATTGATAGTATTTATAGTGTTGACAGTTTTTACAGTACTGATAGCATTGGTAGTATTGATAGTATTGATAATATTGATAAAATTGATCGTATTGATAGTATTGATAGTATTGACAGTTCTAGTAGTATTCACAGTATTAGTGGTATTAATAGTATCGATAGTATTGGTAGTATTGTTTGTATTGTTAGTATGGGAGGGATTGATGAGATTGATAGTGTTGATAGTATTTAAAGTATTGATAGTATTGATGGTATTTATATTATTAATGATATTGAAAGTATTAATAGTATTGAAAGTATTCATATTATTGATATTATTGATAATATTGACAGTATTGATAGTATTGATATTATCGATGGTACTGATAGTATTGGTGGTTTTGATATACTATCAATCTTATATTATTGGTAGCGTTGATAGAATTGATGGTGTTGACAGTTCTGATAGTATTGATGGTACAGTACCGAGAATAGAAAGTGCAACACCAATATTTTTCAGTAAATACAACATACACAACTAACTATGGCTCAGAAAAATCGGATTCTGGCATTGTCTGGAACACCTAAAATGTCATCGAGGCAGATTGCTGTTGAGATTGGATGGCATTACTCGACTGTGAACCGTTTTTTAAAAAAAATTCATTCCACCGGTGAATTGGAACGCAAAAAAGGAACAGGTCCAAAAAGGAAGACAATACTGCTCGAGCAGATTCCAAAATTATCAGAATGTCATCAGCCAATCGATTTAAAACTGCTGTGAATATTCGGGCTGAATTCAACGCAGAAATCGGCAAAGAAATCGGGGTTCATACGATTCGTAACCGCCTTCGGGAAAAATGATATATGACCAGGTCCCCGGCAAGAAAAAAACATTTCTTACGACCAAAAAGAAACAAAAACGGTTAGAATGGGCTCGAAATCACGCTGCTTGGAGTCTACAGCAGTGGCGAACAGTTATATTCTCCGATGAGAGTAAATTTAACCTTTTTGGATCGGATGGAATCCAGTACGTCAGGCGCAAATCCGGCGAACAACTGAGCGATCAGTGCTTGAAAAATACAGTGAAGCATCCAGCGGGCCAAATGATTTGGGGATGTTTTTCATATCATGGAATTGGAGAAATGACCTTTATTAAAGGAACTGTCAACACAGAAGTCTACAAAAAATTCTTAAAGGACCATTTGTCCCCTTCCATTGAAATGCATTTTTTGAGTGCTGAGTCTGTGACTTTTCAAGATGATTCCGCACCTGGTCATCGAGCGAAAACGGTAAGCATTATTTTTTTTTCATTTACTAATTTTATATTTAAGACGATAAAAAAAAGAAACAGTTAATTATTATTATTTCTCTTCAGGTTAAAGATTTTCTGTTGAAAAATGGAATTCTCACTCTGGATTGGCCTGGAAACTCACCGGATTTGAATCCAAAAAACTCAATTCAATCATCGAATAATTATGGTATAAAGAACTAACCCTCAAGTACCTGCAAGATTTAATTGACTCCATGCCAACAAGGATTGCAGCTGTTATTGCCAACAAAGGCGGGGCAACTAAATATTAAATACACATTTTATTACTTCGTAATACACACCTGTTTACCATAAAAATCAAAAAAACTACAATAAAAAGTGGCTCAACATTTATTATCTGTTCTTGAAACTGAAATTTAATTTTACCTGAAAAATGCTAAAAAATTATAATGCATTTAAAAACAATAAAATGTGTGTTATATTACAAAGAACCACTTCTAAAACAATTCTTTTTTTAAACGTGCGTCGTACTGGCCAAATACATCTTTTTGTGTATTTTTATGGGTGTTGCACTTTCTATTCTCGGTACTGTATTAATAGCATTGGTAGTATATATAGTATTGATAATATCTATAAAATTGATCGTATTGATAATATTGACAGTATTAGTGGTATTGATAGTATTGGTAGTATTATTTGTATTGATAGTATTGATAGTATTGACAATAATGATAATAATGATATGAACTTGTTGATAGTATTGTTAGTATTGATCGTATTGATAATTAGTATTGATAGTATTGATGGTATTGATAGTATTGATAGTATTGATAATTGTTAGAATTGATAGAATTGATTATTGATAGTAATGATAATACTGATAGTATTGATAGCATTAGTAGTACTGATAGTATTTATAGCATTAATTGAGTTGATAGTATTGCTAGAATTTAGAGTACTGATAGTATTGATGTACTGATATTCTTGATTATATTGATAATATTGAAGTATTAATAGTATTGAAAGTATTCATAATATTGATAGTGTTGATAGTGTTGATAGTATTGATAGTGTTTATAGTATTGATAATATTGATAGTATTGATAGTATTGTTAGTATTGATAGTATTAACATATTGATAATATTGATATAATTGATAGCATTGATAATATTTATTGCAATAATAGTAGTGATAGTATTGTTGATATTGATAGTATTGATAGAATTTAAAATATTGTTAGTATTGATTGTATTGATATTTTTGATAGAACTGATAGTATTTATATTATTGATAATGTTGACAGTTTGGATAGTATGGATATTATTGATAGTTTTGATAGTTTTTATAGTATTGATAGTATTCATATTATAGATAGTATTGATATTTTTGATAGTATTGTTAATATTGGAAGTATTGATGACCACAAGAAAACTTTAAGACTTCTGGGTGAATATTGACAAATATTTTGTATGCCATTTTGCAATATGCTATTTTTATTACTTAAACGATCTTTCCCAACCTTCTGTTCATTGATGATATTAATATTTTCGGTCCGCTTCACTTCGGCTGTATCAGGCTTATTTAGATAGATTTTGTAAATTATCAAGTGGCAATAAACTGCACCTTTAAGTGAAATGAATTATACCTGACCTTTTACCGTATCTGCTCCCCTATGTTGCATCAATGTCGTTTTAAAAGTAAGTAATTAACAAATTTGAAATTGTTTCTAATCTGAAAGAAGGCAGCCTTGTCGACCGATGTCCCGTTTAAAAGGCATATAAACCAAGGGTCCCCAAAAGTTTTAAATATGTTAGGCTTCATA
This sequence comes from Nephrotoma guestfalica, assembly GCA_963691935.1. Classification (NCBI taxonomy): domain Eukaryota; kingdom Metazoa; phylum Arthropoda; class Insecta; order Diptera; family Tipulidae; genus Nephrotoma; species Nephrotoma guestfalica. The sequence continues at coordinate 236,117,620 of OY829915.1, read as the reverse complement.
AAATGAAATTGTAAAGATTCTCGCGACCCGATAACTCTATTTTCAATATAAGTTTCAATTTGTTTAGTAGGCACTGCGATGTTTACCATCTAGTCGACAGCAGATTTTATGCGACTGTCGACGCAATGATGCAGCTGCAGTCTTAGAGGTGTTTTCGATTCTCGTATCAATTGCACAGAGATCCTACAACGGTTAAATCTCTATGCTCCCGAACGTCGCATGAGTCGATGCGGCAGATTAATATATACCAATGATCAACAAACTTCAGTCTTTCGGAACTGATTTAAAAAAACACGGAGTGTATTTAATTCGGTATGCAACATATTTAATTACCATTAGTCGAGAAACTTGTTCATTCGCATTTAGTTCAATTTTATGCTAGACAACAGGTACATAAGCATTTTGCAACATTTTACTCTTTTATTATCAGCCTCGCATTACCGATTGTATTACTGCAAGTAATTAAAAAAACTAATACATACATATTATTGATAATATTAATAATATCGGTACTATCAATACTATCAACACTATCAATACTATCAATACTATCAATACTATCAATACTATCAATACTATCAATACTATCAACACTATCTATACTATCAACACTATCAATACTATCAATAATATCAATACTATCAGTACTACTATGACGTAGTATCAATTGTAGTGGACTGGTGCACTTATACTGAGCTGACAAGCGCATAAAGAGCGTGCTCGATACTGAGATTCAAGTTTTCGTTGCTTAGATGCTTATTTGAGAGTTTATTTTCTCCATAGGCCATGCAAACAAATAAAACAAGAAGCGATATAAAAAATATGGAAGTCAATATGAAAATGTAGTATTGAATTTTGATATTCGCCATTTACGTATATTTACGTTAAAAGAAAATCGGGCGTTCGCCACAACATATGGATACACCCTCCAATTTTTATGTTTATAAAAAATACCAGAATTTGTATTTTTCATTGCAAAACCGCAACTTTAACTAACCAAGTGAAACGCATTAATATTTAAAGGTAAAGTCGTAAATACTAAGGTATTATTAAAAGATCCAAAATCCATCCTTACAAAAATCCAACTGCCATTTAAAATCTTATACACTAAATTACCATAAACTAAAATCCATCAACTCTTATTTAGGAATTCATATAAAAACATAGGCACATACCGATAAACTAATTCATCCGGATTAATTGATAAATCAAATTTTTTTATCATAAAACCAATATACAACAAGACTCACTTACAAAGCAATATTTGTCTTTTATAATTTCCAGAATCTATATAAATTTTCTCTCACAATAAGATAATTTCATTCGGCAAATATTTGAACAAAAATGAACTTTTTATTTCTAATTTTAATTCGATTATTATTCAAAAATTAAAATAAAATATTCTTAAGAAAAATATTAAAATATGAAAATTTAAAGCAATTAAATTATGTATCGTCTGTGCTGTATTTATTAAGGGTTTCTCTACACAGATGATATGAAAGTAGCAGAATTTTTAGGCATCCACCGAAAACGTACAAATTTAATATGGCCTCGTCAGCATATCTTGTTTCAAAGTGGGACTGGTTTTCGAAGAAAAGTTTTCGAGATCAGCATTTATATCACAAACTTGAACAAACAATAATTTTCCCGAAAAAAAAAAAATTTGAAATCCTTCTCAATCTGTATCCATAATACATTTGAACTAAAATGTAAAAATTTTAAATCCTAACAAGAAAAACTTTTTAAGTTCATTATGACAGTTTCGGAAATTTATTAGCATTTTTAGAAATTAATCCTGCACCCATCGTACATATGTATGTATGTATATGTAGAGCTATTTAAATATGCAACTGAAAAATCTGGTGAAACAATGTAATGTAATTCACATATAAAATATCGTCACATACAACCCAGCTTAAAATTGCATTGCACATAATTTTATTGCCTAGAAAACTCTAATTCTTCCACAACATAAATTTATGTATATGTTATGAATTCATAAATTTATTAACTTTCACATTTTAATTCCAACAATTTTTTTTTTGTTTTATATTTTCGGTTGCTATTTGATTTATGTATATTTTGTATCCACTGTATGTGGTGTAGAGTTGTTGCAACACAACAGAATATTTTTCTGGATATAATTAACAATTCCTCCCCCGACCCTCAAAAAACTGTACAAATAAAATAAAAAGTTATAACACGAGCTACTACATGCACAAAGAGCTATATGAATGGAATTTTTTGTCCATCTCCCTAGTATATTTTCTCATTTTTCCAACACAAATTGAAAATGTAAAATAAATTAATCCATTGTGACAGCGCTCATACATATCTGGAGCAAAATGAAACCGTAAAAAAGTTTCATGGCAGAGGTGTAACAATTTTAATAGATCGAGCTTTTATTTCAATAATTCATATCATTGTTTTAAACAATTATTTTAGTTTTTCGTTTAATAACCGATTTTTTTTGCTAAAACACTATTTGCAGTGTTCAGACAAATATAAATTATGGAGCTCATTTGTATGTATCATAAGGCAGGTTATTTTCTTTTTCCCATCATACATTTATTTTACTTGTCATATTTCCCTTAATTATTGGGGATACAAATAAGTTTTGAGTTTTTTTAAACCTCGAAGCTTTATTCAGAGATATTGGTACAATGGTTACAATATTTTATTCAAAGTATTGCCTATCGTTCCCATCTTTCAAGCAGCATACGGATTCCGCGTCGGAAAAATTTCTCGTATTTTGAGGCGATCCAAGAATCGACCTAATTTCGACCGTACGACGGGTGGGGTTGGACATCCCATAAAAGTGCTATTGAAAGCTCACCTTATCATGTCTTGTAGCTTATTGTGGGCGTTTGAGCTTCAATGCTCGGCTTAATTTCATCAATTGTTATTGATAACGTTCTGCAATGATGGACTCCGAAAGGATCCCACCAGATGCATTAGCTTCTGGGCTTACTTCACAATTTTCTGCTCTTTGGGTAGTCATGGGTAATTTTTGGAGCAGTAGTTCGCGTTTGACGCCTCTTGGTTTGAGTTCATACAGAACCCAATTTTATTGTTTTTACACCATACCGATGGCCTTGAGACAGTTTAGAATCGCTTGTTGAGTCGCTCCCAAAGTTTCAGCGAATTCCTCTTGAGTTTAGCATGAATCAAGGCCCAATAACGCCTCTAAAACAGCGTATTCAAGTTTTACTGGTCTCCTTTCGCATTCTTTGTCATTGGTATCAAAATCGCCACTTTTAAAACGTCGGAACCAGTACTCACATGTTTTCATTGATGGAGCATATTTTCCATATGGTTCACACAGCAATCGATGTCCATCAGTTGCAATTCTCTTCATATTAAAACAAATAAGCACTGCTTCCGCAAATTGTATTTTGTTGGCACAAAGGTTGACGTGGCTAGAACACAAACATGTGATTTAATTCTAGTTACGCCATCTTTTGTAAATCCCTCAAAACTTATATGTACTCCAATACATTTCAATACGTAGTACTGTGATTTTTCCACCTTATCTAATGTCACTGTTACTTAAAAAATAAGCCTACAGTTATTACTTGAAAAATTTAACATAAAACTAGCATTGAGGTTTTTAGTATCAGAAATTTACTGCCGTGGCTCTCGGCTTCATGAAAATTCGTATTAGGAGTCCTCTGGAGGAGCTCCTGTTCCATTTTCTTATATTTTTTCTCAGCTCAACCGACTGTGATGAAAATTACTGAGAGAGGTTTTTCGAGGAAACAATTGATATAGGTCCCGATTTTGTAGGAATTAGTTTATAGGATCATCCGGTAAAGCCCGGGTTCCATTTTTTTATTTATTTTAGTTCGCATTATTTTATAAAAAATTTTGTGGGAAGGTTTTGAATGCCAGAGATAGAATTCGCTAATTTCTGAAAAATCTGTCAGAGGGTCGTCCGGTTAAGCCCGGGTCCGTTTCCTTAATTTTTTTCGGCTCGCTCGATTTTTATAAAAATTGCAGAAGGAGCTGTTTTTGATTATACAACTGATTGTGATGGGTCCTGATTTCGGGAAAATTCGTTTAGGGGATCACCCGGTGGGACCGGCTCGTTCCGTCATATTGCATGATGTTGCATCATGTTGTGTCATGTGTACCATGTTGTACTATTTTGCGTCATGTTGTGTCTTTTTTTCGTTAATTAGAAATTTGGCGATGTGTTTCATCATATTGTGGAATGTTACACCGTGTTAAGTTACAGTGGCGTTAGATGGTTGCACTGATCGCGCCCTTTTGAAATATATTGTTCCGCCTCAAATTAATTTTTTTTCGGCTAGAACGATTTAGATAAAAGCTGGTGAAGCGAATGCCAAGGAATCAAATGTTCTCATTTCGGGAAAATTCGTTTCGTTTCCCCATCGAGGGCCCGAGATCTTTTTTTAAGTCTTTAATGCCCACTATATCATCTCAGCCCTTCGATTGATGGAACTCAGATTAATGATGAATAGGGGAATCCAAGATACATTTTGTACATGGATGGTCTCCATGGAAGCTGGAAAAAGACAAAATACGGTAAAATTAGCTGTTGCGCTTACCATAATAAAGTTAGCCGAAAGTTACCAGTCTAAAGTTAAAAAATAGATAAGGCAGATAGTGTCTCGATTACTTCAGCCAAAAGTTAAAAAACAACAAATAAATTTGAAATACCGATGTTATGAGTTTCATATGAGTTCAAAAGTTTGTGAAAACTTAACATTTAAAGTGTTATGTCTGGGTCTCATTTAAAGCGGGTCGATGGTTATCCTGGAAAACAGATCAATTTTCATGTTGCTCGGGAAACAGAAGGGAGTGGTATAGGTTATGGGATGAAATTAGCTCGATGAATGAAATGTTACTTTTATAACCTCACCAGACCCACCTCAAACCTATAGCCAATATATGCTTAGAGTCATGGGTCATTGAATTGGTTAAGTCTGACCGGTTTCTATCTGATGAGGTATTTTATCGACAAATATGGGAGAAATCTCCTCATTAAACCCACCTTAAATGTAGAATGAAAATCCACCAAGGTCAATGGCTATATAGAATTGGCTTAGCCACCTGAATTAAATTTTCCGGCAAATCCTCTCTTCTTGAACTAAAAAGGAACCTTTCGCCTCTATAACCTCATCAAACTCATTCGAAATATATACTGAAATTCTACTTAGGGTCACGTTTCATCGAATTGGTACGTTCAGATCATCTGGAAAAACCTTGATATACGAACATTTTATTAGTTAGCGTGACTGTTGCCTGGCTATTGTATAGACATTTTTTATTGACATTTTTCGGCTACCAATTTATATTACATTCAAATCTGTATGGCTGGCATTTTTCGGTTAAATATTGAAGTTGATCTCGTCAGATCAAATCTGAATTGTCGGTATACTTCCGATTAATTTTAATCATTTGTTTACCGACATTTTATGTTACTTCCACATCTGCATTGGCGATATTTTTCGGCTGAAGACTTTCGGCTAACTTTAACAGTATTAATTCGATGTAAATAAACAAAAAATTTTGATAATAAATTTAGGACCTATGATCAACAAATCATAAAGTAAAACTACCAGTAGTTTACTTTAAATAGCGAATAACAAGACATCGCAGAGTTTGCACCAAAATGCCTCTATTATCGTATGATTTCTATTGGCTTTGATAATTTACTAAGACAGACTAAGATGAAAAGATTTATTCGTTTATGGAAATAAATTTTCACTGAATCTACTTAGCTAGAAACCCATTCAGTGAAACGTTGCTAAAACTTTGGGCTGAATGTGTTGTAGATCCGTAAATTTTTTGAATTCAAGGAGTGGTGTGGTCTCTGTAAAACAAAGATTGCGACACAATAAATTTTCAGACCCTATACCAAAATACTCCATTTAAAATGCTAGATACTTCCTATTTTATATTGGGAGGTGGTAAATTTTCTAATCAATATTTGTAATATGCAATACGTTCGTTTGATATATGGGTTGCTCGATCCGCCCGTGCACATAAATTAATTATTCAAAAAGCACAAAAATCACAAATTTAGTAGCAGCAAATCACAGAAAATGTTTTTTTTTAAATTTAGATTTAAATTTAATTAAAATGATAACAACAACTATACATGAATATATTGAGTAAAGACGAACACGTATATCTACCTTTTTTATATAGGTTTTCAATTTTGAAAATATTAGGAAGCAACAAAAAACCATATCGATAAAAATCTGGATCGAAACATGTTGTAACTATTTGAGTATGCAAATTTGTGTTCTAAAGGGGAAATGTACTACAACTACAAATATTAATGCAAAATGCATGTTATAAATATTCATCTAACTATGGATGTACAATTTACATAAATTACATTTTTCCTACATAAATATTATATTTTGAACATTTGAGGTAATTAAAGATGCGCAACTTTCTGATGTTGTCATTTAGTTTACTTTGGTTTCCTTTTCAGTTTCTTATCATTTGCATAAAATAGTATTCTTGTAGTTTTTCACGGGGAAATGATTTCGAAATGTATAAATGTTAAAACATTTAAAGTTTGTCATCCTTTTCCCCCGATAAAATCCGGCAGCAAAATTGAAAAACCAAACAGAAACTTTTTTTGTAAATTGTTTAAACTAATGATGATTGCCATCCAATCGAAAAGTAGCGGGGTGGGTCTATTTCGTTTTATTTTAGTTTTAAAGTTTAGTAACTCTGTTCCATAAATATTCATTTTACATTAAACTAGAAGATTTGCCTTTGGGCGAATTGCGCCCATATTACGTTGGCTGTTTCAGCCGATTAATACCATATTTAGAAAGTTTATCTGCGATTTGGAACTTCTCTAACTACATCTCAACTAATGATTTTTTTTGTGTTAAATACGGCCACCGGAGTGAACTATTTAACATTCATCAAAAGTGTAGCTCCCACTTTTATCTATCCCACAATTATCTCCCACTTTTTAAACCTAAAAACAAGACGAAGTGGGTCGGTCCTTAAACTACGTGGCCCTTCTCTATATTTATATAAACCTAAAGTATTTTTTGTTTCCCTAGAACCTTATGGTTAATTTGTGTACGATGGCTGCTTGTGTAAATATTCCTAAATGGTAATTAGCAAGCTGTTGGTGATGTCATTTTAAGCAATATCCGACTTATTTAAAGCCATGTGGCCGCCTAGAAGCAACAATTTGACTCGGTTGGACTATTGGTGGACTACAGGCTCAAACGATTTAAAATGTACTGAAAAATTGGGTATTAAGAATGGGGTACGGCGGATCCAGCCGAGGCAGGTCATTTGAATGAAATAGTATTCCATTATTACTCGGAAAGTGTACTCTCAAAAATAGAATACTAAACATTTAACATTTTTAAAATGAACTGAAAGCTGCCGCACCCTGTATGTTCTCTTCTGTTTTATAAATTATTTGATTATTCACAAAACTTTCTGCTTTTAATTATTGTTTAAAACAATTTCAGTACAAGTATTATTTTCTATAATAATGATGCCTCTAGCGGTGAATAGCGAAAACTATTTTTTGCTGGAAATTATCTGCTTTTTTATACAGCATGATAAGTACTATGTTTTAAATTTATACAAAAAGTATTTTTAGCTCCTTGTGGAGCTTGTGAATGTCAACAAACGGTCTTACGTAATAGATGGACTTGAGATTGCATTAAAATCGCTACAAGTCTCGAGGGATATTTTATTTGGTCCTTTGTATATGCTGTATAAGATAGCGGAAATTTCTCAGCGGAAAATAAGAGATTTCGCTACTCGCCGTAAGTGGCAGCACCATCACAAAAGAGAATTTATTTTGTTATATAATTACCAGCTGAAATTTTTTATTCATTTTGTATCTCTTTTTTCACTAAATAAAACATCCCAGCGGAATAAAATATTTAAAGTGATCCCTAAAATGACAAATTGGTTGATCTCCGAAGTAAAGGAACTCGGTAAATGAAATCTTGAAATTTAACAATATTCCGTCTTTCGCCATACTTTCCGTCATTTCCGTCTTAGCAATACTTTTGAAAATTTAAATTTATTTATTAGTTTAGTTTTAGTTTTTGGCCGATATCTCAAAAACTTCCACTAGAAACCAATAATTTCGATTGTTTTTCTAAAAGCTTAGGTCATACTGAGACTACCAGGAAAAGTTTGGGGAAAATTGATGAATTAAAATTTTCACTATAGTTTTTTGATTTTCTGCGGCCATATAAGATATTTTCAGTTTTTGGCCAAAAAATTAAGATTCGAAGAAAATATATTATAGTAACATAACCCTAAATTTGCAACCAAAATTTTGTACTAAAACAGTCGAGATGCAAACCAAATATACTGAACTCAAACCATTTATGAATTTCCCACTCATTTCTAATACGAATTTGTTCAGTTTCATATGAATTAACAAAAATTCATGAGATTTTTCCAGAGTTTAAAAAATGTACAGAACTAACTTAAGAATTATCAAGTTTTAGAAGCAAATAAGAATGTCCTTTTGCAGCAGTAAAACTTGAAGATAAAAACTCGTAGCTTCATTTTATTTAGCACATCAGACTTCGCAGTTTCATCAACAAAGGATATCTTGATAAAATTTGATGACGTGTAACCGATTTCGCTAGCAGATGCTCTCGTGTTGTTCCTGATCCCAGATGTGTTAACTGGAGTAATCTTCTTTCTTAATCTTTTCTTGCTGTGTATTCAACTCCATAACATGGAAGATATTGTTGACTAGTTGTTTGGGGTTGGATTGTTTTATTGGGTATCCCAGTTATTATTAAATTATTTTTAACCACTTTATATTTTAACGTATCTAGATCTGTTTGTAGTCTGGAAAATGTATCTTTATTTTTTATGTGATCCATTGAATTATATTGTTCATCCAATTCTTCGTTCTTATCCTGCAGCTTCGTAATATTATTTTCAGTTTGATTTGTGATTCGTGCATATCAATCAACATTTTCTGAAGTACATTCACGGTTTCCAATATGGCATTCAATTGAGTTCCTAGAGAGGTGAAATTGTATCTATTACAGCAACAGTTTTGGATATTTCAGAGTTTATTGTTAAAGAAGTTTCGGTCAATATAGCTGATGTTGTGGGTGAAGTTATCTTGGATGCAGATGGCTCAGAGGACTTTATATTAGGCTGACCCTTTTCAATTTTATTTAATGTTATTGATGAAGTTTGGCATAAGTCACTAACAATGCCAAGAAGGAGAGCTAGCTACTTGGGTAATATGCTGCCCATAGATTTTCTTACATTGGGGATGAAATTTATCTTGGTATCCATCACATTGAAAAAATCCTTGATGTAGTGTAGTTCCTTCATGACATTCCTGACCACAGTAATTCCAGATCAAATTTTAAAATTATATTATATACACAATTCTCAATAGGTTTAGATTGTTAAGCACCACTTTAATTCAACAATTTAAGTAATAGAATTTATAAATTTATATTTATTTAATGTTTTTTCGTAGAGAAAATTGTACGTGTTTGACATTTGACTTCAGCGCTCTTTTTTCATGTTAATTCGTGTATTTATATAATTTGGTACTTGGGACCCACCACTTGGTACCCAATTGAAGTTTATCCTAAATTAATCCTAAACCAACAAAAGTAAAAATAAATAAGAGTGTGTTGGTCTAAAGCAGTCGTTTAGGCGAAGTCAGAACACAACAAATATTTCTATTAAAATAATTATATCAATATTTATTTGTTTATTTAATTAAGAGTTTTAATACAAAAACATTATCAGTTACATATAATTAGAGATGTTTATGAAAGTCTAAAATCAATAAAAACTTAAAAATATAACAACTATAAGATTTTGATAGACCCATATGTGCACTCTGCTTATGCCAAGCCGATTACAATTCTAATGGAGCTCGCATACCTAAAATAACATTCTTGTTAAGAACGGAAATGTCATTTTAGGTATGCGAGCTCCATTAGAATTGTAATCGGCTTGGCATAAGCAGAGTGCACATATGGGTCTATCAAAATATTATATTGGCAACTTTGTCGATCGGTGAAAATTTTGAGATATCAATTTTCTTGGCATAACATAATTTCTTTGCGGTTATAATGCAAATCACTAATACATCTATACATTTTCATTTATTTTAGTAGTATTTTGATTTATAGTATAAACTTCATATTTCTCAGTACAAGATTGAATTTTTTCCTAAAATAGTACTAACCGCCATTATTATAATTTAGGATTAATTTAGGGAAAATTTCATTAGCATCCACTTAGTTCCTAATTTCTCGGAATGTTAGAAATTATTATAGCAATCGAAATTATTTGAAATAAATTATGCACCTCACGAACAATAATCCGCTTCAACTTCCGCTTTACTTAATATCGATACAACTTTAATTCGATGAATCATAAAATCTCAATAGGAAATCTCTTTGAAAATCGAAAACGTGCGAAGACGAATTTTGCTAAGATGCAATTTATCGAAATTATTCATAATGGCGACGAGGGGGCGGCTAATAATCGGGGAGTAAGGACGGAGGAAAAATAACTTGTATATCGATTGTTTTGTCCCGTGAGTTACTCATTTAAAATGAGTGAAGCAAAAAATATCGAATACGTATACACTGTATAATACACAATTATGTCTTTGTATTTGTATTTTTCTTCTGTTCGTATTTGTGTCATTTTTAATTGTGATGGTGCTTATTTCCTTTTCTCAACACATTACGTCTGCTCACGAGCTGTGGAGTGTTATTATTAGACATGCTAATGTATTTTATATTTAATATTTTTTTATAATAAATTAATTTTGTATGTTTATATGTTATATGTTTAAATTTCATAAATTTTAAAAATAAAATATTAATTATAAAGAAAATCGAAAAGAAATAAATATTTAAAAAGTAACACTATCTTGTAAAGGCCGATTCAGTGTTGCGTTAGTTTGTCTTTCATTCGTTTAAAGAATTTTTTCGGCCAATCATATTGTACCAAAATGACGAATTTTTCTTCATTTTTTTAAACAATACAAAAATATGGCATTTACAATGGTTAACCCTTTGAGTGCCAAAGACAATCGCGCTCCTCAATATAGGAATCAAAAATCTCATCAAGGGTTAATAGAATAAACAAAAACAATGACACGTGATTTGCATGTGTATAGTAAAGCAAGCGCATCACTAACTAATATAAACATAAATACTACTACTATATCTTTCCGGTTACACTCATTTCGTTTCACACATTTTGGGACAAAATCGATACACAGAGGTTTAATGACGTGGGCATGGGTGATAATGAACGGCAGGGTAATGATCGGGAGAGCAGCTAATGACCGGCGAGTAGCTAATAGGGGGCAATGGCCGGTGGTAATGACGAGAGTTATTATCCGGGGGGTGAAATACTAGACCCGTTGTTTGTATGTCGGTGTAGTATTATTTTTACCCGTGGATCTGCGATTCGCAACTATGACTTGATAAAGTTTTTCCGTTTTGTTGATTGATCTTTAGCTCCCTCAAAATTGCGTTCAAAATTCTTGGTTAATCTTGTTACATACATTTAGAAACAATATAACGCTTCGATACAAATGATGTGATCTCTAATTTTTTTGTTTTTTGGTCCGAAAGGGCAGTACTACATTATTAATCACAGATTAAAAATACGCGATTTTTAAAGGCGTGATATTGTGCGTCTCCAGTGCAATTACTATGAAGATTTTTATCAAGATGCCTTCATTAATTGACTATTAAAAATAACAATAATACTTTTTTATACTCCAGATTAAGGCTTCAAAGAGGTCATGGCAATTGATAAGGTAAAAACGGATGTATCTATGCAATTAAGATTATGTTTATGTTCATTTGCTGACATGCTGGAGCAAAACTGTATATAATAAATCCTTCTAATAAACGTCAAGTCAATTTTTGCAAGAAAAAATAACTTGTTCTTTTAAGATAATAGCATGTAGATGTAGCATAAGAAAAACTACTTAAGTTTTAAGACGTAAACATAATTAAACAGTTCTTTTGTTTTTATTATTTTTCTCCATCATAATTAATGCACGATAATAAATTTATAAGATTTATATTAATACAATAATAAATCTCATGAACATATAATAAGTAGCTGTGTAATTATTTATGGATAGACGAGTGTAGCATAAAGATGATATTAAAACTTTTAAGTGGATTATATCAATGTACGAGTATATAGTTCAGCATTATTTATAGACAAACAAAGTTATACATTGTGTCTTGTGTTATCAACAAGGAGCTGATATATACAGTGCTGGGAACAAAAATTGGGCAGACATATTTTATTGCAAATTGGAGTCTTTTTTTGGTAAAATTACAAAACTTTTGAAATCAATTGGCTTATTGTTTCATTTTAAATACACGTATGACGTAATTTTTTGAAAACAAAATGTATCTGCAATTTAGGGTTTTCGGTGTTTTGCCCCTAAATTGCAGGTACATTTTTGTTTCAAAAAATTACGTCTTACGTGTATTTTAAATGAACAATAAGCCAATCGATTTCAAAAGTTTTGTAATTTTAGCAAAAAATGACTCCAATTTGCAATAAAATATGTATGACCAATTTTTTCCCCAGCACTGTACAACTACGTAGATGTACATTGTTACGAAAACAGATCTTTGACATGTATTCTCTTGACATTTTTTTATAATTACATATGTAAGTACTTGTACATTAAGTTTCTTTTAAATGTAAAATACATGTACTAATCCCTGTTCTCTATAATCCTTTATTGATTATGCATCATTATTCGTTTAAAAATGTTAATCTCTTATTTATATGTTCATATTTCAAAAAATCTTACATATACGGTAGAATTTTATCTATAGTCCCGAAAATTTAAATTGTTAATGCTCTTTGTCCAAATTATGAATCACACGTCAGGCATTTTCTAGTCGAATAAGGAATTTACCCGGAGGTGTCAATCAAATTTTGAAAAAGATCTTTCGTTTTAAGGAATAAAAAGATTTAATAATTTTAAAGATTATGTGACAACCCTCAACATACGCGAATGCATGAATATTGAGCATAGTATGATGGTGGGGGGGAGGGGGTCGGGTTCGTCGGCATGGTCGTAGGTGTTCCCAAGACTACACCATATAGTATTAACCGATTTAATTAATAAAATAATATAAGATTGTGATCGCGCCATTATATTTAATAACTAACTGACCAACAACTTTAATGCCATCCTCACTATAACATCATTTAAACAAAACAAAAAAATCGTAAAAACAAACGTTAAACAAACAAAATTAAACAAATGTTGTAGAAAAAATCTGTTCCTAATTTAATTAGAAGTAAGGAATTTACAGTACAAGAAAATCCCATATTTTATTGACAACTAAAATTCCTTTACGTCGAAAATTCCGTCGAATTCCGTTGCGTGCGCCGGACAATTTTACTGCACTTTAAATTGAAGTTAGCTAAGATTTATAGATACTAGCAATTGTAACGATTGTAACAGCTGTAGTAAAAAATCCATTGCGCCTAAGTGTGGGTTATGTAGTATTTATGGTGAATATAATTACTCCTTACCTACAGAAAATGTTAGCAAGTAATAAAAACGAAACGAAAAGCAGTATGATTACGGTGGCTTAATCAAAGCATTGGCGGCTTAAATATGCTAGTGAAGTTTATCCAAACTAATCCACAAAATACAACAACAACACACTTATTGTTATAGTACTGGTGAAAGTAAACATTCAGGCGAATTTATATTAAGTAATTTAGAGGTGAAGTTATTTTTTAATTGGCCTTAGGGATATTCCAAAGTCATTCTAAGTATTTTCTAAGCATTTAGCATGAACTTTAGTGATACTGGTAGACTAATGAAACAAAACGGAGTGTCCCAAGCAAGTTATATGATTTTACCTAATGTGTCTGACAGGGTGTTCTATGAGTTTAAAAAATGTAATTTTTTTAATAGGGCTTAGGTACATTCCAAAGTCGTTCTAAGTATTTTTTAAGCATGCAGCATGAACTTCAGTGATACTGGTGGACTACTGAAACAAAAAAGAATGTCCCAAGCAAGTATTACGAATTTCTAATGGGTCTGACAATGTGTTCCATGAGATTTACACTACAATTGCCATGGTCGTCTCCACGCCAATTAGAACTATTACATTAAATGATGAATCAGCCGCTGACCATGATCTTTTTAAATATTTATGATCATTTCGGGTAAAACCAATCTGAGGGACCCTTCCATTACTATAGATTAAATGTATGCATATACAAACAATACCACGTTATTTCATTCATTAACCAACGTCAACGGCATATACCTTTTCGTTTTTTCTGCAGATAGTTTTCCAAACCCAGCTACTAACAGTTTTGTTCTGTAATTGGCAATTTAAATTTTCATACGAATGACTTTGAGGCAAATGAAACTTCCGACGCAGACTCAGGCAGGTACGACATGTACCTTTGATATCATAAGATCTGTACCTTTATTTATCATAAGAAAAATTGACACAGCTGTTGGTAATACTGCATTACATAGTTTCATTTCTTCTTCAGAAACGCTGTAATGTGAGTAATGCGAATAAACGCTGTAATGTGCTGTAATGAGATTGTCAATGCCTTCAAAACTATGAGCATCAGTAAGTGGAAGATGCTTAATTAAATTGCCGGCTTCGCTCTTTATATATTCCCGAAGTCTAACTTTGCTTTTAATTACGCACCAAATTTTACTTCGATTTCGAAATTCTCATATTCAGCAGCATAATTCCATGGTAATTGTCTTAAATTCATCCAATGATTCTCGAGCCCCCGGTAATCGAATTGGTACGGCCTTTGTTACCTCACCACCTTAGCGGGTCTTTTGCTTGATAATGGCTAATTAACACGACTAAGTTTTAAAACCAATTTTTCAAAAAAAAAGTTTAAACAGATGAAAACTATTTGCGTGCAAGTTACGTATTTTGTTCAGCGTATTGTATAACCAATATTTGAACAGATCCAAAAATGAATATTTTAATCCAAATATATAACATTCCAAATAAAATTTAAAATAACGAAATTCGTAATGTTTTCGCAACACGTTTCGATTTACCAGCTTGTGTAAATAGCAATCCCGGTATATAAAGTCCGCGAATTTCAATAAAGTTATTCAGTTCATATTAAGTTTGCACGTATACCGAACAGATCTAAATTAACATGAAATACACAGTTTTATTCCTTGTTATCGTGGGCATCGCCGCTGTAAGTATATCAAAAAAAATATAGAATAAAATAAATTTAATCTGGTTTGAACTTTTATCGTAGACCTTCGGTGCTCCGCGATATTCTTCACCCCCTACAACCTCTTCTGCTGAAACAACAACTATACCTACAACTGTGGCAGTACCTGTAACTGGAACCCCCATCGTTAGAATTAGCAGCACCGAAAGCGCTGATGATATCGCCGCATTTCTGACAAGTCTTGCTCAAGCTCTTCCTATTTTAAACACTTTGCTTAGTTCACAGACTCAGGGTTAAAAATCAAATTTTGTTAAGCAAATACTAAACTACGAGTAAATAACTTAGTCATCACTGTTTTGGCCGAGGTGTTTTGAGTATGTTTATTTAAATAAAAGATTTTTCCTCAAAAATTGTTGGTTTAATTTGACCCTTATGTCTACGAATAGGCTGGCCCAATTTTTTTTTGATCTTGAAAGTGGTTTTTGAAAGATTATTCCAACTGTATTTTGTCAGAAGCCATTATAATTTCGACGAATTATTTCAGAAAATGTTCTATTTAAAAAGGAAATAATTGTTCTAAGCCCCGAAGAAAGCACTCTTTTTACATAACTAACTGGAGCTATCAAGCAGTTGAACACACATACAACGTTCAATTGTATTTCGAACAATTATTCTAATTGAAAAACGACTGGTAAGATGATTTTGATAAGCGGCGAAGAGGCGTACCTGTATATTGTCTGGCTAAGAAGAGCAACAGTGGAAACAACTCGAGGAAGCCTATGCCGAAACAGCTACCAACACACTTGGGGTACCAAAAATTCAGAATCCTGGATCAATGATATAACATGGAGGAGACAATTGAAGAATGCCGGCAGGTAACTCAAATTGAAAATGTGCTAACAAAGTACGTCGGAGCTGAAAGGTCGATACGAAAATACGCCACGAGAAATGAAGAGAACGGCAGGGAGTGGCAGCAGGCAATACTTTGAAAACATACTCGGCAGAAACCTACAAAATTCACCAACACCCTACTAAATAAAACATGTATCTGGTTAAATTTTAACATTCATCCATCGTGTTAACATCCATCCTCCACCGCAGTGAGAAGTTCAGCAAAGTGATGTCATTGCTAAAATGAAGAATAACAAGACAAAGAATGGGCAATATACAAGCTGAAATATTCAAAGGAGGCAAATCGATAACTGCGAAAGCTCTAGCACCAGAAATCACAGAAGTGTGAAATTCCGGTAGAATACCTTAAAAATAGAAAGAAGGTTTGACTATAACGTTTCCCAAGAAAGGTGGTCTAAGAGAATGCAAAAATTGCCGGGATATATCCTCTTCGGAACTTAACCTTAAAGAGAAAACGCACGATATACAAAAAACATCAATCAATGTTTCAGTCAACTGTATTGGTAAACGGCCGATATAACTGTCATGAGCACGAGTTAAGCTGCTGCACCTCTTTTCCACCAAGGGAAGGGATCAGCAAGAGAGGTAGGTAAAGGATTTTAAAAATTTCTAATTTTGCACATTTCGCAACGATTTGCGCCATTACCATATAAACTCTTGAGGTCGAATTTTTAAATGCGAATTAGAATGAATTCCATCTTGAAATGGTTTCATTTGCAAAGGAATCATAGAATTTTGATGATTGCTTTCAAGTACGTAAATATGGGACATATATGAAGTCGGTCAGTGAAAATGAATTGGAATACGATGGCTATTACCTGCCACGTCATGCGGCTACCAACAGTTCAAGTATACTACAACCAAATTGAGAGTCATCTTACATCGTCTCTTGCATGAGATATTATCCCGTTTTAGAATTTACAAGGTTTCTTTCACGGCTGACGTTGAAAAGATGTTTCGGCAGGTCCTAGACGCAGAACAAGATACAAGATATATGGAGAGATGAATATTATGGAGAGACTCGCCAGGGGTACCATTCACGACTTATCAATTACGAACCGTGACCTACCTAGCTACAAGGTCACTAAACGAAGCTACAGTCAAATACGTAGAAGAATTCCCGAAAGCAGTAAGTCGAATCAAAACCAATACATATGTAGATGACTTAATGACTGGTGCCGACACAATAGGAGAAGCAACCAAAATAAAGGAAAACATCAATACCATACTCCCGAGTTTCGGGTTTTAGCTGTAAAAATGTTTATCCAATGCACCAATATTATTGAACCCACCAGAAGTCGCAAAGAAACCCACTCATGAAAAAATTATACGTGAAATCGAAGGAACCAACTCAACCAAAGTATTAGGACTTCATTGGTACCCAACAAAGAACTGTTTCAAATTCAGAGTAAGCCTAAATGAAAATTCTATCATGACAAAACGGGGTATTCTATCGGAGGCAAGTCGACTATATCATCCATTGGGGTGGTGTGCCCCAATAACAGTCAAGTTTAAAATATTTTTACAAAGTTTGTGGATAAAGAATTTAGAATGGAATGACGAAATTCCATCAGATTTAACAAATGATTGGCTAACTTTAAGAAACAATCTACCAAAAATAGGAGAAATCGAAATCGAAAGATACTTAGGTGTAGCACACAATGGAAAAATAACAATGTATGAATTCTCTGATGCTTCTAGACATGCTTATGTGGTGGTGGTTTATGGCAAAATAATAAATCTAGATGAAGTTTCTATAGTTAAACTACTTTCGGCGAAAACAACAATCTACTCCTCGTCGGGAATTGTGTGGAGCATTACTTCTAAACAGTCTGCTCTTAACAGTGAAGAAAACCCTAAAACTCGAAATGGTTGGAACTACGGCCTGGAATGATTTCATCATCGTACTCGATTGGTTATCTGCTCATCAAACGAAATGGAATACTTTTGTAGGAAATAGAACTGGCGAAATTCTCAGTAACAAGAGTAAATCGCAATGGAGACATGTCGACTCTGAAGATAACCCGACTGACTGTGCTTCTAGAGGGATTGAGCCTGAAAGGCTATAAAATTTTACCTTGTGGCGGAATGGTCCGAATTGGCTAATGAACAGTGAAGATTGGCCAACAAATCAAGTGAATCACCCAAACACAACAAAAGAAATGCGTATCCAATCACAGAACATCCAAGTTTCACAATCCAATATACTAGATGATCTAAGCAACAAAATATCCATCCACTTTGCTGAAATTGATAAGAATTTTGGCTCACATATTCCGCTTTATTAACCTAAAATTGAAGCGAGTTCCAAAAACTGCGGTCAAACTATGTCTGTCTAATCTGGAATTAAAACATCCGCAGCTACTCATCTTCAAGTATATACAGTCAAAGCACTTTGACCCAGAAATAAGATTACTAATGTCAAAAAAGGAATTACTAGCTTCCAGTAAACTATATTGTCTCAAACCTTTCCTGGACGAATCGGGCCTGCTACGAGTTGGAGGCAGAATTGTCAATGCAGCAATTACATATAACGTGAAACATCCAATTATACTGCCAGCCAAGAACGACCTAACCGAGTCCATTGTGTGTACAGACTAGTTCGAAAGCATAATTCGGTGCATAATTGTGTGAAGTGTGTGAAATACAAGGGAAGAGAGATGAAGCAAGTGAAGAGCGATCGTCCAAACCCAAGGGTTGAATTAGTGAGACCATTCCTCAATGTTGGTCGTTTCACCAGAGGTAGAGGGCTGCAGAAAACTTAGCACCAAAGCTGTTCATATTGAACTAGTCACTGGTCTTACTACTGATTGTTATATTGCCGCACTTCGACGATTCATTGCGCGAAGAGGAGTATGCAAGGAAATACAAAGTGACAACGGAAAAACCTTCATATTCCTAAACCAAACTATTAATGTCGTTTCTAAATTTTTATTGACAGGTGAGGTTCTATTTAAATTTATTCCACCAAGCGCACCTCATTTTGGTGGTATCTGGGAGGCAGCAGTCAAGAGTGTGAAGTACCATCTTAGGCGAGTTATAGATGGACACGTCCTTACTTTAGAAGAAATGTCGACGCTGTTGGCTGAGATAGAAGCAATGCTAAACTCCCGACCGATTTGCGTACTCTCGATTGATGGTCTTGATTACTTGACGCCAGGACACCACTTCCTGTTTGGTCGACCCACAACTCAGCTTCCTATATACCGATAATTTAGAAAACATCAAATCATCCAAGTTATCCCGATGGCAGATGGTGCAAAAAATGAACCAGCATATTTGGAGAAGGTTAGGTTAAATACTAAGAGTATTAAACAAACCTGCAACGCAGAAGCAAATGGCATAGACGAGAACACAATATTAAAATTGGTGATACTGTCGCCATAAAGGAAAATAATTTATCGCCGTCGAAGTGGTTAATGGGAAAAATAACTGAAGTGCATCCTGGATCAGATGGTACCATCAGAGTAGTTACACTAAAAACAGCTCACGGCATTTTGAAACGTCCAATACATAAGTTATGCCTGAAAACCAGTATGTAGAATCATCTGATTCAAGCGGGCCGGAATGTTGTGGCCACTGTTGGTCAAAATACCCAAAATTAAAATAAAAACACAATTAGTTTAAGTAACCTAAAAATGTTAAATTTAAACTTATCGTAAAATTAATCCATATGTTACACCTGGTAATGTGAAAGTAAAATTGTTATTGTTAATTATGTAATTGTTTATATTCATTTAATGACAGATAAATATTAATGTCAAATTCTAGTACATCAAAAGTACTTGTACAATTAAAGTTAGAGTGCCTTTTATGTAATTTCCAATCCACTACTAACTGTTGAGTTAATCTGGTACAAATTGAAAACCAATAATTGTAATTTTTTTTAACTACATAAAATTTCTATTCTCAAAAAATCGTCAAGGCGTTAACACAAAATAAAATATAAAAAATAAAATTAAATAAAATTGCAACCTATTTACCGTACACCTTACTTACCTGAGTACATCAGCATACATCAGACTTCACTTTTATTCATGGCATCGAATTTAGGTGTATTACGTCATTGAGGATTGGTCACTGATAGTTTTGGTACCAATGTAGATAAACGCATTGTTTGGAAAGAGATATATGAGTAAAATTTTAATGAACGTTTCATTGCTTAGGTACCTGCATTTGTGGGAACGGTTGCTCAGGGACGGATTTAAATTTGTAGCCCATCAAGTTCATAGCAGTGGAAGTTTGCTCCGATTGTCTAGAGTTTCTTCCAGCACCAATTATTTTAGAATTTTTTTGTTTTTTCGCATTTGTTATTGTTCCAAGCCGGATGACATAGCTCGAATAATCAGTAAGCTACAAGCCCAGTTACATCAAGCGGTTCTTTTCCTTTTGCAGGTGTAGCCGGACATCATTTCGTCGAATGTGTCGACGCCGCCTTTGTATTCGTAGTAATCATGGATGATAATTGGTTTTTCATTGCTTCATTTATCTCCTCGGTTGCATTTGCAGGCGACATTAGAAACTAATAATTTTTTTAAACAAGTAGAGTCATCCGAGAAGCAGAAAACGGAAGTAAACATACCTTTTTTCTTAGCTTCTCCGACCGATGCGAAAAATCAGGGTATTTCGCGATTATTTGATCTAATTGTACCAACTAGTTTTGTATTGCGGGCCCACAAATTTTTTGCCAATGAATAATTTGTAAAATAGTTATCCAAGGTAATGTTCGCGGCAATATTTAAATAGCGTCCGCGTACCCCTGTGGTTTTTGCATCTATAAGCCAACAAATGTTAATCCCCTACTTGCCTGGCTTGGGTGGTATGTATTGGCGAATGTGCACCTATTTCTGGAAGTCACCAACTGCTCATCAATCGTGAGTTCTTTAGGTGGAATGAAAGGCAAATTAAAATTTATTTTGAATAGAGACCAAATATTGCGAATTGGAGCCTACTTATCATCTCGCAACCGATCCAAATCGATCCAAGCTTTAGCTGTCACTAAATTTGATGTCTCTGCGCCAGCGTAAAGTAATATGCCGATAAACGCATATATTTCATCCACATTGGTATCTCGCCAAGGTCTCAATATTTTCAGATTATGTGCTCGTTTGTTTTGTTTTTATTAGTTTCCAAAACAATGCATTTCATAATGGTGGTTAGGGAAAGATGCTTGAAGACATCGTGCTTTGCAGTAAATGTCTCAGTGCTACAAGGAATGGAGTCCAATCTCATCTTTTTCAATTTTTCAATTATCGCTTTCTCTGCAGCAGAAAGCACCGACCACCAAATAATTTTATAGTTCCTGCCTACCCGTGTTTTATAGCCACGATTTGCCTCGATTGCTGCTTGTCGCCATTCCTCTGACTCATCTTCGTTAGCACTACCATCAATATTTTTCATATGATGAACAATTTCTACAAAATGAATGTGCCAATCAGACTCGCGATCTCTATAATTGGCTCCATCAACCAATAATGACACCCATCAATTGGTTCTTCCTCTGTAGTCAATTCGCGATGAATATTTGCCAATTAAAGAATTCTATCCATGTTTTAGTTCGAAAAAATTAACACACAAAATTACATTAAACCACTCCACGTAATAGCTCGAATGAATTGAAAACAAATAAAAAAACAACAACAAAAATGTGAGATTAAAAAGGAGCATATTAGAGAGCGGATTCCATAAAAAATCAGCAGTCCTATACACGATTCTAAGGTTAATGATGATATAAGGTTGAGGTGTTACCTCGAAGGTAATGCCAATAGGTAATTTTTAAATGGTTAGATTTGGATTGGTAATGGAATTGGATAGAATTCCGTTACAATGAGTTAGAGGGTTTGCAGTTCTCGACCTGTCTCCTTTCATATTTCAGCTTGCATAAGGTCCGTTCCAGAGGTCTTGTTATTTTTAATTTTAGCAACCGTGGATGAGTGTTAGCGTTGAAGGAGTGTCGCCAACATATTCCTTCCATTCCTTTGTTTGGCATATTTGCAACTTGAGTTGCCAGCGTTCTTCAATTTTCTTTCTAATTTTATGACTGATCCAGAGTTCACGTCTGAATTCTTGGTACTCGTCCGAGTGTGTTGGAAGCTGCTTCGATATAGGCTTTTTTACATTGTTGCTCTATACTGATGGCTGCATCTTTTTTGGTTTGGAGGCTGACCTTGAGCGCTTCGCAAAATGTTTTCTGCACCAATGGGCAATGAGTGACATTTTTCAAAGTCGTGAGAAATTTCTTATTGATCATTACGTGATCTATTTGGATCGTTGTTCTGCCATCATGTGATGTCCATGTGTATTTGTGTATATTTTTGTGTGGAAATTTACTGACTCGTATGAATAGTTGGTTTGTGCAGAAGTCGATGAGTCGTTTTTCTGTGTGCCCTAGTGATTGTGGCTTGTAGTTGTTTATAGAACTCATCCTTAGTTGTTTCATCTGCGTCTTTTGTTGGGGCATATTACTGAATATTTGGTTGTGTTTCGAAATTTTGAAAGAGATCTTGTTGCCCTTCATCGCCTTAGCTGTTGTTAATATGCCCATACATTATTCATCGCGTCAGAGTATATAATCAGGTAATTTACTTCGCTTGTGCTTATTTCACCACTGTTTTTCCATTTCACTTCACTGAGACGATAATTTAGATTTTGTAACGTTTCATTTCTTTCTCTGATTGTGCTAGCGTTGTTGCTTCTGTTAGAGTTTTGATGTTCCAATTTCCGATTTGCGTCCGTCCGTACGATAGCCGAGGGACGATATTTGCGATTTGCAATATTTATTGTAGTATTCGTTTTTCTAATCATTTTGAATTCGGATTAATGAATGATTGGTCCAATTCTAGATAGGGCTTCTGAGCAAGGTATACTGGCATACTGGGGAGGGAGTTTCATTCCATTTCATTACTTCCCAAATGGTGATGCAGTTGTTGTTGTCTACCTCCGCCACTCGTCCCTCATTTCAAGAAAACTCCTGTGAAAAAGGACTAGGAAAATCAAACATTGGTTGATAATAAATTGGTGAATGTCTCGGACAAATGTAATCCTGAGCTAACCTAAACAACGTGGATATCGCTTACATTAAAAAATCACCACCTGTACTCTGGTTCAAGACCATATTAATCACAGTTATCGGACAATTTTAGTCTGGAAAAACCACATTATCTACACACGCACATAGTTTTTTGATTTTTGTTTAATTTGGGTTGTAATACATTTATCTTACAAGTTGTACCCCAACTACGTTGCTCAAGGAACGGACGTTAAAATCAAAAATGAAGTATTCGTTCCGAAAAATTTCGCGACAGGCGGCACATTTGGCGTAGTGAATTACTTTTAAACCATAGCTGAATTTAGCCTCGTACAGCGTTATGATAATCGATTAAGCTCGGGAAAGTACATTGTAAACCAACATTTTATTTGTTATCGTTACAAAACTAACTTGATTTGAAAACGACTTAGAAGATTCTCCCATTTTCCGAATTCCTTTTGCGAAGGTTACATCACCGCCAATACAGAATCGAGTGTGAACGGTTGCGGGAGCAATTTACACAGGAAAACTATAAGATGGCGACCCGGTACAGAAAAACAATGAAACTAACCACAAAAAGCAATAATCAATTGTCTACGATATTTTCGACACCTACGAGTACATGTAGACAATACAGATATACGCGTAGACACGCAACACTGGTTAAGACATATCGTTTTTAGTTTTCAATACAACTTTACGGGCTAAGCGTCATTTCACTCACTTTACAACAATACCATCAAAAAATGTCCATCTGGTGAAGTGTAAACCTATATTTGGAAAAATAAGACTCTATTTCATAGATTTCTTAGATACGGAAAAGAACAACTTACAACTGAGTACTTAAATATACTTCCGTCATTTTTGAAGAGCAATGGCTAGTTTAGATATAAATTTTTGTATAATTCGAAAAATGGTTGATTTCGATTTTCCTCTATTGAATAGGTTTCGATCAGTCTACTAGAAAGCTTTTTAAAAATAATTAAATTTACCGAAAAATTGAATTAAGATTGACTTTTCCCCAACAATTGGAACGCAGGCCCTTTGAGGATAACGCGGTTCCAATTGAAGCACTTCGTGCAGGATCGACTAATTGCGAAATTTTTTTAGGTTTCAGTTTTAGTATAAACTCGTCTAAGTTTAGTTAACACATATTTATTAAAAATATCTTGTTGAACTTTTCTTTTAAAGTTGATTTGCTGCAACTGGAAGAATTAAATTTCCACACTAACTTGCAAGAAGCTCTTATTATCCTCCCCGCTAAAACCAGTGATGTCTTTAATATAAATATCCGGGCGTTCTAAACTAGAACTAGTCCCAATATCAATTTCCAAGCTGACTGCGTCGTCTACAACACTAATAAATTCGTTAAGAGCAGCGGGAGCACCGAAGGTCTACGTTAAAAGTTCAAACCAGATTAAATAAATTTTATTTTATATTTTTAGCTGATATACTTACAGCGGCGATGCCCACGAGAACAACGAATAAAACTGTGTATTTCATGTTAATGTAGATTTTTTTGGTGTACTTTCAAACTTTAAAGTTAATTTGAACTGAATAACTTTATTAACTTCACGGACCTTTTATACCGGAATTGTTATTTACGCAAGCTGCTAAATCCAGAAATTTTAAGAAAAAATTTCAAATTTTCTTATTGTCAATTTTATTTGAATTAGAATAAATTTCGATTAAATTAGTCACTTTTGTTAAATTTCTTACGAACTGTGCAAATATTTATTTGTTGGAATGTTGTGCCTAATACATTCAAAAAATAAAATTATTGCATAATACGGAAATAGTACTCAAATAGTTGTTCATCTGTATAAATATTTTTTTGAAAAATTGGTTTTAATATTTGGACGTGTATCTGAGTGAAAGAAGACAGAGTAAGACATCACATGTATACCCCTATTCCCGTAGTCGCATCACTTCTTGTGACGTGACTACTCATCTTCTTGGTTACTAGATTATTAAATCGAAACCTACAAAATAATTGTTTACAAAACTAGAGGACTAGAGCCCTTAATAAAATGTAAACTAATTTTTAGTTATTGAAGAACCACACGAAAACCAGCCTGAAATGACCAAATGACCTAATGAAATTATAAATTATTGTGTAGTTAGTTTGTGGTTACGAGAAGTTGCTTTACATGACCCATTGTCGTTCGACACACAAGATGACACACGGATTTTGAAATTTTCTGATCTAGCTATATTATGCTAAATGGCCTAAAATATGCGAACTTATGGTTTAAGGAGCCCGATATTATTTTCCACTACGACTCTCATTGAGATAGGGCTATTAAGTACGTGGTTAGAATCTAATTCAACGTTATATTAATTAGCTTTCTTCGTTTAAGGGCGTTTACGTGTCGTCTACTAATTTTTACCTGATTAACGTGGTCTCGTGGGTTATTTAAAAACACGGTGAATATTTCACTTGACTGCACTTCCATTGTTTTTCCAGCGATGTTACTGCCTAGTACAGTTTTTTGCATGATTAGATGATTGTTTATGATGATCTTTCCTTCCGCTAGTAGATCAAAAAACTTGTCTGCTCCTTTAATCATTTCGATATCATTATCAGAGTAAAAATGTGAAACTGCTAACTCGTATACTGTATTTTCGGAAAAACGTAGGCTTTGATGTGTAGACAGGGTTCATTTTTGTCTCACGGTGTGATTTCTAGAGTCACTGCTCCCTTCGTATATCCACTTGCTGCCGCACCGATACCCGTGATGGCAATCACAGATGACCAAACGATTCCGATAGTTGGACTCATAAAGTTATTAGTATTGGTCGACTTTTCAGACCAATCCGAATCGTGCGGGATTTATGAGTTTCTAATCAATTTTTGCAATAAATCGATACTTAAAGATGTCCAAACGGAGGCGATTCCTCAATGGCAGATGACCAATCGGTTCCGATCGCTAGATTTGTGATACATTGTAAAATATTTCACATAGTGCGCTGCTGCATATTATTCTAAACAACGTTTTGCATTTAATTGTTGCCAAGTTATGATGAACCAAAAAATTCAATTAATTTTAATTTTATGTCTACACCATTTTAGAGACAATTCTTTCAAAAACATATATTTTTATCTAAATAGTTTATTCCAATTGGAGTTATTGTTAATTTCGTGAAATTAAATTCCCATATAAGCGACAAATCTGATTTTATTGAAAAATATCATGTTGATTTCGTTTTATCGCAATAAAATGAGTGGTAAAATGACCTATTGGTGACCAAATGCAAAAATGTGTTAACCAATCCTTACCTAACGATAACCAAATTTTTCTAATCAAAATGAGGTGCTAAAATGGAGGAACTTACAGATAGGCTACTTTTTGGGATTATCACATATTTAACTGGTGCTACCTTCGACTTACTGCTGAATAATGTGATCTTGCCGCATAAAAGCCTTGTCTCCGGTTCAGTAGAACTGCACCTTAATGACCACTTCCGTATCTTAATTTTATTTAATTCTCGTATGTCTTTATACCATCCTATTCATTTTTATCTTGTCGAGCAATTGATCATCGCACTCTAGTTTTGTTTTTCACAATTCTTGGATTATAATATTAATGGGCACTCTCACTCAATAGCTCCGTTTTGAAAATTGTATATCTTGAAAAATGTGGGCTTCAAAGATGAAGTTGTTATGTTGTGGACCTCACGCTGACCGAACACTTTCACTAGATGAGGCCGGTCGAACATTGCTCGGTTATTTGTCATAATATTATTTGTCGGTACGTCATTTAGTAACTCGCTTATTTTCAATCTCGTGTGCTGCCACTGGATCCACTACCATTTGCAATCTTCTGGCGAAATTTAAAATTCCTATCCTATAAAATACCTGTGCGGGGTCTTTAATATCCTGGCTTCATCCTTTCGCTGCCTAGCTTATTCCTCGATGAACATTTTATGGTATATAGTTCTTTAAAGGCTGGATTAGATAAGAAGTTGATCTCGATGATCCGTAATCTGCCCATCGCCAATCGCAATGATTTTGGTAAGCTGCATGGTGCTTCATAAATAAATCTCGAGAGGCATTTTTCCAGATAGGATTATTTGCTTTCGTTGGAGAATTTGAAAAAATTTGAGTAACGCCATTTAGAACTTTCTAAATCACCGAGTACATTAAATGATGAATCGGCTGCTAAGCATGATCTTATTTAAATATTTATGATCATTTCGGGTAAAAGCAATATGAGGAACTTTTTCGCTAGTTATATGTTAAATGTATGCGTTTCTACGTTTCAGCGTTGCAGCTACTAACAGTTTTGTTCTGTAATTGGCAATTTAAATTTCCGTACGAATGGCCTTAGAGGTATCAGAGTTTGCCAATACCTTCAAATTTATAAGCATCAGTAAGTGGAAGATGCTTAATTAAATTATCGGCTTCGCTCTTCATATATTCCCGAAGGGATTGAATTTTTAGTTAGGTCACATTTCTACGATCGTGACACTCATATTGGGTCGTATTTAAGATTTCATTAAGATTAGTTTCAGGCCGAGCTTTTTCATGTGCTTTTAACCAAGCACCAAATTTTACTTCGATTTCGAAGTTTTCATTTTCAGCAGCACTGATCGTTTCTTCAGGTTTTAAAGCAAATAATTCCATGGTAAGGCCCTTAATTTCATTCGATGATTATCGAGCCCCCGGTAATCGAATTGGTACGGTCTTTGTTATCTCAACGCCTTGGCGGATCTTTTGCTTGGACTAACTGACACGACCAAATTTTAAAACCAATTTTTAAAAAAAAAAATTTAAACAGATGAAAACTATTTGCGTGCAAGTTACGTATTTTGTTCAGCGTATTGTATAACCAATATTTGAACAGATCCAAAAATGAATATTTTAATCCAAATATATAACATTCCAAATAAAATTTAAAATAACGAAATTCGTAATGTTTTCGCAACACGTTTCGATTTACCAGCTTGTGTAAATAGCAATCCCGGTATATAAAGTCCGCGAATTTCAATAAAGTTATTCAGTTCATATTAAGTTTGCACGTATACCGAACAGATCTAAATTAACATGAAATACACAGTTTTATTCCTTGTTATCGTGGGCATCGCCGCTGTAAGTATATCAAAAAAAATATAGAATAAAATAAATTTAATCTGGTTTGAACTTTTATCGTAGACCTTCGGTGTTCCGCGATATTCTTCACCCCCTACAACCTCTTCTGCTGAAACAACAACTATACCTACAACTGTGGCAGTACCTGTAACTGGAACTCCCATCATTAGAGTTAGCAGCACCGAAAGCGCTGATGATATCGCCGCATTTCTGACAAGTCTTGCTCAAGCTCTTCCTATTTTAAACACTTTGCTTAATTCACAGACTCAGGGTTAAAAATCAAATTTTGTTAAGCAAATACTAAACTACGAGTAAATAACTTAGTCATCACTGTTTTGGCCGAGGTGTTTTGAGTATGTTTATTTAAATAAAAGATTTTTCCTTAATAATTGTTCGTTTAATTTGACCCTTATGTCTATGAATAGGCTGGCCCAATTTTTTTTTTGATCTTGAAAGTGGTTTTTGAAAGATTATTCCCACTATATTTTGTCAGACGCCATTATAATTTCGACGAATTATTTCAGAAAATGTTCTATTTAAAAAGGAAATAATTGTTCTAAGCCCCGAAGAAATCACTCTTTTTTCATAACTAACTGGAACTATCTGTGCTGAAACTATTAAAGCAATTGTACACACATACAACGTTCAATTGTATTTCGATTTTGATAAACGGCGAAGAGGCTTACCTGTATATTGTCTGACTAAGAAGAATAACAGTGGACACAACTCGAGGAAGCCTAATGATAAAACATGGGGGAGACAATTGAAGAATGCCGGCAGGTAACTCAAATTGCAATTGTGCTAACAAAGTACGTCGGAGCTGAAAGGTCAATACGAAAATACGCCACGAGAAATGAAGAAAATGGCAGGGAGTGGCCGTAGGCAACCACCGTGTTAACATCCATCCTCCACCGCAGTGAGAAGTTCAGCAAAGTGATGTCATTGCTAAAATTAAGAATAACAAAACAAAGAATGGACAATATACAAGCTGAAATATTCAAAGGAGGCAAATAGATAACTACCAAAGCTCTAGCACCAGAAATCACAGAAGTGTGAAATTCCGGTAGAATACCTCAAAAATAGAAGGAAGGTTTGACTATAACGTTTCCCAAGAAAGGTGGTCTAAGAGAATGCAAAAATTGCCGGGATATATCCTCTTCGGAACTTAACCTTAAAGAGAAAACGCACGATATACAAAAAACATCAATCAATGTTTCAGTCAACTGTATTGGTAAACGGCCGATATAACTGTCATGAGCACGAGTTAAGCTGCTGCACCTCTTTTCCACCAAAGGAAGGGATCAGCTAGAGAGGTAGGTAAAGGATTTTAAAAATTCCTAATTTTGCACATTTCGCAACGATTTCGCACTTTAACTGTAAGATATACATAAATGTGCTTCATTACCATATAAACTCTTGAGGTCGAATTTTTAAATGCAAATAAGAATGAATTCCTTCTTGAAATGGTTTCATTTGCAAATAAATCATAGAATTTTGATGATTGCTAACACAAATAATAATTTTCGGCATTATCAACATTATCTACTTTGTCGACGCCAGTTCTCAACATGTGTAGAATATTAAGTTTCCACGAGATGTATACAATACGGACAACACTGCCTACGAGTATTCGACGTTGTTTACGAGTAGTTGACGTTGTCGATGGATTTCTTCGTTAAAGAAGTGCAATCATGTAAAAATTAGTAGACGACACGTAAACGTCCTTCAACGAAGAAAGCTAATTAATATAACGTTGAATTAGATTCTAACCACGTACTTAATAACCCTATATCAATGAGAGTCGTAGTGGAAAGTAATATCGGGCTCCTTAAACCACAAGTTCGCATATTTTAGGCCATTTAGCATAATATAGCTAGATCAGAAAATTTCAAAATCCGTGTGTCATCTTGTGTGTCGAACGACAATGGGTCATGTAAAGCAACTTCTCGTAACCACAAACTAACTACACAATAATTTATAATTTCATTAGGTCATTTGGTCATTTCAGGATGGTTTTCGTTTGGTTCTTCAATAACTAAAAATTATTTTACATTTTATTAAGGGCTCTGGTCCTCTAGTTTTGTAAACAATTATTTTGTAGGTTTCGATTTAATAATCTAGTAACCAAGATGATGAGTAGTCACGTCACAAGAAGTGATGCGACTACGGGAATAGGGGTATACATGTGATGTCTTACTCTGTCTTCTTTCACTCAGATATACGTCCAAATATTAAAACCAATTTTTCAAAAAATTATTTATACAGATGAACAACTATTTGCGTACAATTTCCGTATTATGCAATAATTTTATTTTTTGAATGTATTAGGCACAACATTCCAACAAATAAATATTTGCACAGTTCGTAAGAAATTTAACAAAAGTGACTAATTTAATCGAAATTTATTCTAATTCAAATAAAATTGACAATAAGAAAATTTGAAATTTTTTCTTAAAATTTCTGGATTTAGCAGCTTGCGTAAATAACAATTCCGGCATATTAGGTCCGTGAAGTTAATAAAGTTATTCAGTTCAAATTAACTTTAAAGTTTGAAAGTACACCAAAAAGATCTACATTAACATGAAATACACAGTTTTATTCGTTGTTCTCGTGGGCATCGCCGCTGTAAGTATATCAGCTAAAACTATAAAATAAAATTTATTTAATCTGGTTTGAACTTTTATCGTAGACCTTCGGTGCTCCCGCTGCTCTTAACGAATTTATTAGTGTTGTAGACGACGCAGTCAGCTTGGAAATTGATATTGGGACTAGTTCTAGTTTAGAACGCCCGGATATTTATATTAAAGACATCACTGGTTTTAGCGGGGAGGATAATAAGAGCTTCTTGCAAGTTAGTGTGGAAATTTAATTCTTCCAGTTGCAGCGAATCAACTTTAAAAGAAAAGTTCAACAAGATATTTTTAATAAATATGTGTTAACTAAACTTAGACGAGTTTATACTAAAACTGAAACCTAAAAAAATTTCGCAATTAGTCGATCCTGCACGAAGTGCTTCAATTGGAACCGCGTTATCCTAGAAAGGCCTGCGTTCCAATTGTTGGGGAAAAGTCAATCTTAATTCAATTTTTCGGTAAATTTAATTATTTTTAAAAAGCTTTCTAGTAGACTGATCGAGAGCTATTCAATAGAGGAAAATCGAAATCAACCATTTTTCGAATTATACTAGCCATTGCTCTTCAAAAATGACGGAAGTATATTTAAGTACTCAGTTGTAAGTTGTTCTTTTTCGTATCTATGAGATCTATGAAATAGAGTCTTATTTTTCCAAATATAGGTATCCACTTCACCAGATGGACATTTTTTGATTATATATAAAGTGCGTGAACTGCCGCTTAGCCCGTAATACAACTGAAAACTAGAAACGATATGTCTTAACGTTAACATTGAACACCAGGAATCGGTCTCAATGTGAATATGTCTTATGCAACTTCAAATTTTTGAATGTATTGTAGTTTTTAGTTTTTCTCAGAAATGTTACACGTACCAAATTACTTTACTTTCAAATTAAGTCCCAATGAACTGGTCCCAATTTATGGAAATAATTACATCAACTGGTAATTTGAAATAATCTAATGTTCAAATTGCACCGAAATACCTTCCACCGAAATGCTTCAACTACTATTCGATATATCGCAGGTCTAACTAAAACAAACTACCACTGACTGTGTCAGTCCTACTGGGAAATGCCTTGGATCACTGGTAAGCGCAAAATGCGCAAAAAATCAATTTTAATCTCAATCAATCAAGAACAATATTGCAAAAATGAAAGAACCACAATTAAATTACCTCTACCTCTAACGAGCGTTTGTATGATCGACTAACTTTGTTGATTGGTTAAGACGAACTGAATGACAATGAACGTACAATTTATTTTTGTTGAAATAAATTAGTTCGTTTAGCTTTGCTTGTATTCGTTCAAAGTTTTTTGGTTTTTGTTTTCGATTTAGAGAACTCGTCGTTTTGTTCCCGGACAGAGATTTTGTACGAAATTCTCATGAGAATTTGTATACGTATACGGTGTGTAATATTCACTTTTAGTATGTGTACTGTCATTTTCTATCTTTGTGTGTGTGTGTCAAATTCTCATGAAGTTTCGCCAAAATGTTGATTATATTTTATGAATGTGTATTATCGGTTGAAGAATACATGTGGATTCGCCAAAATGTTGACGCATCATGCGAATAAATAGAAGATGATAAGAAAATAGTTGCAATTGAAATTTGTTTTATGTTTTATGATTTATATTTGGATAAATTTTAAATCAAATAAATTGTATTAATGTTTTTGAATAAATATTAATATTTCCTATTTTAATTATACATTTATCTATATTTGTATGTGTTATTTATGGAAATAATATTGAGATGAAAAAGTTTAATTAATTATGAAGTGGATTAACTGAGGAAATATGAATGATAATGCAATTACTTTTAGATTTATTTCGTTATTTAGACTGGGTATTGCATTTTCAATGTTCTTGATTTCCCAGAACTTTCTTAGCAGTTTTTCAACGTGGTCTCGTTATCGGCTTCGCTCTTCATATATTCCCGAAGGAATTGAATTTTTAGTTAGGTCACACTTGTACGATCGTGACACTCATATTGGGTTGTATTTAAGATTTCATTAAGTTTAGTTTCAGGCCGAGCTTTTTCATGTGCTTTTAACCAAGCATGAAATTTTACTTCGATTTCGAAATTCTCAATCGAATTTTTACGGCCTTTGTTACCTCATCACCTTGGAGGGTCTTTTGTTTGGACTAACTGACACGATCAAGTTTTAAAACCAATTTTTAAAAAAAATATTTAAACAGATGAAAACTATTTGCGTGCAAATTACGTATTATGCAACATAAATATTTGTTATTGATTTTATTCAGCGTACTGTCTAACCAATATTTGAACAGTTCATGAAAATGAATATTTTAATCCAAATAAAATTCAAAATAACAAAATTTGTAATGTTTTCGCAACACGGTTCGATTTACCAGCTTGTGTAAATAGCAATTCCGGTATATAAAGTCCGTGAACTTCAATAAAGTTATTCAGTTCAAATTAAGTTTGCACGTATACCAAACAGATCTAAATTAACATGAAATACACAGTTTTGTTTGTTGTTATCGTGGGCATCGCCGCTGTAAGTATATTAAAAAAATATATAAAATAAAATTAATTTAATCTGGTTTGAACTTTTATCATAGACCTTCGGTGCTCCACACTATTCCTCGCCATACTATTATAGGCCACCAGTACAAACTACGACCCCCGTTTTAGCCCCAGCTGGAACAACAACTACACCTACAACTGTTGCAGTACCTGTAACAACTGCTACAACTACATTAGCAACTGCAAGTCTCAATACTACCGAAAATTCAGTTAACCAAACCATTGGTAGTGTACAAAACACATCTAGCTCGGCAATTGGCACTGCGTCTAATACTGGAACCGCCTCTGTTAGTATTACCAACACCGAAAATGCTGATGATAGCGCCGCACTTCTCACAAGTCTGGCTCAAGTTCTTGCGAGTTTAAACACTTTGCTTAGTTCACAGGCTCAGGGTTAAAAAAACAAATACTAGACTACGAGTAAACAACTTAGTCATCACTATTTTGGCCGAGGTGTTTTGAGTAACTTTATTTCAATAAAAAAATTTCCTTAAAAATTGTTGGTTTAATTTGACCCTTATGTCTATGAATAGGCTGACCGAATTTTTTTTGATCTTGAAAGTGGTTTTTGAAAGATTATTCCCACTGTTTCCCACTTTTGTCAGACGCCATTATAATTTCGACGAATTATTTCAGAAAATGTTCTATTTAAAAAGGAAATAATTGTTCTAAGCCCCGAAGAAAGCACTTTTTTCATAACTAACTGGAGCTATCAAGCAGTTGAACACACATTCAACGTTCAATTGTATTTCGAACAATTATTCTAATTGAAAAACGACTGGTAAGATGATTTTGATAAGCGGCGAAGAGACGTAGCTTTACCAGCACTTCAGATGGCCAAGTTACCCAAAAATTTCGACTGTTCACCATAGAATATTTTCCGTACCAAGATACCAAGATTATTTTTCGAGATATTTCAATGTCTTCAATTAAATCGAGCACTCTTTAGTCATGTCAATTGTGATGTGTAGCGGAATCATAAGCGAAATAGACTAGGGCCTGGCTAAACAATTTTAAGTCCAACGTTCAATTTATTTAGTTTCTTCGGAGATATAAAGCCGTGAAGAACCAAATTTAACGAAAAGTGTAACTACTAAAATGTGAAGCAATGAAAAAGTATAAATAGCAAACCTCTACCAAAAAAGATTACCAAAAATGTTTATTTAATAATTCTAGTCTAAAGGTTGGGGTTATTAAAAAAAAACTAATCTTCTTCTCGATTAAAAGAATCCCAGACATGTTACTACGTGTGGGAATATATCGCTTAAAATGGGACGGATTTAGCTGTTCGGATCAGAAGGGGCTTCACACAAGTTTTGACTCGGGAAATTCTTGGAAAAATATGGCCGATTCCAGGAATTTCAGAAAATAAATGTTAACAGAATTTTTTTAGAAGACAGTTCTTACTTTATTTTATAAATCAGGAAAATTTGCAAGCTCTAAATGTTTGCAGATTTACCATTTGCTGGAGTATCTAAAGTTCTTTCTGTGTGAGTGTATGTGCTTGTATGTTTTTCCGTGTGGGTGCCCGGGTATGAGTATATGTCCCTATGCATGTGTGTGTATGTGTCTGTATTCTAAAATTCTAAATTTAACGAAACTAAAGTCTTAAGTAACTCAATTCGTAAAATATTGCCCGTGTTACGATGCAACGAAATGATGTGGTCCTGGAAATTTTCCATCCATGAAGGTTGAAGCCCACTTCGTTAGCAGAAAATATTATAATATTGAATCATTGCCTTTGGGCGGCCGTTTTGAATAAATAATTATGAAATGTAATTTATCTAAAATTAACAGGAACCTAATTTGACAAGATGAACGAAGCTTTCACTATGACATTAACATATGGAGGAAAACATATTTCCTGATCGGAAGATGCAGCACCCAGGCAAGACATATACTCATCACAATATCATATTAACGTTATTGTGGCGACAATTTGTCAATAACATCAAAAACTCGTTGACAACGTCAACTAATCGTAAGCAACGTCGACTACTCGTAGACAACGTCGACGACTAATTGTAATTCACGCCAGCAGGTCGATTCTGACTTTCCCTAGGAAAAAGGAATTAGGAAAAATCTTTACATTGCATTTATGTCACAAAAATTCTTTTTCCATCCCAGACGAGTGGAAAGTAGTATAGCAGTAATAGTATTCAGAGGACCACATTATGGAGTATATATCTTGTTATATTTAGCCATTCCTTCAAAATTCATTACCATTCCAATAACACGAAACAGGCGTAAGCTTGAATTTTTTGAGACCATATTCGTAAGACACAATTTCCTAAAGGAAGGAGAAGGTGCCGGAAGAAATGCGACTAAATCTCGAAATCAAAAGCGATGTGAAAAAACCGATATGATTAGAATAATCCAATCATCAAACTTCAAGTGAAAACCAAAAACCGCGGGAGGGTCCCCATTCGATTGATGCACGACGTTGAACAGGACCTTCAAACCCTTGATTATTATGTTTGGTGGAATCTTGCTGCAGATCGCGTCAGATGAAGAAAACTATTCTGAAAATGCATTTCCCTATCACACAAATCCGAAAAAATTCCTTGGAAAATCGTTGGAGTCTTATGCGTTAAAGTCAATAAAATTCGATAAAATACTAAAATATAGGATAATTCAAAAATTATGCATTTTACTTGTAGTGTATAAAACTGTTATCTAAGGTTCCATGTTCTAAACTTGTTAAAAAAGATTTCGGCCTAAAACAACAAGCAATTGATGCCGATTCTTTTAAAAGTTGATAATGAGTGATGATGCTCATTTCCATCTAAACCGATATAAGCAAATTGAACAACACATGTCTTTCAAGAAAACCTATGTGTCTCCAGAACGAGTTACTTTCTGACGTAGCTTTAAGGATGGTGGAGTCATCAGACTATATAATGTGTGGCTTCAGCACGGCACGAGAAACAAAAGCCTTGTGACGACCAAAAATACAAATTTTTGAATTCAGACAAATTAGTGGCACAACACTCGGTTTTTTACTACATGTAAATGGTAAAAACCTAAACCGCGGCTCGTTTTCAAATCGCCAGCCATTTGTACTAAAACTGGCTATCTAATGTTGGTCCAATTCACCTAAAAGCTGTTATGTGAAAATTTCAATAAAGATTTGATCAATTGCATTCGATATATCGTAAGTCTAACTAAAAAAATATGACTGCCCGTGTGAGAGTTCCCACTTGAAAATTCTTTGGATCACTGGTAAGCGCAAAATGCTTAAATGTCTGATCAAGATGCTGATCAGCCTCAAAAAAGTTTTTTTTTTAAATAATTAAATGTACTGAACAATTTATAAAATCGATTTTCACACACAACGATTGGAATGCAGGTCCTCCAGGGATAACACGATTCCATTTGAAACATTTCGAGCACGATCGACTAGCATGGGATGACTCGTTTCCTATTGTGAACTCATATTTTTTAACAATTACATTTATTTATTTCAAAATTGTTTACCAAATAAACTGAAATTATGTTTCATGAATTATATTTTAACCCTGATTCTGTGAACTAATTAAAGTGTTTAGACTGGCAATTAATTGAGTAATTCCTGCAAGAATCGCGGTATTGTTGCTAGCACTATTGGTATCATTAATATTAACAGTCGCAGCTCCTGTATTAGTGGCAGTACCAATTGCCGAGCTGGATGTGTTGTTTACAGTACCAATAACTTGGTTAACTGTGTCGGTAGTATTATTGAGACTTGCAGCTGCTACTGTACTTGTAGGAGTAGTTATAGGTGCAGTTACAGTTGTAGGTGTTGTTGTAGTTCCAGCTGGGGGTAAAACAGGCGTCGTAGTTTGTACTGGTGGCCTATAATAGTATGGTGAGGAATAGTGTGGAGCACCGAAGGTCTACGTTAAAAGTTCAAACCAGATTAAATTAGTTTTATTTTATATTTTCTCTGATATACTTACAGCGCCGATGCCGACTAAAGCAACCAATAAAACTGTGTACTGCATGATATTTTTTACTTTTTTCATACACTTCCAAACTTTCAGCTCGAAATGAACTGATTAACTTTATTGAAGTTCACGGACTTTATATACCGGAATTGTTATTTACACAAGCTGCTAACTCCAGAAAATTTGAGAAAAATTACAAATTTTGTTATTGTCAATTTTATTTGGATAGTCACTTTTGTTAAATTTATTGTGAACTGTGCAAATATTTATTTGTTGGAACGTTGTACTGAATAAATTCAAGAAATAAAAATATTTTTTGCATCATACGTAAATTGCATGCAAATAGTTTTTCATCTGTATAAATATTTTTTTGAAAAATTGGTTTTAATATTTGGACGTACCTGAGTGAAAAAAGACAAAGCAAGATATTACATTTATACCCCTATTCTCGTAGTTCCGTAGTAACTACTCAGCTTCTTGGTTACTAGATTATTAAATCGAAACCTACAAAATAATTGTTTACAAAACTCGTCGTGGCTGTTTTTTAAATCTTAGTATGCTGCTATTTAAATATTTCCTTCCTACTGCTATCTAGTGATCGATGATAGTGATCGAATATTTTGAACTTTTGTTTTTGGAGGGTTTGGTTAAGGCTGTATAGTACTGAGAAAAACAAATTACATTTTTTGTATAGATATTTAAATACCCCTAAATGTATGTACTGGTTTGTTTCTTAAAGAAATTTTAAAGAATCGGATGTAACAGTTCTAAAAAATGCTGTGTAAAGTGGCTCAGACAGATACAGACCAGCTCGTCCGAACGTTTGGCCTTGCGATTTATTTATTGTGGTTGTATAAGATAGGCGTACTGGAAACTGATGTCGAATGAAGTTGAAAGGCAAAGTTGGATCATTAGTTGTGCAATTCTTGGAATGAAATGTATTGTCCCTGAATGCGATCCGGTAAGTATTTCTATCTTTAAGCAATTGCCACTAAAATCAAGAACCACTAACCGTTTCCATTGCATAATCCCAATTGTACATAACTGTACAACCCTTTTCTAACTTAAGGCAATATGGTGGTTACCTTGATGGATTTATTGAGTTAAGATATTCTACTGGAAAATTAGCTTGAATATTTTCATCATCAGAACTGTCATCTGCCTTAACTGAGTTGATGGCATAATAACATATTTAGGGATCATAGGAAATATAACCCGAATGTATTGGAATAGAGTAGTGAGATTTTTTAGTGTTTAAAGTATCAAAACTTTTCCCATCGCCAATATTCAAAAGCCAACTACTAAAATATGGATCACTTAGTCCACACATATTTTTATTTAAGCTTAATATTTGAAAGTGCTGCCATAAATGGGATTTCTTCCAACAACAGGTAACACTTGCCGAAAATCTCCTCCTAACAATATTACCTTTCTGCCAAACGGTAAATCATTTTACATAAAATCGCGAAATATTAAGTCCGCAATTTCAAGTGCTATACCTGAAGACATTGGAGCTTCATGCGAGTAAGTTGTGGAAATTTCACGGCGTCCATATTGAGAGGCAATGAAAATACGTCATTCCTTTGGGTAAAAGAGTTGCTGCTATTACTGTACATGCAACACATAATACTTTTCTGTTTTCTGGATCGATTTTTTGAATTAACGCTCGCTCGGTATACAAATGTTTTTCCACTTCCACCAGGTCCATCCTGCATATTGTGTGAGCAACATTTATATTCCGATTTAAGGTGTCTGTTGCATTAGGTAGTGGTAAAAGTAATAAAAAATCAAATCCTGCTTGCTCACATTGTTCTTTTAACTGAAACACGCAATGACTCAAGCTTCATTTTTAGTCATACCTTGATGTATACAATTTCCTAGAAGTTTGCTTTTAGAATTATTAAAAAGGTGTAAAGGATGCGAAGGATTAAATAACACAGAGTGCTAGCCTCTGATAAACAATTATGCCACTCAACGTTATCGTTAATTAGCTCTTGTGCTCTAGCTGCTTCTTTAAACGTTGGGTATATACAATTATTAATAGTTTTTAGGGTATCGAAAGATGTAGCCTCAGAACCCTTCAATGTAAGAAGTAGTAGACTTAACTGATACAATTCAACATTTTTTGGAGAAACTGAAATGATTTTCGAATCTTTGATGAAAAATATTGACTGACTATCTTGTAAATGAACAGATAATGAAACAACATTATGAAATTGGTCATGAATTTGAAGCTCCTGGATATGCCAAGCATCTTTTTACGAACGAATCGACAATTCAGGTATTGATTTATTTGTTTGTGGAATCAACTGTAACTCTAATTCTGGCGCAATCTTGGCCCTCTGTTACGTATTTGTGTATATACTTTATTGCTTTAACTGTCAAAGAGATTATAAGGACCAGCATTACGATTATCAATTATAATATTCGATCGTGATCTCGGTTGATTTTCAAAATTAGTACGAGGTCGTCGCTCTATCTATGGATATGTTAGTCTCACTGCAGTAACTTTTTGGGAATTGTTTCAAACATTTTCCATCAACCATACAAACACAATTTTTGTTCAATTCTCCACATGGACCATGAATATTTTGTTTAATAATTATTTCATAAAGTCGTGGATGTTCAGTTTGATTAGGAATTTCAGCGCAAATTATGTTGTCAATATCATCGGCTGTTCTAAATTTATCCTCATTCTTAAGCGTGAATAAACAATGCGCGTGTGGTAATCCACGTTTTTGGTGTTCAATTATATAAACGTATGAAACAACATTCCCAAATATCTTCCTTTTAATAATATTGTCTAAAATACTTTTAGCTATAAATTGAAGGCTCGAGTAACAATATCAGGGCGATCAGAAGCATTTTGAAAATTTGTAAGTTCTTCTTTAATTTTTGTTCACGCTGGAATACACGTGAATGTAATAAATAAATCAGGACGACCAAATTTCCGAACCATTGCCAATAAATGAAGAAGGTAGTGTATGCACATTACCTACACTAACATCTCTATTTTGAGCAAGGTCATTGACAAATTCTAAAAGGTCTTTATAAAATTCCACACGAAGAGATTGCTGGTTGGTTCGTATAAAATTTAATCAATTAGCTTCAACTCTAGCGTAGCAATAAACTAAATATTGCTGGAATAGTTTTCCACCAGTTAGAAAGGAAAACGTTGAAACTGATTGCAATTGGATACAATTGTAGTGGTGTAATTTTGTTTCGGATTGTAGTGGAATTTTCCCAAGAATGATTCATATTCGTTGTCCAGCCATAATGTTCATTAGACAAAAAAGTGAAGATGACATTGGATCAACGTGTTTGGATAATGGATGCATCTACAACTTCCTTTGGATAAACATCTCTAAGAATTTTGTAAGACATAACAAAAGGAGAATTTTGAAGAATGTTAGAAATGATTCTCATTACGAATATTAATAGCGGTATCTAATCTAAGTCATAGGTAAATAACTCTGTGCACGCTATATCTCCTAAATACTAAATGGGGACCTAAATGGAGTTTGAGTTTTAGCTAAGCATTTCTATAAACAGCCGCTAGAGATATTTTTCCATTTGTAACGACATCGATAAATTGATTTATCACTGAATGTTCCTTTCGTTTAGGCCTCTGATAGTGATTCCCCTGTGGTATAAGCGATCATCATGGCTTCTATATACATTTGTTTTGGCTTTTATTCAGCGAAGAATATCAGTCATCATTTATGTATGCGTAAATTGTGTTTATTGTTTTATTCATTCGATGGAATATATTTTACTGCATTACAATAAATTACTCAAACTAACACGAATACGTGCTGTGTCATTTTTTCATTTTGTCGTTATTTCATTTTCTTTTTACTCTCGCCACTTTGTTGATTTATTCTCTCTCAAACGATGACCAATAGATTTTCTGGGCTTGTGTATTATATATGATCAATAACCACTGCTCTTGGACACACCTTTTTATTTCTTAATTTGCCAACTAGTGACAGTAAGTTTTCCAAACATTATCGTCATTACGGCGTAAAACAAATAAACTCTCATTTGACGTAATTTTTCGTAATATTTTTAAACTAAATTTTACATTACTACGTCATTTCAAAAGCAATCTTGATAATCAAGTATTAATCCCTCGATTTTATATTTCTTAACACTGCATCAAGCAAACATTTTTTGCTGTTTAGAGATAAAATATTGAGAAAATTGATTTGTACGTTTCAAAAAACCGGTAAACTTTGGAACCTTACCATAGACAAATTAAAAATTTGGATAATCAATTATTAATCCCTCAATTATACATTCAAATTCATCCTAAAGAAGAATTATGTCAATTGGTAATTTTTTGTGTTTAAGAATTGATGTTTTGCATACAGCCTAAATGCAAATATTATTATTGTAAATTATATTTCCAAGTAACTTATACTGTGTACCTCACGCCGTTTTTTTTGACTAAATTACTAACTAAACTAAATTGCTTTGTATTTGTAATTGATTTTGGTCACTGTATCCATAAAAGTTACTTTGCGTAATATTTAAGTCTAAATTCCTAAATAAATAAAATTATAAAGTTTTTTTAATAGAGAAGTAGTCAAAGCCCCCACCAGAGCTAAGCGCACTACTCATTAAATAAAACTATTTAATAAGAAAAATTCGAATTCCAATCTGTGGTTAGAATGATTCATAACGGGTGTTTTTTAGGAGGTTTGTTTTTCCGATAGATGTCGTTTTATTTTATGACAGTTGTTTTGACAGCTCAAAGTGGCATTTCTACTCAGTATTGTTTGGCAAATCATTATGAATAGGTTAACTCCAGAACAACGTTTTCAAATCGTGGAAATTTATTTTCAAAATCAGTGTTCAATTAAAAATGTTTATAGAGCACTTCGTGAATTTTATGGTGCACATAATCGTCCGTCAGAGACCACCATAAAGAACGTAATTACCAAATTTCGGTCTACATTCACTCTTTTGGATGCCAAGCCACCGACAAGAATGAGAAGAGTTCGTACAGAAGAAAATATTGCTGTCGTTGAGGCCAGTGTCGAAGAAAACGACAATTTATCGATTCGTCGTCGTGCTCAGCAAATTGGACTTTGTCCATCGACTTTATGGAAAATTTTACGTAAAGATTTGGGTTTGGTGCCATACAAAATTCAATTGGTGCAAGAATTAAAGCCACACGACCATCGTTTGCGCCGTGAATTCAGTGATTGGTCGTTAAATCAATTGAACGAAGATCCATTTTTTTACCGTAAAATTCTCTTCAGTGATGAGGCGCATTTTTGGTTAAATGGATACGTCAACAAACAAAATTGTCGCATTTGGAGCAAAGATAATCCACACGCCGTTCTAGAATTACCAATGCATCCTGATAAATGTACTGTTTGGTGCGGTCTATGGGCTGGTGGGATCATCGGTCCATATTTCTTTAAAAATGAGGAACAATCGACTTACTGAAAGAAACTTTCAACGACAACATTATTTCGAGAAATGGTCCGGTGAATTGGCCTCCGCGTTCGTGCGATTTGACGCCACTCGATTACTTTTTGTGGGGATACGTGAAGTCATTGGTTTATGTGGATAAACCTCAATCGATTGACGCTTTGGAAACCAATATTCAACGTGTCATTGCTGACATACGCCCTCAAATGCTTGAAAAAGTGCTGGAAAATTGGACCTCCAGAATGACATTTGTGAAAAATAGTCGTGGTAGCCATATGCCAGAAATTGTGTTTAAATGTTAAATGCCAAAAAATTATCTACCAAATAAAAAAAAATTTTGGTCATTTCATAATTTTATATGTGTTTTATTCAAAAAAAAAATCGGCAACCTCTTAAAAAAACACACTTTATGATCTAAACAGTTGGATTAGACTATTCATGGTCCTTCGAGCCGGATCTCAGCGTTAACAAGATCAATATAGCAGTTTTTACAACATACAGTAGCAGCTCTACCGTAAAGCCAGCTAACGGAATCAGTTTGTGCGCATAAAGAACAGAGATTAAATAATTAAATCGTAACTAAGCGCACCAGATTTCTTCAATAACTCATCATGACTCTGAAACAGAGAAATTCATCAAACAACAAGATACCATCGCCGATAAGATATCCAACATGAGCCGGAACTATGGGAAAATCGGCGACCATCGCAAAAGTCAGGGTTATCTACAAGAACGTATTGCAAAATTGAAGGAGCTGTAAGCAAAATTCGTTTCAGCCGAGTGATAACCATCCTATCTTAAAGACAGGGAACATGTAGC
Organism: Nephrotoma guestfalica; assembly: GCA_963691935.1. NCBI lineage: Eukaryota > Metazoa > Arthropoda > Insecta > Diptera > Tipulidae > Nephrotoma > Nephrotoma guestfalica. The sequence continues at coordinate 236,074,009 of OY829915.1, read as the reverse complement.
AGAAAATTACAAAGTTCTGCTGGCTGAATTACAACAGCGATTAAAGTCACTATCAGATCAATTATGTACAATCGCCATTATTTAGTGGCAACAACCTAGACACCAACACTAATTGGATTGAACGGGCAACTTGACAACCTGCTGTTCAAAAAACAAGACTTACTCATGTTTCAATTATATCAACATATACATCAAATCGAGTACTTACAGATAAATATCAACAAGCTGCAAAAAAGGATGAACGAGATCGGCCAGTTGCATACGATGATCTTGATAGAAATAGATGAGAAAGATCTTCGAATTAACTACTTCGTCAAGGATTACTACGGTACTTTAGTGGATAAGGTGGATGACACAATAGAGCAACTATAAACGGGTCAAAAGCCAAATACGGCGCCGCAAGAGGTGAGCGGTATCAAACTACCGAAAGTGGATATATAAACATTCACCGGAAATTATGAAACCTTGAGCTCATTCAACGTTTTATTCACGGCGCTCGGACGCATACAAAAGAGAAAAGCTCCGATACAGTTAAAATGAGTTATTTAAAGTCACACGTCCAGAAAGACGCGGCTCAACTTTGTGAACAAATATTTCAACTCGCTTTTATCTGCACGAACGCTGCAAGCGGCTTCTGCAGGAGGCATTCGGAACATGCATGACAATGCAAAAGAAAGGCTGCGTAACATCGAACGCTTAAAATCAAATTCCAAATTTGAATCATTCGTAGCGTTCATTCTATCCAGAAAACTAGATACAGAATCCATTCGGCTATGTGAATCAACTTTACAGAACCCAAGGGAGCTACCAACATTAACATAATATTTCATCTTCTTGGAAAGGAGATTCCAGTGCTAAATCAACATAATGGAAAACACAAAGCAATTTCTCGGCTGTACAACCTTCAAAGCGAGTCAACGTTGCTACTGTTAATCCTGTTTGTTGGGTTAAAACATGTGGCCAGCTTGGTGAACCCCTCTAACGCCTGTGTAAGATGCCTCAAGCAACACAGTGGCTCATGCATATGCAAGGCGAACGTATGTATTGTCCGTACTACGTCTGTACATCATCACATGTTCCTGTTTTGCAACAACGTGGCGTCTTCAGTATTGTTGCCTACTGCAATAATGAAGGTGGTATCGGGTAATGGTCGGCCAGTCACTTTAAGGGTTCTGATAGACCCCAAGCCACATTAATGGGGGATCCCAAGCCACATTAATCAACTCCAAAGTAGCCGCCTACATGCTTAATCTCAAAAAGAGAAAGATCAATGTCAACATTTCGGGGCTAGCAGTTGCAGCCACTTTAAGAGTCTAAAATTGCACCAAGGTTCGATGTTGAATTTCGTTTTAACGTTGATGCGCTGATTTTCGAGAAACTCACTCAAAGGCTTCCCGAAATCAGCATGAACACAAATAACTGGAAACATTTGGAAAATCTACAACACGCCGCCCCACTTTACAAGCAATCACATTCAACTGATATAGTCTTAGGCGCCGATTATTATCCGTTCATCGCCACCAATGGTGTTATAATGGACGAACAACATCAACCAATAGCACAAAACACTGAGCTCGGATGGATAATCATCGGAAGCCCCGGGACTATCGAGAATCAGAAAATAACAACCAAGATGATAGAAGAATAACTCAAGTTATTTATCGAGAACGACTCCATTCCAGAGGAAAGAAATCATACTGAAGAGGAAATAATAATAGAAGAACACCTCCAGACAAATTTAGAATATAGCCCTGATGGTAAATATACAGTAAAGATTCTCTTTAAAACTTCTAACTTTTGCGAATCTAAGAAAGCGGTTGTAGCCAGACTAATACAACTGGTAAGAAAATTTGTGACGAATTCACCGTTTAAACAAATGTATCACCAGTTCATCCAGAAATATATCAAACTGAATCATATGGAATTAGTGCAACCGGAACAAGTACAACTGGCAGTTGATCAAAGTTGTTATATCCCACATCACGGAGCGCTAAAACACCATAACAGCACAACTAAACTCCGTGTGGTATTCGATACCTCAGCAGCACAAGTTTGTGGTAACCGCCGACATTGAAACAACATGTAGAATTGTGTAAAGAGATAACCTTAGAAAGCCTTTAACGGTTTACAGGTTCAACACTGTAACCTATGGTATTACGGCTACCAGTTTTCTAGCAGTAAGAGCTCTGTTATAACTACCTCAAGAAAAACTCAACAACTATCCAACAGCTTCAAGAATTTTATCATCGGACTTCTACGTAGATGACATGCTAACGGGGGGAAGCTGCTGCAGCCGTGAATAAATTAAGAACAACTAATTAAGAACAAGGGCACCTGGAATGTATTCGAACAAATCCCATTTGGGATGCGGTCAACTTATCAATTCAGTTGATTGATTGCGTCTAAACCTTGGGTATAGTACATCATCCTCTGGAGGATGTATTTGAGGTTGATGTGACAAATCTATACTTTTCAAATGGGCAACAAACCAAGCGAGCATTATTATCGGACTCATCCAAACTGTTCAACTCCATCGGATGGTTACCACCAATAACCATTAGCGCTAAATTATTGATTATGGAAAAACGATCGATTTTAATGTATCGTATAATATGTATATGTGACCAAATATCCTTAATCCTAACTAACAGAAAGTCTACGTTTTGAAAATTGACCGTTCAACCAAAGGAAAAAATATGAAGTTGAATTGAACTATAAATATTTTTCTTGTTCACTGAACTGACAAATATTTTTATTTTATCCATAAATTAATTTGACAGTGCAGTTAAATGTCAAAATATTTACAGAAAGAAAAAAATTGCTGATTTAACGGCTGGTGTATTTCTTCTTTAAATGTATATATGTGCACCAGGTATATTAGGGATAATAGATTAAATCAAGCATATGGGCCAGCTGGCAAATATAAGAGTTTAGTCGTCGCCGGTAATAATATTCTATGACCAAACTCTCATTAATATTTTTACTCTGTCCTTTTTCATTCGATCTCAGCGCAAGGAATATGAAAATACGTGCAGAGTATTATATGTATCTACAGTCCTTATTACAACAGACTAAAATTCCTTAAATAAAACAGAATTGTGACGTCATTTGTTGTACGTCGTAATAAATTATCAGTCCCCTTCATGGTCGATATAAATGTTCCAACGTGATAAATGGGGCTATTTGATAAGAGATGGCGCGAATAGCTATTCCAGATTTTTAGACAGATGTCCGTAATTAATTAGAGATTGTAAATTTATTAAAAAAATTTAATTTAAAAAATGCTCATAAAAGTTAAAAATAGTTTTAACTATTTATTAACGTAATTTATATGTATTGTAATAATGCGCAAATTATTTATAATGTTGAATAGGGTCGGGTGAAAAGCATCCACAGTGGCCTAACTAGTTTAGGATATTTACTTTAAATACTTATTTTATAATGTTTTTGTACCTTCGAGGATATAATTTAGCGTTGAAGAGATGAGACGGGGTACCGGGTTTTATTGCAATAAATTTTAAATTATTTGTTGTCGTTTAGAAATTGATCGAATTTTTATAGTAAGCAGATTTCAAATAAGATTTTTGCAAATTTTTAAAATTATAGCAATAATTTGCCAACATTTTCAAAATACTCGAATGTTCAAAAGAGTTTTTTGAGAATGCCGTTTAAATTAACAACAGATAAAAGTTTAAGCTATTTTGGTTTTCTCTAAACAATAAATTTTGAATAATTTTAATTCATTAAATCAATCCAACTGCGACATTTATTAAGATGATTATCTAAAATTAGTTTGGGTTTGAAATATTTTTGAATGCGATATTTTTCAGAATAGTTTTCTATTTTCGTAAATATACCACCTTTCATTGGCAATATATCAATGAATGCCGAAATTGGCAATATATCAATGAATAAATAAATGAATGAATTTTGCATTCGTGCAACGTCATATAAACTAGTTTAAATGACGGCATCAAGTAGCTATACGTAAAAATATCTTCATAAAATAAAATTTTACAAAACTCGGTTTAATTTTCTGCTTGGTTAAAATAAATTTCTATAAAGAATTTTAGGATTTAAGAAAAACTCCCCACGATTGCGCAAACACGTGAAGTTCTTCCTAAATAATCCTTTTCTATTTTTGGGATAGTTTAGGAAAATGTTCCCACAAATACTATACCGTTCTAGATCGGTTTACAATTTCAGGGGAAATGAAAATTTTTGATTTTCCACAAAACGTTGGTCCCTTTGGCACTGCTTAGATGTACTGATTAATCCGGATGAAACTTCACACCTAAGCGTTTTCCACAATTTGGGAGTTTACAGTGAATTTTGGCCGAAATCGGTCCGCCGGAAATGAGAGCTTTCATGAGAGCTTTTGCGTTTTCCAGCGGAAGTGAAACTTCCAATGGAAGCTTTACCGCGCTTTGCATGTATTTTGAAAAGCATGTGATTTACGAGATAAACGGTTATGAACTAACAGATTCTAACTACATTAATACAGGTTAATGTAGAAAAATTATACAGGTTGATCGGTTTCCAAAAATTTCAGTGGAAATTACAATTTTTGTCAAAAAACAGCTTTTCAGTAAATATTTGGTCCCTAAACAGCACATATGGATGGATTGATTGGAATAAAACTTTATACTGATGTCTGTTCCATTAAGGTTATCCTATAAATTGGGAGATCCATGTAAAATGTGGTGGACATCTGTGTACCAGAAGTGGCATCTTACGTAAGAGATTTTTAAAATATTGTAATGAAACTAAATTTTTAACAATAGTTGCCTATTTAGGTTTTCTGAAATTTAAACAGGAATAATGATTTTTTTATTATAAAGAGTAATTTTTAAGCGTTTGGTTTATAATTTTCAAAAAACAGTAAAAATGCTAATGTATGAAATTTTTATTTGAATCGATAAATCAATATTTTCCATTTACTTTTTAAAGATTATTTTATGTAAATTGTTGGCCACGGCTGCTTTTTAAGTAGTTCATGTGAGATGTCCAATTTTTCACTACATTTTCGGGCAATTCGGCTGGCATCTCGCTAATGACACGTTCAATGATGTCTTCCAATTCGGCAATTGTTGTTGGTTTATTGGCATATACGAGAGACTTCACGTAGCCCCCAAAAATAGTCAAGACGGGCCGAAACGTAAGATAAATTGTTCACCGAACATATTTCTCGTTTCGTTCTTGGGTTGTCTGTGACTGCTCATCACACCAAATGCGGCAATTTTGCTTATTAAAATACCCATTTACCTAAAAAATGAGCTTCTTCGCTGAACACAATTTTTTGGTAAACAAAACAGATGTTCTAAGATCCACTCACAAAAACTTCGACGATGTAGCAAGTCGTTCGGCTTTAGTTGTTGCACGAGCTGAATTTTATACACCTTCAAACCAAAATCCTTAAGCAGAACCGCCCACGTCGTCAAATACCACAATCCCAACTGCTGTGTTCTGCGACGGATGAACATTTTGTTGTCTTCATCAAACTAGCTGAAATTGGTGTAACATTTTGTCACAATGGCTTGAATTGCTTACGCAGTAGATTGGTTGTGACGACCATAAAATGGACGAAGTACGCGAAACATATTTTTCACTGAACACGAATTTTGATAATAGAATTCAATAATTGGTAAACGTTGTTCATGTGTAAGTCTTAGCATTATGAACTGGCAATGCTAACAGAGGACAATTGACTTTGACAGATGACGCTAATCACGCGTGATGTGTCAAAAATATATACACGAAAAACCCGGTAAGTTCAATTTTTGATTTGGAAATTAGGTGTGGTGTATTAGAAATCAATATACATTTATCGTAAAAGAAAATCGGCCGTTTCACGTTTTAGTAATTAAAAATAGTTGTATGTGTTCTGATTCCTTTTTTTTCTTAATCATAATAATGGTTCTGTTGGTCACGTTTACCAATATAAGTGATTCTTCTTAGTTTTGTTCAGTCGGTAGAACTGACTGATAAAGTTCGGCAGCACCGCACATTACCTCGGGTGGTTGCGAAAGCCACAAAAGAATCTTGAAATACGCCCACAATTCGTAACGTAAATATTTAATAAAAAATTAAACTCAATTGCTCTATACAGGTGACTGTGAAAACCTTATAAATCTTTGGGTTCCATTAAATATAAAAATGACAGATACAAAGAAGTTGGCTCTATGTAGTAATTTAATACATTTAAATAATTAAATTTCCGTTCCCAAAAATATTTATTAAATTCAGTTACTTAAAAACGACAATGTCATTTTGAAAAACATAAAATTTTTAACATCTTTATATTTTATATATTTTCCAAAAAAAAAACTGGCATATTATATTTCAACACTCTTAGCAACTTAATGTCATAAAATTTTCTGTTACAAAAATAATTTTTAAAATCAACAGAGAAATGACACGAGATATACTCTACTGTATATTAAATATCGTGCATATACCAAAAACAATGCAAAAATATGACAGATGTATGTGTATGTATATAAAGCACATACATACATAATTCTAATCATAATTTATTATTCATGGAAAATTATTACAAAACACACGTTTTCATTTCATTGTGTACAGTTTAAAGTAGAAAATGTTATTTCACCTCCGCATTCCAGCCTTTTCCATAAGCATCACAACGTACAATAAAATTTCTGGCAAATAAAAAATTTCCTTTTGTTATCTAATACCTTATCTGCTAATGTTAATCTTCTTCAAAAGCACAAACAAAAAAAAACAGCAACAGTATGGTATATATTATGGTTTATGTAGAAAACGAAGACAGAAAATGAAACAAAGTTCCAGCAACTAATAAAAAAGTCAGAAAAAGCACAAGAAATCGTTAGACAAAAGTTTTTAAATAAAACTGAGTATAAAAAAAAAGTTGGGAACCTTTTTTTTTGTATCTGCTTTCTGGTCGGACGTTTTTTTGGTCCTTATATATATAAATTTGGTGCTCTGTTAAATATTCCGTTTGATTAAAAAGCACATAAATGAAACTAGGGCTTGGCGCAAAAGCGTTTACATTAAAAATTATTACTCGAACGTAATGGGCATAAACAAAAATTATGACAACAACGAAAACCTTTTTTACAACTTCATCACCCTTATCAAAGAGCGATAATCGCATGAGAACCATAATGAAATTCTTTTAACTGATGACCGGAAAATGATCAGAAGGATCATGAAGTTGTGTTTATAATAATAACTGAAGTTAAAGTACTTCTTTGGATAAGACATGATTTTCCAATTATAGAATTATTTGTATTTGATGTTGAGCAAGCGCTTAAGCAAACTGAATGATGATTAGAAACAATTCTAATGTGCTGCACAGTATTGACTATACACTATTACGAAATAATATTCCAGAAGTATACGCAATGTCCATATTCTTAGAAAACAGACTCGTTTACACCAGACCAGAAATACACGACCAAACCTTAAGAACACGAGGCTACAGTAGAGTACAAGTTTACAATTAATCGGCTACATTGGAATTAAATTTTAATAACATCTTAAACAGGAACATCGATTTATCTATACAGGTAACCCTATAAGAACACGGTTTGGAAGAATACGGATATTCCTTGACTCAAGTTACACGATTTTCGTTGATTTTCTTTTATTTTGTTTCTTGTATGCCATAACAAAAAAAACGAAAACGTAACGTTTTTTTTTATTTTCACACTTCCGTTTTTTGTAGTCTCGAACAATACGGTTTCTAAAAATACGGAATGAATTAATCGTGTTCTTGGAGGGTTTCCTGTATAAAGAAAAAACAATATTTTAATTTTTTTTTGTTCTTTCGTTAGATAAAGCAGCCCCACTACGCCACCGCCTCCAGGTTCTCATTCTTGAAAACAAGAATAGATGAAATAAGACCTCGGTGTGAGCCGGGTCACGCTAAATGGTGGCGGATAGGTTGGTTCAAGGTGTTATGCGAACCCTGACGATGATCAGCTGGCTGGGGACCTAACTAAATTAATTTCTCAGTCCGGAACGGAGACTTCTGGATATCTGGCGACCTCCAGTTGTATGTAGTGTTACCCGTGTATACGGATCCTCGCACGAGCGGACCATCATTTTATTCGATACTCGTGGGATTAAGTATGGAATCTAAAAAAGTTAAAACAACTAAAGAACTGGCCAGCACTTCTCAAATGTTGGTGAACACGAGGAGGGGGGGGGGGGGTCTGTGACTGCAGCCGTCAGGGTAGCTAAAACTGGTTCCGAGGTTTGCAAGCCAGGAACTAGTGGTAGTGGAAACAAGAAGAAGGTCATTGCTCCTTCGGTTCGGAGATACCGGACGAGGCATTCGGCTTTCCGTGTTTTGAGCAGACTGGCTACAGTCCCGAAGGGGCAATGGATGGAAGAACAGAGGACATATGTTAATTGATCAAAGAGTTGCATAGCCGAAGAGAGCAATGTACATAAGGAGGACCTTGGGTCTTAAAGACAGACGTCTAGTGAGGAGGGGCATGGAGGTCTGGATGCTGAGAGCATCATTGGAGAAAAATGGAGGTTGGTGTTTAACGCACTGAATCTAGTTTTTCTTAAAGCCCTTGGACAACATCCGGGACCCCCACCAATTTGTAGGGATGCGGATTGGTATCAGCGGCGTCTGAAACTGACCGCGTGTGCTGATCAAAGATCGACCTTCTTGTACAGGAAAGCGATCGACGAGTTAGGCGAGGAATAACCAGGAGCGAAGCTCACAGTAGTTCGGAAGGAGGAGATACCGAGAAGACCTAGGGAAATGGTCTGGATTTCCACGGAGCCAGGTTTGCAATTCGGATCTTTCGACGGTGAACTGGATGATTGTTAACCAGGAGGAGTCCGAGGGCAGTTTCAGATTATCAATTATGATAATCAATAAGGAATCTCTGGCTCCCCTGTCAAAAACCAAAGGGGTTATAAACTTCGGCTTCAGCTCAGTCATCTTTAAGCTAACATTTAACCTCAATCTCCAAATTACAAATCAGTGTATGTTCATAAATCCCGGAGGACAGTATGGGGATATAGGGAGGTATTGGAGGGCAGGATTCTACCTAGAGTTCCAGGACTCCCCGACACAGGTAGTGATTTGGATTCAATGGTGGAGACTTTTACTATAGCTTGCAATACCTCTATGAGGGCCTCGGCACTTGCGGAGTGCCGAAAAGTCTGTGGGTCTACTTTCAAGATTGGGATAATTTGTATTTTTATATGAAGTGCCTCAGAGTATACAAAAGGTAAACGAGGAAGGCGCAAAGAAATTCGTGGAGGCTTTTCTGTGATAGAATGGAAGGGGTCTCGGGTACCTCGCGCTTTAGAAAGATTCTCTCTACTGGTTCAGCTGTTCCAGGCTATCTGATTAAACCGGATGGCGAATGGACGGTTTATAGTGAAGACACTCTTGATTTTTTAATGGAAACTCACTTCCCGAGTTGAAAGGATGACTGCGGTGTCCAACTGTCGTGTACAGAGGATATTCTGAATAGACGGAAGATAAAATGGGCTATTAAAAGAAATTCATAAGAACTCGGAGGTTTACTTCCTTGGCTGGAGGTTACCTTCAAAGGGTGTCTGAAGGTGGGGTACATCTCAAAGAAATTGAGGGAGGCTAGGGTGACATTCATCCCGAAAGCGGGTAAAAGCTCGCACAGCAACCCTAAGGACTTAAGACTAATATCTCTGTCATATTCGCTGCAGAAAACCATGGAAAGGTTGCCGGATGATATTCGTTCGCGAATTGTAGCCAGAAACTGGGCACAGTCTCAACATGCGTACAGAAGGGTTATAGCGGAGATGAGGGAAGTCTCGGGTAGAAAACGGGTTGTTCGGAGAACCCGCCAGGGAGGTGTCCTCTCTCCCCTCCTTTGGAATGTAGTAATCAATGGACTACTATTGGAACTGGAGGGGAAGGAATAGGCGTGGTTGCTTATGCCGATGACGTAGCGATAGCTGTCTCGGGGAAGCATCTTGGTACAATCAGAGATGTTATGCAGAATTCGTTATCAATCAATGCGGATTGGGCCAGCAGATGTGGATTGTGGATTAACCCATATAAAACAGATCTGGTCCTTTTCACTAGGAGATATACAATTCCGGTAATGGTTCCACCAAGTTCAAATGGTACTATGCTGGCCCTTACTGATAGGGTGAGATTACTGGGGATTCTTCTGCACAGTAAGCTCGGTTGGAGTCCAAATACGGTAGAAAGAGTGAAGAAGGCCACTGTGGTACTCTATTCTTGCAAAAATGCCATCGGAAGGGCCTGAAACCGAAGCTGATGCAAGCCTGATTGCTAATTAATGGTGCGTTGAAAATGACCCCACTAGTGCCTTAGAGGTTATGCTGTGCCTGCTCCCGTTGGATATTATCTTTTGGAAGTGCTTGCAAAAAGTGCACTCAACTATAGCCAATCCTGTAAGGGATGACCTGGTGAATTTGGAATATATAACACCTCTTTTGTGCTTTTATAAGCGTTTTAAGGTGATTCTCCCCTCTAGAGAGGATTGGAAGAATGGTCTCATTATTGAGACCGGGAGAGTTAAATACTTCAACGACGGCTTCAAGCTCGATGGTAGAGTGGGAGCTGGTGTGTTCTGTGGGGAATTAAATGTAAGTCTATCTTTTCGTCTACCTATGATTGCTACAGCGTGTACTAGGCGATTGAAGAGGTCATGAAATGGTTGAAGCACATTGAATTTAGTTTCCCTTTCGTCAAGGGTAGCGTTGGATTGTCACATATCTCTTAACGAGATAAGTAAATGCTGCAATATCCAGTTGATCTCGGTTCCGGCCACTCTGACGTTGAGAGAAATTGCAGGTCAGACGAATTTGTAACTGTTGCTAAAGCCTTCCATCCAAGATCTACAGAATCGCAATCCTATTTCTAAACTCTATAAAATCGGAACGACAAAGTGCCATTTATTCGAGATATAGCTCTATCGGGCGGGGACGTACTAATCTCTTCATTCCACTGTAGAGGAAGTAGACGAAGCTTTTAATAGAATATAAAACGGAAAGACACGTAGTCTTGATGAAATTCAGAGGAACTACCTTGCATGTAATCTTCGTGAACTTATCGTTACCGCGAAAACTTCTGGGCTTTCAGTTTCACTGAAAGAAGGAGTCAGCTGGACTGTGTTCTCAGCGCGAGTAAATTTAGAACTTCATTAGACAAAAAGTATTGTTTGTTTGCTTTACGTATTTGCATTCTGTTAGACCAAAACAACACGAAAAATCTCTTTGAAAAACTTGTGCACTAAATCGTTCTAAAACTTAGAATAATAATATGAAAGTCATGTGTTGTTTCGTTTGCCTTGTCTCTGAGTATATTTTTAAAGGATATTCAATGAATAAATTAAGATTTGTGTGTGTTTGCAATTTACAAGTCGTGAACCGTGTAAAGGTACTCGAAAGGGGACTGGAAGTTTGAAAAATTTATTTGATAATTTTATTTTTTTGTCAGCCTGAGTTTTCGTGTACGGGATATGGGTGCGCTGCTATACACTTATAAATCTTACCTGTTTTGAATTTGGTTTCCTTTTTGTCTGTCTTTATGCAACGTGGTTGAGAGTACACAAAATAATGGATTAACGGCTTTTTAAAATGTTAAGAGTGTTAATAATGTCACTTGTGATGAGATTTATACTCATATTCTTTTATGTGAAGATGATAATAATGAAGTATGCGGGAACCGGATTAGGTGAAAAGATTTACTATGCTGGTTTTAGCTGTTAGATACATACAATTTATTTGGTTTGTTTGATATGTGTGTAAAATAGTCGCAATGTGGCAACTGCAACTTTTGTTTGATGAGATCTGGGGATTTCACTATTGGTCTGTTGGATGATACTTTATTTAACTTTCAATAATATTTATTGATTTAAACCCACTCGAATGATCAGTATTATTACAATCGCGTGGTTTAAAATAATATGATTTGCGGAAATTCAGAAAAATTTCGCCACGTTTCGAGCAGTGCTAAAATCAACCGTTAATAATAATTCTGCGATTGAATCACCAGCTGTAGTGTTGTGTAAACCCGAATGTTATTCATCTGAAAATCGGACCCCCAAACCAGCGCATTTAAGTATCCAACGAAATGACTAAAGCTCTAAACCGGCGACGATCAAATCTCAAAGTTTCACTAACAAAAATGGCGACGTATGTGTTTAAACTGAAAGAAACCAATATTGATATCGATGAGCTGAAAATCCGGTTGAAACGCGTTGATGAACTCCTGATAGAATTTACTCACACTGAGGATGAAATCTTTGAAATTGACCCATGAGCAGCAGAGTTTGAAGACAAATATTACTCCATCGTAGCAAAATTGAACAAATGGATTCGCAAGAGTAGTTTAGATCTAGGAAATAATACCAGCGTGATTAACGAAAGTAACCAATTAGAAGCTAGCAGATCCGCGAGTGGTGTATACATATGTTTAGCGGTGATTACACTGAATGGCAGTCATTTTATGACCTATTCTTGTCGAGTATCCATAACAACTCAATGTTGAACCCTGCAAGGAAGTTCCAATCCCTGAAAGGTTACCTAAAGGGCGAAGCAGCAAATCTTGTGAATCATTGCACAAAATTTACCGGTCATGCGAGAATCCGTACACCTACAGCGGATAATATTCAAAAACTAATGTGTGTTGGTGACGAAGTTGCACGGGGGCTGAAAGCCATGGGACCAGATGCAGAAGCCCGAGATCCCTGGCTAATTTATTTATTGAAGGAAAAGCTCCACGACGAAACCAAGGATCAATTGGCCAAACAGACCACAGATAACGAGCTTCCTACATTTGACGACTTTTTCAAATGTCTCCGGTCATGAGCAATTGCATTGGGAGAACGACATCAAGAGAGGCGTATCAAACCGTTATTATCCCAACCAACTCAACCATCACATCAAAAAACGGTAAAATTATTCGTCTCTGTCTCATTTTCATATCCAGTTTGTAAATGCAATAATCACCTACTATTTCAGTGCGGTAAGTTCTAGGGAATGCCAGTAGTAGAACGGCGCAATTTATTAAATTCGAAAACTCGCTGTTTTAATTGCTTGAGCGACTCACAACGGTTACTCGTTATAAAAGCAATAAGTAGTGTCATCACTGTCCAAAGCGCCACAATTCACTTCTCCATTTGGATATCGAGCCAAACCAGTCTGGATTTACGAGCAAACCGAATGGGCAAAGCCAACCATCTATCTACAATTGTGCCTCTTGCTCCACCTACCAATTACCGACCGATTTTACCTAGAGCCCTGGTCCAAGTTAAAGATGGATACGGACAGTACCAGCATTGTAAAGTTTTATTCTGCACGGGATCAAAAATTTCATCTATCTCCAAACCATGTGCGCTAAGATCGCTGTTCAGGGACTCGGACAAATCAGCGCTGGACATACCAAGGGTGTTGTTACTTTGCAAGTTGTACCTCATTTTAAGTCAGATTTTAACTTTATTCTACCCAGTATTACCTCCGCATCCTCCCAATCTGTATCTTGGTTACCAAATGAAACCATAATCAATAAGATACAATTAGCCAACCCACAGTTTAATGGAGCCAGCAAAATTGACATAATTAAGATAAGTTGTTCTCGATTCTTTCCGAGGGTTCATTAGAAGATTCAGAAAATAACCCAATCGCACACAATACCCAACTGGGATGGATCATTGCAGGCAGTTTTCAACCCACCAACCAGGTAAATACCGCAATCGGATCGCTGCCCTGCAAACTTGATCTAGATCATACTCATCGCCGATTATGGGAAACGGAAGAACTACCATCCGAGCTATACGTGTGTGTCAATCACACAAACTTTGCGAAGATTTATTTATTTCAACCACAGATTGAAATTCCGATGGCAAGTTTATCGTTAGACTGCCGTTCGATCCAAATCCAAATAATTACAGTTCCTACCTACCACACCACGGAGTTTTAAAGGCCGACAGCACTACCACCAAAGTAAGAGTTGTGTTCGACGGCTCAGCAAAAAGCATCACGGGTAACTCTTTAAACGAAACATTGCTAGTTGGCCCTATCATACAAAATAGGTTATACAAAATTCTTCTCATGTTTCGAGTGCACCAATTCGTTTTCTACGCCGATGTCGAGAAGATGTACCGCCAGATCTGGATTCACAAGGAAGACCGTAAATATCAATTCATTCTTTGGTGTTCAAATCCCGATGAAAGGATCCGCCACTATCAATTGAAAACCGTCACATACGGTTTGTCATCATCACCGTATTTGGCAACTAGGGTTTTGCAGCAACTATCGCTCGACAACGAACCAAGGTTTCCAAGGGCCTCTGAGGCTATTGCGTCGAATATGTATATCGACGACCTTATGACGGGTGCCAATTCTCTCTCCGAGGCAACCACCTTGAAAAGGAACATCCAGGAAATGCTAACGAGCGCAAAATTACACTTGAGCAAATGGGCATCAAACTTCAAGGATTTTCTGGAAGACAAATCAGCGAAACAAGTTACTATGGAATTTGCCGAACATCTAGAAACAAAGAAGGTTCTAGGACTCAGATGGAACTCTGATGAACTAGCACGAACGCATCGTAAATCCTCTCCGAAGCCAGTCGAATATTTGGGTTTTGAGCTCCGTTTATCATCCAAATAAAAATTATGTTCCAACCATTATGGCTTATAAATATCGGTTGGGATGAAGTTCTACCGACTAAAGCAGAAACCCAATGGCTCCAACTGCGTGAAAGTTTTTTTCAGCTTCAGAATATATTGATTCCACGATGGCTTCCTTCTACCACTGAAAAGGAGACGACACTGCATGGATTCTGCGATGCCAGTGAGCAGGCCTTCGCCGCAGTAAGATATATGGTGTCTCAGCAAGAGCGCCTGGTTGTAATGTGTTTTTACAATAATTAAACGTTGTTGGTTTGAATACTTCTCCAAATCCTTAAAATGCGTGGTGTGTACGTGACAACTGTCAAAAAAATCACCATACAACTCGTATTAACAAAATGGCGGCAAATTTAAATCCAGCGCACTTGCTGAGGCACCTTATATATCCGAACTATTGATAATACTAACAAGATAACCACCAAGTTACTTATTCCAATAGCACAAACCTTAAAAATGCTGACCGAAAATCTTTTTGCTTGGACAGATTTAACCATTGTCTTAGATTGGTTGTCAGCTCCACCCAGACAATGAGAATGTTTTATTAATAACAGAACCAGCCAAATTCCGACTCACTTACCCAGGCATAAATGGCAACACGTCTCAACTAAGAAGAATCCGGCAGATTGTGTCATGAGAGGATTAACACCAACAGAACTGAAAAATCATCATTTGTGTTGGCCGACGTTTAAACAAAGGTTACCCCTCACCACACTAGAAAGACGAAACCAATATCTGTGGACGTTAACCATTGCGGAATCTGTCAACCACTGCGTCAACCCAAGCGTCATGGTACTCAAAATCTTGGTTGACTTTAACGTTGCGAATATTTCGAGGCAAGAACTGAAATTTTTCGGAAAATCCAAGCAAAGCATTTCGGAGCTGACATGAAGGTCATTTCCTGTAACCATCCATTACCAAAGAACAGTTAATTGAAATATCTTTCTCCTTTCATGGATACCAAAACTGGATATAAATTACTTCGAGTCGAACGTCGAATAGGGAAATCATCCGCTCCTTACATTACAAACATCTGATTATTCTTCCTGGAGACTCTGGGACTGTCCGGAAGCGTATTCGCCAATTACATATTAGATATTTACACTGCGGTCAATCACAGTTAATCAGCCTTCTGCGTGCACAATATTGGATGATTGGGGCTTCCACGCTGGTTAAATCCATCATTGATCACTGTATCGATTGAATTAAACGTCAGACGAAACTTTTGAGTCAACAAATGGGTGAACTAGGAAAACCTTTCGAAAGAGTAGGATTAGATAACTAGCATATGAAACGTATATTTGTATATTTGTATGTTTATCGATCAAGGCCATCCATATCGAATTGGTAAATGATTTAACCACGAAGTGAAGTTTGTTGCGAAATTTTCACCGATAACGCTTCCAACTTTAAGGGGGCCAAAAATCAATTATACGAATAAAACGAATTCTTACAACAAAATGTGATTTTCTTCTATTTTAAATCAACTGGCATTTTATCGCACCAAATTCGCCACATTTTGGTGGACTGTGGGAAGCGGCACATCTTAACCAATGAAGAACTCCAGACGCTTCTGACTCAAATTGAGGGCATCTTGCACGCACGCCCAATATGTCAATTGGCAGCAAATCAATTGGTTATATTGACACCACCCCACTTTTTGATTGGTCATCAATCAACCATAATGCCTGAACCAGAATTAACCACCGCTTCAACCAGCTATTTATCTCGATGGCAACTAGTCCAAAAACTCACTCAACATTTTTGGAAAAAATGGTATCAAGAGTTCTTAACTTAAAAAAAAAACAAACAAAACAATCAAGACTTGTTTTCCAGTTTTGGATATATTTTTTGTTGGGTTGTTCTATTTTTTTAAACAAAAACGTCCGAGATGCCTTCTGTTGTATAGTAGCACTTATATGTGTTGGGGTGGATTTTACATGATTTTGGTTTGCAAAATCAATACGATTTTTATGCATCTCTCACAGGGATGACGGTGACAAGAAATCAAAAGTACAATGGGTTGCATTGTTCGATTTACGAGTGATATTTCTTGAATTTTCTCTAAAGTACTAAAAATTTCTCGAAAGTATCGAAGTACTTTTCATACAGCCAAAGTATCGAAAAAAGTACTATAGTATCGACAATATATCATCCCTGATCTCTAATGCTGCGTACATGCCTACGGAAATAAAAGGCATCAAATGCTTTTTGCCCCGCCTACTAGTTTCGCCCTGGAGTAGTTGAAATATTTTAAACTTTGTTGTTGTTTTAATACATTCAGTACGATACCATGGTATTTTTTCCGAACCAACTCTCGATGTCATGTACGCAGTCTAAGAGTTCGTTGGGATGAAATTATTTTGTAACCAAAATATAATTTATCAATTCTATTCTGCTTGTATCAATTTCGTCTGTACAAGATCTGTACATTATTTGAAATAACTGTTTATGGACAATTGTCCGTTACGAAAGAATTATGTTTACGGAGAACTATCCGTTGAATAATTGTAATCAAATTTTGCGGTGTTTCTTGTACTCGGAGAAACTACTCGCTACATCACTCCCTCCTCACTGAGAGACCCCTTGTAGGTTTTTTGTCTAAGTTTAGTGTTAAGTTCGATAATATATGTGTTACTTTAAAATGCAGGCAGTTTTCATGTCTCCCGATATTTGATCAAGCGGACACAGTTTTCCATAGTCTGGCTTTGAATCTATCAATAAAGACAGATCGTTGTTATGTCTGATTTGTTATACAAAGTGCTTACGAAGTCCTCGTACCACTTTGTCTGGGTCTTTATAAGGTGGTGTGTCTATTCGTACAAACGAAGTCACGTCGCGAATATTTCGTTTTGTGGTGTAAGTAGGTATGCCAGGTAGTCTAATGGTTTGACCATACATCAATCCTGCATCTTGGAGCACTTTCAAGAATTATTAGTGATAAGTGAACGTCGCAGTGGTATGCCGCATATCACAAAAAATTTTGGAGAGTATCCCCGTCATCTCTAGAATTACGTGTTAATGGCCCTTAAATATCTACAAGACCCGGTTTACACTTTTTACATTAATATTTCCTTTAAACTAAACTAAATAATCCATGAAGGTCGCTGTGATATAAATAGTGGGATAAATAACAAATTCCACCCTGCCATACTTTGTTTATGTAATTCTACACTTTCTGTTAAATTGTGTATCTACGTATTTGTTTTTTTGTTAATTTGTGTAGTTACACTTTTGATAAATGTTGAAAACTTCACACCGATATTTCAATTTATCTTTGGCTGTTGTATGGATTCCCAACAATATGATTGGGATCGCTGAGCTCCAGTTGACGGCATTTGCATGAGCTTGTAGTATTGCCCTGGCGGTAGAAGCGCTCAACCATACCGTTTGCTTGTGGATGATAGGCAGTAGTCCGTATTCGGTGTGGGCCCAAGTGTTGCATAAGCTCAGTGAATAGCTTGAATTCGAACTGTGTGTCTTGATCGATTGTTATGTTGATGGCACGCCGCACCTATCAAGGTATGCCGAATCTAAAAGCGAAATTTTCGGCCAGTGTTTTTGGTGTGCAGTTGGTGTGCAAATGCCTTGGAGTGAAACTGGTTCAACAATATCCAAATGAATGTGCTCAAATCTTCCTGGAACTTCCCGTGAGTTGATTTGATGTGCCGTTGCACTATGAACATTTGTTAAACAACAAAAGAGGAATTCGAAAATACCGGTTCCCCAAACCAATAAGTCTTAAGTTCGCAGCGGCAGGCCTAAGACAGCCGCAGCTTAGCAGCATATTTTTAGGGGATTTAATCAACAATATCATATTTATGATTGATACCGTCGCTGACTTAAGCGTAATTTCTTATCACAGATACTGGAACAAATCGCAATCCCGATTTACCAACAAACGGATCCGTAGTAAATACTTACGGTACCAAATTACAAACCCTGCTAATGTCAACCGTCCTATAAGAAACTACCCGCTATAATTTGGGTACAGTTTAGGCCACGATTCCCACATTTCTTAGTATATGATATTATAAAAGGAAGGGAACCGGAATGATTCGGGGTATTATCAATACATCACCACGGTTGCACTCAGAGATAATACGGGTAGTGATCATGTTTTTGGATAGTTGCTCAACCACCAGTTGAGTTATTTTACATAGACCTTTTTCCGAATTCAAATTTATTAGAAGCTTGAAAATTGTTCCTCTCTTACGAATGTGAAGTTTTCGACAAAATTAAAAAATAACAAAACATGGCGGACTACAAAATTTGTCGAAATAACAAAAATGCACATGTATTAGTAAAACAGTTGACAAAAGCAATGTTAGGATTATTTAAAAACTTGGTATTAAAATCAACTGCTCGTTAATACGCAATTAGTAAACTAGCGACTTCGGCAATGACAATTAATACAAAATTCGAAATGTTCAAACGAAGAAAAATTATCCCCATTTTAATACGATGACGTAGACCCATTTGTTATTGACCCCGAACTTGATCAATTTCTGCAAAACTAAAATAAGTGGGATTTAGACGTTCACTGTATCGAGATTTGGCCAGATCACAGAGATGTCCCACGAACAAGGTATGCATGCTTAGTTAGCTTATGACATCCTTAACAAACAAAAATTACCCCCATTTTAATACGATGACGTAGACCCATTTGTTATTGAGCCCGAACTTGATCAATTTCTGCAAAACTAAAATAAGTGGGATTTAGACGTTCACTGTATCGAAGATTGGCCAGATCACAGAGATGTCCCACGAACAAGGTATGCATGCTTAGTTAGCTTATGACATCCTTAACAAACAAAAATTATCCCCATTTTAATACGATGACGTAGACCCATTTGTTATTGAGCCCGAACTTGATCAATTTCTGCAAAACTAAAATAAGTGGGATTTAGACGTTCACTGTATCGAGATTTGGCCAGAACACAGAGATGTCCCACGAACAAGGTATGCATGCTTAGTTAGCTTATGAGATTCGTAACAAACAGAAATTATCCCCATTTTAATACGATGACGTAGACCCATTTGTTATTGAGCCCGAACTTGATCAATTTCTGCAAAACTAAAATAAGTGGGATTTAGACGTTCACTGTATCGAGATTTGGCCAGATCACAGAGATGTCCCACGAACAAGGTATGCATGCTTAGTTAGCTTATGAGATTCGTAACAAACAGAAATTATCCCCATTTTAATACGATGACGTAGACCCATTTGTTATTGAGCCCGAACTTGATCAATTTCTGCAAAACTAAAATAAGTGGGATTTAGACGTTCACTGTATCGAGATTTGGCCAGATCACAGAGATGTCCCACGAACAAGGTATGCATGCTTAGTTAGCTTATGAGATTCGTAACAAACAGAAATTATCCCCATTTTAATACGATGACGTAGACCCATTTGTTATTGAGCCCGAACTTGATCAATTTCTGCAAAACTAAAATAAGTGGGATTTAGACGTTCACTGTATCGAAGATTGGCCAGATCCCAGAGATGTCCCACGAACAAGGTATGCATGCTTAGTTAGCTTATGACATCCTTAACAAACAAAAATTATCCCCATTTTGATACGATGACGAAGACCCATTTGTTATTGAGCCCGAACTTGATCAATTTCTGCAAAACTAAAATAAGTGGGATTTAGACGTTCACTGTATCGAGATTTGGCCAGATCACAGAGATGTCCCACGAACAAGGTATGCATGCTTAGTTAGCTTATGACATCCTTAACAAACAAAAATTACCCCCATTTTAATACGATGACGTAGACCCATTTGTTATTGAGCCCGAACTTGATCAATTTCTGCAAAACTAAAATAAGTGGGATTTAGACGTTCACTGTATCGAGATTTGGCCAGATCACAGAGATGTCCCACGAACAAGGTATGCATGCTTAGTTAGCTTATGACATCCTTAACAAACAAAAATTATCCCCATTTTGATACGATGACGAAGACCCATTTGTTATTGAGCCCGAACTTGATCAATTTCTGCAAAACTAAAATAAGTGGGATTTAGACGTTCACTGTATCGAGATTTGGCCAGATCACAGAGATGTCCCACGAACAAGGTATGCATGCTTAGTTAGCTTATGAGATTCGTAACAAACAGAAATTATCCCCATTTTAATACGATGACGTAGACTCATTTGTTATTGAGCCCGAACTTGATCAATTTCTGCAAAACTAAAATAAGTGGGATTTAGACGTTCACTGTATCGAAGATTGGCCAGATCCCAGAGATGTCCCACGAACAAGGTATGCATGCTTAGTTAGCTTATGACATCCTTAACAAACAAAAATTATCCCCATTTTGATACGATGACGAAGACCCATTTGTTATTGAGCCCGAACTTGATCAATTTCTGCAAAACTAAAATAAGTGGGATTTAGACGTTCACTGTATCGAGATTTGGCCAGATCACAGAGATGTCCCACGAACAAGGTATGCATGCTTAGTTAGCTTATGACATCCTTAACAAACAAAAATTACCCCCATTTTAATACGATGACGTAGACCCATTTGTTATTGAGCCCGAACTTGATCAATTTCTGCAAAACTAAAATAAGTGGGATTTAGACGTTCATTGTATCGAGATTTGGCCAGATCACAGAGATGTCCCACGAACAAGATATGCATGCTTAGTTAGCTTATGACATCCTTAACAAACTAAAGTTATCCCCATTTTAATACGATGACGTAGACCCATTTGTTATTGAGCCCGAACTTGATCAATTTCTGCAAAACTAAAATAAGTGGGATTTAGACGTTCACTGTATCGAGATTTGGCCAGATCACAGAGATGTCCCACGAACAAGGTATGCATGCTTAGTTAGCTTATGAGATTCGTAACAAACAGAAATTATCCCCATTTTAATACGATGACGTAGACCCATTTGTTATTGAGCCCGAACTTGATCAATTTCTGCAAAACTAAAATAAGTGGGATTTAGACGTTCACTGTATCGAAGATTGGCCAGATCCCAGAGATGTTCCACGAACAAGGTATGCATGCTTAGTTAGCTTATGACATCCTTAACAAACAAAAATTATCCCCATTTTAATACGATGACGTAGACCCATTTGTTATTGAGCCCGAACTTGATCAATTTCTGCAAAACTAAAATAAGTGGGATTTAGACGTTCACTGTATCGAGATTTGGCCAGATCACAGAGATGTCCCACGAACAAGGTATGCATGCTTAGTTAGCTTATGACATCCTTAACAAACAAAAATTATCCCCATTTTAATACGATGACGTAGACCCATTTGTTATTGAGCCCGAACTTGATCAATTTCTGCAAAACTAAAATAAGTGGGATTTAGACGTTCACTGTATCGAAGATTGGCCAGATCCCAGAGATGTCCCACGAACAAGGTATGCATGCTTAGTTAGCTTATGACATCCTTAACAAACAAAAATTATCCCCATTTTGATACGATGACGAAGACCCATTTGTTATTGAGCCCGAACTTGATCAATTTCTGCAAAACTAAAATAAGTGGGATTTAGACGTTCACTGTATCGAGATTTGGCCAGATCACAGAGATGTCCCACGAACAAGGTATGCATGCTTAGTTAGCTTATGACATCCTTAACAAACAAAAATTACCCCCATTTTAATACGATGACGTAGACCCATTTGTTATTGAGCCCGAACTTGATCAATTTCTGCAAAACTAAAATAAGTGGGATTTAGACGTTCACTGTATCGAGATTTGGCCAGATCCCAGAGATGTCCCACGAACAAGGTATGCATGCTTAGTTAGCTTATGACATCCTTAACAAACAAAAATTATCCCCATTTTGATACGATGAAGAAGACCCATTTGTTATTGAGCCCGAACTTGATCAATTTCTGCAAAACTAAAATAAGTGGGATTTAGACGTTCACTGTATCGAGATTTGGCCAGATCACAGAGATGTCCCACGAACAAGGTATGCATGCTTAGTTAGCTTATGACATCCTTAACAAACAAAAATTACCCCCATTTTAATACGATGACGTAGACCCATTTGTTATTGAGCCCGAACTTGATCAATTTCTGCAAAACTAAAATAAGTGGGATTTAGACGTTCACTGTATCGAAGATTGGCCAGATCCCAGAGATGTCCCACGAACAAGGTATGCATGCTTAGTTAGCTTATGACATCCTTAACAAACAAAAATTATCCCCATTTTGATACGATGACAAAGACCCATTTGTTATTGAGCCCGAACTTGATCAATTTCTGCAAAACTAAAATAAGTGGGATTTAGACGTTCACTGTATCGAGATTTGGCCAGATCACAGAGATGTCCCACGAACAAGGTATGCATGCTTAGTTAGCTTATGACATCCTTAACAAACAAAAATTATCCCCATTTTGATACGATGACGAAGACCCATTTGTTATTGAGCCCGAACTTGATCAATTTCTGCAAAACTAAAATAAGTGGGATTTAGACGTTCACTGTATCGAGATTTGGCCAGATCACAGAGATGTCCCACGAACAAGGTATGCATGCTTAGTTAGCTTATGACATCCTTAACAAACAAAAATTACCCCCATTTTAATACGATGACGTAGACCCATTTGTTATTGAGCCCGAACTTGATCAATTTCTGCAAAACTAAAATAAGTGGGATTTAGACGTTCACTGTATCGAGATTTGGCCAGATCCCAGAGATGTCCCACGAACAAGGTATGCATGCTTAGTTAGCTTATGACATCCTTAACAAACAAAAATTATCCCCATTTTGATACGATGAAGAAGACCCATTTGTTATTGAGCCCGAACTTGATCAATTTCTGCAAAACTAAAATAAGTGGGATTTAGACGTTCACTGTATCGAGATTTGGCCAGATCACAGAGATGTCCCACGAACAAGGTATGCATGCTTAGTTAGCTTATGACATCCTTAACAAACAAAAATTACCCCCATTTTAATACGATGACGTAGACCCATTTGTTATTGAGCCCGAACTTGATCAATTTCTGCAAAACTAAAATAAGTGGGATTTAGACGTTCACTGTATCGAAGATTGGCCAGATCCCAGAGATGTCCCACGAACAAGGTATGCATGCTTAGTTAGCTTATGACATCCTTAACAAACAAAAATTATCCCCATTTTGATACGATGACAAAGACCCATTTGTTATTGAGCCCGAACTTGATCAATTTCTGCAAAACTAAAATAAGTGGGATTTAGACGTTCACTGTATCGAGATTTGGCCAGATCACAGAGATGTCCCACGAACAAGGTATGCATGCTTAGTTAGCTTATGACATCCTTAACAAACAAAAATTACCCCCATTTTAATACGATGACGTAGACCCATTTGTTATTGAGCCCGAACTTGATCAATTTCTGCAAAACTAAAATAAGTGGGATTTAGACGTTCACTGTATCGAGATTTGGCCAGATCACAGAGATGTCCCACGAACAAGGTATGCATGCTTAGTTAGCTTATGAGATTCGTAACAAACAGAAATTATCCCCATTTTAATACGATGACGTAGACCCATTTGTTATTGATCCCGAACTTGATCAATTTCTGCAAAACTAAAATAAGTGGGATTTAGACGTTCACTGTATCGAGATTTGGCCAGATCACAGAGATGTCCCACGAACAAGGTATGCATGCTTAGTTAGCTTATGAGATTCGTAACAAACAGAAATTATCCCCATTTTAATACGATGACGTAGACCCATTTGTTATTGAGCCCGAACTTGATCAATTTCTGCAAAACTAAAATAAGTGGGATTTAGACGTTCACTGTATCAAAATTTGGCCAGAACACAGAGATGTCCCACGAACAAGGTATGCATGCTTAGTTAGCTTATGACATCCTTAACAAACAAAAATTACCCCCATTTTAATACGATGACGTAGACCCATTTGTTATTGATCCCGAACTTGATCAATTCTAACAAAACTAAAAATTATTTTCTATCGGTGTTATATGGCGTATCGTCAATTGGATTTAATTAAATAAACTCAATGCGTTTCCGGCTGCTTATCTATCGGTGTTATATGGCGTATCGTCAATTGGATTTAATTAAATATATTCAATGAGATTTCCGGCTGCTTATCTATCGGTGTTATCTGGCATGTCGTCAATTGGACTTAATTAAATAAATTCAATGCGTTTCCGGCTGCTTATCTATCGGTGTTATATGGCGTATCGTCAATTGGATTTAATTAAATAAATGCAATGAGATTTCCGGCTGCTGATCTATCGGTGTTAGCTGGCATATCGTCAATTGGATTTAATTAAATAAACTCAATGCGTTTCCGGCTGCTTATCTATCGGTGTTATATGGCGTATCGTCAATTGGATTTAATTAAATATATTCAATGAGATTTCCGGCTGCTTATCTATCGGTGTTATCTGGCATGTCGTCAATTGGACTTAATTAAATAAATTCAATGCGTTTCCGGCTGCTTATCTATCGGTGTTATATGGCGTATCGTCAATTGGATTTAATTAAATAAATGCAATGAGATTTCCGGCTGCTGATCTATCGGTGTTAGCTGGCGTATCGTCAATTGGATTTAATTAAATAAATTCAATGCGTTTCCGGCTGCTTATCTATCGGTGTTATATGGCGTATCGTCAATTGGATTTAATTAAATAAATGCAATGAGATTTCCGGCTGCTTATCTATCGGTGTTATCTGGCATGTCGTCAATTGGATTTAATTAAATAAATTCAATGCGTTTCCGGCTGCTTATCTATCGGTGTTATATGGCGTATCGTCAATTGGATTTAATTAAATGAATGCAATGAGATTTTCGCCTGCTATTATCGGTGTTATCTGGCATATCGTCAATTGGATTTAATTAAATAAACTCAATGCGTTTCCGGCTGCTTATCTATCGGTGTTATATGGCGTATCGTCAATTGGATTTAATTAAATAAATGCAATGAGATTTCCGGCTGCTTATCTATCGGTGTTATCTGGCATGTCGTCAATTGGATTTAATTAAATAAATTCAATGCGTTTCCGGCTGCTTATCTATCGGTGTTATATGGCGTATCGTCAATTGGATTTAATTAAATAAATGCAATGAGATTTCCGGCTGCTTATCTATCGGTGTTAGCTGGCGTATCGTCAATTGGATTTAATTAAATAAACTCAATGCGTTTCCGGCTGCTTATCTATCGGTGTTATATGGCGTATCGTCAATTGGATTTAATTAAATAAATGCAATGAGATTTCCGGCTGCTTATCTATCGGTGTTAGCTGGCGTACGTCATCGTATTAAAACGTTTTAATACGTCATCGTATTAAAATGGGGATAATTTCTGTTTGTTACGAATCTCATAAGCTAACTAAGCATGCATACCTTGTTCGTGGGACATCTCTGTGATCTGGCCAAATCTCGATACAGTGAACGTCTAAATCCCACTTATTTTAGTTTTGCAGAAATTGATCAAGTTCGGGCTCAATAACAAATGGGTCTACGTCATCGTATTAAAATGGGGATAATTTTTGTTTGTTAAGGATGTCATAAGCTAACTAAGCATGCATACCTTGTTCGTGGGACATCTCTGTGATCTGGCCAAATCTCGATACAGTGAACGTCTAAATCCCACTTATTTTAGTTTTGCAGAAATTGATCAAGTTCGGGCTCAATAACAAATGGGTCTACGTCATCGTATTAAAATGGGGATAATTTCTGTTTGTTACGAATCTCATAAGCTAACTAAGCATGCATACCTTGTTCGTGGGACATCTCTGTGTTCTGGCCAAATCTCGATACAGTGAACGTCTAAATCCCACTTATTTTAGTTTTGCAGAAATTGATCAAGTTCGGGCTCAATAACAAATGAGTCTACGTCATCGTATTAAAATGGGGATAATTTCTGTTTGTTACGAATCTCATAAGCTAACTAAGCATGCATACCTTGTTCGTGGGACATCTCTGGGATCTGGCCAATCTTCGATACAGTGAACGTCTAAATCCCACTTATTTTAGTTTTGCAGAAATTGATCAAGTTCGGGCTCAATAACAAATGGGTCTACGTCATCGTATTAAAATGGGGGTAATTTTTGTTTGTTAAGGATGTCATAAGCTAACTAAGCATGCATACCTTGTTCGTGGGACATCTCTGTGATCTGGCCAAATCTCGATACAGTGAACGTCTAAATCCCACTTATTTTAGTTTTGCAGAAATTGATCAAGTTCGGGGTCAATAACAAATGGGTCTACGTCATCGTATTAAAATGGGGGTAATTTTTCTTCGTTTGAACATTTCGAATTTTGTATTAATTGTCATTGCCGAAGTCGCTAGTTTACTAATTGCGTATTAACGAGCAGTTGATTTGAATACCAAGTTTTTAAATAATCCTAACATTGCTTTTGTCAACTGTTTTACTAATACATGTGCATTTTTGTTATTTCGACAAATTTTGTAGTCCGCCATGTTTTGTTATTTTTTAATTTTGTCGAAAACTTCACATTCGTCCTCTCTTGAGCAAAAGTGTATGAGGAGGCATGCCGGTTTGTGTCAATTAATTTAGTAATTAGACAGTGCAGTTGAGAGTATCGGCGGGATTTACGGCAATGAGTGAATTGGCACCTATAGTCAATTGAGGACTCACTGCTTAATCGACGAATTATTTATCAATTCGTTGCGGCTCGGCTGCGCCTCGTGGAACAACAGACAAGGTCTAGTCGAAATCACCACCAACAATTAACATTTTTTCACCAATCATCGGTAGGTCAAGGCCTCCTTTAAGCAGCATTGTTGCAAGCAGAAGTCGAAGATTTAAACCACTATGGAATGTTGGACCTCCTTTTATGAGTGTTGCCGTAGTGGCAAACGGAAGAGTGATTTAATTATGAAAAGCCTTTTCTACTAGTGCTTTTCCTTCAGAAATGGGTAGACCAAAAGATGCAAAGTTAAGCCATAGAATGGCTAGAGAGAGACTGCTTTTGATAACTAGCAATACATAATGAGAAGCCATTGATTTAACATTGACAACAGGTGATGTTGAGGCTTAAGTCTTCTTTAAACTGCTCCTAAAATAGATTGTTGACCAAAACAGAGAATGGAAGCGAAAGTGCTTTTTCTAAACAATGAATCCATTTGCAATCAGATTTCACAGGCTACGTGATGACAGCAGTCTTGAATGTAGCCTAAATCGTACCTCCATAGCAGAGTACAGCGATAAAAACTCTCCTCTTTATTAACTGTGTGAGATTGATCTCACATTTATACTCAAGTAAACACCAGAAATCTACAGGAGGACTCACATATAGAAAATTGATGAAACTGATGAAAATCTCGCATAGCAGGATTTCCGCTCACATTAATGACTTTCCATTGACGGGGCATTAAGATTGTTGGCACGCATGTTCCGTGCATCGTGTTTCGTGTTTCTAAATTTATTCTCTGCTTTTTATTCGCCATGAGTTGAGTGATCCATGTTTAGCGAAAATTAGCAAATTACCATGTAATAGCAGCATTGCTCCTACATGCTTCGTGCTGATTCGCCAAAGGATTACATTTTCCAAGTAATGCATCAATCCTTGATATGATTCAGTGCGGATTCTAAATTGGTTGAAGCAAAGCAAAATTAAGTTATTAGCCTCAACTTGTATGTAGGAGTGGACAACCCATTGACCACTGTTCATTAACTTTTATACGTGCATTTTTCTCTCTTTAGCTTTTACATTTCAAGTAGAGATTTTGCCGCTAGCACAGTGATCCTCCATCCGTCACGATCCATCACTCTCGCTGTTATGCGCATATCTTATTTGATTTCGTCGCGCCAGGATTGCTGTTGTTGAAACACTTTATTTATCATGCGTTGTTGTAAAGACCTACCATCGTTTCTCAGCCAGTTAATCCGAGTTGTTTTAATGAATCCGATGATATCGTTGCCTCCAAGAAATTGCTCTATCTCGTGTTTCATACGAATACGATATTCGTTGTTCGCAACTTTAACTGACCAAAGGATGTAACGAATGGCCTCTCTTTCAAACGTAGCTTAGCAGTAGTTATTTCTGTGTGAATCATAAGATTAAATTCATCGCGGATGGCAGTTTGTGCAATTTTGTACTGTTTATTGGCTTGCACATCTGGAGAGTCTTACATACTGAAAGTTCGTCTGCCAACCTGTTTTACCATACGGATTTAGCAGAAAATACAGTAAGTATGTCATGTAGTCATGATTAGAGCTGAGGATGATGATTTGCACGAACTGCGGCTGAGAGTATTCTAGATTTCGCTTATAAATTGACAAACACCATGGCGATACGGTTTGCAGTCGAATCATTGTAACAACGGGTAGGATTGCGAATAGTTTGATAAGGCGATCTGTATACTTAGAGCCTGTGTGCAATGCGGGATTGATTAGCTGCAGGATGAAGTTGGTTTCGGTTGATTGAGGTTGGTTGATTGCGGAATTTGTATAGTGAGGACTTTTGAATTGTTCATAATACATAACATGCAAGTACGTTGCCATTAATATCAATCGTCTTTGTTAGTTTAACTTTCTTTGCGACGGCACTATGTGTAGAATACATTTTTTGGCTTGCAGAACTTACACACGACGTTTATTGTATTAAGCTGGTTCCATCGAAACTAACAGCCTCATTTTCGACAGCCTAACTAAATCGTTATTGTGTTTATTGCCGTTGAGTGCGACGTTGGCTTAAATTTTTTTGGTACTCTTCTTGCGATTGATTAGCATTTTCTTCTCGAGCCTTCATGTCTTACACATCTGAGGGTTTTCGGAGATTTCGTTGTCCATTTGGTTGTAAATTCCCTTTTCACTTGATTTTTTTAAATTAATTTTCAAGAATATTTTGAAAGCTTCATAAATTAATTAATTGTAAAATTTTCCCATTTCAGTGGTTAGAACGGACTTTGACAAGGCACATTTGCAACAATAAACGCGTTTCTGGTAATCTGCTTTGTTTAAACTTATTTTGATCGTTACGCGTGAAAACCCCGTAATGAACAGTTGGCAAAAATTAATTAATTTACATTCTTAATACTAACAAGATTTATTAAGAAATAAAAAATGTAACTGTATAAATGTACTACACATAAGTATATCCCATGGAAGCGTTTGCCACATGAACTGGTTTGTAACGAGGATCTAGAACTGGATTTCGACATATAAAATATTTTTGTTCACTGCAAATGTGATCGTTCCATTTAAATCCAAATTCACCACGAATTTCTATGCAATTTTCCTCTCCGCCAGCATTATCTGGTTGGGCACCTGCATAATCCGAGTAAAATATACTTTGTGCATTCGTTGCCCAATAGAATTGTCCCTCCGATCCTAGATCTGTACCGCTCGTCCAATAATGCGGTTCCGGATCATTAATATACATCGGATCTTTGACGATCGATAAAATTCGATCGTTCTCTGCATCATCGGTAATATCGACTAGCAAGAGGCAATGAACAATGCAGTGTCGTCGCGCTTCAAACCAATTTTTCTGTTGAACCATATCACAATTAAATTTTAAATTAAATAGATTAAATTTGTTATAACGAACCTTAAGCGGATGACTTAAAAAATACTGGTGACCATCGATTTTAAAATATTTCCCCGGGGCGACGATAACAGTTAATAAGTTAAACGATATAAACCACGCAACAACTAATTTTGTATCCATTTCACATCACGCTTCACATACAAATAAACTTTACCTGTTTTATTCCAACATACAAGTTGTTATTAGATACGTTAGCGTTACAGTGCGTCACCTAAAATCAAGAAACATAAAATAAAATAAAAAAATCCCCCTCGACAGAAAGGGACTGTCATTTAAATTCTAAGAAAAATATTTAAACCTTTTTTACATTTTATTGTAGCCGGCAATTATTATTTGAAGTCCGAACAATCTTAGTTGAAAGCACCTGTACGATTATTTGGCAAAATGTAAATCTTTGTTAAATCAGATCTTAGATATAACCAAACCAGGTACATTGAAAACAAGTGGATCAGTATGCTGTGCGGCTGCTCGATCTTGAACATTTATAAGTTGCGTTGAGCAGTTTAGTTATAAAACTATCATTTGGCATAAAATTTATATTACACTTGTGCTGGTAGTTGAATATAGTGTAGTATTAGTGATATCAATAAACTGTCTGTAGATCAACATTTCTTCGATCGGTGATATAAATTGATTTTTGACTATCGATAAAATTGTTTTGAACAATGACATTGAACAACATTGAAACAGAAGTTGCTACATCATCATAATATATTATGACATTGATAATGTCTCAATTTAAGGCCAAGTTCAAAAGCTGTTTAATGTAAATTATAAAATGGGTGAGAAATAGTTTTGATAGTTCCTTCTGATTTCAACTCCATATCTGAAAAATGCCATATGAGCTTTCACTAAATGACAGAAATTTGCTGGAGCTGAAAGTAAAAAGCAAAGCTATATTTAAGTTGTCCAGCCAATCACCTCGAATATAGATGTCAAATTCATCATCATTGATTTATTTCTTTGTCGTTTTTTATAAATTCTCTACCTTTCAATATCATTGCAAAAATAGAAAAGCACTTACAGAAGCTTACGTTTTGGTAAAATAAATTACTCTTGTCCTGTCAAATAAAAAATTTCGGTAAACGGTTAAAAATTTCGTCTTCAAATCATCAAAGTTCCATCATTTACAGTTTGATGTTTTCAATCAATAACTCTAAGTTTGAACAGATAATTTAGAGGCTTTATAAATAAAAAAACAGTTTAATATCCATTTGGAAAAGTTTTCTCGATTTTGATGGCCGAAAAAATACTCGTCCATTTGGATTAGTTTGTGCCGATGCCTATATTTCTCAAGACTAGCATACCTACATAATTTTAATTGTTTTATGTTGTTGTTGGAACTTGCCTTTCGAAATAACTCGAAGAACTACCCGACACTACGATATGATCTTGCAGTCTTTTTTATTATTAAAAGTTTAAGATCAGGCAACAATTTAGAATATGATTCTGAAGCTTTTCGTTGTGAAGGTGAGAACGTTATAAATTTAACTGAAACATGTTAGTACTGGATACTACCACTATTGAGCTGAAGGCTTGTACATATTGTAAATTTAATTCATTTCGATATAACATACATCACTAATTTAGCTGAAAAACGATAGTACTGAAAACTACGGCTATTGTGCTGAGCGGTTGTAAATTTTGTAAGTTTAATTCATTCCGATGTAAACATGAACCATTTCATTTGACAGGTCTTACACCGAGCAACGGTTTTGATAACAAGACTTGAATTCATTAAACCACTTTTTTGGAGCTAGTCGCAAATTATTCGCTTATTACAGAATTGTGTAACATGCCATTCAAAATGTCTTGAAAAACGTTACAAACTTTTCTGGAACACGTTAGTACTGAAAACAAATGCTATAGTGCTGAAGGCTTTTAAATCAACTTTGGTCTGTAAGACCAAGTTATTGAAATCCTGATAAATTTGATGATACATGACCCTGGTCCAAAACCACTTTTCGTATTCGTGCGAACTATTTCCTAAACTATCCCAAAAATAGAATTAGGATTATTCTGGAAAAACTTCACGTTTTTGCTAATGATAGTGAAATATTCCCTAAACTTTCCTACACATTAAAATCCAGCATTTTTGTTTCAATGTATGCGTAAAACTTCGTATAAACGAGTAAATTATAAATTATATGAAAAAATGCAAATAAGTACGGTGAGTAAGTACTTGTAAAGAGGTCAATTTGCATATCGTATGGTTTTCCCGAGCATTTTTCCCAATTCCAGAAACACCGCTACCAAATACTAAGCGCACTTTTGAGTTGTTCTGGATCACCACTAACAGATAAATACCACTTCATAGAAAAACCAGGTGTTTTTGGAATTGGGAAAGTTGCTCGGAAAAACCATACATACAACCGCACCCGGGGTCCCTACACACTCAGAAATTTTTTTGCATTTTTCGATTTATCCTCTGCATCTCGGCTTATACGAAGGAATCTGTGTATTACATTTAGATACACAGCATACATTTAATCTATTTGCGATGCACTTGTGTCTAAAACTAATGCAATAATTACATAGAAAGGAAATTTCAATGTAACCCAAGGTTAACTATTGTTCGGCAAATTTAAAATAATTCGCTAAGATATTGTGTTGATACTTTGTATGTAAGGTCAAAGTATTTTTCGTATATTTTGTAGTATGGGTATGGCCAGCAGTGCAGTTTGACGAGACTACTGATTTTTTTATTAGAGATTTTAAAATCTGGTAAAGTATAAAATATGTAGATTTTAATTGGGCAGAAAAGCTACAGCTTGAACCAAAAAAAAGAAATGTTCGATATTATTTCAAAGCAAATTTTAATCTTACACTCAACTCACTTTACGATGCAAGTTGTATCGTTACAGTTTCAATGTACACCAGCTTCAAAATTAGTCTTACGTTGCATCAATTTGGTTTAAATGTTATTGGTTACATATTTTGATGCAGACTACAACGCTTTTGTTATGATGCACAACTTACTTCTAAAAACGATGAACTTTTGCGCTGGAACCATATACGTAATTATTTACGTTGCATATCAAATTTTTTCTCGAGTGTGTATATTTTTCAATGGAATGGTGTCTATCTGTTAATTTTGATCCAGAACAACTCAAAAGTGCGCTTAGTATTTGGTAGCGGTGTTTCTGGAATTGGGAAATTGAATTGGAATCTGGAATTTTTAATTGAAGAATATGTGGTAGTATTCCGGGCAAATCTAATGGGTTTAAAAATTCTGTAGGATAATTTACCACTACGTCTTGATCTTTAACACAATCAATTGGTTTGTATGCAAATGTTTAACCAATTTTATTTTGACTGGCTGTATTTTATCATTAACTTCCTTGATTTTGCTGTCAATATTGTTCGTTCACTTAACCAATTATGATTTTAGAATTGTTCCACAATATTTGGGTAACAGATTCAGTTCAATAACAGTTTCTTGTCAAAAATCGTCGTTTCACCATAAATTTCGAAAACCGTTTTGAACCGGCATCGTTACAAAATTAATTTAGAATCTTTTTGTTCTAATATATTTTTCAATATAATTGCAAAATCGAAAAAAACTCTTATGGAAGCTGCCACTTCCGGTGGACAGTTTTCGGCCAAATATTACAGAATCACTCCTCACGCTTTATATAACATATTTATACATTTTTATTGAATTCGGTGTAGTAGGTCATAGAAACACTTCTCATAACCCAAAGAACATATACATACACACCTTTTTATCAAAATCGGTGCAGTGGTTCTTGAGTTTCAATGTTACAACCACACATGTCATTTCGATATACTATATATAGAGTGTCCCAGTACCGATTTAGAACCAGAACGAAGGTGTTCGGTTAACTACCGTAATGCAAAGTAGAATTACTAGTAAGAACTTTTAAAAATTATGTATAGAATGAAAAACAGTGGATGTTGCAACAATTCGTACTTTAATTCACTGATTTTCGCGATGGCTGTTTGAGCTCTTGTCTTGATGAAAAATTATTGTTTTATTCTGTAAACCAGATCTTTTCTCACGAATTTTTGCATGCAGCTTGGAACAACGTTACAATAATAATCTGAGTTCATTGTTTTACCAGTTTGGAGGTAATCCACGAACAAAATTCCTTTTGCATCACAAAAAACTGATGCTAACACCTTCTTGGCCGATTTCCGGGCTCTCTCTGCTCTCTGTATCCTTTCTTAAACGCTCCAAATGTTGTTGAGAAATTCACATTCGAATGTGTTTTTGTTCCATGTGAAGATGAAGAGTCCTTATACACTTTTAACAATCGTTCATGAATTTGTGTTGGTGCTGCATCTTCCAAAAATAAGAATTTTATCACTGCTGGATATTCATTTTTTTTCATTGTAAAAAAATACTGTGGCATGTCAACTTTGAACAGCTAGTACTTTGAAAGTACAGTCTAACCTCACTAATCAGTCCACCTTTCGGACCAAACAAAAATGATGCAATTTAGAGGTGGTCCGTTTATGAAATAAGAAAATAATCTTAAATAAAAAAACGTAACAGTCAAAACAAAAATTGCAGGTGATCTTTATTTCAATTATGATCGTACTCGCAAGTACATAAAAGAATAGGTATGTCAGCTATATAACAAGCCAGTACTGTTTGATAAATCATCTCGTCTAAACCTCTAGCGCTTGCAACTTCTTTCAATTCTTTCAGTTTTATTGCACTTCTAAAAACGACATGATAGGTTTGGGCCTCCGTCGAATGACGAACTTTCAGATACTGGTTCTACAGGCATTTGTAATGATGAGAATAAATGTTCTTCCCAATCATCGGTTAATTCTTCAAAAATTTGTAAATTTTCATCCCATCCGAGATACTCATTTTCAGATTCGCTTGCTTCGACGATTTTTAATTCTGACTCCAGTGTTATATCGGTAAGCATCTAAGGCTTTGGTTTTCTTGGATAAGACCTCCGTTCCACTTAATTCATCAATGGTAACAACCAATCGATTTATTAAAAGATTTTGGTACTTAATTTTGCAGCTTTTAATTATCCCCTGATTTAGTGGGTACAATTCTGGTGTCGTATTAGTTTGACGTTACTGCATTTCTTGTCCGGATGACAAGGTGCGTTGTCCAAGAACAGAATAACTGGTCGCTTCTGTTTTGCAATTTTTTATTAAATTTATGAATCCATTCTTGGAAAAGGATCGATGTCATTTAAGCCTTTTTATTATATCGCTAGAAGATTCCAAACGTTTCTTCAATGTTTCGATTTTTAAACGAGCGTGTTTTTTTCGATTTACCAATGAGGAAAAGAGGTTCCTTATCTCCAACCATATTACATATCAAAGCAATAGTCAATCGTTCCTTACACATTTTCCTGAAATACATTTTTCATTTCATAGCTATAATAATCTCGACAGAGTTGCCCGGAAAAAGAGTCAATTCTCATTCATATCAACTGATGTGCCTTCTCCACTTAAGGAAGCAAAATTAAGATTGTGGCGTTCGTTAAATTTTTGCAGCCATCATTTGATGCTCCAAAATCTGTCAATTCCAATAATTTAGCCATTTTCCGCCTTGG
Source organism: Nephrotoma guestfalica (assembly GCA_963691935.1). Taxonomy (NCBI): domain Eukaryota; kingdom Metazoa; phylum Arthropoda; class Insecta; order Diptera; family Tipulidae; genus Nephrotoma; species Nephrotoma guestfalica. The sequence continues at coordinate 236,038,273 of OY829915.1, read as the reverse complement.
ATTACAAAATCGGTAGTTTTTTTGAACTGGTCATTAACCATCGAAAAAGTTTTTCGTCGAGAATTCCGAATTTTGTACAGCGGGCGATTCGCTTTCTTTTCAATGAACCGAGACTTTCAACCGTCTCCTTAATACTCAACTTGTTCGCCAATACCCGTTGAACTTGTGTTTTACTGATATTGAATTTTTCACTTATATTCGTTGTGACAAATGGTGCTCTCTGCACTTGTGGTTGACGCATTGTTTTAATAAAACCTAAATACCGAGATATGGTAAATATCTCTATATAAGCAACAGGACGAATGTGCCCATATATTTGTTTGGTCCCATTGAAAGTAAGTCCCCATGAAAGTCAAAAAGATAATTAACAAATGGTCCATTGGTCCCATTTGGGGGTGGCCTCATTACAGAGATAAGTCCATTCTAGAAACTATTTTTATTGCATGGTGGTCCGATTTGGAATTGTTTCGATTAGAGAGTGGTCCAATTAGGAGGTGAAACTGCAGTACCATTTTCAGACAAATAAAACGGCGAACCTAATAGCGCTATCTCATATCGAACGACAAAACTAACTGTGCAGCCTGGTATTGTTATAAACGTTGTTAAAAAATGTCTGAAAACTGGGGCCAGAAGAAAAATTAGAACTCTTATACGTTAACTTCCGAGCTGAAAACATTTAAAAATGAAAACGCTTAAAAATTTGTGAAGCTTTTCATTTTTTCAACTTTATACAAAAGTCACACCCGAACATTTCCTGATTGACCAGCCGTTAAACCAGCTTCCTGAACCAAACATGCAACACCTTAAGATTAATCGTTTAAGCACATGGCAGATGATACAGTCCATGCTAAAAGGTGTTGTTTTAGAGGTTCACAATTTTAAATTAAAATAGAACAAACAAAAACATTTTTAATATCAGTGAAACTAGCTTTATTGGATAGATAATTTTATGCCATTAATGTTTGAACTCGTACATGGCGTAATCTAGAGGTTCAAATTTCGATCACTCTTCGCAGCGATTGACCGTCAGCGACAAGTGACTTAACATATCCACAAAGAAAATAATCTAACGGTGTTAGATCACACGATCTCAGTGGCCAATCAAAATGGTGAAAACGGTGAAATTAGTCTTTCACCAAATGTTTCTTTGAGTAAATCAATTGTATCCCGCGCTGTGGGCATGGACACCGTCCTGTTGAAACCACATATCAGCGAGATTTATGCCAGCCAATTGGGGTACAAAAAAGTTAGAAATTACGTCTTTATACCGTTCTCGGTGACTGTAACATACCTCCCATTATCGTTTATGAAGGCATATGAACCAATGATTCCGCCGGTCCATAATGCGCACCTTCACTCCAAATCCGACAATTCTATTTATGGACGTACGCATCCAATCAAAGAGCTTCATCGCTGAACTAAATTTTGTTTGGGAAATCAACATCAATATCAATTTGTGTTTCACCTCATTGGCTGATGTGGCGGTGTATGCGATGGTCGAATGGCTTTAATTCCTGCACGAGTTGAATTGTGTAACCACGTAAACTAAGATCCTTGGATAAAATCTTCCATAAAGTGGATGGACAAATCTCCAGTTACTGAGAACGACGTCGAATTGATTGATTTGGGCCTTCCTCAATGCTATGCTGTACAGCGTCTATCACTTGTTCGGTACGCATTGTTTGACGTCTCACTAGATGCGCATTATCATTTAGACTATACGTGGTGCGAAAATAGTCCAAAGTAAACCAAATTACCCGCGCTGATGGACGATTATGACGACCGTAAAATGGACGTAATGCACGATGAGTTCATTATGAAATGGTAAATCAAGCAAATGTCAGCTGTCAAATCGGTTGTCAAACAAAACTGTGTTGCCAACTTAAAGATGTGAGCCTCTAGAAAAACACTCATTACAACCAAATAAAAAAACAATAACAAAATTAGCCGAAAGTTTCTAGCCAAATGATGGTAATGCAGATAGTGGCTTTGATATCCAGCCGAAAGATGTCACTGCAGATAATGTAGATTGGGTCGATAAAGAGGTTTAACTTCAATATTCAATCAAAAAAACCCGGCAATACAGATTTAAAAGTAACAAATAATTTATTAATTTTCTAAAAGAAAAATGTCAATAACAGACAAATATAGAAAGTTAGCCGAAAGTTGCCAGCCGAAAATGAAAAAGATCGATAATACAAATAGTGTCTTGACTACTTCAGCCGAAAGTTAAACAAACTACATAAAATTGAAATATCTAACAATAACAAACAGCAAAAAATTGCCGTTAAAGAAGTTTAAAAATTATCAAGATCAGTTATCATCATCAATTATCAGTTCATAATTGTCGATAAAGTGGTTTGCAATTCAAGACTATGCCAGACATACACCGATCTGACTACATCAATTCGATGGGTCGTGACCATAGGCAGATTTTAAATGTAGGTTAGGGATAAGTCTGATGGGGTTAGAGATTTTTATTTTTCCCTTATCCAGCATTCGGGATTTTGCAACATTGACACCAATCTGACTATGTTGATTCGATAGCCCATGATCATAGGTAGATTTTGATTGCATGTTAGGGGTAAGTCCGATGGGGTTATAGTGGTGAAATTTTTATTTTTCCCTTCTTCTGACGACAAAATCGTCCATCATTCGAGATGTTGCAACATGGACACCAATCTGACTAGGCCGATTCGTTAGCTCTTAATCAAAGGTAGATCTTTGTTATAGGTTAGGGGTAAGTCTGATGGAGTTATAGGGGTGAAATTTTTATTTGTCCCTTCTACTGACGATAAAATCGTCCATCATTCGAGATGTTATAATATGGACACCAATCTGACTATGCCAATTCCATAGCCCTATATTATAGGTAGATTTTGATGATAGGTTAGGGGTAAGTCTGATGTGGTTCATCATGCGCGATTTTGCGATATGGACACCAATCTGGCTATGCCGATTCGATAGCCCATGACCATAGGTAGGTTTTGATTATAGGTTAGAGGTAAGTCTGATGGGGTTATAGGGGAGAAATTTTTATTTTTCCCTTCTTCTGACAGATAAAATCGTCCATCATTTGAGATTTTGCAACATGGACACCAATCTGAATATGCTCAACATGTTGCAAAAATCGGAGTGAAGTTTATGCCAAAATAACAAAATGGACACTGTGTCCTATAAGTACCTAGAATTCAAAAAAACACTCAGAAATTGTACTTTCAAAATAATATGTGAAAGTTTTTAATAAACACAAACATTTCTGCACAATAAATAAAAAATATTTAATTTTTGTGAAAAGTTTTGAGTGAATTTTATAATAAGAAATTTTTACAACAAAACATACTACGAATCATACAGAGGTAATCGAAGTGGTTCTGAAGTAGGAGGACACAGTGTCCATTTTGTTATTTTGGCATAAATTTCACCCCGATGTTGCAAAATCTCGAATGATGGACTATTTTGTCAGAGGAAATAAAAAATAAAAATTTCACCCCATCAGACTTACTTGGGCTATCGAATCGGCATAGTCATATTGGTATCTATCTGGTTGAATCTATAACATCCAGATAAAATAAATTTGTGAAAGTTGGCCGTATGCTGCTATATACACATGGAACAATAAATTAATATCGGTTAAATTGCAAATTGTATTTGTTGTTTTTTACCATACATATGTTTGCGGCTGGTTAAGTAGGTTAGTCACTTTCGACTACGATTTTTCAATTTAATATATAGTTTGCTTAACTTTCGGCTGGCAACTTTCGGCTAACTTTAACAAGGTACAATACTATTTACCATGCGCAGTTTATTTCCAAAATCTAAGAGAACAATATTTTTTTAAAAATTCAAAATTTTGAAACGGTTTAACATCCCTGGTATGGTATCAATCTTTTTTATCGGAAAATTTAATAATAAACAAACTTGAGATATTAAACATAACTTGTTTGTGCCTTCGTCATACACAGCCTCTTTTAACGCTAATTAATATCACACTGGTTTGGTACATGGTAAGATTTGCTCGGCTAGCGTATTAGTCAAATGAATATTTACCTCCGTTGAACGATTAGCGTAAAAAAATAAAAACATAAATTTTGATTTGTAGTTTTTGTGTCTAACCTTAAGTATTAGCGATGTACTGTAAATTTGATGTGTGAGATCAGATGGTAGAATTTGAATAATAAAATAAAATTGATACAACATGTTTAGCTCATTTGAGTAAAACGAACTGTGAGAGATGGTTTCGAAGATATTTTTAGTGATTTTTTTATTATTTAGCTGCGTGACCTTGATCGGTGGGAAATATTTTACAGTCGACAATCATCAGTATTATTTAAGTCATCCGGTTAAGGTAAATATTTAAATTGGGTGTTAATTTAACTATATTTTAATTTTTTGAACTACATTATAGAAAAATTGGTTTGAAGCGTTGCGCTACTGTACCTTTCACTGCCTTGTGCTAGTCGACATCACCGATGAAAATGAAAATAATCGAATTCTATCAATAATCAAAGGTTCAGATTATATTAACGATCCAGATTCACGTTATTGGACAGGTGGTACAGATCTTGGAACTGGTAGGCAATTCTATTGGGCGTCCACCGCACAAGGCGTCTTTTATACCGATTATGCCGATGGGCAACCAGATAACAAAGATGGGCGCGAAAATTGTTTAGAAATCGTCGGTGAATACGGTTTTAAATGGAACGATAATAACTGCAATGATAGCCGATATTTTATTTGTCGTAATCCAGCGTTTGAACTGGAAAAACCAGTTCGGGTGGCTAACGCGTCCATGGGGTATACATATGTGTAACTGTATCGTTGATTGTAAATTTAATTGATTCTAAATATATTTTACTACTTTTTGATATTGAATTGATAAAGGATTTATGAAGCTTGTGGAGCTCTTATAGTTCTACTAATTACTTCCGTTTAATTGTTCCTCTCCAAGACACAGAGTGCCGAGAAATATCTATAACTCGTTTTAGTGCTAATCGTTATATCGATGCCGCACTGTATTACAATTTTATGGTTTATTGTTATGTGGAATAAATTGAGCACGATAAAATTCAGTTTTACTCATTGCGTGTTTCGAAATGGACAAACAAATATTGTTAGTTCTTCTTAAATGTTTTGCTATATTTTTGTCTGTGTGTGAAGCGGGAAAATACATAAATATTGATGGTCACGAATATTATATAAGTAACCCGCTTAAGGTAAGTTTACGAACCACGAAAAGTATTTTATTTTAATAAAATTTTATTTCGTTACCCAGAAAAATTGGTATGAGGCACTACGATACTGTAAGTACCAAGGTATGGCACTCATCGATATCAATAACGAAAAGGAAAATAATCGAATTTTGTCGATTATTATGAGTCCCGAATACATAAACGTCAATGGCTCAGAATATTGGACTAGTGGTACAGATCTTGGGTCGGAGGGTCACTTCTATTGGGCGTCGTCCGGCCATAGTGTGCTGTTTTCCGATTATTCAGAAAACCAACCAGATAACCAAGGATATGTTGTTAACCCGGGGAATATACACTTGCAGGAGGATTGTTCGGAAATTCGTAGTGATTATAGTTGGAGATGGAACGATAATCTCTGTGATGGGGCAAAATTTTTTATATGTCGAGATTTGGTAGCACAAGGATGCCAATCGATGAAAACAAATTAATTTTTAAGAATTAAATTTATATTTTCATCTAAGGTGTTTTATTATTACTTATGGGATTTCCTCGTTAAAATGTGATTGTGATTAATTTATTTATTAGTTAGCTATATAAAGCCAAAAAGTAGTGCGGCGATGTGTATTTGCGTAACGATCTATAAAGATGATTTTGGTTAGTTAAAAAGTCTCAAATATATTTTTGAAAGACAAATGCCTAAAACCGTATCGTTTTGTAAATATTTTTTTGGAATATATAAGCGTGAAATACGTATCCATTTTATTTGTTGCTGAACGTATATTGTTCCTGAACGACGCTACCAGAGCTACCGCAGAGAATAGGTGAATTGAATTTCTTCTTGGTTTTCGAGATAATTTTTAAAACAAGAGAAGGTGATAAATATGCTATCACTCTACTACAACCAATAATAAGCAAAACATGAATTAATTACTCAACGAGAATTTGGAGGCACTCGGAACTCTCCTGTGGAAAGCGAATTCCTAGATTCATACATCCAAGCGGTGCTCTCTGAGTAATCTCTGTTTATTGTCATTGGCGCCCTAAAACCAATACCAAATTGACGTCTGTTCAAGAGGTTGGTATGGCCATTCGAAATGCCACATTTCACTAACAATTCTGTAACCAAGTGGTACTATTCTATTAACAAGATACAATCTGTGTGATTGGGCTGAGCAACAATACAGGAAGTGAAGGAAACCAACATGAATACAGGTCAACTTGGCGAAGGACAACTCTTCGATGGCCAACTCGGCGACGATAAACTCGGCGATGGTCAACTCGGCGACGGTAAACTCGGCGACGACCAACTCGGCGACGGTCAACTCGGTGACGGTCAACTCGGCGACCGTAAACTCGACGACGGTCAACTCGGCGACGGATAACTCGGCGACGGTCAACTCGGCGCTGGAGAACTCGGCGACGGTCAACTCGGCGACCATCGAGAAATAGTATAGGCCATCTGAAACCCAAATAATGGAGCCCCATTTCTCTACGAGGTGGAATGAAGGTTCGTGCCAGTCTTAGTATGTAACGATTTTCAACAGAAAATTTACTAAGAAATTTTCTTCTATGGCGATTGTCACAGGGACTGCCTGAGACTTCGGCTGCCATCGAGAAATAGTGTAGGTCATCTGGAACCCAAATAATGTAGCCCCATTTCTGTATGAGGTGGAAAGAAGGTTCGTGCCAGTCTCAATATGTAACGATTTTCAACAGAAAATTTACTAAGAAATTTTGTTCTGTGGCGATTGTCACAGGGACTGCCTGAGACTTCGGCTACCATCGAGAAATAGTGTAGGCCATCTGGAAACCAAATAATGTTGCCCGATTTCTGTACGAGGTGGAAAGAAGGTTCATGCCAGTCTCAGTATGTAACGGGTTTCCAACAAAAAAATTACTAAGAAATTTTCTTCTGTGGCGTTTGTCACAGGGATTGCCTGAGACGTTGGCTACAATCGAGAATAGTGTAGGCCATCTGGAATCCATATATTGTAGCCCCATTTCTACCAAATGAACTAGTTGACCATCATCTCTGGTGGGGTTCACCACGTTGGTTATATTGCCATTCAAAAACTTGGCCAAAGCAGCAAAATTCTACTAAAGAAGAAGAACGGTTCAATCTGACTCGAATCTGTCGAGTTAATCGATAGATTTTCGGATTTCAGAAAGATAATTAGAATCACATCGATGGTTCAGAGATTTATAAACAACGTGCGTAAAGGGACAGTGAAGCGTTCAGGGTCATTAGTGGTACGTGAGTTAGACGATGCCATCAAACAAATGTGTAAACAAACCGAATCCAAATACATGCAAAACGAGTTGCTGGTAGTTCAACGGTCTGAAGTACTAAAGGGTCTACTAAATGAGCAACAGGTTAATAAGCGTTGGAGGCCGAATCCAACATTCGACGATAAAGTACGACATAAAACATCCAATCATCGTGCCGCCATCAAGACTGACCAAATTGATTATAAAGGACTATCATGATCGATATCACCACGCGGGCTTCCAGCTGTTGTCGTCGATATTACGAAATCGACAAGCGAATAGACAGTGTCGGCCGTGCTTCAGAGCAAAACCAGTTCCAATGTCGCAAGAAATGACGCGTAAACACCCATTCTGATACCATCCCGCCACCATCTTTTGATCAGAGGTTTAGGACTAATATTCCCACCAGAGGGCACTGGCTGAGAGCAGTATTTCTGAATACTAAAGGTTTTAAATTCTTCACTGATAGTTCAAAGATGAATGGAAAGGTCTTCGCAAACATTTCTGCCACGAATTTTTACGGACAGTCAGGCTTTGCCAAAAGTATACCTGTGAAGATTCAGGGAGCTGGAATCGCTGCTGTGGCGGCCTGCCAGTATGGTGGTGGGTGCTATTAAAGTATATCTAACGCTCCGTTGAGAGCTCAAGATGATTGTATGAGTAGGTGAGGAGAGAAAATCGTGGAACTAGGCGACGATTTAGGGCACCCACTCTAATGTAACCGAGTTTATGTTAGCAACTCACCGTTTTAGGACTGATGAAATTTAAAAAAAATGTCTCAAATTTAGCTCAAACGGCTAAGCACTCAAAACTACCGCAATCTGGAGTGGGATCCTTTTTGTCTCATTGCGATACAATCATGTGCCATATCATTTGATATGTTTTGGACCAAGCAACAGTAACAAAACTGTTCACAAACTCACCGCTTTGGCGCTGGTGACGTATTGACAATTTATTTTTCTGAGTAGTTTTGCGACCAATTTTCTTACTAAAAATTTACGATGTTTTCTAATTTCCCCTGAACTTTTCGCGGTTGTCAATTTTCAAATCTAAGTTTTGATTAGCTCGTGTTTCAGCCCCTAACACTTTATAGTTAAATTTCAGTTACTGAACGTCCAATTTGTAATCATGGTAAAAAGAGAGCGAATATCTTTTTCCAAAAAGTGAGGTTAAATTTCGCTTTCCATAATGTTATTAATTATTTTCGCACAAAAATTGAGGTTAGGTTTCCACTCTCAAATGCTAATAATGGGAGAAAACCTTTTCAGAACGTCCTACTAATAAATATGGAATCACAAGGATGAAGTGGTTTTCGAATGAGCGGGGATGATCAGTTTTCCTGCCCGATGATTTTATGTGTTTCGGGTACTCTCGTTTTACAATTTCTTGACAAATTTATTAAATATTTCGTGTGAGTTGGAAATTATTTTTTTGTAGCGAGACAACGGCCATGATAAAAGCCTGGAATAAAGTGGTTGATAATACATTGAGTACATTGACATTTTTCTTAGACACACCTGGACAAAATTCTAAAAATAAATCTTGCATTTGTATCGTAATCAATACTAAGCAAACAATTTACGTACTTCAGCGTTTTATGTATTTATTCAGATGGGGGATTTTGTTTCTTACCTACAATTTATTTATAACCTGATTGTTTCTTCGAAATACAGTATAAGCTTTAAAGCATAATCCTCCTAATTAGTATTTTGTGTACGCATAACACCATCTATTCACACTGTATCAATGTAGTTGAAATTTGATAAATTATATAGCCGCGAATTAAATTTGCGTCATATCGAACCTTCATAACTATTAGCGTTGCACTGTAACATATTCTTGTTTAATAGTTTAGAAATATCAATTACAAATCATTACTTTACTGAGAGTCTCGTGAGATGGACAAAAAAATAATATTCATAATACTTGGATTTTTTACTTGTTTGGCTTTGAGCGAAGCAGGAAAACATTTTAATATCGATGGCCACCGATATTATTTAAGTCATCCACTTCGGGTAAATTGGCTAATATTACGAATAAATTAAATTTAACCAAAATATTTTTTTTTCGGTATTTGAACAGAAAAATTGGCATGAGGCACTCCGCCACTGTATATATCATGGCATGGTGCTAGTCGATATTAACACTGATGAAGAAAATGATCGTGTTTTATCGATCGTCAAGCATCCTAATTATATTAACGATACGGCACCACATTATTGGACGAGTGGCACAGATCTCGGTTCGGAAGGAATTTTTTATTGGACATCGTCCGGTCATAGTGTTATATTTTCTGATTATTCGGCGGGACAACCAGATAATGCGGGTGGGAGCGAGAATTGCTTAGAAGTTCGTGGCGAATTTGGTTTCAAATGGAACGATCACTTGTGTGACGAGAAAAAATATTTTATTTGTCGCAACTCAGTGACGTATCCGTTCGCCAATCCAAATTGTATTACAAGCTTAGGAGAGTTATAAGAAAAATTTAATAAGAAACATAAAACGGAATAAATAAATAAATCGGGTTCATTCTCTGTTGTTGTTTTGATTTTTGTTGGTGAGTGTGTACGTGTGAAATTATTCGGCTTTGTCTTTTACGAAATTAACAAGAAACTTATAAACGATAAGAAATGTAAAACATCTTACGCGATTGACCTCGCTTTGAATCTCACGAATACAGTTAAAAAAGACGCTGTATAAAATTTCTTGTTTTCGTACGACGTCAAAATGAGATCAATAAAAGCTCGAGCATCATAAATCAAGCGGCTCGAGTTTTAGACAAATTGTGATGTGAATTTTTAACAGAATCGTTTTATGAAATTTAAACTCAAAACAGAGATAAAACATTTTTACGTGGTAAAACGTAACACGAAGATCGAATTCTTAGAAATAATATTGGCTGGGTAAGGTCAAGATCGCGATTTAAAAAAACCACATAACTAATAATTTAGACGTTAGTGTGGTGTCGAGTATAGTGCGTGGAATAAAATTTACATAAAATGAAACTGCTTTTGGCAATACTGTGCATCTTTACAGTAGTGAATGCAGAATTTAACGTTACAGCGAATGGATATTTTTATTTAATAAGTTATCCGCTCCGAGTACGAATATTATAAAACCATTCTTCACCTTTACATTACGAGTAATAAATATTTTTATTGCAGTTGAATTGGTTCCAAGCGCTTCGCTATTGTCGCTACATCAATATGCATCTCATTGATTTATCAACAACGGATGAAATAAACCAAACAGCAGAGATCGTGACATATTTTAAATCGCGTAATCCCGAAACGGAAAGTAACAACCAATTGACAAATTTTTGGACCAGTGGTTGTGATCACGGTGACCAAGGAAATTATTATTGGGTATCGAATGGCCACAGCGTTGGAGTAACAAATTGGGCTAAGGGCCAACCCGATAATTTATTACGATTAGAACATTGTGTTGAAATGCAGAATATGCATCCGTTCCAATGGAACGATGAATTTTGTGATTACAAAAAGAATTTTATATGCCGTGACCGTGTTGTGCTACCCACAGTACAAACACATCAAATGGAACAAAATCAACCAACAATATCGGAGAAAGATAAACCGGTGCATGTTGCAAATGCTTCAATGGGTTTTACATATGTTTAGTTCTTATGGTGTTTAATATGTAGATAGTTTTTACCACTTTCAGAACACAATAAATATTTTCACAAATTTGATGTTTGTACTAAATTAATCACAAACCAAAAACGTCGAAATTAAACTAAACTGTTTTAATCGACATTACGTGTTATTGCCGATCTCTGCGTGGTTGGGCAACTTTTCTTCACTTCTTTGGTACAAACTTTTACATTGCCTTAGTTAGCGAAAAAGTTGTTCCAATTAATCATTATATTTGAAGTGCTTATTGAGCACATAGTGGTAGCTGTATTTGATACAGCTCAGAAGGAGGCTCAGAAGGCGGAAAATGAGGAGCACCTGGGATTTACTGCTTGCTTCGACCCCATATCAAGTTGAAAGCCTGTGTAACGCGCTAACCGAACTACCCAGGCTTATACCAATAAAAAACGCACAATTCCGGCCATCTGGCCTATCACCAACAACATTTACGTTGTTATTAGCAAAACTTTATAAAATTCTTTTCATTTCCTCCTCTTTATTTGGTTGAATTTGTTTTGTTTCGGTTGTTTGTTGTTTTGTTGTTTGTTAGATTGTAACCATCTGTTTGGCGACCACTTCTCGATATTAACAGAAATACTAAGAAAACAAAAAAAACGGTAAGGTCCAGTTATAAGTATGTGGGGTAGGCGGCGTCGTGATTCTCTGGCAAGCTAGAAAGCCTGGTATGCGCGTATGTAGATGCCCGTGCTTGCTCGGGAAGTAAACCAGTTAGCTACCCAAGGGTGGAAAACAAGGTAGGAAAAAATAATAGAAAATAGAGAAACGTACTTACCGACTGCTATTACTACCTGCACGTCGTCCGATTGGTGTCGGTCCTTCTCAGCATCTCCTCCACCGCTCACTCGCGCTCGAACACTGCTGCACCCGTATTAATATTTTGGGCCGATGAACACTTTATTTAATTGATTTAATTATAGCTTCGGATGAAAATAAATTATTTACTTTTGTGATGGCGGTCAACAATTTCGGTGCGCTAGCGAGTTTTATTTTTATCACCCAAAACAAAATCGTCAGTATCTAGGTTGTACGTACCACAGCACAGTTTTCTTCACTCTCTCCAAAATAATTCCCAAATACTTTGTTATGGTTCGTAATCTTAATTTTCGGCTCTGATTATTTTACACGCACACGGCACAACTCACATCAAAAACACCCTAAAGAAACACTTGACGTTTACTTCTTTATAACAACACCAAACCATCCAAAAAATGGGAAAAAACCTCTCTATTCATCTTGTCAACCTAACAGGAAAATAACCATGATGTATCTAGTTTATCCCAAAACGCCCGTTTTCACCTGTGTTGACCGATGTCACTGTCTCTTTATAAAAGGGATGTCGACAGGTTATAAGAGGTTCGTGAACCGAATAAGAGACATCGCTATGAGATATTTAATACAGGCCATGAGTGCAGACTTACATCCCAATCCTAAAAGTCGTATCGGAATTGTTACAAATTAGCAATACCAACATATTTTAGACTGGAAGATCGTCACGCACGAGAACAAATGTAGGATTACGTTTCCCTCTACTATCGTGTTAAATATTTTGTTTGCTGCATTGTCAATGATTAATGGGATGATTAGCTATAGTGCGTCCATCCTGAAGTTTTAGAGTAGTGCGAAAATGTATACACCTCTGGAATAACTAGAGTAATGCGGAGTCCACGAACTTAACAGTACCGAGATTTAAAGTTAGTTTTAAGACTCTCGAAACTTTGCCACATGGATAGTAGATGAGCTGAAATAAATTTATTTTTTATTTTTTAATGTATTTACAACCGTCTTAACCAAAGATGAGGCCTTCAACAGTATCAAACCTGAAGCAATCACCAGCATTTAATTACACCATTAGCAGATTATTAAGTCGAATTACAGCGCAAGGTTGGATGTTATCCCCATTCTCAGGGTCTTGTTAAATAATTACGTGTTACTCGACCTGCTCTTTGGTAAATATTCTAACTCTTTGAGTGAGTGCATTCGAAACATGTTTAGTATGCTATACAATTAAGGTAAACAGCTGTAGTTTGGATCTATCAATGCAAGAATGAGTTAGTTTTCCTTTTTCCTCATAGTAACTCCCCTGCTTTACATGAAATATATAATTTGGCTTTACAGATTCCGCGATGTACCTGGGTTTCATTTTACACTGCAAACTAAACTGAAATGTTTACAAAATTTAAAAGATAAAGTAAACAGTTTAAGCTTTTTATTACTTTAAAAATGTTTTTTGATTGGGTAAAGCGTAAAAGGATTAACTTCAGAGTTCAACCATTCGACGTTATTTAATATATGGGATTACAATCTCAAGTGCTTGCTCAAGCTGGTCTGGTTTCGAGTAGCATTTCAGTGCTATATTAAACCTACAATCGCGATATGAATCAACTAGCAAATATTTCAATCTGGGCCAATAAAAGGCCACTTCCAGAGATTGCGGCAAAATACCCCTATGAGGCCTAATTGGCCCCTCTTTAGAGAACATTTTCCGGTATAAGGTTTTTCTGAGCGCAGAAAATGGAACCTTGTGAATAGAACTTTTTCACCGTTTATCTTGAGTATTACACCAATCTATACAGGAAAATGTTCTCTAATTCGACCTATATAGTGGTATCTTGCCCGAATCTTTGGAAGAGGCTTGTTTGGCCCAGATTGATAAAATACTCAAGATTTACGGTGGAAAATTGCTATTAACAAGGTTGGAGTTTTTCCGCTCGGAAAAACCTTATATCCGAAGATATTTTCCAAAATAGGTCAATTCGACCTATATAGTTGTACCTTGCGCAAAGTCTGGAAGTGGCTTGCTTATGACCCATGTTGAAACAATGCTCAATATTTTGAGTAGAAAATTGCAATAAACAGTTCTGATATTGTTCTGTTAAAGCATTAATTTTTATTTATTTGATTACTTTTTCACTAATTTGCATTTATAAGATATTAACAGTGTAAATCACCAATACTAAAACAATTCAATATGGCGGCTAGTGGAATGTATTTGAATCCGATAAGAATGCCGTCTGTGTCATTTTTTCCAATTGGAATCGTATAAGTACTTCACGGGCTCGTACTGGTTCGGCAGTTTCATTAAATTTTGCTTGTGAGTGCTCTCTAACTTTTGGCAATAATTCTGTTCTTCGTTTTTTTCGTGCTCTTTTCTTTTGTCAGTTCCTCTTGCAAATTTGTCATCATCTGTATGGAACTCAGCGTTAGTACAGGGAAGTGTGCTGATTTCATTAAGGCTAGTAGGGGTAGTTGACATATCATTTATATCGTTTGAAACATAGTAATTCTGGTTCACGAAGTGGAAAAACTGTGTCAAGTTTGTCGTCGCAACATCAAAGTTGAAGTGATCCAAAGAAAATTTAAAAATAAAAAATATATTAAGGCGTCGGACTGTGGCTTTCAATCAAACAATGCTATTTACATCAACGAAACTCTAAGCCTCAAATTGCGTGAATTACATTTTTGAGCTAAAACCGCAAAACAGGGAAAGAATTCCACTACAAAAAAAGAGTTCTACTTCCAAAGATGAAAACTCCTTGTGTATATTTCACCAAAATTCTCGTATTTTACGAAAAAATCGTGCTAAAATCTTTGCACATCTCATTTCCTATACCACTTTGCCGGATATTGTGTTTTTTCAGAGGATTGGATTGATAGTGATGAAGTTTCTATTTCTAATTTTAACTTGGTTGATGGCTGTAACAATAGTTACTCACCCGGAGGTATTCTAGCATATGTGAGGTTAGGTTTAAGTTTTAATTTTTTTACAAAAACGCTAAAAACTTCTGATGTACGAGGATTAAGGATTAGTTTTGCAATCGATTCTGAGAGCTTTTGCGTCGTTGCAGTATATCGTCGTTATTCTAGTTCAGTGCTAGAATTTATTGAAGAATTTACAGTTTATCTAAGTCGTATTAAAACCAAAAATTTAATTATCATTGACATTTCGCATTCAAATTCCGTAAATCAAAATATCAATAAATATCTTCAAATGATGTCTTCATTTGGATTGATCTCTCTAATTCAAGATTTTACTGGAGTTACTGATACTTCTTTAAGTACTATTGACCACATTTTTTTGAGATAAAATAATAATTCTAAACTAATTGTGACTGCGGAAGTTTTAGATTATAATTTATCTGACCATCGTATGTTATCTCTTGAAATCACGAAGGATAACTTTAAGCGATTGAATAGGTCAATTAAATTTTTTCCTAAACGGAGGGTTGAACTTTCCAAGGTAAAAGGGGTTTTGAGTCTAGAGAATTGGATTCACGTGTTTACTGAACAAAATCCAAATCAAGCATTCAATAAATTTCTTGACACCTTTTCAGCTCATATTACCGAATGCACTATAGTTCAGCAATCTCGGGTTAAACTAAAAAAATCGGTCCATGGATTTATTTTTCTTTGTTTAAAATCATTGATTTGAAAAATAAACTCTTAAGGTTCATACGGAAGCATCCCAGAAACATTAAATAAATGCATAGGATAAAGATTTTAGAGAAAAAAATTAATTCAGCTACTCCGATAGAAAAGCAACTTTATTATTACCGACGTATTAACAACTGTAAAAAAGCCTTAAAACTCAATGGCGTCTTGTTCTGGAAGAAACTTGCGAACTTCTGGAAGAGGAACTAAAAATTGCAAACGAATTCAATAATTATTTTGTTAACGTCATTGAGGATCTTAAAGGTAGTATCGCGCGTAGAACTCCAACTGCATTAGAAGAGTCGCAGTATTTGCTCCCTATAGTACAGCAGAAATCGTTTTTCTTTACTCCAGCTGATGACATTGAGATAAACGATATCAATACCTCTTTAAATAATTCAATGGCTTGTGGTTACGCTAACATAAGTAACTCTCTGATCAAATCTGTTGAGCCGCTCAGTGCCGCTTGGTGTTGTTCCTGAAAGCTGTTGTAGTACCACTCTCTCTCTTTCGTTCTCAAGAAAGCTGTTGTAGTACCACTCTATAAAAAAGGTGATTTCCTCAAATTGGGTAATTATCGTTCAATTTCGTTACTTTCAGTTTTCTCTAAACTTTTGGAGAAAATAATCAAAAATCGTGTGAGTCACGCCAGAAATCCCATTTTGGAAATCCCACGGTTTTCTTATTTTGTCGAGTAGTGTTTGATTGTGCAATTTTGTGCGTCTAACGTAAACATTTGTGCATAATACATTTTGGGAGATAGTGTGGGATTTCTGACGTGATTATCACTTTAGTTTAATTGTGCAAAACTGTGCATGCCAAAATCAATTTAGTTCTTCTCCAGAATTGGTCAGCATTTCCCCCAGAACGGCTTCATCTGCCCAATTACATGTGTTATGCATAAAATCTGTTAAAGTAGATCAACTATGTAAGAAATAGTCGTAGTTTTCTAGCCACAATGTTTAGACTAGAAGTATATAACCTGATAAGACCAGGATTCACTGGTGGAATACTCCATTTCAGCCAGAATTAAAAATAAAAATCCCTTAATTCAACCCTAATTTAAAACTGAAATTTTTGAAATACACTTGAAATGAAATCATTTATGAATTTTAGGCCCAAATGATCTTTCAAAATGGTTTTCACTGATCCTTCCAAAATTTCAACGATGTCAGTAAGGTCTCTGACTGTTAATCGTCAATTCTCGAGCACCAATTCCTTGATTTTATTAACGTGTTGACCATCAGTTGATGTTGATGGCCGTCATAGACGTGGATTGTCGTCAACACGTTCTCGACCCTCTTTGAACAATTTGTACCAATCAAAAACACTTGCTCGCGACATACAATTATCACCGAAGGCCTTTTGCAACATTTCGAACGTTTCGGCACCACAAAATTGATTCCGCACACAAAATTTAATGGAACTTCTTTGTTGAATAATTTCACTCATTGTAAAAATCGCCGAATGCACTTTTTGTACTTCAGAAAGACAAGCGTATACTAAACACTAATGATTATTTTGATGTGACATTTGGCACAGATGTCACTGACAGTCATACCAGCATAGAAAAAAAATATTTCGACGAATGGTTTTCCGCGCGAAATTTAAATTAAAAAGTCTTACTACATTTTGCCCACAGTAGAATATCGGTAGGGATTCCACGAACGGCGCAAAATCGCTTTAAGACTGCTAGGAAACTGTCGATGGTCTTCGTTGCCATACAAACGAAGATGAATATGTAGCACTTGTAGGTTTTACTCCTCGGGAGTGATGTGTTTTAAGGGTGAATAGACCAGCCAGATCGATGCCAGTTTGTAAGAATGCTCTTCTGTGGGGGTTATTCGGCAAGGTGGCAATTAACCCATAAGCTGTTGCTGAGTCCCAGCCCGATGTTGCTGACAAATGATACATTGATGAATTACGCGTTTTATTAGATTTCTGACTCGAAGGATTAACAATCTTTGGGCGATGATGCTCATAAGTAGCTTCGGTCCACTATGCAGGTGCTTAATGTGCAGTTCTTTCACCATTTGCTCGACTATTGGATGGCCTGCCGGCAATATAACGGGATGATTGGTGTCATATGCTAAATTTGCGTGAGGAAGACTGGCCTCCAACTCGCATTAGCCCGTGGCCGTCCAATAATGGAAAAAAAGAAATTAAATTAGAATTTAATGGAAGTGGCTTTGATTTAATCTCATTTCATGGATATCTCGAAATATTAGAAACTCCGCCTCTTGTATCTCAGACACTCTCAATGAGTTTAACAAGCGCCGATGGGGTTCCATTTTCAAATTTCTGCAGAATCTTAGCAGATATGCTATTATCCGTGTCCATTTTCGGTATGTTTTCCCTTTTCCATTAATTAATCAGCGACAGATCCACGTATCTGTGTTGCTGCAAGGTGGCAACTGAATTTTTCAGGTTCGGCCGAAGGTAGTTGAAGTTCTATATTTTCGTTCTATTTCTATCGTGGCGCAATCCGATGGATTCTCATTTAATGACACATGACGCCACTGGCTACGATTTGTACAGGTAAGAATCTTGGGCGTGCGGTTTGCTATATATGTTTTCCAAGCATTGGGTGGTTTAGATAACCAATCAAGCGTGATGGTTGAATCTGTATACAGATAAATTTTGGGGTGATTTGACAGGCATAACGATGTTTTAGGATTTCGGAGCCAATAGGATATTCGCGCGCAAGTCTATATGCAAGAAAAACGAGTGACTGTGTAGCCAGGAACGGTGTGGGACTAGTACCATAAGTGACTGTGATAGGCGGAAGTGCTGGATTTTGGAACATGGTTTTCACGCAACAATGATCCTCTGCTAATCTCGAAAATTTGGGTGGATAAGGATTTGGGGGAACATCTTTTCGATGCCAGTCGATAGAACAAATCTATATTTGCGGAATCGAATTAGGATGCCAATTAGATTATCTTGAATAGTAGGGCCTACTACAAGATTATTGTTCAATGATTCTTCGGACGTGGACTTGGCGGACGCATTGAACACTACCCAGACCTTGGTGGTGCTACTGAATGTTTTGAAAACTGGGTGATGTTGAAGATAAATAATTGGTTGGCATGTTTCGTTATTTCTCGGTCAGAAATAATTTCCATATGCCCTAACGTTAGTTATTCATTCATAAAATGAGTATAGGATTCTCGGAGCAGTGGATCTGCTATCAATCAAAACCTTCGGAGTGCTTGCGGAAAGCAGTCACCAAGGTTTGGTGGGCACTGTAGGAATGGTGCGCGATTGATATACGGTTATCTGTATATATTACATTTTCATTGAACAAATCCACGGATTTCATTTCCTCATCAGTCATGTTTGGCTTGGTAGTTATTTCCTCAGTTTCCCAAAACCTCTGGACCAAGTTCTCTATATTGGATCATTCTAACGAGTCGTTCTTTAATTGAACATGCGGCTGTTTCGCACGACAACGGTATTCTCCATATGTGCTACTTTACCGTTAGTCAATGCATGGAATAGGTGTTCGTAACCAAGTAAGATATCGATATGGGACGGCGTGTTAAAGTTGGGATCAGCTAAGAGTTTAAAAGAATTGAAGTATGACTTACCATCATCAATAAATTCCATTGGCAATTTAGAGCAAATGGTAGGAAGGGTATAAGCACTTGTATTGATAACATAGTCATGCTCTACAAAAGAACGAATTTTTTAATTTGCTACTCCTTTTGACAATCCAGCATTAGAACCCTTAAATGGTTGATACACATTTCTATGGCAAATTAATGTGTTGACTCTTCGTCCAATTCCCACAACCATCTTCAATCTCAATTTCGGCCGTAGGGAGGACGACGATCATACGTTGTTTTGATTAAATATAATTGGCTACCATGGTTTGAGATTTGGTCGGTTCACCGGAGATATTCAGTATCGGACAATTTGTTCCATGTTGTGTGGTTGATTCGGAGTAGGCGGATTGTGACACCATGCATGACGGTCCAGAACTCTGGGGTGAATTATTTTGAGGAATGTGTAGTAAGGAATTATGTCTCTTATTACACTTAAAACAGCTTTTACTATTTTTACAGCTGGTTACGATATGTTCATCGCTTAAACAGTTAAAACAACGATTTATGCTTTTGATTAGTTCTCGTCGTTCGGTAACATTTTGGTTACGGAATTTAGAGCAAGTGAATCGGGGTACAGGTTTTATGTGGAATGATTTGGATGTTGGATGTATTAGGTAGGCTCGGCGTATTGTGGCTACGTTTCGCATCAGATTTCTTGGCGTCAATTCTCTTGGATAAGAATGTCAACAGTTCATCTGTCGTAGGAAACTTGGTTCCTGACGTCTCATATTTCCATATCCGTTTAGATTCTTCATCGAGTTTCTCTGTAGCCAAATAAATGATCCAAGGATCACGTTCAATCGCTTTGGGACCAAGCGATATCAATCCACGAATGGTTTCATCTAAACTATCGAACATTTTGATTAAGTGGGTTGAGAAGGATTCGAACTAATTTTGGGTAGCGATAAAAAATCTCGAATAAAGGTTTCGATAATTTGTTTCTTTTTGTCATATTTCTTAATAAGACGTTTCAATGCCTCAACATAATTCGCGTCATCTACGCGAAAGTGACATAAGGACAAGTATGCTGAATCACGTAACTGCCCCAATAGGAGGCAAAGGATTGCCAATTCTTATAATTACCGTCGAAAGTAGGAAGCATTAGTCTTGGTAGTTTAAAATCTGATTTGAAATTAGTAAGCACAGAGTGATCCATACTATCATCCAATTTGGTAATTGGTTGAAGACTGAATTTACGAATTAATGATTGGATTTTCATAACCAGTGCTAGGTATTGGTCATCATGATCTTCCATTTCGGAGACCACTTCGGTGGCGTTAAACTGATTATACAATTCTAGCACTTTGGACAAAAGGGAATTCAATCTGTCAATATCGCAATCATTTCCATTAACGAAGTTAGCTGTTTTGGTTAACTGACCTTTAATCACGGCCTTATGTTTTACAAGCGCACCGGGGCGATCGAGAGTGGATTCTATGTAGAGGCATTTTACCAAAATAAACTTGTACTCAAACACACGATAAATTTAATGAAATTCGGGGAAAACGAAAAAAAATAAATGAAAACGGTTACCTGGATTTTGAATGGATGGTTTCGCCTTTTGGTTGGTAAATTGCTGGAACTTCAATAACTGCTTATTTCGATAAGCCCGTATTTCTAGGTTACGTTCGGCTCGAAGGACCAAAAAAACAATGTACAAATTGGCAAAATTGAATTGCGCAATGTTTAATAAAATAAAAAATAAAAAGATAAAATTCTAATTTTATGATTTTATTTTATTTTTTCGTGGATGACGATAATAAATAAAATTGATGTTGACAGCTTGGTGGTTACAGTGAGAAGAAATTTATTTTTTAATTTGCAATATTAGTTACATAAAATGTTGTACATTTGCTACGGAGTGCTCGCCATATAATAAATGAATTGCCAATAGATGGCATTACACATTACATATTAAGTATTAAACGCACTATCGAATACGTAGGGGTTGCAACAACGTGGGTAACTGCAGCAGGGAAACTTTCGAATTTCAAAATGAAACTTTGCAAAGCCAATTTGTGCTAATTAGTGCTCACAGGACGGAAAAAATTAGTGCTAGTCCAGGAGCCGAAAAAACGGGAAAAGAAAATTTCAAATTTCGCCTAAAAGACGAAATAAATAAAACCCGATTTCTAGAAAAAACCAGAAATAATTTAAGCCTAATTTTAAAACTCTCTAAAGGCCGCTAAACCGAAGAAATTTGTGCTAGGATATGTTTTGCTTTGGTTCTCGATGTTACCATTCTCGCGGTGAGGTTGACCCGTTTGGGCTGGTATATTGACCATCTAGACCGACGCCCCCTACACTCCAAATTACCTAAACCTATGCATGATTACGTAAAAACCGGCGTAACTTCACCAATGTTGTATTTATGAAAATTTTCATTCACGAGAAGAAAGCAAAATAACTATGTGCCTTTAAAATTATAGAAAAACAATTGAATTATTTTAAACTTTTGAAAAATTATTAGCATTTACATGATTCAAGGTAATCTGCTGTGCTAAAAAACTTGAAATGCAATTTAGAGTGATCATCCTGTATCAACCATCTTCTTTCGCTTGCACATTTTATTAAGTATCACCTAAAGATGAAAATTTTGATTTTCTTTATTTCATGATACTAGTTAAGGTTACCACCGTGCACAAATACATTCATATTTATATTATGGACCGAAGGGGAAAATGAAAAATTGTAAACAAATAAATGAAAAGTAAACAGTTCAGTTCAGTTCAACATTACGATGGGTAAGGCGATAGTTGTGCTGCCTATAATTTTATCAATCGTATGTCTTGTGTCTTCAGACATCGTTACAATCGATCATGTAAAATATTTTATTAGTCAAACTAAGGTACAAGTACAAATATCGGTATTACTCGTTATAATACTAAAGTGCTAAATATTTTTAGGCGAATTGGTACGAAGCTGGTCGAATATGCAAAGCTGAACACGGAATGGTTCTGATCGATGTTCTTGATGAAAAAGAGAATTTACGGCTCAAGCAATTGATTAAACCGTTTATGAATAATTCGGATGCACGATACTGGACTAGTGGTTCGGATTTGGGCAGTGAAGGTTCGTATTATTGGGCATCTTCTGGACATAGTATGCTGTTTACCGATTGGCAAATAGCCCAACCGGACAATAGGGCAAACGCTGAACACTGTGTAGAGATAAGAGAACTGTATGATTTTAAGTGGAATGATGCCGATTGCAGTTTAGAATTATAT
This sequence comes from Nephrotoma guestfalica, assembly GCA_963691935.1. Taxonomy (NCBI): domain Eukaryota; kingdom Metazoa; phylum Arthropoda; class Insecta; order Diptera; family Tipulidae; genus Nephrotoma; species Nephrotoma guestfalica. Next base: position 236,015,879 of record OY829915.1, on the reverse strand, counting down.
TTTATTTGTCGGAATACAGTGTCGTATCCATTAAATAATTGTATATGTTTAAATGCCTAATAAATGTTTGATTACAACTTGCATTACATAAATCAATTTACTCTATTCTATTAGGGATCCAAGTGTATATATTTACGTTCATAGGTTAGACATACCTGCAAAACACGAATTATGTTAAAAGAACAGTACTAAGAAAACATTAAGATTGTGTTGTTTCCAACTCAGAGAAATATTACAAAAATATTATTTTGGTTTTTTCATATTTTAATCATACTGATCAGCCGTCATTTTGCTATAGGAAACACCGAAACTAAAAACGAAAAAAGTTAAAAGAAGCAAACAGTTCAGTTTAACGTTACGATGGGTAAGACGATAGTTGTGTTGTCTATAATTTTATCAATCGTATGTCTGGTGTCTTCAGACATCGTTACAATCGATCATGTAAAATATTTTATTAGTCAAACTAAGGTACAAGTACAAATATCGGTATTACTCGATATAATACTAAAGTGTTAAATATTTTTAGGCGAATTGGTACGAAGCTGGTCGAATATGTAAGGCTGAACACGGAATGGTTCTAGTTGACATTCTTAGTGAAAAAGAAAATTTACGGCTTAACCAATTGATTAAACCGTTTATGGGTAATGCGGATGCACGCTACTGGACTAGTGGGACGGATTTGGGCAGTGAAGGTTCATTTTATTGGGCATCGTCCGGTCATAGCATGCTATTTAACGATTTTCATCCAATCCAACCAGACAATTGGCAAAATAACGAAAACTGTGTAGAGATATCTAAGCTTTATGATTTCAAGTGGAATGATGCACAATGCAATGAAGAATTATATTTTATTTGTCGGAATACCGTGTCGTATCCATTAAATAATTGTATATGCTTAAATGCCTAATAAATTTTTGTAGTTGCATAAGTTATTATTTCAAGTTTCTGGTGAAAAATCAGCCTATTAGGGGGGCAAAGTACATACATTAATGTGAATACGTTAGACATCTCTGCAAACTAAGAAATATTTTGTTTTGCTTTTACGCACTCTCACATGCACATCTAAAAATTGAACCTTGATAGCACAGTGCTAAAAGAGCATTAAGATTGTGTTGTTTACAGTTTAGAGAAATATTAAAAAATTATAATTTCGGTTTTTCACTATTTAATACTGATAACCTACTTGCCCCGTAAACATACGGATTGCACCTAATAGTTGTGTGTTATAAATTCGTATCGGTTGAATTGGCTTACGTGACAAAATGTTTCATCAATATTTGGCATTTGCTGCAACTTTTGTTGCGATATTTGTAGTAGTGGGTAGTAAAACAGTGTCCAGTGGTGGTCTCAACTATTATATAAGTACTATAAAGGTATGTGCATGCAGGAATTATTCTCACAATTTAAATTTAAACCAAAATTTTAATCGTAGAAAAACTGGTATATGGCGCAAAGGTATTGCACATCGTTAGGTATGGATTTGGTCGACATAACTTCATCCGATGAGAATAATCGCATACTACAAATTCTAAGAAATCCTCGACATGTTAACGTTACCGAGCCACAATTTTGGATCAGTGGAACGGATAACGGTAGAGAGGGTAATTTTTATTGGGCCACCACAGGAAATCCGATAACATTTTCCGATTACTATCGTGTATATATGCAACCCGATAATTATGGAGGCGACGAAAACTGTTTACAAATATATGGACAGTGGGACTATAAATGGAACGATGGCCAATGTCTAGCTGAACATTATTTTGTGTGTCGTGAGGTTAACAAATTGCCATTAGACAATTGTATTTGCATGGAAGGTTTGAAAACTATTTATTGAGGTTTACATGGCATATAATGTATTTAATGTTTTATTGCTTGTATGTATTAGCATAATATGCTGTTTTCGTAAATTTAATTGCTTATTTAAAAAAAATATCGTTCTTTGACTTAATTACCATATTAGAGCTTGTACGATAATTTTAAGCCTAAATATATTTTTTCACCCTTTTGGAAGAATACGAACTAACTGGATTTTAATAAATTCGGCTTACAATACAAACATACAAGGGATGGCTAAAAATCTGATCGTAGATAATTTTACTAACAAACACGTTTTCGTAATTGACGCAGGAACGAAAGTGTAAACGATTTAAGTAGCAGAAGAGGTATGTTTCATCTACCTGAACAAATAAGTGTCTGTCACGCCAGCCGGAACTAAACCAACTATGACACAAGTAGCACGATGCATTGTGCATCGTTGTGCACTATATAATTTTTCAGCCGGTTCCTTATAAATCCGGCCGGAACCATACTCTATACAGTCAAAACAACTATAGCAAAGGAGGCACAATGCATTGTAAATCATTGCACAATATGTGGTTTTTCGGCCGGTACCTGGAATTATACAGCCGGAATCTTATGAGACCTGCCAGAACCATAGCCTCTATAATCAAACTAACAATGGCACAAGAAGTGCGTCATTACGCATTATATGATTTGTCAACCGGAAACTTATAATTTCAACCGAAACCTAATAAAGACAGCCAGAACCATATTATAGCTAACCCAACTGTGCCATAAAAAGCTGTTCATGATCGTGCATTAATTGTTTTTCAAGAATTCGGAATCTTATAATTTCAGCCGTAATCTTATAAAGCCAGCCGGAACCATACCATCTAGCCAAACTAACTACACTGAAAAAATAAAATTTGTTAAATCAAAGAATTTACATTCTTTGAAGAAAATCTCTAGAAATCAAAAAAAGGTTTCTTTGATTCCTTAATTTCTGTGTCAAAATCATAAAACACTTTCCGGTTTATTAGTTTTCATTTGTTGTATTCGTCCGTGCATTATGACGCTAGTTGCAATTTCATTGTTACCGAGACTGCAATTTTTTTTGTGTGTGCCTACAACATTATTTTGAAATCAGCTAAAATCAAATTGAAGTCTATCAACATTTTCTTGTACTATTTACAGTGATCAGTGAATAGTGTATAAAATAAATAAAAGTGGATTAAGTCAATAAAATAGTGCACGATAAGTGAAGAAGTCGCAAATATGGCTGACGATCAGTGTGAACAAAGTGTCATCATATATTTAACAGATATAAAGCAAATGGTAATTGATTGGAGATTAGGAGAATTAGTCGATGTCCCCACTGAGCAATCGACAAATGTTGAATGTCTCAAACAAATGGCATTTATCGACATCGACAAGCTGAGGCCGCAACAACCGCTTGGCGTTCGCATTTTTTGCAGAACTCGCCTTTTAGAATGGCGGAAACACATTCGCCAGATTCCAGTGTGCTTAATTGGCAAATTCTATTTCCACAATTTCAACGCCAGCTATTTCGCCATGTTTCTCAGAAGCTTCGACTTCCCATGCACAGCAATACGGTAGTGAAGAATTTCCTAAAACCTTCGTAAATTTAAAATCGTTTGATAGAATTAGTAAATTTTAAATTATTGCTTATAATAAAGCATTCAACAAAATAATTGAAAATAACAATTAAAAAAAAATACTAGTTAAAATTATTAACAAGTGAGAGGTTTAATAAAGAAAAATCATTGTCAATAAATCTTAAACAACCAAACTATAAAAATAATAATAAAAAATTAACATAATCAATTTTATTCTAGAATTATTGTCCAAACTAATACGTCACAGAAGAACTTAAAAAAGACGTAGTTCTGTACTCATGATTTTACTCTTCTAAACTAGCGAGTATTTGTAGATAGATATTGATCAGTTTACGCTCTGCATAAAGTTCCAGGAAAATCTCTTGGGGATTTGGAGATAAGATTTGATCAAAACCTCAATAATGAAATTGTAGATCAATTGAATCGTTTTGCATTCATAATTTAGATTTCCTTAACTACTTTGGGAGATCAATATCTATCTACAAATCAATACGGAGATCAATTTCTATCTACGCTTAATGACGCCTTCAAATTCTAAAGTAGTTTGGGAAATCTAGGTGAGGTTACCAAGACGTTGGAATGGAAGCTTGGTCTCGGACTAATGAAACTTGAATTTTTTAAATTAAAAAATTCGGTCGTCTCATCAGACTGCAGTGGCGAAACTACAAAAATATTGAAAATACTTTAACCTTACGTTTAAAGTACATTCACAATGACTTAGCGAATTGTTATGTTTGGCTACGCATTTGGCATCCCCTTCGTAACCTCGAATTTTATTGTATTTAACGCATACATGCGATTTCTATATGCAATTAAAAAATTCAAGTTTTATTAATTCGAAACCAAGCTTCAATTCCAACGTCGTGGTAACCTCACCTAGATGTAAAAACCCTATCTGGCTATCAACGAGATCAACCCAAATTTCATAGTTTAGGAAAGCAAAATTATGAATGCAAAACGGTTCAATTTATCTACAATTCAATTCTCGGGGTTTCGATTTATTCATATTCAATTTATATTCAATTCATATTCAGTTCATATTCAATTCATATTCAATTTATATTCAATTTTAATTCAATTCTAATTCAATTCAGATTTAATTCATATTCAATTCATATTCAATTCATATTCAATTCATATTCAATTCATATTCAATTCATATTCAATTCATATTCAATTCATGTTCAATTCATTTTCAATTCATATTCAATTCATATTCAATTCATATTCAATTCATATTCAATTCATATTCAATTCATATTCAATTCATATTCAATTCATATTCAATTCATATTCAATTCATATTCAATTCATATTCAATTCATATTCAATTCATATTCAATTCATATTCAATTCATATTCAATTCATATTCAATTCATATTCAATTCATATTCAATTCATATTCAATTCATACTCAATTCATATTCAATTCATATTCAATTCATATTCAATTCATATTCAATTCATATTCAATTCATATTCAATTCATATTCAATTCATATTCAATTCATATTCAATTCATATTCAATTCATATTCAATTCATAATCAATTCATAATCAAATCATAATAAAATCATATTCATTTCATAATCAAATCATTTTTAATTCATATTCAATGCACATTCATTGCATATTCAATTCATATTCAATTTATATTCAATTCATATTCAATTCATATTTATTACGTATTAAATTCATATTCAATTCAACAATTCATATTCAGTTCAATTTATATTCAATTTATATTAAATTTCTATTCAATTCATATTCAATTCATATTCAGTTCATATTCAATTCATATTCAATTCATACTCAATTCATATTCAATTCATATTTAATTCAATCATATTCAATTCATTTTCAATTCATGTTCAATTCATATTCAATTCATATTTAGTTGATATTCAGTTCGTATTCTATTCGTATTCAATTTCTATTCAATTCATATTCGATTCATATTCAATTCATATTTAATTCATGTTCAATTCATATTCAATTCATATTCAGTTCATATTCAATTCATATTCAATTCATATTCAATTCATATTCAATTCATATTCAATTCATATTCAATTCATATTCAATTCATATTCAATTCATATTCAATTCATATTCAATTCATATTCAATTCATATTCAATTCATATTCAATTCATATTCAATTCATATTTAATTCATATTCAATTCATATTCAATTCATATTCAATTCATATTCAATTCATATTCAATTCATATTCAATTCATATTCAATTCATATTCAATTCATATTCAATTCATATTCAATTCATATTCAATTCATATTCAATTCATATTCAATTCATATTCAATTCATATTCAATTCATATTCAATTCATATTCAATTCATATTCAATTCATATTCAATTCATATTCAATTCATATTCAATTCATATTCAATTCATATTCAATTCATATTTATTACGTATTAAATTCATATTCAATTCAACAATTCATATTCAGTTCAATTTATATTCAATTTATATTAAATTTCTATTCAATTCATATTCAATTCATATTCAGTTCATATTCAATTCATATTCAATTCATACTCAATTCATATTCAATTCATATTCAATTCATATTCAATTCATATTCAATTCATATTCAATTCATATTCAATTCATATTCTTTTCGTATTCAATTCATATTCAATTCATGTTCAATTCATATTCATATTTAATTCATCATATCATCATATTCATTTCTTATTTATTACGTATTCAATTCATATTCAATTCATATTCAATTCATATTCAATTCATATTCAATTCATATTCAATTCATATTCAATTCATATTCTATTCGTATTCAATTCATATTCAATTTATGTTCAATTCATATTCATATATAATTCATCATATTATCATATTCAATTCTTATTTATTACGTATTCAATTCATATTCAATTCATAGTCAGTTCATATTCAATTCATATTCAATTCATATTCAATTCATATTCAATTCATATTCAATTCATATTCTATTCGTATTCAATTCATATTCAATTCATGTTCAATTCATATTCATATATAATTCATCATATCATCATATTCAATTCTTATTTATTACGTATTCAATTCATATTCAATTCATAGTCAGTTCATATTCAATTCATATTCTATTCATATTCAATTCATATTCAATTCATATTCAATTCATATTCAATTCATATTCAATTCATATTCAATTCATATTCAATTCATATTCAATTCATATTCAATTCATATTCAATTCATATTTAATTCATATTCAATTCATATTCAATTCATATTGAATTCATATTCAATTCATATTCTATTCGTATTCAGTTCATATTCAATTCATATTCTATTCGTATTCAATTCATATTCAATTCATATTCTATTCATATTCAATTCATATTCTATTCGTATTCAATTCATATTCAATTCATATTCAATTCATATTCAATTCATATTCAATTCATATTCAATTCATATTCAATTCATATTCAATTCATATTCAATTCATATTCAATATTCATATTCAATTCATATTCAATTCATATTCAATTCATATTCAATTCATATTCAATTCATATTCAATTCATATTCAATTCATATTCAATTCATATTCAATTCATATTCAATTCATATTCAATTCATATTCAATTCATATTCAATTCATATTCAATTCATATTCAATTCATATTCAATTCATATTCAATTCATATTCAATTCATATTCAATTCATATTCAATTCATATTCAATTCATATTCAATTCATATTCAATTCATATTCAATTCATATTCAATTCATATTCAATTCATATTCAATTCATATTCAATTCATATTCAATTCATATTCAATTCATATTCAATTCATATTCAATTCATATTCAATTCATATTGAATTCATATTCAATTCAAATTCAATTCATATTCAATTCATATTCAATTCATATTCAGTTCATATTCAATTCATATTCAATTCATATTCAATTCATTTTCTGTTCGTATTCAATTCATATTCAATTCATGTTTAATTCATATTCATATATAATTCATCATATCATCATATTCAATTCTTATTTATTACGTATTCAATTCATATTCAATTCATAGTCAGTTCATATTCAATTCATATTCTATTCGTGTTCAATTCATAGTCAGTTCATATTCAATTCATATTCCATTCATATTCAATTCATATTCAATTCATATTCAGTTCATATTCAATTCATATTGTATTCGTATTCAATTCATAGTCAATTCATATTCAATTCATGTTCAATTCATATTCATATATAATTCATCATATCTTCATATTCAATTCTTATTTATTACGTATTCAATTCATATTCAATTCATAGTCAGTTCATATTCAATTCATATTCAATTCATATTCAATTCATATTCAATTCGTATTCAATTCATATTTAATTCGTGTTCAATTCTTATTCATATATAATTCATCATATCATCATATTCAATTCTTATTTATTACGTATTCAATTCATATTCAATTCATATTCTATTCGTATTCAATTCATATTCAATTCATAGTCAGTTCATATTCAATTCATATTCTATTCGTATTCAATTCATATTCAATTCATATTCAATTCATATTCAATTCATATTCAATTCATATTCAATTCATATTCAATTCATATTCAATTCTTATTTAATTCATATTCAATACATATTCAATTCATATTCATTTCATATTCAATTCATATTCTATTCGTATTCAATTCATATTCAATTCATGTTCAATTCATATTCATATATAATTCATCATATCATCATATTCAATTCTTATTTATTACGTATTCAATTCATATTCAATTCATATTCAATTCATATTCAATTCATATTCTATTCGTATTCAATTCATATTCAATTCATGTTCAATTCATATTCATATATAATTCATCATATCATCATATTCAATTCTTATTTATTACGTATTCAATTCATATTCAATTCATAGTCAGTTCATATTCAATTCATATTCAATTCATATTCAATTCATATTCAATTCATATTCAATTCATATTCAATTCATATTCAATTCATATTCAATTCATATTCTTTTCGTATTCAATTCATATTCAATTCATGTTCAATTCATATTCATATTTAATTCATCATATCATCATATTCATTTCTTATTTATTACGTATTCAATTCATATTCAATTCATATTCAATTCATATTCAATTCATATTCAATTCATATTCAATTCATATTCAATTCATATTCTATTCGTATTCAATTCATATTCAATTTATGTTCAATTCATATTCATATATAATTCATCATATTATCATATTCAATTCTTATTTATTACGTATTCAATTCATATTCAATTCATAGTCAGTTCATATTCAATTCATATTCAATTCATATTCAATTCATATTCAATTCATATTCAATTCATATTCTATTCGTATTCAATTCATATTCAATTCATGTTCAATTCATATTCATATATAATTCATCATATCATCATATTCAATTCTTATTTATTACGTATTCAATTCATATTCAATTCATAGTCAGTTCATATTCAATTCATATTCTATTCATATTCAATTCATATTCAATTCATATTCAATTCATATTCAATTCATATTCAATTCATATTCAATTCATATTCAATTCATATTCAATTCATATTCAATTCATATTCAATTCATATTCAATTCATATTCAATTCATATTTAATTCATATTCAATTCATATTCAATTCATATTGAATTCATATTCAATTCATATTCTATTCGTATTCAGTTCATATTCAATTCATATTCTATTCGTATTCAATTCATATTCAATTCATATTCTATTCATATTCAATTCATATTCTATTCGTATTCAATTCATATTCAATTCAATTTCAATTTATCTTCAATTCATGTTTGACTTATTTTCATTTCTTGTTTAGTTTTTGTTTATATGATTTTCAAGTTATAATCAAGCTAAACCAGTTTTAATTCAAGTAACAAATTTTGTATGCTGCTGATATTTATTGCCAAAAATTGTATTGAATTTTGATATCTTTTTAATATTTGATATACCAAAAATAAAAACGGAATATATTAAACAAATTTGATCAGTTCAGTTCAACAGTACGATGGGTAAGGCGATAGTTGTGTTGTTTATAATTTTATCAATCGTATGTCTTGTGTCTTCAGACATCGTTACAATCGATCATGTAAAATATTTTATTAGTCGAACAAAGGTACAAGTACAAATATCGGTATTACTCGTTATAATACTAAAGTGCTAAATATTTTTAGGCGAATTGGTACGAAGCTGGTCGAATATGTAAGGCTGAACACGGAATGGTTCTAGTTGACATTCTTAGTGAAAAAGAAAATTTACGGCTTAACCAATTGATTAAACCGTTTATGGGTAATGCGGATGCACGATACTGGACTAGTGGGACGGATTTGGGCAGTGAAGGTTCATTTTATTGGGCATCGTCCGGTCATAGCATGCTATTTAACGATTTCCATCCAATACAACCAGACAATTGGCAAAATAACGAAAACTGTGTAGAGATATCTAAGCTTTATGATTTCAAGTGGAATGATGAACAATGCAATGAAGAATTATATTTTATTTGTCGGAATACCGTGTCGTATCCATTAAATAATTGTATATGCTTAAATGCCTAATAAATTTTTGTAGTTGCATAAGTTATTATTTCAAGTTTCTGGTGAAAAATCAGCCTATTAGGGGGGCAAAGTACATACATTAATGTGAATACGTTAGACATCACTGCAAACTAAGAAATATTTTATTTTGCTTTTACGCACTCTCACATGCACATCTAAAAATTGAACCTTGATAGCACAGTGCTAAAAGAGCATTAAGATTGTGTTGTTTACAGTTTAGAGAAATATTAAAAAATTATAATTTCGGTTTTTCACTATTTAATACTGATAACCTACTTGCCCCGTAAACATACGGATTGCACCTAATAGTTGTGTGTTATAAATTCGTATCGGTTGAATTGGCTTACGTGACAAAATGTTTCATCAATATTTGGCATTTGCTGCAACTTTTGTTGCGATATTTGTAGTAGTGGGTAGTAAAACAGTGTCCAGTGGTGGTCTCAACTATTATATAAGTACTATAAAGGTATGTGCATGCAGGAATTATTCTCACAATTTAAATTTAAACCAAAATTTTAATCGTAGAAAAACTGGTATATGGCGCAAAGGTATTGCACATCGTTAGGTATGGATTTGGTCGACATAACTTCATCCGATGAGAATAATCGCATACTACAAATTCTAAGAAATCCTCGACATGTTAACGTTACCGAGCCACAATTTTGGATCAGTGGAACGGATAACGGTAGAGAGGGTAATTTTTATTGGGCCACCACAGGAAATCCGATAACATTTTCCGATTACTATCGTGTATATATGCAACCCGATAATTATGGAGGCGACGAAAACTGTTTACAAATATATGGACAGTGGGACTATAAATGGAACGATGGCCAATGTCTAGCTGAACATTATTTTGTGTGTCGTGAGGTTAACAAATTGCCATTAGACAATTGTATTTGCATGGAAGGTTTGAAAACTATTTATTGAGGTTTACATGGCATATAATGTATTTAATGTTTTATTGCTTGTATGTATTAGCATAATATGCTGTTTTCGTAAATTTAATTGCTTATTTAAAAAAAATATCGTTCTTTGACTTAATTACCATATTAGAGCTTGTACGATAATTTTAAGCCTAAATATATTTTTTCACCCTTTTGGAAGAATACGAACTAACTGGATTTTAATAAATTCGGCTTACAATACAAACATACAAGGGATGGCTAAAAATCTGATCGTAGATAATTTTACTAACAAACACGTTTTCGTAATTGACGCAGGAACGAAAGTGTAAACGATTTAAGTAGCAGAAGAGGTATGTTTCATCTACCTGAACAAATAAGTGTCTGTCACGCCAGCCGGAACTAAACCAACTATGACACAAGTAGCACGATGCATTGTGCATCGTTGTGCACTATATAATTTTTCAGCCGGTTCCTTATAAATCCGGCCGGAACCATACTCTATACAGTCAAAACAACTATAGCAAAGGAGGCACAATGCATTGTAAATCATTGCACAATATGTGGTTTTTCGGCCGGTACCTGGAATTATACAGCCGGAATCTTATGAGACCTGCCAGAACCATAGCCTCTATAATCAAACTAACAATGGCACAAGAAGTGCGTCATTACGCATTATATGATTTGTCAACCGGAAACTTATAATTTCAACCGAAACCTAATAAAGACAGCCAGAACCATATTATAGCTAACCCAACTGTGCCATAAAAAGCTGTTCATGATCGTGCATTAATTGTTTTTCAAGAATTCGGAATCTTATAATTTCAGCCGTAATCTTATAAAGCCAGCCGGAACCATACCATCTAGCCAAACTAACTACACTGAAAAAATAAAATTTGTTAAATCAAAGAATTTACATTCTTTGAAGAAAATCTCTAGAAATCAAAAAAAGGTTTCTTTGATTCCTTAATTTCTGTGTCAAAATCATAAAACACTTTCCGGTTTATTAGTTTTCATTTGTTGTATTCGTCCGTGCATTATGACGCTAGTTGCAATTTCATTGTTACCGAGACTGCAATTTTTTTTGTGTGTGCCTACAACATTATTTTGAAATCAGCTAAAATCAAATTGAAGTCTATCAACATTTTCTTGTACTATTTACAGTGATCAGTGAATAGTGTATAAAATAAATAAAAGTGGATTAAGTCAATAAAATAGTGCACGATAAGTGAAGAAGTCGCAAATATGGCTGACGATCAGTGTGAACAAAGTGTCATCATATATTTAACAGATATAAAGCAAATGGTAATTGATTGGAGATTAGGAGAATTAGTCGATGTCCCCACTGAGCAATCGACAAATGTTGAATGTCTCAAACAAATGGCATTTATCGACATCGACAAGCTGAGGCCGCAACAACCGCTTGGCGTTCGCATTTTTTGCAGAACTCGCCTTTTAGAATGGCGGAAACACATTCGCCAGATTCCAGTGTGCTTAATTGGCAAATTCTATTTCCACAATTTCAACGCCAGCTATTTCGCCATGTTTCTCAGAAGCTTCGACTTCCCATGCACAGCAATACGGTAGTGAAGAATTTCCTAAAACCTTCGTAAATTTAAAATCGTTTGATAGAATTAGTAAATTTTAAATTATTGCTTATAATAAAGCATTCAACAAAATAATTGAAAATAACAATTAAAAAAAAATACTAGTTAAAATTATTAACAAGTGAGAGGTTTAATAAAGAAAAATCATTGTCAATAAATCTTAAACAACCAAACTATAAAAATAATAATAAAAAATTAACATAATCAATTTTATTCTAGAATTATTGTCCAAACTAATACGTCACAGAAGAACTTAAAAAACACGTAGTTCTGTACTCATGATTTTACTCTTCTAAACTAGCGAGTATTTGTAGATAGATATTGATCAGTTTACGCTCTGCATAAAGTTCCAGGAAAATCTCTTGGGGATTTGGAGATAAGATTTGATCAAAACCTCAATAATGGAATTGTAGATCAATTGAATCGTTTTGCATTCATAATTTAGATTTCCTTAACTACTTTGGGAGATCAATATCTATCTACAAATCAATACGGAGATCAATTTCTATCTACGCTTAATGACGCCTTCAAATTCTAAAGTAGTTTGGGAAATCTAGGTGAGGTTACCAAGACGTTGGAATGGAAGCTTGGTCTCGGACTAATGAAACTTGAATTTTTTAAATTAAAAAATTCGGTCGTCTCATCAGACTGCAGTGGCGAAACTACAAAAATATTGAAAATACTTTAACCTTACGTTTAAAGTACAATCACAATGACTTAGCGAATTGTTATGTTTGGCTACGCATTTGGCATCCCCTTCGTAACCTCGAATTTTATTGTATTTAACGCATACATGCGATTTCTATATGCAATTAAAAAATTCAAGTTTTATTAATTCGAAACCAAGCTTCAATTCCAACGTCGTGGTAACCTCACCTAGATGTAAAAACCCTATCTGGCTATCAACGAGATCAACCCAAATTTCATAGTTTAGGAAAGCAAAATTATGAATGCAAAACGGTTCAATTTATCTACAATTCAATTCTCGGGGTTTCGATTTATTCATATTCAATTTATATTCAATTCATATTCAGTTCATATTCAATTCATATTCAATTTATATTCAATTTTAATTCAATTCTAATTCAATTCAGATTTAATTCATATTCAATTCATATTCAATTCATATTCAATTCATATTCAATTCATATTCAATTCATATTCAATTCATATTCAATTCATATTCAATTCATATTCAATTCATATTTAATTCATATTCAATTCATATCCAATTCATATTCAATTCATATCCAATTCATATTCAATTCATATTCCATTCATATTCAATTCATATTCAATTCATATTCAATTCATATTCAATTCAAATTCAATTCATATTCAATTCATATTCAATTCATATTCAATTCATATTCAATTCATATTCAATTCATATTCAATTCAAATTCAATTCATATTCAATTCATATTCAATTCATATTCAATTCATATTCAATTCATATTCAATTCATATTCAATTCATATTCAATTCATATTCAATTCATATTCAATTCATATTCAATTCATATTCAATTCATATTCAATTCATATTCAATTCATATTCAATTCATATTCAATTCATATTCAATTCATATTCAATTCATATTCAATTCATATTCAATTCATATTCAATTCATATTCAATTCATATTCAATTCATAATCAATTCATAATCAATTCATAATCAAATCATAATAAAATCATATTCATTTCATAATCAAATCATTTTTAATTCATATTCAATGCACATTCATTGCATATTCAATTCATATTCAATTTATATTCAATTCATATTCAATTCATATTCAATTCATATTCAATTCATATTTATTACGTATTAAATTCATATTCAATTCAACAATTCATATTCAGTTCAATTTATATTCAATTTATATTAAATTTCTATTCAATTCATATTCAATTCATATTCAATTCATATTCCGTTTATATTCAATTCATATTGTATTCGTTATCATTTCATATTCAATTCATATTCAATTCATGTTCAATTCATATTCATATATAATTCATCATATCATCATATTCAATTCTTATTTATTACGTATTCAATTCATATTCAATTCATAGTCAGTTCATATTCAATTCATATTCAATTCATATTCAATTCATATTCAATTCGTATTCAATTCATATTCAATTCGTGTTCAATTCATATTCAATTCTTATTCATCATATCATCATATTCAATTCTTATTTATTACGCATTTAATTCATATTCAATTCATATTCTATTCGTATTCAATTCATATTCAATTCATAGTCAGTTCATATTCAATTCATATTCTATTCGTATTCAATTCATATTCAATTCATATTCAATTCATATTCAATTCATATTAATTTCATATTCAATTCATATTCTATTCGTATTCAATTCATGTTCAATTCATATTCATATATAATTCATCATATCATCATATTCAATTCTTATTTATTACGTATTCAATTCATATTCAATTCATATTCAATTCATATTCAATTCATATTCAATTCATATTCAATTCATATTCAATTCATATTCTATTCGTATTCAATTCATATTCAATTCATGTTCAATTCATATTCATATATAATTCATCATATCATCATATTCAATTCTTATTTATTACGTATTCAATTCATATTCAATTCATAGTCAGTTCATATTCAATTCATATTCTATTCATATTCAATTCATATTCAATTCATATTCAATTCATATTCAATTCATATTCAATTCATATTCAATTCATATTCAATTCATATTCAATTCATATTCAATTCATATTCAATTCATATTCAATTCATATTCAATTCATATTCAATTCATATTTAATTCATATTCAATTCATATTCAATTCATATTCAATATTCATATTCAATTCATATTCAATTCATATTCAATTCATATTCAATTCATATTCAATTCATATTCAATTCATATTCTATTCGTATTCAATTCATATTCAATTCATGTTCAATTCATATTCATATATAATTCATCATATCATCATATTCAATTCTTATTTATTACGTATTCAATTCATATTCAATTCATAGTCAGTTCATATTCAATTCATATTCTATTCATATTCAATTCATATTCAATTCATATTCAATTCATATTCAATTCATATTCAATTCATATTCAATTCATATTCAATTCATATTCAATTCATATTCAATTCATATTCAATTCATATTCAATTCATATTCAATTCATATTCAATTCATATTTAATTCATATTCAATTCATATTCAATTCATATTGAATTCATATTCAATTCATATTCTATTCGTATTCAATTCATATTCAATTCATAGTCAGTTCATATTCAATTCATATTCTATTCGTATTCAATTCATATTCAATTCATATTCAATTCATATTCAGTTCATATTCAATTCATATTCTATTCGTATTCAATTCATATTCAATTCATATTCTATTCATATTCAATTCATATTCTATTCGTATTCAATTCATATTCAATTCAATTTCAATTTATCTTCAATTCATGTTTGACTTATTTTCATTTCTTGTTTAGTTTTTGTTTAAATGATTTTCAAGTTATAATCAAGCTAAACCAGTTTTAATTCGAGTAACAAATTTTGTATGCTGCTGATTATTTATTGCCAAAAATTGTATTGAATTTTGATATCTTTTTAATATTTGATATACCAAAAATAAAAACGGAATATATTAAACAAATTTGATTAGTTCAGTTCAACAGTACGATGGGTAAGGCGATAGTTGTGTTGTCTATAATTTTATCAATCGTATGTCTTGTGTCTTCAGAGTTCGTTAAAATCCACAATGTAAAATATTTTATTAGTCGAACAAAGGTACAAGTACAAATATCGGTATTACTCGTTATAATACTAAAGTGCTAAATATTTTTAGGCGAATTGGTACGAAGCTGGTCGAATATGTAAGGCTGAACACGGAATGGTTCTAGTTGACATTCTTAGTGAAAAAGAAAATTTACGGCTTAACCAATTGATTAAACCGTTTATGGGTAATGCGGATGCACGATACTGGACTAGTGGGACGGATTTGGGCAGTGAAGGTTCATTTTATTGGGCATCGTCCGGTCATAGCATGCTATTTAACGATTTTCATCCAATCCAACCAGACAATTGGCAAAATAACGAAAACTGTGTAGAGATATCTAAGCTTTATGATTTCAAGTGGAATGATGCACAATGCAATGAAGAATTATATTTTATTTGTCGGAATACCGTGTCGTATCCATTAAATAATTGTATATGCTTAAATGCCTAATAAATTTTTGTAGTTGCATAAGTTATTATTTCAAGTTTCTGGTGAAAAATCAGCCTATTAGGGGGCAAAGTACATACATTAATGTGAATACGTTAGACATCTCTGCAAACTAAGAAATATTTTGTTTTGCTTTTACGCACTCTCACATGCACATCTAAAAATTGAACCTTGATAGCACAGTGCTACGGAAGCATTAAGATTGTGTTGTTTACAAGTTTAGAGAAATATTAAAAAAATTATAATTTCGGTTTTTCACTATTTAATACTGATAACCTGCTTGCCCCGTAAACATACGGATTGGACCTAATAGTTGTGTGTTATAAATTCGTATCGGTTGAATTAGCTTACGTGACAAAATGTTTCATCAATATTTGGCATTTGCTGCAACTTTTGTTGCGATATTTGTAGTAGTGGGTAGTAAAACAGTGTCCAGTGGTGGTCTCAACTATTATATAAGTACTATAAAGGTATGTACATGCAGGAATTATTCTAAAAAATTTAAATGTAAACCAAAATTTTAATCGTAGAAAAACTGGTATATGGCGCAAAGGTATTGCACATCGTTAGGTATGGATTTGGTCGACATAACTTCATCCGATGAGAATAATCGTATACTACAAATTCTAAGAAATCCTCGACATGTTAACGTTACCGAGCCACAATTTTGGATCAGTGGAACGGATAACGGTAGAGAGGGTAATTTTTATTGGGCCACCACAGGAAATCCGATAACATTTTCCGATTACTATCGTGTATATATGCAACCCGATAATTATGGAGGCGACGAAAACTGTTTACAAATATATGGACAGTGGGACTATAAATGGAACGATGGCCAATGTCTAGCTGAACATTATTTTGTGTGTCGTGAGGTTAACAAATTACCATTAGACAATTGTATTTGCATGGAAGGTTTGAAAACTATTTATTGAGGTTTACATGGTATATAATGTATTTAATGTTTTATTGCTTGTATGTATTAGCATAATATGCTGTTTTCGTAAATTTAATTCCATATTTCAAAAAAATATAGTTCTTTGACTTAATTACCTTATTAGAGCTTGTACGATAATTTTAAGGCTAAATATATTTTTTCACCCTTTTGGGAGAATACGAACTAACTGGATTTTAATAAATTCGGCTTACAATACAAACATACAAGGGATGGCTAGAAATCTGATCGTAGATAATTTTACTAACAAACACGTTTTCGTAATTGATGCAGGAACGAAAGTGTAAACGATTTAAGTAGCAGAAGAGGTATGTTTCATCTACCTGAACAAATAAGTGTTTGTCACGCCAGCCGGAACTAAACCAACTATGGCACAAGTAGCACGATGCATTGTGCATCGTTGTGCACTATATAATTTTTCAGCCGGTTCCTTAAAAATCCAGTGAAACCAACTATAGCAAAGGAACCTTATAAATTAAACCGGAACCTTATAAGGCCAGTCAGAACCATACTCTCATCTATCAAACTAACACTGACACTAGAAGTACGTCATTTAACTATATGATTTGTCAACCGGAAACTTATAATTCAAGCCGAAACCTAAGAAAGCCAGCCAGAACCATATTACAGCTAAACCAAATGTGGCATAAAAAGCTGTGCATGATCGTGCATTAATTGTTTTTCAAGCTGGAATCTTATAATTTCAGCCGGAACCTCATAATTCCAGCTGAAACCATACCCTCTACAGCCAAACCAACTGAGGTACAAGAAGCACAATATACATTGTGCACTACGTGTTTTTTCAGCTGAAATCTTATAATTGCAGAAGAAACCTAATAAAGCCAGCCGGAAGCATACTACAGCCAAACTAACTAGAGTACAAGAAGCATTTGTGCATCATTATGAACTATATGATATTTCATTCGGAACCCTATAATTCCAGCCGGAACCAATAACGCCAACTACAGTACAACTATGGCACAAGGAGCACCTTGTATTGTGCATCATTGTCTAATACTTTTTTCAGCCATAACATTATAATTCCGACCGGAAACTTATAAATCTAGCCGGAACTATATACTCTACAGCCAAACTGAATCATTGCTGCTGGATTTAGTTAATTGTTTAATTTGCGCGGTGTAATTGAGTACGACTGTTTAAATGATGATGTCATTGCACATGCACATATTTAGATAGAAAAGATTTATTTGCAAATAACATTTCTCCTGAAAACGATGAAATATAATCAAACAATTATTAGACAATAACATGTTATTTCCGCGAAATAAGCGAGTTTAGTTCCATTTTGTTTTTTTTGTTTAAACTTTTTAATTACTGAACACTTTTAGTGTAGCAGGAATTATAACGTTGCAAAATAATTCCAGTTAAAATTTTAGTTTGTTCACAATGACCATCAACCATGCTTATTGTGTATTGCACCGAATGATTCACACCGACTTCATTTGATTTCGGTGGGCGTTGCTGGATCTGGTTGGGTTGGCATTGTAGTGGATATCCTTTTGATCGTTCCGGAAACCTCATATGTTGCATTATCATCCAAATTGCACTGCGAAAATTGTGCAAGCGTAAAATTGTTCTTACAAACATTTTGTGTCGGCTGGATTTGTGTGGTTCTGGATAGATTATATGGTTCCGACTGCAAAATCAGACAATGATGAACATTTCATTGTGCTACTTGTGGTATAAGTTTCCGGCTAGAATTATAAGAACCCGAGAAATAATAGGACTGCGTAAAGCTGTTTGCCTTTTCTGATTTCAGATAAAACTATATTATCGTCGTTATCCCATACAGTTATGCGTCACTTTCTTCCTCTGGCAAATAGTGTAATTAGGGAGTCAATTGAGAGATCTGCCACGCGAGATATTAAAAGCAAAAGTGAGGAATGGAAAAATAATAAGTGGTGTGAAGTGAAAATAGTGGTGTAATTAAAAATGATTAAATGAATTAATAAATAATTGTGGAAATTATTAATTGTTGTGATTTAATGTTGGCAAAATAAGAGTTGGAACATTATTGTCGGAATATTTCGACAATATTCCAGTAGAGGTCGTAAGTATTTCGTTAATATTATGAAATTATTCAGGGATTATTTCGTGTATTTTCGCGAATATTCCGAAAGCGGTGTGAATTGCGAGAATTGGAATTGGAACCGTCAGATTTTATAACGATATACATAACCCAGTAACGCAAACCGGAGTTGACGGGGCAAGTTCGTAACAATTGGTGACAATTGTGGGATTGTGAATATTAGAAGATGGGTGTTACGAATTTAACGGTTACGAATTAAAAACTAATTAAAACACGTATGTAAAGTTATCCTACGATTCTATCCCAGAAAATAAAAAATTTTCGTCCAGCAACACTAATCAATAAAAACCCATTTGCTCTTGTGTAAAGTTTGCCCAGCTCGGAATTTATTAAAAATCACGTCAATAAATTCGTTCCTTTCGTAAATTTTGCGAATTTTAGCCATGCAACCGTTATTACATTAGTTATTATAAAGGTACTTGGCACGTTAAAGGTATAAACTAGTCGGATTAAGGCTATGTAGTTTTGAGATGATCACACTCGTGCTTTTATAGGTACGATGACCACCGAATTATTTTTTTCGATATATCTGGCCCGGGGTCCAATTTCGCAAAATAGACACGGAACGATTTTTTTTCTAATTTTTCTGAAAGTAAAGCATGAGTGTGAAGATCTCAAAACCACATAACCTTAAGCCGACAAATTTATACTTTTAACGTGCCAAATTTAAATGTAGTTTTTGTTCAAATACGAGTTGTATGGGTATATCTGGCCCACGGTTCAATTGCGCAACGTTGCCACTGAACAATTATTTTTCTAATTTTTATAAAAGTGAGGTACGAGTATGACATGTTAAAACCAAATAGCCTTAATCCGACGAATTTATACATTTGACATGCCAAATTTAAATGTAATTTTTGTTCAAATACGAGTTGTATGGGTATATCTGGCCCAGGGTCCAATTTCGCGAAGTAGCCACTGAACGATTTTTTTTGTAATTTTTATAAAAGTAAGGCTCGAGAGTGACCATCTGAAAACTACATAGCTTGAATACGACTAGTTTAGACCTTTAACGTGTCAAGTGCTTTTATCGTGTCTAATGTAAATTTAGTTCGTTCAAATTAATGTTCTTTTCGCAAAATTTCAAAGAAACGAATTTAATTTCTATATTTAACGTGATTTTCAATAAATTCCAGGCTGGGCGAACTTCACACAAGAGCATTGGGTTTTTTTATTAGTTTTGCCTGTTGAAATTTTTTAATTTTCTGGGATATGATCGCGGGGTAACTTCACATACGCATTAAAACATCGTAATATACCGACGGGTGGTTGCAAAAATGAAATAATATTGCGAGCACAAGGGACTATGGAGAAACAAGGATTAGATCCGAATAATTATGGAACCTTCGATATGGCGCAAATAATGACAGCTATAAGAAATTTGGCAAAACCACAAAGTTGATCAACAAAACAAAATGATGATCAGCAAAGTAAAAAGGCGCTACAAACAATACAAGATTTGGCGCAACAAATAGACCAAAAATTTCATCGACAAAGTAAAAATTTGAAGCGATAAATTAAGAAAATCAAAATAGGCAAGGAACGATTCGAGAAGAAGCTGGATCAAATGGTAGACATAAAATTTGGAAAACGAAATTATGATGTAGGCGATACAGAGTAGGAGGACCATCATTTACATAACTGTGGGGAGCAGATGTTAGAAATGACTGTTGGTAGCTGCCATTGGTCAGGAGGAACCATTAGGCTATGTGGAATAGAGTGGTGATCTGGAGCCCACACAGATAATGAGAACTGAGCCAGCCTAAAAATAATGAACCGAATTACTCTGGAGTTTAGATGCTCAACCGGATGCAGAATCAACATCTGATTATGAACCATCTATTAGTCAGCAAGAACCAGGACAGATAATTTCCATAGTAAATGGGGTTGACTCCTGATCATCTGGTGGGGATGGTTGCGATGATTATGGTGTTGAGATTATTTATGTAACGGAGAACGACGGTAAACTTGGGAAAAGTGATTATGCCAAAGGTGTTAAATGGACGAAGAAAATCGAACTGAAGTTCGTTGCAAGTGCGGCGATGCTCTCGGCTGATGTCGAAGAACAATTGTGGCCCCTACGCTTGGACGGGATAGAGAAATATAATTTCAACATATTCTGGCCAGATCGATATGGGATTATTGGAGGGGTAATTTCGAAGCCGCATGAGGTTCCGTTGGATAGAAATTGAAACGTATCTGGATGCGATATCGGCCAAGACGGGTGACAATTGCAGATGGTCTACAAATTGTGGCTGTTATGGCAACAAGAATAAGATTCATGCGGAGGAGGAATTTTAAGGTGCAACAGCTATAGTATATGGAACGAAATATAGCTTATGTTACTTAAAATCAAGAGGTTCAAGCTGCAACGAGAAATATCACTAAGAAAATGCTGTTCAAAAAGTATGAGCAGGTAGTGCCGAGTATGGAAGTGACGCTTTCAGAGTGCGAGAACACGATGTAATCTACAGTGGCGACATTTTTGGATTCCGTTCAGCACAAACAGGCTTAAGTGATAATGTACAGGCCTGCCTTTTGGTTTGATGAGCAATTAATTCAGCATGGGCGAGACATTTATTCAACAAAAACTAGTCATTTAGAGCTGCTCCGCTGGACCTTTAACAGCAATATGTTTAAATGAGTTTAAAATTAAACGAATACCAGCACATTATACCATGAGTTTAGCCACATAAATTGATGATTTTGACCCACATCGTAGACATTAGAACAAAACATGGCATTTGGTTTAAAATACTAGCCGTTTGCCATTTTGAGTTCCCGTGCGGTACTTAAACCGAGCTTGTGCGAAACCCTGAACGCATAATGTTCCTTTCGGAGCGCACAAAACTCTACGATTGACCTAAAAAGATGTTGAAAACCTTATAAAACATTGCGCAGTTTGCGCGTTTAACCTGAGCAGTGAGCACTCAAAATCCGGTGAGGAAAATAGTAGTTAATATATTTGAAAGCTTACAAAGAAGGTTTCAGATATTCATATGCGCAATACAAGAAATAATTAAGATTATGTTGTTTATAAGTTAAAATTGGTACTTTTTTAAATATCACTGATTAAAATGATAACGTATACAGTGGCCCCGCTCAAACATCCAACGGTCAGTGTTCGGAATACTTACGTTTTTACGGAATTTTTACGTTTTAGTAAAGGTGATATAAACAAACCATTCTAAACATATTTTGTATTTGATGGACCACTGGACAACGACCACTCATAACTATATCGGATATCGGTGATTAACTGTACTTTGGTTTGCGTATTTAATGGCGTTAGCGGTGTAAGCAAAGTTCAATTGCGTACGATAATCCGTTTGAAATGGATTCTAAAATTTTGTTTGCTGTGCTCGCGTTTTTCACCTATTTTGTGGCTATTAGTGAGGCGGGGAAATTTATTAATATGGATAACAATCGATATTACTTAAGCCACCCACTTAAGGTAAACAATTACAAAGCTTATTATGTTTTCTTAACATTGTTACTTTTTTTTAACAGAAAAATTGGTTTGAAGCGCAACGATTCTGCACCTATCACGGTATGATTCTAGTCGATATCAATGATGAGGAAGAAAATAATCGTATTTTATCGATCATCAAGCATCCAGACTACGTAAAAGATCCAACACCGCAGTACTGGACAAGTGGAACTGATCTTGGATCCGAGGGACAATTCTATTGGGCATCGTCTGCCCACAGTATTATATTTTCTGATTATTCAGGCGGGCAACCTGATAATGCAGGAGGTGAACATTGTTTAGAAATACGTGGTGATTTTGGCTGGAAATGGAATGATCATCTGTGTAACGAGAAAAAATATTTTATTTGTCGCAATACAGTGACGTATCCATTTGTAAATCAAAATTGTCTTACTAGTCTAGCCGAGCATTAATAATAAATTTGTATCAATACCACTATAAAAACTAATCTTGTGCAGTTCTTAGTGTTGTTTCGATTTCTTCTTTTCTGTAAATTTCCCGATATAAGAGCTGGGTAAATATAAACAAGAAATGTACGTAAGAAACGTGTTTAAAAATATAATGATGAGACGTTTTTAATCTAAATAAGAATGACCTTGGTTGCTCACCTCTCACATATAAGTAAATAAGAAAACAGATATCGAAGAAGTTATATTTCTTTAGTCACCAGTCTCTTTTCTAAGTTAAAGATGTCACCAAGTTTTGGTTTGTGTTTACTTTCGATCGCACTTGTTATCGATACAGTGGTGTGCGGTAAATATGTCTCTGTATCCGATAATCAGTACTATGTCAGCTATCCGCAAAAGGTAAATATTTGTCTCGAGCAATTATTTTCAGTAAACTATTTAACTAAAAGTATAAATCTTTATAAAGGCAAATTGGTATGAGGCGAATCGTTTCTGTACTTCGTACGGCATGAAGCTAATCGATATCACCACAAGTAGTGAGAACAGTAATATTGTCAGTGTTATAAATCAAATTAATTTCCAACCTGACGAAGAGCGACGCATTTGGACAAGTGGTACAGATTTTGGACAAGTTAACCGCTTCCATTGGGAATCAACTGGCCATATATTCAGTTTTGAAGATTTTAAACCCGGTCAGCCAGATAATACGAACGATATTGATAATTGTGTTGATATAAACGTGGATGATAATTTTAAATGGTACGACGAAGATTGCCTGTTAAGGAAATTTTTTATTTGTAATAAGATCAGGACACCGCTCTTAAAAAATTGTAAATGTATAAATTAATTAATTCGTCCGCCCAGTGCAGTGTTGTGCGTGAAATAAAGTCGAATAAATACTATAATTGAGTTTGATTTAAATACAATTGAAAAAAGTATGAGGATAATATTGGGAGTATTCTGTATTATTGGGGTAATATCCGCAGAATTTAATGTCACCATCAACGGATACTTCTATTTCGTTAGTTACCCGCTTAAAGTGAGTATAAAAACATCCCGCGTTAACATTAAAATTCACCTAATATTTTAATTTTTAGCTGAATTGGTTCCAATCGTTTCGCCACTGTCGCTACATCAACATGTATCTAGTAGATCTATCAACAAACGATGAAATTCATCGCACAGCAGAAGTGATCAAATTGTTTAAAAAACAGAAACCTGGCGCCAACAGTAACAGTCAGTCATCAAATTTCTGGACTAGTGGTTCCGCTCTTGGTGATTTTACAAACTTTTATTGGATGTCTAGTGGACAACCATTTGGAGTATCGAATTGGGCTAACGAACAACCGGATAATTTGTTTCGTTTGGAGCACTGTGTTGAAATGCAGCATACGCGTCCATTTCGGTGGAACGATGAATTTTGTAATTATAAAAAGAATTTTATTTGCCGCGATCGTGTTGTATTGCCAGTGAAAAAATCGCGCAGAATGCATGAGTCACGTTTGGCAATCCCGGACGGTGAGAAACCGGTACGGGTCGCAAATGCTACAAAGGGATACACACGTGTGTCGTTGGTTTAATTTTATTATTTTTTAGTTTTATGTGGAACAAATATATTTAGATTTATTTTGTATTAAATCTGATTTAAATACAACATTAGGGTCGGCAACAATCTCGTTTGGTTGATATTTCTACAAAGTGTTTTATTTTATATTAGTTGAAATATATTTTAATCAGAGATTTGCTGAAATTGTTCAGGCTTACTGTTCGGTACCTTAAGGGTTTTCTATTATGCCCAGTACTTTTTCAATCGGCTGCTGTATCGGGAAACTTCTTGCCACGTTCGCATTCGCCAACGAAGTTCAGATCATCGATAAATATTGATCTGAACTAGTCCTCATTTTATTTCAATTGGAAATGTTCATCATTGATTTTAACATCTATAACCTGTGCTACCATAATGTCGTTCACATATTTTACTTCTCTGGAAATACATTGTGGGAGCCATCTTGCCATCTGTCCTTCCGGATTTTTGAATACACAAGATGAACTTTTGACCATAGAGATAGCTATAAAAAAGTTGAACTGGTTTGATTACAGCCAATAATTGCTTTCGCGCCGTACAATAATTTCGTTCGATTTTACCTAATGTTTTGCTGTAGTAGGTTGGGTTTGAGATAGCACTGCACCCATGCCATTGCTGGTATCCGTTACTAAAATAAATTCCTTTCCAGGTTGCGGAAATGCTAATATCGGTGCTGTACTAAGAACATTTTTTAAAATTGCAAAAGCAGACTCACCAGACTAAACAAATTTCTGGTAATATGTACTGGGTGACTGACACGAAGTGTTACCAACTTCAGGCTGTCATTGCTGCCAAACCAGTGATGACAGAGCGCTCAAATTTACACTAATGATAGTTCCATTGTTTACAAGCGTACAAAAGCATTTTAGTGGGAAATATTCAGAAAAAAAGTTATCCGCAATGGAATAGTGTGATTGCTCTATATTTGGCTGGAAAGCCACAGCCGCAGATTGCTAACCAGTTAAAACATCTGCATGTGAATAAGTCCCATGATGGTGGACCGAAACGCACTGCAACATGGCCGAATATCATTCGGAAGGTGAAGGCCGAATTGGCTTGGAATCCGCGCCGTAGCGGCAGAAAAATGGCTCGTCAGGCGAACATTTCGCTCGAATGGATGCAGCACATATTGAAAGATCATCTTGGACTAAAGGCCTTGAAATTCCATAAAAAGCCTCGTCTCACCTATGCTCAAAAAAAGTTAGAGTGGAAGAGCAAAGGAGTTGTTACACTTGCACGAAAGTGGTGATTTTCCGAACTTGGTTTTCTCCGATGAGTCACCGTTCGTTATTGAGCAATATGTGAACAAGCAAAACGACCGGATTTACTTGCCTGACCGTTCTACTGAAAATTTGGACCAACGGATTGCCACTCGAAACCAAGCGCCGTCGATGGTGATGGTTTGGGCCGCCGTAACGGCCGAAAGCTGCTCACCGCTCGTTTTTCTGGACCGTAGCATCAAGATAAATGCTCAAATTTATCGGGATCATGTGTTGGGGGGAGCATTGAGGCCTTGGACACAGAAACATTTCGGCCGCAGAGCCTGGACAATTCAACAGGACTTGGCGCCGAGTCATAAAGCGCGAGTCAATCGAGATTGCAGAGAAACCACGTTCCGTGGTTCATTTCCACTGCCCAATGGCCAACAAATTCACCGGATGCAAATCTGCCAGATTTCTCGGTTTGGGATATTTTGAAGAGCAAGGTTGGGACAAAATAATACCAAGGTGTCGATCATCTCACGCAAGCGTTTCGCCAGGAATGGGCCAAAATACCGCAGAACCACTTTCGTGCTGCATGCAATAGCTTTGTCGGCCGTTTGAAGGCCATAATCGCGGCTAAGGGTAGCCAAACCGAAAACTGCTAATGCAATTCGAAAATTTAAATATTGTGAACCTTTTTTACTTTGATTCAATAAAATTCATCAAAAAATAAAGATTCAGTGGCGTTTTGTTTTGGTAACACTTCGTGTTAGCCACCCTGTACGTAGCACCAAAAGCTACGTAGCTCGGTTTTGGGTTTTTGTTGCGCCCACGCAGAAATGTCTACTTGATCCAAATACTTGACGCTCATTTGAATTAAGTTTTATTTTACCGGATTTAGTTTTAAATTGGCTAACAACGAAGTTGATCTAAAACCCGTTCTAAACTTATTTGGGTCGAGTTGAATGTGCCCCAGTTCAGGCCACTCAGAACGGACTTCATTAAACTTTCAAAGGTAGCAGGGCATTACAAAGCCCGAAAGGCATTACAGTAAATTGAAACAAGCCAGTGCCGGTACTGAACGAAGTTTTCTCACGATCCTCATTTTCCATTTCCACCTGGAAATATCCACTTTACAAATCCAATATGGAAACCCATTTCCTTTAGAACTCGATAGGGCATCTATGGTATCGGCGATACTCGGCAATGGATAAACATTTTTTTTGTGGCATCATTTAGGCGACGATAGTCTGCACATAATTTATAGTGGGGGCGCCCATCTTTCAATGGCTCTACGATTTTATGGCTCAACATTTCACTATCGATATTTTTACATCCGAATCGTTGCTAGTGGAAATCGTCTATGCGGCTGTTTAAGTGGTTTTGTATTTCCCACATCAATCTGGTGTTTTGCTAGTAAAGTGCGGCCATGACGACTTCGAAAAACAGTCGGTATAGATTCACAAATGCTCTTTTAATTGCTCAATTTGGTATTGTTGCTGGTAATGTGAAGATGGCTCGAGCAAGTCTTCCAAGTATTCCGGGAATCTATTTTATAGCCTAACGTGTACAGGTTCAGGAAAGGGGTACAATATTATCCCAAGTGGTTTGCTTCAGCGAATGGCTTGCTCGACTCATTAAATACACGAAACGGAATTTTTCCGGTATGAGGTTGACTTATGCTTCCTTCTATAAGTAGTCCAGTATCGATGGTTATCTTCACGCATGTCCCTCCTGTTTTGCTGCTACAATAAGAATTCGCGGTTGATTGTAGAGATTTAATAGTGATTTGCCTGGGAGCCGGTTTCTTTGTTGAGGTTGGACTTATCTCCTAAACTCGACGGCGAGGAGTTTCCCGCCAATGGTGCCGGTTTATTTTGGCCTTTAGTATCTTCCTCTAATTGCAGAAGATGTTGAAGTTTGCCTATCATTGACTGATTCGTCATTTCGATGAATTGATCGAACTACTCCTGCATCTATGCAATCAAAATTTACTTCAATTCTCATCGGTTTCCGATAACTCCTAGTTGCTCGCCTTTAGGCACTGATGGTGTACTGGAACCATTTGACTAATCTTCTCATTTCCGGATATTGAGTAATCGATGCGCATAGCAGTTGGTCTCGTTCCATGCGCTTTTCCCGAACCTCATTCGTGATGAATATTTCTGGCGGTAATCCCACTTGTCACACCAAGACAGTTTTAACAAAAGATTTTGGTCTTCTTTAACTAATTTTTTTTTTTATTGTTAGCAGCTGAAGTGATGTTCCAACTCTGACTTAATATTGTTCGTCAGCTCCGTTTTATACCAAAAATTGATTTTCTCCTTTTCGACTGTAAAAATAGTTGGTTTATTACAGGTACGTGATGTCATGGTGAAACACATCTGCTATTTTGACAGATGTCGAAATATTGGTAAGTATTACTTATTTCAACCAATTTACTGTTAATATTGTTTTCTCTTTTAGTGATGTCAGCTTACCGGACAAGTGGTGCAGTGGTTAAAGCTTCGGCACTTGGACCGGAAGGTGCTGGGTTCGAATCTCATCAGAGGATAGATGCAAATCGAATTTTCATCATCGATTACGATCGGTGATGCTAATAAATACAACTAAGACCCTCTGATGGAGTGCAGAATTCCGTGTCACGCGCCGACCCACCTTCCATGTCAATGTACAGGTTGACATGGAGCTTGCAATGTGCAGGTGGTATACTGTAGTTGTGTGAGTAGGTAAAGTAGGTGGGTTAATGGTGTGGAGTGAATGAGTGGTATCACAATGGGCCTAAAAATTGGCCTAAGTGTGCAGTAAGCAAGTACTGAAACCTAACCTAGTGATGTCAGCTTAGTCGCAGATTCCCTAATTCAGGAAATGTTGGTTGACCACAGTTCTTCTCCAAATGGAAATTGTGACTATTCGGAATGTTTCTAAATATTGAAGCTCCCCACATCCACCGTTGCTATCAAATTTTATCTTGCTATGTGTTGTAAGATTTACTTCTAGTGACAATAAATGGAATTGTCGTGTTTTATCATTCACTGGAGATTTTCAAACAAAACCTCCCTCCTTTATTTTGGTGTATAGTATGGATTTCGGTCAAGAGATGGCATTACCATCTTAGTACTTTATAATCCTTGAATTATTATTCTAAAAACCCCACGAGCACGCGCCTATAACTTTGTTAGAACATTCGTAACAATATTATAGTTTCTGTCTATAAGTCACGTGTTACGATTGGCAGTAAAAAATAATTTTGTATGTTCTCTTGCCGCAGGTTTCTTTGTTGCAAATTTCCAATGCATCACACCTTTTGTTTAAACTCTATAGCAAGTTTTCAAATGTCGGGAAGTAGGTGTCACCTGATTCAGTTATCCACAGTTGTTTTTTGTTGTTGCCAATTTTAGTATTAGCCAACGAGCTCGTATTTCATCCGCCTTTTCAGTTATACTACGCAACTCTTTCACGATACCAAGCACCGCCTGGTTTATTGTAGCGATTACATAATTTTTTCCTTGTCTCTGCATAATTACCTACCGAAGGATAATTCCTCAGCATTTGGAGCACAATTAAAATTAGCATAACAAATTGACAGATTTGTGTTTATTATTAAAGTGTACGGGGTTGTAGTATTTATGAATAATTGGAGTTTTTAGTGGTTTGTTGACTTTTTGGATTTGGCAGTACTAAAAATTAAAATCAGTTTATGTGATTGATAATGAAAATAATTTATTAACAGTTTAAATATGAAAGTCTGGATAACTTTGTCTATCTCCAAGAAGATTTAAAACTCTTTATTTGTGTCAATCACATGCAAATTTGATGCTTTTCTCCTGTCCTACAATAGAAACTGTATATAACCTCGTCGTACTAACAATCGCCAACACATTCGTGTTTAACCTCGCCGATTTGTACCGTAAACTGCTTCGTGCGGCATACAAAATATTGCGATTTTTCACACGTGTTATCATTCCACTTAAAATCAAATTTTACATGATACTCAATGCAGTGCTCGACACCCACTCGGTCCGGATAACCAGATTTAAAATAGTCAAATCCCAGTTCATCGCCATTGGTTGCCCAGTAGTTAGTCCCATGACTACCAAGATCCGTGCCACTGGTCCAATAATTAGTGGTATTTTTATTCGCACTGACATTTTGAAGAAAATCCACCCGCAACAGTTTGACAATTATAGCGTTTTCCCGTTGGCTTCGAGGATCAACCAGATGCATTCCTTTTTGCAGACAGTCCCGTTGTGCTTGATACCAATTTTTCTGAAATTGGAAATATGTTAAATTAATTAAATTACTGCAACACCGATATTTGAAAGAACTGCTAGTTTATTACCCGCAAAGGTGTGCTAATAAAATATTGGTTCCCTTCAACGAAATAGAAATTTGCCGCCACTTCATAGTGAAGTACAGTTAACATGATGCTTAATAAAAATATTTGCTTTATCATTACGAAACTGATAACTTGTTACGGTTAGATCGTCAATTCTTAACTAAATAAAATCGCATTAAAACTTAGAGTTTATATACGCAGTTCTTTATTCCTAGATGTTTACTCAACTGCTTTTAACATTTGTTGCAGAAGTAAAAAAATATTCCAAGAACCTTACCACAAAGGTTATTCACCTTTATTTTAATTATTTTTATGTAAAAGTGTATACGTAAGTGCTTGAGTCAGGTTTTACTTTATAATCACAACAAATGACTCATTTTGTTTGATTTATGCCCACGGATAATTTTCATCTTCATCTATACATCTTAAATTTCAACTAAAATGTATTTATTAACTTGATTCTTGATTCGTCGATCATTTCCCAACAGACATCCTACAAAGCGGTCGAAACCATCCCTATACGTTGAAAAGCCTTTTCAAGCAACCTTGGCCACATTTAAGTAAACTTTGGCTATAGCGATGAAGTACTAAACTACAGGTAGAAATTGGAAGGCACTCGTGCTTCAGCAAACCCCAAAAGTATGTACCTATTTATTGCCTTCCTTTGCTGCCTTCCAAATAAGTGTGAGTGTCCTATTAAGCGGCCAAGAATATCGCCGAAATTCTAACATTCCTTACCAAATTTTTAATTGTTGAGATAAGGCTCCAGGCCAACTTGCAGTAGCTACTCTGTTGCAGAATAATCAGTTAGAAATATTTCAAGAACCCGACACCGATGCGGTAAACATTAGTTTTTTACATTTTACAAAAGGTCTTAGGG
Source organism: Nephrotoma guestfalica (assembly GCA_963691935.1). NCBI lineage: Eukaryota > Metazoa > Arthropoda > Insecta > Diptera > Tipulidae > Nephrotoma > Nephrotoma guestfalica. The sequence continues at coordinate 235,984,039 of OY829915.1, read as the reverse complement.
AAGATCCGAGTCAGATTTTTGTTTGGTCTTTCGTGCCGAATATACACGCCATAGATGTACAACAGTTAAGAAAACACAGGAGCTACTACTTATTACGTAAGAAAATGCTGACAAATTCACCGACTTCCAAAGAAATTAGAACAACGGCAGTGAAGTACACAAAACAAAAACCTATTTGGAAACTGGCATAACCAATTTAAAATTTATGTACCAGTAGTACATAACAACAGGTGAAGTTGAAGTTGAAGTTGAAGTTGAAGTTGAAGTTGAAGTTGAAGTTGAAGTTGAAGTTGAAGTTGAAGTTGAAGTTGAAGTTGAAGTTGAAGTTGAAGTTGAAGTTGAAGTTGAAGTTGAAGTTGAAGTTGAAGTTGAAGTTGAAGTTGAAGTTGAAGTTGAAGTTGAAGTTGAAGTTGAAGTTGAAGTTGAAGTTGAAGTTGAAGTTGAAGTTGAAGTTGAAGTTGAAGTTGAAGTTGAAGTTGAAGTTGAAGTTGAAGTTGAAGTTGAAGTTGAAGTTGAAGTTGAAGTTGAAGTTGAAGTTGAAGTTGAAGTTGAAGTTGAAGTTGAAGTTGAAGTTGAAGTTGAAGTTGAAGTTGAAGTTGAAGTTGAAGTTGAAGTTGAAGTTGAAGTTGAAGTTGAAGTTGAAGTTGAAGTTGAAGTTGAAGTTGAAGTTGAAGTTGAAGTTGAAGTTGAAGTTGAAGTTGAAGTTGAAGTTGAAGTTGAAGTTGAAGTTGAAGTTGAAGTTGAAGTTGAAGTTGAAGTTGAAGTTGAAGTTGAAGTTGAAGTTGAAGTTGAAGTTGAAGTTGAAGTTGAAGTTGAAGTTGAAGTTGAAGTTGAAGTTGAAGTTGAAGTTGAAGTTGAAGTTGAAGTTGAAGTTGAAGTTGAAGTTGAAGTTGAAGTTGAAGTTGAAGTTGAAGTTGAAGTTGAAGTTGAAGTTGAAGTTGAAGTTGAAGTTGAAGTTGAAGTTGAAGTTGAAGTTGAAGTTGAAGTTGAAGTTGAAGTTGAAGTTGAAGTTGAAGTTGAAGTTGAAGTTGAAGTTGAAGTTGAAGTTGAAGTTGAAGTTGAAGTTGAAGTTGAAGTTGAAGTTGAAGTTGAAGTTGAAGTTGAAGTTGAAGTTGAAGTTGAAGTTGAAGTTGAAGTTGAAGTTGAAGTTGAAGTTGAAGTTGAAGTTGAAGTTGAAGTTGAAGTTGAAGTTGAAGTTGAAGTTGAAGTTGAAGTTGAAGTTGAAGTTGAAGTTGAAGTTGAAGTTGAAGTTGAAGTTGAAGTTGAAGTTGAAGTTGAAGTTGAAGTTGAAGTTGAAGTTGAAGTTGCAGTTGAAGTTGAAGTTGAAGTTGAAGTTGAAGTTGAAGTTGAAGTTAAAGTTGAAGTTGAAGTTGAAGTTGAAGTTGAAGTTGAAAATGAAGTTGAAGTTGAAGTTGAAGTTGAAGTTGAAGTTGAAGTTGAAGTTGAAGTTGAAGTTGAAGTTGAAGTTGAAGTTGAAGTTGAAGTTGAAGTTAAAATTGAAATTGAAATTGAAATTGAAATTGAAGTTGCAGTTGAAGTTGAATTTGAATTTGAAGTTGAAGTTGAAGTTGGAGTTGAAGTTGAAGTTGAAGTTGAAGTTGAAGTTGATGTTGAAGTTGAAGTTGAAGTTGAAGTTGAAGTTGAAGTTGAAGTTGAAGTTAAAATTGAAATTGAAATTGAAATTGAAATTGAAATTGAAATTGAAATTGAAATTGAAATTGAAATTGAAATTGAAATTGAAATTAAAATTAAAATTGAAATTGAAATTGAAATTGAAAATGAAATTGAAATTGAAATTGAAATTGAAATTGAAATTGAAATTGGAATTTAGACAGAAATTAAAAATAAAATTAAAAAACTCTTCCAGGTACATTATGACGTACACACAGGAAATCAAACTAACATCGCCGAAGGATAACAAGGACAAAACGGATTAGAAACGCTCGTCAAAATCTGACAGGAAACCTTGGTAACCAAGATCTTGTAGATATACAAAAAACGATCGACGAAGTCAACAAAACTGAAGATATACTCAACGATCCAAAAAATAGACCAATTTTTATAAACGACCTACTAATCACAAGGCTGCAAGACATTCAAGACTTCGTCAACACAACACTAACTCGACTAATATTGGAAAACAGAAACATGAATGACAAAATAAACAACATAGCATTACTATTAATATAGGGTGTCTTAGCAAGAGCGCCGGATTTAAATTTGCCGCCATTTTGTTAATGCGAGTTGTACGGTGATTTTTTTGACAGTTGTCGCGTACAAACCACGCGATTTAAGAATATGGAGCAGTATGCAAACCAACAACGTTTAATTATTGTAAAAACACATTCCAAAAATGGTGAAAGATTACCGGTGTGAAGACCTTAACAAAAAATTTTGTTTTAAAATTTACGCGAGTGTGCATTCAATATTTTAACAGTGTAATTCAATAAAGACTTGAACAGAAATGATTGAAAATGGCATTAAAATAGTTAAAAGTAAAACCATTCAATTTTTTGTGTTGTTCAATATATTTTACGAGCTCGTACACCATCCGCTGCAGCCTTCTTCCAATTTCTGACTAAACAATCTGGAGCACCAAGATGAACAATAGTACCAGGATCTCCATAAAATTGACAATATTCCTCAGGCTTTATGATTGTTTCTCTGTGTTTTACTATTTTCTCTAATTGAGCAAAAACTCTGTCCGGTGGTATAAATGAATGTCCGGATACAGGAAACACAATTTACATCTCATCAATGTGATTCGGAGCTTCCATCGTCAGCCAATATAAGCACATAGTCATCAAGGCGCTATTTTTATTCTGTGCACCACAGCCGTCACATATACACATAATTTTTTGAATTTTAGGGTTGAAATTGGTACTTTGCAGTCGATGGGGTACCGCTGATGCTACTTCATTTGACCCTTTTGGCCGATGGTCTTCGGTCCAAATGTACAGAAATACATTATCTTTCTTCTATCTGCCTTTCTAAATTAAACAGATACAATTGTCTGCTGTAATACGCTGCCTGATCAGCGACTTTCGGTAGCAATATATTTTTCTGGCAGTCGAAAGAAAACGTTTCCATATGTTCGCCTTCCTCCCTAGCCAAACTGTAGAAGGCTTTTGCCATTAACTTATGCACTCACGACGTCGTAATTAAAACTGACCGTGCCTGTCGATCTGTTTCGCGTTTTAGCTGATCCTTAAGAGCTAGGCAAGTGCTACAGACATCGCAAGATGGTGCTTTAAAACCTATATTAAAGCTTCTATTAAATATATGGCGGAAGTAGCTTCGCTTTACTTCCATCGCTGGAAAATCGATCACTCGACAGGTATTGTCGTTCTGCGATAAGAGATCGACAGTAGTGTTTCTCTAGAACCTGGAACAAAACATAATTATCAACAATATATGTCATAAATAACATGTAATAGATAAATATTACCTGAAACCATTTGATGAAACCGACTATATCTTCACGTTTGGAATTAAATATTGTTGATAAACGATTGCCCCCACGTCTCTCTCTTGTTGCAGTTTTCGTCTCAAAATGTCTTCTAACGCGAATTCGCCAGTAGCTTTAAATAAATGAGTTTTGATAGACTTTAACTTCCTTCCAAAAAACAAATGGGAACTATTTAAATGAGTCATCATCATTCACCATTCTTAATTACCTTTACTTTATAATCACAGTTTTTGTTTGGAATTTCGTTCTGGTTTGTTGTTGATAATCAGTTCGTTTGTGCTGCTTCCATTGATAACAGATCCGCGTAAATTTTTATCGCATTAATATGCTAATGGAATATAAAATAAATTTCATTGTTATCCGTTTTTAAATTGACCTTTTCTACAAATGCAATCATATGTAAATAATAAGCCTCATCATATCCATGTGGTGTGTATCAAGTTACAGTAAATATGGCTCATTTGAAATATTGGCTTAATACACAACACTTCATTACGTCCAATTAAAATATTTAAAATTATTTTTTTTAACATTTTGTTAATTGGCTCGATTTTCATTTTACCGCGATGAAACTCAAAATTAAATTTTCACAAATTAATAGCATAATTATGTTGTATGTGGTTTATTTAAAATTAATTTATTTTTTTTGTAATTAAAATAAAAGCAAATTTTGGTAGGCATTTTTTGGAGATTAAAGGGCGATCCACTCGAACCGATATTATACACATTTATTTTGTTTGGGGCAAAATATTGTTGCTGCAATACACGATTCGTATATTTACATGTAATGTAAATATTTGAAATATATTTTATTTGGATATAATTACCACTTTCGTATTATATGTAAAATGCCGCCAGGTAAAAGCCGTTCTCAGAAAATAATTCAAATTAGCATATCTCGTTGAACTCGTGGATAGGTTTAAGCAATCCACAGGGGTTTGCTGTGGATGTGGGGTTGTTGCACAAAACAGCGTTCGTTCTGCGTTGGTCACCAGTGAAGGTACTATTTGTAACATCCTTCGTGAATATATCGGCTGCTTCGTTTTCTAGAACGCCATAGTGAACCGAAAACTTCATTATGTTAACTACATGCCTAGCTAATTCAAGTTTGCAGACACCTATTATAACAGTTTTTGCTTAAAATTCGGTTGTGGCTTTCCTTTATGGTATTCGGATCACGAGCAAAGCATCGAATACTATAGGTAAGTCCCCGTATTTGTGCCCAAAGATGAAAATTTCAAAGTTTCTGGTCGTTGAAATCCTCTGCCAAAACCGTTGGTTTTATCACCAACTCTGATAATTGAACAATTTTGTTGTCAGTTTTGATTTGGATATGAGTTAAATTATACTGAAGACCGACGGCATTGACTTGTCATATAAGGGGAATTGAAAAAATAGTATGCTGATATCGACAAAAAATTGCCGTCATTGACCGAAACCCATTTATATATAGGTTAGCCAACATATCTTTTTGAAATTGCAAAATATAAATAATGTAAATAAGGTAAATAATGTTAATAATATAAATAATGTAAATATACATGGTTAAAATGCAATTGCAAAATTGTGCTCATTTTCCCACTTTCCTCGCAAGGAGGAAGTAGGAGATTTGCTACCGCATCCACCATTGTGGGTGATGGGTTTCTGCAACATGCCGTGCACTCACAAGATCATTTATTTCTTCAACTAAGGCTTTTTTTCGAAACGAATACTAATTTGTGGAACCTAACTTATTCAAATAAGTATACTGGCGAGGTAACTTATTTTCTGTTTCATTCTTACAGAAAAATCTAAATTGGCTGTCAATTTATTGTTATTTTAGGATTTTGAAAATATTTTTAGTTAACAAATCGATATATGTATGCGGATGAAAACCACATTAAAAGTACACAAATAAATTGGAATAAAGATGTACCACTAGAATTATAACAGCAACTCATACGTACGGCTACGTACTATGCTGATTGGTGTACTATGCGATTACAGGCGATACGGTTTATGAAACCGATTGGCACTGATTAAGTGATTACACATTAAATATCCTTTTTATAATTAGGTCTACCGAAGAACGAACTTTTTTCATACTCTAAAGAGAAATTTCCAGTAATTCAAAATCCATCCGGATTCCATCTGAAAATTATATGAACATTACCGCAAGTCTTTTAAATTTGCATAAACACATATTTTAATTTACTGAAATGTGCATTTAAGCAATAAAAATAGCTTATATGCATGAAAGAAATTTACATTGAACACAATCATTGTGTTCAAGTTTTTGTCCAAATAAATCTGCAAACGCAAATCGAACGAATTTGCTCACTTATTTAAGCGGCAAATATGTAAATAAGTTGGAAATAAATGTCCGTTCCGAAAAGGGCCTAAGCCTTATTTGATTAAACTTCACAATGGCTTTTTTATTTCGACGGGGACAGTACATGCTTTTTTATTTCTTTGTCTGAGATAGTTACTTCGTAAAACCCATTTTCCTTGTTTTTCTAATACACGTTCTGTAGTTTCTTGCAATAATGCGAATAATGTAAATAATGTAAATAATGTAATTAATGTCAATAATATCAATAATATAAATAATGTAAATAATGTAAATAGTGTAAATAATTTAAATAATATATAATGTAAATAATGCAAATAATTTAAATAATGTATATAATGCAAATTATGTAAATATATGGTAGATAGTTATAATGCATCATTAGGACATTACATCAGTTTCCCTACTTTCCTGAACAGTATTGTTATTCTGCGTCCGTAAGGAGATCTGCTACTACATCCACCATTGTCTATGATTTGCTTCTATGCAGATTAATCTGAACACACCCAACATGCTTTGCAATCGATAATCATTGTGTTCAAGTTGCTGGCCAAATAAATCTGCAAACTCAATTCGAACGAATTTGCTCACTTATTTAAACGGCAAATAAGTAAATAAGTTGGAAATAAATGTCCGTTTCGAAAAGGGCCTAAGCCCTATTTGTATTAACTTCACAATGGCTGTTTTTATTTCGACGGGAACAGTTCATGCTTGTTTACATCTTTGACTGAGACAGTTACTTGTTAAAACCTTTTTTCCTTGTTTATTCTAATACATATTCTGTAGTTTCTTGCAATAATGCGAATAATGTAAATAATGTGAATAATATAAATAATGTAAATAATTTAAATAATGTAGATAATTTAAATAATGTAAATAATGTAAATAATTGAAATATTTTAAATAATGCAAATAAAGTAAATAGTAGATAATTATAATGCAACATTAGGACATTACATCAGTTTCCCTACTTTCCTCATAGTATTTTTATTTTGCGTCCGTAAGGAGATCTGCTACCACATCCACCATTGTCTGTGATTTCCTATAGTCCTTCCTATAGTATGCAGATTAATCTAACCCAACATGCTTTGCAATCGATAAATCATTTATTGGTTCAACTAAGCCATATTTTAATTAATTTGACCGTGACTGTTTTGATTTCGATCCCCATCGGGATGGAGTGTGATTTGATTTCGTCTGTGCATTACTAATGTCATGGCCTAAGGGCTATTCGGAACTATATTTACCCGTAAATTCAATTCACCTAAATAATGTAAATAATGTCAATAATGTAAATAATGTAAATAATGTAAATAATGTAAATAATGTAAATAATGTAAATAATGTAAATAATGTAAATAATGTAAATAATATAAATAATGTAAATAATGTAAATAATGTAAATGATGTAAATAATGTAAATAATGTGAATAATGTAAATAATGTAAATAATTTAAATAATGTAAATAATCTAAATAATCTAAATAATGCAAATAATGTAAATAATGTGAACTTATAGAACGTAAAAGATTTGAATGTATATAATGTGAATAATATAATGTAAACAATTTGAATAATTTAAATAATGTAACTTAATACTAAACCAAATAATAATTATAAATTATGTAAACAGATGGTTATAATGAAATTGCAGAACATGTCGTAGTTGTCCCTACTTTCCTCGACATTTTTCCCATTCCGGGTCCGTAGGGAGATCTGTTACCACATCCATAATTGTGTGTGATTTGGTTCTATGCAGATTAACCTTCACTCTGTACATTGGGGTAAAAAACTACCCCAGACCTACAAAAATGTAAATTAAAAACTAATTACTAAAAATTATTGAAAATCCATTTAGATATACCTTCTTCAATTAGATGTACACCAGATAAAAAAACGAGTTATAATCGATTGTTGTTATTGTATTTTTTATCGATAGAATGAAACTAAACGCATTTCTGTCTACTGGGGTCAAAAATTACCTCATAATTTTATGTATAAAAATCATTACAAAACAACTTTAACCAAACCAAACCAACTACGGATAGTAACCAAATAAGTCATTTTTTGGTTTATTCAGCGTTCAATAATATTGTAGGTTATTCCTGCATTGATAAGTTTTATACTCCTCTATTCTATTCATTTCTTCGCCATTCTGTGTGGGGTTTCTACATTGCTAAAAGAAAAAAAATCCTGTGTAAGTGTACTGTTGATGATTCAAATGCGTATTTGGATTGTGTTATGGTTTTCCCCACATCTTTTACGTGTTTTTTCAAAAGTTCCAAACTTTCACATTTTAAAAGAAAAGGGAGGATTATCATCGGCCTCATTGGCCGACAATCTAAATACAACATTACTGTGGATCAAATGGGTTTTTCCAGAAATATTAGTAAATTTTATTGAATGTGAGACAAACAGAAAAGCCAAAGATTATTACTACAACATTACATTTACATCTGAAGCAAAATGCCCTGGAATTTGGTACGCTCCGATGAAATATTTGCGTTAATTGGAGTGCTTCTGTACGCCGGTTTACGAACACTCTGGCAAACTGATAATCACCCGTTCTATCGAACCGTCTGGCGAAAACGCAACAACTTATACGGTTCCTCCGGTTTGATAATCATCGCACCAGTAAAGACCGACTGAAAGAGGACAAATTGGCAGCCTTTAGAGATATTTGGAATATGTTTCTAGATAGATGTAAGCAATCAGCTAATCTCACAATTGACGAGCTGCTGGTTGCTACACGAGGTCGATGTAATTTCCGACAACATATTTCCAGCAAACCTGGGAAATGCAGTATAAAAATATTCTGGGATGTGACTCAGAAAACGCTTATCTTCTGAAAGGAGAAACAGATGTTGAACGTCAACCGAATGAAGTGAACGTTTCAAACTTTTACTGTTAGCTTGGCGCATCGTTTTGCCGAATAACTTTTTTACAAGTTGCCAGCTAGCAGAAAAAATGATGGAGAAAAAAAGATCGATTATTGGAACCATAAAATCAAATAAACCTGATCTGCCTGCCCAATTACAGAAAATCGATGAAATGAAAAAAAGAAATATTGGATCATCTCTTTTCTGTTTTGATGGAAATATGACATTAGTTAGCTATATTCCCAAAGCGGCAAAAAACGTATTATTACTGTCTACGCTTACGTTACACAACAACACCACAATCGATAAAACCACTGGTAAACCGAACATCGTAATCGATTATAACCAAATATACTTGCAAGCGAAAAATTAAAAAATGGTCAATGGTACTCTTCTTCAACATGTACGATGCGGCGGGTTTAGCCACGTATAATTTGCATAAATTAGTAAACCAGCCTCTCTATGGCTCATCGGTTTCTTCAGAACGAAAAGACCAATCAGGAAATTGAGAATTGCAGCTGGTGGACAATAAAACCAAGAAGCGACTTGCCACTCGCAGGGCCTTAAAAAGAAGCGTAAAAATCGCAGTGATTCAAATAGGATACAATGTTGTAGAATTGAGATTAGTACCAACCGCTCAAAACCAACAAACCAAAAGTCGTAAAATACAAAGATGCACTTTATGTCCACGAAGTGCTGACGTGAAAACAAACGTAACTTGCCAGTTCTGCGATAAACCAGCATGCAAAAGGTATCATCAAACCGTGTGTGTCGATTGTATTAATTTAGAAATAGTTGATGATGAAATTGAACTACAAGAAGAAGTTGATGACTCTTCTTTTTAATAATTTTAATAATCAAAATTTAATGAATTAATTTTAAGTATCTTTTGTTATCTTGTACATTGAGTTTTTGTATTTTTAATAAATTATAAGTAAGTAAAAATAATAATTTTTGTTATAGAAAATAATTTTTATGTACAAAATACATTGGGGTATTTGTTTACCCCATGCACAGATAATATTTCATTTTACTATGTACAGAGAGAAGGTTAATCTGAACACACCCCAAGATATCGTGCAATAGATAGATCATTTATTGCGTCAACTAAGTCCTATTAAAATAAATTTGACGAAAACTTTTTTCAAGGGCAATGGAGAGGGCGCTCAGAAATTCGAGAGACTATAAACCTTTGCTAACTTTTTGTGCCATCAACTTAAAAAATTGATAAAATAAAATTTTAGTATAATTCCATTCCGATCGACCCTGGTGCTCAGTTGAAATTTTACAGATCTGACCAGGCTGTTTAGTCCTAATTATGGGTAAAGCAAAAGTTAATACTTCATTTTACTCCTTTGGTATGGGGAGGTACTTTTCTTAGTTGCCAATCCATTAAATGAGTAGTTTTCTTCGAAGGCTTAGTTTAATCGAAGCTGACTCTACAATCTATACCAACATATTCTCCTCTTACTTGGTTCAAAATTTTATATATAAATTTACGTCAGGTTATAGCAATAAAAGCAAAGCATTGAGATATCACGGTTTAGCGGCCATCAGTGTAGCCTTTGGCACAGTTTCAAGTATTAAACAAAAATTTTGTAAATCTATTTTGAGACAAAATTTACTACAGACAATTTAATAAAGTTTTCTAAACCTAATCTACTAATTTCATTCGAAATTGTAGTGTTGGACTCAGTTTGTGGTTTAAAGATACATCCTTTCTTTAAAAAGCACAAACAACTAGACTATGCGGAGATTATGTAATGATCAAACAGAACATGTTTGGCATATTTATGATGTGGAAGCATCACAAAATTTTCAATTCAACGTACATTTTCAACCTAAATTTAAAAAAATTAAAGTAAATCTACAAATGGGAGTTGCCCCCTTACAATTACAAACATTTAGTCTAAAAATTTGTCAATTTACATCTTGGATTATAACAACTGAGAAATTTCATCATTACTGTTTATCACGCATTTATTTGGCCATTCGGCAAAATACACAACTTTACAATAAATTTCACAACAATATTATTATACGGCAGAACAATTAAACAATCAAAGTTGCGTATCTCTCCGTCGTAATCGAACTACCGTCACCATTCCGTTCAGCAGTCGATTTTAGGAAATAATTTGTCGACCGACATATAAAATAATTATGATTATCACAGTTCGAATCATTCCATTGGAAGAGAAAACGCCCACGATACTCAATACAGTGTTCACGACCATGACCATCTGGATAACCATCAGGAAAGTATTGAAAATCGAGTGAATCACCCGTTGTTGCCCAATAGTAATGTCCATTGCTTCCCAAATCTGTTGCACTGATCCAATAGTTTGATGTTTTGTTGTTGTAGTCTTCATATGAACTAATTAGTCGAATTATGATTCCGTTTTCTTCTTCGGTTTGTGGATTTGCCAGATACATGCCATTTTGTAAACAGTATCGTTGGGCTTGATACCAATTTTTCTGGAACCAAAATTAGATTTTATTATTTTAGTAAAATTATTAATAAAAATATTTAAAATTTTTACGAGTTTACCTTCATCGGAGTGCTAACATAGTACAAATTATCTTCGAGTGTATGATATTTGGCTGATGCGCCATATTCAAACCCTGCAAGTATAAGAGCAAACACCAATAAAATATTCATATTTGAAGCTGTGATGATAACAAAATGCAAAATGAAAAAGTTGTCAGTTCAGTTTAATACGAGTCTTATAAATATTATTCCTTATCAGTGAATAATTTAAGGGTCAATGATTGAACGGGCAGCATGTTTCGGTGCCAGTGTAAAAACAATTATTGCGAAATAATAAACTTTCCAGGGTGATAGATTGTGAATAGATATTTGGGTTGAATTTGTGGGAATTCCAGAGTTTAATGTACAGGAAGTGAAATAGTGTAAAAATGGCATTGCAAATTTTTGCCTTCTAATTATTAAATATGAAGTTTCTGTAAAATTCCATTTGGTTGATGATAACCATGATTTTATTAGTACGCCAATGATGATAACGTATTATTTTAAATTTGACAGCAATTAAAATTACACCATAAATTACGCAGGCAAAAATTTGGATCAATCCCAACGAGACTATCTAAAAAGGGAATGCATCTTCTTGATCCACATAAAAACAATTCGAGTCTAAACCGAAATACAAGAAATTATTGGCCCAATAGTACAGGTCTTGGTAGTCATAGTACCTACTACTGAGCAACAAATGGCGATGACTTTAAATATGAAAATTTTAAATATGGTTATCTGGATCAAATTGATGTCAAACATTACATTGAATTTATGTATGAATTACAATATTTTATATTTGGTTCAAAAAAATAGTTTCTATTTACAATTGATGCGAGGATTGTTGGTCAAATATATATTTGTATATTGCTTGTAGTAGAATGTTGCAATCTGAGCTTTACTCTTTATTAATTATCTCTTTCCCAATTGAACGTAAAGCAGGTTTTTCCTATAGTTCAAAGATTATTGAAGAAACTGTCACAGCGAATCGCAGATAATGTTACTTTAATTACTGAAATGTACACAGTACCAACTAATCCGTTGGTAGTAGTGGATTTGGGTCGAAATAATCGTGTATACTCACTACTAACTTCCCTTTAATTTTCACGAGTACCATCTCTTTTTTCCTCTATTTGAAATAAACAAACAAAAAATACTAATTTTCATATTTGTCAGGAAAACTTCCGACCAAAAAAGCTAATTTATCATGACAAAATTTTCATTCTAGCCTTGCAAATATCATATAGCGAAAACGAAATGTAGTGTAAAGCTATATAAATAGTACGAATATGAACAAATATAATTTTTATGATTTTCCTGTCACCCAATAGCAGCACAAAAACCAACATGAAAAGCTCGAGACAAATTATGATTATCATAATTATCATCATTCGCTAGTTTCAGTATGCATTTGAATCTGTTGTTGTCTGATGAAACCTGAAATGTATGTAGATATTATTATTCCAGCTCTTATATTTCGGGCCACAAAACATGACAATTTAATACTTTGTCTTGTCGTTATCAGCGTTTTATTGTAAATAATAAATGTTTCAGTAGTTACCTATTTGAAAGCAATATCAATTTGAACATTCGAACCAATTTCTTTGCATTCAAAAATTATTATTTAATTCACTTCTAAATTTTGTTAACTAGTATGCAATCGTTGTATCTGCATGCAAAATGTTCATGAAAATAACATGAAAATAAAACAATTTACTCCATTCAAAATCATTTTGATATTTGCAAGCCTATGCTTTCGCTTAATTGTCGAAAGGATCATAATCAACAAAGAACATTTATTGAATTGTAATTAACACAAAACAAACGACAAAAATGAACCAATAAAAAAATACTGAACAATAACAATCAAGAAAGCATCAAACAGCCAATAATAAAATGCAACACCCACAAATCAACAACCAACAATCAATAATCGCCAGTTAATAATAAACAAAATACCAATCGTCAATCATCAATCATCAATCATCAATCATCAATCATCAATCATCAGTCATCAATCATCAATCATCAATCATCAATCATCAATCATCAATCATCAATCATCAATCATCAATCATCAATCATCAATCATCAATCATCAATCATCAATCATCAATCATCAATCATCAATCATCAATCATCAATCATCAATCATCAATCATCAATCATCAATCATCAATCATCAATCATCAATCATCAATCATCAATCATCAATCATCAATCATCAATCATCAATCATCAATCATCAATCATCAATCATCAATCATCAATTATCAATCATCAATCATCAATCATCAATCATCAATCATCAATCATCAATCATCAATCATCAATCATCAATCATCAATCATCAATCATCAATCATCAATCATCAATCATCAATCATCAATCATCAATCATCAATCATCAATCATCAATCATCAATCATCAATCATCAATCATCAATCATCAATCATCAATCATCAATCATCAATCATCAATCATCAATCATCAATCATCAATCATCAATCATCAATCATCAATCATCAATCATCAATCATCAATCATCAATCATCAATCATCAATCATCAATCATCAATCATCAATCATCAATCATCAATCATCAATCATCAATCATCAATCATCAATCATCAATCATCAATCATCAATCATCAATCATCAATCATCAATCATCAATCATCAATCATCAATCATCAATCATCAATCATCAATCATCAATCATCAATCATCAATCATCAATCATCAATCATCAATCATCAATCATCAATCATCAATCAACAATCATCAATCATCAATCATCAATCATCATTCATCAATCATCAATCAACAATCATCAATAATCAATCATCAATAATCAATCATCAATAATCAATCGTCAATCATCAATCATCAATCATCAATCATCAATCATCAATCATCAATCATCAATCATCAATCATCAATCATCAATCATCAATCATCAATCATCAATCATCAATCATCAATCATCAATCATCAATCATCAATCATCAATCATCAATCATCAATCATCAATCATCAATCATCAATCATCAATCATCAATCATCAATCATCAATCATCAATCATCAATCATCAATCATCAATCATCAATCATCAATCATCAATCATCAATCATCAATCATCAATCATCAATCATCAATCATCAATCATCAATCATCAATCATCAATCATCAATCATCAATCATCAATCATCAATCATCAATCATCAATCATCAATCATCAATCATCAATCATCAATCATCAATCATCAATCATCAATCATCAATCATCAATCAACAATCATCAATCATTAATCATCAATCATTAATCATCAATCATCATATCACAAATTCGACCGTACGTCAAAAGCTGACTCGATATCTATTTGGCAGTAAGAATAAAATGTAGGACACGGTTCCGCAATCTGAAATGTTACATCGATGGCGAACTTTATAGAAGGGCCACGTCTGCGTAAATCGAGGCAAACAGAAGTTGTAAATTTGTGTATAGAGATCTAGCACAACAAATGGCTCATTTAAAAAGAGTTCAATGATTCTGAAATTTAAAAAGAAATATGTGCTGACCGGTACAATGGAGATATGTTTTTATTCATTTCTGTGAAAGGTAACAAAATCAAAAGCGGACATCAGGCCCAGTTGTAAAGCCTAGAAATAATGTGCATACTAGTTCAACTGAAGAAAAGAAATGAATAATTTTGGAAATTTTCAATGAAACAAAGAAAAATTTAGTTCGACCACAAAATCTGAGGAACAAAGAGGAACTGAAAAGCTATTAAGATAAATCTACACTATGAGAGTCCAAAAAAAGAATGTTGTCGACAGCACCTACGAGTAACGAAAGTAGACAAAGAGGCTTACACTGCAAAATACTCGTAATTAGTAAAACGATTTGCAGGGGCCTCAAATGTTAGAGACAGTTATAAATAAGAATAATGCAACCTTTATTTGGAGACGCAAGAGATATACTGCACCCCGATCATAATTGTGTTTAGGAAAACGTAAAATACAACGAATAATGTCAAAGATAAATAATTTGTTTTACTGACCCCAGCAATTAAAAAATAACCAAAAATACTTAGCCAAACTTGAGACCGTCATTGGTCAGGACCCTAATCTAAATTTTCTAATTTTCGAAGCTTTTATCTAAAATGGTTCAAAAACTCAAAAAATATCTTCAACATGAAGAAAGTGACAGCTGGATACCGTGGAACAATAGAAGCTGGATGAGTCTTCTCGCCGGTCCATTGGGGAAGTTATCTCCGAAGGTAAAATTTAAATTAGATCGACGTTCAAGCACCTAGTGATAATAGTCACCACCAGATACTTTAAATGCTTGAACTACGGACATCTTGCGGGAAAATGTCCCATTAACAGACTGACCAGAAATTGCAGCAGGTGCTTCTGTAACACAAAAACAAAACAGAAATTACTGGAAACAATTAGACCAAGCGACATATGTGAGATCTTCCATTTGAACTTGCGGTCAAAGGGCATTCAAAAACATTATTTGGAGAGTGCCTGGCTTTGTAAGAGTAAAGAACGATGGTATTTATATATACAGTTGCTACTTTTATCTCGACATCCTGTTAGTATAACAGCAGATTTTAATGATTGCGTTACTTTATGAGTCAGCAGAGAATCAAACGTTCCGCAGTGGTAAATAGTAGTATTTTTGGTAAAGACTTTTCCTAGAGACTGAGTGATCGAGTTTACTCCTTTACAAGGCACTATACCAGAAACAACGTTTGGGGATTCAAACGTATTGACGAAAGTATGTTTTGTTACATGCTAGAATTCATAAGTGTCGTAGGGACGGGTGAAAATTAAAGCTTCTCTATTTATGAAAGATATCATGAACACATCTGATATAGCAATGCCTAAAGGGGTAGTATACAGCAGCAGAAAAGGTATGTTTTATGGTGGGCTGGATTGATTCGAGCTATTAACAAGGGCTAGCTACTAAAAAGATTATATTTTTGCAAAATTCAACTTTCCAGAATGATACATTCACCTATCACCTAACACCAATCATCTATAACCATTATCCATCACCTGTTACATATAGTGATAAACTATAAACTTTCCTAATCTAGTCCGATACTCAGCCCGAAAAAAACACGACGACAATTCCAAATTATCACTATCGTGTGAGTTTACTACAGCGACAGTAAATAGTGTCGCGACAGTAAATAGTGTCACGATGCACTGTCATGACATTAACAACATGCATAACGAAATTTTAAAATTACTTTGACGTATTTTTAAGAAATATTCCTATTGCTTGGTAGCGTATTCACACCAAACTCTTAATTATATTAAGTTAGCCCCACATTCAGTCCAAAAAGCTCAAACGCACTACTAACCTATAACGAGAATAGTTTTCTATCCCAGCCCGAAGAAATATCACTATCACGACAATAAAATGTGTAATAATAATCTGTCATGCCATTTATAACATTATGCCAGTTATAAACTGAGAGATTTACTGAAAAATTCAATTTGGAATTATCTGGATAGTCGTTTGAATATTGCCTCACAAGCGATTCACGAACTTGACATATGGGGATTCACTTGACATATACTCATACCGCCGGATTCGTTGAAGTTTTGACTACAAACTGAGTGACTTGCAGAAATTTTTTATTTGGAATTATCTGGATGTAATTGTTTGAATCTAATGGCACAGTGATTAAAGCTTTGGCGTTTGGATCGGGAAATCCCGATAGGGGTAGGATGCAAAAGGAAATTTTCATCAACAGATTACGATCTGTGATTAAAAGGAACACAACTACGACCCCCTATCGGCGCGCAAAACTCATAGGCTATGGCATGGAGCATGGAGCTATGAAATGCGCAGATGGTAACTTAAATCGGTCCTATAGCCGTACGTGTTCGATTTGTACGTGTTTGAATCTCGCCTCACAGTCGGTTCACGAACACTTGACAAATGCTGCCGGATTTATTGAAGTTTTGATGACTACAAGAGATATATTCAGAAAAATTCCGCCTAAAATTAACGGGATCTAGTCGTACAAATCTGTTTTACAGACGAGTAACGAGAACTTCTTGTCGGCTTGTAGTCAAACCTTTATCGAATTCGGCTGTTGATATTCAAGCGACTATATGCATATCCAGGGAATTCCAGGTAAAAAAAATTCTGAAAATCTATCGGTGTGTATCGGTGTGTAGTCGTTCGTGTAGGTGGTGTAGGTCAAGTAGTAAATTACCATGATGTAAGATTTAATAGACAGATAATCCAATTTATTCCCAGATAATATTTTTTTCAAGCTAATTATAGTTCATATAATTCCTCTAAAAACTTTTTTGGAAATCTCACCTATTAAGTTTTTATTTTGCTTTAATGTTTAAGCAGTTATAATTGTGTTTTTATTGTTAACAACAATGAAAAGCATCGGTTAATTCGATAGCCATTTAATACACAATTAATTAATAATTATAATTTGTGTGTGTTACAAATTTGCCTTGAGTATAACTTTGCGTATATTTTATGTCATGACAGTAGTGGCATTGCGATAAGTAAAAAATTAAAATTTCGTGCTGAAAATTCGGGCTAGCTTCACGGAGGTTTAGTTAACTATTAATTCTCAACTACTCAGCATCATCTCCTGAGTATTGATAATGGTACTTCAACTATCAGTGATGTATTGTCAACATTTATATTAACTGTTAACAATTAACTTTCTACTATCTGTATAGTATGAACTACAAGTCAATAAAAATTTATTAACTGTCAACTAGCAGTTTTTTCTAAAATCTAATCAATTATCAACTATCAGCTATGATTAACTATAATCTACTTAAAACACAGTTCAAAATATTTTCATACAAGTAGCTCGATATAAACACTTCAATTTCACATGAATTGAATATGTTAATGACGCTTTAAAAAGTGTCGTAAAGTGTAAATATGACCTAGATTTATTCTAGAAATGTAAAGTTGTCCCTTATTGTCTATTAACTGGAAGCAATTTTTTATTTGCTTCCTATCCGTAAAATGAAAATCTAAATCGTACACAGTTTACGAAGATGCGGATTAACCGTGATAGTCTAGATCAGCATAATCGCATAAAAAATTGAATAAATTGTATTTTCATTTCATAACGTGCGTACAGTACATCGCATAATGACTCATTTACATAACAATTTTTATTTTTTGGTTTTGTTTGTTTTATACACACAAATAAGAAATTCAAATAAGGTTTGTATTTTACTCCAGGGAATTATTTCTTACATTTTCCATATTCAGCGTGTACTGTATATAAGCTGTTGTTCTTCTACTTGCTTTGCATACACCTAAATAGAAAACAATACAGGAAAAATGGATTTCCCTGAGTTTTCGTTTCCATTGTGTTTAGCAAGAATAACACTCTGTCGAGTTGTGTACAACAACAAGACAAAAGCTTTTCTTTTAATTTTCATTATAATATTTCGATCTGCCGTGTTGTTTTTGTTATTAATGCCATACCTTACTATACGTATGACGAGTATACCAAAGACACACTGAGCGTAAACACAGATAATTTCATTTTGATTGAATATTTAAAAAAGTAAATAAATAAATTGTATTGAACACACACTGAACATGGCACGGCACACAGAGAGCTTTTGTCAACACAAAGGATTTGAATTTAATATATTTAATTAAAATCAACACAACTATAATCATATAAAGGATATGCTGTGCTGCAGGATGATTGGGTGGTTATATTATATGTGCCACGTGTGAGATAAAGAGATAATACCCTTTTTGTAATATGGGATCGAAATCGTAGTGTAGCTGTGGAAATTGAGTCACATTTTGATACGGTTTTGTGATTTTGTTTGTTTTAAGGTTTGCTTTAGCCTATGGGCGGTTGGTACGGAGTGTGTATAGTACAACTGAATCAACTTTGGTTTAATAAAGATTTTCGTTTCATTTTCCCATTTGTGTTAAGTTAATTGAACAAATTTGTTGGACTTATAATTAAACCTAAATGTCTTTGTATAGTTAGATTTGCCCATAATGTAAAATTATTCTATTTATGGTTTGCAACTACATACTAAATAAATCCTAGGCCCTAGCCAATTAAAACTTGCACATATTACCACCCAAATTGATTGGTATTGGTTGTGTTCGCAATCTAATTTTTAAAGCATAATTAAATAACTTTTAAAAAGTGTACGTTTAAAAATTGATTTATTTGAACCAAGAAAACTCATAGGCGTCGGTACGAAATCCCGAATTACAAAAGACCGAATTATCAAAATTCCGCCAAAAAAAAAAATCCCGACTTTCAAAATCCCGACTTTTGAAATCCCGATTTTGCAGAAACCTTAAAATTTTCTTTTTTTATCTTCATTTTTATTAAGAACTCGGTCTTTTCGATTTTTTTGGCCGATTTTGGTCAAATTTGGATTATCGGATATAATTTGCATTTTAATGTGAATTTTTCTATAATTTTTGGAATTGGGCCTGCTCAATTGAACTTAACCATTCCGCAACCAATAATTGTAAAATTGGATTTGTATAAATATGTTCTTTTAATAAAATTTATTTTTGGTTGTCCTGAAAAGAGTGTTTGGGTTTTTGATGAAATATTTAATGATAAAATATATAAATAAATAAAATTAAGTGCGTAACTTTATAGCATGAGCAATATTTTTAACTAATTAACTTTATCAGTATTGTTTCTATTATCAACAGCATTTAAAATTTTGCGGATGCGTTCCCCAGCTTTGCACTTCTCAATGCGTGTTTTGCATATCATCATCTCCTTTGCTAATTCTTCGATTAATTTATAGACCCCAACGTGAGGCCTTTCGACTATTATTTTTAGTCGGGCGTGCCAGGCCTCAACCGAGTTTTGAGCTCTAGGGGAATTTTTCTCCATGGTTCTGGAACATAGTGCAGAACTCTGGACTGTATTGGGGTCTCGCTTGGGACCCATAAGCACACCTTATATAATTAGTTTGGAACCATTTTACAATTCGCTTGGCGTCTGGATCAAATTCTTTTTTGATCGCTTTTTTGAATGTTTTACTTTCCGCCATAATAGTTGACCATATTATTTGGCCGAAATGGAAAAGGCATCCTTTGTATTCAGCCAACGGAAAATATATTTTAGCCGCACCCTCGCTTCCTTTCTCAAAATCTGACACAATTCTCTCTTTGGATTTAATGAGATGTTCCAATTACCAGTAATTTTATAAAGCTGAAAGAATATCTCCGAGTAAGCTTCTGTTGATTTTGAGCTCATTATCCAAAATAATAATGGCACAATCTGGTCGCCAATTTTACCATGTATGGAGAATAACTGTCTCATTATAGACGGCACGACCTCGATTGTACCGTCCATGAGCCAGCATTCAGCCTCTGCTAGCAACTTCAAAGATGTTTTTGTAATAAAATATTTTTATTCTCTCCAAAATCTTTCTCGGACAATACAAAAAGCTCTTTGTCAATAAACTTTAATGTTTCCGGAATGGAAATTTCATTTAAACTTTCCGGCTCATTCAGTGTTGTGGCTCTCACTCGACCAATTTTTTGTTTTTGTGCTCCGTTTGAAGGCAAATATAATCTACAATCGAGGTCGCATTCAACAATACTCTCTCTTATTATTTGAGCAGGTCGCAGCCCTGGTACTTCTGCCAAACTTTTTACATGAAACAGTAAAAACATGTCTTTCGGAAGCAACCGGAGCGTGATTATGATCTGATGGTTCCTTTTTTAATTCACATTTTTCTTCTTCAAGTGTTGTGGTTGCTCTTGCTTTACACAATAGGTTTTTCCGTTGATCGCAACACCATCGATAAGTTTGATTTTTGTCCATCTTTTCGAGATGGTAAGCGTAACCATTAATAATCCGCTTATCTTTATTTTTGTTCGTTTTGACCAATGAGATATTCATTTTGCTCCTTTTATTATTATTTTTTATATTTTGCTTTTTTTAATAGGCCACTCTTATTTAATATTTTTTTATAATTTTTAAAATTATACATAAATATTATACACAAATTTTTTTATTAAACAACACTTATTTACTGTGGGCAAAAAGTAGAAAGGCTTTTTAATTTAAATTTCGCGCGGAAAACCATTCGTCGAAATATTTGTTTTTCTATGTTGGTATGGCTGTCAGTGACATCTGTGCCAAATGTCACATCAAAATAATCATTAGTGTTTAGCATACGCTTGTCTTTCTAAAGTACAAAAAGTGCATTTGGCGACTTTTACAATGAGTGAAATTATTCAACAAAGAAGTTCCATTAAATTTTGTGTGCGGAATCAATTTTGTGGTGCCGAAACGTTCAGAATGTTGCAAAAGGCCTTCGTTGATAATTAAATGTCGCGAACAATTGTTTTTGGCTTTAGAAGAGGCATTTTAATTCTCATTGTTACGTTCACACAGTGTGGTGCCATACTTCTTCTACCAAACTGCCATTCATTTATCGCTTGTTCCGTGCTTCCAGTAGTACTAGAAACAGGATCAGACTGTTTGCCAACCGACGATTTCCTTTGCAATGTCGCGTTGCTCCCTCCAGAATCCGTGGAGCAGCCCGATAAATCGGGGTGGGATTACGAATCTGAATTCGGACCCACCTGGAGTATATTATTGCTTATACGCGACATTTAATTTTTTTGTTGTAAAAAACAGCTGTTTAATGTTGTAAAAAAAACTGCACTTATGTATCGGTATATGACAAAGGATGAAACACGGATCAAGATGTGTTTCCAGTGATTATCCAGCCCAATTTGGTCTGCTGCGCAATTGGTGCACCCTTTAAAAGATTACCATAATTATTTGGCTTTATTATTTGATTATTTTAGTGTGATTCCAACTTGGATTGGTTGCTACTTCAGGTAGATTTTCGGTTATGTTTTTGAAAACCTTGGCCTTAATTTTTAATTTGAAGTTTGATGTGAATCTTAATTGTGAATTTTGTAGTAGAAAGCGCTGTTCTCCTACAAAAGTAGGAGTTCTTGATAACTTAAAACCATATGCAGTTTCTTCAGTGATGAATATTACTTGGGAGGCTAGATCAATCAGCATTCGAACTAAATGTTCTCCGTTGCCGGTTGTTATCCTAACCATGGCGGTTGAGAGTAAAACTCCATCTTTTAGAATATTGACAACTGTTTCGATGTCCTTGTTGGAGTTTCCGGTTTCTTTGCCTTTTCCTTTTGAATGTCGAGAAGTAACGTATGGTGAGCTCCGTGACACTTTTCACATTTATTATGACATGTTACCGTCGATTCTTCCGGCAAGTGCACAGCTCATTATCGCCACCATAATGAGCACAGCAAGATGATGGAAGCATCAGTGCTACGTGTGTTGCTTTTTCTGAATATTTTGTTGTGATGATCCCTTTTTCTTAATGAACCTATCTTTAGCAACTGTAGCTAACACTGTAACGAGTTGGAGTGTGTTCTTAGCGTGGGTTTTCAACTATAATGGTGATATAAAAAACTGGTTAACAGAATCTCTAGATGAGGGGTGCTGATATTGCAGCACGGTTGCCCATTAGAACTCAGTCGGAAGGGTCGTAATTCTTTTATCAACTCTCACTGGAGCTAAATGTGCTGCTTCCTTAAAAATAATACAAATATGTAAGCTGAAGAACCTCCAGCTGTGGGAGAGTGACGCGCTCTCAAATGTCTTAAGGCTAATTCTTGTGTTATGGTCGCGTGCGAGTTCGAGGCAGTGACTTCTAACCAATTCAGTTTTCGTAGCAATTCATAAGTTGATGTGTGAGCAACCTTAAGCCGCCCAAAGACTAAGTAATGTGGCGAAAACCCTGTTGATGTGTGTACAGCATTGCGCACAGCGCTTGAAATCTTATCTAAATGCTCATCCTAGGTTTGATGGCCATCCTGGATGTATGCCCTGATAGCGGATAATATCGATCGGTTCACTCGTTCAAACATGCTAGCTTGCGGACTGTCTTTAGGAGTAAAGCGGTGGGTAACCCCGTAGTGCGACAAAAGGTTGGACAGCAAAATGGATTCAAATTGGCCGCCATTATCTGACAATATGGTTTCCGGAGCTCCAAAAATAGAGAAAATCTTTCTTTAACACTGCACTACCTTCTCAGCTGTAGCACTTTCAAGAGGTTTGATGATGAAGAATCTTGAATATTATTAAAATATGTTAAAGTATTTCCTGGATATGGCTTATCAATGTACAGGAATTTCCATGGTTGGAAAACTTCGGTGAAAGTTCCCATTTCGGGTCTAGTTACAAAGCT
The DNA here is from genome assembly GCA_963691935.1 of Nephrotoma guestfalica. NCBI lineage: Eukaryota > Metazoa > Arthropoda > Insecta > Diptera > Tipulidae > Nephrotoma > Nephrotoma guestfalica. The sequence continues at coordinate 235,960,570 of OY829915.1, read as the reverse complement.
CACGGGTTTATTGGTTCTGCAAACTTCACAACCGGGAATATAATTCTTTACCTGAACCGCCATATATGACCAGTAGAAGTTTCGTTGCAAGAGTTTTAGTGTTTTCGCAAACCCTTGATGCGCAGATGTAGGTGGTTTATGTGCTCTTTCAACTATTTGATTGGTCAGTCACAAAGGTACAACGAGTTTCCATGTTGAAGGATTAATGTCCTCCTTGTCCGTTGAACCTCTAGTAATAGGTCTCACCATCCAGAATAGTAAAATTAGTTTGCATCTGTGGATTCTCTTCCAAAGCCTGTATCATAGCTAAGTAGTCATCCGCTTTAAATTCGGGAGAATCTAAATTTATGTGTAAGGAAGACTCGTCATAAACTAAGGTCTCAAGACATCGAGAAAGGCTGTCTTCAACCACATTTTAAGATCCCTTTCGGTAATCAATTGTAAAATTTAAAGATTGGAGTTTAAGGCTCCGTCGAGTTAATCTTCCACCGAGATATTTTTGATTCATGAGCCATTGAAGGCTAGAATGGTCGGTTATAATCGTAAATGCATATCCCTCTACATACCGCAGCAAGGCATTCAAGCTCTGTAATGCTATAGTTTTTCTGGGCTTTGTTGAGCCCCATCCTCTGATTTTTGAGAAAAAATCTCTTTGAGCAATCCTGATTGGCTAACCAAGAAGCAGTAATTAAAGCATTTTTGATCTTTTCAAAAGAAGTTGGGTAGTCCTCAAGTTCAAAGGAAATGCGTCGAAATGCTATTTATCCTGGAAGTTAAGAAACTGGTTGTAGCAAAACGAAAAGCAAGAAAGGTCTGGTAAAAAATTCGGGCGCCAGAATATAAAGTTGATAACTAAAGAAATCAAGAACGAATCAATTACTAAATACCTAAGTGGCCTTACAGGAGTAAAAGATTCCGAATATTTCCTTTGGAAAGCGGCATAACATTTAAAACGACCTAACCTACGTATTTCACCAGTTAAAACTGAAGATGGAACATGCGCTATAAGTACAAAGCAAAAAGCTTCGTTGTTGCAACCCACCTCGAGAACATGTTCCGGCCTCCACCTAGACAAACTGCAGAGAAAAACATACCACCAGTATATAAAATGGATAACTGCAATATATAACCTGTCACATTACAAGAATTAAAAGAGGAGATCAATCTTAACCTAAATAAATAAAAATATCAAGGATATGACTTAAATACGGGACAAATAGTAAACGCTCTTCCTGAAAAAGGACTACGTACACTGCTCCAAATAATTAACATTAAGTGTTCAAACTTAAACACGTTCTAAACCAATGGAAAGTAACAAAAGTAATTATGATACCTAAACCAAACAAACTACGTAATGACAAAAATTCGTATAGGCCGATTTCCTTACTCCCAATAATTCTAAAATTATTCGAGAAACTACTCCTAAAGACGAACAAATCAATAATTGCTACGAATATTGTCAGTACCTGGACCAACAGATGGCGAGTTAAACTTAATGAAACAAAATCTGTTCTCGTAAACTTTAACAACAAAAAGGTCAACTGGATACCAGTAGAACTGAACTCTCAGCAAATTTCCTATGCTAACACGGCAAAATATCTAGGCATGACTCTAGACGCGAGACTAAAATGTAAAGAGCATGTGAAAAATAAAAAAGAAGCGTTAAACATCAAATACAGAAAGTAATTCCAAATGTAAAACATCTGAGCTGCCTACAACTTTGTATTTTGATTAAAAAAGTAGTTCTGATTTAAACGAAATTGTTGATTATTTTAGGAACTTTTTTCAAAGTGTATACAAATTTGTTGACTGTTCTAACTTTAAATCTAACTTGTATTTTAAATATCCCGTTCAATTTGGTGTTCCACATGTGTTCGAATCTGAAATTATTAATGTATTGAACTCTTTCAAAAACGGTTGTGGTCCGGACGGGATTTCCACGTTATTTTGAAATTGTTAAAATATCAACTTTGTTATCCCTTGAAATTATTATTTGATAAATCTTTAAATAGTTCTGTTTTTCCACTGAGATGGAAAATATCTTCAATTACTCCAATCTTTAAGGCAGGTGATCGTTCTAATATAGCCAATTACAGAGGTATCTCTATTTTATCATCAATCCCTAAGCTCTTTGAGGCCATACTGACAAGATACATTTTTTTTAACATAAAGAATAGTATTTCAACATCTCAACACGGTTTTTTCAAAGGTAGATCCACAACAACCAATCTTATTGAGTTTCAACGTGAAATTGTTGATACATTTGAGTCGCAGAGTCAACTGGATGTCGGCTTTGTTGATCTCACAAAAGCGTTTGACTCTGTTCAACACCAAATTATCATACATAAACTCAAGTTGTTTGGACTTTCTGAGAAATTCGTTAATTGGGTGGGGTCATATCTATCTGATAGCGTTCAATATGTTATGTTAAATCGTGTCAAATCAGATAAAATAAACGTACTCTCCGGTGTTCCGCAGGGCTCACACCTTGGTCCTCTATTATTTACAATATTTGTAAATGATTTGATGGATGTATTGCGTTACTCTAAGGGACTTATGTATGCAGATGATCTCAAACTTCTTTGTCGCATTGTTGACCCTTCGGATGCCACTAAATTACAATCTGACCTGGATTCGGTATACTTGTGGTGTAACAGGAATCATTTAAAGTTAAATAACAAGAAGTGTGCTGTAATGTCTTTTTCAAGGAAAAGAACTCTGATAAATTTTGATTATAATATTAATAGTGAAACATTAGCTCGGGTTACCCAAATCACAGACTTGGGTGTAACGTTTGACCCTACTTTGACTTTTATTCTGCATATCGATAAACTAATAGCAAAATCGTCATCTTTGTTGGGTTTTATACAGCGTATCTCTAAAGATTTTAAAGAAAAGACGACTCTTCAAATCTTATATTCATCAATGGTTCGGTCAAATTTAGAATATGCTATAGTCGTGTGGGCTCCTTATTATAATCTACATATTGAACGAATAGAAAAAATTCAAAGAAAATTTACTCGGCAGATCTTTTTTAAATTTAATCTCTTTAACATGGACAGACGACTGACTTATTTAGATAATCTTCTTAATATACCTAGTTACAATACGAGATGTTTCGTTTTAAATTTAGAACCCTTGTCAATCAGACGTTGTTTTGCTGCGGCTTTATTTGTGGCTGATGTTTTGGAAGCAAGGATTGATTGTCCATTTATACTTTCGCGTTTGAATATTTATGCTCCAATGAGACAACTTAGAACAAGGTCTTCATTGTTACCAGATTTTCATCGTTCCAATTACTCAGTACACAAATCAATTAATTTTATGGTTGCGAAATTTAACGATTTCTGTGATATTTTTGATTTCGGAATGACTAAAGCTTGTTTCAAAAATAAACTGAAACATAACTTTAAAGTTTCTTTGTTTGAATTGACTTAATCTTCGTTAGTTTTAATGAGATTTCCATAACCTTATGTAATACAGATATAATAATGTAAATTTTGTGATTTTATGCAATCGACTTGTGATTAATTTATTTTTTATTGTGTAATTTTAGTTTTTAATTTTGACGTTGTAATAATCATTAGGGATTTTTAGCCTGTGGATTATAATTATTGTAAAAAAAAAGAAAAAAAGAAAGATGAATTGGCTTTTAGGAAAAAATTGTGAGCTAACGCTACATAATAAATTGTTAGTATACCGGCAAATCCTAAAACCTGTGTGAACTTACGGTATCCAGCTCTGGTACAAAGAAAACAAATGTCAATATCATCCAGTCATTCCAAAGCAAAGTGCTTCGTGGAATAGTTAATGCCCCGTGGTACATAAGAAATGACAACCTCCATAGAGATCTGAAGATGAATTTTTTCAGTGGAGAAATAAGCAAGCACGCGAGAAAACACATGCAACGTATTATGTTGGATGATTCAAAGTCAGTAAGCCACTTGAGCTACTAGATCCAATCAGGATCGAATAAAAATATAATAAAATTGTAAAGGGGACTAGCCAAAGGGCTACGACCCTCCAAACAAGAATATAATTTATGAAAGATAAAGACTAGATGATTTGTAAATCAGTTGTAATAAATGAATATATAAAAAAATCAGTATTCCGAACTTAGTTAATTTTTCCATTAAAATTTTTTAACTTTTTAAATCAGTTTTTAAAAAAATGAAAGAAACGATTGGAATTATAGTTATGAAACGTACTGTATATTATTATACTTGGTTGTGCTATCTCAGTAATTATTTAGTACAAATTTATCATAAGCGTCGATAAAAATTAGGATGGCCTCATTTGGCTCAAAAATTCTTATTTATTAGATCAGGAATCTTGTAATCAGTCTCATTGCCAACCCAAAAACTGCCAGTTTGCTATAACATTAAAATGTTATAACATTTTGTAGTTGGTTGCATTAAAAATCATAATAAATCGAATATACTTTGAGCATTTCGCAAATATAACTTGGGTCATTTTAATTAATTATATTTTATTCGGGACATAAGATGCTTGCCGCGTGACACTCATTGTAAAATGCCACTCAAAACATGCAAAGCCCTATCCATTATTATATTATGTAAAGATACAAAAGCTTCCGTATTAAAAATTCCATTCAAAAAGCTCCAAATTTATAATACACAATTTAAATATCATATTAAAGTATCTTGCATATCGTATACACATAAAATGATTTTGCATAAAAAGCATAAAGTACAACATTAAAATAACACACACAAAAAAAGAACAATAATAATAAAAATAAATAAAATTTCATTGTTTTAATGTTTAACTTTATATGAGAGAAGATAAAAATTTATGTTGTTATATACGACGAGTAAAAAGCATTCGCAATAAAATGAGCTTTTATTTTGGAAATACATATTATGTTATATGTACAAAACATACATTACGAACATGTATGTTTTACATTTAAATCATAATTTTCATAATTTGGCGTCGGGTAACCAAATATTTTCTTTTCGTTAGAATTCTGAGGTGGAAGTGTATTTACATGGGGCCCATCATTTCAATATGAAAATGTCTCAATTTCCAATTAAAACGGTTCTGTTTAATTACACATAATTTAATTATGTTTGTTTTGTAATCTAATAATCTTATAATTTTGTATACGTTTGTTGTATATGTACGTAGAAACTTATTATCAGCAGTATTACCATGGTAAATTCGAATGAGATAATAAATAATGCTAATTGTTCTTTTACATTGTACTTTACATAAACAAAAATGCGAGAAACTATGTTTTAAACAATATTCGACGAACGCTTCATTTTTGTAGCACCTACAGTAACTCGAATTGGCATGATACCAGTTCCTGAAGTGATTCAATCGTCGATATACAATTTTTTTAATTTGAAACCTACACAAATGGAATTGCGGCGCAACATATTAATTTCCTTTAAATTTTCGTAAATTGCTAGACCTAATTTACGTGGTTTTTACATGTAAAATGTATACAATTATATCTTACATACTGTAAAGTAAATAATGCATAAAATATTACTTTATCGTTACAATCGCGCCATCTTTTACGAAATCTAAAAATATTGTGATTTGTCACCTATATGAAGTTGGCCCAAAATTCTAGCCGAAAAATTATGGGTTTAAAAGGTGGCAGCACTAGTGCAAGTGTCGTGAAAAAACGAAACTGTCGTGATAGAAAATATTAAGATCCAAACTTGCAATAATGTTACAATTGAAAATGATAAATCTTTAAGAAAGTTGTCGTGGTTCCTTATGCATTGGTCCTCCAGAATTATCCAGAATTATAATCAGCTACATATTTCGTTGAATGGTACTACCATCAGAATAATGACTATGGGGAGCCCTTAATCCTCCGATTCCCCAATGATCCGATATATCTCTTAATTTAAAAGCTATTCTTACTCTGGGCCATACTCGAATTAATCCGATACAGAATTAAAATCAATTACATATTTCGTGTTATTTTCTTTTTTGTGGTTAACAGTAATATTTTTCTTTAATGATAGTATCACGACAGATTTATTTTTGGGCTGACATTAAAACATGGCGGTTTTCCTTTCGTTGGCAGAATAACTATTGGTTTGGTATATATAAAATAGAGTCGTTTTAAACATTTGTGGGCTGACACTTGCCTATAGTCAAATTCTGTATATTTTAGTATTGCCATAGATTTTTTTTGGATTAGAATTTGGGCCAACTTCATATACATTGACTTGTCCTAGTTTAGATATTTACAAATTGATTGAGTTTATCGATGAGTTGGCTTATATTCACAGCGTTTACTTAGCAATTCTCATACATGGAAAATTGGCCACGAACGAACGCTATAACAATTATTGATTGTATTTTAGCTAATACCGGTTGCAAAGACAAAATACAATCTCCTGTTTGGTTGGAATCTAATCAAATAAATATCGATCTTTTTTTACGCAAACCATAACAACGGTTGATAAAAGAGGAGAAAAAGACGAGCTTTCAGAAACGTTTGATGTAAAGAACTCATCAGTTTCAACGAATGATGTGCTCACAATCAAGGCGCAACCAAAAGTCCAGGCGATTGAATCAAACAAGCAGGCGATTTAAATTCAACAAAACTAACCCGGACGTCGTTCCACGAAATCAAATCAAAGTAGCGAAAAAGTGGCTAGAGACCTCTTCCCCATGCTCACCTGTAAGCAGGAATTTACAATATATAAGAGATTTTGGCAGCCAAGAAAAACTGTTAACAAATATTTTATAAGAATCATTACAAGACTTTAAAAAGGGTAGTGAACTGATGGGAGGAGTATTAGTGAATCGGGCTGGAGAGTTTCGCGAAACGCTGCCCGTAATTACGCGTTCAACACCTGCTGATGAGCTTAACGCCTGCAGCAAGAAACAGATGCACAGAAATTCGCAGCAAAACTGCTACATATGGGCGGTGGCACTTCCCCCATTGATACACTGACAAACATTGACAAACACTTCTAAAGTCATGATTGGATATGCGAGAGAGCCATCGTTGCACCCAAAAATGAAAGCGTGAATCAAATTAACGAACAGATATAGAGCAAAATACCAGGCACTGCTACGACATACATACAATAGTCATTTGATTCTGTAGTGAATCACGCCGGAGTCTCCTGGAATGCCTTCTCATACCTTGAACTTGAAGAAAGGATCATCAATAATGCTTCTACTATGCAATGGAACACGGCTCTATGTCAAAAGTATTTTACCAAATTTCATCGAAGCCATTCTCGTGGAGTTTGCCTAACTTGCCCTAAACCCAACAAAAATTTAGAGACACGTTTAGGAAAAAATTCCTAAAATGGTAATGAGAATTTTGTTCTAGACGTTCCTAATTTTAACAGTGTAAAATAATATCATATTTGTTATATAAACACTATTGGCAAATTAAAATATTTCAATTAAGTATCAATTTATAATATTATATTAATTGAAAAACTATCAATCTATTAACTTGCGTTTAGATTTCAAAAGTTTTAGAGGAAAATATCAAAGTAAAAATACTTTGTTCTAAGATACTTCCAAGAGATAACAAAAATATGAGTTTTCCGGAAAAACTAGGGGAACACTGGGTCTAATATTCAAAAGTTGTAGAGGTAAAAATCGCAGTAAAACCCTATGTCCTTAGATACTTCTAAGAGGTTACAACTTTGAAAACAAATGTTTTCACTTTTAACTAGACTCAATCCAACTAGAAAACATGAATTTCCGGAAAAGTAGGGGAACACTGGGTCTAATATTCAAACCTGTAGAGGTAAAAATCTTAGTAGAAACCCTAGGTCCTAAGATACCTACTTTGAGAATAGGGGTTTTCACTTTGAACTAAACCCAATCCAACTAGAAAATATCAGTTTTCCGGAAAAACTAGGGGAATACTGGGTCTAATATTCAAAAGTTGTAGAGGCAAAAACCTCAGTAAAAATCCTATGTCCTAAGATACTTCTAAGAGGTTACAACTTTGAGAATAGGTGTTTTCAGTTTTAACAAGACTCAATCCAACTAGAAAACATGAGGTTTCCGGAAAAGTAGGGGAACACTGGGTCTAATATTCAAAACTTGTAGAGGTAAAAATCGCAGTAGAAACCCTTTGTCCTTAGATACTTCTAATAGGTTACAACTTTGAGAACAGGAGTTTTCACTTTGAACTAGACTCAATCCAACTAGAAAACATGAGTTTTCCGTAGTAGGGGAACACTGGGTCTAATATTCAAAACTTGTAGAGGTAAAAATCGCAGTAGAAACCCTTTGTCCTTAGATACTTCTAAGAGGTTACAACTTTGAGAACAGGAGTTTTCACTTTGAACTAGACTCAATCCAACTAGAAAACATGAGTTTTCCTGACGTTTTATAGTTGGATTGAGTCTAGTTCAAAGTGAAAACACTTGTTCTCAAAGTTTTAACCTCTTAGAAGTATCTAAGGACAAAGGGATTTTACTGTGATTTTTACCTCTACAACATTGATTAAGCGCGCGTTAATCAAGATTGGCTGAGAAATAATGATCCGCGGTTCATTTCCACTGCCCAATTGCTACTAAACTCACCGGATGCAAACCCGCTAGATTTCTCGGTTTGGGGTATTTTGAAGAACAAGGTTGGGACAAAAAAATGCCAAAGTGTAGATCATCTCAAGCAAGCGCATCGCCGAGAATGGGCTAAAATACCGTAGAGCCACTTTCGTGCTGCATGCAATAGCTCTGTCGGCCGTTTGAAAGCCATAATCGCGGCTAATGGTGGCCAAATCGTAAACTGCTAATGCAGTTCGAAAACTTAAATATTTGTGAACATTTTTACTTTGATTCAATAAAATTCATCAAAAAATAAAAATTCTGTTGCGTTTTGGTTTGGTAACACTTCGTGTCAGCCACCCTGTATATAGAAATACAAAATATTTGTCGCAAAATAATTGATTCTACAAGCATCGACGAATACGACATAAAATACGCGATATTCAACCTTGCGACATACAATTAATTAATCGACATAAAATAAAACAAATTCATAAAGAACCGCGGACGAGTGCACGACATTCAACTGGCCAAAAAATAAATATCTAATCCAGTCATCGGGTAAGAAACACAAGATCATCTGTACATACCCAAGAATTTTGATTCTGGTCAAATATGCATTATTCAACACATCATACCTAATATTCCTTGTAACACGCACTCAAGCGGTAGACGAATAAACGTCTCCTCACCCTACTAAATTTTTTTCAAAATCATTTATGGGAAAATAAATTTCATGACATTTCCGCTTTAGTACCGAAATTTGATTTTTAATCCACAAAAAAGCTTTTGATCATATACGGGAGTATGTAGCTGTATGAAAATTTAATTTTTGTTTTTGTTGTTTATTTTTCCGGCTCCGCATGTAATACGATAAAATTTTCAATAAATTTCCTTTTCATTAATTTTCATTTAAAAGGCATCAAACAAAAACAAATACTCATAGCAATTTTCGAAAAAAGCACACGCACACACACAAACACATATATCGACACATACGATTATATTTATACGTTTATAAAATGACGTTTTTGTTGTTCTCGTATTCGTATGTGAGGCCCAAAAATCATTTTTCATCATAAATTTCCTCAGAATGTTTACTGTTGCCATTATTATTAACATTATCATGATGATTATTTATGATTTTAGCATAAAAGTCAAAAATTGGTTAAATATACAATATTGTGTCGGTGGTGATGATGGTGGCGTCGACAACGGCGATATTCTTGTCCGTATATACAGTGAACGGAATGGGTAGTCGTCGTCGCCTATAAGTAATTTTTTTGTACGGGTGTGTATCTTTATCAACAAAAAAAAATCGACCTATTGCTGCCGCTTTACTTTTCGCTCTTGTTGATTTTTCCTACTAAAATATGATTAACGATGGTGAATAATTTTGGTATTTCGGCACAGACACACCAAAAAAAAAAAAATATGTCGATCACCCACAGCAAAATAAAGCGAATTTATTGTTGTTGTCGCTTTAACTTTTTACCCGACGAGGTAAAATGTCACAAAAGAAATCTGATTGCTAGGAAGGTATGATTTATGATGTTTCACGGGCTTCCCACAATACAATTTTGAATTGTGATGAAAACGTTTATTTTATAGAACGATGACGAGCAATTTTGTATGGTGCCCGGATGACTTTTCAAATTGAATATTTTTTTTTGATATTGGCTGCTTAACAGTGATACGACACAATTCGAATGTCCACTTCTCGTATATACATGTTATGACCCTTTTATGGGTTGCATTCACTAAACATAACTCTAATCGATTGGACTAAATTGTTTGATAATCGATTGCAATATAATATGCATACATTGCAGCAAATAGCTACGTATATTTACTTTATAGTTCAAATAAATTATTCAACAAAATAAAAAAAAATTGATAATGTACGAGTATATTACCATTTTATGTATTATGCTACTGAATATAATGAGAGATAATTGATTTTTGCATAATTGCATACAAATCCAACATTTCCAGTTAAATGAACAGTTGGAATTGAGAAAATTAAAATTAATGCAATTCATAGAATAAATTTAAATTTTAAATCGATAATAAAATTAATTAGAATTAGTGAGTTTAATTTGATAATTATTTAGAAAATTGATATAATTTAACCGGTTGCATGAAAGTGGGTGGGAGCGTCTCCGCCGAACGTTCAACAGAATGAAGTATTAATGGAACTTAAATTACTACATTTCACTGAAATTTAAGGGTTCATCCATCGATGTACTCCTTAGCTTTGATATTTACTATCTGATCGCGCTTTTGTTGTGCGCTAAAAGGCTTTACTCTTTTGATCGGTCTAACTAATTCCATATTACCCAGTGGCTGGATGCCCTCAATGTTGACATGGTGAAGTATCCGTTGTTCATGACTTCTAGCAGATTTCATACTTTCGGTTTTGATAGATTCTATATGTCCAGAGCTTCGTCAATGTCGCTAGTTCTGACAAACCATGGTGCGTTGACGATGTTTCCATATTGCTCTGCTTGACACATCCCCACAGATGTATACCATAAGTCCAGACAGGCTTCAATACTTGCTTATAAAGCAGATGATTATTAGGGACTGGTAGATTTTTTTTTATATATTTGATAGCTGTAAGCTGTGCGCGTTGCTACGCTACCAACTATTTCTTGTTGTTCCATTTGGTGCGTAAACGAATAAATCAGAAGGTTTTCCGACGCATGAGCGGGTCACATAGAGCTGCCCATGTGAGAAGCATGGATTCTCCAAATTTAATCCACACACTTGCAACGATTATCCTTGTTCTTTGTTGATAGTTATTGCGAAAGCGAGTTGCACCGGGAACTGCAAACGTTTGAATTCGAATGGCATATCTGTCGGGATTATTGGGATACGTGGCAACAGTATGTCTTCACTTTTGAATTTCCCAGTCAAAATTGTTGCCTCGATAACATTGTTCATCATTTTCTTGACTGAGAGTCTGGTTCCGTTGCAAAGTCGTGGTGGATTTATGTTTCGAAGAAGAGTGATGGGTACGCCAATTTTCAATGTAAGAACGTGCGGTGGTATGCCTGGCAAATCAAGCGAATTCAAGAATTCAGTTGGATAGTTGACAACTTTGTCATTAATTGTTTTGCAAAATTTCCAGCCGATGCAATTTCTGTAAATGACGCCATAAAACTGATGATTTGAGACATGCATTAAGTTCATTAGCGGATGTTGAACTTGGTATAACAGGCACTGATGGTCTAAACTCACCAGACAATAAAATGAGTGCGCCACCGAAGATCCGTGCGGTTCCTCTCAAATCTCGCAGTGTACGATCAAGCGCTTTCAATGCTTTATTGTGAGACATTGTACATTCGTCCCATGTGATAATTTGACACGTTTGGAGTACTTTGCCCATTCCAGAGATTTTGCTGATGTTGCATGTTGGTGCCTCAGTGTTTTGTAAATTCAACGGCAGTTTCAACGCTGAATGCGCTGTTCGGCCACCATCCAAAAGAGTTGCCGCAATTCCAGATGATGCAATGGCCAGTGCAATATTATTTTGTGATTGTATGATTGTCAAAATGAGCGAAAGAAGAAAAGGCTTGCCTTTGTTCTGTGATTGCACGCCTAATTCTGTCATACGCAATGCGTTGTTCTGGAGCCAACTGCGGAAGATTTGTCTGAACAAATGTCCCCAGTTCGTCACAATCAAAGTATGTTTCTCGTTGCAAATCACAATCAAAAAGGTTGTTCGCTGGTCGGTTCGAAGCAGGCATTCCCAGTTGCACCAGTGCCTTTTTAGCGATTGCCAAACATATGTCTTCAATCAAAATCAATGCCTCAATATACACGTTTGGTGTGAATTGAATGTTTGGATTTTGATTCGCAGCGCACAAACGATGTAGAATATCTTCACTCATAACGTCCTTGTATTTTTCCCAAAGATCTTTTGGATTAGATGAGAAGCAGGTTGTCAATATAATGGCAAATAACGTGCATATTTGCTGTGGTCGAGCAATATTCGATGCATCAGCGAGTGCAGTGTCCCAATGTGCATCATTCTCAAGAAGATTTAGTTCCTGGCAAGCTTGGCGGTAAGTGGCGCACGCAGCTGACCGTTCACTGTTCTTAAATCTTGGAAAGATGTCGGACCACGTACATTGATTAACAGCAATCGCAGATAGAAGCATTCTGTATTGTTCGGGTGAACAGTGTACAGACGACTCAATGCGTCACTGGAATACAAATTGGGATGTCCTTCAACTGATTTACCTTGACCTTGTTTGCGACGTTGAAACTTTTTAGCCGATGCATTGCATGTGTAGAATTTGGGTACCTCAGAATAAAGTAGAGTCTTTGCAAAAATATCATCTTGGCACAATCAGTAAAATGTAATAAACTCCATCAAAGATTTCAATTTTTGTTTAAATACGCGTGCGGTAATGTCATGGCGGTCCGAAAATGATTGTCCAGCTAACAGAAGTTCTTTAATTTCATCCCATGTTGGATTGCATGTAAATGTGTTGAAGAAATCTGGACGACCATATGCGCGAACGTATGTCATTGCATCTTGTGCATATTCATGCATGTGCCGTGGACTCCCCGTGAATTTAGACGGTAATATGTCCATTCTTCCCAATTCGTTTGGATTCACGTTACCATCATTAACGAGTGCGTCTCGTAAATGGATATACTCTTCAGAACGCAACTCGGTTTGAATGTTGTAGTTCAAATCGGCCAATAGCAGCTTGTTCAAATGTTTCCATTTTTCAAACATAAACGGTTTTTCTGCCAGATTTTTGCTTATTTTGGTTAGTAGTAGAGCTTCAATTTCTATTGAAAATGTTTACGGATATCTTGGTTGTAGGTTGATATTTACGATATTATTGACTCTGCCAGCAACTTGTCCGTTGGTGGATTGAAGCTCCTTCGGATTTTCTAATGACATCTCATAGTATTTGAGAGTCTCCTTGTCTAGTTTTTTGCAATGTCGGTTGCAATGTCGACTCCTAAATTCTTTATTGCATGTAGATTTCCCTTGACGGTGTCACGCAATATTATAATTGCAGATGCTGCTTCTTGTTGAATATTGTGTAGGACAAAAATAGCATCAGTATGGTTGTTTACTAGCAACCTTTTATTTTGATATTTGTTGCCTAGTATTTCCATCCGCTTTTCTATTTGTCTCCTATTGGTTGCAAATGTTGGATGATTTTGGGTGCTGCTCCCTCCAAATGTATTTTGAGATACATAATTTTGTGTGTGTCTGTTAGACTAACGTTTTGATCTGCCAATTTTGAGAACAGTTCATGGAACAAAACCCAGCCTTGATAGTTCCCATTGAACTTAGGTATCTCAATTTCCTTTAACCTATAATTTTTTGGTTGCTGTAGTTGTTGTTGGCAGTTTTTCAATTGCGATGTCATCTGCTGCTTTTATAGTTGGAGTTATTGCGGCAGTTTCCAGCTTATAGTTGATATCAGTTGTTATGCACGTTTTATGTGTTTACGAGTACGTTCTTCTATATAAGGCAAGTTGTCTATGCCTTCGTAGTTGATTAGTAGCTTGTCGTGTTCTTTTTATCTTGTGTAGATATCCGCCACTTCTACTCTTCTTTTTTTCAGGTGGGTCTTTGTTTTCCGGGTAGCTGGATCCTTTCTTATATTTGCGATTAGTTTTTGTATCTGTTCGCCCAGATCACTTTGTTCTTTTAGTAATTTCTCCATTATAAATGCTTGTTGTTGTTTTTGTGGAGCGTTTCACCTAGCATGATTATTTTTCCTCGAAGGACCAATGTTCTACCGTATTTTTGTCAAATCACAAATTTGATAGTTGACTGACAATAATAAAAGATAATTACTTAAAATGTTTCTCGCTTGCTCTTGGTCAGTGTTCAGCTTCTGCTCTCCAGGTTCGAAGCGACGTAAGCAGGCTTCTATCTTGAAGCAAGCGGCTCGTGATGTAAACAAAACTCTGATAAAACTGTAAACGCCTTAACATTTAACGCCAGTCCGCCCCAGGTGGCCATATTTCATTATTTCTACCAAAAATCATTTAAAATCCTAGTTACATACGACATACCCAAGCTCATCATAATCTGTCTAGAAATGGTGAAGTTCCTTCCCAGGTGGTCATATTCTAGAACTTCTTCCAAAAATCGTTTAAGAATCCCATTTCCATCTAACATACCCAATCCCATCATAATGGTTAAAAAATAACGAGTTCCGTCCCAGGTGGCTGTATTCCAGAACTTCTTCCAAAATCATTAAAGAATCCCATTTTCATTCCAACATACCCAGTCCCACCAAAATTGGTTAAGGGATGACCGAAGTAAAATACTTCAAACCTAAGACAATTAATTGTGATATAAGATAAACTGTCCTTACGATAAACTATGCTACGATAAATTATTCACGATAAACTGACAGTAAATCATCCATACGTTTAGATTTAGTCTTAATCAATCGCATCAACCGAACTGGGCGTTTATTAACGCACTTAGTTATTATTAACGCACTTGGTCACATGCGAAAATATGCAAAATTAAGCCTCTGCACACATAACATCGCGGATCACAAAAGGTTATCGAGCATTTTACGAACCTGGCAAGCAGTAATTTTTGGTAGCGAAGTTTGGACTCAGACAACACGGGACAGCGAAAAGCTTGTCGATTTGTTTGACAAATTAATGCGTGTGATGGTAGTTCCTATTAAGGGAGGGTAAATGTACTCGTACTACGTTTCCAAAATCGTACCATAAAACACAGTATTGTAGCAGTCAAATCCCTTCATGAGATGTAATCATGTAACGAGAGCGTAGAAGAAGGTCGTTCCGGGCGGTTACATTTAGGTAAAGTTCACACACAAACTCTTTTGATGAACAAGTGAAATAACAGCATATCTTAATTCAAAAGCAAAATTTCTTATCTACAGGTTGAGCTATCTAACTTTTTTTAACCTAGCGGTTATTTTGAGTATGGTAAGGGTTATGTCACTTCTGATTTGACAGAAAGTTAGTTTTATCCTTCCGCTGGACGAAAATGGTTGTGTATTCGTTTGAACAACGCTGGGAAATATTGAAACTTTACTTGCGTGCGGTTTTCGGAAGAAACGAAGCGCCGGGAGCTCCATATGTGCGTTATTTGGTGAATAAAGTTAAAGAAACAGGCTTGCTAATTAATAAACCAACACGAACTTAGCAGCCAACCAAGCGTACACCCGAAAATGTTGATGCTGTAGCCGAGAATGTGCGTGAGTCGCCAGGAACGTCAGCTCGTCATCGTCAAAGAGACCACCCATTGTGTTTTCGGTTCGCTGAGTGGGTTTACGATCGACTCGAAGAAGATGCCGATTTTGGCAAAAAAATCATCTTTTCGAATGAAGTGCATTTCCATCTTGGCAAACAAGCAGAATTGTTGCATTTGGGGCACGGAGAACCCGCACGTGATCGTAGAGAAGCCGATGCATCCTCAACGAGTGACTGTTTGGTGCGGATTTTAGTCCAGTGGCACTATTGGGCCATTTTTCTTTGAAAATGAGAAAAGAGCCGCCGTTACTGTCAATGGTGAGTACCGGTGGTCAATACCGCGCCATGATAAACGATTTTTTGTTCCCGGCACTTGAAGAGCGGACACGTTTCAATTGATCTTTTGCGCACTGTCTTCGAAGATCGAATTATCAGCCGAAATGCTGATGTGATTTGGCCACCTCGGAGCTGTGATTTGACGCCGCTGGACTATTATCTTTGAAGTGCCGTCAAAGATAAGTGTTACGCCGATAAACCAGCAACCATTGATGCTCTCAAGAACAATATTCGCATTGCCATTGATGACATAATGCCGCATACCATCGAAAATGTGCTCAAAAATTGGACCAACCGTATGGGGTACGTCAAGGCCAGCCGAGGCAGTCATATGAATGAAATAGTAATCCATAATTATTCGGAAGGATTGTTTTTTACAATGAAAAAATGTTTTATTGCATTTCAAAAAAAAAAAATTATTTGGCCCACCCTATACATAGAATAATATTATTTCAATTGCTATAATCTCTCTCTATCTCCGTAATCCAGTTTCCAATTTATGTGGCTACTAAAAAATTTGGTTTATGTGTGTACAGCAGTCTTGTATACTTTTCATTTTCATTCCTAATCGTACATCATTTAATATTTTCATCGATTTGTTAGTCTGCAACAGAAACTCATCCGCCATTCAAATTAATTTTTATGTTATGTACAAATAAAATTTTATTCCTCAAAGTTCAACCAATTGCGAAATCGATGAAATGGAAAACTAGTAAAAATCATATACAAAAAAGCTTTTTGAAAAATTGAAAAAAATCGAAAGAAAATTTTGTGTTTGACTTTCTACCTCTTTTCTCCTTTTCCTACATCCGTGTGCTATCATCAGCAACTATGTAAAGAAATACAAATGGATGCTCAATATGATGCTGCTACATATTCCTCTAAACCGTACAGTTACTCCCCTGTATGTATGTATAGCAAAATCGTTGTAAAATATTAAATTTATTACTGTATCGATATTTGAATGGAAAATGATTTATTGGCCGAAAGCCTAACGAGCTGAAAGGGCAAATTTTTGGTGTATAAAATTCGGGTATCGCATTGCTGTAATGCAAAATTAATGTTAATTTCTGAAAAATTTGCATTATTTTACAATATTTTGGAATATCGTAGGTACAAGGCCTATCTGAGATAATGGAATCAGAATGTCGATTTAAATGTAAAATATGTAAATGTAAAATATGCGTAACCGCACACATTTGTATTACCTGTAATGGTGAGTGCGAACTAAAATTATGTTATCATTGTACATTTTTAGAGCGACGATGAAATTTTTTGGTAGAATAAGACGATTTCTAATATCTAATAGATATGTAGGGAATATGTATTGGGAGTACACATTAATTCGGTCGCTGCTTACGACTTTTTCCCACCTCTCAGGCAATTTTCTAAACTCATCTCGGAAAAACGTTTCGTCTTTTGAGATGATCCAAATTTGAAGCCAATTTTCAATTTCTTCGCAAGAAGTGAATCGGTGACCTGCCAAATCGTATTGCATTCGTCGGAACAACCAATATTCAGAAGGAGCAATATCCGGAGAACACGGCGGGTGCGGTAAAATATCCTACTTGAGAGTTTTCAAATATTTTTTACGACTTTTGCAACGTGAGGCCGAGCAATGTCATGCAGAAGAATAACTTTATCATGCCTTTCCTCATATTCCTGTCGTTTTTCTCGTAATCCGCGACTCAAAGGAATTAATAGTAGTCTATACCGCTCGCCCGTAATGGAATCGCCAGGTTGTAGCAGCTCGTAGAACACAACGCCTCTTCGGTCCCACCAGATACACAGCATAACCTTCGATGTTGAGGTCGATGGTAACGATTTACCGGAAAAATAAAAGAAAACGTAGTATTTTTTCCTCTTGGGGTTATCGTAGAAGACCCACTCCTCGTCCCCATAGTCACTGTCCGATGTATAAAACCTTTTCTCGTTTGCCTTTAACGCAGGTGCTCGCAAGAAAGAAATTCTGTTTCTTCTCCTTTTCACGTCTCTTGGTTTCAATTCATAAAGGACCCGGCTTGCTTTTGAATCATATCCATAGAGTTCAATCGTACGTAAGCTGTTTGTTGGATCGCCCTCAATGTACTGGCAAGCTCCTCTTGCGTTCGAGTTGGATCTTCATGAGCAATGCCTCTAATTCATCGTCTACGAAATTTTTCGCTGTCCCAAGCGAGGCTTATCTTACACTGAAATCATCATTTTTGAAGCGTCGAAACCATTATCTACATGATTTATCGATTGGAGCATTGTCACCGCAAACTTCAAGCATTCGATGTGCTTCACCTGCACTTTTTTCCAATTAAAACAAAAAATTAACACTTCCCGCAAATGCTGTTTAGTTATCACAAAATCCGACATATGTATTCAACACCGTAAAAAACACGTTTTGTATGAAACTCAAAGCAATAAAAACTAAATGTTAACGGCAGATGTCTTATGTGTCTGAAACAACTGAAACCAGCTGTCACTATAAAAAATGTATTATAGTCAAAGCCACTTTTTGAAAACGGACCGAATTAATTTGTGTTCCCAATATAATCACATGTTGATGATCATATGAACGCCTGTCGACATTTTTCGATCAATGGAAATTTAATACTCCAAAGTTCAAGCAATGAACGTGATTGGTCACACAAAAAACTTAGTTAATTATTCTATATGACCGGCATTAAAAATATATGGATATGTGGCTTAGCTCTGGTAGAGGTGGTATTCTCATTGGACCCGATTAAAAAATTAACTGATTTTTCTAATCCATTGCCTTGTAATTGGGCACAAGAAGGATTTTCTGTGTTATAAAATAATTGGGTATTAATTAAAATAAAACATTTTAAAAAGTCAATTAATTCATTTAATTATTAACTATCCACAAAATTACTTCCTTTCCCGGAATAAATTTTAATGCTCTGCCGAGACATACCTCGGCCGGGGTTATATCGTTTACTAATTCAATTTAAACGTTCTATTCTACAAAAACGCTTACAAATATTGCAATGTCACCCTTTGTTACGGCATTAAACGTTCGTTGCTCAATTTATTTTATTATAGAACACTAGACGAGCCAAATGATGTCAGACATCAATAACTTTTTGCTACTATTACTTTGCATTCCCCGTAGCTCTGAGGGTCCCACTGCGATTTAAAATATATTTTATTCCCGCAGCTTAAACGCACCGTCCCTTAGACATTTGATCTAAATAATTTCGACCTAATTAATTTATTATTTATTTATATATTTTATTTTCGACTATTCCCGCCCAAATGTTCACTCCAAATTGGTGTTGAAACCGAATACGCCACATTTTATTGTTTTGATATTTAATATCCAGTCCCTTTTAAAACATGTTTCGTCACTCCATAAAATGTTGTTAAAAACCTGCAGATTTTCTTGGTATCGACACAGCATTTCTTGACAAAATTGCATCCTTTTTTTAAGGTCAGCAGAGAAAAGGTCTTGTACACGTTGCACATGGTAGGATGCAACTGTTTTCTTTTTAAAATACTATGCAACGGGGTCCGTGGCACGTCCGTGGTCGTCTGTCACCAATCCAATTACTCTATTTTCCTCTATATCAAGTAGACCGGCTGTTTCATGTCTTGTCGGACGACCAGGGACTTCGCACTCACTGTACATTTGATGTACGTTTTGAAATACTCTGTAATCGGGAAAGCGTTCCCCATTTGGATATCGTCTCTGGTATTCTCTTGTTGCTCTAGATGTTATACAAGCATTATAGCCCAACGGTTAGCGTCGTTAGCTACAGATATTAAAATCGGTGGTTTCAACCCCGATCAATTCATTTAATTTTTTTTTCCAAACTTTACATTAATTTATAAAACGTATTGTAAGTGTTCGATTGTTCGATTCGACATTTTCTTTACACTGTTAAATTATAATTTCGTCGATCATTAAAACAATTTCCTTTTTCGTTTCTACAATTTTGCTAGTTAAAAATTTCTTTTCACGTAATTGAGTTTTTTGTTGATTCACTCATTCAATCTGCCAATTTCTTTATTCCCAATACTCCTTGGTCGGAAAAATAATTCTATTCAGATTTTTTTAGTCTATAAATAAATAGACAATTTAAAAAAAATATTTCTGCTACGCCGGATTTTAGTGAAGTGAAAAAAAAAACAAATCAAGATGCCACCAAAACAACAAAAAGCCGTTTCAGCATCAGAAGATGAGAATGACAGCCATGCTGGCACACCAGCATCGGGGGCAACGACGAAGATATACAAGATACCACCCAAAATACCTCCCATCTGAAATGAACAACCGGCGGCATGGTTCATCCTCGTCGAACATCAATTCGGAATCCACCGAATTATTGACGACGATAGACGATTTGCATACACTCTCGGCGCGATACCACAAGAGACGGTTCAATTCATAACGGACATTTTTCAAACCCGCAGCCAGGTACGAAATACAAAAAACTGAAATCCGCGTTGACCAACCGCGACACTATTAGCGAGGAGCAACGACTTGACGAGTTGCTTTCCGGTTTCCAAAATTGGGAGGCTTTTGATCATCCCACTTTTATCGCCTGCTTGAACAAAAAGCAGGTGATTCGAAATTAGTAAACAACGATTTACTCAAAAATGTCTGGCTAAAACGTTTGTCAGACGCGGGATATCAAACATGACATCGAGGAAATCCTACCGGTCGCCGACAATATCTGGGTTTACACGCAATCCAGAGCAACCAAACCAATTGCTGTTGTCAACCAGCCATCCACAAACAAGGCAACTGCTGACGGTGAATCAGCTCTTGCTTCAATGCAAAGACAACTGGAGAAGACACAACAACAACTGGCCGATCTACAGGGAACACTGGTCAATATGAACATTGGTTCACGTGGAAGATCGCCAAACAACAGACCGAATTTCAATTACCGACACAGGTCAAGATCGAGATCGTCATCTCGATCCGAACTCTGCTACTACCACCGTCGTTTCGGCTCACGCACACGCAACTGTAATGAACCGTGCAGTTTCCGACCGGTAGCTCATGGAGAAGCTACTTCCAAACATTACAAGTCTTCGAAAAACCACTAAATCCTGCTGTCTCTACGGCAAACAGTGGGATTGGTTTGTCTCGCCATCTTTTCATCCAAGATCACGAAAATAACTTGCAATTTCTGATCGATTCGGGGGCTGAAGTATCCGTGATACCCGCAAACAAGTTACCCCGACATGCTAAAGACACCGTTTGCATTCTTGCCGCAGCAAACAGATCCCCAATTTCCACTTACGGCACAAAACTTTTGAAGATTAATTTCGGTCTCAGGCGTTCGATCACACATCCCTTTATCGTCGCGGCAGTAGACGAGCCTATTATAGGTGCTGTCTTTCTGTCCAAGTATGGTCTCGTGGTCGATTTGAAGAACAGAAGACTCTTCAATTCATTTACTACCCGCACTGTGAACGCAATCATCGCCCAAGTTGATACCCAAAACATTTCAGCGGTAACAACGATTACGGCGCTCTTTTAAAGAAATACCCATCGCTCACTGAGGCTCCGAATTACAATCTCCCAGTGAAGCATAACGTAATCCACTACGTCGTCACACAAGGTAGGTTACCTTGTGCTAAACCGCGACAACTAGACGCAACAAAACTAAAAGCTGCAAAAAACTGAATTTTAGTTTATGACACACAGAAAAGAAAGGAAAGAAACAGAAAAGCGAGACAAGGACTGGCGCCCTTGTGGAGACTATCGACAGTTAAACACTGTCATTGTCTCAGATAGATATCCTGTGTATGTGGGGGACACAGTTTCTCATTGAAACTGGCCGCCGAATTTGATGATATGCCCTAACCAAATCTATTTTCTCGAAAATAGATTTGGTAAGGGCATATCATTAAATTCCCATGGCTCTCGAGGATATTCACAAAACAGCTATTACTACTCGAACGAAGTGTTAAAAGGGCCGAACTTCGTCTACTCTTATGTGGACGATATCCTCGTTGCAGTATTTAAACGTCTATCAGCATATGGAATTAATATTATAGCTTCGAAATGTATTTTCGGCGTGAAGTCACTCGACTTCTTAAGCCACATAATTTCGAAAGATGGCATCCTCCCGTCGAAAGACAGAGTTGATGTCATTACAAACTTTCCAGAACCAACACAAATCCGCCAAATACAGCAGTTCGTCAGTATGGTGAACTATTATCACCGCTTTATACCACGATTAGCCGAACTGTTATCGCCTATTCACAGGCATTAGGCCACCTTACTCAAGAAAGGCAAAAACAGAAGAAACTTCTCTTGGCCCGAAGATTGCACAGAAGCTTTCTAAACGGTCAACCGTTCTCTTGCCGCTGTCACTCTTTTGGCACATCCGTTGAACGACACGCAGTTCAACAAAACTACCCACGCCTCCAATGTAGCAATTGGAGCTGTCTTACAACAACGTAACAAAGGATGTTGGCCACCATTAGCGTTCTTTTCAAAGAAGCTCTCTCATGCGGAAATTAAATTCTCTACTTTTGATAGAGAACTTCTTGCTATGTATTTAGTAATCAAAGACTTTCGCCATTTCGTCGAAGGCCGAAATTTCTCTATTTTTGCCGACCTTAAACCACTTACAACAGCTATTGCGTCAAAGGCAGAACGTAGTCCCCGGCAATTACGACATCTCTATTACATTGCCCAGTTCACTAGCGACATCCATCACATCAAAGGTAAACACAATGTGGTGAGCGACTGTTTGTCTCGTTCTGGTGAAACACTTCACACAGAACTCAGCGTCGTTTCCTTCGATACGAAGCAATTACTTGTACAGCAATAACGCGACGACGAATTGCAGAAATTGATTTCAGCACGCACACCGAAATCAAGCGTAAACCTGCAACGGATCGACTTACCAGACAAGCAGCAAATTTCGTGTGACATTTCTACAGGTAATAATCGACCCTACGTTCCGGTTAGGAAACAGTTGATTAAAATTCTGGCAATTAACTTTTGAGGGAGGTGTCTAAGAGGTGTGATATTTTGCCAGTCGATAAATATTGCAAAGCTGAAGAGAAAACGGAAACTTGTTTGATGGACCCTGGCATTTGCGGTGTACCGAAAAGTGTGCGGGTCTACTTTCAATAGAGCGAAAAGATCGAGAGAAAGCCAAGACTGGGACTTCTATAAGGAATGCCTCAGAGAATATGAAAAAGAAACATGGAAAGCGCGAGGAATTCGTTGAGGCTCTTTTGTGATAGAATGGAAGAGGTTTCCGAAACGTCGCACTTAAGAAAGATTCTCTCTACCAGTCCAGCTGTTCCAGGCTATCTGATTAAACTGGATGGCGAATGGACGGTTTCTAGTGAAGAGACTCATAATTTTCTGATGGGAACTCATTTCCCGGGGATTAAGGCTGAGGATTCGTCTGTTGCGGGGGTCAATGACTGCGGGGCTATGGAGGACTGCGGGGCTCAACTACTGTGTACAGAGGATTACACGGTAATTACACGGAAGATCAGATGGGCTATTAAAAGTTTTAAGCCCTTTAAATCAGCTGGACCGGATTGGACTGTACCTGCAGAAATTCAGAAGAACTCGGAGATCTTGCTTCCCGGGCTGGAGGTTATCTTCAAAGGTTGTCCGAAGATGGAATACATCTCGAAGAAATGAAGGAGGGCTAGGGTTGATATTCATTCCGAAAGCAGGTAGAAGCTCGCACAGCAACCCAAAGGTCTTGAAGCAGAAGGGTTATCGCGAGGATGGGGGAAGTCTCCATTAAAAGACGTCATTCGGGGAACACCTCAGGGAGGTGTCCTCTCTTTCCTACTTTTGAATGTAGTAATTAACAGACTACTACCGATGACGTAGCGCTAGTTGACTAGGGAAAATACCATGGTACCATTAGGGATGTGGTGCAAAAGGCGCTATTAATCACTGCGGGTTGGGCCAGCAGATGTGGTTTGGGGATCAACCCATCTAAAACAGCGCTGGCTATGTTCACTAGGAGATATAAAACTCCGGAAGTAGTTCCACCAAGTCTGAATGGTACTATGCTGGCCTTTATTGATAAGTCGAGATTAATAGGGATTCTTCTGGACTGTAAGCTCAGTTAGAAATCAAATACGATAGAAAGAGTGAAGAAAGCCACTCTGGCACTCTACTCTTGCAAGAATTCCATTCGAAGGAAATGGGGTCTGAAACCAAACCTTCTACACTCCCTTTATACGGCAGTAGTAAGATTTGTACTGCTGAATGGTGAAAGTGTATGGTGGCCAGCTCTGGAGGAACTATGGTATACGAACATGATGGGGAAGGTGTAGAAGGCAGCCTGTTTTCCCATTAGTGGGGCGCTAAAAACGACACCCAGTAGTGCCTTAGAGGTTATGCTGTACTTTCTCCCATTGGATATTATTGGTAAGCATTGAGGCATCATGACCTGGTGAATTTGGATTATATAATACCTCTGTTGTGCTTTTGCAAGCTTTTTAAGGTGATTCTCCCCTCTAGGGAGGATTGGAAGAGTGGTCTCGTTCTGAAGACCATGAGAGTTAAATTGTTCACCGACGGCTCCAAGCTCGATAGTAGAGTAGGAGCTGGTGAGTTTTGTGGGAAATTAAATGTGGGTTTATCCTTTCGTCTCCCTGATTACTGCAGTGTATACCGGACTGAAGTTATAGCGAAGAGGTCATGAACATATGTGGACAGTCGGGCGGCCATTATTTTACTGGATTAAGTTTCCCTGGCATCAAGGGTGGCGTTGGATTGTCACACATTTCTTAACGAGATGTGTAAACACTTCAATATCCAGTTGGTCTGGGTTCCGGGCTATTCGGATGTTGAGGGAAATTGAGACTCTCCAACTGGAACCTGGAAGAGAATGTGTAGGTAGGTCTATGTCTGTGCTGAAAGCAGCAAGCCATAGAAAAGCAGTTGCATTGCAAAATGATACGTGGCTCTCCTATCTCGGCCAGTCCGACTGGCAGGGTAGCAATACAAGTATGGCCTGAGCTGAACTTGAATCGCTGCAAGATCTCAATCACACCAAGGAAGCGTGATTCAGATATAATTTAAATAATACTTACCGTACACTGCCTCTTCGGAGATACCCTGCAGTAGCTGGCAGGAGGCACGATCACTAGGGTAAATACACTATAGACAGATTCTCTGATTTCTAAAGCTGTAATATGCGAGATCTTGTACGCTATATTAATAGCACTAAATGGTTTTAACGGGAGTTTAATGATGTCGGATCCTGTGGTATCACAATGGGCCATAATTGGCCTAAGTATGCGATAGCAACCACTGAAACCTAACCTAACCTAACCTGGGTTGATCCTGAGATTTATTTACGAAGTTTCTCTTATTTGAGTTTTGGCAATCTAAACGGGAAGCTGTAAAAATAAAACATACCTTACCTCAGTCCTAAAGTATAGCTCAAGTGTGCAACGGGCCTTATGGTTACGGTAATTGTATGATTATTCAGCGAAATGATGAGTAATAATATTTGATAGGACAAAATTAAATACAGTAAAACCTCAATTTAACGGACTAATTGGGGGTGTCCGTTAAATCCGAATGTCCGTTAAATCCAAATGTTTTTTAATTTAATCGATTCGATCGAATTTAATCTGGGACAGAAGTCAGGCATTTCTTAACCGATTATGATGGGATTGGGTATGTTGGATGGGAGTGGGATTTTTAAATGATTTTGGGAAGAAATTCTGAAATATGGCCACCTGGGCCGGAGCTCGATTAATTCTTGTAATGGGATTGGGTATGCTGGATGGAAATGGGATTCTTAATTGATTTTTGGAAGAAGTTCTGGAATATGGCCATCTGGAAAGGAACAGCCATTTCTTAACCGATTATGATGAAAAAAAAAAAAATATTTCACTGTATACATTTCTACACATAACATTGTAGGCACTAATGCACCTCTGCCGCCAGTTTAAGGGATATTTTTCATTTCGTCGTTTTTTCTTCTTATTTTTCTTCTACAAAATTTCCAAAAAATTCAAATTCTTACAAAGGAAAAACCAACGAGGGCTAAACATAAGTTTCAGATTTGTAGCTAAATTCCAAAGTAAAGATATTTAAACTTAAAAACGAAAAAGAGACAATTGTACCTTACCACCCACATAAGGGTTAAGTAATAGCCGTGTTCGGTTCTAGGTGGCCATATTAAAAAACTTCTTCTAGAAATCTTTAATGAATCTCATTTCTAATAAATAAATCCAATCTCATCGGAATCGGTTATAAACTGAATGAGGTTTTGCCTGCCACATTGGACGGGGTGGCCTTATTCCAAAACTTCTTCCCAAAATCATTTAAGAATCCCATTTCCATCCAACATACCCAATCTCATCATAATCGGTACGCAAAAAATGGAAAATAAAAAATTGTCCGTTAAATCCAGGTCCGTTAAATCGAGCGTCCGTTAAATCGAGGGTTTACTGTATTTACGTTGTATTCACTCCCATTCCGCAAATATTGCGCTGTATAATACATTTTTCTCATTACAATGCATGATTTGAATATTGCTAATAAAAAGCTGCTGATAAGAAGTTCCAGTACAAATTACTTTTTAATTACAAACGGGTTTCGTACCCATATCCCAAATAAATATTTTAATTGCCAATTTGAGACAAAATATTCAGAATTTTAATAATATTCCTTGTACAATAAAAACCCTAAATTACCATAGAATGCCAATTGTTCTGAACAAGACTTATTATTGTTATTTAGTTTCTTTGAGATTACCATCAACGACAGATATTTTTTCGTCCTCTTGGCATCGTACAAAAAACGTTGCTTTATTCCCGAAACTACAGAAATTTGCAATCATATAAATGATAAAAGGAATCGTATAATACAAAATCTCTCCAAAGTGTGGTTTGCATGTTTTAGCGCTGTTGAAATTTTCCGAGTTAAACAATAATGAATTCTGAAAACGGAAAATTATTATTTTCCTTAATAACAAAGTTAAGGATTGGTTCTGTATAGAGAATCGAAATTGCATAATAGATAGATAACAACATAGTCGTACGTACATATTTATACATAAACCAAACGAATCAACATTTCAAGCCCTTGTCTTCGTTTGTCTTGTCTGCACTCCACACAACCCAAAGAAATTTATCTACATATTTTTTTCCTTGCCATGGTAAAATAATAACGAAAATTCAAATAAGGAAAATTTAGTTATGTAAAAATTTATTCATTTTACCTGGTTCTTCTCTAGGTATATACATAAGACGAACAAAAGGTAAATTTTATACAGTACATAGAGCGAATCAAGAAGAAGACATAACATCTTGATTTTATCAAAAATATTTTTCGTTTTTTTTGTTTGTTTCGTGAATGAGTTAGAAAATGGAATAAATTGAAATAAATTTTCAATTTTTCATCGTCTTCATCTTGTGCTTATTTTCGTTGCTATGTGTAAAGAAAAATGTTTTTCCAGGTACAATGTAACAAAAAAAAAATATGGGAAATTCTTATGTTTTGATGGGATACCTGCATTCTTATTATTTTTTGTGTACAAGTATTATGTACTACCAGCAAGTTGTTGAGGTATGGTTGAGAAAATAAATATTTTGAATTTTAAAAAAAAATTAGAAAGAGAAAACTTTTGCTTCTTGTGTTTATAAAAAATATGTAATTTATATGTATGCTGAAACATAGTAATGTTATTTAAAACATAATTTAATACTGGTAACGATATAAGAAAAGTGGCACAAAGGAATATACAGATGCATATTGCATTCGAATTGCTTAGCTTTGACCTAAATATTTGGTGGACATATTCGTTTGGCGCACTGCTCCCGTTGGAGGTACAAGTGGACAAAGAATAACAAATTTTGCAGATTAAGACTTGCTCCCAAATGCTCTTTGAGAACAGTTTTGTCATTAGCAATATAAATTTTTCCCTACCTTAATTTTACTGTTAAGCATAGAAAAATAAGTTTATCACAAATTTCTCTTCCTTAAACATTGTATTATTTTGTTTTATTTCCGTCCTAATACGCTATCTAATGTAAGAGTTTCAAACAAATCAAATCTTAACCCTACCAGAAGGTAATTTATGAACTCAGAACTAGGGTTGACACAATCTTCCAGCTTCGATATGGCCTCATATAAAATTATATGAAAATCGTCTAGAACTTCCAAAACCTGCCTGCTAGAGGTCAACTTCCAAAATCTCACGTGAAGTTAAATAAAAATAAATATCTCTGTGAGCTCCGTATTTTTGGATTGGTAACATGTTCCGGGAAAAGCCATAGATTTCTACGTTTTGGGGGAATGCTGGTCAAGTGGCCAGCCGTATATTCATATTTGAGTAGAGGCCAGCTTCCAAAATCTCAGGTGGAATTAAAAAAAATTTGTCTCTTTTAAGAAATTCCTAAACCGGAAATGGTTAGTCATGTTTTGAGTTAGTAATGATAAGGCAAACTATGGTGTGCTCTCCAGTGCCACCCACCTATTAGAATTTGTGCAATCTTTTAACTTCGATATGGCCCCATCTAAATTTTTATGAAAATCATCTACAACATCCAAGACCTTCCTGACGAGGCCCGAGATCGAGTGGTCAGTATACACTGCATGATCAAACTTGTGTAAATGGCCAAGTTCCAAAATCTCAACTTATCTTGAGATTTTCTTACTTGACCATTTACTCAAATTTTAACATATGGCTTGTGCTGGCAATTTTAAAATTTTGGAAGTGGGTCATTTACTTAAAATTGAGCACACGTCTTGTCCTTGCGACTTGATCAGCTGTCACCATAGTCACTGGTGGTCACTGTCGTAACATCTCAAAAAATCAGTCGCCTTTCTATCAGTCGATGATGTTCGTACAAATTTTGATGATGCCTTATCGATGTTGGAAATTGTTCCTATCCTAACACATGGCTGGCCTTGCGGAGCTTAACATAGTTGGCCCTTAACATTATCAACTGAAAACATAAAAAAGTATTTCCGGTATAGAAACTTCTCGAAAGATACAAAATTTTTTTTAACTTCACTTGAGATTTTATAAGTTGGTCATTCACTCAAATTTCAACATACCCCACCCTATCATGTACCATCTCATAACATCACTCACTACTTCCGGTTGAGGAATGGGGCCATATCAAAGCTTGTACCAATCCTAAAATAAGGCTATCACTGGAGAGCTCACTATAAGTTTTTCTTAATTTCGAACTTGAAATATTAAGAATTACAACCGCCAAACCACATTACAACATTTCAATATTTTAGTTCATAACATTTTTTCTTATAAATTGTAAAGTTCTCAAAATATTTGCAAACAACGAAAAAGCTCCTATGGAAGCTGCCACTTCCAATGGTTTCATCCCGATCAGACAAACCGCCTGGCCTGTAGAGAGAACACAGACATTTATTCTGCATGCACACTCGCACCCTTAACTCTACGCTCATGTTTTTTAGCCTGGGTTGAAATCGATACGTGTCATGCATACGATCATGAAATTGTGCAGTTAGGTAAGTTTCGACGATAAACCATTAGATGAAGTCGTGAAAAAATTTGACAGAATATTTAACAACATCTGTTGAGTAGTTCAAATACGTATGCAAGTTGGATCGCAAATTTAAAGGAAGTAGCTGCAAAATGCCTGTTTAGATGCACAGGATGTAAACAATTTTATTCTGATTTCTCTATTCGAAATATAAGAGTATAGCTCTACGGTCGATCTTACAAAAAGATAACCTTAGCTTGGATGACGTCATTTCACGTATGTGTCATTTCGTTGAAGTGTAAACAACAAATTTATTCCTGCTCTAATCATGTCAACCTTTGTGTCAACAAAACACAATTTGCGGGAAGCGTTGGTTGTTTTTTTAATTTGAAAAAAATTGCACATGATGGATATCGATTGCTGTATGAAGCATGCGGAGAACATGCTCCATCAATAAAAACATGTTAGTACTAGTTCTGCTGTTTTAAAGATGGCGACTTTGACACTAGTGGCTGAGTTTGAGGTGTTATTGGACCAAGATTCATGCCACACTCAGAAAAAGCCCTCTGAAATGTTGCGAGTGATTTAACAAGCGATTCAAAACCGCCTCCAGAATGATCTGGATACCCATGAGGGTATGGTGCAAAAAAAAGGAAATTATGATCCGTGTGAAAGCCAAGAGACGCCGTGGGGGACGAAAAGTGGATCCGCTACGACTACCAAAAGCACATAAAATCTTGGGATAAACCCGCTCATGCACCGACTTCAACCGTCAAACCAAAAATTCATGGCAGAAACCTAATGCTGTATATTTGGTGGGATCAGCTGGCTTTATCACTTCAAATGTAGCAGAATGTAATTCGAAAATCGGACCAAAAACGAAATTAGAACGCAATACAAGATCAATTGACATACAAATAATTTTAGGCTAATCAAGTACCCCGTATAAAAATTTTGGGCCAAACACGTTCTTGACCAAACCTCAGGTCATCTAATCTAAAGCTAGCAGAACCCAAATCAAAAATAGGACCAACACCGAAAATAGAAAGCAAAACAAGATCAATTGGCATACAAATAGTTGTAGGCTCATTATGGTTTAATCAAATTCCCCATTAAAAAATGTGGACTCCACTCACTCTTGACCAATCTTCAGGTCATATAATCTAAAGCTAAGAACCGAAATCGAAGATCGGACCTAAATCGAAATTAGAACGAAAAATTTGATCTACTGACAAACAAAAAATTTTAGGCTCGAGTGGAGCCCACAATTTTTTAATGGGGAATTCGATTAGACCATAATGAGCCTACAACTATTTGTATGCCAATTGATCTTGTTTTGCGTTCTAATTTCGTTTTTGGTCCGATTTTCGATTTGGCTTCTGCTAGCTTTAAAATAAATGACCTGAAGTTTGGTAAAAACGAGTGGAGCCCAAAATTGTTTAGGTCAGTAGATCAAATTTTTCGTTCTAATTTCGTTTTTGGTCCGACTTTCGATTTGGGTTCTGCTAGCTTTGAAGTGATAAAGCCTTATGCGTTTTCTAGAATGAGTGGAATAAAAAAATATAAATAGGACATTTAATTAGCATAAAATGAACCTTTAATTGTCCAATTGTTTTTAAACCATTTTACCACTTGTTCCGGCCGATGACTCTTGGCCTGGCCGAGCAGCACTTCATTGCTTACGAAGAAACCATAAATTGGGTCGATTCATGGATCGCCTTAAAATTCGTATGCTGCCTGAAAGATGGTAAGGTCGTAGCTAACGGTGGATAATACTTTGAATAAAATACATTGTACCAATTTTTCTAAATAAAGCTTCGAAGTTATAAAAAAACTCAAAACTTATTTGATGTCGGGGCTGTGTCAATTTTTGAATCTTTGATCTCAAAATGATGGAGATCGAAGCCAATCAATCCATTAACAATGTCAATTCTCGTGACGCAAAAGGTGAAAGTTCGAGCCAACAGGAAGTCTTCGTATGAAAAACCCTTCCGAGTGAGAATGTGGTCTACACGGG
Source organism: Nephrotoma guestfalica (assembly GCA_963691935.1). Taxonomy (NCBI): domain Eukaryota; kingdom Metazoa; phylum Arthropoda; class Insecta; order Diptera; family Tipulidae; genus Nephrotoma; species Nephrotoma guestfalica. Next base: position 235,929,037 of record OY829915.1, on the reverse strand, counting down.
GACCATAGGTATTGTATGAAGTTGCAAGTTTGGAAGCTAAATCAAAACAAGAATTTGCTTAGCAGTCTAATTGGATCGACCGTTGTTACAAGATATTGTTCGTCACTAGAAACTGACGGAAAATCTCTAAAATATTGTACCGTGATTGGAAATGTTGGTAATCTTGAATTAAACGAGCCGAAAGTCACGATCGTGATACAAGACTTGACTTCTATGGTAGTATTCGGATGCCAGTGCGAAGTAAATTGGACGTTAACGTAAAATTGGTTAAACGTTCAGACGAAATTAGTACTACTTGTGGCTGTAGCAGACGAAGCAAACGTTTTGCAAGTGAACTAGAGCATTTTAAAATCCAAGTTTGGGTCACTATTATCAATTCAATGTCCACTTAACCATGGAACCTGATGTTACCTGATGTTATGTCTGCTTCTGATACTGCATGTACGGGAATTTTTCAAACTTTATAAATTGTGAAAAACCATTTAACGCTATCACTTCCTGGTTCATTAAGTATTTGTTTAGAATTAGTCGACAAACTCCGACCTACGGTAGGCATACTAATCCATACTAGTATTTGTTATACTGTTCCTTCGAAATAACCAGCGACCAAAACAAGTTAATAAAGTAAATAAAAACCTTCAAAGCCACACAATAACCGGCAAATTAATTGCAACGCCAAATGCAAACCGGCTAAACAGTTACTACCTTACCCATCAATAAAGCTAAGCAACAATCAACAAAATTTCCAACCATAGTCAAGCGCTACGGTTTCAAGCGGTATCCTTAATCATCATCAATCACAAAATATCCGGCCATAATGAATGGCCTTATCAGCAAGGCGTAATGGAAGTTCGATAGCAATTGCAAAAAATTTATAACAAATATGAACCAACCCAAACTAGACGAAGAGCTATTGAGAAACAAATTTAGAATAGCTGAAAGCTCCATACACATAGTTCGGAAAACCGCCATCACGCGCCACCATCGTGCAGTCATGAGTTCATACTCCTAGAGACAGACGAGTCTACTAAAAATTCCAAACAATCAACCAAAATACCAAATGATCAAAGCAGCAACAGTACGCTCAACCATTTGCTACGAAGACAAAATTTTAAAATGAGGGAATTGTACAGGGAAATGGCGAAGACATTTTGAAGAAACAAAGGACAGGCAAGCTATGCGATTCGCCATGTAGTACAAGCAGCGTGCTATGTATCAAACAAACTAATAGGCAAGAAGAACTTTGTGTTGCGAGCCCAGACGATGAACATGAGATGATATGGTACTTCGCAATCAAAATGACCACTTCGATAGTAGATACATCATATACCAATCGCTTAACATCAGAGATAAACTTTAACCTTTTGATATACCCATATTTTATGGGGACTACATGAAATGGAGTAGTTCCTTAGAAATATTCAAAAGGTTGATAGACCAAAATCAAAGGCTGTCAGATACACATATATTCTACTATTTAAAAAATCATCTTAGTGGTGCAGCAGCCAAATTGATATTTCACTTGGAATCAACCGCGGATAGTTAAAACCCGCCGATTGTATGAAATTTTGTGCCAGAACCCAGCTGTGCTTCCAAACCCCTACGAATTTCTGAAGTTTCTTAAATAAAGGTCCTTGGAAGCCTCTTATATCACTAAAAATTAATCTCTTATATCACTAAAAACTAAAGATAAAAACGGAAAATCAAACGTTTGCGATAACAGCCCTACGCGATATTTGTGTCTATTGTCAGATAAATCATACATCAGACCAATGTTCAATATTTAGGCAACTGTCAAAAGCAACTGTCTGGACAACCAATAACACGATCGAATTGGGATGGATTTTAATCAGAAAATTTAAAGGTTCAAGTGCCACACAACACCACCATATATCGATTTAGAGAATCAATTAAAACGATTCTGGCAAATTGAAGAAGTCGACGTAGAACGAGAATTTACCGGTGATGAATAGACATGCGAAGAACACTTTCAAAACAACTGCATCAGATTAGGAGATCGTACATACTAGTTGCCGTATTCTGGCTTGGCCAGGGAATTGGGAATTGGGAAAATATTTTGCTGTAATTACAAATTGCGCTAATCCCCAAATATTTATTTCCTTTTCCCACATGTGTATTGTGGCAGACTAGGAATAATTTTTCGGGAAAAAATTAACGTCAAAACTGCAATAAAATGGAATTATTTTTTACCTATAAAAAATTCCCAAACGTCAGAATACACTTTGGGGAACAAACAATTCCCAACTGCTAGAAATACGCCACTAATTCCCAATTTGCTATTCCCGAGGAAAACCGGAATAGGGCCACAGGTTGTATTAACCTTTAAGGGTGACGAGTTCATATTAGATGAAGGTCGATAGAACACGGTAGAAATGAAGTAGCTTGGTGATACATGTAGAAACTATTTTCTCGCTTCAGCAAACACTTCGAATGGAATATCATAAAATGGCATAATCCATATAGGCCCAACAATACAGCAACCTCTCGTAGAGATATGCTACACTGGAGGCTGCATAAGTACGTGTTTATCAAAGATACCAAATGATAATATGGTGATACGACAAATACTTAATCACCATGAACTCACTGAAAATGATTATGTACGGACGTACGGCTTCATACATAGTCACAAGAGTTATACGTCAATTAGCTCAGGATGATGGTAAAAACTACTCAGCAGCGGTTTATGCCGAGCAAAACACAATACTACTTTGCACCAGAACGTTCAAAAGAACATTGATGCGTAAAACATTGATGCGCTGAAGTTTTTTCAAGTCCTTCAACATCTGAGGAGTTAAGTTCGGGATCCTTAAACTTTGCACATGCCACGACAGTCAAGCGATTTAGAGCTTTATTACCAACCGCGGGTGCATGAATCGTCAAATAATTATCAACGATGCCGAGTATTGTTAGATTCCGGAGTACAAGCATCCTTTATCTCGGAGGCCTGTGTACAAAGACTTACATTACCAAGATTTTAATCAAAGGACTCATCTCGGGTACCGAATCGACGAGAGGTGTAATGTTAAACAATGCGGTATCGTGATATACCAAAGTCGAAGCCATGAATGCCCAAAATACGATGTTTGGCTTGATCGTGTCAGGGGAACCACATAAAATTGAAACTCCATTAACGAGCATTAGTGTTGGCCTAAATGTCCATGAAACACTTAAACAATTTTGGGAAATGGAGGAAATCCCAAAATGTAATCCATTCCCCACGGAAGAGAACGAATGCGAGGAGCATTTCTAGTTTAATTTTTTGCGGTACTCTAGTGGCAAAGTTATTGTGAAACTGCCTTTTAAAAAACAATTTGTACCTTTGGAAAACTCGCTAAATATCGCCAAAAAACGATTTTTTAATTTAGGCCAAAAATTAAATAGCGATCCTAAATTGAAATTAGAATATACCAATATTATCCGAGAAATGTAACATTGGGGCATTTAAATGAAGTTCCAGGAGTTACTATTTACCACATCATGCCGTAATAAAGAATGAAAGTACAACCATAAAAGTTAGAATTGTGTTCGATGGTTCCAGTAAGACTACCAATGATAATTTCATTAATTATATCCTCATGGTCATGGACTATTCATCCAACCCTATGGATGACTTTGTTGAATTTTCGATACAACAAGAATGCGATTACAGCTGACATCGAAAAATGTATAGACAGGTTTTGCTAGTCGACAAAGAATATCAGCGAATCCTTTGGCGCGAAAATGTTTAGTGATCCTTTAATCCAGTAGAAACCGTCACATTTAGAATGGCTAGTTCATCATTTTTGGCGAATAGGTCTCTTCGACAAACAGTTCTTGCAAATTTTATTTAGACGATTACCTATCTGGTTCTAATACCATCAATGACGCAAAAGATCTGAAAGATCGAATAACTCATTTTTTACGGCTTCGAGGATTTAATTTACGAAAATGGGGATCGAACGCTACCGAGTTGCATGACCACCCTTCACACGAGGAGGGAGAATCACTGGTTTCTATTGAAGAAACGAATTCAACTACCAAAATATTATGTCTTCAATGGAATTCACTAGATGATCGATTACCTTTCAAGGTAGACCTACCTGAAGAAAGAATTTTAACGAAGCGAACACTAATTTCAAACTGACAGGACGGTGAGCTGCTACGTAATATCGCGTTAGTATGAAATCAGTTAAAGGCAGAGCTTCCAAAATTCGAGCAACGTCAAATACGTCGGTACATAAACCGAAGCGATATGCAGGAGTACTCTGTAGCAGATTCAGAGCTGAAAATGATGAAATACGGATTAAACTTATCAAGTCTAAATCTAAGGTAGCTCCAATCAAGCAAATAGCACTTGCAAGATTAGAATTGAAGTGAGAAAAACAATCCCTAAAGATGTGCCTGTGTATAGTTGGAACGCTTCACATATTGTTTTAGCGTAGTTATCAGATCACCCTACTAAATGGAAAACGTTTGTAGCCAACCGGGTTCCTAGTATACAAGAATTGCGGCCACGAAATCACTGGAATCATATCAAGTCTGAAAATAATTCTGCTGACTACGCTTAAAGAGGGGTTCTTCATTCCAAACTTGTCCTACTTCATTGGCATGGGCCATCATGGTTAATTGAATCAGAGCAACGTTGGCCAATTACGAATGCGAGATAAAAAGTAAACCTTCAACAATTAAATTTTATCATATACAATATTCAAATTGGCAGCACTTACAATATTTTTGGATAATATTGGTTTATTACGTGTTGGTGGGAGACTGAAGAATTCGCTTAATTCTTATGATTTTAAACACCCTATCATTCTACCGAATTCCCATATCCTAAGTAGAATGATGATTCCCTTTTTCCATAAAAAAGGAAATAATCATTCCGTTTTCTAAATGTGGTGTAGATTATGCCGGACCTATTGTTTTAGCCAGCAAGAAGGCTCGTGGAGCCAAGATAACCAAGGGTTACATCGCGATTTTTGTGTGCATGGTGACCAAAGCGATACATATAGAAGCAGTTACGGAACTTACCACAGACGCCGACCACGGCACGAAATTTATTGGAGCGAATCGAAAGCTGAAAGAATTTTGCACTTACCATCAAATAAATTGGCATCATATACCTCGTTCTGCTCCTCATTTTGGAGGATTATGGGAATCAGCCGTGAAATCAGTGAAAACGCATCTTAACCGAGTCACTGGTAACTGACATCTACTATTTAAGAAATTGGCCACGTTATTATGCCAAATTGAGGCAATATTGAACTCCAGGCTACTCTGTCCAATTTCCGAAGATGACGATTCGTTTGAAGCATTAACGCCCGCTTGTTTTTTGACGGGATCTTCTGTATCCTCCGTACCAGACCACAACTTACGTGACATCGCCACCTCAAGACTGTCTAGATTTGTATGTGGAACAAAGAGCTCAACGTTTTTGTAAAAGGTTCCACATTGATTATTTAAACAATCTTCAACAAAGAAACAAATGGAAGTCATCTGGTGTAAATAGAAAGGTTCGAGATTTAGTCTTAATCAAAGAGGATAACGTACCTTCTTGCAAAGGGCTATACTCCAACGAGATCATTCACTCATGCAGGGGTAAATTATGCTAGACCTTTTACTTGCGGTATTCGTCAGGACGAGTTAACAAAAGCTATAAAGAGTATTTAGCAGTATTCGTCTGTTTCTCAAGAAAAATCGTTCACTTAGAAGAAGGAAGCAATTTGTCAGCCGCATTGCAACAACTACCCGAAAGCTGGCGGAACAGCATGCAAAAAATGGTGCCCAATGGCATTATGTAACACCAAGGGCACCACACATGAGCTGGAAAATGAAAAGTCCATAAAGCATCATCTAAAAGTGTGTCAAGCAGAAACATGTCTAAACTCAAGACCTCTTATTGCCCTGTCAACTAAATCAGGCTATACCTTACATAAGGGAGGATATAGCCGCCATCTATAAAACAGCTATCTCCAAAACCATAAAAATTCAGGCAACGGTCATATCCGGGATCAAAATTCTATTTGATGGCAAGAAAATTATAGCAACACACACAACACAGCATACCTAACGAATTCAAAAATTACTAAAAAACTCAGAAATAACCAAAGAACCAAGTTAGAGATGTATACATTCATTTTTAAAATTCAGCCCTCATTTTTGCACAGCTTAGGCGTCAAATTTAAAAATAATTAGGATACGAAGAGATTATTCGTTTGAAACTCTACAAACAAAACTCAGTTTTGACTAGACGGGAAGCTCTATTATGACTAATAAACATCCACAAATTACAACGCCTGCAGGCTCCCTTACATATACAAACAAATTAATGGATAAACGAGTATTTTCCTTGTACGTCAAAACTCATAATAAACCAAATTGAAAAGAAAATGCTAAAACAAAAATTTTCTCGGAAAATTAAAATCATTTTGTCAAAAAAAAAAATCTAAATTAAAAATAATAACATAAAATGTTCCTACCATAAATACATGTTTTATACTACACAAAATTAAATTTTCCACCTCATTCAATTACAAGTACGGTTGGAAATTTAATTTGTCGCGCAAAACTCGGTAATTTTTTTTTTGTTGTAATTTCGAGAAAATTCAATAAATTTTATAACGCGTACACCGCGTATCTTCCTGTATGTCACACATCTCGCTAAATACATGGCAACGTATATGAAAATTCAGTAATTTTATCTATTAATCTCTCTAACAAACAACTTAATTTTCGTGTTATAAATACCGAGCGGCGTTGTATTTATTTTCCATTTCCACCATATCGCATCACTCGAATTCTACACATCAATTTTCCGGTTTTAATTTTCTTCAAATACACAAATTTTTATGAAGTGAATTTTTCACTTGTGATAACAGATAATAATGACGACAACAACAACTGTATGTACGTACAATACGACAAAAAAAAGAAAAACCGGGGAAATAATGAGGAAAAAAACAGATAAATTTCCCGTCATATACCTGGTGTATATAAATTTCGTGAGTCGCGTGTGTGTTTAGACTTTTAGAGGCATAGGAAAAGCGGTAATCGAGTGGGGAGGGTGAAGGAAAGTTTGCGCTTTATGTTTGTCTTAACTGTTAAGGAATTTTGTATTGTTGTTGGTGTAATTTATGGTATCTCGGAAATCTAATCAAAATTCAATGATGTAGAAATCGTGGTGCGGTGGTTGCGAAGACGGAACATTTTTTTGGAAGACAACACAGGAAATAATATTTTCTGTGATTTTTCTTTTTTTACTTGTTTTAACTTTTTTTATTGTACCGTGCGATGTAATGATATTTAGACAAAAACTGGATGTGGGCGTTTGCCTCCCCATCAATCATTTCGTAAAAATAAATGTGTGTATGTGATACCGGAAAAGTTTATTTGGCACAGGGGAAATGAATTCCGGATGTTAAATTATTGAAATTTTCTTTTGTTTCGATTTTTCTAATATTGTGAAACTGTTTAACTAGAAAATTAATTTACTTTTTTGGAATATCACCGACCATGATCTGTGCAAAAAAATTTACTAACGTTACAATTTAATTAGGTGTAGTTTACAAAAACTAACTGTAATAAATTTAAAAACCAGAAAACACCCCCAAAAATCAATCAATTTTTTTTTAAAAATAATGGCCCAAACAATTTTCATTTATTTAATTTTTCACGCACACACACACATAATACAATACAATACGTACAAAACAACCACAAAAGTTTTAAATAAAAAATCGAAAATTGATTGATGCCAGTACCAGGCATGATTTGAATATTTAAACAATACAGCATTAAAAGTAAAAAGTTCATTTAATTATTTTCCAAAACAAAAAACCCCCCAAAAAAATTATTTTAAATTAATTTAAAAAAAAAATAAAATATACATCGCTGTACAGACAACCTTATAAGCTCAATGTTTTAAATTACACTCTACGTGGATTTTTAATAATAATAATTATTGATACTGTACGCATATAAAAGGCTTCAACCTCAAAACTTTAATTGTTTTGTACTGTGGGTGCTGCTTTCATTTTAAACAATGAATTGCCGAAATAAAATTCAAATTATTTAAAATAAATCATGCACCCTCCTCCACGGCTGCCAAAATAAAAATAATAATAATAAAATTTATAATTTATTATTCATTCTCAAAAAAAAAAAAAAAATATATAAATAAACAATAAAAACTTTTTTTTGTTTGGATTTTGTGTGTTTGGTGTGTTTCAAAATAAATAAATAAATAACAATAAAATCAATATTTTACTATAAAAAAATAATATAAATAAAGCATTTTTGAATTAATTACAAAATTTTTATAATATTTTATGGGGACATGACAATAAAAAATTTTGTAAATTAATTTTGTTTTATTTTCCAGTAAAATGTAATAAATACTTCTTCAAATTTATTTTATTAATAAGTATGGTATGCAGAGGTGGTTCCGCCATCGACGTATTACCTAATTCAAGAATAGAGCTGCGCTGCTGAGCCAGTAGATCGATTTTGAACTTTAAACATTAGCCAGATTTCAAAGACGTTAGCAAAGTACTTCAATCTGAGGCCGTACGCAGCTGACGTGAAATGAAATTTTCGCTGTTCTCCAAAATTAACCAGATAAATTATTCTATGAAAAGTAAGTTTGTCGATTTTCGTAACATTTTAACGCAAATACCTGTTGAATAATGTATTTCACAATCTAACATATCATGGTAGAAAGGGACCAAGTTGTATTTGGTTTTTTATGCCTCTTGTGTTTTTCTTGTTTTGTTTTATATAAGTAGATCGCTTTTGACTGTACAAAGAAACAGAAGTGTAATGGTGCCATTTCATGGAGAAATCAGAAAAATTTTGCTGAACATCTGACAAAGACAAGAGCTAAAATTTACATTAGAGCGATTGAGACACAACATTTTTATTTTATGGTAGAAAAATTGGGAAAATTTTGGAATCAATAAAAACTAACCTTAAATTATTTAAATAAATAACTAAAAATCTTTACTTTTAATAATTGACAATTATTTTATATCCCAAAAATTAATAAACAAATTAATAACATTTTTGTGATGAAAACAAAATATGTTGTTTAATTATTTCGGTTAATTTACGAAAATATCTAAAAAGTGTTCTGCTATAAAATATGGAGGAGAAATTATTGACAAGTTCATAAATTAACCTCATATTAATTTTTTTTTCCTGATCTGTTCTGGGGCCGAAGCGCTCCCTACTCTTTCGCGGTTCGCCTATTTACGTCCTTACCTTTACGCCTGTATTGGCCAATTCGAGGGCGTACGGATATAGGTCCGATTTTATTACCCTCTGCACATTGCATAGCTACATGCCAGCCTATACTGGCATGGAAGATGGGTCGGCCCGTGGGCCCCACACTCCGACAGGGGGTCATAGATATGTTCCTTCTCATCCCAAGTAATTTGTTGATGAAAATTCCCTTTACATCCAGCCCCTATCGGGATTCGAACCCGGTACCTCCCAATCCAAACGCCAAAGCTTTAACCACTATGCCATTTGGTCGGTACCTCATATTAATTTATTTGTTATTGCTCAAAGCATCATAAAATTTCTTAAACATTTTAAAACCCAAACAAATTACAAAATTAATAATGAATTAGATGAATTTAACAAAAATATTTAGTTATACACAATAATAAATTTAGTGAATAAGTTTTTAAGTTTAAAATTTGGGTGCTGCTGTGTGCGACTTATAACGGTTACTCCAACGAAAACGTCCTCTCGAACGTCATTTCATATTCAATACACCGTTGCCCACAGTAAACGAGCTAGATTTGATCGTTAAATTAAATGACCTAATTTGTTTTGTGTTTCTTGTATAGAATGACGATGAAGAGTGTTACGGGATGACACAAAGCCAACCCGCAGATTCTATCAAAATATGAAGAGGCCTCTGTCACGGTGATTTTTCCGTCTAGATCTCAGGGTTTTGTGGGGAAGTTGAGGCTTGCATATTCCTGGCCTACATCATGGAACAGAATACAACAATAAAAAGCAAACTAAAAAAACTGAATCTAAATTGAATTTACGCCAGAATTAAATCGGCCGAAATTTGAGGAATAGAGATAAATATAGTAATAACCGGGTGTATCCACCCAAAAACGACCGGGTCTCCCCGAATGGACGACACATACGCTGGACTCGCCACTCCGACCCTGTGGATGTCCTGTCAAGGAGATGAATGGGAGTGACAAGCCCAGGCTGCAACTATGAACCGACACTAAATGAGACCATCCCCCCCCCATCATAACAAACTGAAAAATTTAGTAATTCATTTTATTTTTCATAGTTATTGTAATAATAAAACAAAAAATAATAATGTTAATAACGGGACAAGAACGAAAACGAGGTCAGTACCAAACAAAGATGAGAAAAGTAAAAAAAAATAAATCCGAATGCGGGAAAAATGCCGAGCTGTTTTTATTAAAATAAATTCCCCCAAAAAAAACCGAAGAAGAAACAAAGGGACGAAAAAGCAGAAAAAGAAGAGAAGAAAAGAAAAGAAACAAAATAAAAAACTGAATTGACCACAAAACGCGGTCCGTAAAAATTATTGAGAACGAGATGGAGTCGTACCCAATAGGCGTGCCAGCAACCGCTGGCTGATTGTTAAAAAAAATTAAAAAAAATTTAAAATATTTGAAATTTAAAAAAAAACAAAGTTTGAAACAAAAAAATAAATCAAAAAAATAAAAAATGGTACCTCGTGACCTTCAAGGTTGACCTCCCGAGTTGGGGCGTCCTTGCTGCCGTAAACCAAATCAGCGGCTGCAACCGTTGGCCACCAGCAACCGTAAAATGTTGGGCGCCTTTGCGCCGTATGTGTAAAATAAATCCAAAATACGTAATTTTCTTTATTTTCTATCAAATTCCCAAAATGGCTGAACTACGTTTTAATAAATTTTCGTTCAATAAAACAAAACTTGACTATCGTCATTAAAATTTCGAACTTGTCTCTACTTGAGAAAATTCCAAACTCGACTACTCAACAAAATATTCCGTACCACCTAAAGTTCTAGAAATATTTTTTTTGTTGGTTTTTCCTCGTTTGTTTTTCGTGCGCGTCACTCGCTTACTCTTTTATACCGCGTATCACTTGGTCACAACGAAACGAGAAAACACAACAACAACAAAATTTTCTATACACTTTCGCCGGTCGCACGCATGCACAAAGGGCACACATCAATCTCGCTCTCAATATTTTTGGGTTTTGCAACGACATAGGGTGGGTAAAAAAAACATAAAATATAAAATTAGACCATTTTCCATTTCAACAAATGTTGTTAGTGGTAATGTTATAACACAGATGGCAATGCCCTCACTGACGAGCATCATTCATTCAATCACCATTGAACCAAAAAACGTAAGTAGAAAAGGTAATGAAAAAAAATGTTATGACATCTCAAGGTGTCGTAATACGCGGAATGAATTTATACTCAATGAAGACGCATCGGTTGTAAATGAGAAATTTTATTTTATGAAATGCAAAAAGCTGGACGGCTCTGTTAAAATTCGGACATTATTTAGGGAATAAGACATGAATAAGTACGTATTTGGCTGGAAACATCTAAGTAAGGAATCACTCTATAACGATCGTTTTAATTTCAGTATGCTGCAATCAACCGTAGGTGAAAGTAACATAAATTTAATTAGCCACAAGAGATGGAACTACCGCGTATGACATTCGCATACAATGCAAATGCCGAAATTGAACAAGTGCAAGAGTTGCGAAATTGGTCACAATGGATTTTCCATTGAAGAACTCGATGCTCTAAATATAGTTGTGGGTGGTAAATGCACACAAATCGTAATTGATTCTAAAACTACCCATAAATCATTACATTATCATATGCCCAGGGAATGAAGCTAAAAACCAGTGGGGTAATAACAAATGTGATTGATAAAGAAAAAGAACTCGATAATAGAGAGGAGTTAGGTGAAGACAATCCAAACGGAATGAAGAATAACGATGATGTGTGCGACAGCAATTCCGATTTCCAAATTGATAATCTAAAAAATCATGAAAACCCAGTTCTAAATCTTAACTTGAGTAATTTGATGTCACAGAATATTTTAGGACCGCAAAAAGTTTGTTTAACACGTTGACTGCCAACTACGAGATAACTCGTAGATTAAGTTCTTTTCTAGGACGCTAACGACGAGTTATCTCGTCCTGTGTTTACTTGCCATTTTTGTGCAGCTATGATTAAACTCGAAATATGTCAGTGCTAATATCGATAGATGACTTCTGGAAAAATAACAAAAAATCAATGCTGGCTTGCATGAACAGAACATTTATTAAAAAACGAACAAAAAATATAATTATAAAAATTGGTTGTAAACAATAAAATTGAACTGAGTGTGAACTTCTTAAAACAATCTACCACACAAAGGACTGGCTTCTCTTTACAGGCTGGATAGAAGTAACGCGTTTCACGGCGTTCTTTTGCTTGGGTACATATACGACATGGGTTTGTCGGACCGCTGTTCTTTTCCGGTAGGTGCTAGACTCTCTAAATAATGGAGCTCTTGCAATTTAATTTTTTTCGAAACTGGTTGAATCTCTTCTCCAATCAACGCGACGACGAATTCTTCTCTGAACATTATCAGTTTTATTTTAGAAGAAGTTACTTTTTGGAAAATTTTGTGAGCATTGTGTAGATTTATATCTCTATAATATGTAATGAAACCTTTTTGGGCCATTTAATAGTCTTTCTTAGAGATGAGTAATACGAAAGCATTTGATCTGAGCGGTCAATGCCAGACATTCTATTATAGTAATCTCGAATTATATTCGGTTTCATAGAAATGTTTCCATTGCGATTGGGCACCTCTACCATTTCAACAGCATGCATGTTTGAAATGCTAAACATCTCGTTTGTGTTTCCGTTTGCATACAGTAACAGGACCATTTTGCTGCCAAATACACTTCCATTTTTTCAGTTTACGATTTACACACATAAGTTTTTCGTGTATTTAGCAGTTTTGTAAGAGTTGCAGAATTATAAAAATTATCCATGTAAAGCATGTATCCTTTATCAAGATAATCCTCAAGTAAATGTAAAACAACGTCGGTAGTGTGACCTACATTTTTGTCAGTATCCTCACATTTTCCGCTGTAAATCTTTATTTTTATTACGAGACCGTCGGACTCACATAGTTCATACAGTTTGATACCATATTTGTGTTTTTTATTTTTTATGTATTGGTGGAAAAGCAATCTTCCCCGCCATAGCTTCATGGATTCGTCAATACAAATATTTTTTTTCCGAAAAAAATAAGTCCACCAGCGTTTGTACTGTAAAATTTGTCGTATCCAATTTCACACCAGCATTTTCTTGGAAAAAAATAATTCAGGATTTTGTTGAATTTCTGTCCACAAATTATCATTCGCATTTTATGTTGTTGCTTGGGAATCATCGTCATTATCTTCAGATTCGGGATAAACTTTAGGTTCGGAAACGACTTCATCTTCACTATCACTTGAATTCTCAGAAGGTTCATAATCGCTGCTGTCGTTATCATCCTCGCCAAAAATCCCGTCAAATTCTGAATCACTTAGATTTGTGTAGAACTCAATTTCAGTTTGAGTCAGTGGGTTTTTTCTTATCCATATTGGGTTCTTGATAATTGAATTGTAACTGATTTGATTTGAGCGATGTGCTAAAAGAGAATTTACCCGTGTCTATTGCATTCTCGGCCATATTGGACCTGAAGACAAATAGATATTATTAATACGTATACTATAGTTAAATATTAATTTTAATGATTTTGAATAAAATATTTCTCATCTGTACATCCTGTGTTTTTAATATTTTGGATACACCACGTGTTATGCACCTAAGTGGAATGTTTGTTTGAAGCAGGAACCATTTTAGTCTACCCAGTTAAAATGCAATGACGATTACACACCAGAGCAATATGACCAGCAACAGAAACATGTACATATACGTATATATATATATATATATATATATATATATATATATATATATATATATATATATATATATATATATATATATATATATATATATATATATTTATATATATATATATATATATATATATATATATATATATATATATATATACATATATAATATATGTATATATATATATATATATATATATATATATATATATATATATATATATATATATATATATATATATATATATATATATATATATATATATAAATGCCCATATTAAAACTTTCATAATTTAACTCGATGGCTGCACAAAACCATAAATTAATCTATAATTCGGTGAAGCATACTTCCTTACGCAATAAAACAACTCGCAAGCAACAAGCATTTTATATTTTTAGAATTTTGCAACTGAGCACTAAACGTAAACAATTAACGGAACTTACAATTGATCTAAAAAAACAGGTCATTGGTGAATTAGCTAAAGGAAATTCTCATAGAGAAATAGCAGAGAAATTTAAAATTGGAATGTCGACAGTTTCTAACATTTATAAAAGTAGACATTTTATTTTAGATGCATGGGCGAATAATGCTTCGGGATCAAAAAAATGAAAACTAAAAAATACGGCGAACGATAAAATCAATGAAGGCATATGTAAGTTTGTAAAGAAATTTCGATCAAAAAACTTTCCTCTTAGTGGACCGATCTTACAAACTCAAGCTAAGCAAATGGCAACCTCTTTAAATATCAGTGAGTTTCAGGCAAGTAATGGATGGCTTGAATCGTTTAAAACCAGCATAATATTATTTTCCGATCTTTGTCGGGAGAGTCGGCAGATATTAATAATGACGTTGTAGAATCTTGGCTTCAAAAGCGTCCTGAAATTTTGAAGAACTATTCGCTAGAAAATCAGTTCAATGCTGACGAAACTGGTCTATTTTATCGACAACTTCCTACTAAATCCTACGCCGTTAAAGGAGAAAATTGCAAAGGTGGAAAACTAGCCAAGGAACGTCTAAGCGTGTTATTATGTTGTAGTGCGACGGGCGAAAAGTTAAAACCATTAGCAATTGGCCATTCAAAAAACCCAAGAGTGTTTAAGGCAAATAATATAAATGTTGACAATTTACCCGTTGACTATTATCATAAACAAAAGGCATGGATGACAACCAACATATTCCAGGAATGGCTGATAAAAATTAATCGCCAAATGAAAATTGCAAACAGAAAAATATTTTGTTGGTCGATAATACCACAAGTCACCAGGATATGGATCTTTCGGACGTACAAGTAAAATTTTTACCACCGAATTTAACGTTTGCGGTACAGCCCCTTGACCAAGGAATAATTCGTTCTGTCAAAGATAATTATAGGAAAAATTACCCTACAATATATTGTGCTCAACTAAGACAAGTGCGAATCAGCAAAAGAGTTTTCGAAATTAGGAAATGTTCTTGATGCCATTAGATGGATTACTAATGCTTGGCAGGATGTATCAACGTCGACAATTGTTAAGTGTTTTCAACGATGTGGTCTTACAAGTTCTTCGACAAATGAACTAGAATCATCTTTAGAAACTCATAACCAGGCTGTAATTGATTTACAAAACTGCTACGATTCATTACCGCTACGAATTAGAGACGATCTCGCTACACCAAGTTATATTTTGGATTGGGACGCCAACACCACCCATCATGAAGAGAGTGATGAAAGTTTGGAACAAATTACAAGTAATATCATAGCATCTAATTCGAATAATGTTGTAGTGGTAGTGAATGATTGTTTGACCAGTGATGATCAGACACAAGTTGCGGAAACAGATCCAGTGCCCACTTTTAAAGTTGCCACTGAATGTTTATGCAACGATCAAAAATCGACGGCGGTTTTATCAGGTTATGGACTTAGTCGCGATATACATAAATAAATTGAATAAATATGGCAGAGGAAATTCGTTTTCGATTTGGTCAGTTCGACGGAAATAATTTCAATAATTGGAAATATCGAATTAAGGTATTGTTGGAGGAAACAGAATTATAGGTGTATGTAGAAAAAAAACTTCAATTAATAATCGCAGAAAAAACAGGAGAAAGTGAAATTCATACTAAAAATGAGCGAAA
Organism: Nephrotoma guestfalica; assembly: GCA_963691935.1. Classification (NCBI taxonomy): domain Eukaryota; kingdom Metazoa; phylum Arthropoda; class Insecta; order Diptera; family Tipulidae; genus Nephrotoma; species Nephrotoma guestfalica. The sequence continues at coordinate 235,912,955 of OY829915.1, read as the reverse complement.
GTGCAAATCAATTTTGATTCAGTATATTGCTGATAGTCACTTACGTCAAGAAATTTTTGCCGCTTTGGTCGCCATTTTCGGACGGAAAAGTGTGGCTGGACAATTGTATTTGCGAAGGAAGTTGATGACAATGAAATACAGTGAAAATGATGAAGTGGAAAACCACTTTCTGGTTTTTGATAACGGGTGCTTTGATAGAAGACATTGAGGTCGTATGTTATACTTGTTGTTAACATTGTATAGTTCGTATGATTCTTTGGTGACTGCTTTGGAAACGATGGATCAAAATCATTTAAATATTGAATTTGGTAAAATTTGGTTGTTGGATGAAATCAACAAGGGGAAGAATTTTGAAAAGAGTACAGAAATGAAAGAAGAGAATGGTGTGACAATGAACGCAATGAAATTCTGATATAAATGCTTTAAATGTGGAAAGATTGGTCACAAGAAATCAGAATGCACCGTTAACATAAAACCAATTAATAATAAACTGCATCGGCAATATTTTTGGATCTGTAATTGCAAATGGATTAGAAACGTCATGTATAATTAAAGATGTATTGTTCGTAAAGGATCAGAAATATAATCTGTTGTCAATCAGAAAATTGGAGGACAACGCAATGAGGGTTGCATTTGCAAACAGTCAAGTGTGCGTATTTCGTCAAGGAAAACTCATTGCGGTTGGAAATAGGATAAACAAATTATACGAGTTGAAATTTAGAGTGAAATTTCAAAAGTATGCTGGAATTTGCGGTTTTGAAGAAAATATGGACATTTGGCATCGTAGAATGGGACATTTGAACGCGAACGATCTGATAAAGCTCATAAATGGAAATATGTTGGATGGAATCAGAAGGATTCAAAATACCACTACACAAGGCGACGTAAAACGCCTTGCAAATTATGTAATATTGGATTTAACATACTTATGGTAAACGTAACAATTTGTATTGTTCCATTTCATCTACAACATTTATTGACAAAACACTTTTCATCAAGACAATTATCATTGAGACTAGTTTCCCACATACGGTAAAAATTACTTGGATCCCTAATAACCTGTATATATGTACACTGAATGCATGTAAATTAACTAGTGCATATCAAAATATCGTACATCTATACGAGCACAATGTTCACATTACAGTGTATCCTACAATCTCTCGGTACATGAAATAGGCAAACAATAATTTACTATGTAGCTCTCTATAAAAACATAGGTAGGTATGATACGCTTTTATCCGATCTATATACGGGATGTAGCAATTTTCCAACAACCCAGAATATATTTTCATTTTTATTAATTAAAAATTTCCACGAACAAAAGACCCGAATACAGTGCACTGCTCATATATTTGCACATTTCATTGTCTATATTTTCCAGAATTAGTTATTGTTTTATCAATAGAATTGGAATTTTCCTAGGTTTTCCAGTATTTTTTGTTTTTTTGCATGTGTACAACTACTGCTGTGTTATCATTTCCATGTTGGGTGTTGTTTAGTATCGCATGGAAACAAACAAAACGAAAAATTTACTTGCAAATTTATTGCAATGGAAATACGAGATAATATGGGGCGGAACGCTACGAAATCAAAGTATTTTGCTTGTTTAAAATTCCAATTTTTTGTGCATGCACGGCATAATGATTGTTATATTTTGAATATATGAAATCGTGTTTTTTTAATTAGTTCGCGAAAAATTGGTAGTCTGCTCTGTAAATAGAAAAAGAAACAATCGGACCAAACTTCTGGATAATCGGGGTACTTCATTCCACTCTCTACCTTTTTCTATAAAAAACCCTTAAAAGAGTTTGGCATTAATTGCACTGTGGATTATTTTTTAAAATGTTTCTTTGTTTTACATGCATAAGAGTAAAGCTGTTAACCTCTTGACTTTTAAATAGTTTTGCAACTCGTACAAATGTAAATTTGTAGTATTATGTTCTATTTAGGTTGTGGTATGATTTAAATTTATGATCCAATAAAGCAACCGCATATAAATTATAATTTATCCTGTGTAACCCCCGTGTCTAGCAATAAAAATTCAATTTTTACAACCCAAATATTATACGATTACGGTATAACCGAATGAGGGGATAATAACTACTTAACTTGTTACAAAAGGATCAAATAATTTGTCCCCCCTAGTAAGCTGGACAAGTATACGAACGACACAATATTTACGCTTAGATAAATTATAACTTAAATCTTGTACGCTTATGTGCGGATATCCATTATGGTCGAAACCAAAATATCTATTTATTATAGAATTTGTATGTGAGTTCGTGTGTGTTTGAGGGTGTGAATGAGTTTTCTTTTGTTTTAATAAAACGGAAATGGTGTTTTCCTTCCTTTTATTCCGTATCGCAACAGATGTAGCTAAATTGAAACTATCCCAGGTTTAATGTAAGTAGCGGGTTAACTATATTTGTGGAAATACTCTAATATTGCGGATTTACGGTCAGTTTATCGTGAACAATTTATTGTATAAAAATTTATCGTAGAACAATTTCTCGTAAAATAGTTTATCGTAGAAACATTTTTTCAATATGTATTTCGTATAAGGACTCAGCCATTTTTACCCAATTTTGATGGGGTTTTGCATGTTGGATGAAAATGATTTTCAGAAGAAGTTTTGGATTTTTGGGACAAATTCTGGAATATGGGACGAAGGCATTATGGATGGATATAGGATTCTAAAATTATTTATGGAAAGAGTTCTGAAATATAGCCACCTCCGCCGAAGCTCGGAAATTTCTAAACCGATTATGAAGCGATTTGGTATGTTGAATGGAATTGAGATTCTTAAATGATTTTTGGAAGAAGTTCTATAAGTAATTCGAGGAGAGGTGGTACACGTTTTTGGGATCCGCTCGAAACGCGATATTTCAAAACTCGATATTTTAAAACGCGATATGGCACAAAACGCAATATGGTACCGAATGTGCATTGCGAAGCGACGCTTGATATAACCCGGTCCTATACTCCCGCTCCTATCGATTTAAAAATTCCTATAAACAGAAAAAAAATTCTAACTACGGAGCGAAGCGACGGGAGCGTAGCGACGGGAGCTTAGCGACGGGAGCGTAGCGACGGAAGGGTAGCGACGGGCGCTTAGAACCCGTCTCAAATAACCGGATCCTATATACTCTCGCTCTTATCGATGTTTAAATTCCTATAAAACTAAAATTAACTTTCCTCTTCTCCCGCCTGATATAACCCGATCCTAAACTCCCGCTCCTATCGATTTTTAAATTCCTATAAACTGAAATTAAATTTCCCCTTCTCCCGCCTGATATAACCCGATCCTAAACTCCCTCTCCTATCGATTTTTAAATTCCTATAAACTGAAATTAAATTTCCCCTTCTCCCGCACGATATAACCCGATCCTAATCTCCCTCTCCTATCGATTTTTAAATTCCTATAAACTAAAATTAAATTTGCCCTTCTCCCGCCTGATATAACCCGATCCTAGACTCCCGCTCCTATCGATTTTTCAATTCCTATAAACCGAAATTAAATTTCCCCTTCCTCCGCCTGATATAATCCGATCCTAAACTCCCACTCCTATCGATTTTTAAATTCCTATAAACTGAAATTAAATTTCCCCTTCACCCGCCTGATATAACCCGATCCTAAACTCCCTCTCCTATCGATTTTTAAATTCCTATAAACTGAAAACAAATTTCCCCTTCTCCCGCACGATATAACCCGATCCTATCGATTTTTTAAACTAAACTCCCGCTTCTATCGATTTTTTAATTCCTATAAACTGAAATTAAACTTGCGCTTCTCCCGCCTGATATAACCCGATCCTAAACTCCCGCTTCTCTCGATTTTTAAATTTCTATAAATGAAATTAAATTTCCCCTTCTCTCGCCTGATATAACAAGATCCTAAACTCCCACTCCTATCGATGTTTAAATTCCTTTAAACTAAAACTAAATTTCCCCTTCTCCCGTCTTATATAACCCGATCCTAAACTTCCGCTCCTATCGATTTTTAAATTCCTATAAACTGAAATTAAACTTCCTCTTCTCCCGCCTGATATAACCCGATCCTAAACTTCCGCTCCTATCGATTTTTAAATTCCTATAAACTGAAATTAAATTTCCCCTTCCGACTTTTAATCCTATAAACTGAAATAAAGTTTCCCCTTCTCCCGCCTGATATAGCCCGATCCTAAACTCCCGCTCCTATCGATTTTTACCTGATATAACCCCATCCTAAACTCCCGCTTCTATCGATTTTTAAATTTCTATAAACTGAAATTAAATTTCCAATTCTCCCGCCTGATATAACAAGATCCTAAACTCCTGCTCCTATCGATGTTTAAATTCCTATAAACTAAAATTAAACTTCCCCTTCTGCCGTCTGATATAACCCCATCCTAAACTCCCGCTCCTATCGATTTTCAAATTCCTATAAACAGAAATTAAACTTCTTCTTCTCCCGCCTGATATAACCCGATCCTAAACTCCCGCTCCTATCGATTTTTAAATTCCTATAAACTGAAATTAAGTTTCCCCTTCTCCCGCCTGACATAGCCCGATCCTAAACTCCCGCTTCTATCGATTTTTAAATTTCTATAAATTGAAATTAAACTTCCCCTTCTCCCGCCTGATATAACCCGCTCCTAAACTCCCGCCTCTATCGATGTTGAAATTCCTATAAACTAAAATTAAATTTCCCTTTATCCCGTCTGATATAACCCGATCCTAAACTTCCGCTCCTATCGATTTTTAAATTCCTATAAACTGAAATTAAACTTGCCCTTCTCCCTCCTGATATAACCCCAACTTAAACTCCCGCTCCTATCGATTTTTAAATTTCTATAAACTGAAATTAAATTTCCCCTTCTCCCGCCTGATATAACAAGATCCTAAACTCCCGCTCCTATCGATGTTTAAATTCCTATAAACTGAAATTAAATTTCCCCTTCCGACTTTTAATCCTATAAAGTGAAATTAAGTTTCCCCTTCTCCCGCCTGATATAGCCCGATCCTAAACTTCCGCTCCTATCGATTTTTAAATGCCTATAAACTGAAATTAAACTTGCCCTTCTCCCGCCTGATATAACCACATCTTAAACTCCCGCTTCTTTCGATTTTTAAATTTCTATAAACTGAAATTAAATTTCCCCTTCTCCCGCCTGATATAACAAGATCCTAAACTCCTGCTCCTATCGATGTTTAAATTCCTATAAACTGAAATTAAACTTCCCCTTCTCCCGTCTGATATAACAAGATCCTAAACTAACGCTCCTATCGATGTTTAAATTCCTATAAACTGAAATTAAATTTCACCTTCCGACTTTTAATCCTATAAAGTGAAATTAAGTTTCCCCTTCTCCCGCCTGATATAGCCCGATCCTAAACTTCCGCTCCTATCGATTTTTAAATTCCTAATTTTCATGACCATATTCGTAATCAGCACACTAAAATATCTTAGTATACCGATTTTCAGAATTTTTGGAGGTAGGACCTGTTCGGAAGTATATCCACGCAGTTAAAATTTTCGGCCGTCAAGTGATATAAGGTGCAAATTGAATGGAAAAATGAATTTTATTAAAACCTCTAATGTTGGACATTTCTGTTTCTTGGACACTTTCATTCAGTCTCTTGAAATTTCATATATTTATTTTTTAAAAATGGTAAAAATACTCTGTATATTGGACAACCTGTGTATATTGAAACTTGGACACTTTGAAATTAAAAAAAAAATCATTTTAAATGGGACCGAAGTTTTTTATAATTTAACTTTGATAAATTAAATGTTAAAAATAAAACAAAACTCGTTTTGGAAACAAAACACATAAAATTCAATTTTATTTTAAATTTAGAAATTTAAAACTGTTAACGTTCCATCTCACCTAAAACAATTAGGTGAGATGGCACAGTGTAAAAGGATAGATGGGACTAGTCACATAGTTAGTCACGATTTTTGTCTTCTGAAAATTAGATCCACATTTGTCTTAGATATTTTCTAATGCTGAGCCAAACTCATGAATTTATAATGGATGCATTGGATCCAATCTCCACTTTTGATTGTTTGGCTAATTTTTCGGCCTGGATTAATTAGCGTTTACATATTTCTTGCATAATTGGTTTTTAAAGATTTAAAAAACACTTGGAAGCCAAATAAGAATAATCTTGCTCTGTTGCATACTCTCAGCGCCGATTTTTGAGACTAGTAGTCTAGGCACCTGGAGGCATTGCATCTTCAAACTCGGACTCCTTTTATTTTCCTTTCAAAATACGGGTAGATGGAAAAAAATGTCTACAGAGTTGCAACAGACTATGATACTGTTAAAGTTAGCCGAAAGTTTCCAGCCGAAAGGTAATGCAGATAGTGTATTTGCTATCCCAGCCGAAAGGTAATGCAGATAGTGTCTTCGCTATCCCAGCCGAAAGATGAAAATGCAGATATTGTTTTTCCTATCCAAGCAATGCATCCATTGCTATCCAATTTGCATCCATTTAGCATCCATTTTGTTGAGAAATTCTGAAGGGGATACAGGGGTCTAATTTTGCAAAAATTAGGTAATTCAAAATATCAAAAATTCATTGAATAGCCGCTCAAGATTAACGTGCTTTGTCATTGATGCCACTATGGTTATTTGATCGGCCATAATGTTGGTCAACTTCGGCCTAATTGTGGAGAAATTCTGAAGGGGATAAAGGCGTGTAATTTTGCAAAAATTTTCTATTTCAATATATCGAAAATGCATTGAATGGCCTGTTAGCATTATTTTATATCAATATCTTATCTTAATCTAAGCTCTTGTAATTCTAGTACGTCGAAAGTGTAATTTTCCGCTTGCTTCGAAAAGTTCTGGAGAACTCCATCTCTTAGAATGCTGAATGCTCCAGAGGTCGTTGTTCTTATGAATACCAAAAATACCATGGGGCCTTGCTCTGTTAATTAATATCTACTACGACTTCACAAGGCATTTTGGCGTGGTAGGTTTCAGTGGTTGCTTACTGCACACTTAGGCCAATTTTTAGGCCCATTGTGATACCACTCATTCACTCCACATCATTAACCCACCTACTTCACCTACTCACACAACTACAGTATACCACCTGCACGTTGCAAGCTCCATGTCAACCTGTACATTGACATGGAAGGTGGATCGGCGCGTGACACGGAATTCTGCACTCCATTAGATGGTCTTACTTGTATTTATTAGCATCACCGATCGTAATCGATGATGAAAATTCGATTTGCATCTAGCCTCTGATGGGATTCGAACCCAGCCCCTCCCGGTCCAAGTGCCGAAGCTTTAACCACTGCACCACTTGTCCGGTTTGGCGTAGTAACATGGCTATATTATCTAAATTTGACTCATAAAGTCGATTGCTATCTACTTTGATTTTGTGTGGCTTTATTAAAAATTTAGCTTTAGAATTTTCAACCGTTTGGCTATTTTTACTAATATTTTATTGTTCCAACAATTGTTATAAAGGGTGATTTTTTAAGAGCTTGAGAACTTTTTTTTTAAAAAAAAAACGCATAAAATTTGCAAAATCTCATCGGTTCTTTATTTGAAACGTTAGATTGGTCCATGACATTTACTTTTTGAAGATAATTTCATTTAAATGTTGACCGCGGCTGCGTCTTAGGTGGTCCATTCGGAAAGTCCAATTTTGGGCAACTTTTTCGAGCATTTCGGCCGGAATAGCCCGAATTTCTTCGGAAATGTTGTCTTCCAAAACTGGAATAGTTGCTGGCTTATTTCTGTAGACTTTAGACTTGACGTAGCCCCACAAAAAATAGTCTAAAGGCGTCAAATCGCATGATCTTGGTGCCCAACTTACCGGGCCATTTCTTGAGATGAATTGTTCTCCGAAGTTTTCCCTCAAAATGGCCATAGAATCGCGAGCTGTGTGGCATGTAGCGCCATCTTGTTGAAACCACATGTCAACTAAGTTCAGTTCTTCCATTGTTGGCAACAAAAAGTTTGTTAGCATCGAACGATAGCGATCGCCATTCACCGTAACGTTGCGTCCAACAGCATCTTTGAAAAAATACGGTCCAATGATTCCACCAGCGTACAAACCACACCAAACAGTGCATTTTTCGGGATGCATGGGCAGTTCTTGAACGGCTTCTGGTTGCTCTTCACTCCAAATGCGGCAATTTTGCTTATTTACGTAGCCATTCAACCAGAAATGAGCCTCATCGCTGAACAAAATTTGTCGATAAAAAAGCGGATTTTCTGCCAACTTTTCTAGGGCCCATTCACTGAAAATTCGACGTTGTGGCAGATCGTTCGGCTTCAGTTCTTGCAGGAGCTGTATTTTATACGGTTTTACACCAAGATCTTTGCGTAAAATCTTCCATGTCGTCGAATAACACAAACCCAATTGCTGCGAACGGCGACGAATCGACATTTCACGGTCTTCAGCAACACTCTCAGAAACAGACGCAATATTCTCTTCTGTACGCACTGTACGCATTCGTGTGGTTACTACAAGTGGTTACTACTTACTACAAGAATGCTTCATTTTTCATTTTGGTATTAACCTTGCCAGTTAATTATTTGTTATTAAATTAATTTTTCGTGATATAAATTTCGGCGCATCAATATTTTTTATTGGTTTCTGAATGGTACGAACACCTGTCGCAACCTTCGTTTACTGAAATTTGCTCTTTTGGAGTTTTTTTTTTCGAGATAACAAAAAAATGTCATGATAGTAAAAATGTCATGACAGTAAACAATTTCGAGATAACATTCAAAACTAGCGTAATATAGTAAATTTTTCGGGATGACATAAATATTTTATTTGGAGCTTAATAATTTCGCTGGATTGCAACGGTACGATTTTTTAGTGTTTTCCCAAATATGGGATATGTGTTTTTCCGTCTTATAACCAAATTATCATAATCAGACAGATTTATGAGCCAATTTAAAAATTATTTTTCTTCATTTTATTAAATTATTACATTAATTCTGTGTGTTTTGCGAATTAAACTAATTTTAATAAACATTTTTATGTTTCATATAATAAAATTCGGGACTTACTTCACATATGAAGTGTACTTGGAATAAAATATAATATAAAACGGGGCGAGGTTAACGTCACACAAGAGTTAGAGGAATATAATTATGTTAGTGTTGCCTGATTAATTTTTTTTTTTAATTTCGAGGATAACTTCACATACGTGTTAGATGGAATTTGCTGTATTATTCGTTATGAATGATAAACATTTTCATGAATTTATACGTAATGTATCCGTTGTATCCGTTGATCGGTCTAGCAAACTCGTAAGCCATTGCTCAATGGCTGCTCTGAGCAAACATCTCCCTTAATTCCGGTCCACATAACGTTGCTACTGATGAAAGTTATGTCGATAATCGAACTTGCTTCGCCCTGCAAAACGTTAGTGGTGTTATTTGTGCTACACCATTATATGGCACAAGTTTTAAAGTTCTCGGCAATAATCAAAGCTACCAGGTATAGAGCTATAGATATATGTCGAATATTGTCAACCTACTAAATCCGTCTTCGTGATTTATGGGCTCTCTTTAGAAAGGCCGTTTGTAGTATCGCCAAATCGCCACTTTCAGCTGCCATTCTCAATGTTCAGCCACTACACAGACAGGCTTATATTATACGTTGAAACATTCAAATAAGTGCAGTTTTAGTTTATCCGGTAAAATATGTTTCAAAATTATTCCAAAAGATGGACTTTCTCAATTTCATCTATCGATGATTTTTTTAAATAAACAGTTATCTCTTCTATTATAGATTTCAAATTACATTTCTTAACGCAAGTTTAACTGATTTTTTGTCATTTTCCATTAAATTCCCGAACTATTTTAATAGAAAAGTATGTCAAATGATAACGGGTAGCTAATAACATAAATTAAGCATAATCATTTTCATAACAATTCAGTTTTTATTTTAAAATATTGACTTAAATTGTTCTCGAGCACAAAATTACGGGTTTTCTCGTATCCTATTCGAAACAGAAATAAATTGGTTTTGTTCAATGAAAAAATGGGTTTTTAAACTTTTCCACCTCTTTTCTATATCTTATCGCCATGATTTACGCCTGTGTTGCCCAGGGTGATTAGGGCCTATAGCGCTGTATACGCCACTGCCCGTATTTATCCCTAGTATTGGCTCTAGAAAAGTTGCAGAAGGGGCTCATAATTTGTTCGGTCTACATCATTTTCCGCTTTTGCGGCCAACTTGTTTTGCATATGTATTGAAAAATTATTTTGTTATGCTCCACTCAATATTCCACCGTGGTTCACTATCATTTTATGTTCTTCACATTTGTTACACAAGTCCTTTTTTGGACCAAAGACAGCCAAATTAAATTTTGTCTCAAATATGTGCTTTTATGCAGAAAACTTAACAGTGTCATCCATTTCGTTGCAGTAGAGTTCGTACATTTTCCTTATACTAAGATGTGGTTCCAAATAATTTTTAGTAGATGAAGAACGACAGTAATGAGAATCCATTGGTACAAATCCACTGATATGACTTGCAACTTCATCCAGTTTATTATGTGGTAGTTCGTTCTTCTTTTCGCTGGGGACTTTGACGTAGTGGTATTTGGATCTATTAAATGAGCGAAATTGTAATGAATTCCCGTTTTATTTATATCCAATGTGCTGGTAAAAATAATTGGCAGACTCTCTTTAATTTGCCGGCTTTTAGGAAATGGTAGATGAACGTAATCTTCCGGCGAGAGTTCTTATTAGTGGTTCTTGATCGTTCTACTGAAACCTTAAACTCTATAGCTTTCCGAAAAATTGGCCTTTGGATTTTGAACTTAATTGCCAGAAATGATCAAATATGTTTTTTCTCTCTGACAAATTGAATACTTCATGGCAGCCGCATGCACAAGTTTCCCCATAACCTATTTTCATTTTTCGTCGTTTACGATATATTCCCAAGCTATCAGTAAATTCGTCTCCTCTCTGAGATTTTGCGGTTATTACATTTTTTTCCATTCTTCAGGACACCTAAGTCTTTTACTGATCAATATTTTAGAGGAGCCTGGTACATCTAAGATAATATTAGCTAATTTAGTCATAAATAGAAACATTAAATTTTACAAATTTCTTACCATCACGCAAGATGTCAATAATTCTTTCAGGATCAGGTGGAAGGTATTCAGGGTCGGTGATCGAATCAAGAACCGATGATTCTATAAATTGTAAGAGAACTTTGATGTACATCACAATATTTAGAATTGAAAAATACCTCTAGAATCAAAATCTTAATTTTCGCTTATAAGTTTCTCTGTGGGTCTCACCAAAGGAATGACAATTGGAGTTCGCTTAAAAACTCAATTATAACTTTTGGAGATAGTGCAACATAAATCGTAGCGTATCTCGGTGTTGTGGAATTCGATTATGTAATGCACTTAGTGCTAATATCAGATAAAAACAAAGTGGAGTTAGCGTAATTTGCCCGCTAAACAGTGTTGAAAATGGAGGATAGTGGAAAACACCAAAACAATGATTAAAACGTTAATACACGCAAATGAAAGAGAATAGTTTGAAACCAAAGAAACCACCAAAAACTGGAAAATGTCAATTTGGTGGTTAGCGTACTCCAGTCTTGAGACGACGATGTGTATCTCTCATTTATATTATTATTTGGTTTGATATTATTAAAATTCTGACTAATAGGTAATAAAATAATCCCTTTTTTTCATGAAAAATGTGTCTACATTTTGCATATGCATTTTTTCGGGATGAGACTACACTTTAGCAAGAAAACTTACCAAACAATTCGGGATGATCTTTCGTTCCAACTAGTATTAATTGGCTTAATATGACCGAGTTGAAAGCTCTAGCCCCGTAAAATTCCGTTAACAATAGACCGCCAAAATGTAGGTCAGTTCGTTACAAAGCTTTCATAGAACAATGTAATTTTGTAACCTATAAAATTGAGTGAAAACAAATTCAATTAATTTCCCTTTTGTCAACTTTTAATTTACACAAGCGAGACAAAACCAAATTAAATAATTAATACTCGTTTCAAACAAATTTTCTTTTGTATCATTAAATTAAATTTGCGAAACGAAAATTAAATTAATTTTTTTTTTAAGTTTTTGTGTAAGTTTTGTAATTTAATTTACAATATACGAGTAACAGAAAAGAAATCTGGAATTTACACGGGGAGAGAAACCAACAACGATTTTTTTTTTGTTTAATAGAAAAACAGGAAAATTAATTTTTTTTGTTTCTCGAATTTATAGTTTTACAGTTTGTTTTCCATTTTCCTTGTTTTTCAATTTTAAATTATAACAGAACACTGCAGTCGGGGAAAAAAGCAATATTATTGATTAGTAAAATGCATTGCATAAATACTCGTATATACGAGAAAAGTGGAAGAATGAAAATCGAATGGTTTTCAATATTAGATGGCAGAAAGTATACGGAAATATCATCAACGGATGCAGTCTGTTTGTGTGTTTGTTGTAGATATACAAGTAGAGCGGTAGTAAATAGTTTGTGAAAAAGGATATCGGAAAATTAATTTCGTTCGTTGGATAGCCGGATACAAAGTAAAACTTATTTACTGTCATTTGTATGTAATCCCTATAATCGAACTGAACAATCGTTATACGTCTCTATTCTTCTCCATTTTATAATGAACAATTTTCTTTTTTTCTAACACAAAATACGCTCACTGAACATATCTCTATATAATCCTTTTTTTCGATAGTAGATAGGAGGCAGAAGACCGTACGTAATACATATGTATCAATTTTTCATAAATTGATATTTCCTAATCTACCATAAAAAATTATCTTTTCAAAATATTATGGGAAAGAAAAAGTATTAGAAAATTTTATTTTTGAAAAATTAATGACTCATGTAATACCTATATACAGTATACGTTATATATGATGAACGATAAAATAAATCTTCTCTGAACTTCAATCATATTACAACAATAAAGATGATGATGGCAAGCGGCGCATCAATTTTGAGAAACGTCGCATTACAAACAATAAACTCGAAGAATGAAAATCCGCTTTGCTTCCCTCCCGACCAATAATAACAAGGAACCAATAATAAATTACTAAAAGCTTTCGTTGCCAAAGCTGAAGTGGATTTGCTTTTATATTTTTTAAGACTATTAAAATATCCTTGGAGAATTTCCGCTTGTGTTTTTACTTACAAAACATACAAAAACAGTTTTGTAAAATGTTTCATTTTTCCGTTACACAGTGGCATGGCATACATATTACGATTACCAAAATCGAGTTATTACTTTTTATTGTTTCACTCCATTGTTTCTCTATACTGTACGAGACTTAAATATGCTTTTCCGAGAAACTCGTTTTTCGACATATCAAACAAACAAAAAGAAATAGAACACCGTAATAGAACAAAAAAAGGCTGCAAAACTGCTGAAAATATCATATTATAATGTATGTAGGTAAAATAATAAAATACAAAAAATAAAAAATAAAGGAAATTGGAAAGGTAGGAAAATACCATTTTCTCCAGCAACAACTATGTTTAAATAAAAAATCATAAATTTTCTCTATTGTCGATATAAACGTGTATACGGGAGATAGGAAATTTCGTATATGCGGATTTCACCCTTTCCCGCATACGTTTTTCTGGGATAGGTAATGGATTTTCATTTGGGTTGTGTGTTAAAGCAAAAATTTGATTTCTACGCAAATAGCATGCGAAAAGAAGAGAAAACATCAAAATTGGAAAATATTGTGTATAGTGAAAAGATTGAAATGCTTAACAAAGGTAATATGGATTAGGAGGAATTTGATTTTTTTTTGTGTTGTGTTTGTTTGGTTTTACAGGGTATCCCACAAACTAGTTTCCTTATTTCAAATATTCAGTGAAAAGTTTTTGCCGCTGCCTGCCTACACATACATTTTAGGACTCACTGTATAAATTCGACATGATTTTTTTTGTTGTGCTTTCGATTATCTGTATAAGATAATGAAAACGTGTACCGATTGTACAATACAATGTATTAGCTCCATGTATAGTTGTACGTATGGAATATTAGTTCCGAACAATGACTTATGTTAAATGGTGTGTTTGTGATTCATTGTAAATACAATCTGCCAAGTTGTGGATATTAAAGAAATCTTGATGTTAATGGAGATCACGACGCTTTCGTTTATACTCAAACCTAAGTTTGTGGTAAGCTTGCAAACTAAAATAATTAAATTTCTATTAATTCACAATAGCGAATTGCTATTAGATATATCTACCAGATAAATCTGGTTTCTTCAAACAAGCATCCTTCCTCCAAGAAATTTAGCTATTTCTAAAACTTCCACATACATTTTCTAAAATTATCATATTTAAAATTGTGAAACTGAAGGATTAGAAAAATATTTAAAAAATAAGAATAATCTTCTTATATATCAATACTCTTAATTTTTTCATACTCAACCCTAAAATGACCTCTAAGCATGATCCGATCCGTTAGATTTTTGCAGGATAGGTCCACATAAATATTGCGCTGCGCGCAAACCCGAAACGGGTACCTCAAGTGGTTTCAAAAAATTTCCAAGATTTTATGCTCGTGAAATCTTGCAACCTTTGAGAATTTTATGGGACAACCGAAAAGCTAATTTTTTTGTTCAAATTAATGGCGCGTGATTCAAATTCAAAGTTGCTTAATGGTTGTCGCGCTATTTAAATTCAAAGTTGTTAAATTGTTAGCACGCGATCCAAATTTAGAGTAGCGGATACAAATAAGTCTGGATTGAAAGTGTTTTAAAAATGCGAGCTACACGCGAGTGACTAATTTTGCGATTTTCAAATCCAAACTAAATTGAATAAAAATCAAAATATTTTTATTTTGCTGATTTTAATACTGAAATGTGAAAGAAATTCAAAAGATAAAACCGTGATCATCAAGTCAAGCCTCGAGTATAAATAAAGCACCACTTTGAACGAGTGGTGCAGCGAGTGAGTCATTACCATTTCTCACCTCGAAGAGTCTTGAACAAAACTCGTTTCATTTTGAACAAAACTCTTTTCATTTTTCTTCAAAATGCCTCGGAAATCAAGAGACCCTCGAAAAGGAAAAATATACGATCAAAATCGAAATTCACAATCCACAAATTCAAGCCAAGAACCAGTCCCGTCATCATCACGAGACACCACCCCATGGATCTCCCAAGACGCCAACCCGGTCCCAGGGCCACCACGAGCCACCCTTCCATGGATCGCTCAAGACGCGCTCAACATTCCAAGTGGATCTCCAGCAGACGTCTTCGTCACATTTGAAGACCAGGTTCCAGACGAAAAGGCGGAGCAAGATCAATTCGATTTTAAAGTAAGTTTTCAAGAGACACATTTTGCGATCTGCGATTTTATTCATTTTTCTATTCAGGAGCCTTTTCCCGGTTACGGCACACAGGAAGATGGAAGCGAGCCAGTTCCTATGGAACTAGATGCAAGTCGGCCATTTTGTTTTTCATTTTTGAAAACTCGCTAATATTTTTATTTTTAGGAGCCTTAGGATCCTTTGAGCGCACTCCAAGATTCAAACCTGGCGGGCATGAGAACTATATAGGTTCGATGGGCGTAGCTTGCGAGTTCTGTTGCGAGAGGGAGGGGCTTGGTCTCGGCTTAACTCGCTGCTGTGGTAAAGGAAAGGTGTCTCTCCCTGCACTGCGCAATATCTCGTACCTCAATCAGCTGATTCTCGGAATGGAGCTCGAAGGTAGCGCGCTGGCGGACCGTACTTCTTTTCACTGCACGGATCCGTCTATCACCGCATCAGCACATCGCGGCCCTCAAACGGTTCAGCTCCCAAGTATTGACAGATATTATTTTACGATGTCGAGGAGAAGACGCGCATGCGCTGTACAAACTTGGCCGGCTACACGACACGCGCGGACAAGGAAAAGATGAAGCACATCTACATGCGAGAGACACATGATATAAACAGCTGATCAGGACGCGCGCCGCTTCAATCTCCCTACAGCTTCTGATGTTGCAACTGCCTTTCGCGCTCTCGAGGGGGAGCCACATCACCGAGCCCCGTCTATACGCGCGTTCTTATCCTGTTTTGTTTCCACACGATATGATGGGATGGCAAATCGGGATCCCACACTATGAGCGCGCGCCGACAGCTTGTGGGCGTCGCCGCAATAGAGGTCAAGGAGGAGAAAGAGGGCGTGGCCAAACAAATCCACGTGGAACAACAAGAAGACATGGGCGTGGCCGAGGGCAGGTGCCCATAAACTTTCGCAATACAGTCACACAAGTTGAGTACGCATGCTTCCGAATCGCGACTCGAGAGAGTTTCAGTCTCCTTCACAGGTCAGAGAAGCTATTCATTCAGTAGGTAGTTGATCAGTACGCGCGTGTCGAAGGTGGGCGTCTGAACTATTTGCGACACAATCAGGACCGCCTTCACTTGGACAGTTACACAAGCCTGATCGATTATTTGAAGACGCGTGCTGAAGATTCAAATGGTCAAGTAGGAAGGCCGGTAGTTCTCCCTTCTACCTTTCAGGGCTCCCCCCGTAATTACCATCAAAGGTACCAAGATGCAATGGCCATAGTCCGCCGACAAGCCGGACTATTCCATCACCATGCCTTGCAACCCAATTGGTGGTGAGTCATCCAACTTCCGTCCCAAGCTTCTGGCGCGCGTCTTCTAGTGCAAGCTGATGGAGATGATTCAAGGCATTGAGAAGCGAGACATTTTTGGGCGCGCGATTGCTTTGATCTTGACAATCGAATATCAGAAGCTCGGTCTGGTTCACGCCCACATACTTTTAAGCGAAAACAAGGTTCGTGGCGTCAGCGAGGTGGACCGCGTGATATCAGCTGAGCAGTCAGATCCTGAAGTTGGCCCCGCCCTCTTTCAAAAAGTTGCAAATCACATGATTCACGGACCATGTGGGAAGCTGAACCCATCAAGTCCGTGCAAATTTCCCAAATCTTTTTCCTTTATAACGCCCGAGACTGAGGGCAGCACTTCAACTTATAGGCGAAGAAACAATGGGATTGCAGAGGAGGTGCGCTACCACACTGTGAATAACCGTTGGGTGGTTCCATATAATCCTTACCTTCTTCAGAAGTTTGACTGCCACATAAATACAGAATATTGTGGAAGCGTCGAAGCCATAAAATATCTGTACAAGCGTGTTTACAAGGGCGGGACAGCGCGACCGTTACAATTGTTAATGAAGAGACGTGGGAGGTGACTCACGATGGCATGGCGCATGTACGGTTACCCGATGCATTACCAGGGCCACTCTGTGATGTGACTTCATTGTCACCTTGAAGGGCAGCAAGCCGTTTACTACCTGATGAGAGGAAACCGCACTCGCGCGGCAGAAGATGACAACTTTGGAAGCCTGGTTTCATATCAACACGGTAACAGAAGAAGCGCGCCACCTGTTCTACACTGAAATGCCTCAAACCTATCGATTTGACGAATCAAAATCTCTCTGGCAAAAGAGAAAGAGACACGAGCCACATGCAGAATCTGCGCTCATTTGAAGGCATGGTCTACGAGACGTTCCGTGAGCCGGCACTTTCCCGGGGAATTGCAACAAGTGATCAGCAATGGGAACAAGCAATGGAAGAAGTCGCGCTGAGTGAGATGCCGCGTCGCTGCCGCGAGTTTTTTGCCATTATTTTAGCCGGCAACACTCCCGCAAATTCCTTAGATTTATGGCTCAAGTTCCGTGATCGACTTATTGAGGATTTCACGCACTCCGGACACACACCAGAAGCTAGCTACAATTTCGCGCTGAGTGAGATAGAAGACGTGCTAATCACACAAAATTCAAATTGTCAGTTCAAATTTAGGCCACCGAATCGTCTCATCACTGCCGAGCCGGCACCAGCTGATCCCGATTTGGAAATGGCGCGTTTCGACAACATGTATGCGAGTGCAAAAGAAGACCAGAACGATAGACAAGGCCAACATCATGCCAGGGGCAGCGCTCACAATCATAGACAGACTGTTACGAGATTTGTACAGAAGAAAGCCGGAAGAGGGTGTTCCATTCGCTGGAAAAATCATCCTCATGTGTGGTGACTTCCGACAGTGCTTGCCTGTAGTATCAAGTTGAACCCGCTTTGGAAATTGTTAAACAAGTTTACACTCACCAAGAATGATGAAGGTGAGGACGAAGCTGTAGGAAACGACGAAACTGTTTGATGGATTTAGGAGTAGGGAAATTGGTAATGGCGAGAACTTTATTTGGATCGACACGAATATACACCTCCCCGATGATATGACCTAAGTATTTTACCCTTTTCAATATAAACTTATTCTTCTCGATGTTTATGGTCAAATTACTCCTCCGCAACCACAGCGCCACGTTCGTCAGAAGTACAAAGTGTTTCTCCAGCGTGCTAGACGTAATCAAAAGGTTGTCTAGGTAGGCAAAAATCCTATCTTGGACTTGGTGAGGAACCACCCGAAATTGGTAAAGAGACCTCCAAGAAATGGTAAAAGCCGTCTTTTTTTAATCATCGTCGAGTGGAATCTTCCAAAATGCATCCTTTAGGTCCGGACTGGAGACGTCTATATTTTCCAAACGACTCAGTGTACCATTAACTAAGGGCAATGTAAGCTTGTTGATCCTTCGGGCGTCGAGATATAATCTGACCAATGTGACGGGTGAACTCCACGGACTCCCGGAACACTGCTCGATAACACCAAGTTCCAACATTCTATCGAGTTCGGCATACAATCCAACCTCTTTTGCACGAAAACCGGATGGTGCCTCTGCTTCACTGGTTTAGCATCCATAGTATTGATGCGATGATACAAGATATCCGTCTGACCCAAACCAAGATTGAGTGATGACGGAAATTCTTCTATCTTCATCGGAAAGCATGTGTTTAACAGGGTCGAAAGCGGGTGAATTTTGGGTAACCTGAGGTGAGGATAAAGTTGCTCCGTTAATGGAGATCTGAATGTTAAAGAGGGAGAAGAAGTTTGTGTCCAGGTATAAGTTTTGCAATAACTGCGGAGCTAGTTGCGAACCGTAAAGTTTACATACCCTCCCGAGTCAAGCAACCCTCGCACTTGTCGGTTAAATATTTTAATATCTACGAACGGTCTACCATCCGTTTCCATTAAAATTAACGACGAACAAAGACTTACGTTTATCATGAAAATAGAGCCAGAGTCAATGAAATTTCGGGGTGACTTGATAATTTTAAGATAATTGTTTAACTTTTGCCTATGACCCGATTGATGTTCCGGGATTGTAGGTTTTCGAAAGACGGTCTACCGTTTGAACAAGTCCTTATTGTCTGAGCTTAAGTTTGTTTGAATATTCGATGCACGACGAAATTTTACATTTTCCTGGCCACAACTGAAACAAGAAATTCGATGTGTTGGATTCAACCAACGTAGAACGTTGGAGGGAACCTAAGTTGAACATCTGATAGGGTCTGACTTGTTAAGATAATCCACCTGCGACTGATATGTTGAAGTTTCACTAGCCTTACGTGCAGAATTTGAGCCATCCAGTTCATGCACTCGAGGTTTGTGCATAATGTCGGCTTCGGGCACGTAATTATATTCACTCCATAAATCCTCTAGTCGGCGAAATTCGTGGGATAGTTCCGCTATAGTATGAACTTTATGGGTAGGCAAATGGAATTTTAAATCTAGGCGCATTATATCGACTAGAATTTCGAAAATTTCTGAAAATTTATAGAGCTCCGTAATTTTACTGTTTTTTTCTCTCACTGTACCTTGTCCACCTACCGTCCAACACGAGACGCTGAATACTTTAGCTAAGACACAAGTCCGGGATTAACCGAGATACAATTCCGAAAGTATCCGGGACACAATTCCGAAAAGTATCCGGGATGCAATTCCGAAATTTATCCGGGACTCAATTCCGAAAAGTAACCAGTCACACCGTAACAATGGCTCACGTTGAAATTTTCCATTATTACTCGAGCTTCTAGATAATTGCTTAATTCGTTATGATTAAAAATCAATGATATATGTATTTAGAATTGATGTTAAATCGATTTTTGAGTACCCCCTTTAATAAATATCGCAATATGACACGACAATTTTCCAATTATAATCAAACAAATTGCAATTTTTATTATATCAGTACCTACCTACATAATAAGCATAAAATAATTTTTAATGTTTGCAAAATCATCAACTATCTATCATCACATGATATGACCTACCTCCAGCTACAGCCGGAACTAAAAAATAATTGTCGATATTACGACACTCCACACGTACCATATACGAGTATACCAGCATTCATTAAAAATTCGTTTAAATAATTCATAATTCAACATGCTGCTGTACATGTTGTTGTCGTGCACGTTATGTAGGTTTATATGGTTGACAAGCCCCCCCAACACTCGATGGTAGTTGGGGTTGGGTGTACTACATATGTTTTACAGAATTCATAGGATTTTTTTATTATTTAGTTTATGGTTTTATAAATTTTATCTATATCTGAAACAAGGTTAAACCAAAAAGTAGTTAGATCCTGTGTAACCAAAACAAAAACACATAATATTTAAACTTAAAGTTAAAAACCAAAATGTTGTGGTTGATTTAAAATTACCACTCAAATAAAATATTTATAAGTTTACTGGATTTTAAGGGTGTCGATATAGTTAGGTATGATGGGAGACGAGACAGATTAACCCAATGGTGAAAGTAATTTTAATTAGATTTCGAATCTATGTATTGGCTTTTTATGAATTATTGAATAATGGAAGGGTTTGTCGTTTTAACCACATTAATATGCGTCTGGTATGTCTGTTGATGATCCGCCGTTATATTAATTTTAGTCCCTTTCTGCAAATTACTAATTATTTTCCAGACTCATACTTTGCATGCTAAAATATGGTTCTCCATTAATGTCAAAACCAGAGAATTTGAAAAGTTGGGAAATTTTCTTTTTACCAAAAAACTTTTAGTTTTTTACTTCCGCTGTTGCTGCTTTTTTGTACTCAGCACTCTCTGTATTATAATTACTTTTCGTTTCTGGATCAGGCTATCGAAAATTAAAGTTAAACTTTTTAATTTAATTTTTTTTGTATTTAAGAATTTGTTGTTTAAAATAATTGTTTTTGTTTTGCAGTTGGAATCGACAATTTCAGCTATTTATTTTTTTTCGATTGTTTTTTAATTGTATTAAAGTTGGCATCCAGTTGACTTAAAAATTATTTGTCTTTTGTTGGGAAGTTTAGCTTCTTGTTCTTAATTGCTGTTGTTGTTTCTATAAGGACAAGAAATTCTAAATTAATTGAAATTTTTAAGTAAAATACAAAAAAACTTAAAAATTATTTCAAGGAAACCAAACCACTATTCTATTTGGAAGACACAGACAATAGAACTTTTAAGATTGGAATTATTTGCTGTATCAAGGATGCTTTAATCTCTGCAATTATTAAAAATAAAGAAATTATACGATTTATGTTCAAAAATATAGCGTTTGGCAAAGAATACTAAAACATGTTCTAGTTATGAACGCCCACAATATTTATATGACATTGGTGCTTTTGCCAACTGGGTTCAACTTCAATAACGTATTTGAAAAATCAGTATGGCCAAGAAATCAATAAATTTGTTTAGTTCTCGCAATGGAATTAAAAATTTTCGTGGATGTTGTGTTGCACACCAAAAACAGAAAGCGCTGGAGTCAATAGTGCTCAAAAATCAAATCATACACAGTCTAGGAATCTGATTCTAAAAAGTGAAGCTCTTTAAAACAATATTTCTCTGTATAAGTCATGAACTTGTAATAAATGTAACAACCTACCCCCAATTAAGACGAAACAGCTCATCGTGTACAAAAAAGAGCAATGCATGAACATATTGCAACAGGACTCCTGAAATTATTACAGCAGCCCACACAGCTAAAAATCGAATATAATGCATTGAACTTCTTTCGGAAGGAAATTCGATGCATTATGATCAAGTTTTGTCTGGGTGTGCTGCTGTAATAAATTCAGGGGTACCTATTACTTGCACAAGAAGGAAGTTCGATGCATTATGATCGATTTTTGTGGATTTGGGCTGTTGTAATAAATTAAGTGTTAACTATTTCTCGTACAGCAAGATAATTCGATACATTATGAGCAAGCAGCAAGAAAATGCAGATAAAATAATTGGCTTGCATCGCAACTACAACAAGGATGGCGATATACGTAAAAGCAAAACGTATTTAGAAGGTCGCATACAGAACGTAAAGTCGCTATACAAAGATTATGTGGTAATAGACGACCAAATTAGAGCAGCAACCCCGCCGCTGGAATCAACTCATTCGTATTGAGGTTCCAGAAGACGGAGGCAGAGAGGTACGATCTAGGATCGAGGATATGCGTCAACGGTTGAATAAGGGACAGCCTAGTGCTCAGACGATATCAACACCCGACCGGTCTCAACCAGCATCCCTCATCAGTCATGATTTTAAAATCCAAAAAACAACGAAAAGAACTCAAAATCAGGTGGACAACAACATTCATCAATACCTCTCAAGGATCGGGAGTCAACGGACGATGGAGATTCCAACAATAAGTTATTTAAGAAACAAGACATCTTAATGCGTCAGTTGTACAAAAATATCGCTTCTATTGAGTACTCATTAGACACCGGAGAGTACTCAAAAGAATGTTTGCAGCTAAAGACCAACCAGTTGCAAAAACACATGGATGTAATCGACCAGCTACAGACAGAAATCATGGTAGAAAGCGGCGAAGATGATCGAGGAACCTCATATTATAAAAATGACTTCCACGGTACCTTGCAGGCCAAAGTGGAAGCCACGATTATCAGATTACAACAGCTCCAGAGAGGAACATCGACAACAACAGGATGTCCACAAATCAAATTACCGACATTGGACGTGCCAAATATCGCTGGAGATTACGAAAATTGGAATTCATTCAACGACATATTTACTGAACTCATTCACCGAAACAATAACATTTCGGATACAGTAAAAATGTCATATCTTAAGTTCCACTTACAGAAAAGTGCAGCGCAACTTATCAACCACCTAACAACAACAGGCGAAAATTATGAAATGGCTTGGAACCTGATACAATCAAGATACAACAACCCACGACTGCTGGCTGCCAAACATTTCAATTCATTGCTGTCACTTCCAACGATAGAAGTTGCAACTACCGGGGCGTTACAAAATCTCCACGACTCCGCGAAGGAAATGTTACACAACATAAAGCGGCTAAATTTGGCTCATTTATAACATTCATCCTGGTCAAAAAATTGGATCCAGAATCTGCCAGGCTCTACGAATCAACGGTATCAAAAATGCAGAATATTTCGATTTCATGGAGAGAAGGTTCCAGTCCAGAGCAAGGCTAGTAAATGAATGCAACCTTTGCGTACGTTGCCTCGCACCACATAAAAGAGGTCAGTGAATATCTACAACATGTATGGTGTACAATGGATACCATCATACACTTCTGCATTGCAACAACGCAGCGTCTTCGAGCAAGAATATAAGTTAAACTCTTCTGACCAATCAACAAGGCCCTGTGTTATTACCCACCGCCTTAACCAAAGCAACTACAAGCAATGGACAGATCGCTACTTTAAGGCCCTTGGTAGACTCATCAAAGGCCGCTCGTCTATTGAATGCAAACAAAAGAAAAACCAACGTGAACATTGCTGGCATTGGTGGAAATAAGGCTGACGTTTGCAGACACTCCATCTTGATGTTGGTTTGCTAAGCCCAATATTTTCTGGAAATTTTTCTGGAAGGAATACAATTAGCCGATCCCCACTATAATCGCTCGCAACTAATCGACTTGGTGATTGGGACGGATTACTATCCGTTAATGATTACTGAAAACATCATAAAAAGCAACCATCATGAGCCCATGGCTCAAAACACTGAATTTGGATGGGTCATAGTTGGCAATCTGAGAAACAATGAGCATCAAACAACAACCTCTATGGTGACAACAAAGAAAATCTGGGGCGCAATCCAGATGGAAGGTACGTGAGGTGAGGATTCCTTTCAAATCAAGCCAGCATAACTGCGGCTAGTCAAGAAAAATGGCCGTAGCCAGATTGCTACAGCTCGAGAGGAAATTTACAAAGGATGCACCATTCAAGCAGATATATCACCAGTTCATGCTGGAGGTACTCTAAATCTGATCTAAATCACATGGAGTTAGTCCGAGGGGAGCCTGAAGAAATCAATGTGAATCAAAAGTATTACATACCACATCATGGTGTGCTCAAGGAAGGCAGTACAATAACCAAACTCCGAGTTGTGTTCGATGCTTCAGCGAAGACCACCGCGGGAGTGTCATTAAATGATTTAATGAAGACTGGCCCAAAATTCAGCAAGATCTTGCGGACATCTTGCTCTGATGGCGACGGAATAAATTCATACTGACTGCAGATATCGAGAAAATGTACATACAGGTCATGAGGCAGATCGAGATTATCACAGAATATTATGGAGAGACCTATGGAACTACCGCAGCCAGTTTCCTAGCAATAAGAGCCTTGTTGCCACCGGAAATTTTACTTTGCAAATAGCCGAATCTAGTAAAACAACTGTTGACCTAGAAAAGGAGAATATGGATCTCTTAGCGAGGCTAGAGCATATGGAGCAATTATTTGCCAAGCTAAGCGAAGAAATTGAGTAAAAAAATCAAACCCTAAAAATGAATCGGGATTCAAAAGAAGATTGCGATATAGGAAGCATTGAACCAGACAAACTCATCTATTCCACTGATGAAGATGAATTACAAAGAGAAGAAAAAACAGTCCAGGAAGAGTAAGAAAAGAAAAGCTGAATCGTCACCTGAGGCTGAGCAACTAAATGGTAGGGGACAATCTAGTCCAGATTCAAACGATGCTCTACCCAAAGCCAATCAACCAAAAGGTAGTAAACCAACCTAGAGCATTACACCAAATTTGGTGCAACCGAAAAAAAATCACCCCCACCAATAAATATTGTGGGTGTAACCAGTTACCCAGAAATTCAGTCACTGATGAAATCGGTTACTGACAAAGACCATAATGTAACAGCGTTAAATAATGACGTTTGGAAAATTAATACTCTGGGCTCAGATACTTATGGAACCTGATCTATGAAATTGAATGCTGAAAAGTATCAGTGGTTCACTTACGAGAACAAAGAGGCCCGACCTATAAAAGTCATGGCAAGAGGTTTGCATCACACTTGCTCAAGCAAAGAAATAATGGAAGACTTACAAAATAAAGGTCTTAAAATACTAGATGCTGTGAATATTGTTAAAAAAGGGAGAACAGAAATCCAGGAAGGAAACCAAATTATCAGTAAAAGGGCACTCCCTCTTTTTATGCTGGTATTTGACAACAAAGAAAATGTTGAAAACATTTATGGAATAAAATGAATCCTTCACATGAAGGTTAAAATCGACCCAATGAGGAGAACCACAACACGCATACCCCAATGCAAGAAATGTCAGGCATTTAATCACATCCAAAGATATTGCTGCCGGGATCCAAGATGTGTAAAATGCTCCGGTAATCATTTTACCCAGGCATGTACAATAGGGAGAGATGTGCCAGTCAAGTGTACAAATTGTAAGGGCCAACATCCGGCTAATTATCGAGGCTGTGAGGTTGCTAAGCAACTACAAAAATTAAGAGATAAAACAAAAAGACAACCGCAAAATCACGAAAATCTAAGAGTTCAAATATCAAATCAGATGGATCAAAACCCACAACCAAACAACACACGGCAAAGAAGTTCACTTCCCAAGGTAGTAAAAGGTTTTGATTCAACCAAACATATGGGTTCCGAAAACAACCAAATTATGGTAAATATCATGAACAGCATTGCAGCTATTACAAAGCGGCTAGATGACCAAAGTAATCTGATCAACTGAAAAAATGCAACTCCCTCAACGCAATCCAACAAAAACTGTTAAGTAAGAACACAACTTTCAAGGTAGCAATCTGGAATGCGAATGGCATTATGCAACATATTCCAGAAATAGAAACATTTTTAAATTCAGAAAAAAACCGACATTTTCTTAATATCTGAAAACCATCTGGTTAAATCTTCGTTTGTTAAAATACGGGGTGATAATTTATATCACTCCATTCATCCAGCGGAAAGAGCAAGAGGTGGTTCGGCATGACTAATAAAAGAAAATTTAAAACACCATTTAGAATCAAATATCGAAGAAGAAACAATGCAAGTCACTACTGTAAGTGACATAGACAGCTTACTGTCTCTGCAATATATTGTCCTCCCCAGCATAACTTGAAAAGGGAGGACTAAATTAAACTATTTAAATCGCTTGGACGTGATTTTATTATTGGAGGTGACTTTGATGCGAAAAACACCTATTGGGGATCGAGACTTACGACCTCAAAAGGTAAAGAATTGCTTAGAGCAGGGCAGACATCAAAATGTGAATTTGCTCTGGTGGTTCCCCAACATACTGGCCCAGTAACGGAACGAAGATACCTAACCTAATAGACTTTTATGTAGCATGAGGTATATCCCAGATCTACATTCACATTGAAAACAGTAATTCTCTAGTATCGGATCATTCCTCGGTTATCATGACAGTCAGTGAAATGTCAATTCAAAGGGAGAGTGCACCCAGATTAACAAATTCAAAAACAAACGGGGATTTCTTTCGTGAAGTATTGGAGGAAAAAATCAATCTTCAGGTACCGATAAGAAATTCTCACCAGTTGGAAGAATTAGAACAACTCAATGAATAATTATACTGCTTTGGCAAGTACCCCCATTACACGAGATTAGAAGAAGCTTAACATATCCTACCCAATGGCAGTTACAGAGTTGGTAAGACAAAAATGAAGGGTACGTAAAACCTGGCAAATAACTAGAACACCGGAGAATTCTTAACAATTTAGGTAACAGTCTCGAATCTCTTCTGGCCACGAAAGCCTTGTTAGAATCGCACGCCCCGACGCAATGGTATAGATTAGGACCAGAGCTATTAGAAAAATGTAATGGCATCATTGAAGTTTTATTGGGTTATTTATGACCACGATGACCATGTTAGGGTGCTCAAATATGGTGTTGTGGAATATTGTTGTACCAGTACCAATGGAGAACTTGATGGCGTCGTTAGCTTATGCCTGAACTTCGAATTTACACAAATGAATATTTATAATTTTATAATTTTTTTAATTTGGTTTATTATTTAACCTTTCATAATGAATTTTTGGGTTGAGAGTATTAGATATAACTGGCGAGGCAGTTTTAACTTTTGTTATAGTAAATTTTGGTCTGACTATGAGAAACTATCACGATAGTAATATTTTATGGGCTGAGTTCTTATAAAATGTCGTGAAATACAATTTTTTGGGCTGGTACTCGTAATATTATAGAAATCATAATTTTAGTGTTGCCATCGCATTTTTTGGGGTTGAAATTTGGACCAACTTCATCTACATCACTTATTTTTTAATTATTTTATTAAGTTAATTTTTAAAGCACGTTTGCGGTAAGTTCCAATTCGAACTTATAAAAAATCGTTCATTTTATATTTTATTTTATTTTATGGTAATTATCACCTTTAATGGGTATTGACTGTCAGCTATTTTTTCCATTTTTCACCGTCCCAATTCAACGGCATTTCCTTAATCTTATTATGTAAACACTTGGAAGAACAAAAATGTCATTGTGCTCGTATTTTTGGTTGCAGTCTAATTAAACTAAAGGTAGAATTCAGGGTGGAGCACCTGCGCACATCACTCAAAATTTGAAACGTGCGTTGGAATAAAAAAAAATCAAATTTCGTTATAATGATAACATAAATTTACGGTAACCTGGCAAAAATATCAGTGACGAGTCCCTAGGATTTGTTACCGGGTGCTTGAAAACCACGACGACTAGCACCGGACAAATTCGTCACCGCGCAGACAGAATTCGAAAACATGATGAAACGCGGGATTTTCCGACCTAGTAGCAGTCCTTGGTCCAGCCTGCTACACTTTTTAACCAAAACGAATGGAGAGTGGAGACCGTGTGGAGACTTTCGGACACTAAATAAAGTCACAATTCCAGACAGGTATCCGATTCCACATACCCAAGACTTTACACAACGACTCAAGAGCTGCACTATAATCACAACGATAGACCTTGTCCAGCCCTACCACCAACTTCCCATTGAACCGACGGACATTCCAAAAAAACAAATGTCTACACCTTTCTGACTATTTGAATTTTGTAGAATTACTTTCGGGGAATTACGAGGAATTGACTTCTATTTTGTATATCTGGCCGATGTGCTCATTGCCTAGAACAACATGGACTTGTTGTAAATGTAGATAAATGCGTATTCGCGAAAACCGAAATTATCTTTTTAGGCCATTTTGTAACTGGACAAGCTATATTACCGTCGCATAAATGGGTTCAAGTCATCAAAAATTTCGATCGACCACAGACTTGTTAAACAACTGAACCGCATTTTAGGCATGATAAACTTTTATGGATGCGTTCGAGTGCCTCTGCTAACCAGGAATTGTTGAACGACTACCTGAAAGGTTACACTAAGAACAGTCGAGTTCCAATACAATGGTCAACGTTGGTTGTCGAAGCGTTCGATAACTGTAAAATTAAACTTACATACGCTATTTTACTTATTCACCCATCATCATTCAGCAGTTTATATCAGACACCTCGCAATCACTTGGTTTCTTTTCAGTACGTCTCAGTGATACGCAAAAAAGACACAATGCTTATGATCATAATCTCCTCGTGGCTTATTTGAGGATAAAACACGACTGATATTCAGCACATCTCTAGACTGAATAACGTTGTCGCAATTTCTCTTTCGCGCATTAATCATATTTCTATTCCCGAAATTATTGATTATACTATAATCGCAGAGGCTCAGATCAATGACGAAGAACTTCAAGAAATTTTAATGAGTAACTCTGTTCCCAAATTCGAGAAATTTCCCGTTTCTTTCAATTAAAAAAAAAATTATTGTGATATTTCTACAACTACACCTAGGCCGTTCATTCCCAGACCTAAGGAAGTTCTCATTTTGTAAGGGTTTAAGTACTCTGGGGTTCCAAATATTTAGGGGGGGGGGGCGGATATGTGTGAATTTTTCTACTTTTTGTGGTAGAACTATGGTGAGCAAAATGGCCTCTTGGTTTCCTATGACTAAAAAAGTCGTAAGCATTGTATGAATGCCATTAAAAAAATATTTTGTCCGAAAAGCCGAAACAAATCTTAAATTAATTAATATCACGGACGATTATGAAAAACTTCTTGACTCACATAATGTTCACTCAAAGTCGAATTAATCAATTCCATAGTAGCTTGAGCAGCATTTATTTTCATTTGAACACAGAACAGCTATAAAAACAGGAATGATTAAGCTGCATATATCCAAAATGGCGGGAGATTTGGATGCGTTTAAGTATATTTTAATGCATTTAACTTCAGAGTCGAGTTTCTACTTGCACACCTAATATTTTCAACCGTTTTCCTCGTAAATGCCATATTTTTGAAAATATTTGCAAAACTTGGAAAACGTTATATGTATAGAAGCTGCCTAATCTTCTAATATTTTATGGAAATAGTTTTTGTAGCGTTATAGCGAATTGTTCGAAATTTTTATGATGCCGAAAAACATTCAAAATTATTTTAATTTTGATCATGCCATTTAAATTAATCGCACGTACATAACAATTATCGACGTCAACTAGATAAAATTTAATCTACGGTCGAAAATAATAGAAAGCAATAAAAATTTAGTTCAAAGTGTAAAATGTAAAAATTTTAACTTTTGCCAAGACAATTTGCATAAAAAAACATTTATAACTTCATTAATATTCCGGATGGTAGACATACGGGTTAGAGATCTTTCCGATGCTACTAAATTACCCATAAAACTTTATCGCCAGCAAACATGTATCCCCTCGCCATTAATCCAATCATTTTAAATCTAATATCGAGAAAAAAATCAAATTAGATAAATTTTGTAGCGATTTCTTGTTTTTTTTATCGTCGATTTTAACAATCGATAGGTTTGTGTATATCTTACACACGAAAATAATAACAACAACAACTATACAATACACAAAATTGTCGTATCCTAATACCATTGAGCTCAAATAAAATTTTATTTTTCAACAAATTGTCCTGATTATCTTTTTCACATGATTGCACTAAATTTTTCTCCGTTCGTTTCTATCCAATTTTGTCACATCGTTTCCCTCGAAAATTAGAAGGGAACGAGGTGCCCAATACAAAACACCGAACTAGAGAGACTGCTATCGGAAAAAAAATGAAAATTTATTGTAAACCATTAAAACCATCGAATTCTTATAATTTTCTTTTTTTTTTTGTGCTGCTGTATGTGGTGCGATGTCATCCCGAAATTCAATAGATAAATTAAACACAAACCCATATACACCGCTCTAGATTAAAATCGGATATAAATTTAAGCTTTTCTTTCCGAAATGATTTTTGTAGCAGCAAAATACCATACACAATTACTTCGGTGCCACTGGCAATACTCGATAAATAACCGGAAAATCGATTCACTTGGAATTCGTTTCTGTTGTATGTACGACCGTCTATAGAAATGTATTTCTGGAATTGACAGCCGAAATAGCCATCAATAAATAATAGTTTTTTGCCAATTTCTTTATATGTATAAATCAGATGGCCAAAATAGCACCATATAAACTAAGTTGAATTAGAATTGAGGTTTGAATGAAGATAACAAACATTTCATTAGAAAAAAATCCCAAACCCTTCCACTCTTGTTAATAATGTTGTAATTTATTCAAATGCAGTTATTCAAGAATGTTGACTGTACTCTTCACCACAAAAGTTTTTTCTATTTTAATTCATAGTGTTAAAACGACATCTCTAAACTGTTAATAAATGGATGAGTGTTGCAACTTGAACCATTTGTAATATTTCTAAAATATGGGAAGTTCTGGGGATGAAAATGATGATAATAATTTAGAAAATTTAGAAACAAAACATAAAGTAAATATTGCAGAAGTGTCCATAGCGACCCACAGTTCTGGAAAGCTTTACCTAAACTTTGATTCAAGCGACTTCACAGGGATCATTCAAAGTTCGGAGCTGCTCATCTACCGATGGTTGTAATATCGATAGTATCTGAAATAATCCGTAAGTCTCCTTTACTCAATAAGTACGAACCCCTTCGTATAGAGAGAGAGAGAGAGAGAGAACTTATTTAAAACTACTGGGGAAAGTGAAAGTAGGAACTTCGACAGGTGGACTACTCGACTCCATTAGTTCAATCATGACTCAAATTTGCAGATAGAATTCTCCATATCAATCGTACTCATTTTGTTTGCAATTCCATCGCTTTGAAAGCTCTATCAGACGACTTTTTTTTATTCAATATTACAACTGTTTCAGAGATCACGGTTTATGATGAATAACCAACTGGTTACTCATTTTACAATAATTTCTTATTCTAATTAGAACTGCCCAGCTCTAGCGGTGTCTACCATAGAAGTCTTCTCACTCCAGTGGTGGTGTCCAACATACGATAAATACCTGCATTTTCATGTCGAGATAATCGCTGTATGTGATTCCTAGCTTGTTTTAATATTTCATTGGCAATATATTCCATCTTTACAATTTTATAAAGGTTGCCATTCCTTATGCACCATGGAGCATTCACAATTACACGCATCACTTTATTTTGGAAGCATTATATCATTTGCACATTGATCTTCTAGGCACAACCTTAAAGCTGTCTACCATAGGTCGATACCGCTTTTAGCATTTGCCTGTACAGAAGCAATTTGTTGTGTATTGAGAGCTCAGAATTTACCAATGTGAACCTTTTAACGAAAATTGTAGCTACAGGCTACTTAGGAATTCCATGAATTTAAATTAACTTTCAAACTTTATTTTACCGATCCTAGAGATGTTCACGGGGTCTCATCTACACGGTCAGATAGATTAGTCAAAACCTTATCAGGGTAATGAACGGGATCTAATTATGATGATTTTTAACTTGTCCAGAGACATTTTTACGTTTACGGTTATATCGCCTAACCCAGAAATGTTCACGGGATCTCTTTCATATATTCGAATAGATCAGAAGATTTTCTGTCAATATTGTGAAAATGAGACACAAATGATGATTTTCTTCATGTTTTCCAAAATTTGAAACTTCTTAATTTACAATTTTACTGTCAATTGGAAATTTTGGTATTTTCTCCAATAGGATTTTTACCCAATTGACATTCCCAAATAAGCTACGAACCCGATTTATTGTAAAACCAGTCAAATATCAAAAATCCTATAGATGTTCACAGGGTCACGTTTATACTTTTGGATAGATCAAAGATTCCACTTTCGATAGTTCCGTACAGGGTCCAATTGTGATGATATTTACTGTTCCATATCCATATAGATCTCGTTGTTTGATGTCCCCCCTCTCTAAATCTCGCTCCTAATTTTTTCTTTGTTTCAGGTTTTGATTATTTTTAACTATATTCAACGATAACCTTCCGCCGCCCATGAATCGGTTGATTCATACGATTGGGATGGAACCCTGCATAATTTGTGTATAGCTCGCCGAATTATTTTGTTGGTATTGGTTAAATGAAGGCTTACCACCTATCTTGCCATCATTTGATTTGTGGACCTCAGTGACTCTTGCTAAAGGCCAAAATGTTGGTGGTAAGTTTGCTTCAGATACTAGCACCACATCTCCAATCGATATGTTGGTATCCTTAGATGGTAAAATAGATTTACGTACTGCACTCGTTCCTTCGGTAAATTCTTCATTATTTGTGCTGGGGCTTCGGGCTTTGTTTGATGCAGTTTATGCAATTGCGTACTATTGATCTGGATACTATTTTGCCGTTGACAATCCAAAAACTGCGACGAACGACACTAGTGAGAAGACTTACTCCCGGATTACTGTACAGCGTGTGCGCGTCTCTCACTATAATCATTTAACGCATTTACGATTCAATGAATCATCATGCAATTCGTTGATAGGATGATAGGGTGTCTGGTATTAAATGGCACACACAAATTTTGGATCCGACCTCCTACCCTAGAGAAACCCTTATCATGAATGGATGCAAACTTATTAGGTTGCTGCGGCTGGGTAGTGTTCCGTGTTTCTGCAATTCGACTATTTCGGTTGAATACTGCGATTGTTGAATTTCTCTTAGTAAGACGTGTTCTGCATGATCGATCTCTTTGTCCGTGCCTGTTTTTAAGGTTGCCATTAAATTTTCGTATGAGTGCTAATATGCTAGTCATTTTGCTGAAGTATCTGTTCACGAAATCTGCAATAAAATTGTTCGCTACTACGAGAAATATATCCATTTTTTTGGACCGAAGTTTTGCAGTTGTCATAAGTTGAGCTGGTGCCTTCCTTGTTTGTATCGCTTTCGTCTAATTATCATCGACTAACCATTCAGACCCAAACTACCACAGCTTGCTCTTCGCTAATTATCTTTCGAAGTAACATATGCCACCAGTGCTCTCGTTTTTACATCTGAATTATTTCGCTAATTCTGTTCGCAAAGAAGGAGAAAGTTGTCCATTGCCTTGGATGTTCAGATAGCCATTCTAAAACTATTTGAGAATCTGTGAATAGAAAACATTAGTAATTTTTACAGTTAATGATTCTTCCACCGATTTGTTAAGCTCTGTTAATAACAAAGCACCCATCAACTCCAATCGAGGTAAGCTTACCTGTTTCACAGGAGCCACTCTTGACTTACACTGTGATTTGTATCCAGTAAAATCCCATCAATTTTACTTGTCTGTCTGCTTGTATCCATCTGGGAATGCGAATAATGTAGGATTCACATAAACCAACCTTGCTATTCATCCATGCCTTTAGAATATCTGCGGGAAGCTCGCTACCCCAACTCAGGCACCCAGAGCATCTGGAACAAAATCTTCATCTTTATTATTATCGGGGACAACCAGCCAAGCGGGTCGTATATTCGGCTAGTGTCCGATCATAAGATGCGCTTACTATGTAGCTTATGAGCTGGAGTTACAACCTTGATCTGGAAAACGTCCTCACATGGGTTCCATTGAAGGCCTAACACCTTTGATGAAACTATTGGTTCTCCGATATGTTTGACATCTTTCTCCGTTGTGTTGTGTATGAACGATCGTAGTTCGAGATTGTTCGTGAGAAATTTTCGTAGTTTGAACAAATGACTTGACGACCCTAAAGTGCCGGTTATTTGCTCTACTAAATTTTGGTAGATTGAATTGAACTCGCTCTGGTCATTATATCATTCACATGCATGTCTTGGGGTATGGCTTCTGCTGCTTCTGGCTGAGATGATTGAAGTTGTGTACCAATTGCCTTTAAGATACGGGTTGCACCATAAAACGTTTATACACCATAAAATATTTTGGTATTTTCGATTATTTGGCGGAACCCACACCTTCGTTCGAATTGTCTCTTCATTGATTTGAGGCGATTCATAGCAGCATTATAACTTGTCTCAAGCATGCTACCCGGTTACTTGAATGGCACAGTAAATCTATTATCTCTTGCTTAGTTGTTGCTACGAATAACTCCTCGCATTTTTGTTCTTCTTGTGTTTGTTTTAGGCATTTTGGAACTTCTTCTATTTCCCGAAACCTATACGGTGAGATTTATCGAAAAAAAATTTACTTGGTTATTAAGATGGCATTCCACTAATTCCAATTTTGTCAGCCAATCCAACCGAAAATTGTTTTGAGCGCTCGTACTCGTAGACCACGTGGTAACTCTAAAGTTTACTTTTGCATTGACTTAAAAAATATATCTACGCTCAGAAGAACATCAATGCGGCCATGCTTGTTATAAGTTGTATCAGCCAATGGCACTCCCGTCAGCATTCGTAGTTCTGCCCTTGCTAATGTAAATTCGTTGAATGTGCCCGATACATTAGGTATGATGAATGCGTAAGTCATCAATGTAGCTGTATTGTCATTAGCTGCTATAGTCAAATGAATTAAACCTTTGGTGGTTCCCACTCCAACTTCACCTGAACGATGCTTGTGATGCCGAGTCCATAGTATTGCTCGACAAATCTACTACTCACCATTGCCATCCCTTATTTTTATGAGTGCTGTTGATAGTATTCTTCCTGACGTTGCCTGGATTGTAACGTGAGTCTGAACATCGGCTTGATTTGGATCTTCTAATAATCGTCAAAATACTTGCTACACTATGGCCGATTCTAGGATTCACAGAGATATTACCAAGTTTGGGTATATGTCATTTAACGGTGAGTGAATTAAGCTGTCCAAGGTTCAAGTTAACCACCAGTTTGGACACAAGTTTTAAAGCTGGAAATTTTTGAAAAATTTAAATATTAGTCATAGTGCCTGGTACGTTATGGCCTCAATATAGTAATTCTTTGCATAAAAATCACCGTCTATAATAAAATTTGGTCCTTGTGATTTTTAAAGTTGACGGTTGTCTTCTTTTTCAACTGGTTGCATGGGAGACAGTAAATAGAGGAGGTACTGGGATCCCTATTGTCGATTGTTCCAACTTTTACCGTTTTAACTTGCATAATTTCATGTAGATCCACATCTGGTATTCCCTCCTGGATGAATAGCATGGAAGCATTCATAGTCACGCATTCTCATAAATTAAGTTTCTGAACATGCAGTGGTAATCCATTCGCTCTGCAAATTAAAATCCTAAGTGTTTACCAGATTTATTTTATCCAGCTAGAAATTAATGCCTTCAGAGATCTTTTGATCAAATTACTTCTAAGTTTAACCGCGAGATAGTCAACCGGCCTCGATCAAAGCAACGACCAACAGAAGCACTAGCCGTTTTCGATCTTGAACTAGATTACGTTAGCACAGTGGTAATTGGCTTTGTTGGTGTCATGAAACATTTATAGAACGAGCCAGAAAATCTTAAGGTTGCACATTTCGGAAATATGATCTCTCACAAACTAAATCGTCCGAAAGTAGAAGCGACGAGCAATGGGACGTTCAACAATCGTCAACTTACGGTTTTTAATTGACACTGGGTAGATATTTCAGTCGTTCCAAAACTGTATTTCAATAATCTAGACAAAGATTATGAAAACCGCTTAACCGCAGCTAACGGTTCCATAATTTGATCTACGGAACGCGATTACTAGGCTTGGATTTTGACTTGCGTCCCTCCTTTCGGCATCCATTTATCGTAGCTTCGATTACCAGGCCATTAATCTGCCCGGATTTTTTGGTAAAATTCGGTTTGTTTTTCGATTTAAAATATAAACGACATCTTTTCAATGAACCGAGGTGGGAAAAATACAAAGTTCAAATGAGTGAAGGTATTTAACATCGAGTGCAGACAGCCAGCGATAACACGAGCATATCAGGATTGAGGACAAGTGTTTATCAATTGTCAACAGAACTCTCATTCACAGGAATGGAAAAAGTTCTGCAAACATGTAAACTCGATGCAATCAATCGGACGCTTCAAGATTTACTAGGTAATACAGAGCCATTCGGAGGTGCACTCATTCTGCTGGCTGGTAATTTTCGTCAGACTCTACCTGCAGTTATACTACGTTCCACCCCAGCCGATGAACTAAACGCATGTCTGAAATCATCTGTTCTTTGGCAAAATGTTCAGAAAATTATATTGACCATCAACGTGCGTGTCCAATTGCAACAAGACGAATCCGCTGCTCGATTTGCCAGGCAACTTTTAGGTCTTGGAAACGAGAAAATGCTAATTGACGACACCACAAATTGCATTATCATTCCACCAGATTTTTGTAACTTTACACAAACAATTGACGAATGGATTAACAGCGTATTTCCAAGCATTAATTGCAATTACAAAAATTACCAATGGCTAAGCGAACGTGCATTATTTAACACAGCCATTCAAAATCAAATATCTGACAATTCTACAACGTATAAGTCAGTTGATTGCGTCAGGAATAGAGAAGAAGTTGTCAATTATGCGGTCGAATTAATGAATTCACTTGATTTGTCAGGATTATCACCACACGAATTGATATTGATAATTGGTCACCCATCATTATGCTTCGAAATATCGATCCGCCACGACTGTGCCATGGCACCAGGCTTGCAGCCAAATAATTGATGAATAACATTATCGAATCAACAATATTGAATGGCAAATTCAAAGGAGAACGAGCCTTATTACCGCAAATGTCCATTGCTACCGACGAGATTGCATTTTCAAATGCGACTCGCATTTGCAATAACCATATTTATGTATGTTGTTTGCCCAAGAGCATTACTTAAAAAGATTCATTTAGTTCAACTCGATGCAGCCCACGCTGGGTATCGGCTATATGTTGCATATGTAAATACCCTTGCTACAAAAAGGCGTTGGAGCGCACGCCGAGTATCAACTAGTCTCCTATAAAAATACGTTGTGTAGAATTTTAGCCATCGTTGTGCACAATTAAAATCATGATTGTCTACATTACAGTATACTAGCTGAAGTATCCGGCTTTGTCCGGGTTAAATTTGAAATGCTGAATTTCAACAGGTGTTTTTTTATTTTCCTACTTTATTTGTTGGTTTTACCGCAATGCTTGTTTGTAAACTACATTTTTTGATTTTCCTCCCGCGGAGCTAAAACATACAAATTTGTTGAAGTCCGTAGTCCCAAGGACTTTCTAAATTCACGCCTGCAAACCTATGGGATTGTTCTTGGCTAACTGGGAACTGGAATCGTTTGAAACTGAATGGCAGGTCGGTTGGTATCAATCGTATGCGAGGTATGAGTACGTCCTCCTCTTTTGCAATCCCTGTCAATACAGTGGCTTCGATGACATTTAGCAAACGACTTTTGACACAGAGCCGTGTTCCATTGCATAGTTTTGGCGGGTCCTGATTCCGCAGAAGCATTATTGATCCTTTCTAAAATTTCTAGATTTGAGAAGGCATTCCAGGTGGCTCCAGCATGTTCAGAAATTCCAGCGGGTAATTAACGGCATCATCGGTATCCACTACAGAATCAAATGACTTGTATGTGGTAGCAGTGCCTGGTATTTTGCTCTGTATCTGTTCGTTAATTTGATTCACGCTTTCACTTTTGGGTGCAAGGGTGACTTTCTTGCATATCAAATCATGCTTTTTGAAGTATTTGTCAATGTTTGTCAGTGTATCAATCGGGAAAGTGCCCATTTGTAGCAGTTTCACTGCGAATTGCTGTGCATCTGTTTCTTGCTGAGTGTGAATGCGAATATTTGTTGACAAATGGAGTTTCTGTACTTTTGTATACAGAGCTGAAGCTTTCAGGTAGGCGTTAAGCTCATCAGCAGGTGTTGACCGCGTAATTATGGTCTCCCATCAGTTCACTACTCCCTTTTAGGTCTTGTAATGTACGATTAAGAGCTTCCAATGATTTTATGTGAGCCTTCGTGCACTCGTGCTATACGATGAGTTTGCACAATTTTAACACTTGAGATTGACCAGAACTCTTGCTAATATATTGCTAGGGATAGGGTTCTCATTTTCTGTAGCAATATTGAAAGGTAACTCAGTAGCAAGTGCCACTTCCTACCTCATACGTATCTCAGCCAGTATGAGATTTATAAGGAATGTTTTGCCTGTGCCGCGAGGTGCGTTTAAGAAAAATAAGTTGCCGCTCGATGTTCTTACGCATTCCATGATCGTATCGTAAACTTTTGTCTGATCGTCCACCAAAAGTGGCTTGTTCATTTGAACGTAGTGCGCTAGCTCTTCAACGTTGTAATTGCGCTCCCTCATGACTTCGCTGTGAAGAATGCCGGAGCAACTTCTATTTGGAGCTTGCACTCCTAGCCGATGCCGTGTCTTACCGTTCATCGATATGCACTTGTCTTCTAAAAGAATTAATGCCTCATTACATATTTGTGGTAAAAAGTTCAAGTTCGGATCAGCGTGGTTTCTACGGGCATCAAGAAGTACATCTTCGCTCATGGTCTTCTTATATTTTTCCCATAGGCTATTCGGATTTGATGGATTGCATGTTGTTAACATAATGGCGAAGAGGTTTCTAATTTGCACTTTTGGCATGATTCTCTGAATGTTTCGCAAACTTCGCCATCAACCGTTCCCAAAGCCAGGAAAGGTGTCGGTCCTCGAAGCACCGTTCTCAGAAAATAATACTCGCCATTGTTGGGGTGGACGGTGTATATCCGGCCTAACGCATCGCTTGCGACAACACCTTGTCCAGGAACCGGCACGCCTTGTTTCCGTTTGCAAAATAGTTTCTTCGAAGCATTCCAAGTATAATATTTTGGAACTTCTGGATACGTCAACGTCCTCGCAAAGGGGTATTGTTGACAAAGTTGAAAAACTTTGAAGGATTTGGCCGAATTCCAGTCTGAACGTTGATATGAGCTTGGAACATCTTCGAAAGCAACTGTAAGTATGGTATCACCCACTTGTTTTTACTTCAATTTCTTGTGGCCGTAAACCCTCCATGGTGCGGTCCTCGTCTCTTATACTGAGGATAAACATAGTTGCCAGTCTGAGTTTCGTGAATCAAGTCTCTTGGCTATTTTTTCGTGTATTTCCGGTCCTTCATGCATGGTGCGTTCGGATTGCGCTGTCCGCACGGCCCGTGAATCATATTCCTCTCGATCACCTCATACAGGATGAGGTCTTGCTCTGCATTGGGACACTCAGCGGAGATACCACTGACAATTTGTGTTGAACGGATTTTGTTATTTAATCACAGAAGTATATGAGCATGTGGCAGTCATCTCTTTTGCCACTCGACGGAGTACATCCAACAGTGAGCCTCTCCAAATAAGTTGTGCTTTTTCTTCGTAAAAACGTCAAAGCTCTTCTTTAATCTCAGACCAAGTGGGATTGCAAGTGAATGTTATAAAGAAATCCGGACGCCCATAAGCTCCAACATATATCATGGCATCTTGGGCATATTCCTACATATGTTTCGGACTCCCTGTAAAAGTGGAAAGTAAAATTACCAATTTGCCAATATCAGCTACATTCCAATCGTTGGCCACGGGATCTTGCAAATAGGTGTATACATCCGCGCGAAGCTTAGTCTGATTCGGCCGAAAATACTGAGACTTGTTTGTTGATTGGTTGGCCTGTAGCAAAGTTGGCTTGCATGGCGTTGAAATGGTAACCATCCTCACCTCGCCATCACATCAATACCCATTGCAGGGCGTCGTAGGATCGATGTGTCTCAGAGATTTGTTGCAGCGCTTCACCACGTCGCTGAATAATAATATCCCGTCTGTTGAATTGGTCGCCTACCATAACAATAGCCACTTCATTAATTTGAGGGGCATTGAAGCGACGTTCATGCTCTCTAGCCGGTTTTCTGTCAGCACGCATGACGATTTTATATTCATCCTTCGGCAATTTCTCCAGGGCGGTTGTGAATGAATGTATTAACCAGTTGATTATGGACATGTAGAAGACCTTGAAGATGTTCAACAATATTATGTTTTGTGCCGAGAATAATCTGACAGCTTTGATCTGCTTGATCTTGTTCCAGTGAGCTTATTTGATTGGCCCTGGATTTTGAAAAAATTGACCCTGGATTTTGAATGTGAGCATGAAACCTGGTGTATCAACAATAGACCTTGCTCCGAATGATGTCCTCTGAAAAGAGGAGATGCATTTTCGGATATGTTGTAGAAAATATCTCGACTCCGCTGTCGTGGTCATATATGGCAGGATTTCATCAGGCGAGAAATTTAGTAGTGGAAGCCTCACCTTGCAGAATATTCTGGGGGGTTTCAGGGGATATATTAATAAAATTATATTAAACCTTCATTTTGTGCCAAATTTTGTTTTGATTGTGGAACCCAAAACATGTTGGCACAAAC
The DNA here is from genome assembly GCA_963691935.1 of Nephrotoma guestfalica. Taxonomy (NCBI): domain Eukaryota; kingdom Metazoa; phylum Arthropoda; class Insecta; order Diptera; family Tipulidae; genus Nephrotoma; species Nephrotoma guestfalica. The sequence goes on along the minus strand of OY829915.1, from coordinate 235,872,176 downwards.
AGAGGGAAAGCGATAAAATGCCTATCGTAGTTTTCGTTTTTTTATATTCTATTTTATAGAATAAAAAGAGTCCTACGAGCGCTGTTACTATAATAAGGTTGGAGTGGTATTTTATAACAAATTTTTTTTTTAAACAATTTTATAGAAAACTCCAGAGAAATTAATTAATCGATCAAATGTTTGGGATATTTTTCTATAAAAAATTGTAAATATAAAACTCAATTAATTACGAAAAGCTCAAATAATTTATGTATTCCCAATAATTCAAAAAACTTTTTAAATTCAATATTTAAGTTTAAGAACATCGTTAAATACACACTTTATTCACCCCCCATTAACTTAGGATTTTTTTTTATTATAATTTCCATTCCCCAAACCACTCGAAACCCCATAAAATAATAACACTTAAAAAATTGAAAAATTCAAAATTAATAAAATTTCATCTCTCGAAATTATTATTGGATTTTTATTTTTCTACTTTCGTTCGTTTTAATCTTTTCTGTTGCTGCTGCTGCTGTTGCTCGGGCTTAAGCAGCTAATAATGATTTTTCACAAAATTAAGGTCTAGAGTGTACATCAACCAAACAAAAATTTATAACTTTTAAAATAAATAATAAAAATCGAGAAAATAATTGTTTAAATAATAATAATAATATATTTTGGCTGTAGATTTCAGCCTTTTCAGAAACTTTCGATATGAAAACGTAAAATCGGAAACTCTACTTCAAACAGTCTTGCTCATGAATAATACTTATATCATTATAAATTTTATTCGTTTCTTATTTACCAGAAAATAAACCTTCAGGGTAATTGAAAATAAATTGAATTAAATTTTGTTTTCCAAAATTGTATTTCTTCCAAATGTTGCTCTTTCACTCTACGTACGTTATCACAAACAAAATCATACAACAGAATTTTATTTTACATATCCAAAAAATTTCAATCAAAAACTTAAGAATACGATAAAATCCGGTTACATCATGGATAGTTGGGTTCTCAGTGCATATGTAAGCCAAACTTATAACTTTTGTACCAACTATATATTGCAAATTATGTTCCGTCTTCCATATGAGTTTTGTATTAAAAATTCATAAAAACTTTTTTGTATAGAATATTAAATTTTCATAAACCGGGTGTATCTTAAAATGCCTGCTTTCGATTTGCGTGATAGATACGTGATACTTGCGTGATTTTTATTACTCATTATGATGACGGGTACACGTATGTGAAGTCCCGAAAAACACGTTTTAATAGAAATATTTGCGTCCTCGCTTAATTAAAAAAAGCCTTTCCGCCCGAAAAATAATACAAAATATCATAAAATTAAAATTCATTCCGAAAAATATATATAAAATTTTGCTCCGGATCTCAGAAGCTTGATCTTCTAATTTTCTAACTAAGTACCTAGTGGTATATTAATAAAAATTCAATAATTGCTATAATAAACTCCAAAATTATAAAACCTTCATGTTTTTATAGGCCTATAGATATCACAAATGCGGCATTGGAACTAGCAGTAAAACGCATCCGCAAGGCCATTACCATACGATGGGGATAAGGGTCATATACAAGCTATTTGCAACCATCTATAAAAACGCCTTTAACATATAGTTGTGTTTCTCTGCTAAATCCATTAAAAGGCCTTTCAGCACGAACAATTAAAAAAATATGGAGAAAATCAAATTCCATACCGAAAAAATTAAAACAATCTCACACACACAAAACAAATTTTACGCTTGTAATCTATTACAAGAGATCCACCACACAACTGATATAACTGTATATGTCGAATTAATGTACTGACCATCAGCATCAAGCACCCAAATACTCATTGCCTTGCAGTGGGGATAAGAGTTATATTCGCTTCTGTTAGATTAGGTATCGGAATTATGCTCATATGTCACCATAAATTTCTCCGTTCTCGGAGGTTGGCAGATATAACTGTATATGGCCTTTAAATGTGTAAAAATATTTACTTAGTTTATATATTTCCTAATTCCTCTTTCCGTCCTACATCCATGTTCTTATTTAGGCAATAAGAAATAATCGGATCCGTCCTTACGCAGTTATGCCAAATCGAAGACGTGCGGTTATAGGTCCGATTTACGTTACCATCTGGCCCATGAGTTTTGCACGCCTATAGGGGGATTGTACTTGTGTTCTTTTTTATCACAGATCGTAATCTGTTGATGAAAATTTCCTTTTGAATACTGCCCCTATCGGGATTCGAACTCGATACCTCCCGATGCCAAAGCTTTAACCACTGTGCCGTTTGCTCGGTATGACGTAAAATTGTTTTTACCGAAACTCGTCATTTCTGGTAAACTTTAAATGATCTGAACTAATTTTGGTTGAAATTTGATTTCCAATCTGTTTGTTTTAATCGTTTTTCAAATGCTATAAACTTTTCAAATACTTTCAGAAAACGTGAAAGCTCTTACGGAAGTGTCACTTCCGGTGGACCGGTGTTAGCGAAAAATCACAGAGATCTCTCAATTTATGGAAAAGGCTTAAGTATAATGTTACATTTCGATCAATCAATCCGTGTGGGCTAGGGACCGAATTTTTGATGAAAGGCAGTTTTTGACGTCTCTTAAGCCAGCAGAACCCATACAGCAGAACATTACAAAATAGTATGAATAATTATAAGCTAATAATAGGCTAATTAATTACTCTATTAAAAAATTTTGGGTTCCACCCCTTCCAACTAAAACGATGGGTTCTGCTAGCTTTAGAAAAAGTTAGCAGAACCCATATCAAAAAATGATTTAAAAACAGTTGGAAAATTAAAGATTAATTTTAGGATAATTAAATGCCCTATTTAAATTTTTTATTCTGTTCCTCTTCTAGAATATCATAAGGCTTTATCACTTCAAAGCTAGCAGAACCAAAATCGAAATTAGAACTCAAAACAAGATCAGTTAACAAACGAATAGTTTTAGGCTCATAATGGTCCAATCAAATGTCCCATTAAACAATTTTGGGCTCCACTCCTTTTTGACCAAACTTCAAGTCATTTAATCTAATGCTAGCAGAACCCAAATCGAAAATCGGACCAACAACGAAATTAGTACCAAAACAAGATCATTTAACATACAAATAAATTTAGGGCAATTATGCCCTAAGCAAATGCTTCATTAAAAAATTTGGGCTCTACTCGTGCTTGACTAAACTGCAGGTCATTTAATCTAAAGCTACCAGAACCCAAATAGAAAATCGGACCAAAACCGAAATTAGAACCCAAAACTAGATCAATTGACATAGAAATAATTGTAGGCTCATAATGGCTTAATCAAATGCCCCATTAAACAATTTTGGGCTACACTCCTTTTTGACCTAACTTCAGGCCATTTAATCTAAAGCTAGCAGAACCCAAATCGAAAATCTGACCAAAAACCGAAATTAGAACCCAAAACAAGATCAACTGACATACCAACTATTTTAGGCTCATTATGACCTAATTAACTGGCCCATTAAAATTTTTTGGGCTCTTCTCGTTCTTGACCAAACTTGAGGTCATTTAATCTAAAGCTAGCAGAACACAAATCGAAAATCGGACCAAAACCGAAATTAGAACCCAAAACAAGATCAATTGACATAAAAATAATTTTAGGCTCATTATGGCCTAATTAAATGTCCCATTAAAATTTTTTGGGCTCTTCTCGTTCTTTATTAGACATCAGGCCATTTAATCTAAAGCTAGCAGAACCCAAATCGAAAATCGGACTACAACCGAAATTAGAACCCAAAACAAGATCAACTGACAGACAAATCATTTTAGGCTCATAATGGCCTCATTAAATATCCCATTAAAAAATTTAGGCTCTTGTCGTTCTTGACCAAACTTCAGGTCATTTAATCTAAAGCTAGCAGAACCCAAATAGAAAATCGGACCATAACTGAAATTAGAACCCAAAACAAGATCAATTGACATACAAATAATTTTACGTTCATTATGGCCTCATTAAATGTCCCATTAAAAAAATTTAGGCTCTTGTCGTTCTTGACCAAACTTCAGGTCATTTAATCTAAAGCTAGCAGAGCCCAAATTTAAAATCGAACCTAAACTGAAATTAGAACCCAAAACAAGATCAATTGATTTTTCAACAAGATTTTTTTAATGAGGTATTTGATTAGACCATAATGAGCCTAAAATTTAAAAAACAAACGCGTATCGCTTGCATATCAACATCGCTTCATTTCAGCCGTACGATCGCTGTTGGCAATATGACTTTAGGTGGCATCACAACCTGGTAATTATTTGATGAACTGGAGGGATTTGGTTCAATGGGTAATTTTACTACTGACGAACTATTTTTTACGTCTTCTGGGCGAGGCGCAACTTCTTCTCTGTGAAGCAAGGTATGATGCCTACGTCGACAACGATGACATCTGGCTTTAGACCTACATGTATGTATGCTATGGTTGTAGTTGAAGCAATTAAAACATCGTCTTTCGCTTTTTATCACTTTTTCTCGCTTGGTACAGAAAACGCCTTAAAGGTCTCATAATCGAAGAGTTTGTGATCATTGCTTTTATACAGAGGACATGATAATGGCGTGATATTGCTGTTCGCTGTTGTGGCGAAGGTACTAGATTTAACTGATTTCGTCGTGGGAGTTTTACACGTTTTTTTTGCTGAATATGCTGTCACAGACTACCAAAAATTCGAAGAATTCTGCTAATGTAGGAAAACCCTTGTTTTCTATATCCTGCTGCGACCATAATCGTTTCCAAATCGCGTTTGTTTAAGAGAATATATATAAGCCACGGATCGCGCTGTTCCGCCTTTGTCCCCAAACATTTGAGCCCACGAAGTGCTTCGCCCGACGTGTCAAGTAGCGATCGAATAGTTGCTGCTGTTGGCATACTGATAGATGGCTGCTTTAAAAATGCTTCAATATGTGACGTGATAGTATGACGTTTTTTGTCGCTTCATTGTAGTTGGCTTCAGTTACATTGGGTGTTGCGAAGAAACCGCTCTGCATCACCTCTAAGAAAACTTTTCAGATACTGGAACTTCTGAGATGAGGTTAGATATTCTTTCTCGTGTATCGTCAATGAAAATAGATCAAAAAATGTTTGCCGTTCTTTTTATTCCCCACTAAAGATAGGAATATTGATTTTCGGCAGCTTGACGTCAGCGTTACTGTTTTGGGACAAGTTTACAGTATCATTGTGCATGTGGTGCGATAATCCTTCTGCTACGCTTTTTTTCGAATCCATGAATTGAGCCCTGAAAGCACAGTATAACAATTGTCTTCAAAGGGTCCAAGGTCAGATTCCTCAGGTGGATCGCAGCGAATAATTTTCTCTTCGAGTATCAGAAATTGATCGAAGATTTCCTGTGGTCGCTTTGCCCTTGTTCTCAACTGATCGATATCTTGAACATTATCGATTCTTAGCTCGCTCACAAAATTTAGCAATTTGGTCATGCTATCTGATTAGCACCTAGTTTCTTTAAAATATCTAGTTCGCTCATCGTTGTTGCCTATAAATCACTCAGTATTTGATAAAAACGCACTTCGACACAAGATATCTCTTAATGAAGATGAACACAAGACCCAATAGACTTTTTTGATAAATATTAAATTCGCGATATGTGTCTTAATTTCAATAGCATTAAATATATATGGCTCGCTATTAAAAATATGATGTGTCCACTTAACTGAATTAGCGTGCTCCACCGCATGGCTTTTTGTTCTAAAGGGTGTTTTTTTAAGAGGTTGCCGATTTTTTTTTTGAATAAAACACATATAAAATTATGAAATGACCAAAATTTTTTTTTATTTGGTAGATAATTTTTTGGCATTTAACATTTAAACACAATTTCTGGCATATGGCTACCACGACTATTTTTCACAAATGTCATTCTGGAGGTCCAATTTTCCAGCACTTTTTCAAGCATTTGAGGGCGTATGTCAGCAATGACACGTTGAATATTGGTTTCCAAAGCGTCAATCGATTGAGGTTTATCCACATAAACCAATGACTTCACGTATCCCCACAAAAAGTAATCGAGTGGCGTCAAATCGCACGAACGCGGAGGCCAATTCACCGGACCATTTCTCGAAATAATGTTGTCGTTGAAAGTTTCTTTCAATAAGTCGATTGTTTCACGTGCTGTATGGCAAGTGGCACCATCTTGTTGAAACCACATTTCATTCATATCCATATCTTCAAGATTTGACAACAAAAACTCATTTAACATGGTTCTGTATCGATTTCCATTCACGGTAACGCGTCGTCCTTCCTCATTTTTAAAGAAATATGGACCGATGATCCCACCAGCCCATAGACCGCACCAAACAGTACATTTATCAGGATGCATTGGTAATTCTAGAACGGCGTGTGGATTATCTTTGCTCCAAATGCGACAATTTTGTTTGTTGACGTATCCATTTAACCAAAAATGCGCCTCATCACTGAAGAGAATTTTACGGTAAAAAAATGGATCTTCGTTCAATTGATTTAACGACCAATCACTGAATTCACGGCGCAAACGATGGTCGTGTGGCTTTAATTCTTGCACCAATTGAATTTTGTATGGCACCAAACCCAAATCTTTACGTAAAATTTTCCATAAAGTCGATGGACAAAGTCCAATTTGCTGAGCACGACGACGAATCGATAAATTGTCGTTTTCTTCGACACTGGCCTCAACGACAGCAATATTTTCTTCTGTACGAACTCTTCTCATTCTTGTCGGTGGCTTGGCATCCAAAAGAGTGAATGTAGACCGAAATTTGGTAATTACGTTCTTTATGGTGGTCTCTGACGGACGATTATGTGCACCATAAAATTCACGAAGTGCTCTATAAACATTTTTAATTGAACACTGATTTTGAAAATAAATTTCCACGATTTGAAAACGTTGTTCTGGAGTTAACCTATTCATAATGATTTGCCAAACAATACTGAGTAGAAATGCCACTTTGAGCTGTCAAAACAACTGTCATAAAATAAAACGACATCTATCGGAAAAACAAACCTCCTAAAAAAACACCCGTTAGAATGCGGTTCTCGTTATATGCTGAATTTGCCGGTAACAATGACTCGACAATGTGAATTTGGCAACTGTGTTGACTGACTATAAATTTACAATATTTATCTGAAAAGCTTAATGTTATGCTATAATAATTTAGAACAAAAACATGTAAGTATAACAATTTTAAGTTATAATCACTGTATAAAGATGGCACTAGTTATAATTAAAAATATTAAATACAAATGTCAATAATTTGCCATTAGTTTTGATTTGGTAAGCAATTTTTCTTCTTTGCACAATAATTTCTTTAAATTAATTGATGATAGATGGCATAATCAACACAATTAAGCTAAGTATAATTAGATTACATACATTTCTAGTACAACAATAATAATAAATGATTTTTAATTAAAGATACACACAACGATAAAGTTGGACATCCAGCTGGAGTATTTGGTTTGTATTTTCTTCCTTCTTTTTGTCAATAAATACAGTATACAAACCAATTAGTGTTTTATTTTTAAACTTGCAGATATATTTAATCGGTATATATACGCTACCGAACCACTCACTAAAATTAATGATATAAGCTAAGTTTCTAAATAACCATATTAGGGTTATGTATGTGAAGTTGGCCCAAATGTCAGCCCAAAAAAACGCGCTGGCAACAAGAAAACTATAATTTCTGTCACGTATGAACTGTCAGCCCAAAAAAATCGTATATCACGACATTTTATTGATGTCAGCCCAAAAAACAAAATTTTTTTCATTATAGATTTTTAAAGTTAGCCCAAATTTTTTTTTATCTTGACAGTTATGTCGAACACGCTCAGCACAAAACTCAAATTTTCATACTTAATGGAACGTTTGTGAAGTTGGCCCAAAATACTGGCCCAAAAAATTATAATTTTTATCGCTGGCAATACCGCCATCTTTTTTGAAAACTATCATGACAGAAAACTGTAAAAACATGGAGTTTCACATAAATTCGAAGATTAAAAATAAATTTGAATAATAATATTTCTAATAATTTTTTAATTAACGATTTTTCATCTTTACTAAAAATATTTGTTCGTTAATACTTGATTATTAACGTTTAGTTTTACGATATGCTGCGACAAACTAACTAAAAATACTGAAGGTTAAATCTAAAAATTTTAAGATTTTGAAAATGATATTTAACATGATAAACTGATATCAATGTTTCAAACATAATATTTAGTGGAAGTTGAGATTTTCGGTGTTGGTCATCGATCTCACTATGGTTTTTGGACATATCTGGTTCTAGCCTGTACGTGTAAGAAATTTCAGGAGGTTGTGATGGGGCTCTCATACCGAGAATGGCCTATATTCAGCCGCTTTACGAACATCCATTACAGTTAGTGGAAGTTGAGATTTTCGGTGTTGGTCATCGGTCTCACTATGATTTTTGGACATATCTGGTTCTAGCCTGTACGTGTAAGAAATTTCAGGAGGTTGTGATGGGGCTCTCATACCGAGAATGGCCTATATTCAGCCGCTTTACGAACATCCATTATAGTTAGTGGAAGTTGAGATTTTCGGTGTTGGTCATCGGTCTCACTATGATTTTTGGACATATCTGGTTCTAGCCTTTACGTGTAAGAAATTTCAGGAGGTTGTGATGGGGCTCTCATACCGAGAATGGCCTATATTCAGCCGCTTTACGAACATCCATTATAGTTAGTGGAAGTTGAGATTTTCGGTGTTGGTCATCGGTCTCACTATGATTTTTGGACATATCTGGTTCTAGCCTGTACGTGTAAGAAATTTCAGGAGGTTGTGATGGGGCTCTCATACCGAGAATGGTCTATATTCAGCCGCTTTACGAACATCCATTATAGTTAGTGGAAGTTGAGATTTTCGGTGTTGGTCATCGGTCTCACTATGGTTTTTGGACAGATCTGGTTCTAGCCTTTACGTGTAAGAATTTTCAGAAGGTTGTGATGGGGCTCTCATACCGAGAATGGCCTATATTCAGCCGCTTTACGAACATCCATTATAGTTAGTGGAAGTTGAGATTTTCGATGTTGGTCATCGGTCTCACTATATATTTTAATGCAACCAACTTCAGAGCCGAGTTTCTACTGCACACCTAATATATTAATTTTTTTTTTAGATTTTTTGTTATATAATTTTTTTGGGTTTTTTTGTTTTTTTTAATTTTTTTTGGTTTTGTTTTTTTTATTTTTTTTTGTTTTTGTTTTTTTTAATTTTTTTTTTTTTTTTATTTTAATTTAATTCAAGTAATAAAATGCTTAATTCATTGTATATAAAATTAAATGAGGTTTGACTTTGTGATTATCACTTCTAATTTTAATAATGGTGGTTTTCATGTCATCGAATTGATCCCAGTAATTCTCTTTTTTACAGTAGGCCGTATAGTGTTTCTGTACAGCATTGTAATTTACGATGGAATTTAATTCAAACTTTTGTTGTCCCAATAACAGTGTTACTGGAATGTCTTTTAATGCTACCATCGGCTGATTGTGACTATTTAGGTATTCAGTATTTAGGACGACAAAGGGTTTCAGATTAATTTTTTGAGCCACCAATGTTTGATTACAACACTTCTTTGGCGGGACTGAAATGATGCAATCTGCTAAATTTTGAATTCCCAGTTCCTCTAGTAGTTCAACATTTATTTGAATATATGGCCGATTCTCGGTTGATTGTTTTGAACAGCTGGAACAATAAAATTCTGCTGTGAGACTAGGTTCTCTCTTTAAGATAAAATCTGACACGAGCGTTATGTTAGATTCGCAATTTATAGAGAGTCCGAAATCATATCTTAATTCTTTTTTGTTGTCAAACAATGCGTCGTGTCTTAATTTTTGTAAATATTTCGGGTCTTTTCCTAAACCCATGGCATTTATTAATTTATGCATTGGGTATAATTCTGTACTATAAATATTTTGTTTAATAAGACGAACGTTTAAGAGACATTGAGCAAAAGAATCGAACGCACATGTATTCTTATAAGTTGAAGTTCCGTCTATAGATCCATTCCTCAAGAACCCAATTGCAGACGGTTTCGTTTCTTCACGTTTCCGTTTTTTTGCTGGTGAAATCGATTCAGATTTGATTAGTAATTTATTTGTAATTACATATTTCTCGTCATCCGATTTTTTTTTAAAGTTGCGTATATTTCTGAAGTCAAAATTCGATTTGATGTTAATACTAACATTTTTCTTTTTCCAAATTTCCTTTTCGTTTAAGCTCTGTAATAAGGTTATTTCACTCATGTTCGAATTTAATGATAAATGTTTTAGCGATCTTTTAGGAATTTTGGATTTATATCTTTGATAGATAAATAAATTTCTTTCATTTATTTCTTTAAAAATTCTCAAGCATTTCGATGGAAGTTTGCCCAAATTCGATGCCTCACGACATCTTCTTTTTAAAATGGAAAAGTAATTCTCGACATGGCTATTGCTTAACCTACCGGTTTCAATAAGCAATTGTGACCACATAGGAAGGTAAGTAATATATTTTTTAGTAAACTTATCTAAAAATGTGGGATTGTAAAAGTTATTTACAGCACGTTTTGTTATTGTCTCATCTGCAATAAACTTATTAGAAATTTCATTAAAATCATGAAAAAATGGGCTCTGTTCGTAAATAGTCTTCGAGCTTAACTCATGAGAATTGATTGTAGTCTCATTAGTTGTATTAGAATTTTCAACATTACTCACTCCAACTTGTAAACCTTCTTTCATTATCTCATTAAAAGCATCCACCGTGTTTTTGTCAGTATATTTTGACTTTAATAAAATTACAAAATAACCAAATATGATTTTTAATTGATTATAGTTTTTAATAATAAAAAATGTCGCTTTAATTTCTTTAACATATTTATTGTGATTTGTTGAAGGCCGGAAATGATCGTCTATGTCACGTGTTATATTCTTCATTAAATGAGCGCAACAAAGATGGACCTTTACAAATTGTGAAAATTCGATATTAATCATTGTAATGTGCTGATGGCAAAGTTTTAAATATTGAATAATGTTCAAATCATTAAAACTTTTCAATTTTTTCTCCGTTAATTTGTGGATAGCTGAAATCCGTTACTACCACGTTAAATAAAGGCCATACCTTTGTTTCCTCTGTCAAAAAAATTTTAAAACTATTTAGGGCGATCAAAATGGTCTCGAAAGTATGACTAGCGCTCACAAAATTCAAAATGGGAAATGGGTCAGACGGATCATTTGAATTTGATTTCATTGGTATAATGATCGTATAATAATAAATCGTCAGCGATTCCTTGTTTGGAGGCCGAACAAGTCCTCCCGTAGCATCCATATAAGCAACTAACTCCTTCCCTTCCATTTGTTTTTTTGCCATTTTTAGCATGTCCAGCTGCATTTTACTGTATGATATGACGTAAAACGGAGTTAACGATAATCGTTGTATATATTGACTAGACTGTTTCAGTTTTTGGAACTGAATTTCTTTAAAGATATCGATGATGTCGTCCGAATCGTGATCTTGTTCTTTTAAAGCATTTGACTTTATTTTTCGTAGGACATCGACACTTTTACATTTACGAACTGTTTTGGTTTTATGTACAAAGTCAGTGTCTTCTTCTTTAAATAGAGATTCTGAAAATTTCTCCACCGATGTTTCAAGTAATTTTCTCTTTAAGTGTGTTCTTAAGAACTTGGTTACTGATTTCGTTTTCATGAAAGGGTGAACAATCTTATTTTCTGAAAATTCTACATTAAATATATTGGGTTTTACTTGATTTTTATTCGATAATTTATATTTGCGACATTTTAATTCAGTTTTTTTGTATCCATGTCCGCAATATGCTCGAAGGGAAACTGAGTTTTTATTGATAGTCGAATCTTTAATGTTTATTAAACACCCGGTTATATTTGTCAAAAGTTCAGAAAACACAAGTGTGTAAAGTGATTTGTTAAACGTCCGATTATCCGCGTCGAAAATTTTTTCCCATATTCCTTTTGGTACCTCTAGTACTTTATTTAATTGAAGATAAAGTGTTTTATTTTCTGCATGTTGCAGTTTGGGATGTATCGTGGATGAATTTAAAGAATTAAAATCTTCCAATTCATTCTGATGTTCACCGTCAATGTTTAATATTTCACAATGCTCATCAGTATCCGAAACCTCACTAGAAATTGGCGAACATATTATATTAGTCTCTGCTTCAGTTACATTTTCATTTATTGTATGAACTGATTTATCGCATATTAATTTCATAGAGGGAACATTGTGATTATTTGAATTATTGTTTATTTGGTCCAAACTAAAACACACAAGACTTGACTTATTCCCCGATTCATTTTTCTTTGGTTGGTAGTTAGGCAATTCACTAATATTCAAAGAATTGACAAATTTGGGTTTTATTTTTCTATTCCATAGATGATAAATTTTTATTCGATTTGTGTTGTTATTTTTGATTTTTAAAATTTCACATATATTTTTAAAAATAATGCAATTGGAACGCGGTATTTTGACATTTGTTAAATCACCTCCAAAGAGTATATTAATTGTATTAAATACAGTCGATTCATTTAATTTATCCAAGTTTTGCTTTGCTTGAAACGATTGTTGATTTTTCGATTTTCTATTCATTATTACACAAAATTTCTGAAATAAATTTAAAATTAAGCTGAAAAATATGCCAAATAAAAATCTTAACTTTTATCGCAGTAACCGCTAAATAATTCCAAAAAAGTGCACTAATATTTACAAAGTAACTGTATAAGTAACAAACTATAGCACACAATCCCTTAAAACAGTTAAACGGTAACAAACAGCAATACTAGTCACAAATTTTTACACACAAAAATATAAATTTGCATTCACACACGTTTTATTATAATATACGTATTAGCAATTTATAATGTTTTTACCATATTTGTGACCAATTTATCATTTTCGTAACACTAAACGCATGGACGGGTTTTCCCCGGTTTATATAAATACACATAATTTTTACAATATATATTTTATTGTTGTTCGAATAGGTATATAAAGGAATAAAATGAACGTTAGTTTTGTGAAACTACTGTAAAACTACTGTCAACTTCCACTAACTATAATGGATGTTCGTAAAGCGGCTGAATATAGGCCATTCTCGGTATGAGAGCCCCATCACAACCTCCTGAAATTTCTTACTCGTAAAGGCTAGAACCAGATATGTCCAAAAATCATAGTGAGACCGATGACCAACACCGAAAATCTCAACTTCCACTAACTATAATGGATGTTCGTAAAGCGGCTGAATATAGGCCATTCTCGGTATGAGAGCCCCATCACAACCTCCTGAAATTTCTTACACGTACAGGCTAGAACCAGATATATCCAAAAATCATAGTGAGACCGATGACCAACACCGAAAATCTCAACTTCCACTAACTATAATGGTTGTTCGTAAAGCGGCTGAATATAGGCCATTCTCGGTATGAGAGCCCCATCACAACCTCCTGAAATTTCTTACACGTACAGGCTAGAACCAGATATGTCCAAAAATCATAGTGAGACCGATGACCAACACCGAAAATCTCAACTTCCACTAACTATAATGGATGTTCGTAAAGCGGCTGAATATAGGCCATTCTCGGTATGAGAGCCCCATCACAACCTCCTGAAATTTCTTACACGTAAAGGCTAGAACCAGATATGTCCAAAAATCATAGTGAGACCGATGACCAACACCGAAAATCTCAACTTCCACTAACTATAATGGATGTTCGTAAAGCGGCTGAATATAGGCCATTCTCGGTATGAGAGCCCCATCACAACCTCCTGAAATTTCTTACACGTAAAGGCTAGAACCAGATATGTCCAAAAATCATAGTGAGACCGATGACCAACACCGAAAATCTCAACTTCCACTAACTGTAATGGATGTTCGTAAAGCGGCTGAATATAGGCCATTCTCGGTATGAGAGCCCCATCACAACCTCCTGAAATTTCTTACACGTACAGGCTAGAACCAGATATGTCCAAAAACCATAGTGAGATCGATGACCAACACCGAAAATCTCAACTTCCACTAAATATTATGTTTGAAACATTGATATCAGTTTATCATGTTAAATATCATTTTCAAAATCTTAAAATTTTTAGATTTAACCTTCAGTATTTTTAGTTAGTTTGTCGCAGCATATCGTAAAACTAAACGTTAATAATCAAGTATTAACGAACAAATATTTTTAGTAAAGATGAAAAATCGTTAATTAAAAAATTATTAGAAATATTATTATTCAAATTTATTTTTAATCTTCGAATTTATGTGAAATTCAATGTTTTTATAGTTTTCTGTCATGATAGTTTTCAAAAAAGATGGCGGTATTGCCAGCGATAAAAATTATAATTTTTTGGGCCAGTATTTTGAGCCAACTTCACAAACGTATTATGGTTCTCTTAGAAACTTTGAGAAATTATCCTTGTTGCTATGAACTATAGACCGACAGACAGATGGACACGTTACTTAACGTTTCATTTCCTTCTTTCCATATTTTCAGAAAATACTAGACGTTAAGCTTTGGATATGTGTAAAACATATTTTTGACTGTTTTATGTATAAATTATGTGTTCGTATCTACCCAAATTCATATGCACAAAATAAACTAATATTAAATATTAACAATACAAATTTATGAGATAATTCGAGCAAAAATTTTATAATACAAACATGATAGTTTTTGAATTTTTGATAACAATTGTATTTGAGTTATTTGAATTATTAAAAAACTAAAATTTTTATATGAACCAAATTCAAGAACAAATAGACTAGGGTGATTTAAGTGAACTTAATGATGGTTAGGTCTAAAATTACTAATTTACTAAAGTCCACGGGTTGTTTGGTATTTCGGTAATAAACCACTTAACCGTAGCCCCAAAATTGTAAACCAGAAACGGTTTAGTCGAAACAACCTCAAATTACCAATCATATTTCCAATTATATGTTGCGAATTTAATTAATCTTCAATGCTTTGATATCACTGCAAATACAGACACATAAGCGAATGCAAAATTTAAAACCACACACGAGTAATAAACGTTTTATTTTATGGACATACATCAATATCCCACAAATATTAGATTTGCAATTTTAGTTTGAATCAAACCGCACATATTTACAATCCAATTTAGCATTTACATACGAGCATATGCATAAAAAGCAACATTAAGCATAAATAAAAATTTAAATCGAAGAAATTAGCTTGGACAGCACCAATGAGCAAACATATTTGGCATACGAGTACGTAGCTAACATTGAACATCAAAGCAAACAAAATATGTTTGACCAATCAAAACAAAAATAAGCCATAAAAAAGCTCGAATTGATAAAAATGCCAGGACGATTTAAACAAAAAATATTCCATCCAAATATTTTATTCTGCTTCAAAAGTCAAAATAATATTATTTTTTATCGTTGGAACTGTTGTTGTTGTTGTTGTTGTTGTCAGTGATATTAATTTATTGGCATGAACGGGGGTTAAAAAAAATTGTGGTAAACAGAGCCAAAAATTTTCCATTTTCCAGATTTTTTTTTTTTTTTTTTTATATTTCCATAATATTTCATTTATTATTAATTTTCGGTTTTTGTGTTTGACTTTGGTTCTATAAATATAATATCTGTCTGTAGCTCTACACATATGTTTATTCATAATACAACACAGCACATATTAAATTGCGAGGCACAATCATCATACATCGGGATATATTTATTTTGGATGTGATTACAAAAGCTTAACATTTTAATATTTTTTTTTCGATATCTCTGTGTTACCAGTCCCCAAAAATATCGTTGGTAAATATTTTTGTTTGGGTACCAAAAATTACCAACCAATTTAAAATGCTGATGAATGGATTTGATTTAATTTGTATAACATATTAGAAATATTTTTTGTGTCTGTGTGTGTCAAAAATTTTATCGAGCTTAAAATGCGGGATTAGGATTTTTTTTTATTGTATGGGTTGCCAGTTGGGTGATAAAATGGTTTATTGGATACATTTTTAATTTTTTTTATGCTATCTGCACTTAACCCTTTGTTACTTGATTTTTTCTTTGAAACAGGTAAAAATATTTCTCGATGGTAAAATATAGAGATCTTAACACAACCTCAGATATATCTGGTGTTAGTTGGAGACAATTTCAGTTACAAAAAATTATCAGGAGCTCCTCATCCAAGGGTCGTTAGGATTTACAAGATTTTTTATTATGACCAAGTTTAATAAAAATTCTTAAACCATCTGAGCTATCCCTATAAGAGATCTTAAACTCAACCTAGTATTAGTTGGAGACAATGTCGGTTAGAAAATACATATATTCAGTTGCTCTCCATCTAGGGATGGGACATTTAATAAAATTGTATATTATGGCCAAATTTAATAAAAACTCTTAGGCAAACTGAGATAGCCCAAGAACTTAACACAACTTCAGATATTTGGGGTGTTTGTTGGAGAAGATGGCACTTAGTAATAATAATCAGGAGCGCTCTATCTCTCACCACGGCTTCATCTACAGGCATGCATCCGAACATCAAAATTCTCGATAACTTTTTCCAATAAAAGCGTATCAATAACCTCAATTTCAGCTCGAATGTTTCTGTAAGTAGTTGAATTGTTTACGGGTGGACATTACTTTTCAAATATCCTTACAAAAAATAATCAAGTGGTGAAGTCCGGGCTTCTTGGTGGCCAAGGAACATTACAATTTTTTGAAATTATGCGATCAGAAAATTTTGTTGACAATAAATGGATTGGTGTACGATTTGCGTGGTACGTCGCTCCAACTTATTGACACCAAAGGTCGTTGACACTCAATTCATTCAATTTGGGCCACAAAAAAAAAATCAATAACATGTTGCGATAACGTTCCCCATTCACTGTAAGGGCAATTTTCTGTTCGTTTACAAAGCAAAACGGCCCAATGTCGCCACAACCTTTATGAGCTCACCAAACAGTGACTCTGGAGAATGAACTTCTGCTTCGTGAATAACATGAAAATTCTCCGCTCCCCAAATTCGACAATTTTGCTTACTAATGAAGTACCCATTAAGAAGAAAAAGAGCTTCATCGCTAAAGATGATTTTTGATGAATAACCTTCATTTAAATGGTCGATTTAATCGTCGACGACGATTTAAATGGTCTGGTGGATTCAATTTTTGAGTTAATTGAATTTTGTATGGATGCGAACGAAGATCAACATGCAAACTTCGTCGTAATGTGGTTCGTGAAATGTTTAGTTCTTGTAAACGATGTATGATTCATGTGCTTGGTTCATTACGAACACTTTCACTAACAGCTGCCACTGCATTAGGAGTAAGAACTGGATGAACATGTTGATACGATCTACGACCGTCCACTGAACCAGTTTCTTTAAAACGATCAATAATTTTGCCAATTGTACGCTCAGTATAGGACGTCCATTCCGACCAAAAGTCTCACGTAATTTACGAAATGTTGCTGTTTTTGAACGATTATTTTCATAATAAATTTGGACTGTAAATACAATTGTATAATTTGTTCCCACTCCTGAATGGGGAACTCCTGGTTATTTTTCTAACTGACAGGGTCCACAACTAGCACCCCATTTACCTAAGGTTGTATTAAGATCTCTAGGGATAACTCAGCTGGCCTACGAATTTTTATTATATTTGGTTATAACACTAAATTGTATAAAATGTCCCCACCCTTGGTTGGAGAGCTTCTGATTATTTTTTATAATTGACATGCTCTTAAGCTAACACCAGATATAACGAAGGTTGTGTTAAAATTTCTAGCTACATAGTCCACAACCAACACCTCAGTTATCTAAGGTTGTGATAAGATCTCTAGGGATACCTCAGATGGTTTAAGAAATTTTATTATATTTGGTCATAATACAAAAATTCTGTAAATTGTCCCCACCCTTGGAAGGGGAGCACCTGATAATTTTTCGTAACTGAAACTGTCCCCAACTAACATCCGATATATCTGAAATTGTGTTAAGGTCTCTAGGAATATCTCAGAAAACCAAATATTTTTTATTAAATTTGGTCAGGATACAATATACTACAAATAGTCTTCATCCTTGGATGGGGAGCTACCAAATATTTCTTCTAATTGACATGGTCTCTGTCTAATGCGTCTTATATTTGAGATTGTGGTAAGATCTCTAGGGATATCACAGTTGGACTAAGAATTTTTATTATATTTGGTCGTAATACTAAATCGTATAAATTGTCCCCACCCCTAGGTATCTAGCATCTGATTATTTTACCTTACTGATATGAATTCCAACTAACACCCCATATAACTGAGGTTGCGTTAAGATCACTAGGTATATACAAAATTCTTTAATTGTCCTCACCCCTGGGTGGGGAGCCCCTGATTATTTTTCTGTCGGACATGATACAGAATTAAAAGCCGACATACTTGAGGTTGTGTTTGATCTCTAGGGATACCTCAGTTTCAGGAATTCTTAAACAATAGTTTTGTCTACTAACTGTGTACTGACTTGCTGTCTGAATATTAGTATCTTCTGTGTGGGTAATTGCAGCAGGGAAACTTTCGAATTTCAAAATGAAACTTTGCGTACCGATTAAGCTCAATTTCTGCTAATTAGTGCTCATGGGGAAAAAATTAGTGGTAGCCCAGAAGCCGAAAAACGGGGAAAGAAAATTTCAAATTTCGCCTGAAAGAAAAAATTAATAAAACCCGATTTCTAGAAAAAAACAAATAATTTAAGCCTAATTTTAAAACTTTCTAAAGGCCGCTAAACTAGGAACGCTGAATTTGTGATAATCAAGAATTGGCCCAATTCCATGGAACAACAACGACCGTTGAATGAACAATTTTCAGGCTGTTCTAGAAACGAATGAAATTGGCACTTCTGATTGCATATTCCTATTAGGTATGTGCATTGCCATCCGAAAGATATAGTGGCTGAATTTGTGCTAATTTAGGATTGGCCCAGTCCAATTGAACAACAACCACCGTTGAATGAAAAATGTAGTGGCTGATTTTGTTTTAATCCAGAATTGGTCCAATTCCATTGAACAACAACGACCGTTGAATCAACAATTTTCTGGCAAAAAAGACATGCAATCAGAAGTGCCATTGGTTTCTAGAACACTTTTTGTCAGAAAATTGTTGATTCAACGGTCGTTGTTGTTTAATGGAATTGGGCCAATTCTGGATGATAATGAACATACCTGTCAGGAATATACTATTTGGATTGCGTATGACTTTTACTTTAGAACATTTTATTTCTATTGTTTAATTTGTTGTTCAACACAAATATTATTGAACGATATACGAGTACCTTTGTATTTTTTTTAAATATATTATCTGTCAGGGGCTAGTTTGGTTTTCCTCGATTTATGAATGAAAATTTATGAAAATCATATTTCTGTGATAAGCACATATTTCATCAGTTTAGCGGTCTTTAGAAAGTTTAAAATTAGGCTTAAATTATTTCTGGTTCTGTCTAGAAATCGGGTTTTATTTTTTATGTATATGTCCGTCTTTCAGGCGAAATTTAAAATTTTCTTCTTTCGTTTTTCGGCTCTTGGACTACCACTAATTTTTTCCCGTGAACACTAATTAGCACAAATTGGACTTAATCGGTACGCGAAGTTTCATTTTGAAATTCGGAAGTTTCCCTGCTGCAGTAACCCACACGTATCTTCATCTTAGCAGCAAATGTAACAGTCTTTTTTTCAGTGTAATGTACGGTTTTGGAGCACTATAAATATATTTTTGAGTCAAATTAAACATTCATGTAATTAGTCGAAGCAAAGTGGTTTTATATTATTCAGTTAATTTGAATGGGATTTAATAATTACATCAAAGATTGTGACCGAATTGTGTGATAAATATTGTCTTCCACAAATACTAGACACTAACGTGAACAATTTTCTCTTTTTTTGAAGATGCTGCCCGAATTCTTTGATAATTTTTTTGATAATAATTTCCCGTCCTCAGTTTTAAATTAAAAATATTTATTGTAAGATTAAGATTAAGTTCTAAATTAATAAAAACACTTGAAATAATAAATCCAGTTATGTCTTTAAGTCCATTTCTTTTACATATTACACAGCTTCTAATCATAATCAATACCCTAAACAAGTACATTCGATAATTACCATCCGATTAAATTATCACTTATCTGTCAAAAATTATTATGCCTAAAGACTATAATAATTCGAGTGTCCAGTATTTTCACAATGTTGGTACTAAGAAATATTTATCACAGAATTCGGACACAGTCCATCTTAGTTCCGTCTAATCCAGATAATATCACAAACACAAACACAATTAATGAAACTGTCAAAAGATAGCATTTTCTTCACATTCGTGTGCCCTGCGACAGATGGACATTTTGTCGTCTTCAGTTCGTCTACAGCAGCAATATGTTCCTCTGTACGCACTCTACGCATACGATTTGGTGGATTGATGCCCAATAATGTAAAATTGATGCAAAATTTGGTCCCAATGGCTGAAATTGCTTGAATTAAATTATTTTATTTGTTTTCCGTAAATAAAAAAACACGTGGATGTTACTTCAATATTCTTTGAAATCTAAATTCTTTCTTTATTTTAATCTAATAAATAAATATGGTGTCTGTAATGATTGTAATAGCCTTTCTCAGGAACCAGACATCGTAGGAAGCTGAAATTTTCACCATAGATTAGGATTTTAGCGATTTGGGTTTTTATTTGAACTCGCTAGGTGGAGCTGTTTCCAAGAAATAACGGTTTTTCTGTTTCTTAGCAACGAAGCATCTTAGGAACTTCAGATTTTAACCATAGGTTTGTTTCGTTGCTATTCGGGTTTTTATTAAATTTGGACTCGATAGGTGGCGCTGTTTTCAAGATACCAGGTGCAATTGCGAAAATAAACGAAAACTTTATGAAAATATAATTTGAAATTCAAACTTCCTTGGCAAAATTGATTGAGTAGTCAGGATTTCGGATTGCA
The DNA here is from genome assembly GCA_963691935.1 of Nephrotoma guestfalica. Taxonomy (NCBI): domain Eukaryota; kingdom Metazoa; phylum Arthropoda; class Insecta; order Diptera; family Tipulidae; genus Nephrotoma; species Nephrotoma guestfalica. The sequence continues at coordinate 235,851,221 of OY829915.1, read as the reverse complement.
AATTGCTTGCTTGCTAGCCGATCGAGTATCTAAACCTACGATTAAATATAAAAGTTTACAAAAATAACAAAGCACGCGAAAACTTTGATCGCAGGACGCTTAAAAGTGCATACATTTTCAATTATTGATTGTGTTACCAACAACACGAAGTGACAGTTAAAGATAATTCCATCCTATTGCAAAATTAAATGTTTCTTTCATAAAAATGCTCCTTCAGGTAAGTTTTTTTGGACATTAACCACCCCCTTTTCTCCTTCTTATTACTTCAAAAATTCATACAATAATATCATAAAATATTTCAGGGAAAGTTGTTTTACCAATTTTAAATCCACCACCTGAACCTTTAAAATCCTTGATGACAGGAGAATCAAGTAATTCAAAGCTATTTTTGTTAAAAATAAGGAAATTTAATCAATGTTTCCAAATGACATCTTTTGGTGCAAAACAATATTAAATTACCAATATTGATTCTCTTGGTCGTAATTTTGCATCAACTTTTAAAATTCTAGGCCAATTTTATCACCACATTGGATCAATGTATGACATCGGTAATACTGTTATTCTTCCTTCATCATACATTGGCAGTCCGCGTCATATGCAAGAGTATAATCAAGACGGTATGACTTTCGTTCGTCATTACGGAACACCCGATTTATTTATAACATTCACATGCAATCCAAAATGGAACGGTATTGTAGAATTATTAAAGCAACGGTCAACAATCGCATGATCGACATGACATTATAGCACGAGTTTTAAAACAAAAGCTAAAATCCTTAATGGATCTCATTACAAAGTAGCATGTGTATGGGCGAATTGTTGCGGATGTATTCGATTGAATGGCAAAAACGAGGACTTCGTCATGCTCCAAAAGTTTCCCTAAACATTTTACTGGAATTAAAGACTATCCATTATATCGTAGAAGATAAAGTGAGAATTCTGGAAAGTCATTCACGATAAATATTCACAGAAATGAATTTGAAGTTGACAATAGATGGATTGTGGCTTATTCGCCATTTTTATCAAAAACATTTAAGGCACACATTAATGTTGAACTATGCTCATCCGTAAAATCCATAAAATAACGGGTTATCCAATTCGAGGTTGATAAAGTAGAAATCTGTATACCGACATCTGTCAAAGATAAACGTCAAGTACGCTGTCATTTATTTAGTTGACATTCTGCCATTTAAGAATATGGAGCATTTAACAATCGACCAACGCGTTAAAATTATTAAATCTTATTATAAAAATAGTGATTCTGCCGTATCCACATTTCGCGCTTTACGAGCAGATTATGGTCGTCATAATCGTCCTACAAAGCAAACCATATTGAATACAGTGAATACATTTGAACAAACTGGATCTGTTACTGATATTGTAAGGTCTGTGCATCATCGAAACATTCGCAATGCTGAAAATATCGCTTCTGTAGCTGAAAGTGTGGAAGAAGATCCAAATTTGTCAATTCCTCGTCGAGCTCAACATTTAGGCCTATCTTATGGCTCATTATGGCGCATTTTGCATCCGGATTTGCATCTTCATCCGTATAAAGTCCATTTGACACAAGAGCTAAAGCCTGCTGACCATGGACAACGAAGAACATACGCAAATTGGGTGTTGGAAAAACAGGCCGTCGATGCGGATTTTTCGAACAAAATTTTTTTCAGTGATGAAGCTCATTTTTCGCTTGGTGGATACGTTAATAAGCAAAACTGTAGAATTTGGGGCTCAGAAAATCCACAATTGATTGTAGAGAAGCCATTACACCCGGAAAAAGTCACTGTTTGGTGCGCATTGTGGTCTGGTGGTGTGATTGGGCCGTATTTTTTTTAGAACAACCATGGACGAACCGTTACCGTCAATTCTGAGCGCTATGGCCGCATGTTAACCGATTATTTTTTTACGAAAATCGAAGATTATGATCTTGACGATATGTGGTTCCAGCAGGATGGAGCAATCAGTCACGTAACACGAGCAAATCGAGATCTTTTGCAAGAGAAATTTCCTGGACGTTTGGATTTCTTTTTGTGGGGCTACGCGAAAGATCGTGTTTACGCAAACAATCATCAGCCATTACCTTACGAATATTAGTTTTCAATTCGTCAAACTCTTGACGAATTGAAAACTAATATTCGTAAGGTAATGGCCGAGATACCGCCCGAAATGTGCCGAAAAGTCATTGAAAATTACCGCAAAAGAATCAAGGCCTGTAAGAAGTCCCGTGGAGGACATTTGAATGATATCTTGTTTAACTAAAAATGGCAAGGATCAATCTGTAAAATGAAATAAAAATTACAATACATTCCGAATATTTTGTGTGTTTTTTTTAAGTTTACTTTATCAAGCTTGAATTGGATAACCTTGTATATTTGCAAATATATCAACAAAGGAACTGACATGACAGTTTTCAATATTGAGCGACAAGACAATTTAAATGACGAAATTTTAAGATATCAAACTGGAAGATATATACGAGTAAGCACCGAAAGAGATCCAGCAGTAATTCATCTAGCGATACATCTTAATGGACAACGTGTCTATTTTACAGACCAAAATATTACACCGAATTTTTCAATTCATGTCAACAATAAAATTTATTTACACGTGATTTTTTGTATTCAGAAATGCCTTCCTACTATACGTGGGATAACAAAATGGTAACTTCGAAAACGAGGTACACCTGTCGATGGACATCCTGGCATTTTTAAGTCAAATGTTTTAGACAGAACTTACATCATTCATCCAAATCAAACAGAATGTTTCTATTTACGTTTATTATTAATTAATGTTCGAGGACCTACATCATTTAATAATTTAAACCCAGTTAAAGGACACCAACATGAAACATTTCACGCATCATGTTTGGCTTTGCATTTATTAGAAGCAGATTTACATTGGGATTCCACATTAAACGAAGCCGTCATTACCTCATCTCCAAATCAAATACGCCAATTATTCGCCATTATCATTAGAAATTTGCAGTCCTTCCAATCCAAATGAACTATTGTAACGGAATTTTATTCAGTTCCGTTATCAACCCAAACATCAAATTTTAACATTCGGCATAACCTTCGAGGTGATACCTCAAATTCTACCAAAAGAAATTACCATGCCGTATTTCGCATTGTTATTGGTTGCTTATGTTACTCAGATTACTGTATATATCCATGCAGTAGGTGAATAAACGTAAACCATAATAATATAATGCAACATTATCAATTTATTTTTGCATCGATATGTCTTGAGGTAAATAGCATGAAAAAAAAAACTCTGCTATTGAAAATACCTACAATTGCACATTTCGATCGATTTATTTTTTTTTGATGTAAATAAATTTTTGCGCGTGCATTGAGTAAGCGAAAATCAATGTCACGTTGTTGTACGTTTTTGCGTTCGTACATTTTGATGAATGTACAATAATTTGTTTTCAATTTTTGGTATAAAATGTACAACGGAAAGAAAGAAGGGAGTTGCGTGCTAGACAGTCAGCCGTGCAGCTGTGTTTAGAAGAGGTAGAAAGTTCAGTTTCTTTTTGGGTAATTTCCTGATATCTAAAATAAAATGCGTTTGTTAACATGTGTAAAATTTAGTGAAATACAATAATAATTTTAAAAAAAAGTATAAATTAATCTGAAATAAATTTAATTAAGAAAATTGGATGTGTTTATTATCTCGTGATACTATACAGTGTTCATTAAGTTACATAAATAAATTGATGTAATCGGGGAATGTAATCAAATCAAGTGCCAATAAATGTGAAATATCCGAAAAATTCGTTTTGTGGGAGTGTTGCAAGTTTGATTTATGTTTGACACCAAAGAAAATTTTTGTTCATTAATTTAAAAATAAAAATAAACGTTAGTGAAATACATACATTGAAAGACTGATCCGGGAGGTAAATTAAAAGTGCGAGTTTTTTAGTCTAGTGCTTTGCAGACTAAATTTTCTTTTTTTTTTTTGGTAAGTATGATTTTAGTGCAGTAGAGATACTAACCATTCTAATCGTGGCGAGGTTCCTTAGTTGCTTCTAGCAAAGCTGAGTCTTGCTAGAAGCGAGGGCATCGAAAGTAACCCTGCCCATAGGCGGGACACCCTCTTTCTGCTGAGGACCTCCTCCACGCCATTAAACCACTAATCGTTAAGCTTCTCTATTAATATTTTTTTTGGTGCGTATTTCTTAGGGTAATTATGTTACCCTAAGAAACCAGAATTAACAACCATGGGGTAAAACACATCCGCTTGAAATGTGTAGGACCCGCCAGTTTTGGGTCCGAGGACCCCACTTTTCATTTTTTTCAACCTTTAGATGGTAAATATTAGGCCATCTTTCTCTTTCTCTTTTGTTATTGTGCGGTAATCTAGGTCCTGCATTTCGTCTAACCCCAAAAACCCACGACCACATCCCCTACAAGACTGAGCTGCGGGAATCAAAGCCGCACATGGGGTTAGTGCATGAAATGGGGACAAATTTCTTTAGCGTTAGGGTATACGGTCGTAAGACGGTAAACTTTTAGCGTTACAGTGGCGCCCAAACGGGGCCATAATTCGGCCCAAAAATTCTGGTAACAAATACCACAATAAGTCTAAGAAATTCAATTGAGGATCCCCTCACACTCTCGTCTAAATTAATATTCGACATTACTTTTTGGGTAATGTTCAAAAATTGTTAAATACTTCTAAATAAAATTTAAATCGGTTTAAAGAACAGTGTGCTTGGTTTTTATCATTGTTAGATGTAAATTTCTATCGATACGAGTATGGCAGCGGCAAGCCTGACCTAATACGTGGTGGGTCATACGCGTACCGACAGAGATTGATGATAGTTGAGCTTCTATGCTAGATCCCCGAATGGATGGTTTATCCGTGGCATGTCCCAACCCGCACTCCGGGGGATAAACCAACATTCGTGGTAGTTATAGGAGTTTAAGAATTCATCTAATGTGGTGGGAAGGCTGGAGCATGCGTTGATAACCGAACTCAAACAATAATCCAGTTGTACGGTTTTCTGTACCGTGTACAACAACCAGTGGTGCAACGGATGTTAGTAAGGGTGAAAAGGGTTTTTCCTTGAAACAATGTGCATCATCTCTTTCCTTGCCGAGTGATAAGACCGGGGGTATTAAGAGCTGCACATTTCTCAGATACTAAAACTACTTTTCCGCATCCTAAAGTAAGTTGCACGACTGTCACTAAATTTTCCTACGGTTTGATTCCACAATGGTTATAAGAAATTATTACGAGTTGTGGCAAATTTTATTATTCAAAATATGGATTTCCAACAAGCAGTGTATAGTTAGGTTATTGCGCAAATTCCACTTTGTCGTTTCATTTAAAATTTATCATCCTCCGGGATGGGGTTGCCAGTCCTCCCATTGCTAGTTGTAGGCGCGTTCAGGGTATAATGTGTTTAGCTGTCCAATCCGGTTTTCTATCAGTGAACGGATATTGATGAGGTTTCGGACATAAGCTAAACACTATTATACCACACACTGTTGAAATCCTTGGTGATAACCGGCGTGTTATCATCCCCAATAGACAGCAATAGCAGCTGTTGTTAGAGGCCTGCAAAGGTCTCATCAACATCAGTTGACTTACATGGTAACGTTTTTGTCACCCATGTAGGTGAGCTCCTCTGCTGAGTTCAGGGTAAGACTGCCAGCTGCAGAAAAGGGGACAACAAACTTGCCATGGTCTATTGGGTACCATAAATGTCATCTGTTTCCAAGTTCACCATAGCAGCGAGGATCACCTTGTATGTCAGGTTAAGACTACCGCTGCATCAAAGGGAACAAGGAAATAATTTCATCAAAATTTCAATTTCAATGCCTTTATCTTATCCTTATTTTTATCCAAGTTGGCGGAATCTATTCATTGAAGGGGGATATTACCCATGGTTGTTATTGATTTCATTTGAATTTTAAATTAATGTTTTTGATCAGTTTAGTTTAGTTTAGTTTTCTTTAGTGGAAGGTTTTGTTTTGAAAAATGAAGGTAGAACATCTAGACAGTGACGAGTTCTTAATCGAATGTGAATGTCGAAAGATCCCCGTCGTGTCTTACCATAAAGCGGCTCTCGCTTTGAAAAGAGAATTGGTGGAAGAACAGGTGAACCTTAAGGGGAATAATCTTGTTGTACATGAAACTGCAGTCAGATCTCCTAAACAAGAAATAGTGACATGTTTTCACAAGCTGGAAGGTGTCAAACATTTGTTCCGCCAAATAACGAATGGAGTTATTACGGCGGATGAGCAATTGCCAGTGGTGTCAACAAAGTTGCTACACATTCAAGGTAGATTAGATCGTATCCGGCTTACACTCCCTTTACAAGAGATAATCAATGAGATGATCTTGGCTGTAAGGGATCTGTGGGAATTACTAGCATTTATAAAAGTAACCGATAAGTTACAAGTAGCTGCAAGACGCTTATATTATTTGAAAATCATCTCAGATGAATCTAGGGCGAAATTAGATCTGGAGAAAATTGCACATAGCCAAAACTCATTACACTCGAACCCTTCGCGAAGGAATTATTTTAAAGATGAACGAACACGTAAGCAAAATGCACGGATAGTTCAAAAATTAGATCAAAACCAACGTGTGTGCAAAAATTTGAGGGCAGAGGCATTTTACGAACAACCGTCTATGCGCAAGACGGAAGTGGACGTTGAATCGTCGTCAGCCGAAAGAATTGGTCGATTAACTCAACATAAAGTAAGTAGAGAATCATCACCTAAAGCAGCACAAATAACATGTTCATCGGCAATAGAACAATGTACATCACGCACTTCCAAAAATGAAACCGTAGCTAACTTTGAAGGGGAATTTTCCAAAAGGTTTTCTTTGGAATATTTTAAAGATAAAAAGAACGGTCGAGTTAGAGATAAAAGGTTAATAATCAGAGGTAAATGTAAACTACAGATAGGAAATACCATCAAATCGATCGAAATCATTTCAAGTCCACCAGCTAAGGTAATTAAATTATCGACGACTTTCCTTTCTGATTTAATCAAGGTTACTTCGTCAATGACTTACCATTTTTACATAAATCCTTTGAATTTAGTACTAACAACAAAATATCTTAGATGTTTACCACCAAACATTCTAATGTTAGAATCAACGCCAGGTGCAATTAAAGTGGGTTCAATTTCCACAACCAAGGACCGTCAATTAATTTGGCAAAAATTTAATAAATCTAATTCACATTCCTACAACAAACATAGTGATAAAGAAGTGTTCCCGGTAGTTCAAGCTGATTCGTTAAGAAGCAGGGCTAATTTTAGAGTAATGAAAAACATCCAAAAAAGGTTAAAGTTAATGGCCAATAACGTTATAACCGCCGCAGTATTACAATCGACTCCGAACTTTCGAAATCGGAAGTGGCATTGTGAGACTGAGCACGGCATTAGGGCGTTATTGGACTATGTGAAACTTACGTCCGTTTACGAAGTGTATTACAACTGGAAATCGCTAGTGAAAACTTTATATCGAAATTGGAAGCGCCGCCGTAGAAAACAGACGCATACGCCATCCACTTTCCCATTAGACCATCTATGTATAATTGGGCATTTACATAGGTGATGTAACGGTAAAGTGAAGATCGGTATTCCCCGCGCGGTTAGAGGATACCGGTATTAGTTTAAGAGAATTGAGTTAAATGAGAGAATGAGGCTGACTCAATTTAGTTACTACAGTTGTTCTTCTGTGGAAGTAAAATTGATTTGGCGCCCTCCTCTCATGATAGTTAGAGTAGTAGCTAAGTTAATATATTTTACACAAATTTTATATAAATCGATATAAACTAACTTAAGATTAAGGAAAGGATGAGGTTGACCCAATCACATTCCATGCACATGGTTCAGCAAAGTGGGATTGGGTTAGCGCCATTCATCAGCACAACGGTCTTATGCTTGTTATCTCATGTCTAGAAATGGGTATTTTCAACTGGTGTTTGAGGCTAACGACGATACTGGTGGCAGCAGCGAGTCTGAGCAATCAGGGTTTGCAGTTCCAAGAGTTTCAGACTGAGCCGGGTATATACTTTGCTGAGGAAGGTAGGGCCAAACTGTCCACCAAAATTTGTACCATAGTGGGGTACTATAACTTATCAAGCTACTGGAGGGAGTGGGAGCACATGAGGCTAACACAAGAACATCTCCGAGCGACATGTGCAGAAAACGCCAATGCGACCAGGTACGTTAGACATTGCGAGGCGTTGTTAAGTCCGATAGCTTACTTGATGGACCAAATCGAGGATAGTAATAGGCTTCTCCAAGCACGCCACGGACAGAAAAAGAGGGCTCCATTGGATTTCCTCGGAGATTTAGCAGGGGACATAATCGGAGTGTTGGGCCAACGAGATGCTCAGAGGTATCAGGAGCAAATCAAACACCTGAACACCGGTGTACTAAAAACACAAACCATGCTCCAACAGCAAATGCATGTATTAGATTTGACCGGAAACATTATCCGTAAGGAGCATGAGGCAATGGAAAAGCATTATCGGGTAATCCAGGAGGAAATCGAGTCTGTGATGGTGCATGAAGAGTATATGGACGTGTTATTCCAGATATCTGCGGCCATTTGGATGTATAAGGATGTCCAAGGAGACCTGATAGATATACTCTCGGATGTACATCATGGGAGAGCAAGTGTGCGATTGTTACCTCCTTCGCAGTTTGCAAAACAACTATGGGAAATAAGTAAGCAGATCCCCACGAACCTGCAAGTTCCTAGTTCAAGAGCACACTGGATCAATGTATATCGGTTACTGGAGACCAAGGCAGCAATCATCGAGGATCAGATTATTTTCGAAGTTCAGGTACCTCTTATCCAGGGGGAAGAGTACCAGATATTTCACCCCATCCCGGTTCCAACAAGATACCAAAGGGGGTATGCTTACCTCGAGCCACAATACCAGTATGTTTTGGTTAGCCGCTCTAGAGTGTGGTACCAACCAATCTCTGCAAAAAGGTTGGACGAGTGTAGACGCTGGGAAGAAGGAACGGTAATTTGCAAAGCAGGAGGACCAACGTACAAGATTGAAAGTCAAGATGAGCATTGTGAAATGGCGTTGCTCTCACATGCCAATGAGCAACCGAGCCGATGCCCCATACGAACAGCACTACCTTCGATTTACATTCACCCATTAAAGGATAACCGGTGGATCATGGTACTACCCCGCGAAGTAGTCTTTGATCTGGAATGCCAGCAACAATCTCAGGCAGTGGCTATGAACGGGAGCGGAATTCTATCACTAGACCCTGGCTGTAGTTTGAGGGGGGCCTCGGTGGTCATTAAGGCCACGACTACTTACAAAACAGTAATCCGTGCTGATGTTGTTCCAAGATTCAACCTCACGCAGAAAACAGAGAGGCGTACATTAACATTCCCCGACAATGCGTTAGAGGTCGAGGTGTCCGAACTACAGCAAACCATCCAAGAACTAAAAAGAGAGGAACCGTGGTCCCAAGTCAATTGGCATCACATCGGGAACTATACGGGCACTGGGGCAGCTTTGGTACTAACCTTAATTCTGTTACTCTTGGGATGCAAACTCTGGAATAGACCGTGGAGACAACGGGGACCAATAAGACAACGGCCAACACCACGGGAAGGCGGAAACCAGGCTGAGGGGGCGCAGGGAAACCTGATCTGATAACAAGGATAGGACGTAGGGTTAGTGATTTAATGCTCGTTAGTAGTAATAATTAGTAGCCCATAGTTATAATTTAGATATTTAGATATAGGTTAGGTGTTTAATTTAGACAGCCCGGCACTGAGACTAGCTCAGGGTGTGGGAGTTCCCCACGTGGGATGTAAGGAAACTGAATTTCTACTCCTGTCCTCCTCTCATTAGGGCATGAGATCCCTTTTCATCTCAGGGTTTGGGTTTTCCCCACGCTGTAACGGAATTTTATTCAGTTCCGTTATCAACCCAAACATCAAATTTTAACATTCGGCATAACCTTCGAGGTGATACCTCAAATTCTACCAAAAGAAATTACCATGCCGTATTTCGCATTGTTATTGGTTGCTTATGTTACTCAGATTACTGTATATATCCATGCAGTAGGTGAATAAACGTAAACCATAATAATATAATGCAACATTATCAATTTATTTTTGCATCGATATGTCTTGAGGTAAATAGCATGAAAAAAAAAACTCTGCTATTGAAAATACCTACAATTGCACATTTCGATCGATTTATTTTTTTTTGATGTAAATAAATTTTTGCGCGTGCATTGAGTAAGCGAAAATCAATGTCACGTTGTTGTACGTTTTTGCGTTCGTACATTTTGATGAATGTACAATAATTTGTTTTCAATTTTTGGTATAAAATGTACAACGGAAAGAAAGAAGGGAGTTGCGTGCTAGACAGTCAGCCGTGCAGCTGTGTTTAGAAGAGGTAGAAAGTTCAGTTTCTTTTTGGGTAATTTCCTGATATCTAAAATAAAATGCGTTTGTTAACATGTGTAAAATTTAGTGAAATACAATAATAATTTTAAAAAAAAGTATAAATTAATCTGAAATAAATTTAATTAAGAAAATTGGATGTGTTTATTATCTCGTGATACTATACAGTGTTCATTAAGTTACATAAATAAATTGATGTAATCGGGGAATGTAATCAAATCAAGTGCCAATAAATGTGAAATATCCGAAAAATTCGTTTTGTGGGAGTGTTGCAAGTTTGATTTATGTTTGACACCAAAGAAAATTTTTGTTCATTAATTTAAAAATAAAAATAAACGTTAGTGAAATACATACATTGAAAGACTGATCCGGGAGGTAAATTAAAAGTGCGAGTTTTTTAGTCTAGTGCTTTGCAGACTAAATTTTCTTTTTTTTTTTTGGTAAGTATGATTTTAGTGCAGTAGAGATACTAACCATTCTAATCGTGGCGAGGTTCCTTAGTTGCTTCTAGCAAAGCTGAGTCTTGCTAGAAGCGAGGGCATCGAAAGTAACCCTGCCCATAGGCGGGACACCCTCTTTCTGCTGAGGACCTCCTCCACGCCATTAAACCACTAATCGTTAAGCTTCTCTATTAATATTTTTTTTGGTGCGTATTTCTTAGGGTAATTATGTTACCCTAAGAAACCAGAATTAACAACCATGGGGTAAAACACATCCGCTTGAAATGTGTAGGACCCGCCAGTTTTGGGTCCGAGGACCCCACTTTTCATTTTTTTCAACCTTTAGATGGTAAATATTAGGCCATCTTTCTCTTTCTCTTTTGTTATTGTGCGGTAATCTAGGTCCTGCATTTCGTCTAACCCCAAAAACCCACGACCACATCCCCTACAAGACTGAGCTGCGGGAATCAAAGCCGCACATGGGGTTAGTGCATGAAATGGGGACAAATTTCTTTAGCGTTAGGGTATACGGTCGTAAGACGGTAAACTTTTAGCGTTACACTATGGGAAAAATTCAAAAATGCAATGACTGAGGATATTCTTCACACATATCGCAGTATTCACAACGACAACACAATTGATTTCTTACCAATCATGTTCAATGACTGTTTAATTCGACTTGAGGATATCTGCATGACTATTTCAAATCAAAATCTTCAAACTTTAGGATTGCCATCACCTTCAAGATTAGCAAATTATCTAATTACGCTTGGTTTACTTGGATTTGTTGAAATTAATAAGCCGAAATTGACAGATGACAAAAAATTATTTACGACAGAATTTTTAATGCAGTTCAAGTCCAAGCTGAGGGATTTTTTTTGGATGCTCCAGGCGGAACTGGAAAACGTTCATGATTTCACTTTTATTCGCAGAAATTCGTTCCCAAGGTAACATTGCATTAGCCGTTGCTTCCAAAGCGGCCAAAGTACTGCAAAACTGTCACATTATAATTTGGGTCGAATGCCCAATGGCTCATCAACATTCATTGGAGGCATTGGATCGAACATTAAAAGATTTCAAGAACACCACAAATATTTTTGGTGGAACCATAATTTTACTTTCTGGGGATTTCAGACAAACACTACCCGTTATGCCACGATCAACATATGCTGATGAAATAAACGCATACCTTAGATCTTCATCTTTATGGCCAACAGTAATACCAATGAAATTAACCACAAATATGCGTGTACTTTTCCAAAACGATCTTTCAACTGAATTTTTGTCTAAACAATTGCTTGACTTTGGAAATGGAATAATTGCTGCTGATCGAATAACCAAAGAAATCGAATTTCCAGATAATTTCTGTACAATTGTTAATTTTCGGGAAGAACTAATAACAAATGTATATCCAAACTGAAGAAAGTGTAGCAGATAATTATCCAACGGAAATTTTAAATTCCATTAATATACCAGGTTTGGCACCACATCATTTGCAATTAAAAGTTGGTTCCAACACGAATATCCATATAAACGAAAAATCCCGATATTTATTTACCGAAAGACTTCTATTGCCTGAATACCATAAATTTAATGGTAAAAGTACAGGAAATTAATATTTTTTCGGGATTTTGAACCGATCTCGTTGTGAATATGAATCGTTATTTACTATCTTCAACTTGTATTCACGATTAGTAGGAATTTCATTTATTAGCAATTTAATTTTATTACGAAACTGCGAAACATCTGCTCACTCCTCGCATTTTAATTAAATTTTAAATCAAATTTGTGGTTTTCCCGCACTCGAACGAACAGTGAATTCCACTTTTATTTATAGCCCGGGGCCTCTAATTTAATTCAATCGACGTACAATAATAATCATAATAAAGTACTCGTAGTGAGTTCAATGTTCATGTACGAGTACACAAAATTACCAAAAATTGATGACGATGATGTTGGTATAGATACATAAATGAATTTTACATCAAATTTGTTAAATCAATTATTTGGAATAATAAATAATTTTCACTAAATGACACATATTCGCATATTCGCACAGTGTTGATGTTCAATTTTATGGAAATATGTACTCGTATCTACAATATATAGATGTACATAATTTGACATTTAGTGGTTCGATACCAACAAACACATCGCAATGTTAAATTTAATGGATGATATAAAAATCGTAGCGAGCATATCGTTGTCGTGTACTTTTGTAATGTGGGAGTTGGGAGGTACATAATATTGATTTATATTTTGATGTGTACATCCAAACCCATTTCTATATTGTGTGTTAGTAACATGGTTGGAAATGTGTATTAAGACGAGACATCTTCGTAATCCTTTATGAAGAACATAATTTATGGATATTATAACAATACATTTATTAATAATTAATTTTGATATTTTTGAATTGAAGAAATATAATGGCAAACATGGAAAATGTAAATTAAAACCATTATTTTATTATAACAATACTGAATTTTTAATATTTTCCCTTTTGTCAGGACTTTCCTATCCATTTATCCAGTATACAGTTGATTGAAAAAAGTTTATGTATTTAAAAATGTAATACAACGCCTTTGTTTGGTTTGTAGCATTGCCAATGCACACACTCCGGATATGATGTATCGAAAGCTTTAAATAGAACGAGAATTAAATACCATTTTCAGCAAATTAAGTTAAACAAGCCAACAACAAATATATCGATATACAAAATCCAACCCTCATACAGATTTTATCGTAATTGCTCTCAAGCATTACAGTAGTTTATATTATGCAGCAGCAGCAACACCGAATTGCAAAAAAAAATAATATCGGGAAAGCAAATAAATTTTCCAAAATTTAATGAAATGAACATAAATTAATTCTCCCCTCGATTTTTTTGTTGTTCAGTTCTGCGATTATTTCATATCAATATTTATTTATTTATTAATATTAAATTCATTGAACAATAAATTTATACGAGTTGCTATATACATGTTTTTTGAAGCTTTCACAGTTTTTGTTGTTGGAAAACTGTTAAGCAGAAATAAATTTTTAATGGGAAAATTTTTTGATAATTCTTGATTCTTGAAACTATTTTTTCTAGCAGTGTATTACATTTATTAATAAAGTTACTGTATAATTTAACTAATGACAAGCATAAAACAGGAGACGTTGTTCTTTTAACTGACTCCATGCACATTACAGCAACATGGTGTATAATAACAAATATTTTCTCAATCGAGAAACCAAATAAAAATATGATAGTGGGTGAAACGTGACGAGGCACTGACGGCCGAAATTCTAAGTCCGAAATTTGAGAAATCTGGAAAAATTGGAAAATTTGGAAAAAACGGAAACATGCTCACATTGATGCTACTGAAGTTAACCGAAAAACCCTGCATTATCGACATATTTCGTATCAGGAGGTAGTACAAAGTTCTGTTGATATTAGCCGAAAATTACATGTTGTTGAAGTTAACAGTAAATTTTCGCCGATAATTTTTTTAAAGCTGGATTCCCTCTCTTGCCTTGGTTTATTACTCTTAAAAGCCACAGTTCTGGCCGTAATCTGGCCGAGCGTAATCGGGGTTTGGAAAAATTGGTGTAGATGCCTGCTTGCAGTATAGCCAGGCATTACGCAACAGTACACACCTGAAAAAGCTGTGAAAATCATTAATGTGGCAGCGGCTCTACATAATATTAGAATCCATTTTAATATTCCAGATTATGATGAGCCAATTGAACAACAATTTCAGGAGGACGATGATATTAGGGTGAATAAATTTCGTAACCAAATTTTATTGAACTAAAAGTTCAATGGGGTGATAATAAAAATTTCATTGTTTTTAACTTATAAAAATGTTTTATATTTTATAAAAATAGTCAGCCTCCTTGATCAGACATATCACAAAAAAAGTACTGCCTTCATGGCTATAATTACTATAATGCTTAAAATTACTCCTTATATATAACTCAGTTTTATTAACTCAATTTATAAGGGTTGCCGTTTTAATTTATTCTTTTCAAGTGCAAGCTGCTCTATTTTTCAATGATGCCTTTTATTTTTTTTGTAATAGGTCATCCATAGTTTGCAACAACTTCAATAGGTCTTTCCATACCAATGCTGTCATATATTTGGATTTCGGCCCCTTCTTCAGGTAACAGCGATTCCTCTATATCATTAGTTGTTACTGTTAGCAAATTATATTCAGACGTCGAACTTTGACATTTTGCATCGTTAAAAATTAAAGGTCGCTTGCGAGAAACCCCGAACTTATTGATTGTTGTAACACCTTCTACACAATCTCTATGGCATACCAGTTGAATCACTTCGTCCTCCAAAGGGTTGAATGCTATTTGTAAATAATCCCAGACGTCAATACCTCGAATCTCACGTTTACATATTATGCGCAAATTTTTTCCTTAAGAAGCATTTAACATCGCTCCAAACCTGAAATTCAAAATTAAAACATTTATTTGACTTGAGAAAATCTCCTAACCTTTTTTTCCAGTCCGTAATTTCTTTCATCGGTGGTTCCAGCGAATTTAATTCATCGCAATTGTTTTTCCAAAACTTTTGAACGGCCTCATGATTTCCTTTTGTGTAGTTCCTTGCTATATTCGGATGCATCTTCATCATTCGAACCATTTGTAAAGAATTTTATTTTTAAACTTATTTTGTTTATAATTGATAGTTTAATTAAATCAGAAACATTAAATCTCAAAAAACTAAACCGAAATCTTTCACATCCGCAGTAAATTAAGTCGAAACTTAAACATGTAAAGATCGACACATACATCTCAAAAACTGCTTTAATTGGGACAATGCCTATAGCAATAGTTCGATAGAGCGCCACAGTAGGAAATAGGTGAAGCAGTTTTGCTTTACAGCACCTATTTTGTAAAATCTGCAATTTATTCAGTTTCTATTTAACAGCTGAACCAAAGGTAGAAGAAGTGTATGAGAATCGGGTTTTAATAAATGAGAAATAATTTTTAATTTTTATTTTTTTAACACATGTGCTGGAACAAAATCAGTCAATTTTCTAATCAAACAAGTAAATGGGCAAACTTTAATACAAATATAATTAATATGGTCCTCCAACGTCATATACTTGTCGAATAATAATCCAAGGTACTTGAATTTGTCCACTCGCTCTATGGTGCAATTTGCTACTTGAAGTGGTGGTAAATCAATGTGTTGCAGGCGTGGGGAGTGAACAATTATATATTTCGTTTTATTAAAATTAACTGATATTTTGTTTAAATGAAGAAAATCCAAAAGTAAAATAATATCATCCCGCATATGTGACATTGCTACCTGACAATCTCTGGATTTAAAGAAGAGGGCCGTATCGTCAGCAAACATTCTAATATGACCCGTGAGCGGTAAATTGGCCATATCATTTACGTAGATTAGAAATAAAAAAAAGGCCAAGGACACTTCCTTGAGGAACACCACAGTTCACACCTAAAGTAGCTTGCTAACAGACCACGGAAGCCATAACTTTGTAATTTTTGAAGAAGTAAACTGTGATCTATTCAATCAAAAGCTTTACGAAGATCAAGAAATAAGATCAAACCAGTAATGTTTGTTAAGGCCAAATCTGTACCAGAACCTTGTTGAAATCCATACTGACGAGAATAGAAAAAATTAGATTTATTCAGGAAGTCGATCATCCGGTTAGCAATAATTTTTTCTAAAATTTTGTCAAATACGACAAAACTGAAATTGGGCAATAATTATTAACTAGTTTGGAATTTCTAGACTTAAAGATAGGTGTCACTTTAGCAATTTTAAGACAATCGAGGTAAACACCGGTTTCCAAAAGCACATTAAATAGATCAGCTAGTAATTGTGAAAAAGTGGCAAATAATTCTTCAGAACCATATTACGAATGTTATCATAACCACCACCCTTTGTATTACTGAAAGTTGAACTTAAATTCGATATTTCGCTGCAGGAAGTGGGCGAATAGAAACACGGATTAATACTAGGCATCATAGTATGAAATTTATTTAAATCATCTGAGCCTGGGCTAGAACTACTTGCGGATACAAAAGAATCAACAGAGTTAACCAAACTGCGATTAAATATATTAACAATAGCAGTAGGATCATGATACTCAACATCATTACAAATAAAGGAGTGGATTATTAGAGTTATTAGAGTTATTTATTATAGTTATTTTCCATGAACTGATTTAACTGTTCCCAGATCTCTTTTTGCCTCAAATTATTAAATAAATTGCCAAAATATCCCTCCTTTGCAAAGTATTTTCGGTTTTTGATCTTCCTATTTAGCAAATCTAGTTTATGTTCTAGTTCTAAATTAGTACTATTCCTTTTAAAACGCTTCAATATACGGTTTTTAAGTTTAATTAACTCCCAGATATCAAAAGTCATCCAAGGACAAACACTTGCATTTTTAATTTTTACATTTACTTTTTTCAATACGGAAACCGTAGAACAAGTTTATTATACATATAAGAGATCCACTCTAGAGTAGACTTAGGATTTCTGACGTCAAATACGGTAATCATTAAGAAATATTCTAAGGACTCATCAACCTTTTTGTAATTAACGTATTTTTTCGTTAGCTTGAAGCGAAATTTTGAGAGTACAACACTATGATCACTTATGTCAGCTTCAATGGTAAAATTCCGAACTTGTTCAATATTATGAAAATTGCTAACAGAGTGGTCTAAAATATTACGGCTCAGTGGTCTGGTAAAGAAAGTGTTTGTTACAATCATACCATGAGCGAGCAAGATTGCGTTATGGTCTGAGATTAAGTTACAATTTTTATTAACAGGTATGTTAATGTCACCAACTAAAATAAACTTGCGTGTAGATTTATAGTTTCTGAGGAGTTGTTCTAAAAAATCAAGAATCGATGCTGAATCAGAATTAGGAGGCCTTTATATTCCGCATTCTTGGAATATTAAAAACCGTCATCCATAATTTTCATGGTGAATGTAAAATCATTCCTAATGAACGATAAAAATGCCGGCAATACAGATTTAAAAGTAGCAAATGAATCATCAATTTTCCAAAAGAAGAATGTCAATAACAGACATCTATCCAATAGTCACGTTTAGCTGATGAACGGTTTGTATATCAAGATTTTGATCCGATCTGGCTGTACCAATTTGATGATTCATGACCCTATGTAGAATTTGATTATATGTTTGGAGTGGGTTTGATGAAGTTATATTGGTGTAATGTTCCATTTTTCATTGTTTCGACGATAAAACTGTTCACCTATCGAGATTTTGCCAAATAACCAGTGTCTGTCTCACTATGAAAACATAAAATTTGACCTAAGATTTAAATTCTAAGTTTAGGCTGAAACAATATGAGTAAAAGATTTAACTTCCCTATGTTTTGTTGATGAAATCATTCGCCGTTCGAGGTTTTTTCAGTCAAACACGGTCTGACGATGCCTATTCGATAGCCTGCAACCCCAAGAAGGATTTTGATTACAAGTTTTAGGTGAGTATGAAGAGGTTGGAGGGGTCAAATTTCGAATTTTCCACATGTTTTGTATAGATGCAATCGTTCGGAAGCTTGTGAGAATACCGATCGGGCTATGCCTATATGATGGCCATAAACATTTGTAAATTTTGATTTTTGTCTGATGAGGTGATAGAAGTGAAGATTTGATTTTCTCAAAGTTTTTCGAAATTTGTAATTTTGAATGATAGCCACCAATCTGACTATGCTAATTCGATGGCCCATGCTCATTAGTAGATTTTTATTACAGGTTTGGGGTGGCAGTGATGAGGGTAAGCGGTTGAAATTTTGATTTTCTACATGTTTTGTCGATAAAAATGTTCTTTCGATAAACTCAGCCATTCGACATTTTGATTTTCCCTTTCTTCTGTCGATACAATTTTTCGTAATTCGAGATTTTGACATATAAACACTAAACACCAATCTGACTATGCAAATTCCAGGGGCTTGAGCACATGTGGATTTTGATTATAGGTTTGAGGTGGGTTCGATGAGGTCATATAAGTAACATTTTGATTTTCGCAAAGTTTTCTGAATCGTTCGTCATTCTAGATTTTTATAGATAGACACTACCTTGACAATATCAATTCGATGACCCAATTCGCTAGGTAGATTTTGATTATTGGTTTTGGGTCGGTGTGAGCGGTGAAGTTTTTATTTTACCCCTTTATGCGACGAAATCATTCGTCAGTACAAGACACAGGAGACAAAAAAATCAGGAAAATCAAAATTTCACTCCTATAACCTCATCAGACCTACCCCCAAACATATAATCAAAATCTAAATTTGGTCATGGGCTATTGAATCGGCATAGTGAGATTGGTGTCTATTTGGCAAAATCTCTAATGAAGGATGACTCTGCTTGATAATTATTAAACTTTTTTATCGACAATTTTCGGCTGTATGAAACAGATATGGCATTTCACCCCTATAACTCTATCAGACCCACCTCAAACCTATAATCAAAATTTACCTATGATCAAGTGTCATCGAATTAATATAGTCATATTGGCGTCTATCTGGGAATATCTCTAATGATGAATGATTTTATAGGCAAAAAAGAGGAACATCCAAATTTCACCCATATAACCTCATCAAACCACCCCAAGCCTATAATGAAAATCTACCTATGATCATGAACTATCGAATCGGTATAGTCAGATTGGTGTCTACCTGGCAAAATCCCAAATGATGAACGATTTCGAATGACGGAGGATTTTATCGACAGAAGAGGAAAAAAATTAAAATGCCACTCCTATATAACCTCATCAGACCTACCCCAATCGTATAATCAAAATCTGCGGAATGCAAAATATAGCGAACAGTAAATTTGCAGAAATCTCGAGGACAAATTTTCTATCTATTTTTCATTAAGTGTATTTAATTTAAACCCACGCCCCCACCCCCCCCCCCCACCACCCCAATCACTATATATATACATAAGTTTTCTGTACGTGTCTATGTTACTGAATTCTCCCTAAACGGCTAGATCGATATTGCTGAAATTTTTTGTGTGTATTTGTGTTAGTCCCTGGACCCGGTAGGTTGGAGTGCGATTGAGCTAATGAATTTTGTTTTTGAGGAATTTTTTTTAAATTTTTTTCAGATTTTTCGCATATCAGAAACAACATAGAGCGCACGTTGGTGCGGTGTAACTGGGTCATCCTTCTCATAATTTATTTTTTTCCGACTCATTAATTTCTTCATTTTCTAGTGGGTGTCTTGTGGATTGAGTGAATCCGATTGCGAGGTGATAATTGATCGCGCTTTTTTGTATTGGGGTATGTTTGTGGTATAACCTCGCCCGTGTCGCTCTGCTGATATCCAAGCATAGCTGGGCTAAACGTGCTAGTAGACTGGCGCCCAACAACTATTTGAATAACGGTAAGTTGAATTTTACGTTTACTCGTACCTCGATTACAGCTGCTGACCATTAATGATTACGGGTTTGTAGCTGACTTTTAGATTAGTTAAAATTCAAATGCGTCGATTTCGATTCAGATTTTCAGATACGCCACATGTTTGTCCATTTTATGATTTTGTCACATGCTTCTGGAAGTTTCGATGTCGATTCCTCGATAGTATCTCTTATTGAGAGAACTGCAATATCATCAGCAAATGTTGCAACTGCTAAAACTCATTAAAACCCAGACTTCCATTGCCGATGTCACTCTCAACATCCTAACAAGGAGCGAGGCTGAGGTCATCCAACACTGGAAGATCTTTCACCAACAGATTCATGAGCAATCAAAAATAGCAATGGGCTAATAGCTCTGTCAATGTATACACTTATTTCAATGTTAAATTTCAAGGAGGTACAACACAATTTAATCGATGCCCTTTTGGAAGGTCACAATCAAGTTGTCAGTACCAACATCCTAAAACCAGCTCTGTTGCGAGAAGAAATAGAAAAAATAACTCACCATACGGTGCCGGTAGGTGTAATGTTATCTGGACATCGTAATCCTGATCAAGTACTTATTTTATGTGAAGTGATGACTAGCAGGCGCCGACTGATTGAACAAAACGTTATCTTTGAGCTAACGCTACCTCGGGTAAGCTGTGAAAGGTTTTAATTATTCAAACCATTGTCATTTCCAACACAAGAAGGAACCCTTACACTACCCGCGATGGCGTACATGGCAACATCTTTGCATTACGACCAGTACTACGAGTGTTATATTTGTACACTTCAGCATCTGATCCACACTGCATATAAATAAATAGTATTTGTGAACTATTTGTGAACAATTATTAAACTCAGCTAAGATTGAGGACTGCCAGGTTTTAAAA
The DNA here is from genome assembly GCA_963691935.1 of Nephrotoma guestfalica. Taxonomy (NCBI): domain Eukaryota; kingdom Metazoa; phylum Arthropoda; class Insecta; order Diptera; family Tipulidae; genus Nephrotoma; species Nephrotoma guestfalica. The sequence goes on along the minus strand of OY829915.1, from coordinate 235,830,063 downwards.
CCATTATCAAAAAAGCTGGCTACCACAGTGTGTGAGGAAGATATATTTTCAGTAAAGCTTCCAATCAATGGCGAAATATCTCTCAAGGAAGGTTGTATATTAAGAGTTGGATTGGTCACTTTAAAGAGTCATAAGATCTGTCGTTTCTGCTAGCAGTAAATGTATCCAAAGAAGAGACGCCTATGAACTCAATCCGTCTTCATGGTACACCAAACCAAACAGACAGCAGCGCTCTGCACATCAGAATAACAGAGCTAAAATATGCCAGCCTACCAGTTTCAAACCATGATATACATCACTATTCGATGGCGGTTTCTTGGCGGATTATTATTAATCGGAATCATTCTTTATATATGCAAGGCTAGGAAAACACCACCGCACAAGGACGACTACAATTTGGAAAACATAGGACAAACAACAAAGGGACAATCCTGCGGGTAGTGGTACAACTGTGTACATAATTTTTAGTAGTGAATAATAAAGTTTGGAGGTTCGGACGCGGCTCACACACTTTGGTGAGTATATAAACAACATACTAACATTTTGTGAACTGGCTGTAACCTGTCATCCGACTGTGTCTAGGAACGGAAATTGCTGTTGCTTGCAACTCCTTTTCCTTCTGTTGGAAACATTTTACTGTTTAAAAAAAAAACATCTTACTAACCCTAGCAAAAATTAGGTACTGCTGACATGTTACTGTTTGATACAAAATGTTAGCGTAAAACCCCTCTCACCATATGCAGCCACAGTTGATTTGACCCTCGTCATGGGTTGATAAAGCCAAACTTACTACTTCGGGGTCCAAAATACTCCCTTTTTCGATGCGGTTTTCAAGGCCGTTACTTGTGCATCCTCATCCCCACGACCAAGCACTAACCTCCTCCAGCTGAGCTACGGGGGGATGTAATACAGGTAAAGGCTAATTTTCTATGAAACTGGGTTAGCCCTAGCTAGAGGTAGAGACTAACCCGTTTCATAGTATTTGAACCATAGTGTTTTCGTTATGCTTTCTTCAGCAAAGTTGTTGCGCAATCCAAGACAAAAAACTTTGCCGAACCTATCAAAACCGAAAAACCACATCCACCATATATGTGTGTTTTACTTAGGCCAAGGTTAGGCAAGGTTAAGTTGGAGTGGCTGCTTCTGCACACTTAGATCAATAGTGGCCCATTGTGATACCACAGGATCCTATTCCCTATTTACCCCTGTTCAAAACCATTCGGAGCTACGTACGTCGCAAAATATCCCGGACTCAACAGTCCGCGAAATCTGAAAGACTGGCCATACTGTACACGCCCAAATACCTATGCCTTCTGTATGTTAGTGCCGAAGACGGGCATAGGAAAATATCTAAAGTGTCTTCCTCCTCTTCGTCCATGCAACTTCTATTCAAAATCATTGGTCTGTAGACCCAGCCTTCTCGCATATTCCTCAAAAAGGTAACGTCTTGTCAGTTTTGGAAAAAGTTTCTCACAGAAGACTCCGGCTTCTACCTTGCCGTCTAGAGAAATATGGGTCCACCTATGCAGAGATAAAAAATACAACTGAAGGTCGGCATACTTAGGCATACTAGGTACACTAAATTCAATAAAAATTTAACCATTTTGCACAGAATCAAGAAAGGACCGAAATTAGACAGGTTAAAAGATCTTGGTATAGATTTTGGGCACAATTTGACTCATGAGTCATGAGAGATTTGTTCGTATGCAAATTTCTCATGAGCCTGAAAATAAATAAAAACAAAAACACCAACAATTTACTTAACGTCAAAATCAACACAAAAACCGAGAAGAACACAAAAAATAAAGTGAAAATCGACTTGTGAAATCTGGTGAAATAAATAATATGGATAGGTGTTTTCAACTGAAGTGCTTTCGTTATGTGTGTGGAAAATTTACGATTTTGAACAATCGCCGCAAAATAACTGACGAAACCGCTGATTTATATCGAATACACTTTTCAAAAAATGTTATTAGTGGTGTAAATTGGACGCCGTCTTTTGTTTGTACGGCATGCCTTTTCCATCTGCATAAATGGCAAAACACTGGAGCCGCAATGTCATTTGGTGTCCCGATGATATGGATAGATCCACAAGGACATAATCCAGTTCAATGTTATGGGTGTAAGCATTATATTCTCGGTACAAACAGAAAAAAATTGGTTCTTTGACATACACTGCAACGAAAAATGCTAAATTACTGCTGCCCCATTCAAATGAAATACCTGTTCCGGAAAGATCAAACCCAAATGAACAATATTTACCACCAACATTTGAATCTGATGAAACCGAAGAAACATCTGCATCAATATATCAACCATCAAATGTCACTGCGCCATTCAATCACATTGAAATCTCGCAAAATCGTTTGGATATTATGGTACGACGCCTGAAACTATCGCAGCGGGAAGCTATGCTTTTGTCAAAGGATTTAAAACAAGTGAACATTTTGGCTCCAAATATTCAGATTTATGGAGCAATAAGTCGTCATCGTAATTTTACGAATTTTTTCAAATCATTTGAGGATAATTCACTCGCTTTTTGCACTGATAATCGTGGTTTGGTATCCACAATGCATATAATCCCGAAAATTGGCGGTTAATTGATTCCTCTAAAAGCAGTTTGTAGGTATTTCTCCTTCTCGTTACCCACTCAAAAATTCCATTCCAACTGCACTCAGCACAAACACAAAGGAAAGTTATGCATCAATGAAAAAGTCATTGATTTGATTGAATACAATGACCATCAATGGAAAGCTTGTGCGGACTTAAAAGTGATACTCTTTTAAGAGGCATGCAATTGGGTTACACTTAAAATAAGAATTTTATATGCCTAGATGTAAAAGCAATATCTGGCTATCAACTAGAATAACCCAAATTTCATATAGAAATCGCATGTATGCGTTAAGTACAATAAAATTCGAGATTACGAAGGGGTTGACAATTGCGTAGCGAAACATAATAATTCGCTCAGGGATTGGGATTATACTTTATACGTAAGTGCAAAGTATTTTCAATATTTTTGTAGTTTGGTCACTGCAGTCTGATGAGACGACCGAATTTTTTAAATCCTTCCATTCCAACGTCTTGGTAACCTCACCTAGATGCTTATGGAATACACGTTTTAAAGGCGACCAATACAGCGAACAGAACCGAGCTTTACGTGAGAACATTAGATTGCGATACGACAACATCGTTGAGGCTCCACTTGCGCCAATTGAAAAATTATTGTTACCATCACTTCATATCAAGGAAAGGAGGTAATTCGTGGAAAAATTCGCCGAACACTCATCAGCCGAATCCGATGAGCACGGCGAGCGTTTTCACCAAGTGACGGCAATGGTCAAACATTGGTACAGCGGCAAAAAGCTACATGCACTCTTGGGTGACATTTGTTGAAATTTACAAGAGGAAGAAGATCCCGAAGACGACACGAACGAATCAGAAAATTAAAATTAAAAAAGTTAAGAAAACTGTTAATTTTTTAGGAAAAACTTAAGACAAATCACCATAAAATCAACTGAATCGATTTAATTTTCTTTTAAATAGTTTCTATTGTATCTATATTTGTCGAAGCGATGTTTATAAAAAAGAAAAAAACACAAAAATGTGAATGTAGATATGGGTTTTCGGTCTTAATATGTTCGGCAAAGCTGTTTGTCTTGGCTTGCGCAACATCTTTGTTAAAAAGAGCAAACGGAAAATTTTAATGGTTCGAGAACTATCAACGTGAAAATGAGTGTGTATTTGACAAATTTTTGACTCACAGCCAAAACATGTCTAAAGCGTTATCTCAAAAATGGGGACTAACTTTGAAAAGGGACTAGCACTATTGAATTCAGCATACTTGAATTAGGTTTACCATCTGGGTGCCCAGCTTGTCACAAAAACAAGTTTGCGATTGAATCGCACAGTGATTATTCAAAATCAAACAATCAACAAAATTATTTCTCCATTGATGACACTAGGAGAAACACCTAGGATGGTAGAAATCTAGGGCTGATTGTGCTAGTGCTGCCAGTTTTTAGTTGTCTGGGGTGAAAGCTGGGCTAACTTTATGTTCGAACGATTAACCAAACGTAGCGTTATAAAATATATCAGTTTGTTATGGTCGAAAGTGCTTATTGAATATAAAATTAATTTTCTGCACTAATTATAACAAAATCACCAGCATAATAAAATTTCATTCCCACCCATCGATATAGAAACATGACAGAAACATAAACTACCTCACACACACACACAACATGATTTATAAAAACTTTATTACGATAACAAAAATAATTCAATTCTCCCATACTGTTTCCGTTTAATGAGCTATTTAGAGCTTTTTATTCTGTGTAATGTGCGCTTTTCAAAAACATGCAACAAAAATATAAATTTATGTTGGGTTTGCCAATTTTTTTTTTCTAAATTCGAGTTGAAGCTGCTCGTATATATTTTGTATGTTAAGAACACATCATATAATTATTAATAATTTAATCTCTTGACATGAACTTTTATATTTTTCTGTAAAAAACAATTATTTGTTGGGGTGGTTGGTGTTGCTGTTCTAAGCACAAAACAGCTCTCCCTCTTTCGGTCTAGTAATTGTGTTTTCGGTTTTCGGCATTCTCGTATATTTGGCATAGGATAACAAAATTACTAAGAGGAGAGAAAAGTTTACGGAAATAAAGTTTTTATGAAAATAATAAGCTTTTTTGTGTTGCCTTTTGTTTTGTCTAATTTCAGGGTTTTATGCTTTCTTATCAAAAAAAAAAAACAAAAATTATAGGAAAATTAGCACAAGGAAAATAAACAACCAAAGTTAGAGATGGAAAAAGTTTTTCAGTTTTTCTATGTAACAATAATAATTGTGTTGTATACATATATTTTGTAATAACAATAATAATAGAGTATGTCACAGGGGTTGTGTTTAATTAAATAAATAGGTACGGTTAAGGTAATTATGTACAGGTGAGAAGGAAAGGTGAGTTAGGGCGGAAAATCTTATCTTAGAAAATCAACCGTGTTTTAACTGTTGCTGAATTGATTTACAATTATAACTAGTCGAAGTTAAAATTGTGGCTTACATCTGAATTGGACGGATTTTGATGTCATATTTCTGACTGAAACATGGATTTCGATTTCGGAAATTTCAGATTATAATTTGGATGGCTTTATGTTCTAGCAAATTGTAATGATCAATATAGATCTGGTGCGGTGTAGATGATTATCAGGTATTTTCGTTAACGTTTTCATCCGCCGATGATTTGAAAATTGTCATTAGGCTAGGTAAAATTAAATACTGTTTCGTGTTGATTTATAGGTTGCATTCCTATGGATTTGAAGAATTTTTGAGAGAGTTGAACGACTTTTTAAACTCCGATACTTCAAAACATAAAATATTGCTTGGCGATATAAATTTTGATCTAATGAAAGATTCTCAGTTAAAAGATAATTTGGTTTGGAATCACTTGTAACACGACCACGTTCTAATACTTGTATTGATCATGTTTTTGTAGAAGCCGATCACCAACGGTTTCCTATTGAGCTTAGCAAAGTACAATTATTTTAAATTTGAAAATTACCAAAAACCGAAGAAAAAAAACCGAAATACAAAAAAGTATGTCAAACGAAAATAAATTTTACAGAGTTAGCAAGATCCTTAAGTACATATGATTGGTGCACAGTCTGGAATTCGGATGATCCTAATATAGCATATTCAAATTTTGTCGAAATATTCATTTCTAATCTAAATAAACATAAATCGGTACTTAAAATTAAACGTAGTAGCTGGAAACTTAAGTCTTGGATATCCGACGCCTTATTAAATCTGATTGATCTTCGGAACAGGTTATCTATAAGAAGCTAATCAATGATCGTAATAACAGCTCTTTAAAGAAAAGAGTGGACGCGCTTAACTCCAGAATTAAAACCTTAATACCTAAAACTAAAGAAACATATTTTAAAAATAAGATGTCCAGCTTCAGATACAAAATGAAAATGGAAAATTGTAAATAGTGTATTGAACAACGTTCCCGTTTCAGATACTATTACTTCTTTAGGATTTGGTGAAAATAACGTCATTTCGGATCTTAATGAAATTGCTAATGTGCTAAATGAACATTTTACTAATATACCAAACGTCATTCTAAACGAAACAAAAGAAAATATGACTGTAGAAAATACTGTTCGAAAAAATGTGGTTTTGGAAATTGTCCAATAGTGAATTGGAAATTGTCTCAGCCGTCTGTGAACTGAAAAATACTAAATCTTGCGTTATTGATGAAATTTCAAATGTAGTGGTCAAAAATGTGATCTTTAGTATCGCACCTGTCTTAGCGTTTGTTTTGAATTTATGCCTTGCTAAAGGGGTGTTTCCTGATAAGTTAAAAGTAGGTATCGTGAAACCACTTTTTAAGAAGGGTTCACGTGCTGACCCAAACAATTATCGTCCAATCACCCTATTGAACACTTTTTCTAAGATTTTTGAAAAAATTATTAAATCTAGAATATTGAATTTTCTAGGTAAAATTAATTTTCTCGATAAACGCTCTTCTTTCATTTTTAATGCCTGTTCATAACAATTTGAATAATAACCTTAAGGTATCCGCTCTTTTTATAGACGTTACTAAAGCATTCGATACCGTTAATCATGAAGTGTTACTGAAGTGTTATCGCAGAGGGGGGTGTTGGGGTGTTGAGAACCGCACTTATATTTATAGCAGCGTTCAGAGTGTATGTATTAATCATGTCCGAAGCAATGCAAAAATGGTTAATGTTGGAGTTCCTCAAGGATCTGTGTTGGGACCACTAAATTTTTTGATTTATTGTAATTCTATTTTTGACGATGATGTTGCGTTACAGTATTCAAATTTTGATATGGATTCGTTGAAATATGACGTTGTGTGACCTAAAATTACTAAAGAAATGGTTCTACGTTCATTTCATGGTTTGTAGCTGCAAGTCTAAAATTATGTACTTCAATATGAGTAGTCCCGTAATTAATTATGACTCAGAGACCTATCACTCATTGTCGTGTAATGACTCTAATTGCAGCAATCTCTGCGTACCCATTGAAACCGTTAGTTCGTTCAAATACTTAGGTTTAAATCTTGATTCACAGCTTAACTTTAAAAATCACGTGATTAATTTAAAACAAAAACTCCGTCGTGCTTTAAGATCATTTTTCCATTTGCGTAATATCTGCAGCTCCGAATTTTTAAAATGTCTCTATTACGTTTTGATTGATTCTCATCTTCAGTATGGGTTAACATGTTGGGATGAAATTTATGGTTCAAACATCAAACCATTAGTGACGATACAAAAAAGTGTACTTAGAATTTTGAATCATTTACCAAGAACTACACCATCTTTCCCATTGTTTTTAAATTATAAAATATTACCAGCCATACTTGTAGTATTCCGCAACCTTTTAAAGAGCATTTCAAGAATTTCTTTTCTTACACTGCACTTAAGCTTTATAGCCAGCTACCAACCTATATTGCAACCGCGGGTACTTTTAGTGTATTTTTAAAATTGTTGAAAGATTCTGCCGGTTATTCTCAATAAATTACATTGAGGTCTTGTCCTATCCTAAATTGTATATTATGCTACTTTTATTTATAAGGAAAGCAAGGGTAAAAATATGTGGCGAATATTCAGACCATGTGCAAATATTGCTTAACAATTTTTAATTTTTTATTTTTTAAATTTGTGAAATTATATTTATATATTTTAAATTTTAATGTTAAATTTTTCTAATTTGTATTATAATACTGTGGGCAAAAAAAGTAAGAATTTGTTCACAATTTTAAAATTCTTTATTTATTTCTCCAAATCTATTTCGTCCCCCTCAAAGTAATCCTCCCGGCCTCAATACACTTGTGCCAACGTTTTTTCCAATCCTCGAAACAATTGTTAAAGTCAATTTCCGGACTAGCCTCGAATGCGCGTAGCGATTCACTTCAATTGACTCAAAACTGTTTCCCCGGACCGGTCGTTTGAGTTTGCTGAACAGCCAGAAGTCACACGGAGCTGAATCAGGCGAATACGGTGGTTGCGGAACGTTATGGGTGGAATTTTTGGCGAAAAAATCACGTAAAACCAATGCTGCATGAGAAGGTGTTTTATCGTGGTGCAAAAACCAAGAGTTGTCGACCCATAATTCCGGCCTCTTTTTACGAATTGCTTCGCGCAAACGACGCATAACACTCATGTATTCCTTGTTGACAGTTTGGCCGGTCGGAAGGAAATCGGAGTGCACTACACCTCGATAATCGAAGAAAACTGTCAACATCACCTTGATTTTTGGCTTGCTTTGACGTGGTTTTTTCGGCTTCGGCTCACCTTTGGCATGCTATTCGGCCGATTGATCGTCTGTTTCCGGGTCGTAAGCATAAATCCAAGACTCATCGCCAGTTATAATATGTTTCATGACATCCTGGTAGTCGGAAAGCATTGTTTCACAGACATCAACGCGACGCTGTTTCTCCAAAAAATTGAGTGATTTTGGAACCAATCGTGCTTTCACTTTTCTTCCGATATTTCAACGATGCCAGTAAGGTCTATGACTGTTAATCGTCGATTCTCGAGCACCAATTTCTTGATTTTATTAACGTGTTGATCATCAGTTGATGTTGATGGCTGTCCTAGACGTGGTTCGTCGTCAACAGGTTCTCGACCCTCTTTGAACAATTTGTACCAATCAAAAACACTTGCTCGCGACATACAATTATCACCGAAGGCCTTTTGCAACATTCTGAACGTTTCGCCACTACAAAATTGATTCCGCACACAAAATTTAATGGAACTTCTTTGTTGGATAATTTCACTCATTGTAAAAATCGCCGAATGCACTTTTGTACTTCAGAAAGACAAGCGTATACTAAACACTAATGATTATTTTGATGTGACATTTGGCACAGATGTCACTGACAGTCATGCCAACATAGAAAAAAAATATTTCGAAGAATGGTTTTCCGCGCGAAATTTAAATTAAAAAGTGTTACTACTTTTTGCCCACAGTAGTATTCTTTTTTTTATTAGTTATGAATCGTGACTCCGTGACATTTTTCAAATCAGGAGTTCACTAGCTAGTTTTATCTTACTATTCTAACAATTGTTTGGCTTAATTTAATTGTATATTATTTTCTAAAATAAAACTTGAAATGAAAAAAAAATATAATAATTTATTAGGAGCTCGGGTTAGGTGGGTGAGTTAGGTGAGTTAACAATACGCAAAGTACTAATAAATTTTATGGCGCTCAAATCCGTCTGATCCACCAACCGTTTATGAACTTAAAACAGCAATTTGCGGTACAGCATAGGCATTATAGCGATACGTTGCAGAAAGAATCAGAGATGAAAATTCTGCGAGAATTTTATTGGAACACGTATATGCTGACGATGTAATGTGTGGGGCCCCCAACAGTGGATGAGATGATTGATGCCAAAACTGTTATGGTAGAACAATTTAAGCAAAATGGGTTTAACCTACGGAAATTACAATCAAATAACATGGCTATTGTGGGTAACAAAGATCCTGTACTAAATGCAAAACATAAATGAAGGCGAAACTATTAAAATTTTGGGATTAAAATGGAATTCGGTCACGAATAATTTTTCATTTAATGTTGATCTGGAACCTTTACAACAGCACACCAAACAAACAGTTTTTTCAAAGTGAAGCAAAGTTTTCGATCTACTAGGTGGGTATCACTCGAGTGGAATGACGACCTACCTAAGCAAGTTGAGCAGAAAATGCTTCTGATCTCGTAATACAGTTGTTTCAGTGACTCTACATATGTCAATTTCAAATCAACAATGGAAAAAAGAATTTCATGTGTTGATTAAACACTGTTTTTGATGGGGAAAAATGCCGTTCAAGTAAAGCACTGGCTTGATAAGTGTTATCAGGACTCTGCACCACGAAAATCAACCATCATTGACTGGTATGCTGAATTTAAACGTGGCCGTACAACCACCGATGATGAACCACGCTTTGGACGCCCAAATAAGGCTGTGACTCTAGAAAACATAAAAATAATTCACGAATTTGTTTTGAAAGGTGAAGTTCCGTAAAGTGAAGTTGCGTGAGATAGCTGACATTGTAAAGATATTAATGGAACGTGTTGGACATATTTTGCACGGACATTTATCCATGCAAAAAATTGTTGATTCACCAAGAGGGACCATTATTATTTACCACACCATGCTGGGAACTCTGAATCCAAAAAGAACTTAGAGTTGTAGTTGACGGATCATGTAAATCGAGCTCGGATTTATCACTAAATGACGTATTATTGACAGGGCCGACAATCCAAGATGATCTGTTCACAATATTACGCAGATTTCACAAACATAAAATCGCATTTGTCGCTGACAATGAAAAAATGTATTGCCAGATTATTGATGACCCAAAGCAAAATTATACCATAGAATTATTAGGCGTGAAAGTCCAGCTAGTGAAATGCAGCACTTTAAACTGAGAGCGGGCACATACGGGTTGACCAAATATAACGCTTACCAAATATAACGCTTTTACCGTCAGTGTACCAGAACTTCATGCCAAACCGTCAACAGAACTCAGAGTATTGTTTGAATGTGGCATAAATAATTTTCATTTTCTGTGCAAGTACAATAGAACCGAATTCAATATCTTGTATGACCTCCTCTGGCTCTAATACACTCGAAGTATCGTTGGTTCATGCTCCTTATCAGCCTTTTGATGGTTTCTTGGGTTATTTTACAACATTCAAGGTTAAACAGCGCAGTTACGGTTAATAGAGGGTTTACCATCGCACGAGTTCGTCTTTTTAGAATATCCTGCTCTTGCTCGATGAGATTTAGGTTTAGGCTATTCGCTGGCCAGTTCATTGCCATAATATTTTCATCTCTAATGAAATTTTTGGAAACGTTAACATCATAAGGTCTAGCATTATTCTGCATTAAGATAAAGTCTGGACCATACCTATCCGCATAGACCTTGACATGGGGTCTTAGAATTGAGTTCGCATACCTTTCACCCGTAATCGTCCCTCCATCAATGACTGTGAGCTCTGTCTTTCCCTCCAAACTGATGCCACCCCAAACCATTTTTGAACCTCCACCGAAAACGATCGGTTTCTTGTACACAACAGTCAATATATCGCTCTCCAATACGATTATAGACCTGATTCCGTCTATCACTGGTACTCAAATAAAATGGTGATTCATCCGTGAAGAGTACAGCCTGCCAATGTCGCAACTGCCAACTCCAATGTTCTTGACAAAAGTTCAGTCTTGTTGCACGATATCTATAGGGAGCAAAATGGGGCGTATGGCTGCTTTTCTTGATGTAATCTCTGCTTTATTGAGGCGATTGCGAATAGTTTGATCTGATATCGGGCGGTTCAATAGCGTACGAAATTCGTCTTGAATGGATTTGGCTGTCCTTTTCCGGTGTCTTAGAGAAGCCAGCTATGCTTCGATCGTCATTTGAAGTTGTGATGTTCTTTCTTTATGTACCGAACAATGAGATACTCCCATTAATCTCGCTACAAAACGTAAACTTTTTCACTCTTGGACCAGTGTTGTCACTCTTGCCACCTCCGTAGCTATTAGATGAATCCTAATTCGTGCAATTTTGTTGATTTATTGTTTACCAAAATAGGATGGGAAGAGTTTGTCTCAAATGAAATTAGTCAAACTTGGACTACCGCAATGAATTAACTAAGATATCTTAGTCAGGCATACGCATTTGTTGATTTCTTCAAATGCAGCCCACGAACAATATTCAATTCCATGGTTTTTGTGAGCGCCCGAAAAGGCATATTCAGCGGTAATATATGCGCGATCAACTACTACAAACGGTGACAGTTCCATACATTTAATTGCTGCTAAAACGAAGGTTCTCGCCGCTAAAGCATGTGGAGCGCCACTACTAACCAAACTTTTAACTAGGATTGCAAATATTTTTGGAGCACCTACAAATTCAGACAACATCAGTTTTATAATAAACTACCTGACCCGGCGAACTTAGTTCCACCCCAAATAACTTCGTTCCGAGCAAATACTTTTTGTCCTTCACGAAAATTGATTTGGATGAGAGAAAAAATCAAACAACTCAACTCAATTCTCAATAGACGATTGAGTTGAGTGGACATTATCTTTCTCATCAAATTCAACACTAATGTATTGAAAAGTGGATGTCAATTTGAGTTTGAATCGAGGCATCTATCGAAAATTGAGTTGTTTTTTGGATTTTCACTCTCAGTGTGGCAATGAATTGGGGTCAGTTGGAATTCAAAAGAATTCAATGTATTTTATTCGAGTTGAATTAAACCGAATATAGATGCAAATCAATTGCGCAGCATGACTATCACAGATCCGACCTTCAGCATCAAGTTATGCGCTGATATTCCCGGCAAATCAAGCACAAATCAAGACCGAGCTTTTAGGTCGGATAGTTGGCTGACTCGTCTTGATTGATCACACAGTCAACGGATTTGTAACAATGCCTTTCCCCAGCGATTTGGTTTTGAATCAAGTAATTCAGACTGAACGACTGTCTCGTTCGTTGAGCCAATCGTGATTCATATAATTTCGGCGGATGTCCGGAAAGACTTTTGTGATAAGCTCTTCCTTTGACGTCGTGAACATGCAAAAATTCGTAGAAAACGAATCAATCCGGTCGAAACATCAACAAGAATTTGACCACTGTCAAGCGCCAATAGCTGTTTGGAAAAACCAGCAGTCGATGAGTCGTTCTGTAACGCGACTCTCATGTTCGTGGTCAACTGCAACTTCTTCATATAGCACCACAAACTCGACGATTTCAGACGTGCGTTTAGTTCATCAGCAGCTGTCGATCTCGGAATGATTTGACGAAAATCGCCGGCCAGCAGAATCATCACTCCGCCAAAACGTCTTGAGTTACTTCATAAATCCTTCGTCGTTCGATTGAACGCTTCCAATGATGAAGATCCCAGACGATGATTTTGCATCCTTGTAATATTTTGGCCATAGCCGAGTTCTTGGCAATTGAGTACACTGGCTTGTCATTCGTGTGGATATTGTGGCTTGTCATTCGTGTGAATCCAGCAGCCGTCCAATGTGGCTGTAATTCCCGATGATGCAACAGCTAACACTATTTGAGATCTCAAGCGAATTATGGCCAAAATCAATGAAATCTGGGAGCATGTCGGGGAAGAATATTACGCCGTTTTTTCGTCAACTGCCTTCATCAATGCATCGTACTCGTTATTTTGCTGTGTATTCAAAAGCGGGACATTCGTCCGTAGTATTTGGCTCATTGAATATCGATTGTACACTTGCTCTCGTTGCAATTCACGATTAAGGGCATGCCCAATTTTGACAAATAGTAGTTGTATTTGTTCCACAATCCCAATGCGTTCGATGGATGACAGGTAGTTATGATGATCGCGAACAACGTACAAATTTGATTTGCCGGTGCAGAAACTGGAGCATTGTCGAGTGTTGAGTCGTTTTCCAGCAAATTCAGACGTTGACAAGCCTTTCTATAAGTGGCGCATAACACGATCTATAGTAGTACGAAGCGATTCGAACGAAGTAGGACCACGAACATTGAACAAAAGCAAACGAAAGAAGCATTCGTCTTGTCGTGGACGAACGGTATACACACGACCAAGCGCATCAGTACACATCGACGTATCCTGCAACAGTTTGACCTTTCATTCGTTGTTGAAACTTCTTCGTCGAATCCAAGTATAATAGGAGTGGCATCTCCCAGAGACACGTTCTCTATTCTCCAAGTGCGCCCACAAATGTTGAACAGTGGGTTGACGTTGGTGTATTGCAAATGAGAAAATACGCCAAATCGCCTCGCTGTAACTGACATAACGGACTAATTGTAACCTTGTAATGCGGAACGATCCAGCGATTATTGACCACGACATGTTTTACTTTCACCGTCATCGTGACTGTTCTGCCACCATCTTCGGGTGAACAACGCCGATATAGTGGATAACTGTCATTTCCACTAATTGTTTATGCCAGCAACGGACGCGGATATTGTTTTGTGCATTTCCCATCGGCCATACATGGTGAATTTGGATTGTGATCTCCGGACGAACCGTGAGTTATGTTTGTTGCGACTACTGCAAACAACTCCGGGTCGGCTGTCTGATTTTCTCAATTAACCACAGCAGAATGTGTGCATGTGGTAATCCACGCATCCGCCACTCTACTGAGTACATCCAACAACGTGGCTATCCGACAACCATCTGCTTATAATGATCAAGTCCATAAGCGTTCTGAGTTTTTGTTTGAGCACACGTGCGGTGATGTCGTGGCGTTCACTGGAAGTTTGTCCTGACAGTAGATTACCGGTAATTTCAAGCCATTTCGAATTGCATGTAAAGATGATGAACAAATCTGGTCGTCCAGAATGACGCACATAATCAAGCATATGCTCAAGCATTCAAGGAGAATGATCAATTGACCAACGTTAGTTGGATCTCCTTCCGAAACGATGGCATCGCGCAGACGAATGTTTTTGATTGAAGCGGATGAAATTTAAACGTTCCGTTTCGTTTTTGACGATATCTCAAAAAATGATTGTCCACGTCTTCATCAACCGATAAGTATAAAAATGAATGGAACTGACCTTCTTATTCGTTTCTTCAATTGCAACATGACAATGTTATGTGTATAGCGGTGCAAGTACAATCGACAGCTCAGTAACTAACCGGTCGGCGGATTTACCATCTTTATCTGGAAATGGTAGCCACGCTCTCCTGACAAAACATCAATGAATATTGCGAAGTGCATCATATGATCGATGTGATTCGTGCACTCATCCGTCATCACGCTGCTTGATCATAATATCACGCTATTCCACATTTTTGCCAACAATCATAACTACGACTACGTCGATAGTAGGAGCAATATACTGACGTACATGACCTTCGATCGGTCCAGCGCATTGTGTTCATGCAAAAGATATTGAAGTTCTCCGATTATCTCTCGTTTTGACGCATTGAAAAGCGCAAGACGGTAACCTTATTCAAATTCGGAATTTTTAACGTAATAAATTTGAAGGAACTTGGGTTCTTCATTCGCTCGTGGCAGGATAAACTTGCCGTTGAATCTTTAAAATAGAGAGCAATTTTGAAATTGATGAGTACAATCGTTCAATCGAAGCGATGAACACATGGTGACGTCATTACGTTATAGGTGGGATTGCAGCCAGATTGACGAACAACAACATCGGTTCCAAATGACGTCATGTTAAAGCATTGATTGTACTGTTGCGTGTGTGCGATAAAATGTCTGTATAGTGTTGTATCTCCATAGAGATAAGTACGCAATGGCTCCGGTGGCGAAGTCATATCCGGCAATTGGACTTTGCCATCAGCACAACATAGTCCTAGCGTTTCTGCTTGGTACTTCAATGCTTGGCAATGTCGGCACACGGCAGACCATGCGTCAATATCAACGCAACGCAGCAACGATCTTTGTAGGCGATTGTAGAGTCATAAATGAAACCAGCGAGATTCAAGTCGACGTTCACCGCACTTCTTCGTCGAGTTACGTTTTGTCGAACCTGAGCTGATGTCCATGCAGCACGAACTTGTCTCTGACCATTTATTTATTCAGGTTGCTCTTGCGTTTAATTCTCTCGGAAACCATGCATTCTTTGAGAATTACGGTTTCTTCATTCTAGGTTCGATTGTCTGATAGCCGTCATTTTAATCAATAATCAATTCCTAAAAATTACAATGATTGGACTGATTTACCTTGAAGTCATTAATACACAAAAATGAACTTACCGATCGAATCAATCTCAATCCCACAATACAATTTGATAACCGCACTTGTCACGCATAAATTAATCTCTGGAAAAAATTAGCGAACTCGTAAAAGTCACACGGAACTTCATATGATTGTAATAATGGTATCGTTTATGGATGCAATGCGCACAAAGCGAATATCATAAAAATTTCATTTCACATTTTCAAGGACACCTGTCAAAGTGCACCACGCCTAAGGCAACGTACAACACCATCTACTGTGTTGTAGCACTAATGAAAACACCTCAGCGCCATCTCTTATTTAACTCGTTAACTTTGTGTTTTAGCAATTTGTTTTACGATTTTTTGAGATTGTTCATGCCGTGACAAAAAACATCAATACATGCAAAAAAAATCCAGATTTCATAGAAAAAAAAATTCAATTTCTTCGTTTTCCACTTAGATTTTCCAATTTTTCTCTGAATCGGATACGTGCGAAATCCTGTACAAATTTTCTTTCGTAAGAAATTTTCTTTCTTCTCCTTCCTGGCAATTGCGAACACAATAAAAAAGATCGAGCCAAATCGGTTCAACCGTTCTCAACTGATGCGTTATATATTTTATATAAATAAAAATTGTCACAATTTGATTTGATTTGCCCATCTATTTGGAAGTTCTTCACTTTTCTGCTACACTTAGCCGGTCTTAAACGTTGCATTCGAGAATCGAAGTATTTTTCGCAGGATAGTTACGCTCTTTGTGTTGGCCGTGCCAACAGCCTTTATACCACTAATTAAATATTTGTTACGTTTCTGGTACATGACTTTAATATTGAGATAACCACCACAATTTAGCAACCCAGGATATAAAAAACTCTACATGCTGTTTTGGTTGTAATCTAAGGTTTTTGGTTAAGTAAACACCAAACAAAAAGTTATTATCCTTTTAAATCTTCTACACATGCAAACACCGTACACAACCTTTATTTAAGTCCTACATTATAACACATATTGTTAAAGCATTATCGTATGTAAGGATATTGTAAATAATGAATCGGTTTATACCGTACGTACTCCCAAAAATATTAGAAATTTTAGGAACGAAGCGATATTTTATGTATGGGCAGCATCCTCATTACATTACAAAGGATATAAGCAGATTTTAATTAATTGGAAATAGGAGCGATATTGGTCTATGCGATTAAAAAATTTGACTGAATAGTTTATACGTCGTACATTACCATTTCGGTCGGACAAGTAAGGCAGTGAAAGCTTGTTACTTGAAATCCTTGGTACTTTAGTAGCACATAAATCTCCAGATCGATATTTACCAAATATTAAGTGAAATTTATTACATCCCATTGTGTAACATTTTTCATATTTAAAATGAAAATAATTTTCCGCCATTGTTAAGATTTTGTATTTATACAATATTTACTGCTTTACATTATATGCACGAAAATAATTGGCAGTTATTTATGGCTTTTAATTAGAACGATTTATGGATTTATAAATCAAACAAAAATGCGAGAAAGCCCGCTAAAGTAGTTGTATACCAGCGTTATAATACAGATATCATCGCCCGTGTATAATTAACGGATCACCTACCGAAATTAAGGCGAAACGAACACAACAAAAAAAAAATCAGTTTAATTTATCATCTTTTCACCAGAGCTTTTTCACTTTGGCCATTATAATGCCATTAATATTACTACATAGCACAGTGTCGCATTTATTTTTATCTTGTCTAATCCAATCTAATCCAAATATTTACCATTTTTTTCTTTGTTTGTTACTCTCGATTTAATTTACCTTAAAAAATTGTATTTTTCCAAAAATAAAATCATTAAAAAGCTCGTTTAGAAGAAACAAAAAATTATTTTCCTTTTTATTTTCGTCTACACCGTTTGTTATAAATGTATTGTGTGACGATGATGGCACGGTGGTATGGTGCTGCTGTAGTTGATGGTGTTTTGTTTTGTTTTTCCGGTAAACAAGAAGATCTTGTTGTTGTTGTTGTGTTGTATACAATTTAATTTATTTCAGAGGATTACATATTATACTTTCAACCCTCCTCCTCCGACGTACTTGCCGAGTCTTTTCCGCCTGTACACCACCTACTTGATATTATTAAAGTGAATTTGTAATGATAAATTTTTGGGTATACAAAATTCCGGGAGATTGAATCAATATTCCTACCCTGAAAATACTTGTACCTAATGGAATTATTAATAAAAAAAATTTTTCTTTTTAATCATATTGTTTATGTTTTGGTGTTTCCATAAAAATTTTCTAAAAAAATTGAAGAACCATCACATCACACTTTTGTGTAAAAAACGTGTACGTTCGCATTTTATTGTAAATCACCGGTGATTAATTATTACGTGGAAAATCTGTATAATACAAACAGCAAATTTTTTCATTTTGTTTTCTTTTTCTACGTTTTTATGTAAATATTAATTTAACAAATGTTTTTAATTTTTTTTTTGTTTTTTGGGAAAATTTTATAATTTTTGGGAAAATAAGACATTAATAAATTTTTTTACTAGCTTGCCGTTTGTTGGTTCAATTTGGTGCTTTTGTGTATGGCTTATTCCATTTCATAAATTATTCAAATGACTATAATTTTATATATGGAGAAACGTGTTCATTTTGATGATAAATTAGACCTCCTAATTAATATATTTTACGACTGGTAATATTTTTAGTGTAAAAGGTATTCGTATGTACTGTAAAATTATTAACCCATTTGGTGCTCACAACGTGAACTAATTTATTTCTCCATAAATAAGTATTTTTAACGCGATTGGCAAGAACGACTTACAAAATGTGAAATTGTGGTAAAAATAAGACGCATGGCCCTTTAATTAATAGTTTAGTTCCGTAATCTACTTTGATCACCCAAACTCAGTAATTTTCAACTGATTACTACAACTACAATTCATTAAAATTCATATAGTGCCACGAACTCCTTCGAAAGGTTGGTTGAAGAGAATGCCGAAATTCTGGTAATGGTGTATTTACCAACCGGTTTGACATTGTTAGGGATGGACACACATCTAGTAATTTTATTGTCAATGGATCTATTTCAAGGTGGAGAACTGCATTCTTACTCCGCACTTGGGGATAATGGAAGTACGCAGATTCGATAAAATAAGCAATGGTTGAAGCGTAGATATCTTTATCGGGATAAGTTCTCAATAGTCTCCCATCCAAACTTCTAATAGCATAGGCGACGTTACCTACTTTGGCATCTATTATAGCTGGTACAAATTTAGCAGAAAGCTTGGCACAAAACCGGTTTGAAGTATTTAACATTTATCAAAAGTGTAGCTACACAAAATAACAAATAACAAAAATGTAGTTACAAAATAAGATAAAAAGTGTAGCTACACACACAAAAATATGGCAGGGTTGAATTTTTAATTTTTCTCATTAAAACCCGATGTGTACAAGAAAATGAAAACAATTGGTTTTATTCGTTGAACATTATATGAAGAACTATACACCCGGTCTCGTATATATTTGATGGCCATTTACACGTGATGCTAGAGATATCTTCTCCAATCTACATTTTCGATGCGTTAATACATAATTCTAGAGATGTCTACACAATTCTGGTTATACCGGCATTTTTGGGATACTTTTGACAATTTTTAGTGATATGCGGAATATCGATGCGACCCTCGCGGATTTTTTTATCGATTTTACAAGAAAATAAAGTGACAAGTATCCCCAAAATGCCAATAACCAGATTTGGGTAGACATCTCTAGAATTATGTGTTAATGGTCATCAAACATCCAGAAGACTGTACGTACACTTTCCATAATTTTATATTCTTGTAAATTCGATAAAATATTCTGCGAGGGTCGCATCGATATACCACATATCACTAAAAATTGTCAAAAGCACCCCTAAAATGCCGGTATAATCAGAGTTGCGTAGACATCTCTAGAATTATGTATCAACGCATCGAAAATGTAGATTTGAGTAGATATCTCTAGCATCACGTGTAAATGGCCATTTAATATATACGAGGCCGGGTGTATGGTTCTATAATGTTCAACGAATAAAAACCAATTCTTTTCATTTTCTTGTACAAATCGGGTTTTAATGAGAAAAAACCCTGCCATATATTTTGTGTGTGTAGCTACACTTTTTATCTTATTGTGTAGCTACACTTTTGATAAATGTTAAATACTTCACACCAGTTGGCACAAAACCTTTGCGGTGCGTCACTTTTTGCAAAAGCAGACATATTGTCCGGGGTTAAAGTGACGATTTCGGCTGCGAATATTATAATACCGAGCGTTTGTGTCGTGAGCAACACACAGATAATGGATGATTTGGGCACGGACGAGATTTAAATGGTCCGATTTATTGAGTAACTGAATTTCGTTCGCATCGTTCGCTCATAGCAATCGTCTTAAGGCATAATCACATGCAGTGACATATGCTGACCAAATACTAGATAATGGGTCGAAAAATGCGTTGTGTCATACATGACGTACGTTACGTAAGGCTGCGGCCACCTCGAATAGAAGTAGAGTTCTGTTCACTCGCTCCGAACAATTACTTTGTGCGGGGTAAACTGGAGTGCGTAAATGTAAAATTTTATATTTTTTTAGCAATTCTTGGAACAGCTTCGACGTAAATTGTCTACCATTGTCCGAGGCTATTATCTCCGTTTCTGAAATGGGCGCGTAGACTCAATTGGTACTCCCATGGCGGGTCGCGTCGAGTAGTGCACGCTTTTATTCATCTTGTACTGAATGAATACCAACAAAATCGACGTTGTAGTTTTTCGAGAGTTTTAGCTTCTCCCAAATGCGCCGAAGTAGGTGAAACATGTACCTTTGCAACCAAGTCATGTGTCAGAAACATCGAAACCACTATAGGCTGGAGAGATTAACCATTTGTTGCCCTGAATTCGAAAATTGTGATCGCAACCTGGTAATTGTCGTACACATTCTATTTGATTGACATACTCCTCATCTGAGAACGAGGGCGAGTTTAAATCAATTTGTGAAGCGGACATCAGAGGAGACTTATTCAAATCACATAATGTAGGTTTCATCATCGCCGAATCACATTTCGAAGAGTCCATGTATCGTAGGGTATTTAGTGATGGGTTTGGTGATGTCGGAAACAGCGAATGGACCTCCGTCACTAGCATGGTCCGTGTTTATCGTAAATGTGTACCCCTCGATATAATGGCGAAACTTTTTTGGCGCTCAGTACCGCGGCGTAGCACTCAAGCTCATTCACCGAATAGTTTTGCTGGCATTTGTGCGAAATATATGCAATCGGATGTTCTTTGCCTTCTGAGTCGAGTTGTAATAGCACACCACCTACTCCGTCGACACTGGGGTCACACTGGATATATATTGGTCGGCTAAAGTTGGGGTTGGTTAAGACAGGAGCGGTGGATAGCGGTTGCTTCAAAGTGGCAAACGAGTTTTCCGTGACAGCAGATCATTTGAGTTTTGACGGTTTACCAGTGAGGTCAGTAAGTGGAGCGGCGAGGTGATGCGAAGTTCGGTGGTTAAAAGGTCGTCCAAATATAATATAATGGAACTGGTACGGAATAACTCGGTGCGGTAATCAATGGCTGAGATGTAGCGTGTTTGCGATCCAAGCGACACAGCAATCCGTTGATGAGAGGCAGCAAATACGAGTACCGGACGGTCACCTTGTTCACCTCGCGGGCATCCAAACAAAGCCGTGTTTTGCCATTTGCCTTATGCACCAGAGTAATTGGGGAGCACCACGAGATATTATTCTCCTCAAAAACGTCTAATGCCAGCATCCTATCCAACTCATCGTACATCACCTGCTGCTTCGCTGGAGACATAGCGTAAAATCGCTGTTTCACGGGTTTGGCGTTACTCACAACAATCACTTGCGAAAGCAGCGTTGTTTTTCCAAGACTCAACTTAGCGCTTGAGGGAAAACCATCGATTATCCCATCCAATCTCAACTGATCGGAAGGCGAAAGTACGTAATATTTGGGAGAGTTGGACTATTCGGACAGATAGTTTACAAGACTGATAGAAGGGATTTTTGGTGCCGATTCCAGAAATCTATCCCTAGGTAGAGTTTCTGTTAAAACATGGCCACGTTGTAGAAGCAAGGTATGGGTTTCATTATTGAATTTAACCAAAGCATGTATCCACCCCAGTACCCGTTGAGGTTGTCCACTAGCCGTTCGAATATGGGTTGAAAAAGAGTGAAATTTAGTGACTGAATCTGACAAAAAAATTTCGGAGCCTCGACCCAGCACACTTACACTGACCCCGTTATTCAATAGCCCTTTATATGGAATATTATTTACAGTGCGGGTGGCGTAAAGCCTTTTGTCGAACGAGTCTGCGCTTATTAGAGAAGCAACTACACCGGCACGGATGACTTTTCGTCTTTCCCAATATTTCTGGGATCTGATCCTCCTAGTAGTACCAAAGTAACTTGCGATTTTACTGTATTCTCTCACACGAACATCGTATTTGAATCCGCAGATTTACCTCGTTGCGCCAGATTTGACAGAGTATCAGATCTGGTTTAAATTTAAGGGTTTGAGGAACCATAAATGCT
Source organism: Nephrotoma guestfalica (assembly GCA_963691935.1). Classification (NCBI taxonomy): domain Eukaryota; kingdom Metazoa; phylum Arthropoda; class Insecta; order Diptera; family Tipulidae; genus Nephrotoma; species Nephrotoma guestfalica. The sequence goes on along the minus strand of OY829915.1, from coordinate 235,807,738 downwards.
AGTAGGTTGATCCGGGGATATGATTCGCGGATTGACAGTTCTGTTGACCGTACTAACAGCGGAATAGGAATTGTAGGAGTTTAGAGGTTTGAAGACCCCATTCGGTCGGATTACGGATCGATATTGGTGGCTGCCTCTTCTCGGATTCTGGGAAGGGTTAATTTCGGTAGTCCCTGATTCCCAGATCTCCGTGGAGCTCGTAATGCGTTTTCCGAACACCGGGAACATCTTGGGGTTATGGTACCTTTTAATTCACAGCCGTCACAAAAGAGGCCATTTGATGGGATTGGACAATCCACGAAGGTGTGACAAATATCGAAAAAATTGTAGCAGATGGAACTGTTGGTATTAGACGAGTTCGGACCATTAATTTTCATGCTTTCGTTTACCACTCGAGTGGAGACTTTATAGGAGTCAAGGCGGCGTACAGCTCGGATCGTGGAATAGGTAATCCATATGGACCGTTAACGCAGATCAACGACACAATTTTGTAATTCATTTATTACGCGGCGATTGGAGAAGGTACGAATAAGGTCGTTAATAGTTGCAAAGCGTTGATCGGTTACTGGAATTACAAAGCCGGTTTCATATTAGGCATCAGCAATTGGATAAACACATCGTCTCGGTAAGGAATTCGGCACTGTAATGTCAATGCCCAAACATGATGGTAGAAGTCGATGAAATTCTTCGAGCATTAATAGATCTGCGAATTTCATACTCGGTCCTTCAATCATTGGATCTCTCTATGAATTGTGCCTTTAGTTCCTGCCATGATGCTAAAGGATTATGACGGCGATATGTCCAATACCATTGGAGGGCTATGTCTAAGCACGGTGCTAATCTCGACTATGAGGTGGAAAAACATATCAACTGTTATTCCAAATGTCGAACCACTATTCGAAATGCCACTCCTAGTAAATTGTCTCCGACCGTAAAAGTTTGAATTGTAAAGTAAAAATTCTCGATTTTCGCCCAAAGTTTGGTTTTGTCCATAATCAGGTGATTGTGGATGCCTGGTATGGGTTTGTACGCTGGGTCGTTGGCCACCAGAACTACGTTTATCGGCGGTATGAGATTGTCTGGGTTTTTGCTAATTAGATTCGGTCCTTGACGTAGCACGTGATATATTGAGGAATTCTGTCATGGGGATGAAGCCGCCAAAATGGTTTCAGCCTTTCCGGCTGGATTATGAGCACCTTCAGGAACGGACGTTTGAGAATTGTTTCGTCCGATGCTCAATAGCATAACTTGGCCAGATATTACCTTAATTTGGGTCATCATGGCAGCCAATAGGGAATGGGGTTCAGAGATAGGGATTTCATCCTGGTACCATTTGAACCAAACACAGAGTCATCAAACTGTCAATGTACTACAATGAACAACAACGTTTATACAAAATTTAAATGTTGAAACACAATTTTCCTGTATAGAGCCGAATTTTTGTTGAAAATCAGTTTTTTGCCCAAAAAAGCATCACTTCCGCTCATATTTTGAAAAAAAAAAAACGATCTGGACCGGTATTGTTGCAAATTTAATTTAGAATCTTTCAGTTATTTGATGTTTTGCTCGTAAACGTAATTGTTTTCAAAATATTTGCAAAAAACGAGAAAGCTCCTATGGAAGCTCCATGTCCCAGTGAACCATTATTTTTTCAAAAATGAGGCCGGGGATCGCGTTACGATCAATGAAGATTGTTACCGCATCATGATCAATGATTTTTTGTTTCAAAATATGGATGACATTGATCCGGACGAAATGTGGTTTCAACAGGATGGCGCTACATGCCATGCGGCGACCACAACCATCGACTTATTAAAATCATAATTTGCCGATAAGTTGATTTCGCGAAATGGATTTGAAGCCACTCCAAGGTCGTGCGATTTGACACCTCTCGATTATTTCCTGTGAGGCCACGTGGAGTCACTGGTTTATGCTGATAAACCAGCAACAATTGACGCCTTGGAGGGCAGCATTGTTCGTGTTATTCGTGACATACGGCCAGCAGTGCTCGAACAAGTGGCCGGAGGTCCAGAATGCGTTTCGACAAGCACAGCCGCGATGCCTATATGCCCGAAATCATTTTCAAATATTAATGCCATCTATTGATCTTTCGTATAAAAAAAAAATTTGATTACAATTTAATTGTTTGTGTTATTTTTTACAATTTCAGATTCTATCGGAGTTAAAAAAACCCTATACTTAGTCTCTGAAACACAATGCAAGCAAACATACTCAGCTTTCTGAGTGCTGTTGACATACGACGTTTTTCCACTTCCCTGTGAACACATTTTGTATCAGCATCGCTAACTCCAGTCACTATTTGCAACTATTTGCACTATTTGCAAGAAATGCTGGTGATATGTTGAATACTTACATTTATTGGTTTCCCGAAAAACGATTCAGTGGCCGAACGTGTGGTAAATTGTTTGGTAATGTGAGCGTTTTTCATTCGCTCTACGATATTTGGGAGGGCCAATTCTAGTTACTTAACGTGCCTAGGAAATTTTACTTCGCGTCACACCTGTTGTTGGTATCGACTTCTTTGCAAATACAAATTTCAGCCTATGCTACAACATCCAACATATTGCAGAAAAATGCAACTTAGATGGTGGAAGTGGTTCAAGTGGTTTTCTGTGAGGTTATTTGGTGTGACGTTGCACTTTCAATTTTTGTGGCAGGTTAAATAAGATTTCGCTCACAGGGTTACATCTTCATTCATACTGAACCAAATAGATCTTGAAGTGACGAGTTTTGGAGTTGCTCGTACACTTGGTAAAATATTATGCAGAGGGTCGAATATAGTCGACGTTTAACCTAATGTCTGTGGAATTCTCAAATCGGCTAATGAAACGAGTTGCTGCGGAGGCAAGCTCCTGGTCGGAAGTCCGAAATAGTGTGTCGGCAACCACATTGTCTTTGCTTTGAATATGTTGAATGTCTGTCGTAAATTGGGAGACAAAATCTAAATAGCGTGCTTGCCTTGGGTTGCGTTCCATTCTAGATGAAATTGGTCTAGTATGCGGCTTGTGGTTGGTGAATATGGTGAATTCCTGACCTTCGACAAAGTATCGAAAATGTGTTATCGCTTGGAAGAGATTAACAAATACGGAATATTTTCTTTCTAATAATTTCTGGGAGAAAAATCCAAATTATTTTTGTTTAAATGTAGTAGATGCGCGCCGATTGCTGTGTTAGATGCATTAGTGGTGATGCTCCATTTTATGCCATTTGGCGGATGGGCTAAAATTGCAATATTTTCTAAGCTATTCTTGAACTGAAGGAACGCATTTTGACATTCTTCAGGCCAAGTAAATTTTTAAGGCGTTTTGGGTTTCTTGAGAGGTGTTGTCAATTGTGTATGAATTGAGGCAAGTATTTCTGCGAGTTTTGGTTTTCATTCGATAATGTCGTCAATATAAACAAAAAAGAAATTGAGATCTCTCACGGTTTCGTTGATGAAACGCTAGAATGTTCGTGCAGGATTTCTGAGCCCAAATCGGATTCAGATGAATTCGAATAAGCAAGATGGTGTGATAATTGCGGTTTTATGTATGTCATCGGGAGCAATTGGAACTAGGAATAACGGATAGGATAACGATCATTAATTGTGACTGCGTAAGCCTTCGATAGTCGCCATATATGGTCTCCAGTCGTCCTGGAGTCCTTCGTCTTCACCATGTGTAATGGACATGATATGGGTGAAGATGAAGGTCAGCAGAGTCCTAGTTCCACCATGTGATGAAATTCTAGGAAAGATGCTTTATGGCGACTTACGTCAAGACTTCTTGGTCTTGAAAATGACCCATAATTACAATGTGGTGTGCTACATTGTGCATTCTCGGGGCGTTGTGGTTTGATGGAGCTGTTAAAGAATATAATCCTTTAATAGTGGAAAAAATTTCGTTAGGAAATCCGTGCCGATGATGGGGTGGTTGACATTTCTTTGGCATTTTTTCAATGCTAGAGCTTGGCGCGTGTATCTCCGAGTTTGGTTTACGCGTGTCGCGATTGATTGGGCTCAAGCTGTGAGTCCATGTGGCAATGATGTCATTGAGTTTGTCGACTATTTCAGTGAGGTCCTCTTCTGGTTTTAATGCCGTTGATCGTGAAATTCTTGCGAGCGAATGATTTAATTTGGTGTAAAACATCTGAAGGTTTGTGATCCTAATATCGATTTTGTTTATAATCGTCTCTAATTTATGCTCCGCGGAAATGGAGTAACGATCAATTATTTGCATGCAAATATTCTATTTTGAATCACATTTAGCCCTGAACTGTCGAATATCGAATCTTTATTTAAAAACAAAAGATTATAGTTAAGAATTAAATTAGAACTGTATTTAATGTAATTATAAAAGTCCTAATTATGAAATTAGTCGGTTTTGTTTACTTCTCCACTGTTTTTCCAACTCACTTTACTGCGCTAGAGAATTTCGATTTTGTAAGTTTCATTTTTTTCACTAATTGCGCTTGCGCCTTTATGATTCTGTTATAGTTCTGATGTTCAAATTTCGATTCGTGTTGGTGTACGATAACCGACGGTCGAGTTTTGTGTTTGCCTATGTTTGTAATATTTCTTCTAGTAATTTTTAATTTCAGATTAATGAATTATTGGTCCATTAAATCCTAACCAGCTCTCAGGGCCGCTGAGCTAGGCATACTGGTATTCCGGGAAATAGTTTTATTTCATTCCATTCCTCACGTTCTTCCAAATATCCCTAAGCGATCATCCAAATTGCTAGGTATGCGAATGTAATTCACAAATGTTAAGAAAAATGTTTTGCTGAGGTGTTTTGCGATAAATTTGCTGAGGAGACTGGTTGTGGATTATTGAAGGAAATTCTGATTACCACTTTCAGACCTGTTTTTTGTAATGCGTTTTTTGTGAAATTAAATCAGATAGATGCACCTAAGTTGCAAAAAACTCGCACATTCATCAATTTTCAACAAATCATTTGTAAATAAAGCACACATTTTGGGGTGAAAAGTCAAAATTGTTTATTGATAAGGAAAGGTGGTTCTATGCAATTTATGGATAAAAAACAATATCGCTTATATGTCCATCACGACTACAGGCCTGCATCCAAACATCAAAATTGTCGATGACTTTTTCCAATAAAAGCGGATCCATGACCTCAATTTCAGCTCGAATGTGGTTTTTATTTTGTTCAATTGTTTGTGGATGATTAGCACATACCTTACCTTTGAAATAACCCCACAAAAAATAATCAAGTGGTGTTAAATCCGGGCTTCTTGGTGGCCAAGGAACATCACAATTTCTCGAAATTACGCAATCAGCAAATTTTGTTGACAGTAAATGTATTGTTGTGCGACTGTCGTGGCATGTCGTTCCGTATTGTTGAAACCAAAGGTCACAACAAACCAGTTAACATGATGCAATAACGTTCCTCACTGTAAGGGCATTTTCCTGCTCGTTTTCAAAGCAAAACGGCAGTGCTCTAAATCTGCACCGACAAAATTAGTCCGCCTCAATGAAACCTGTACTATAATTTGTTACACATTTATTACAACAACTCCGCATTTTATTACAGTTACCGCTTTCGAGGAACGAGTGGTCGGTTTAGCTTACAATTAAACCTGCACCGCCAAAATTGTAACTTTTGATGTAGCTATGATATCGGGATGGTTCTTGGACCAGAATTTATAACAAGTTAATTACATTGAATAAGTTAGTTCAAGACCACCCCTATAACTTGCTAAGGGTAAATTTCACTCCAAACCGCTTATTTATGTCAAAAACGTAAATTCAACCAAATTAAATAATATTTTTTACAAGAGACTGCCACCAGATTTTGAGAAAAATGTTGCAAGAAGTATTGTCGAGCGTAGGTCAACCTTATCCAGTGGCACTATTGTGGCATTTTCAGGGAATAGGGAATTGGGAAAAATATTTTCTCAGCATTATTGTCTAAGTTGTATTTTTCTGGCCTACTGAGGGAATAAATTTTGGTGTAAATATTTTCGAAACATAGTTAAATGGGAAAATATTTTTCCCCATGAAAATTTTGTTGAACTAAAGCTTCCCAATTAACTTTGTTTTGAAAATTTTTGCACTAAACTTATTCATTCAGTAGGCCAAAAAAATATAATTTGAACAAAAATGCTATGCAAATATTTTTCCCAATTCTCTATTCCCAGGGAAAGCCATAATAGTGCCACAGGTGTGTAATAAATTATTTTAGTTTCAGGATACGCATAATTGGCTCCAAACGGTAGAGGCTTTAAAAAGGTAGTGTAAAGGTCGATTTTACCACATTTAATAATTTATTACACCAGACCGCCACCAGCTATTGAGTCAAGTGTTACTCCTCGGCCATTGTGATGGCCAGGTCAACCTTATCCAGGTGTGTATTAAATTATTAAATGTGGTAAAATCGACCTTCAAACTACCTATTTGAGACTTTACAGTTTGGAGTTAACTACGTCTAATCCTACACAAAAATAATTTATTACACACCTGGATAAGGTTGACCTGCCCACCACAATGTTAAAGGCGTAACATTGGACAGAATATCTGGTGGCGGTTTGGTGTAATACATTATTAAATGTGGTAAAATCGATATTTCAATTAAAAATTTCAAACCTTGACCGTTCGGAGCAAATTCCGTGTAATCTGACCCAAAAATAATTTATTACACACCAGGATTAGGTTGATCTGCCCTTTACAACAACCGCAGCGTAACATTAGATCCCATATCTGGTGGCGGTCTGATGTAATAAATTATTAAAGGTGGCAAAATCGATCTCTAAATTGCCTATTTGAAGCCTTTACGGTTTGGAGCCAATTCCGTCTGACACAAAAATAATTTACTACACACCAGGATAAGGTTGGTCTACTCTCGACAATACTTCTTGCAACATTTTTCTCAAAATCTGGTGGCAGTCTGGTGTAAAAATTATTATTTAATTTGGTTGAATTTACGTTTTTGACATAAATAATCGGTTTGGAGTGAAATTTACCCTTAGCAAGTTATAGGGGTGGTCTTGAACTAACTTATTCAATGTAATTAACTTGTTATAAATTCTGGTCCAAGAACCATCCCGATATCATAGCTACATCAAAAGTTACAATTTTGGCGGTGAAAATTTAATTGTAAGCTAAACCGACCACTCGTTACTCGAAAACGGTAACTGTAATAAAATCGGGATTTATTGTAATAAATTGTAATATATGTGTAACAAATTATAGTATAGGTTTCATTGAGGCGGGCTAATTTGGTCGGTGCAGATTTAGAGCACTCAAAACGCCCCAAGGATGCGACAAGCCTATATACCGCAGTGGCTCTTGGAGGATGAATTTCAGCTTCGTGAATAACATAAGAATTCTCCGCTCCCCAAATTCAACAATTTTGCTTATTGAAGTACCAATTAAGATGAAAATGAGCTTCACGCTAAAGGTGATTTTTGTTGAAAAACCTTCATTTCGTTCAAGCATCCAATTAACAAAACGACCACGATTTAAATGGTCTGGTGGCTTCAATTTTTGAGTTAATTGAATTTTGTATGGATGCAAATGAAGATCAACAAGCAAAATGCGTCGTAATGTGATTCGTGAAATGCTAAGTTCTTGTGGACGGTGTATCAGGAGTATGAACTGGATGAACATGTTGATACGATATACGATCTTCCACTGAACCAGTTTTTTTAAAACGATCAATAATTTTGCCAATTGCACGCTCAGCAAGACGTCCGTATCGCCCAAAATTATCACGTAATTTACGAAATGTTATTGTTTTTGAACGCCTATTTTCATAATAAATTTAGACCATCAAAATGCGTTGTTGTGTTGTTAGCGACTCTATGATGTTAAATGGCATATTTTTGACTTTTCATATGTCAAATTTTTTTTAGAATAGGTAACATTAAGTACTAAAACTCATCGATTGAAAAAAGAGCCAACAGATGACCCACCCTGTATTTAAAGTGGTTCGCCAATTTAAATCCAGATTTTATTTAACTTTCCCAAATATTTTTTTCGATTGCCATGTCACATAATTTTTTGCTCATACATAAACGTAAAGCTCATTACCTCAAATTGAGTTTTTCTATAGTACAGCATAAAACTTCCAAATTTTCGGTTTATTTTTTATTAAAATCAATAAATATACAATTTTGACGCCAATGTTCTAAACACTGGTCATAAATACGTAATACGGCTTTATTTGATCCATATAACATGCGTATATCATATCTTTTACAATTTAGATCGAATTCAATCATATACTGATTTTTATGTCTCTGTGCGTATTCAGATAATCAAACTCTTATGCCAGATCTCATTTATCCATAAATCACCATAGACTTCTTTATTAATCCATCAAACATGCATATATTATTATTTATATTGATGTCAGTATAGTAAATAGCAAGGCTTTTTGAACCCCTGCTCAAACGTCGTGTGCTATGTTGTATCCAAATAAAATCTATATGAACAAATTTTTTTGTATGTTGTTGTTGTTGCCGTTGCTGCTACAAACGCCAAAACACATAAACCTACATAAAAATTTCATATCGTCTTAGGCGGTTTTTATGCGATTTTTATAACAGAATTTTATTTTCTTTCATTCATATGTACGAGTAATACTAGATATTACGTAACACATCGAGAGTGAGAGAACGAGCGAACAACGAACACAATCCTTTAAGATATGATGGATCAAAGTTGAAATTGTATAAATAAATTGAAATACCCTTAAGGAATTGAAAAAGGAATCTACAACAACAATAAATACATGTAAACGGCATTATGTTATTCTGCGCTACAGCAGCAACAAAAAATTAACTTTTCTAATTTATTTGCAGTATAACACAGAAAAGCTTTTTCTTTTTAATTCATAACAGAAAGTAAAATTACTCCAATCTCTACGTCGTATCACAAGCCAAAAAAGCACAACAAACGTAGTAAATTACAGGGTGGGCCATATGTAGGTCGTTTTTTTTTTCAAACTATGAATTTTAGTACTTAATGTCAACTGTTCTAAAAAAAAATTTGTCACTCGAAAAGTCACAAATCTGCCATTTATCATCATGGAGTCGCTAACAACATAACAATGCAATTTGATCGTCCAAATTTATTATGAAAATAGGCGTTCAAAAACAACAACATTTCATAAATTACGTGAGAGTTTTGGTCGGCATGGACGTCCTATAGTGAAACGTGCAACTGGCAAAATTATTGATCGTTTTAAAGAAACTGGTTCAGTGGAAGGTCGCAAATCGTATCAAGATGTTCATCCAGTTCGTACTCCTGATGCAATGGCACCTGTTCGTGAAAGTGTTCGTTCAGGCGTGTTCAGGCTTCGTTCACAAGAATTAAACATTTCACGAATCACATTACAACGCATTTTGCATGTTGATCATCATTTGAATCGATACAAAATTCAACTAATTCAAAAATTGAAGCCACCAGACCATTTAAGTCGTCGTCGTTTTGTTAATTGGATGCTTGAGCGAAATGCAGGTTTTTCATCAAAAATCTTCTTTAGCGAATATGCATAACTGTCGAATTTGGGGAGTGGGGAATCCTCATATTATTCACGAAGCAGAAGTTCATCCTCCAAGAGTCACTGTTTGGTGTTTATGGGCTGTGTTTTTGTGACCCAAATTGCATGAATTGCGTATCAACGACCTTTGGTTTCAAAAGGATGGAGCGACATGCCACGTAAGTTGTGCAACAATCCATTTTCAACAAAATTTGCTCATCACCTAATTTCAAGAAATTGTGAAGTTCCTTGCCCACCAAGAAGCCCGGATTTAACACCACTTGATTATTTTTTGTGTGGTTATTTCAAAGGTAAGGTGTATGTTAATCATCCACAAAGAATTGAGCAACTTAAAAACAGCATTCGAGCTGAAATTGAGGTCCTTGATCCGCTTTTGGATGCAGGCCTGTAGACGAAGCCGTGGTGGGCATATGAACGATGTTGTTTTTCATACATAATTGGCATAGAACCACCTTTCCTTATCAATAAAACATTTTGACTTTTCATCACAAAACGTGTATTTTGACAGATGGTCCACTCTGTATAAAGACAGAGGCGTGTGTGTACACGTATGGACATTCAACTTTAAAAAAAATTAAAAATTGACTTTAGATATCAGTTCATTGTTTGCCATCTGTGCAACTACAGAATCTTCTGACAATATATAACTGGGAGCACGTATGTGATTTATTCCAGACTTTCCATAGATACTAGGTTTGAATGAGTATTACAATCTTGCACCAGATGCAAATAGGAAAATATAATTCTTATTGGAAATTATAGAGCAATCTTGTACCTCAAATTAATTAAAAAGGTTTACAATATTTTCTAAAATACAAATTTATAAACAAACTCAACAGTGCGTTGTGTTGAAATAGGGAGATTTTTTTAAACAGATGAAAACTTTGAAATGATTGCAATACAACTAATAAGTGGAAATTTTAAAATCCAAAATTAAGTTAAAATAACATAAGAACGTAAAGCAGCACTAAGTAGTTCTAGTAATTAAAGATGACTTAATACCCAAGTTCATGTACTGGCCAGATCTCGATCACGGTCTTCGGGAATGGCCGATAATGGCCATCAAAATTTGAGTAAAAATGACATCAGTACACCATAGAAGATCAGAATTCATAGCACTAAGCACAATGTCGTGCATTGTTAGCACTGTAGGTGCTAACCACTAGGTGGTTATGATGACCCCAACTTCATGTACAAGACAAGTTTTAATCGCGATCTTGAGGAATATGGCCGCTAATGATCATACAAACTTGATTAAATACGTCATAAGTAAACGTATAAGATCAAAGTTCATAGCATAAACGTCGAAGACGTGCATTATTAGCACTATGTGGTTCTAGCTAGGAGGCTCAATGGTCAAGTTCATATACTAGCCAGACTTGAATCACGTTCTCCTGGAATGGCCTATAGTAATCACCCGAGTCCATGCTTTATTACCACTAGGCCGTTTTAGTGGCTCAATGACCAACTTCATGTACTAGTCAGATCTGAGTCACAATCTCCGAGAAAGACCGACAATACTAGAATTTAGTGTATGAATTTGATCATTAAGTCTCTTAACTAAAACCACTTAGTGTTAATGATGCATGACTATGGTTTTTGCTATGAATTTTGATCTTGTAAGTCAGTATTGAACCATTCGGTAATGGTTCAATATCGACCAATCTAGTGCTAACAATGTACGACTTCCGATTTTTTGGTAAACAAATTTGGGTTATTCTAAGTAATAGCCAGGTATTAGACATCTCTGATTTAGATGGTGATTATTGGCCATTTCCGGAGATCATGATTCAAGTGTGAGTCACCTAACAGGATTCAGGAGTCACCTAACTAAAACCAGCTAGTGCTAACAATACACCACTTCAGATTTTTTGCTGCCGAGTTTTATCGTACATGTGTTGGGTTCCTCCCGAATATCGTGATTCTGAACTGGCAAGTACATAATCTTGGTCATTGAGTCACCGAATTTAAACTTATTTTTTGTTACGAATTTTAATCTTCAAGTTTTACTGATTTCCTTTTAATTCTTACTTGCTAATGTAGAAAATTTCAGATTTGATGAAATTCTGTATATTTTTTAAACCTCTAGAAAACTATCTGTAAATTTTGTTAATTCACATAAAACTCAAATATTATACCGTAAATCAAATTCTACCGACCAAATGGCATAGTGGTTAAAGCTTTTGCGTTTGGATCGGGAGGTACCGGGTTCGAATCCCGATAGGGGCAGGATGCAAAGGGAATTTTCATCAACAAATTACGATTTGGGATGAGAAGGAACACATCTATGACCCCCTGTCGGAGTGCGGGGCTCACGGGCCGACCCATCTTCCATGCCAGTATAGGCTGGCATGGAGCTATGCAATGTGCAGGTGGTAATAAAATCGGACCTATATTCGTACGTCCTCGAATTGGCCAATACAGGACGTAAATAAGCGAACCGCGAAAGAGTAGGGAGAGCTTCGGCCCCAGAACAAATCAGGGAAAATAAAAACAAAAAAAAAACAAAAAAAATCAAATTCTTAAATGGTTTGAGTTTAGATTAATTGGTCTGCATCTCGACTGTTTTAGTACAAAATTTTGGTTATGTTACTATAATATTTACACTATTCGGACCGATCTAGCTTTCGACGGCTATTGCAATAACTAAATCAGTTGGGTGGTGTGTGAGTGAAAGTTGGACATCTAGTGCTTACAGAAGCCACAGAATATTCAACTCGCAAGAAGCAAAATTCCGAGATTTACGGAGTACGGTGTGATCTATGGGACGGTGAACACGCATTTCCGGAAATTTAAAGGATTGATGAAATTGTCTCGTCTGGATTTCAACACAGTTAACCAATGTTTGCAATCACTCTATTTTAAGGAAAAGAGTAGCCAAGACACGAAACGGTTGGCGGAACACTAACCTAAGGAAAGTTAGATGTCCTATGCAGTAAACAAGAAGCAAAAGAAAGTGAAGTTGAAAGTAAACGAGAAGCAAAAGAGTTAAAATTATTACACTTTAGAGGGGCAAGAAACAAGTACTTCCATCATGAAAGTAAATGAAATGAAAATAGTTTCGAAACAGTTTCGAATAATGGTCCACGGGAACTTGTATACAATTTTGCCTCCAGCAAATAAAGGCCTCCAGATACGTGGCAGGACGAAACACCTGATTAAACTTGGCCTCATTCAGCTATGTGTGAGATTTGTCAACAGTACCTGGACATCCACGGTTACTGAAGACCCCCTCATTCACGTGGGAACCAGTCACTACTGGTCTAAAATGCTTTAGATGAAACAAGTCACCAGCGCACAAATTCCGGTTTAATGATAAGAGTAAGGGTTTTCCAATAAGAGTGATATGATTTCTTTAAAAAGAACACACTAATTGTTAAGGAAATTGAAATTATTTTTATTTAATGTGAAGTACAGTCGATACAATTAGGTTCTGAATAAAACGTCATGCAAATGGCCTCCACGACTTCTTCTGCAGGAACGAATCCGATGAACCCAATTTTCGAGCACTTTTTCCACTAAATCAAGTCGTATGTCATGAATAGCACGTTCAATATTGACTTGTAAAGCTTGAAGGGAGTTTGGTTTTTTGCTAAAGACCAATGACTTCAAATAACCCCACAAGAAATAGTCTATTGGTGCTAAATTACAACTTCTTGGAGGCCATTCAATATCACAATTTCTTGAAATAATCGAATCTCCAAACTTTTGTCCCAATAATTCAATTATTGCACTTGCTGTGTGGTACGTAGCACCGTCTTGTTGGAACTAAATGTTGTTAAGATCAACTTCTTCCAATTTCGGTCATAAAAAGTTGGTTATCATCTATCTATACCGATCTCCATTGACAGTAACGGTGTTACCAGCTTCATTTCGAAAAAAATACGGACCGATGATTCCACCAGGCCAAAAACCACACCAAACTGTCAATTTAGGTGAATGTAATGGTTTTTCATGAATAATTTGTGGATTTTCTTCGCACCAGAATCGACAGTTTTGTTTATTTACCGCACCACTCAGATGAAAGTGAGCCTCATCGGGGAAGATGATTTTCTTAAAAAACATTTTTTTCTTAAAACTGAATAATTTGTAAACGTTGTTCTTGTGTATATCTCACCATTATGGAATTGTAAACATTACTGAATACAATGAAACAAAAAATGACAGATCATGACATATTACAAATGGCCGGAACATCACTTAAAAATCATATCATTCCTATTGGAAAACCCTATAAATGACATTGAGTAATAATTCCATTATTTATTGGCAATTTCTGCCATAGTTTTCAAATAATTATTTGCTTCCTCTCTATTTGCGGTTTTGTTTCTATAACCAGACTATTGAAGCTATCTTAAAGGACCGGAAACATAAATATTTTAAAAATTCGACCTAAATGATGGATAAAAATACAAAGTCATCGGAAGATATTTTATACCGACAGATTAGAATGCCGACACAAGAAACACATTCTGCGAAGCGCTCGAGCTCTCATTCTCCAAAACAATGTAGAAATAGCTTATCAGTGACAAATCGAAAAAGTCTATACCAAAATAGCTGAATAGCTGCCTTGTACACACATGTGAATCAATAATTCTCACATAAACCCTGGATCAGTGAAAATACTTGCATTAAAATGCGAAATGGACGATCAATACGACGATATGGCAAGATTTGAGCTCTTGTTGCTGTCCTGTAATAACCGAAGTGTCGAATTCATAAAGAATACCGCACAAAATGGAAGGAATGTTTGATTATAACGTTTCCCAAGAAAGGCGACCTGAGATAATGCAAAAATTGGCAGGGTATATTCCTCCTCAACACAAGCAATATATTAGCAATAGACTTCCTAGATTGAATTCCACCAAAAAAGTAAGAAAGGAATTATCTGGCTTCAGTCCAGGGCAATAATACAACACACATCTAACGAATGAAACTCACCACTGTATACCAATTCTTTGTTGACTTTGAACGTGCATTCGACATAATACAATGGAACGCAATATGGAAGCTTTGTAAAATGGGCATCTCAAGACAGGGATACAGGTAACCTAGTTCAATACGAAAGCAAGCAAAATGAATTATACTGCAACAGCCAAGGAGGTAAGACAAGGACGCGTACTCTCGCCACAAATCAATCATCCGATCTAATTTTACATCCGGACCAAGGGCAAGTCGTGAAAATGCATCGGCGTTGCCATGCTTATCGGTTACCTAATGTACTTCATAGTATAGTGGTATCCAATAAGAAATACTGTCCAATGCTGGAAACGGCTGTTCTTCTTTCTAAATCAGCAACCCTATAGCAATTCTTTCAAGCTCTTTCAAGAATTTGCACTTGCTCATGTTACATTTCACGTTGACAACAGCAAGTCGATTAAAAATATCTTCCAGATTTTAGAGAAGTTCTTTTTTGGTTGGACCTGTTATAATTATGTCGGTCTAGTAACTTGTAACAAACTCCGTATTCGCAGTCATCTGCTTCATGAATCATGAAGATTGTGACATTTTATCAGCTGTGAAACCAAACTGTCAATCTCTCTTTTAACTTCGTCCATCTGTTCAAACGGTAACGGACATGTCTTGAAGCATCTTGGTGTAGCTTCAGGTTTCAAGGTTAAGTGAACTTTGAATTGGTTACGCAGTGACCCAAACCAGGTTCGAAAATGCCCCAGTATTTTTTACACAGATCATTGACTATAGTTTTCCAATCGCCCGAAGTAGAAATCGAACACCTTTTATTTGCTTCAATGCGCTGAATTTTAAGCCCGAATACATCGAGCCAGTTCACTTCCAAAACATTTGCTGCATCGGCTGTGGTCATATAAGTAGTGGCAATTCCATCTGAATGTTCAAAAATTTCACATTAACAACAAATTTACTTCGCAAAGGCACCCTAATATTAATATAGGCGCTCAAGGTTGTGTTCACCGTTAAATTCTAGTGTATCTATTGTCAATTTGACTACTAAGCAAATTCTCGTTTTGGTTTGGATTCCAAACTTGCAAACTTTATACAACACCAATGGCTCCTCGAGCGGATTTCCTCAAACGAGGACTTCGCGTTGGATCGAACTTTTAACTCCGATTGGTCTGTTAAACAGGTTTTCGAAATTTTGAACAATTCGTGACGGGAATTTTCAAAAATGCACAGAAATTGACATTGTTATTGGATTGACTTCGATCATCAGCCTTTTGAGATCGACTAGACTGATCACTATTTCACGATGCATATACCGATGCAATATGACCAACGTTAGAACTGTGAATTAGAACTCACATTTTGCAGCCACTTCTATTAAATGAGCGATCCAGCGTGCATACATACGTATTTGCTCTACTCGGAGAGTAGGGGGTTTCGAACGGGTTTGGTGAAGATTGTGTCGGTCTTTTCTCGATTTAAATTAAAGTTATCAGTATTTAGCTCAATTTTAAAAACTAACTTTATTATTTCTTTAGCTTTCGGAACCTTTTCTCGATTTCATCTAACGGTTTATTGACGAAACATTCCTCTCAGGCTGTAAAACATTGTTCTTATTATGCGTCAAATGTCATGTTATTGACGATAAAATAAGGTGTTAACTGAGCCATGTACTTACCAAAATTATCTTTGTTGTGAGGGTACGCTCGAAACGATGCAACCTAATCTCATCCTGGTCGCCAAAATGTTTCGTAAATGGTAGAGGATGAGTAAATGAGTAGTTAGTGAGTTCCGATGCAGAAACAGAACAGGATGGAAACCCACAAGGGAAAAGCAAAGTCGTACGACCAGCTTTAACTTGAAAACGAACGATGCTAGCAGAATCGGTACAACTCGGAAAGCCATGGGTGGAAATCAAAGCAATACCACCTAAATTTAAGATAAGAAAAAAAATTCTTCAATGCGGTAAACCATTAAATACATGAATAACAGAATAAAGGAATGAACAAAATCATCCGTTGCTCAAATTAAAAAAAAATCACAATTGCAAATTATGGTAACCGTCATATTTAAATTGGGTGCATCGTACTTACACAAAGAGCCCCATTGAGTGCGGAACTTTTGCCACTATGAAATTCCAATTCAAACAAACGTTTAACAAACATGCCATGATAAAAAATCCTATTGCACCCTAAACCTATCGATTTGCCAATCCTATGCCTCCTTCGACATCTAAATTTTAAATTAAACAAACGAAAATCAAAATCAGATTAACAACCTTGGATATAAATTTATTGATCGAAAAATCCGTCTCTACTGTTATATGAATCAAGGCACGCCGGCACAAAAAGGATTTTCTTTTAATTTCTTTTACAGATGGATTTTTCATATACCCCCTCCATAAAACACAAGTGAAACAAAAAAAAGTGCTCAAAAGGAAAAGATCTTAAGAAGGAATAAAATAATTAACTTAATGATTAACTTTTATTATTGTTATTACTTCGCCGCGCGCCTCCTTACAGCATAATTTTTCATTCCTTCTGTCTTGTAATTTCAAATTACATCTTAATTAATTGGAAGTTAATAAAAAAAGCTAAAAAAAAATTTTTTAAAGAATTTTCTCTGGCATTTTTACCATTTTTTCCTTATCTGATGTTGCTGTCATTTTTTCCTTGTGTGTTTTTGCTACTTTGAAGTATTTTGTTTTCTTTATCATCGTTTAAACAAGATTTTTAATTTAAAATTTTCAGAAAAAGGGATATTGAATTAGGCAAATACTTGTGTACTTTCTTAATGAACAGTTTATTAAAAAGAAAATTGCTGTTGCTGTGTACGAGTAAAATAGCCTTGTGAACGAATAGATGCGGCTTAATTAAAATTTTGTAAGGATTACGGGTCGAGCTCAATTCATAAGTGTGTTTTTAAAAGATCTGACTCAAAATATAGTAAAAGTTGTCGGCTGGGAAAAAGTCGGCGGTCTACCTATACGTATGTAAAACTTAGAATTGTATGAATGTATTACTTACGTCACGCAGCAGAATTAGGTCGCCCTTTTTGTACTGATGGATTTCCGTCTCTTATAATATTCTGTTATGACTCCTTTTCGGATCTTAACATCATTTCATTTCTAATTTTATTTTTGAATTTTGAATTTCGTTGCAATCGAATGATTGAGGCATTTTTACTGATGGTATTACCATCTACCTTATGGCATTAACACTAAAGTGTTGGTCTTTGTACCATCTACATTGTACCACGTAGACTTCGAATAATTGTGAGAGCGAGACCAATGTGTACACCAAGTGCGGGTGTGCAACAGCGAAGATATAGACGAATATTTTTGTTGTGTTTTAATCGTTTTGTCGTGTGTAGTTAATGCGTGGTGAGAATGAGGAGGGTCTCATTATTTGGTGTTGGTTCCATAGTTGCGGGTTGGGTGGACACACTCGGTTATTAATATTTTTACTCACTTTCCTCAAATTTTTGTCGATACAATTTTGGCGTAATTTTAGGCCAGGAATATGCAAGCCTCAACTTCCCCACGACCCAAAATCCTGAAATCTAGTCTACAAAATCACTATAATAGAGGCCTCTGCATATTTAGATGAATCTGCATAGTAACCAGCTCGGGCGTTTGATTTCGCGTAGATGGGGTGGGCTCCTACATTCCCACTATGTTGTGTTTGATTTTGAAAGAGCCCGGATATCCTTTGTTCTGGGTTTAGTTTTAATTTCGGTTTTATTACGAGCGAAATTTGAGGAACACTTTATTATTTTAGTACCCCGAGCCCAACCCAGGCAAATGCGTTTTATAATTGTGGTAGCCGGGGAAGCTTTATCATCATAAAGATTTATTATTACTTTATTATCACTACTGAGATTCCTACTTCCGGCATACCATCCGTATCGTTATTGTGGTCATGTTACGTATTTTTTTCAGTTATTGTGTGTCTGGACTTATTCCAATTTAGTTTATTTGGAACCTTCAGTCTCATTTAATATCGTTTGAATTAAAATATTGTATTGTTGGTATAAACCTGAAAAAGACAACCTAATATTGAGTCAAATTTTTGCTAAATAAAACGGAGCAAAATTACTCTCTGCATCTTTACATTATCCAAAATGGACATAACTTTACTATAGCAAGACGAGTTGGGGTCATGTTGAAGAAGTTTGAATTAGTATCGTAGCGGCTAGTAGCTCTGACTCCAATGTACATGATAGGGAGCCTCCAGAATCCACCTGTTCGCAAGCGTCGCCAAAATTTATCGATCGAAGATTATTATCTCGAAGTGGACTAAATTACATAGGATCACCATCGACATGTTCCTGTTTCAAGTAGATACTATCGCTTCGTCCCGAGGATTATCCGACCAAATATTATTATCGGGGTTACATACCATTTTGAAGGATATCGCATTGCAGTGGTACTGGACAATCAAACATAATCCGAATGTGTCCTGGGCAGAGTTGCGAGATGGCATGAGCGAACGGTTTAAAGATCGCCGCACCAATTACGAAATCAGACGAATTATCGAGGCGCGCAAACAACAACCCAACGAAATTTTCACGGATTTTTACCATCAAGTGTGGAGTTTAATGCTACAACTGCTCTGCTGACCCTGCAACCTACTCACGACGCACGATCAATGAATTATCGGGTAGTCCATATGATGATATTGGATTGTATGACTCTTATGAGGATTACGTGCAAATTGATGTTCAACCTGGTAACGAGTATCTGCCATTCAAACGGGGAGCAGGAGTCCATTGAAATCGGCGAGACGTGCTGATGGACAAATTCCAGTAGACAGTGCTGGGTCATTTAATACACCTGGTGGTTGTACAGAGGACCTATCCACCCAGAACGAATTGAGAAGACGCAGCGAGCAATAAGGACGTGGAACTTTTCTCCCAATTGAATCCAATGAAAATTACGTCGATTAGCCCGTTCAAAGAAATATTGGAATCACCGCACAATAATGAGAAATGACATGATTTCCTCCGTTCTCTTCTCTGTGGGCGATGACACTCGACCTTACGCCCAGGTCTTAATAGCGTGAGCGTTCTTAGGTGTGAATCGGAGTAACTCATGTCAAATCCATTCGTTGAATTTCACCATTTTACATTCACAACAACTACCGCAAGTGGTGTTCAACGAGTATTCGACTACATAAGAGCTAATGTCGAGTTTAACGGGAGCCATGTTTCATTCACATCGTTCCATTATTAGTACAACCCTTATATTTGGGTACGCCACGTTAAACAATTCGGACGAGTTAGACGAAACTACCAACAAATTCAAAATTCTTATTTTAACTTCTGACGATCAGCGTAAATTGGATTATATTCGCGAACAATTTCCGAGCAGCGATAAATTAGGTTTGGGCCAAACATCCCTCATATGATAGATGTCAATTCCGCAAAACCAGTCAAACAACATATGTTGTTGGTTTAGATTACGCGAAATCCAGGTGTGGGTTAAACCAGATCGGGTCTTTTAGAAAAGTGTTCTCAAGGTGATAATCTATGAAGTAATAAACGATGTTTTTGAATTGGACAACCAGTCTTTGTAAGATCTGTTGTATTGAGCGATGCCTCGAATAGATAGCGGATTCCAGCTCGCGATAATCACAAGTCAGGTTGGACAAGGGGCCTACTCCGTTCAAGATTTGAATGGCAAAAGTTTCGGTACCTATCAAATCAAAGATCTCCACATATGAAAGCACTATACGTTTCGGTTTGTGGCGGTACGTTTATGGTACAGTTCGATTAGTTATGTTGTGGTATTTTAGGGCCGGTTTTGTAAGACATCTCAGGGTGTGGGACGTTTCCACGTTTATTACGACTCGTTCATTAGGTTCACTAGGTCTCTTCATTTGGTGTCGGTTCCATAGTTACAGGGTGGACACACTCGGTAATTATTATTTTTACTCACTTTCCTCAAATTTCGGTCGATACAATTTTGGCGTAATTTTAGTTTCAGTTTTTTAGTTTGCTCTTATTTTTGTTCTATTCCACAGTAAAGGCCAGGAATATGCAAGCCTCAACTTCCACACGATCCAAAATCCTGAGATCTAGACGGCAAAATCACAGTGACAGAGGCCTCTTTGCATATGTAGATTAATCTGCGGGTTGGCCTCGTGCCATCCCGTAACAATTTGTTTAGGGAAGTCACGTACTCCTGAGACTGCCTCCAAAAACCTTGAATCCATTGTTGAATTAGTTGCCATCGACTTAGGTGGGACATCTGTACATGTTGAAGGTTAAGTTCTGGCAACAGTGTTAACGGCTGCATAATGAGGAAGTGTGATGGAATAAACGGGTACCACTGGAGTGCCTCAATTTGTTTTGTGCTGGCCAGAAACTGATAGAATCAATGCAACTGTACCTCATTGGTAAATAGAATTTTTCAAGTAGTTTGATGTTTTGTCCTAAATCGTTTCGGCGGGGGAACACTAAAGACCTTCGTTAACAGTTGCTCGAATTTCTAGTAAAACGATTGGAATTTCTGAGCTCTAATGTATTACATCTCTCGAGCTCCGAGTGCAGCTTTATGACATTCGCTTCTGGATGATATGTGTCATGCGTATCCGATGTGAGCCCAAAAGTTTTTTTAATTCGTTTGGACTCAAACCGTGTTTTCAAACTGTCATTGGTTATAATGTGGAATGAAACGCCAAATCGTGATGCGTAATTATTGATGAATGTTGTAGCAGTACTGTAGCAGTATGCTTTGGGCCATCAATCTAGTGGAATCAATCTAGTGGAATTTCAAATGATTAATTGGCGTCTTAGTGTTTTTATGTTGTATGGGCGATTCGTACCCGTAGTTTGTAATTCGAACTAACGTGAAACTCGGAATCTGAAAGTAAATTCTGAAGTCGAAATTAGCGTTGACTGATTTGAGTATTGTTTGTTCGTCTGATTGTGTCATCACAATATATAGGTTGTCTACCTTTTATATGTCGAATATCGTAATAAGTTAAGTTTTGGACTAAAATGCTCTAGTAAGAGGCTTGTGGTCAGTGTGATTGGAGAGGACCCGTCCTTCGATGATATATCTAAAATGTTTCACAGACAGATAAATCGCAGTAATTTCCGTTCGAATGCAGAATATTTTCGGTCGGCGATCGAGAGATTTTTTAAGATGAATCCCAAATGCATCGGTCGTTTTTGAGAGTCTTGGACTTCTTTATGTGATCGGCCAAGTGTTCGTCGATTGAACAGAACGTTTCAGCTAGTTGCGGTAGAAAGGTATGTAAGTAATTTGCCATGCCGATAAACGTTTAATTATGGTTGGTAAAGGCTAAATACCATTAGGGCAGATTTTATAACTGGTGAGATCGTGAGAGTTTGAGCCGAAAACGAATTATGAACTCTTTATGTTTACGCTAAACTCATCGAGTCGTTGGAATAACTCTTACAAGTGAAGTCTGAGTTGGTTTTCATATTTCCATGCTAAGAGGATATCGTTGAAGTACGTGAAAACGAAGCCTAAGTCTCGAACGACTTCGTTATTAAAACGTTGAAACGTTTGTGCGGCACTTGTTAGACCGATTGGAATACGTGTAAATTCAGAAAGGCCAAATGCGGTCGTGATTGCCGTTTTGTGAACATCCTCGGGGGCAACGGGAATTAAGTGACAGGCTCTGACAAGATCGCTTTTGGAGAATATTGAGCATTCTAGGGAATATAGGTTATCTCCACATGGTCATTCATGTTTAACAAATTTTTGTGAACTAATATTAATAAAAATTTTATAGTGAAAAATATATCTACTGATAACAAAATAAATAATTTTTTATAATAAAATATAGTGAGTGTAATTTAATCATCTCACCCGGTATTCTCACCATAGAAGTCACAGAGATTTAAAACAGTCAAGTGCAGAAGCCAAGTAATATAAAAAGTCCAAAGTTTGGTTACCACGTCCGAAATAGTCCGCGAACGATGAAATGATCGTTTCACGAGGCCACCTGATTTCCGAGATAAGCAACATGAAAGTTGGTGGAAAAAGCAGGTACCGGAAATAAATAAAAGTACGGATGGTTCAAGTAACAACCAGTGAGATCGTTGAGTGGCATACTAAAGTGGCACGCGTTAGAGTTGAGATGGAGAAGTGCTGGAATGTGACGTGGCAGAAAACGGATCAGGAACAGGATGGGCCAATTGATCAGGAACAAGATGAGCGACCTGTGAAGCATAAAGATCGAACCGTAAATAAAATAGAAAAAGTAGGTCTCAAGATGCCAAATGTGATTGGAAAAGTCCATACAAAATTGTTAAGAGGATCAGCGACAAGGGGTATCACATAAAAGGAAACCTCAAGCGACAGGCTCGAGCGAAATGACATAAGACGTTTAGGACGAATAGATTTAAGGTGGAGACGAATTCTACTCTACGCAGACTTGACACTTGGTGATTGAGTGGTCGAGTTGTACACAACCAAGGGATCACTTCCCAATGGTCGCGGGTTCGAATCTAGTCGAAGTTCATAATTTTATTGAGGTAATTATTATTCTTAACACGCATCGATGTTGCCGGATCAAGTATTCCGCCAATAGTGATTGGGAATTGGATTTTAAAGTAGCATTCCAGCCATCATAAAAAATACTAGAATATATGACATTGAATGCTCGCCAGTAAGACTACATGCTATGATTTTTATGATTTACAATTGCGAGTGTATAAGCGAGAGTAATCTGGGCAACAGATATCGTTGTAATTTAACAGTGAAGAGTGAAAAAAATAAAAGTGAGATTATCTGATCTGGCTATAACCAGAATAACCCAAAATTTCATAAAGAAATTATTAATTAGTTAACAGTGATACGAGAGAAATAGAGAATTGTCTTAGAAGTTATAGGTACTTGGATAAATAAGTTGAGTTGAACCCCTAAATTCGTACAATTTGCTTGGTTGTTTGCCTAGTATGCAGGCTGTATGTTTAGAGCTCGCGAACATCAAGTAAAGAAAACTTCATTAGAAGCGAGTAAATGATAATTCCATTCTAGCTGTGATAAAGATGGTATCCCTGAAATATATACCATTCTAAACTCAAATCCTGTTTGTGTTCTCTCAGCAGACGATATCGACGCAATCACGCCATCCCACCCCGCAACCAGCAACAAAATTACCAAAATATGATTTAACGCATATTAAGACATCTTATCTCCCAAGGTGGCAAATATTTCATTATAAGTGCCAATCTTTTTGTAAACGATGGAACATGGAATATTTAAATTCCTTATAACAACGTACTAAATGGTTGAGCAGCGGTCATATTCGAGGGAAAAACCACAGTAAACAAATGGCTTCTGTCTGCTTGTCTGTCAAGTAAACAAAGTTACCCCACGATTATATCCCAAAAAATATTAAAATCTAAAGCAGCTCTCCAGGCGACACTTCTATTGTGGAATTTAATCATCAAGACAATCTTTACCACAAATTCACTGTTATAATTTATTTGGTATCAATTTAAATAAATTCTGCAGTGTTGCCTGATGAATTTTTTGATATATTTTCTGAAATAAAATCTTAGGTTTACTTCGAATACGTGACACACTGGCAGACGTACTCGTACAGACACATTTCGAAATCAATTTTTTCGGGGTTTCTATAACGGGCTGTATAGCGAATGGTAAATTTGTGAAAATTTCGAGGTCGAAAACTTTCATGATTGCGATACTGTTAATTTGTAAAAATAGTTTTATATAGGCTGGCTGAGGCAGAAAAAACCGCTCGAATAAAAATTAAAAAGTGTAGGTGAGCTTAATCCTAATTTTAAAGAAACCTAACGAATTACAAATATCTGGAAAAGTACCGAAACAAACAGTGCTTTAAACCCGGGCCATGCCAAACACTGATTTTTTGATAATTAAAGACTACAAAGTGGAAACCAATTAGGGTAATCCTAGAGATGGTTAAGTAGAACAGACTAGTCCACATATTTGTGTAAGGCCCGTCACGCACAAGTAAAAGTGTTGAAGACTTTGATGAGCCTTAACAGGTAGTCCTAGTGAAGTAGAAATCTTGGCCAATGTACAATATAAATCAGTATAGCTTTATGCAACCAGCGAAATACAGGTTTTTCAATAATTCAAATCTACCATTCACAAGATGGCGAAAATGTAGGTGAATTTGTCCGATTTGTAGTCCTAGAGATGGGTAAGCAGATCTGAGTAGGTCTCGTCAGCTTGCCGAATCCCTCATAATATTTAGAACAAAATCCAGAATTACCATATATTATTCAACATACATTTCCACCCGAGATAACTATTCATCTTATTTAATAATAAACCCAACAAGCAACAACCAACATATTTACGCACATAAATCCATAATGGTAAACACATAAAATATGTAAAAGATGAAGAAAACCTTATATCTTAATACTCTCTGTTCTGGTCCCATGTAGTATATGCTTGGATTTCAAATTTATCCCGCACTGAATTTTCTTGTCTCGTGTGAATTGTTAAAATTGTGTTTTCTGATTTTACTGCATTAAAAACTTATATATTGCGTACATAACAACAAGACAACACAGATACACATACATTATGTTATATTGCTTAGGTTTCATTCCAAAATGTATTTTTTCGTATTCTCGTACACCACCATCCACGCCCATTTTACATTCTTACTGAAAATGGCAAATATATTACAAATCACTTTTTCTGTATCTCCTCTGCCTGTGTTGTGTATGTTATGCGTGTCTATCTGTTTTACTCCGCTCCCTCTTTATTGTATTTTTATTTCAAGTTTGATAAGGATTTTTAAGGGTACATCGAGAATCTGACACTTTCATTTGAATAACATAATTCGTAAATTATATCTGTGAATATTTTATATTAGTACTTACTTGAACATCTCGAGTGGTTGCATCGGCGGGGTAGAGTGTTTCGTTTTTCAATTTGACCTTTGTGATATTTATGGCCTAATAATACCCAAAATACCGTACTTCTCAATTTTCTAAAAGCCCACTTTAAATGTAAAATTTTATTAAAATGTTCCGGTGAGTGAAAGAGCCGCGTCACGTTTATCTTTAAATTTAATATTACATCTTGAAAATAAATAAATAATATTTTGCAGAATAGTTGAAATATAAATGAAAATATTTATTTAAATTTTTTTCAATTGGAATGAATGGAAAATCCCAACGAAACATTTAACCACATAAACCAGTTTTTCTTCGTCAGCAACAGCAACATAACACAGTAGCAATATCATAGCTATAAGCATATGGAAGAGAACGGCAACCGAATGGCGGGGGAACAGCAAATTTTCTCGAGAAAAATATTTTGTATCCCGTGTAGGTTGTCGAGATGAGTAGTTCTATACGAACATATACACAATCAGATATACCGAAGTAGAGCAACAAAGTATTTCTTGGTAATAACATTTTTGATGTTTATCAGATTTTCTATTTCTTCTAGAATACACGAGTATACAGTGTTGTTTGGCAACCAAATTAAGGAAAGTTCCATATGAAGAAACATTTCTACTTGAAAGACATAAAGAATTTGATTACAAAGTTGTTTGGGTATCTAGTACCAAAAGAAATCCATTTTATTAAATAACGTAATTGAAAAGCAAATTGGAAATATGGAAATGGAAATTGATTAACTTTTATATTTTCTATAATTGTTAAATGTGGTAAGATGCTATGTGGCAATTTAACTACCTATTATTAAAGTATTATCGAGTATTGTAATCAGAGTTCGAACATGAAGTTAAGATAATTGTTCTTACTCCCTGGGATGGGAGGAACATTTTCCAATCTTAAATGATCGCTTGATGGTGTTACTGAACGTACAACTGGTTGGTTTCATCGGAGGTGGGCGTTTACGCGTTAACTACCAATTTTTACGTGATCGTGTCGACAACTTGTCAACTAAACTTTGGTGAGTTGATGGTGATATGAAATTAGTGACATGCTCAAATCTGAGGGGTCTACCACCTGTATCAAGGGGACCATTCTTATAAGTCTCCACACCATTCATAGATGCTAATTTTGCATAAGTATTTTATACCAAAAATATCAGGTTTTGTATATTTTCGTCCAGGTGGTCCCAAAGAATTTTTTCCCAAAACTGTTTGTTCCGCAAGGGGATTTCAACCCAGCATTTTGTCCCAAAATTTGATTTTGTTTTAGAGTTTTGACGTGAACGTGTTTTTAGAAAAGGGATTATATGAAATTATTCACATGCTCAAATTCAAAGGGTCCGTCCCCTGGCTCAAATAAGCAAATTATCGTAAAACTTATGATGCGGTATCGGTTCTTCAGTGTCTAGGTACTTCAATACAATTTTGATCACAATGATGATTTTTTAAAAACTTTTTCTTAGTAATCACAAAAATTCCTTCTCGTCTTTCTCCATTTACTCGAATTTACGACATGAGCTTTACATTGAACATGAGCTGCAAAAAATACATATCGTATATAAATACGTTTCAGTACACCACCAAAAATCCAGAGATACATACAAATATATGAAAATGTATACACAGGGACTGGCCCTGACTCATGAGGTACGAATGTCATTATTCGGCCATGTGCCTAACAGGCGATTAACAGGGTTAAATAAATCAAAATCAACCTCAGGGCATACGTTAAATGACGATGAAACGAATTTGCAATATTTCCGTTCCAGAAACCACTATGGACTACCACTCTGGGGCCATAACTTGTATATTAGACTACTATTTTTAGATTATGCTTCAAGATACTAAAAGAGTTGAAATTCCCTAATGCTAATTTTTTTTTAATTTTGTGTACATCTTGAATGGACGCATGATTTAAAAATATTAGTATCACCTATGGTGAAGAGTCTATAATGTTTTTTGGAATGGGGATATGAAATTTAATCATTCAACGTATGACATGGGGTGGTATTTATCTTATTTGACCATGTTAATTCCAACAAAAATTATTATGTGTGCATATTGAATGGGCCAAGAAAGAGCTAAAAATATTTGCTTCATCTATATTTAAGAGCTAGTGGTTTCTGGAACAAAGATATTTAAATTTTGCCTTTAAATATTTGCCCTGCAGTGGGTTTTGTCTTATATAACCCTGTTAATGAAAAAAAATTCTTCAAACTCCTTACACATCTTGAATGAAGCAACTTTGAAATACAAATATTAGCATTATCTATGGCCAAAAGCCTATAGTAGTGGTTCAACGGAAATAATGAAATTATGTGTCTAATATATGTCCTATGGGGGAGCAGAATTCGGACAACTGTTGTTGACCTGAAGGTCGCAGTAATATGCCGCATATCACTAAAAGTTGTACAGAGTATCCCCAAAATGCCAGTATACTCAGATTTGTGGAGTCATATCTAGAATTACGTGTTAATGGCCCTTAAATATCCACAAGACCCGGTTTCCCCGGGTCAAACAAAATTCCCCGAAGGTTGCAGTGATATGCCACATATCACTACAAATTCTCGAAACTGTCCCCGAAATGCCAGTTTACTCAGATTTGTGTTGTTTTTATATTTAATTGGCACTAGCTCCAAATTTGGTACCACTTGGCCCAGTTTCAAATTACATTTTTTTACAATTTTTACAATTTTATTTTATTTTTTAATTTTTCAATCATTCACCTTTCACTCATCGATTCCCTTCCATACTTCTATCTGATTCATTCTAATAAAATCATACACCTTCTTATACACGCTCATTCCCATTCGTAATAATTCTGGCAAATTCCTTGCACTCAAGAGAACATCGAACATTTGTCTGCTCTGATTAAATGCAGAGTATTTTAAAATCAAATGTTCGATGTCCTCCACAACCAAGAAGCTGTCACATAATTCACACTCAATCAAATTGGGTTTCTTCAAGCATTCTTGCCAATTTCCATGATTCAGTCTCACTCGTTCCATTATTCTTGTCATTCTAGTATATTCCTTGAGTACCTTAAAGAAAGGTTTACTCAACAGAGAACTAACCAACTCAAAGTACTTCTTACCTTTCATCTGACAATTTTTCAACAAACTCCCTCTCCCATTTTCTCCACAGATTCACCTGAAACATGCGAAGTACATCTCTTCCATCCATGAATTAATATTCATTTACCTCCTCAACCAAACAACCCCATGTTTCAAGTATATCTGTAGGTGTGAAGGTATCCATTGAAGAATGACCTCACTCCCACATGATTGAAGGAACTCATACAATATTTCCACATACACATTGCCATGAGTTCCCCCACCCCTACTAATTAATTCCAATCCATTCCGGGAGTCGGACAATAATACTATTCTCCTCCCCCCTTGTGTCATTGCCAATTTGATCCCTTCCATAATTCCAATCAACTCTGCATTCATTATACAGATGCTGGCATTCACTCGTAGTGTTTTCTCTTTTCTTATTGACGGAATAAAAATTCCTACACCTACTCGATCATCATGCACACTAGCATCTGTATACATTTCCACATGGGCAAAATAATTCATTCGCATTTTTAAAACTCACTCTTAGCTGACAACTCACTCATCATCGCTTTTGTTGTATCACCAAACTTTAAACACACAATTAGATTGCTCGGAGGGAATTTGGGATTTACAGGTCGAATTTTGGAAAATACATTAATACTTTCCAAAATCACCCGTGATCTTTGTGTCTTTTGGTAGTCCGTCCCTCTTTGCAATCTCTCTTTCATTTCATTCACCAATTTATTGTCCTTAGTAAACATTCGCACCGTCTCTCACATGATGATCCACTCCCTCTTATAATTAAGAGGTGAATCACCCAATTCAATTTAAACCAAAAAGTAACGCGTTTTTCCTCCTTCTCTCTAAAAATCATCATCACTCATACCTTGATCATTGTTTTGAATAATCTGCCTCTCGTTAGGATTAAACACTACACATCTCCGTGATAATACATCTTCGTTGTTCTTTTCTGCCACTGCTTTGATGATAGTTTTAGTGTTCCTCGATCCTGGATCTTGTGTTGTAATGTTGTTTAATTTTTGTTTCGTCATTTCTTTGTTTCACAGTACTGACGTTTTATCTTTATTTTTATTGTTGTCGTTATTATTATTATAATTTTTGTTTGTATTGCTGTTACTGTTCGTGTCATTTTCCATATTTACTTTGTTTTTTTAGCATTTCACTATATGTTTGACCATCGTTGCTGGAGTGGTGTTTGCGTTTTTGCAAATGCGGAACCGCAAACGCGGTGCGATTGTTTGTACAGTTTGCGCATTTTACGGGTTCGCAAACTTCTTCGTCGTGTCCATCGTTCACAGTTTTCGCGCATTTAGGACATATTCTTGGACGAAAGCATTTAGTTTTAGCTCATTATTAACTTTTCGTTTTATACGTTCCACTTTGATCACATTTTAAGTTTTTAATTCTTTTTCGATCTCCTCGGGGTCAACGTACATCAAATCATGACTATAAATAACAGCTTTTCTGAAAGTTCAAAAATTTTTATTCTTCTACTTTGACCTGCGTGTCTGCCAGTTTAGTGGCCTTCACTAAAGCTTGAAATCCTTCGTCTTTATTTGTCAACACCAAAAGATCCCCGCTACGTAGTCGCTGCGTCTGACTTGATGTGCAACGTGATCATTGATAAGCCGTTTTCAATCAAGAAAGGTGATACTCCTCGAAAATTGTTGTCACTGTCAGCCTTCTACACTATTACATACTTTTGGTTAGCCTTGTTTTCTTCGAAAAATAGTCGTTTTCTTTGGTTTTTGTTTTCTTCTATTTGAAGAGGACTGCTGCTTCCTCTCATAATCATAAGAGGCTGGAACCGGTTTTTGCTTCTAAACGACATCCTGCCCGTAGGCAGTTGTCGATTAAAATTTAAATTTCGGTGCTCTGGTGCATGTACATCCTGTCACTCAACAAACGGATTGACTTAACGTACTGGTGAAGGGACACCCTGTCACTAAAAAACGGAGTTGACGTACGGTTGTTGTTTGAGCACAAAAAACAATTGTACTTTAGTTAGTTATTGTTGTTGCCACACACAAATCAATCCCTTATTGTTAATGTTTATACGACTTTTAGGACTAATATATTATAAACCACACACCACTTATCCGATTTAAATTACCCGATACCAAACTAAATTAAAAATTAAAACTATAATATATCGGTGTGAAGTACTTAACGTTAATGAAAAGTGTAGCTGCACATTTTAACGAAAGTGTAGACTCAAAGAGTGTAGATACACAATTCATCAAAAAGTGTAGCTGCAAAAGAAAAAAGTTACCGACCAAATGGCACAGTGGTTAAAGCTTTGGCGTTTGGATCGGGAGGTACCGGGTTCGAATCCCGATAGGGGCAGGATGCAAAAGGAATTTTCATCAACAGATTACGATCTGTAATGAAATGGAACACATCTATGACCCCCTGTCGGAGTGCAAAACTCATGGGCCGACCCATCTTCCATGCCAGTATAGGCTGGCATGGAGCTATGCAATGTGCAGATGGTAACAAAATCGGACCTATGGCCGTACGTCCTCGAATTGGCCTACACACTGGCGTAAAAGTAAGGACGGAAAAAACTAACCACGAAAGAGTTGGGAGAGCCTTGGCCCCAGAACAGATTGCAGCGATAATAATAAAAAAAAAAAAAGTTTGGAATTCGAAATGCGTGGTTTAATTAAAATTATTAAAAATAAATAAACAATATTGAGAATCACTATATGTACTACAATAATAAATTTTAGTAATACCTTTTTTATAAAAAAATTATTTTAAAGACTTTTAATTCAAAAAATCATCGGAACAATGAGTGTGGAATTTAGTGTTCTGAACTTGGCGTGGTGTCTTAAATGTGTACAAAAAATTTCAAGACAATTTGCATGTTGTGATTGGCGATATGGCGCTACACGTGAAAGTGCCTTTGAGGCCAAATTCACTTAATTCTTTCTTAATTCAAAAAATCATCGGAACAATGAGAGCCGAGTGTGGAATTTAGTGTTCTCAACTTGGCGTGGTGTCTAAAATGTGTACAAAATATTTCAAGATAATTTGCATGTTGTGATTGGCGATGTGGCGTTACACGTGGAAGTGCCTGTGGAGCCAAATTCACTTAATTCGTTAATAATTCAAAGGTGTTCAAAGGTGTTGAAGAGGAAGAAGGATCAAAAGAAATTATCTTTGTACTCAAATTATTAAAAATTTAAAGGCAAATCATTACCGTTACTAAAAATTAATGTACATAAAAATCAGAAAAAAACTAAATCAATAAGCAATGGAAAGATTAAATATATTTCTGCAAAACGATATGCAAACTAATTATTTATATATTGTTAATCACAACATAGATTGAAGAATCTAGAAAAAATATTACTCGAATATGGCCAATAAACGCGTCCGCGTTTAACACCATATCGCCATAACAAACGGTGTTTTTTAGAGTTTCACATCTTTAAGTTGGCAACACTGTAGTGTTTGATAACCGATTCGACAGCTGACATTTGCTTTGTCATTAGCTTGATTTGCCATTTCATAATGAATAGAATCACGCCAGAGCAATGCTTGTAAGAATTGTTGAATTTTTTTACCAAAAAAATGGTTCTGTTCGCCAAACTCATCGTGCATTTTACGGTCATCATAGTCGGCCATCAGAGCGGGTAATTTGGTTAAATATATGGATCGTTTTCGTATCACGTATACCCTAAATGATAATACGCATCCAGAAAGACGTCAAACAGTGCGTATCGAACAAGCGATAGACGCTGTATAGCGTAGCATTGAGGAATACCCAAATCAATCAATGCGACGTCTTTCTCAGCAACTGGAGATGTGTCCATCCACTTTATCGAACTAAAGATCTTGGTTTACGTGCTTACAAAACTCAACTTGTACGAGTATTAAAGCCATCCGACCATCGCACACGCCGCCAATTCGATCAATGGGCTGAAGCACAAACAGATATTGATGTTGATTTTTAAGAAGGATAGGAAGATAATCCACAAGCCTTTGCCGAAATACCATTTCATTCAGATAAAATACTGTTTGGTACGCTTTAAGGGCCGTCGAAATCATTGGTCCATATGTCTTCAAAAACGATGGGCGGAATGTTACAGTCAACGATGAACGGTATATAGACATGATTTCTAATCTTTTTGTTAGAAAACAGGACGGTACCACATGCCACACCGCGCGGGATAAAATTAGTTTGCTCAAATAAACATTTGATGAAAGACTACTTTCACGTAATGGTCCTGTTAATTGGCCAGCGAGGTCGTGTGGTCTAACTCCATTAGGATATATTCTTTGAGGATATGTTAAGTCACTTATCTACGCCGACAAACCAGAGACAATGGAACCAAGTGTTGCACCCAGGTAGGTTTCAGTGGTTGTTTACTGCACACTTAGGCCATTTTTTAGGCCCATTGTAATACCACTCATTCACTCCACATCATTAACCCACCTACTTCACCTACTCACACAACTCCAGTATACCCACCTGCACATTGCAAGCTCCACGTCAACCTGTACATTGACATGGAAGGTGGGTCGGCGCGTGACATGGAATTCTGCACTCCATCAGAGGGTCTTAGTTGTATTTATTAGCATCACCAATCGTAATCGATGATGAAAATTCGATTTGCATCTAGCCTCTGATGGGATTCGAACCCAGCACCTCCCGGTTCAAGTGCCGAAGCTATAACCACTGCACCACTTGTCCGGTAAGTGTTGCACCCAACATTTGGCGAGTTATTAGCGAGATGCGACCGCAATTGCTGCGAAGAGTGATCGAAAATTCGATCTCCAGATTACGGCACGTACGCGCCAGTCGCGTTGACCACATGGCCGAAATCATATTCAAACAATAATGGCATACAATTATCTCTCCCAATAAAGCTAGTTTCACTGATATCCAAAGTTTTTTTTGTTCTATTTTAATTTAAAATTGTGAACCTTTAACAAAACACCCTTTGTAAATTGTGTTTTAAATTTTTTGTGCAAATTTAAGCCAAAACTTCGCACATACTGAGCCATACTTCTCAGCAAAGAACACTAACTTTCATATTCGGCACACATTGTTCCGAATTAACTGAATTTGGCCAACCAATCACAACATGCAAATTGTCTTGACATTTTTTGTACACATTTTAGACACCACGCCAAGTTGAGAACACTAAATTCCACACTCATTGTTCCGATGATTTTTTGAATTAAAAGTCTTTAAAATAATTTTTTTATAAAAAAGGTATTACTAAAATTTATTATTGTAGTACATATAGTGATTCTCAATATTGTTTATTTATTTTTAATAATTTTAATTAAACCACGCATTTCGAATTCCAAACTTTTTTCTTTTGCAGCTACACTTTTTGATAGTTTGTGTATCTACATTCTTTGAGTTTGAACTTTTCGTTAAAATGTGTAGCTACACTTTTCATTAACGTTAAATACTTCACACCGGTCTATAATATGGCAAAAGAAAATTTTTTTTTGGTAAGATCGCTGTCAAAAACCACTCTGTTCGCAATGAAATCGAAAACATGAATGCAGATTTGTGTTGCTGTCTCTAGAATTAAGTGTTAATGGCCCATAAACATCCACAAGACTCGGTTTACACTTTTTATAGTATTATTTCCACTTACATTACATAAAAAAATTCCCGGAAGGTCGCAGTGATATTCATCTGATTAGATTAGATTAGATTTAGTGGGATAAATAACAAATTCAATCCTGCTATATATTTTTATGTAATTCTACACTGTTTGTTAAATTGTTTATCTATACATTTTTGTGTTTTGTTAAATTGTGTGTTATGCCTTGACGATCGAATAAAGTTTTATACTTTAGTCGTTTAATACCTAAAACACTCAAGAACTAGAAAGTCTAAAGCATAGTTCTTAGTGCTTGAATTTAAGATCAAATTTTAAATATTAATACTTCAGAGTATATACACCCGGCATACGAACAATGTAAATCAATAATAAATAAAACAAAAAGATGTTCGTAATACTCAAACTGTAAATAAGCCCTGGGGCCTGTTGTGACTAACCTTTCGATATTTTAGCTAAATTTGCAAATAATTGATTCAAACACGCACATCAATCAAAAAATCGTCCAACCTATAATTTTATACTCTATTCCACATTTATACCCCATTCACTTTCAAATTGGATACTAAACGAATATAAAAAAATTATGAACAAAAAAAACAACCAACCCCGTAGGGTGATTAAATTAAAATCCTAAAAATCATTATATTTAATGTATTTCCAAATCGCTTAATCATCACAAAAAGTGTATTATGCGCCGCTGCCTTCGCTCTATTTTGGGTGAATAATAACAGAGTAGTGCTTTTCCACACTGATACTGTTATGATTAGTACATGTTATACATACATATTATTGTTCGTGGTGTTTTTCTGGGAAATTTTATTATTTAAGGGTGAATCAAATTAATTTCCGCTTATTTTAAATGTAATTTTCAAATTTCCTCGCTACTTTTTTGCTGGGCGAAATTTTTTATGGCAAGATTTTTATTCATGATATCACTAATTGTGTAAACATAACCCAGATATCTAATTTGGCACGCGGCATTTACATAGAATTACCAGGAGTTTGTTGTTTATGTTAAATTTATGTGAACTTTGAACAAAATTACTTATGGCCAATGATTTCATATTTCATGTACCAATTATTTTCGTAACGAGTTATTATACGCAGAAAGCGGGAAAACGTCTTCAAGTACATATTGCAAACATAAAACACCCACCATTAATTTTTATGCAAACTGCTCGTACGTAAATAAAAGTTTTGTGTTTAATTAAATAATTTATCTGGCTTTGTTTTGTATTAACACTATTTGCGCTGACAACTATTTTCATTAAATCTGTAAAATCACATACATACACATTGCACACACATTGAGGCACATTAACATGCTTAACATATTTTGCGAAGAAACAAAATCAAAAAGTTTGATTGTTGGCAAGCTTCATCATACATGAGTATAAAATTCGGCAGAGAAAGCAAATTAAAAGCCAAAAAGCACATTATGAGATCTTACGAGTATATGTGGAAAAATAACAATAAAAAGTTAAAACAAATTAAAGTTTCTCTTGTAAATAAGCTTTTGTTCGTATTAAATGTACAGCAACACCACTATCTCGTAAGACTATCAAAATATAATTTAATTACTTTCTAAGCAACTGTGTACAATAAACAAGAGCAATAGCAACAAAAACATTTATAACTAAAATTTTTATAGTTAGGACTTTTTTCGGCTATATGCAGACGAAAAACTAGGTCCAGCGGTGTGCGTTTACGAGTATTGTCTCCATGATGGTGTAGAAAATAGTTTGTAGCGTAGGAAATGTCGACAATTAGTAAACAATGTAGAATATTACTACTGTTAAGTATCTACAATTTCTAAAATTTCAAAAAGTTACATCCTAAATCCATCTGTTAGTTTTTTTATATTAAAAAAACACATAATCTGCCAGACACTCTATGGGAATGAATTGGCACCCCAAATGCCTCAACCTAGTGAGAAGAACTGAATGATCCATCTGTTTGAATGCCTTCGCAATATCTGTATTATCGATGTCAAGTTGTTGTATCGATTTTAAACTATCAAATAAGTTGCAACATAAAATAATAAGGTTTATAACAGTAGACCTTCCTGGGTAGAAACCGTGGAAACTTAATACTTCATGAACTATTTCCTCAGTCCTTCTACCTGATTAAAAAATTGTTTCAATGCACGAAACTTGGGCTCAGGAAACAAATCTATGCTTAGACTTTCATTGAAGGTAATCGGAATTCATTAACTTAAGGCAATTTTTAACACTTCAGGACTTTAAAAATCATCCCAGAAAATTTTAAAATAACTTGCAATTGGGTAATAATATTGATCTAAAGTGTCTATATTTCAAATCCCAACATTTAAAAAAGATGAAGCTAGGCCTTTACTTCAGATGCGGGTGTTGTGACCAATTTTTTCTGATTTCAACACGGCATAATGTCCGCCAATCAAAAATACAGGCCCCTTAGACGGTTGATTTTTTTTTAATACATTGTAAATTTAAGCAAATGGTTCCCAGGAATTGAAAGTGTCGTGAACATTTTCATTTGATATCAACGAGACATGATTTCTACAAAAGAGTGTCTCAGCAAGAGCGCCGGATTTAAATTTGCAGCCATTTTGTAAATACGAGTTGTGCGGTAATTTTTTTGACAGTTGTCACGTACAAACCACGCGATTTAAGAATATCGAGAAGTATTCAAACCAACAACGTTTAATTATTGTAGAAGCACATTACAAAAATGAAAAGACAATGAGGCGCTTAATTACAAAATTTGAGACCAAATTTATGCTGATGGATCAGACGATCATTGTTCGTCGTCGCCCTTGTCGGTCACTCGAAAATATAGCCTCAGTAAGAGAATCTGTGGCTGAGAATTCAGGAACTTCCATTTGGAATCGTGGCCAAGAATTAAACAATTGCAGAAGAACTATGCAACTAATTTTGGTAAAAGATCTGCATTTGCACGCGTACAAGGTTCAATAGGTGCAAGAAATCAAGCCAAGGGACCATGTGCAGCGCCGTGAATTTGCTGATTGGATGTTGGAACATCATTAAATTAATGCGGATTTTTCGAAGAAAATTGTTTTTTCAGATGGGGCACATTTTCAACTCGACAGATACGAGTACGTAACTAAGCAAAACTGATACTCAAACAACCAATGCATCCACCGCGAGTAACTGTTTGGTGTGCATTTTGGTCTGCCGGAGTAATTGGGCCGTATTTGTTTATTAAATGCGGCGATCTAACATCGATGTGAAGGAAAAGGTGTATGCGAATGAGCCTGAAACAGTTGAACATCTTAAAGTGGAAATACGGCGCGTTATTGGTGAAGTACAGCCGCACATTTATGCGAAAACGTTATTCAATATTTCAACAAAAGAATAATCCTGTGCCAGAGGTTTCTTGGTGGCCATTTGCCTGATGTTGTATTTCACGTTTATTCGGAGCTATTGATCTTTATGTTGAAATAAAAATGTTTGCTTAATTCAAAAATAAATGAGCTTTTCTTTAAAATTAAATCAGCGCTCTTGCGTAGACACCCTTTACTTATGAAAAAAATGGAGGAGTGAATATGTTGTGGCAAGCACTCGAATTTCTGTTACTCTCTAATGTACACATAGATCTCGAATACACCACACTTTATATGTAAATCGAAAAAATAAACTTACCGAACATTTGGTAAAAACTGTCTTGTGTAATCAAAAAACATTATTCCTGATTAAATTGCAGAAGACCAACAAGGTGAACCCTTGTGGGTTGAACATTTATTATTTGAATTGATTAAATTTTTTTAACTCGTTGCCGTTTTCGTAAATACTAAACAATTTTTACATCATTGCAATCTTCTAATGAAGCAGTCACTTGTACGCAGCTTTTAAGATATATGCCGATTTTTGGTGAAATAAGATTTTTTATATCAAACGTCGTCGTTTCCGGTAAAATTAAAAAAAAATATCTCATCAAATTTAGCTTTAAATTTAATTTACAATTTTTTGTTCTGCACCTTTTTTCGAAACTACACACTATACTTCTACAATCGCCCAACGTCGATATTTCCCTTATAACTGATTAATCATTTAACAGCGAAGAGAAGAGAACCACAATAATAAAAGTGAAACACGCTCAACTGACTTAGCAAACAAAACTGGAATGAAATTCACGTCATTCATAAAATAACCGATACGTCGTTTTGGGACCCCCAAAAGGCGAAAGCATCAGCCACGTATCAACACTTCAAACTAATGGTTTCAAACTAATGGAAATCTACCTAACTTAAAACAGAAAACAAACAAATTTGGTAAAACAGTCTTGGAACGATACAAAATTAAAAAGCAATACAAAATTGAATTTACTCAATTGTGTAGGAGCCTTAAAATTGGTATTAGATCATACCGATCATACTGAATTTATTTAAATGTATATAGATATTGATATTGACATTGCGGTTCAAATTGAGAGTGACGCGTTTATATAACGCTACTTAATTATTTTGGGTACGCCCTACCCTCCCCTCTCTATTCCCAACCCCGCCTTTTCATGGTGAACCCTGTTAACCTTTGGACAACAGAAGGGGCAGCTCTGGGGTTCGCTTACAATTAAAAGCAATCCATTTTGTGATAGATTGTATCTAACTGCATCAGTCACTCAAGCTAAGGTTCACTGCGTACACCGATAGCTGCATGGCTAAGGTGAGGCTTGGTCTTTAGTATGAGAACTCCGAATTAGACGATATTCGGTTTTAAATCCTAGCCTTCCTATGATAGTGCAGGGCTCTGTCATAGGTGACCGTTATTTCTCGTGCTACTCGTGGGAATAAACATGGAATCATGATGCACCTGCAAATGCATCAAAAGCTGAAGGTGGTGCAACAAAAGGTACTAATTCAGAAGGCGGTGCAGTTCAAAATGCTACAACTTCTGAAAAAACCACCACTTCTACTGAAAAAGTAACTCAAGAAAAATCGACTAACGATCAAGCCACAAAAAAGACTGATAATCGTGTTCAGTTGAGTGGGGTTGGGCGGAAACGATTTAAATCTTTGAAAAAACCAGAACATTCAGTCGAAGAAGCTCGTAAATTGGCCGTAGATCCTAATTCCACTCGCGTTGTTGGTGGAAATCCTCGCAAGGCATTTGTTGATGGCGATAATAGAGATTCAATTATACATTTTGCCGTCAAAGCGTCGAAACCGGTGGTCACTTTAACAAAGAACGAACAGCGATTGATACAAGAAGGTATTTTGAAAAAAATTTTGAATTTAAGGGAGCTGGTGTAAAACCAAAATTCCTTGGCCAATCATTCAGAGCTGCAGTCAGAGCAAATAGTTCAGAGTTCAGAGCAAGTAGTTGCTAATTTATCGAAGCCCAAAACGAGGCTTTGTAACCAAACAATGAAAAATACTGAACCGGTTAATTGAAGGTTCATCAGTTAAATTAACCTTAAAATTGGATAAAGCATTATTCGAAAAAATAAGGTGCCTAAATTGTTGCTACAAATTTGGAAAGGGTCTATTTAAACCTAAAGAGGTTGAAATCAAACATTCCGTTAAGAAACCTTTCAAGTTCACTAAACAGATTTGGAACGCTTAATCGATCCCGTCCTCGAAATGATCTACCAATCACATTTGGTCGACCAGACAGAAACGGATCCGGATCAATACGAAATAGAACAATAGCACGATCGAATGGAGATCCATCAAGTAGGGGCCCATTTAATAGAACTTCTTGTGGTCTTGATTTATTCTCAAGGCGACCTGAAGGTTCTAATCGCGACGGTAACGGAGTGGAGACCAAGAAAGAGGAAATAATGGTAATAATTCAACAAATGTTTCGTCCGGGTCATCAATTCCAAACCAACTAAGTGAATTTGCAATAAATTGCGATCACTAATGTAACAACAGCAACCATCATCCATTAACGATTATGAAATGTTTTCGAGAAGGAGTGGTAATAATCCTTCAAGAATGATTAATGACAATTTATCATACGAAAATTCAAATTCAAATTATGGCAATTCTAATTTCCGAGACCACTCTACAGGGTTTAGTGGAAATTCTGGTTTCGGCAATAATCCTGGAAAGTCGTTAAATAACTTCAGAACTCAGTCAAACTTCGGAAATAATTTAAACGACAACGGCTATTCATCATCAAACTTTGGACCATCGAATTATGGCAATTCCAATTTTGGAAGTTCCAATCAAGGAAGTTCCATCTTTCATTTTTGGCAATAATTATGATCCACTGAGCAAATCATCACTGATATGTACCGGTAGTTCAAGTGGTTGGTACCGCAGATAATCAATATAATAGTTGCTGATCCCCGGTAAATCTCAATTATAATT
Source organism: Nephrotoma guestfalica (assembly GCA_963691935.1). Classification (NCBI taxonomy): domain Eukaryota; kingdom Metazoa; phylum Arthropoda; class Insecta; order Diptera; family Tipulidae; genus Nephrotoma; species Nephrotoma guestfalica. The sequence continues at coordinate 235,767,421 of OY829915.1, read as the reverse complement.
ACTTGGGGTAACAATGAAAACAATGGAATGAAATGTCATTAGTGTAAATTTGAGCGCTCTGTCATCCTTGGTTTGACAGCCATGACAGTCTGAAGTTGGTAACACTTCGAGTTAGTCACCCGGTATATATATATATATATATATATATATATATATATATATATATATATATATATATATATATATATATATACATATATATATATATATATATATATATATATATATATATATATATATATATATATTTCTGAAGAGAAATTTACCAATTAACAAATAGATATTGATATTGATATTGATATTGATATTGATATTGATATTGATATTGCTATTGATATTGATATTGATATTGATATTGATATTGATATTGATATTGATATTGATATTGATATTGATATTGATATTGATATTGATATTGATATTGATATTGATATTGATATTGATATTGATATTGATATTGATATTGATATTGATATTGATATTGATATTGATATTGATATTGATATTGATATTGATATTGATATTGATATTGATATTGATATTGATATTGATATTGATATTGATATTGATATTGATATTGATATTGATATTGATATTGATATTGATATTGATATTGATATTGATATTGATATTGATATTGATATTGATATTGATATTGATATTGATATTGATATTGATATTGATATTGATATTGATATTGATATTGATATTGATATTGATATTGATATTGATATTGATATTGATATTGATATTGATATTGATATTGATATTGATATTGATATTGATATTGATATTGATATTGATATTGATATTGATATTGATATTGATATTGATATTGATATTGATATTGATATTGATATTGATATTGATATTGATATTGATATTGATATTGATATTGATCAAAAGGCAAGTTTTCTTTATTTGTACTAATTGGCTTGAAACATTTGCACAGACGGACGAGTATCAAATGGGCATACAACTTTCAAAACTTCTGTAAATATACCATCCAAGGGATCACCAATTTTTGGTCACTTTATGGAGGTGGTCAATTTAAGGAAATTTTTTTTTAATCAATTCATTTTAAAATAAGTTTTAGTGTTTTTGAATCATAGAAACAAAACGCTTTTTATTAATAAATAAAATAAAAAATAATTCATCTTTATTCAGATCTGATGATATTGAAATATCATCATTTATTATCAATAGTGGTTTGGATAATATTGAGATTATTATTCACTAAAAATCTTTGAAACATTAATTCTGACTCCTGAACAGATGGTAGCAAGTCTGCACATTTCATTAATGCAAAATTTTTTATGCGTTGCAACATTTTGGCAATTTCTGCTTCCTTCGGGGCAATTTCATTCAAATCTCCTTCACTGTCTGAATCCGAAGGTTCACAAAATTCCAATGATTGACCATTAATCTCATTTACTACATCCTGATGAATTTCAAATAAATCTGGCTGCTCGCAAACACAGAAGTGGTCATCAATTCCAATGAATTCATCCATGTTTTCGTATTGTAAATCGTCTTCTTCTAAGGCAGGTGCTGACTATGTTCATTGCTTAAAATAAAACCAGCCTTTTTAAAGCAATTGCAAATTGTTTCTGATGTAACATCTTTCCAAGCAGAATCCAATCAATTAATTGATTGAAAAGCGTTTTTTCATGGCCGATAATGTTACATCGGTAATAGTGGATTGGGCAATAATCGACGTCACAATCAAATTTCGGTAGTGTTGTTGAAATTTTTTGATTATTCCCTGATCCGTGTTTTGAATCACGGACGTAGTGTTCGGTGGCAGAAATTTCAAACTAACATTAGTTAGCTTTACAGTAGTATTATGTGCAGAGCAATTATCAACAATTAAAAGAATATTTCGCCTAGATTTTTTCATCTGCTTGTCTACGGGCAATTGATTCAGTTTCATATTCTTAAACGCATGTGGTTTCCGTGATATGCCGATCACTAGAGGTTGAAGCTTTTTTCCTCAGAACTTGCGCATAGTAGAACCGTAAATCGTTCTTTCGACAATTTTCCACTCTTGCATGTGTCACATTTTAATACAAAGCTCCGATCTGGCAGTACTTAAAAAAATAAGCCACATTCGTCAGCATTAAAAATATCGCTTGTTTTATAACCAGCAGTAAACTCCGCTATTCGTTCCTTAAAATTGTCTAGAACTTCTTGCGGAACACTGTTTGATTCACCTGATAGCATTTTGTAACTAAAACTTCTTTTCGCCGTAAACTTGTTCAACCATCCATTAGAAGCTTTGAAGTCAGTCCAGTTAAAATCACCTGCAAATTTAAGCGCAGCTCGTTGTATCATAGGTCCCGTAATTCGTGCGTTGATACTTCTAAGCTTCCTAAACCATAGATATGTGGCATTGTTGATATTTTCATAAATTATTAATTTTTTGCATTAACGTTTGCAACGCCGACTATGGTAATAAATTACACAATTTCATGACATGTAACAGCCAGTGCATATTGCATGCCAATAAGAATGATTATTTTATATCACATGACCGTAATTTTTATTTACGCACACCTGCAAAATTTTTATTTTGTAAATGTTATACAATTACATTTTAACTTTTCATGTTGAAGGATATTTGGCCACATTAGAGAAACCAATTTTTTTGTGGTGTTCTATTGAAAGTGGTCACTTTACAGAGGGTGGTCACTTTATAGTGGTCAATTTACAGAGAATATTTTTATTCAATTTATATAGACAATTGAAGGTACTACCAAAAATTGATCAATGTATGGAGGTGGTCAAAATAGAGAGGTGGTCACTTTTGGAAGTTTCACTTTATATAGAAGCTATTAGTTGGATTTTCTGAAATTACTAATTTAGAAAATCATGAAATTGGATCGGTATGTTCAGTACATCCAGTTGAAATCATTTCATTTTATTTAAGAAATTAAAGATGGGATTTCCAGTAACCACGCTTATAAAATTTGACTAAATTTTTTTAAAATCATGGTTGAAAATGAGGTTTTCTAGCTGATGTGGACCAAATCTAGCTGATGTGTTCACAGCGAACCCTTGGCATGCCTAATTTTGGCTAATGTTTAAATGGATCTGTGGAATTTTTGGTGTGATAATCACGTTTTGAAATTTCTACGTAATACGCATTTGTATTTATATTGTATATTGCTCGATTTGATAGAACGTCTTCCAATTTCAAAGCTCGTCATAATGAAAATTCATCAGTTTTGCTATAGATTTGTCTCTAAGTATAAATGTATTTGTAGTCTTGATTGACATAAAACAGAAAAATCTTAATTTATTATAAATTATATGAGTCTCATGCTACATTTTGTGCGTTAAAATGATTCTATCGACATTTTACGATATAAATTCGAATGATATATAATAAAATATATTATTTCGATGCTGAAGCATTAAAATGCGCCTATAAACATCACATTTTATTTTTATATATCAACTCCCACATGAACGTTATGCCAAGAATACAAAACCCATTTTAATAAACTGAAGTATATCTTAGATACGAGTACATGTGTCGTCATAAAATGTTAAACGAAAAGTTTTTATAGTTTTGTATTATTATGTGTCTGTGCTCGGAAAAGTTCATTAAACATGTTCGCATTTTTATGTATGTACCGTTAAAAATCACTTCACAATTGAATCTATCTTGAATAATGTAATGGCTGCTGTCGTTTTCTATATAAATCAAACTAACACTATAAGATGATGAAAAAACCCCAACTCCTCGCGATTATTTAAGATTTAATGATTTTTCTTATACGAAGGCGATAACCGCAACAATGAAATTAATTTTTTTCGGTTTGACCGCAATATACAAAACCCTCCTATGCACAATAGGCAAAAACAACAATAAGAATTTAAATCAAGATAAGGAAATGATTCGGTTTTAATTAAATAAAAAGGAAGCACCCGGAAAATAGTCAGTTGTATATGTGTGTGTGTGTGTGTGTTATCAATATTGGCCTAATCAATTTCCTTAAGAAATATGCAGTAATTCTTCTTTGTATTCTTCATTTATATTTTTCAATTAAATTTAATTTTATTCCATTTTATGATTATTATTATTATTATTACGATTTTTAGGAAAAGATCTGATTGAATTTTCTTCGTATTCATATTTTCTTCTTCGCCTCAAATGCTTTTCCCCGATAAAATCGTGCGATAGCAACAATATTAATGATAAGAAGGAAAATATAATGATAATTGAAGTAATAATGTTATGGTTTGATGAAAATATGAAAATTTTCTTTTATAATATTGGGGATATTTTTGCTAAGGATGGAAATCTTATTTTTGTTGTACAAGCGATAAGATCAATTTTCAATTGTTTTATGTTACATGGTAACAAGAAAATATGAGGGGGAAATACAAAAAATAATGAATTTGTATATAAGAAAGAAAAGCTTTATTGCTTTTAAAGAAATCATCTTATCGAATATTTAATCTTATGATTGGGTGGTTGAACAGATAATCGAACGGCCATCTCTTTCCTTGACTATAATTTAATTAGAATTAAAATCCACTTTCTTGCAATTGGTATATTTTGGTAAGATTTTCTGGTTCCTATATCATGCAAGAGGTATACGAGCAGAAGTTTTACAAAATGAAGGGACATTTAGCGGGATAAAATGCTACGTTATTGGTTGTCTGGATATTCCCGTGAAGTATGTCCTAACTTTGTCCTAAAATTAAAAAAAAAAAAAAAAAAATAGGACAAATTTAGGACAAACTTCTCGTTTCTCTACAAATTCGTGAAGTTTGTCCTAAATCCTAAGTGACTATTGTGAAATATATTTCCTAAAAAGCCTTCAGATGACATTTGAAAAAATTATCCTAATATTTTCAATTTTATTAAAATATTGTGGTCGGTAATAGTTGGTAGAATCAGTTTCTAGCAACGAAGAGATCCCAAGCATTTCAAAAGCTGACTAAAAATTATTGCAATTCTAAATGCGATCGTATTGCAAGAAATTTGATTGTGCGAAAAATGATTTGTTGAGTTGGCTACCAGGCTACATACGACATTCGCGAGTTCCCTCACCGCATATTTTTGGTCCGTTGGCGTTTGTGGGTGCATTTGGTAAACTACCGTATAATGATGATCGATCATTGCCATCGTTCCGGTTATGGAAGATAGTCTATCAGAGTGTATTTACCTGTTGATTGAAATGAAATCATTAAGGTGGACGTTTTTGGAACTGAATAAAAAGTAAAAAATAATTTTTAATTCATTTTTTATTTCACAACCCCAATATAATTTTGTTTATTTTCTTTTTGTTGTACTTCGCTCATTGCCTTAAACTGGCATGGACTTGTACAATTTTTCGCCTCGTTAGCGAATCGAGCGTGGAACCAACACCAGATAGATCGTGATAGTTCCGCGGCCTGTTGTATTCCATCGCAGATGCTGATCAATCGTTCAGCCAGTCCTGCCAGGCGCAGTTGGGTTGTATTCTTCTTGAAAACTGCCTCCTCTAGTCGTTTCAACCTGTTTTCCACCAACATTTGCTTTGCTACTCTTGTAAGAGTCTGGGTGGCTGTTGTCTTGACCGTTTTTGCTTTTACCCCGAGGTGCTGGTTCGAACTCGATTGGTCTCGTGGCACATATACTTGTATTGCACGTGACGTTTCCGCTGTGTCGAACGTTTGGGTTGGGTGAGCGAACGTTTGAATTCGAACTGTGTGCCTTGATCGGTCGTAATGTTGACCGGAACGCTGAATCTAGAGATGTAGTTTTCGACGAGCGTTTTTGCAATCGTTCGTGCGGAGATATCTTTTATGCAGTAGGCTTCTGGGCACCGCGTAAAACGATCAACGCAGGTTAAAATGTATGTAAAGCCATTAGATGATGGAAGTGGTCCGACAATAGCTAAATGTATATGTTCAAATCAACCTGGTGGAATTTAATAATTCCCGTGAGGTGATTTGGTATGTCTTTGTACTTTGCATTTCTGGCACGATAAACAAGATATCGGCCACAGGGTTAAACCGTTGTTCATACTAGGTCAAAAATACCTTGAAGTGTCGAGTTTGCGGGTTGCTCGTACAATTGGGTGTGAAATATTATGCAGAGTGTTGAAATTTTTTCGACGTAATGACTCTGGAAAATTTATCTAATTTCCACTTAAAAACGGGCGCCGATTTGTAGAACTAGATAGTAAGTCTTGTTGTTCTTGATCGCAAGCTTGGGCCTTTGCGGTCTTTCTGACCTCAAGACCTTGTATTTGCCTTGAATGTGTTGTATGTCTGTGTAAATTGAGAGACACAATCTAAATGGCGTGCTTGTCTTGGGTTTTGTTCCGCTTTAGAGGTGATTGCTCTAGTAAGCGGTATATGGTCGGTGAATATTATGAATTCTCGACCTTCGACAACGAAAATGTTTAATTGCTTGGAAAATGCAAGTAATTCGCAATCAAATGCTGAATATTTCTTTTCCGCATCTGATGATTTCTTGGAGAAAAATCTAAGAGAAAAATCTAAGAGGCTCCCAGGTCTTATTAGTTAGTTGTAGTAAGACCGCGCCTATTGCTGTGTTGAATGCATGCTATATTTGATTTCGTTTAGCGGATGGGCTAATAGAGCAATATTTGCCAAGCAGTTCATTAGCTGAAGGAATACGTTTTGACATTCATCAGTCCAAGAAAAGCTCTGAGACGTTTTGGGATTTTCGAGAAGACTTGCCAAATGCGTGTGTATAGGAACAAGTGCTTCTGCAAGTTTTGGTATAAATCAATGGGAGTAGTTTACCATGCCGACGAATTGTTGAATTTGCTTCACGCTTTGTGGTGCCGAGAAAACGTTAATTGCATTAATCCGCCCTTCGGGCGACAGAATACCATTAGATGTAATCTTGTGACTGAGAAAGTCAGGATTGTTCGTCCTAAACACGCATTTTGCCGTGTTGATATTGTTGTATGTACTTTGATAATTTTTGGAAGAGTTTTTAAAAATGGAATAGGTGTTGCTCTCGTCGTTTGAAGCTACGAAAATGTCGTCGATATACAAAGACGAAATCAAGATCTCTCACGATTTCGTTGATGAAATGCTGAAATGTTTGTGCAGCCTTTCTGAGTCCAAATGGCATTCGGGTGAATTCGAATGGGCCAAATGGTGTGGTAATTGCAGTTTTGTAAATGTCTTCAGGATCGATTGATATGAGGTGGTATGCTCTGGCGAGATCGATTTTGGAGAAAACTGTGCAGCCATGTAATTGCATGGAGAAATTTTGTATGTGGGAATAGGATAACGGTCAGGTAGTGTGCCTGCGTTAAGCCTTCTGTAGTCCCAACATGGTCTACAGTCGCTGTCCTTTTTCTTCGCCATGTACTATGGACAAGAAATTGCTGATGAAGAAGTTCGGCAGATTCCTAGTTCCACCATGTATTGGAATTCTAGGAAAGGGCTTTATGGCGAATTGGATTAAGCCTTAGTCACAATGTGGTGTACTACCTTGTTCATTACCGGAGCGTTATAGTTTGGTGGAGCTGTTAAAGAAGGTAATTTCGCTAACAGTGCTCCACAGCCATTGTTAATTGTGTAATTCAATGGAGATGGTGTGTCAACACGGGCTAATATTGCGTTGCTTGTGAGTTTAGTGGATGCATCTATCAGTTTATGATTTCTCAGATCCACTAAAACACCGAATTTCTTTAGGAAATTCGTGCCTATGATGGGGCGGTTGACGTTGGCGAGAATAAAGGAGTGTTTGAAAGAATGTCTCAATCCAATGTCAACGTTGGGTAATTTGGTACCATTAGCAACTATTGTGGTACCATTTGTTGCTGACAGAACTGAATCGGGATTGCGACTTGTTTCGTAACAGAGGTAATTGCGGTATGGGATTACGCTTAGGTCAGTGCTGGTATCAATCAAAAAAATCATTTAATTCATCGCATTCCGTAGTAATAGGCGGCTGTGCTGCGGTTGTCTTAGGTCTACCGCTACGTCCTTAAGACCTACTTGTTTGGAAAAGCGGTGTTTGCGGATTCCATTTGCTGTGTAGTAAATGTGGATTGTGCTGTGCATTTTTCTGCAGTGCTTCCAAATCTGGCGTGATACCAACACCAGTTGCGTGGAAATTAATATATTTGTGACTGTTTATTGTTTGATCTGGTTTAGTTTCCATGGGGTGCTTGCGATGTTGGATTTTTAATCGAAGAAGGAGTTCGTCTTCATGGCGATAGTGAACGCGAAAATTGTCAATGAGTGTGTGAATTTCGCTCTCGCTTTTCTAGCCGTTCGCTAATTTGTTTTACCGTGTTGATTTTCTGTGTCCGCGTGCCAATAATGTTATGTAATTTACTGGCGAAGACAGCAAGATCCTCTTCTTGGTTTTTCTTGTTGAGGGACCAATGCTGTTTGTATGCTGTTGCCTGATTCATAGTCTTATAATAACGTTGGCCGAGAAGTTTTTTCCGGCCAACGTTTTGATTCGGTGTAATACATTCGAAGATTTCTGATCATCATACTCGATTTTGCTCAAGATTATAAGGTAAACTTAATTGTATTTACAATTCTTTGCACATGTTCTATTGTGCCGTGCTGTTTTCTAAATCCAAATTGGTGATCTCGTATAATGTTACACCTTCAGATAATATTGGTATTAGTTCTTGTAGCAGCATCTTTTCAAAAGGCTTTGAAATTATCGGAAGTAGACTTATTGGCCTGTACGACGAGATTTGGGTTTCGTCTTTACCTGGCTTAGGAATCAGGATAATTTGAGATACTTTCCATTTTTGTGTATTTTATGTATCCATCTGGCAATTTCTTGATCATTTTTCCAGTTATTAGATCATGGCCTGGCGCATTCTTAGGATTTATACTGTTTTTGATAACCGTTTTGATGCATTTTCATTTAAATTGTACTTGATTTGGGTTCGACTCGTACCTCGTAAACTGTGGTAGTACGCAGTCATTTGTCCGTTTGAGATGAACGCTTTTTGTAGATGGATAGAGAAAGCGGTAGGCTTTTCTAAGACACTTCTGACCCAGTGACCATCTTGTTTCCTTATCGGTGGGTTCGATAGCTCTGGTGATTTTAAATTTCTTGTTACCTGCCACAGTGAGTAATCTGTTTTTTATGTTGCTGTGAGCTCACTTAGGTAATTCTGTATTCCTAAATTTAGTTCTTCCCTTCTCAGAGCTTTAATAGCTCTATTTAATTGCCATTTATGCAGAGGAGATTAGTAACACTGTCATAGCCGCTGAATGGCCCGCATCTCTATTAATAACTTTTGAATGTTACTTGAAAGCTTATTAATTTTTCTGAATTTTTGTTCTCCGAAGTAGCTTTTTTTGCTGTCATTTCCATTATTTGTCTTAAATTTTCATCTACTATGATTCAATAGAGAACCCATTTCGTTAGTTTGTTTGTTAAACGTTGGAGTGGCTCAGTTTTTAATACTTGGGTACTCAGTGTTACTATTATTGGTGAGTGATCGGATGATAAATCATAACAGTCACCGACTTGAGCATTGGTGTGTGCTATTCCTCGTATTACACAGACATTTATTAAAGCAGGAATTTTCTTTTTATCTATGGGCCAATATGTGCGATGTCCAGATGATAAATAATCTAGGTTTTTCGCTAGAAATTTGATTCTCAACTGAATAAAGTAATCGATAAACTGCTGTTTCTTAATTATGTGTTTCGGTGGACAGTAACCAGCCGATATTACAAATTTCCCAGACCATTCCTCCAAACAGATAGTTGTAGCTTGGTATCTTTAGCATATTTCTGGAGATCGTAATGCTTTAATCTTCTTTTTATACAGACTGAAATGCCATTGTGTGCTTTTCCAACCGGATGCCTGATCATTCTCATTTGTATTTCCACCATCATCATGAAACTTTGTATGGCCTCGGTTAATTTATTTACCGTGGTATTAATGTTTAAGAAACACCTGGCTGTGCAAAACTGCTGGCAAACGCCACAAAGTTATCATTTTGTGTGTTTGCACTCGTTGCATTGATTAAATTGCATATTGAGCATTCGTTGCTCAGCTCACTTTATAGGATTTATTATTCGTTTTATGTCCAGATACACTACGCATCCTCTGTAATTTGCAGTATGATTTTCACCGCAGTTACTACAACGTTTTACAAATGGGTCATTGCGATATTTGTCACGCACTGTTTGGAGTCGTGAAGTTCACCACAAATAACATTAACTTCATTTAAGGTGTAGTATGCTTTCGTGTGTCCTTATTCTTAGTACTTTACGCTTTGAACTGGTCCAGACCTCTTTTTAGGTTCTTCAATTACTAGTTTGCGGTGTAGCACATATTTTAGGTTGAAAATCTCTTGAACTTTTTTTAGACTTTTCTTCCTCTGGCTTTAGTTCCAAACGGAAAATTGGTTGGGGTACCTTCTCACAGTTTACTAACATCTACCCAGCTTTGAATCCCTTTTAGCACAACAGTCAGCTCTTTTTAAATTTTTAACTGGTATGTGTAATATTTTTTACCAACTTCGTCAAAGTATTCAACTAGGACTCAAGTATTATTTTAATTTCGAAGGTTTGAATCTTTGTTTCGTTTATATTACCTCTTTTGAGCGAGGTAATATACAATTTAGAATGTGTTAATGTTGCAATTTTATTAACTAGTTCATTATAAGATGCTTCCCTTAAATAAATTGGAGGCGGTTTCTCAGTTTTCAATTTCGTTGCTGTATTGAAGTTGGCAACCTCTAAACTAGAGAATCGGTTGTCAAGAGGTATTTGGTTAACACCCAGTTCAGTCCGTGTCACTTTGTTCCTGCAAGCAAACTGAGCAGATCTCGGGCCACGTTTTTTTAGATTGAACAATGATATACCTAACCAATACCGTTTGCACTAGTTTATTTTCACACTGACCACGGTCACTAGAGTTCGTCGCACTGAGTTTCGATGTTCGAAAAAGTTTTTTTTGATGAGAAAGGTCCCTCATGTTTACATTATCACTTATTAAATTACAATTTTATAGAAGTTTTTTGCACCGTGTGCATTTAAATGTTGTTAAATATAACAAAATAAAAATCACTAACACTGCACACGTTTAATTTATTTTATGTCCGAGCCTCGCAAAAGTTAAATTAAAACTTGAATTTCTGAAGACTGATTCCAATAATTACGCGTACTCGACTAAGACCGCTACCACTAGACTCGAACCAATGTAGTTCCAAGTTTTCGAGTTCCAAGACCTGTACAAAATTGTTAAAATAAATAAACCTCGTGCCACACCATTACAGACACAGTCAGATGAAATTGTAGAGTTCAATGGTCAGGTCAAATCAATGATAACCAAGAGAGCTAGAACCGATGTATATCCGGTTCCTAGAAACTGGAATGTCTCTTCCAACGAACTTTTCCCTAGCCCGCAACGTGCTGTATAAACTTAACAAAGCTTATATGAGGTTCTGGTTAACGGACGTTAATTAACTTTAGGCTATACTCTGATTTTGTTACAAGGAGTAAATTTTCGAAGTCGTTCGTTACAAATCGTTACTTATCCTTTGTACCGAAATTTATCAATTCTGTTGTCACTCAAGTCAATCTAAATTTATACTACACCGTGAATCAAATATAACAAAGATCGTTATTCTAGACTTCCTTGCAATATCAATATCAATAGGACCAATATTTTGTAGATTGGAAGCATAAGAAATTCAAATTAGGTGATACTATTACTACATCATTAGAATAATAAAACTTCTTGTACTCGCATAATAAAAATCATTTGATCGCCTTAAGGTTAATATCTTTCCGACTTTTATTAAATTTTATGAGAAAATGGTATCCCCTTCTCACCGAACCTACATTATTAACTGAAAACAACATTAAAATGTATATAAAGTTGAAAACACGAAAAAGGAAAGTTCAAAGTTGAAAATATTAAATAATAACGAACCCGATTTTCGGTTAATCAATCAGAAACATAAATAATTTTACTAATGTATCCTTTTTCCAACAAAAAAAGAAAACAACAAACGTAATCAAATATCCTGTAATTTAAAATTGTTGTAATTTAACGTAAACATAGAAATATAAATAAATAGAAAATATTCCCCAATCTCCCAAATTCGATAAACACCATCCAACCCCCCACACTAACCGACATTATTATTTATTTTTTTAGATGACTAAACAAATTTCGTCTTGTGAGAACAAGAAGTAAAAAAAAAATTTCATCTTGTACACAATGTTCGAAGTCTTGCCGAAAATCAAAAGACTAATGGTGTTTTTATTTTGCTCCGGGGAGATATTTACAAATACACCAAAAACCAAGAAAATGAATTGAAAATCTTTAGGAAAATATTTTTGTGACAAATTTTTTGTTTTGTTAGGTTTTTCTTCAGTCTGTTCAAGACTCCCATCTACAGTGAGACAACACGAAATAATCATAAAATCGAGGGTGTGAAAAAGGCGCAGAGAGAATAGTGAAAAACCAACGAAAAGAGTGATTTTCCGGAAATGGGAACAATAGCAGCACAAAATCATAAAGATATAAAAGATAAGAAATGGAAATTCATTAAAATTTGTAATTTTTTGTCTATTTCAACATTTGTGAGGGATTTTCGTTTTTTAAAATTTTGTGAATACCATTCTTCTGGGATAAGCTGGGACAGACACAAACAAAAGCCAGCGGCTAAATAGAAATGATGAAATCAAATTTTATTCAGATAATAGAAACGAAAATCAAAATTGTTTTACGTTTATTTTAAGAGCATATCTCAATGCTATGCCCGTAAAATAAAGCCAAATAGCATAGGGTCATAAATGTTCCATATGGCCTTCTTGATAAATAAATAATTGTGTGGGATCAAAAGGACTTCCGCCGATGGTGGCGCGAATACGAATGAATGAGTTAGTCCGAAGTATTTGTAGAATAAATCGATTTTGATCATATTTGGTGCAATATTGACTTAAATTCGTTAATAATAGTCTAACTATAGCAAAAACTATTGCAAACATTTAACCCCAACGGTTTCCAAACCCGTAGCAACTTTTCAAAAACCGGTTTTCGGTTTTCGAAAATTTCAAAACCGTAGAAACCAGTTTCGACGGTTTTCTATAGCGAAATTTGTCAACAGTTTGCAATAATAAAAAAAACTATTTTAGTTAACAAATTCATTAAAATATTGCATTAAATCATATAAAATTATTTTTTATTAAAGTATCCTGTTTTCCCCTTATAAGCCGCACCACTCTAATAAGCCGCGGCTGCCTGACTGAAAATTACTTAAAACCTTTACGAAAACCTCTAATTAGCCGCATTAACAAGCCGCACACTAATAATGAGCCGCATCCTACTAAAAAGCCTTTAAAACTTTTACATTTTATATCAACGTAAAATGCCCAAGTAACAAAAACGCAACCATTTGTTTTTTGGGTTTCTTATGTTTCGTTTATTCTTATCTATTTTTGGTCAATGCACAAAGGGAAACTTTTTGACAGATATTTCATTGTTTTCGTATTATTTAATATCTAACGTTTTCTGGCAACGTAAAATATCATAACATTGAGTTTTAGTGAACAGTTTTAATTTGGTTAGGTAGTTTTATTGTAACGTACAAACTGTGTTTGCGTACTTTTGGTAGTACCTATATAGGGTGGGCCAATTTTTTTTTTAAAATGCAATAAAACAAAAAGTTACCGACCAAATGGCATAGTGGTTAAAGCTTTGGCGTTTGGATCGGGAGGCGTTCGAATCCCGATAGGGGCAGGATGCAAAGGGAATTTTCATCAAAAAATTACGAGTTGGGATGAGAAGGAACACATCTATAACCCCCTATCGGAGTGCGGGGCTCACGGGCGGACCCATCTTCCATGCCAGTATAGGCTGGCATGGAGCTATGCAATGTGCAGGTGGTAATAAAATCGGACCTATATCCGTACGTCCTCGAATTGGCCAATACAGGCGTAAAGGTAAGGACGTAAATAAGCGAACCGCGAAAGAGTAGGGAGAGCTTCGGCCCCAGAACAGATCAGGGAAAAAAAAGTTCTCAATATTTTTCAAATTTATTTTTTCATTGTAAAGAATAATTCTTCCGATTAATTATGAAATACTATTTCATTCATATAACTGCCTAACCCCATACGGTCGGTCCAATTTTTGAGCACATTTTCGATAGTATGCGGCATTAGGTCTTCAATGGCAATGCGAATATTGTCCTTGAGAGCGTCAATGGTTGCTGGTTTATCGGCGTAACACTTATCTTTGACGGCACCCCAAAGATAATAGTCCAACGGCGTCAAATCACAGCTCCGAGGCGGCCAAATCACATCAGCGTTTCGGCTGATAATTCGATCTTCGAAGACAGTGCGCAAAAGATCAATTGAAACGTGTGCTGTGTGGCATGGAGCGCCGTCTTGTTGAAACCACATGTTGCCTATGTCCTCCTCTTCAAGTGCCGGGAACAAAAAATCGTTTATCATGGCACGGTAGCGCTCACCATTGACAGTAACGGCGGCTCCTTGCTCATTTTCAAAGAAAAATGGCCCAATAATGCCACCAGACCAAAATCCGCACCAAACAGTCACTCGTTGAGGATGCATCGGCTTCTCTACGATCATGTGCAGGTTTTTCGTGCCTCAAATGCGACAATTCTGCTTGTTTACATAGCCGCCAAGATGGAAATGCGCCTCATCCGAAAAGATGATTTTTTTTGCCAAAATCGGCATCTTCTTCAAGTCGATCGCAAACCGACTCAGCGAACCGAATACACAACCATTTTCGTTCAGCAGAAGGATAAAACTCAGTTTCTGTCAAATCAGAAGTGACAAAACCCTTACCACACTCAAAAAAATCGCTAGTTAAAAAAAAAAAATAACTTAGTTGTAAGAGCGGTGACATCAACAGGGAAACATTTTTCCAGAAAATTGGGAACAGAAAGTGTGTGAAGTCCCAGTAAGTTTTGATTTACCATCAAAGTTTACTATAACTGAGCGGGGATCATCGGATGTAAAAATTACCACAACGGGGAATGAGAAATGCAATTTTACTGTTACCTTAGCTGTTACCGCTGATGGCAAAAAACTTTCTGAATATATTATTTTTAAGCGAAAAACCATTCCCAACGGAAATTTTCCAACTAACATAATTGTATCGGCTAATGAAAAAGGGTGGATGTCATCCACAGAGATGATATTGTGGTTGGAAAAAGTGTGGCGGAAACGACCATAATCATTTTTTAACAAAAAATCTATTTTAATATTAGCCGCAGCACCAGTTCATAAAACTGAGAAACTAAATTGTTCTGCAAAAAAGTCCAGACAATTCCTGCTATGGTTCCAGGTGGGTTGATGAATAAATTGTAGCCACTTGATATATCTGTCAACAAATCATTTAAATCGAAATTAAAAAATCTTTGTGAAGACTGGATGTTGACTGGCTACAAAGAGTACACAAAAAAGGGGCCATGAAACGAGCGGGATATAAAGAAATCGTTGGTTGGATAGCATCGGCTTGGGACAGTGTCATTGACAATACAATAAAAAACGGGTTTAAAAAAACCGGTATAATGCTTTACCCTGAAGAAGACACTGTGTCGGAAATTTCGTCAGATGAAGAAGATATTGCCAGGATGCTACTGGAAAATTAGCGATTTGTGTTATAATAGTTACTGGTTTTAGACAGAAAGAGGAGGGAGAAGAGGATCAGGAATAGAATATAGTAAAGTTCGTCATGACACAATGAAACTAAGTACAGGGTGTCCGCCGGGAAGGTATACTAATTTGTTTGTTTATGATTTTTGATTAAATGAAAGAGAATGGATCTTATATTGATAAATGTTTTATTTAATGTCGGCAATTATGTATGGAATACAATATCAGATAAATGTCGCCTCTGTTAGCCTCACAAATGCGAGCCCTTTTGAGCACATTTTTCATTACATTCTCACACATTTCACGCGGTATTTCATTAATTTCATCACGAATATTTTGTTTGAGTTGCTCAAGCGTTTCTGGTTTGTTTGCGTAAGCCTTGCTTTTTAGATATCCCCACAAAAAGAAGTCCGGAGCAGTCAAATCAGGCGACCGTGGAGGCCAATCAACATCACCAGACCATCTTTCTGGATATGTGAAATTCAAATACGCCCGAAGGTTTACTGCATATTGCGCAAGACACCCATCATTCTGGAGCCAATGGGATTCTCTCACCTCCTCGGACACCTCTTCCAATAAATTTGGCAGATCATTTTGAAGAAAGTCCAAATAGCTTTGGCCAGATAAGTTACCGGGCAGTTCAAATGGGCTAATTATCTTTCCGTTCAATATGCCAGTCCAATAACTTATTTTGAATTTGTTTCCTCGCATTAGATGAGGATTCGAAAGTTGCCAGCTGTGAAGATTGTGCATGTTAAAGCATCTATCTCTATTCAGTGTTGATTCATCGCTCCATAGAATATTATTAAAGAATTGCGAATCTTGTTCTATTTTCTCAAGCATCTGTCGGCAAAAACACAATCTTGCGTAGTAGTCTCTTGGTTCCAGAGTTTGCACGCATCTAATATGGTAGGGGTGGATCTTATTGTTTTTAGTACACGGTGTACGTTCGATTTTGCGATTCCAGTGCGTCGTTCTATTGCTCTTGTAGAGGTAGACGGATCTCGCTCAATTTCCTCAAGCACCGTTTCTTCAGTCTCAATATGTACGACTCTTCCAGTGCTAGTACCATCATCACTGCTGCCAGGTAATCTTCCTTCCAAGTAACAACCGTGGACTCTGATAAATACTCGATAATCCGGGTGACGCGCGATTGGGTATCTTTCCATATAAAGGGTTGCAGCTGCATTTGCGTTACTTCTGCATTCACCATAAATATAATGCATGCAGGGTTGGGCGAGGTAGATTACGTAATGTAATCTACACAGTTGTCGACACGTAATCTATAACGAAGGTTACATAGCGATTTTCTGCATTCCTGACGTCGACAATGTAGACAACGTCAATAACCTAAGAAATCATAATCAAATCTAAATTTTCTTACTATTTTTTCTAGATTTTGTTAGTTAGTCTCACAAACTTGCTGTTAAGCTAACAGGTAATCATCTTATTATCCAAGGGGCAAAATACATTTATATTGTGATAGTGAAAGATGTAACTAATAATTTACGTCTCCTGGTATAATTCATTCGAAATATATCAGCTAATTTATTCATGAATGAAATATTTGAAAATTCAGTAAACAAAACATTGTTAGTTCAATTCAACTCCATATTTTTTAATTCGGCCAAATCTCAGTAGAGGTCAACAAAATATACATGGCTCGAATTAGAACTTTGAATTCTTAATTATGATTTTCAGACGAACAGTTTTTTATGTTATGAGGCTTGTTTAATAAAAATTTGTATTTAGTCTGAAAATAACGTTCATACTCGTACTATGTGCATCACGCCGATTTTTTGTTTAAATTTTCGACTACCTAAATTGATGGTTAGCTCATTCCAGCTGCTTAAAAATGACACAAAATATAAGGTTTAATTAAAATTTGCTAAATAAATTAAAATTAATCACTACCAAAATATTTGTATATGGAGATTGATAAATCTGAATTAATTTTGCAATCTGAATTCTGCATCTGACTTAATTTGATTTCTGAATATAGACACATCTATCAATGACTAGCATGAACTAAACACAAATTTTTCCAAAGTTAAAAACAGGGTGGGCCATTTGTTAGTCCTTTATTCATTTGTTAATAAAACACACACATTTTGGGATGAAAAGTCAACATTTTTTATTGATAAGGAAAGGTGGTTCTATGCTATTTATGTATGAAACACAATACCGTTCATATGTCCACCACGGCTTCGTCTACAGGCCTGCATCCGAACATCAAAATTGTCGATGACTTTTTCCAGTAAAAGCGGTTCAATGACCTCAATTTCCACTCGAATGTTGCTTTTAACTTGTTGAATTGTTTGTGGATGATTAGCATACACCTTACCTTTCAAATAATCCAACAAAAATAATTAATTGGTGTTAAAACCGGGCTTCTTGGTGGCCAAGGAACTTCACCATTTCTTGAAATTATGCGATCAGCAAATTTTATTAACAATAAATGGATTGTTGCACGACTTGCGTGGCATCTCGCTCCGTCTTGTTGAAACTAAAGGTCGTTGACACGAAATTCATTCGTTTTGGGCCACAAAATACCAATTAGCATGTTGCGACAGCGTTCTCCATTCACTGGAAGGGCATTTTCCAGTTCGTTTTCAAAGATAAACGGCCGAATGAACTAGTCCATAAACCACACCAAACAGTGACCCTTGGAGGATGAACTTCTGCTTCGTGAATAACATGAGGACTCTCCGCTCCCCAAAATCGAAAAAATGATGATAATTTGCATATTATTGAATTGGAAAAGAACCAAGAGATGGCCCACTCTGTATCTTAGATGAAATTGCATAACACAAAAAATCCATTGAAAAAGTTCGATAGTTTTCTTGTAATATCGTTATTCTCAACAGTTCTGTATTATAACGGAACTGTATAGAACAAGAACATTACAAGAAAACCATCTAACTTTGTTGCTGAATATTTTTTGTGATACGTAGAGTACTGTGTTATCTACCTTATGCTTTAATAAGTGTTACTTACCTCTTCGCGAACTCGAAAAATTGAATTAAAAAGCCACGGCTTATGACAAAAATTCGACATCAGGCACACATAATTAAAATATCTAATACTGTGCTATTTTTTCGGCTAAATTACTGACTTAAGCCGTGTGCGTGACACCGATTTTTTCTAAATTTTCGACTAACTAAACTGGTGGTTAGTTCCTAAAAATTATTGATTCGTGGCTCTAAGTTTCAGAAACCAAAACATGCTTGAGATTTGAACCTGCAGACCTAGTTCAAATTTATCAATAGCCGATTTGAAACAATTTTTATAAATTGATAAATTTTACTTTATTAAGTAAATTTTAATTAAACATCTGACGTGATTTGCTTAGTGTTATCTCTCAACGACTTGTATGAATTAACCATCAATTTCGTAGAAATAGACTGCGTCAGGCGCAAAGTATAAACGAACTTCATATTAGTTCATACCACTCATCAATAGATTGAGTAAAACACAATGCACTGAAATTTTATGCTAACTCGCTAATTTAATTTGAGTTTTATCAATTGTCGAACTATTTATCATCGATATTGAAAAAAACAATTTAGTACTCAATTTAGGATTAAAAATTAAACCCAGTACGCTTTATGGATACAGTATCAACTAGAAATAACTAGTAACTAGTAACGGCTATTTAGTTTAGTAAATCATTTAGACTGTGAGTCTCACGCCAATTTTTTGTCTAGTTTTCCGACTAACAAAATTAAAGCTAGGTTCAACGATCATTCCTTCCTTCAAGGATGGCGCAAATTAAATCGGGTCAGGGGTCTCAATTAAAATTTGTTAACTTAATTAAAAGTTATCAATTTCGACAATTTTTTTAAATCGGCTATTGTCAAATCTGAACTAAGTTTAAAATTTAGATGTAAATATCTTGAATATTTTGGTTTAAAACGGATGGAGACATTTATCTGTTATGAACTCACCTCCATATTAGTATATTGAAAATTTAGCCAACAAATCGATGGCGAGCACACATTATTTAAGAAAAAACGATTTGAGGTACAGAGTATAAGTAACACATCGCCTGAAAATTTCCCGGTCTAACAAAGAAAACGCATTTTTTTGGGGAAAAATACATTTTATTCATCAACATAATTTCCTACTAGAGCGCTACAATCAGTTCAACGCCTCTCTAACATTTCGATGCCTTTTTTGTAGAACGATTTAACTTTGTCTTCAATATAAGCTTTAGTTTCGGCAATCACTTCTTCATTGGAGCCAAATCACTTTCCCTGGTGCTTATTTTTTGAGGTCGACACACAAGTAATAATCGCTGCAATTTTGCCATTGTTGCGATCGATTTGTGACATGGTGCATTGTCTTGGTGAAAGAGCAATTTTTTTCGTGGACAATGTCGGCTATCTCATGGCACTTCGCTTTACGGTTTTTCAAAACAATTTCGTGGATTTGTTTATTTTTTCTGGAGTCACAGCCTAATTGGGCGTCCAGAGCATGGTGCATCATCGGTGGTTGTACGACCAAAGCCACTGCTTTGCTTGAACGGAATTTTTTCCCGTCAAAAAACAATGTTTAATCAACGCACAAAATTCTTTTTTTCCATTATTTTTAAATTAACAAAAGTAGCGTGACTAAAACAACTGTAACTTGTAAACTAATGGTCGCAATGTAATGCAATTTTGATTCTTAACGTTTAAAGGTTGGTAGAATTTAAAAATTATATGGGTTTTAAATTTCTGGCACCATCTATGTGTCAGACCGGGAACTTTTCAGGCGATGTAATATGTAACTTGGAAATATGTTAACACAAGTTAAAAATATGCTGAACATTTAATCACTAATGGCGGAATTACAATTGGTTGTCGACGTTGTCTACGACTAGTTGACGTTTTCTACATTGTCGACAAGTTATCTACGCAATAACGTAAAATTTAGTAGATGACGCGTAATCGCCCATCTCTGTGCATGTTTGCGTATTCTTGTGACGTATAATGATTACGTGGCATTTTGATATACAAAAGTCCGCCCAGATACAAGCCAGAAAAACGGAATAAACACATGCGATTTCGAACAAGTCGAGTGGTTAATGCGCCACTATATTTAATAATGTTAATGTTTAATTATTTAACGTTTAATACATTTTATGAACAAAAGATGGGTAGCGCAGAACACGCTTAGGTAGCAAATATCAAGTTTATAAATCCCTTATTATCAGGTACAGTTTAAGTCAAGCCAATTTTTAAAATTTTGTTATTTAATCGAATTTATTCCTTCTGCATACTAATAGCAATAACCTCGTCTCTACATTAGATAAAAGATGTATTATACCATTTTAGAATCTGCATTAAACACGCATGTTTTTAAAATAGTTGGCCACTTAGGTTCTCATACATTTTTTTTCACCAAAGACGCTGAAACTTTTATAAAAAGAAATATTTACCACATTTCATGGTGAAAATTGAAGCTTAGATTTTTTTATTTTTCAAAGAAAGTGCTATACTAATGACAGTTCATTCCATTGTTTACAAGCGTACAAAAGCATTTTAGTGGAAAATATTCAGATAAAAAGTTATCCGCAATCGAATTCAAGCGTAATAGTTAATTGCTCTATATTTGGCTGGAAAACCACAGCCGCAGATTGTTAACCAGTTAAAACATCTGCATGTGAATAAAATGTTTGTGTATCGCACCATAAATCGTTATAACGATACTGGCAGCATTGCAAAATGCCATGGTGGTGGACCGAAACGCACTGCAACATCGCCGGATATCATTCGGAAACCCAACATTTCGCTCGAAAGGATGCAGCACATGCTGAAAGATCATCTTGGACTAAAGGTCTCACGGATGTTCAAAAAAAAGTTAGAGTGGAAAGAGCAAAGGTGTTGTTACGCTTGCACGAAAGTGGCGATTTGCCGAATTTGGTTTTCTCCGATGAGTCACCGTTCGTTATTGAGCAATATGTGAACAAGAAAAACGACCGGATTTACTTGCCCGGCCATTCTACTGAAAATTTGAACCAACGGATTGCCACTCGAAACCAAGCGCCGCTGATGGTGATGGTTTGGACCGCCATAACGGCCGGAAGCCGTTCACCACTCGTTTTTTTGAACCGTGGCATCAAGACAAATCCTCAAATTTATCGGGATCATGTGTTGGAGGGAGCGTTGAAGCCTTGGACACAAAAATATTTTGGCAGCAGAGTCTGGTCATTTCAACAGGACTCAGCGCCGAGTCATAAAGCGCGCGTCAATCAAGAGTGGCTGAGAAACAACGTTCCTCGGTTCATTTCCACTGCCCAATGGTCACCAAATTCACCGGATGCAAATCCGCTAGATTTCTCGGTTCGGGGTATTTTGAAGAGACAAATAAATACCAAAGTGTCGATCATCTCAAACAAGCGCTTCGCCGGGAATGGGCCAAAATACCGCAGAGCCACTTTCGTGCTGCTTGCAATAGCTTTGTCGGCCGTTTGAAGGCCATAATCGTGGCTAGGGATGGCCAAATCAAAAACTGCTAATGCAATTCGAAAATATAAATATTTGTGAATATTTTTTACGTTGATTCAATAAAATCATCAAAAAATAAAAATTTTGTGGCGTTTTGTTTTGGTAACATTTCGTATTAGCCACTCTGTATATTGTGGCCAATATCCGAATTTTTTAGAAAAAACAGACAAAAATTGTCATTTTCGCTTACATTTTGGAAAACTTATCTGGACCGAAATTGTTGCAAACTATGTATCTAAGGAGGCGTCATTAACTGACGGCCTATATAAAAAATCTTATATTGAAACTACTCGAGGAGTAGAATCTTTGTTAAGGACATCTATAAAAATCAAGTGGAAGGTCTATATCAACAGACTCTAACACAATTTAACCAATATATAAACCATGTTTCGCAGATCTGAACAGTACTGTAAAAATAGACACCTACCACACAAGTTTCTTCGTAATTTGTTTCAGGAGCGCTAGAGATGTCTCCTGGTGAAATTATGAAATTGACAAACTGTATTATTAAAATGTATCCACGGTCCAGAAACTAGGTTCCATGAGAGGTGGGTGGTTGGGAAGCTGATTGAGTATAAATAAATATTGACGATCATAGTTGAAAAACTTACTCTCTTCCAGTACTCCTTGTAGATTAATGTTTATCTCTGTCATTTGACCCAGATGATATTCTCTCATGAAGTCCAAACACAATATTTGAAAATCTGCATCAATTTGAAATTTGCTTTTCATGACTCTGATTTTTCACCTTGCCGTTTTCCTAACATGGGAGTCTTGTGACAAATCAGATTTCCCAAAATCGACTGAGTCGGCAGAACCGAGATTCGATTAAAGCACTAAAAATAATAATTTTCACGTTGAAAGTAGTTCCGAGTAGCCCCGTCTATGAGATGACAAATCAGTTCAACAACCCCTTGATGTGGGAGTCAGTGCAGTTCTATATTATGGGAAACTCAATGGTACACGAGTTTGTTCATTTTAGAAGTCCCTGCCTCATCTCACCTAGCAGGACTAAATCTGCCAAGGTTCAAACGAGTAATACATTCGCAAAGGCGTCGTAATTCAGGAGTCTTTCTGATAATGGCGGTTCTCTGTGAGGTAGACGATAGGCGGTCATTTCCACACTTGCAGTCTTGCATCAATTTTTTTTGCTTTTTACCTATAAACTAAATTTGTTTGTGAGGAGTTTGTGCTGTTAAATTAACGACAAAAATTTCGCTATTCACTGACCACAGCAATCATACATTCACTGTGTGGTCCATTTGAAATAATCTGCACGACCTAAGGTAACCTAACCTATAGCTTTGCAATGCGGTAGATCGTTTCAAATAAATATTATTTGGTTTATCTGGGTTTCACTCCATAGGGGTACATTGTTAGGGTTGCACGTTGGCTGTGTTTTTAAAAAATAATTTAATTAATTTAAATTAGGTTTTGTTCGACTGCTATTGGTACGAAGCCTAAAATACAGAACAGAAATCACTACCAGAATCTTTCACGATTAGCCTTCACATCCTAAACCTATGAAGTATGACTATGGGACCTAATCACATAAAATTATCTACTATTGAATTTGAGCCACCTTCTGATTTTGGTACATTTTTTCAAATTTATCAGGAACAAAATAGAAACAGACACATATTACTAATACAAACTGTTTATTTATGTTTTATGCTAGATATTACATCAATATTTTGTTAATCCTCCTTTGGCTTTAATGACTGCACTAATTCTAGCTGGCATACTGGAAATACAAGTTTTTATCACTTCTTGTAGTTCTGCGTTCCCTTGCCACTGTCTGTGAATATTATCGTTCAGAACAGCTATTGTTGGGTTCGAGGATAAGTACACAACCTTTTTCAACATGCTCGAGTGAGTATCCGGGCCATGACAAAAGGGGTATGCTATGCTTTTGAAACAGAGTTTTTATCTTTTTCGTTGTATGACACGGTGCTCCATCCTACATGAAGGTGTATTGCCCTTCTTCTTCATTTATTGAGTTTTGGAAAGGCAAAAATACAGTCTCAACAAACATTTTATATTGCACTTGATTCATGGTGCCCTCCACAAAATTCAGAAGTCCAGGAGCCATTCTCGGTTATGCATGGCCAGATCATGACCGGTGGTAGGTGTTTCATTTTTTCTGTACAGCTTCATCACTATTACGTTCCTTCGGTCCTCGTCTAACGAAATTAACACTCTAGGTCATTGCTCCAAGTCGGGATTCATCACTTAAGATCACCTGTTGGAAAGAGGGTGTGAGTTATAAAAATGAAATTTATTAAACAAATTGATACTTTGACGAAATGATTTATTAATGACAAAATTTGTGCTCATTTACGTTTTTCCAATCTTCAACTGTAAAATGTCTGTGCATTTTTGCTCGTTACAGGCATGCTTTCTACATTTTTGGTATCAAACTGGGCTTCTTGGTTCGGCAGAATTCAGTCAGGATCGCATTGTGCGCTCAGATATGTTAGTATTATGCAAATTAAATTTATTTAGCACCTTTTTAGCAGAACTTTGTCTATTTTGGAATGCTTTTTTATAATTAGCCAGTCGTCTCTCGCGGTGGTTTTATGGTCACCTCGGCAATGACTGCGACCGCTCGATGTTGACGGCATATTTTTTCGAATTAATGCGGCAATTCGGTTCGAATGCATATACAGGTTTTTAATAAAGCCTTTCACTTTGAAAGTGAATTCTGAATTACAAATTACTTGATACGCAAGCGTGGCTTCAGTTCAATTGCCAGGTACTGTACATACGGCTTCATCCAGCTTATTGGACTGAGAGATCGGCCCATTAGTCATACAATCACGGGGGTCATAGTTGTGTTAACCTTCATGACCGATCGTAAACAGATGATGAAAAATCTCTTGGAACTAGAACTTAATATTCTCCTTTCTCAACGCCAAAGCATTAACCCCTGATCTAGTGGGTCTGCTTAACAGCTATTTTAAATTATAAAAAAACCTTTTAGTTGTCACTGTTTCGTTATCACTAAAATAGAATTACGAGATTTTGAAATGCACAATTTTATGGCCATTAACCATCAAATAAAGCCGCGTCATAAAAAGCAATAAATTAGTAATGAACCAGGAGAAGAAAAGATTACTAACTGTTCTAACTCGTTATCAAACTGGCCATTTGTATGTTAATTTTTCAAGTAACTTGTTTTATCAAATTGTGGTAAGCTCAGTGTACACAATGAGATCATCACGATTTTGCATATCAAATTAAAAATCTTAGTTTATAATTAGCAGCTGCACTATCAAGACCACCGATGTCTTATTCGATTGCATTCATTTTATTAAACACGATCATCTCAGTTGCAACGGATCCATATTTTTTCGATCAAAATAAACAAACGCATCGTGATTTATTTTTGGGTGATGGTTGCACTACGGTGCAAAGTGATGGTGTAGTGAATGGAACCTGTTTATCAATTGAGAACTGCCCAACAGTTCTGGCTAACGTGAAAAATAAATTGTACAATCACACCGTATGTGGATATGATGGCAGTGTACAGATTGTCTGCTGTCCAAATGATACGAAACAAGTACAAAATTTTAAGAAATTAGATTTACGTAATGATTTGAATTGCACAGTTTTTAATTCAAGTGAAACTGGTGTCATTAAATTTTTGTCTGAATGTCCAGAGCTAAATCAAAATTTTGATAATGGCACAAGCCATACAAATATGTTATGTAGTGACGAAATCTGTTCAGATCTGGTTTGTTGTCCGATTGCTAGACACAATAAGCGAACAAAACCTGTTTGTTGGAATGTTGATCATCCTGCCGATACGTTGGAATTACGGTTAATGCTAAACAAAGAATGCACTGTGAATGAATTAAATATTACGGGAATTCTTCAAAGAAAATGTGCCTACGTAGACCGGCATCCACATTTAGCGCCATTATTGAAAGTTAAGTGTAATGATGATCTATGCGACTCCTGGTATTGTTGCCCGATAGAGCATAACGATTCCGTTTACTGTACGCCGTATACGATTTCACCATCAATCGCAATACTGGCAGGACCGAAATGCATCGATTCAAAATCTGGCCGTACAGGCACTTGTAAAAGCAATTGTGGTGATGGTAAATACCTCCAGAAAGATGGAACTGTAACATTGGATAAGTGTGGGCAATATTGTTGTTTTGACTACTATTGCTGTCCAGACGAGGACGATGAACTCGTTAATTATTCGACTTCAGTGCAATGTAGGTGGTTTATTGTAAACATTTTAAACAAATAAATTTTAAGAATTTCTATTTTATTATAGCGTGCCGCACATACACGAACTATTTACAAAAGGAAGTAATCCAGATTAAATGGGACTCATTGGAAATGTGCTCGATAGCTCTAGTGTCACCTGCAGGAGGAATTGAGGCGGTACCTGGCGAATTTCCACACATGGTGAGCAACATTTATTCATAAATCACATTTTGGATAACATTTTGTTCGACGTATTGCAGGCCGCACTCGGGTATGATTTAGACCAACAAATATTGTGGAATTGTGGCGGATCGTTGATCAGTGACCAATATGTTTTGACCGCAGCTCATTGTATAACAAATGAAATTGGTCCAGTAAAGAAGGTACGACTAGGAGCAATTAACCTGTTAAACGACATGGCGAGACGAGATTGCCCAGCAGAGTACGATGTGATTAAACAAATTGCTCATCCCACGTACACTCCTTTACTTGCGTATAACGATATCGGCTTAATTCAAATCGACGGCATAGTCAAATTCAATTTCAACATTCGACCAATATGTTTACCATCTAGTCCGGATATTCCTGAAAGCTTTACGTCCATGGGATGGGGTGCTACTGGACCAGCTGAAGATCAAACTGTAAAATTGTTAAAAGTTAGTCAAACATTGTATTCATACGAGGAATGTTCCGAATTTTATAAATTTAATTTCGGGCGTAAGATTAAGAAAGGAATATTTAATGAGACACAGATTTGCGCTGGATCGAGGAATAATATTCAAAGTACTTGTGATGTGAGTTTTATATACTTACCTTAATTGTTCAATGATTCACATATAAATTACAGGGGGATTCAGGTGGTCCACTTCTAAGCGAGCACCCAGCTAATGGACGCTTATTTGAAATTTTTGGAATTGTTTCATTTGGAGTGGCGTGTGGCTTTCCTGGTTCGCCCGGAATATATACAAAGGTCTTTCCATTTGTAAAATGGATTGAGAAAACAGTTTGGGGTAGTTAAGATCTAATTATTGTAATTTATCGAAGATAAACTTATGACTAATCAAATAATTATCTGTAGAAATACATGTAGAGTGTAGGTTGGATCTGAATTAAGGACACAATACATTACAGTACTTTTCTATAAAATGTTTTTCATACTTTTCCCGAATGGATTGAGATCGTCAATCACGTAAAGGCACAATCGATATTTATTCGATATTTTGTATTCATAATCGGTGTTACCTAACCCGGGGTCTCCACTATGAAATTTTACTGATATTTTATTTCAGGATGTTTATGATTGAATGTTTTTCTTTCAATGTATTAATAAATTTCTATCGGTGAAATTTTATCTCTGGGCATTTTGCTTTCATGAAAATTTCTGTTAATGTCAAAAGGTAATCTACTTAATTGTAAAAAAATTAGTTACAACTAGAATTAATGTGGTGAGATTTTGGCTTGAAATAATTTGGCCCAAAAAAAATTACATTAATGGAAATTAATCTGGAAGAACTGCAAATCCAAGCAATAAATAAAATAATAAAGCTTCAAAAATTAGAAGAATTGGATAGATTAGAACAGGAGGAAAAAGCCAAACGTGCACATTGGGTGAATCCATTTCTGGCTAAACGATGTTGATGTTATTAAATGATCTGCTTTGGGGTGACAATAATGCTTTCCAAAAATTTTACCCTGGAAGCCGGGTGAAATGAACAGTTTAATGAAATTTTTTCAATGGTAAATGCTTAATAGATTATTGTTTTGAAAGTTAAATACATATTGTGCCTAACATGCACACAGATGACATCAAAGTCGTGGTTAGCCGGTTAACCACCCGGCTAGGAACCGGTGAACCACCCGGTTGCAGGATGGTGAGGTGAAGATCTTTGGTTTGAACCTGATTGGGGCAGTTTAATTTTTATGGCAGATATTTAGTTGGCAGCAAACGACAGATATTACAAATGCAGACTAACGATTGTTACGCTCAGCAAAACACAGAAATATTCCAGAAGATGGGCGTGACCCATGGGAGTAGAAAATGGAATATTAAAATGGCAAATGCATGATGATGAGAGGGAAGATGTGTACAATTACAACAACGATTACAGATTCGCATCGAACCAATCAAGTGTATACTGTTAAAAAGTAAACAGTGAAATTAAAATAAGTAGTCAAACTGTTGAACTGTGTAGTAATTTATTGAGAAATAAATTGTACCCGTGTTAATAAAAAGAATCAGTGTTAATTGCAAAATCCGTAACAAACCCCGAACCCTTGTGAAGCCCGAAATTCGGAGCTATACGCGAGGCTTCAAAATGCTGTTAAAGAGGGCCCGGACGGTGGTAGCAGCGGGGACACGAAAGCCGTTGAATCGCGACCAACATCACCTGCAGTACAGATCACAGTGTCATGACCATCATCACCAGTAACCCCAATTAAAGAAAAGGACGAGGAAACTGCCGAAACTAAAGCGGACCCAACAACAGCAGCGGAGGAAGAGCAACATAATAAATACTGTCTATGGGAAAGTCAGGGGATCCAGCAAATACTGGAGCTATTCTCAACACCCTTACTGTTTGTGACAAGGCCAACAACAAAACGCAAAATTTGATCAGCTGTCATTACAAGGCCAACAACAAAATGCAAAGCGCGACCAGCTTAGTAAGTTGACACTACAAGTTCAACAACAAAATGTGAATTTGAATGAGCGGTTTCAGCAACAGGATAAGAAGCTGGTGAAATTGGAGGCACAACTATAGAAGTTGGAGGCAGACGTTAAAGGACAAATGCAACAATTGGAGTGCTAGGTCAAACAGATCGAAGCCCACAAGGAAAAAGGTCCGACAAACAACAACAATACCTCTCAACCAAATAGCACGAGTACATCCAACAAACCGCATATGGAGGCCATAAAGGAGTGTTGAAACTTCCATTATTCGATGGCGAAACTCCAATTGAGAACTTCAAGCCTACAATTTCAAGTCGCAGTAAAACATAACGGATGGGGAGCAGAAGAACAACTTAATGTAATTATCTTGGCGCTACGAGGCAAAGCAGCAGAGCGTGCTACAGACCGAACCTGCAGCAGAGTTATACAATGAGAGAATGTTTAAGGAGTTGGAGCTGAGATGCGGACAGTCCCATGTCCAAGAATTGTGCAAAATTCAGCTTCATATAACCGCCGGCAACAACGAGATGAACGTCTACAAGATATGGAACGAGAAACAACGAAGTTAGCCCGCCAAGCATATTGTAAAGTGCCGAGTGATGTCCTGACTGAGTTAACAGTAGACGCTTTCATTAACACTATAAGAGACCACCAGCTCAAACTGCACTTGCGGACTACATCAAAAGGAAAAGGAATGAACGAAGTATTGGGATCAGCTCCAGAATACGAGGCAGCTAGTGCCCTAGCGTTACCTCCGATTCCGTTAAACTGCGAAAATTAGAGATCGAGAATATAGCACAAATAGAGGCCATGATAGATGCAAAGATGAGAAGACCAGCACAAAGCTTCCAGAACAGCAGATGCCGCAAATCTTGCTCACGGCGTTTTAGATTTCAACAACCTGGACACTACATCAGAGAGTGTAAAGAACCAGCAGCCGGGACCAGAAGACAGCTAGACAGTCGAGAGAAACCACCAGAGAAACTGAGACAGGTCGATTTACAGCAGGAGGAGAGTGAGGCAACTGGTTTAAGTCGCCTCATGGGCGAAGACCAGGGAAACTAAGTGCCACCAGTTTTGCGGGGCAAAATCTGGCGAGATAAAGAGAGTGCTCCGAAGTAACCGTCTTAATTGCCCAACTTGGGAAGGACTGCAACAGCTTAGTTATCAACGGCGCGTTAGAGAAACAATCATGTACGCTCACATTGGACACCGGAGCTTCAAGATCCGTGCTACGTCCCAACTTGGTGTCACCAGGGCGTATGGAAAAGTGGTGCGTTATAAACTAAGAACAGCAACCGGAGATGCGGCAGGTACCCTTGCAAGTAGACAACAATAATCACGGCGGTTTACGAGTCATTACAGGTGAAATAATATAGATACCACCGATGTCAGAGAAAGTGATCTATGCCCGAATCAACGGTAACCTTGGGGGCAGCAAGGTCAGGCCAGCCAATACAGGCAAAGAAGGAGTATTATGCGGAAGAACCCTGGTAAAACTCATGCCAAAGATACTAGTGAGAGTTATGAATGTGAGCCCACCATTAAGCGTGATCAAGGAAGGGGTAGTGATTGGCAAAGCTGACGGAGTCAATTCCATCACAAGTTGTGCAACGGAAGAACAACATAATAAGACCATACCCCCAGCGAAGAAGCGGATCATTCACTTATTATGGGATCATCTCGCAGGGACGGAGGCAAAAACTGCAGTAAGAGTGTTAGAAGGATTGGTCAACATGTTTGCGATGATGATATGGGAAGAACTGATATAGTGCAACATTGG
Organism: Nephrotoma guestfalica; assembly: GCA_963691935.1. Classification (NCBI taxonomy): domain Eukaryota; kingdom Metazoa; phylum Arthropoda; class Insecta; order Diptera; family Tipulidae; genus Nephrotoma; species Nephrotoma guestfalica. The sequence goes on along the minus strand of OY829915.1, from coordinate 235,736,646 downwards.
ATCGACACTGGAACAGCAACGCCAATACGACAAACGCCAAGGAGATTACCGCTAGCCAAACAACAGGAGGCCGAATTACTGATCGAGAAAATGGAGCGCGATGGAGTAATATAGAAATCTAGCAGCCCTTGGAGTTCGCCGGTGGTTCTCGTGCAAAAGAAAGTCGGTTCGATGCGGTTCTGTGTCGACTACCGTAAGCTGAATGATGTAACTAAAAAGGACAGCTACCCATTGCCACGAATTGACAACACCTTTTGACACGTTATCAGGAGCAAATATCTTCAGCACGCTAGATTTCAAAAGTGGGTACTGGCAGGTTGAAATCCACGAAGAGGAAAGAAAAAAGACGCCTTTACTGCAGGTAATGGCCTATACAAATTTACAGTAATGCCATTTAGACTATCCAACACTCCTGCCACATTTGAGAGATTGATGGAGCACGTTCTACAGGGTCTCAATTGGAGAACATGTTTGGTATACCTTGATGACATCATCGTATTAGGACAAACATTTAACGAGCACCTGAAGAATCTATCAAACAAGTCCTCAAAACCATCAAAGCAGCAAGATTGAAGCTGAGTGCATCCAAATGTAGTCTCTTCAAAAATGAAATCAATTAGTTGGGCCACATTGTATCAAGGCAAGGACTACGAACTAGCAGCTGTAGAAGAGTGGCGCACTCCTAGAAACATACACGAGCTTATGAGTTTTCTAGGGCTATGTTCCTACTACAGACGGTTTGTTCCGAACTTTGAGGATGTCACCGGACTAAACCTGCATCGACTTACGGAAAAAACTCAGCCATTTAACTGGGCAAAGAAGCACGAAGACGCGTTCGTGCAGCTAAAGAAGAAGTTACGGCGTTCTGCAATTTTGACGTATCCACGTGCAAGAGATCTTTTCATCTTGGATGCCGATGCCAGTAATACGGGAATAGGAGCAGTGCTGTGGCAAAACCAGGGAGGTACAGAACGGGATCTAACTTACTACAGTCGCGCACTATCCAAACCTGAAAAAAACTATTGCGTAACCCGGAGAGAATTGCTGACGGTGGTCGATAGTGTCAAACATTTTCATAAATACGTGTATGGTCAAGAATTTCTTTTACGAACGGACTATGCAGCTCTGAAATGGCTAATGCAGTTTAAGGACCCAGAGCGAGGATTGTTACATAACAACGCAAATGGAATGTCCAGGAAACCCTTTAGTCTTCAGGTACGCACTGTTCCAGACAGGAACGAAGAAATCCCATTGAGCAAGTTTTGAGGATCTGAGTAGATACCGAAGATCACTGGACCAGGGAAAAATTAGCGGAAGAACAGCGACGCGATCGAAAAGTTATTGGACCCAGTGGAAGTCGTTGAAAATCGAGAATGGGTTGCTGATAAGACTTTGGGAATCGATCGGCGGCAAAGACAACAAACCCCAAATCGTACTACCAGAAACCCGGATAGGAGAAATCCTGCAAGAGATGCATAATAGCAGATCCGGATCACATTTAGGCGTCAACAAAACGTTAGACAAGATACGGCTTCGGTTCTATTGGGTCAATTGCAGAAAAGATGTGGAGGATTGGTTTAGGAACTATGAAATGTGCGCAGCCAGTAAGGGACCACGAACAAGAACAAGAGAAAGGTGCAGCAAAACCGTCGGGCCACCGTTCGAGCGGATCGCGATGGATATTGCCAGCATATTTCCTCTGACAAAGGATGGTAATCGGTACATACTTGTTTGCATAGACGGATGTGTTTATAAACAATTGGATATGCAGATTTGAGTACCGTGAGAGCTACACTCCGACCAAGGCCGATACTTCGAATCATCCGTGTTTCAGGAGTTGTGTCGAATACTCGAAATCAATAAAACTAGGACTACACCATTCCATCCACAGTCTGAACACTGAAAGAGCACCTACGCAAGGAGGTCAACGTCAACCAGGATAATTGAGATCAGTACATTCCATTCTTCATGATAACATTAGCGCAATCCATGATACTTCCGGATACTCACCAGCCATGGTCGTGTTTGGCAGAGAACTCCGATTACCATGCGATGTTAAATTTGAATCACCTGAGATGAAGCCAGTTACTAAGCAAGACTACACGACAGAGTTAAGGCAAAGGATGGTCAACGTACACGCTGCAGTAAGAGGCAACATAGTGAGGGCCAGCGACCGCATGAAGACGGGATATGACCGGCGGTAAAACAGCATATGATTTAAGGAAGAAGATTTGGTTTGGCCCTACAATCCCAAACGAAGAAAAGAGAAATCGCCAACGCTTCAACACAATTGGGAAGGATCTTACAAAGTAATAAAGCAGATCAACGATGTTGTATATCGGATTCAACAAAGCCCCAGGACGAAAATGAAGGTGGTTGACATCGATAGGTTAACACGTTACAACGCCGGGAGCATTCATGAATCTGTTCGGGACGAACAGAATTAAAGTGGAGATAATATGACGATTATGCCCAACATACACACAGTTAAGGTTGCAGGATGGTGAGGTGTAATCGGGGTAGTGTAATGTTTATGGCAGATATTTAGTTGGCACCAAACGACAGATATTAACGCCAATGAAGACTGATGATTGTTACACCCAGCAAAACACAGAAATATTCCAGAAGATGGGCGTGAGCGATGGAAGTAGAGCATGGAAGTAGAAAATGGAAGAGCTAACATCCTGGTGGGTGGGCTTACAACGTCGATTGGACGTTTTCATGAAATATTTTAAAATAATCCGAACAATTCGATGAGTTAGAATTCGCTGATGCTAACTATTTCGATTTTTTGGCATTCATTGTTTTTTCAATTTCCTACAGCTAGATAAAATCATGCCTCCGGATTCTTCTAAAGCACAGCACACTATGTTTGGTTGGGTGATATCCGGCCAATCACAATTTAGGTGTGAAAATATAACCATGAAATACTATAAAGTTAGCGCATTCACACACAAGGTGATACTAATTTAGAATTCGCACTGAAGAAGTTCTGGGAACAGGAAGAAATCGTGTCAGCAAAGTTTGGCAATACTTACATGGCAACAAAACGGCGACTACTAGGAGTATGAGTCATTGGGACACATGGTTAAATTGGCATCGCAAGATATCAGCATAAATCACGATGAAAATTGATACTTGTCGCATCACGGTGTATGGAAGCATAATACTTATACCACGAGTGGTATTCGATGAATCATATACGCATCCTCTAATGGCGTTTCACTAAATGCCAAGTTTTTAGTTGAACCAATAAATAAATGTTTAATAATAAAAACTAAAATATTATAGACTTTGTTAGTTCTTTAAGATAATCTGCACATCCCAACATAACCTAATCCGCAGCTTTGCATTGCGGTTTATCTATATTTGGTTTATCTAGGATTCACAATCAATCAATATTTCACGAGTAGCTGTCATCTCTTACATCTAGGGAGTATGGTTATGGGTCCTATGCACGCAGAATTATCTGCAAACGACATATAGTTGTGTTAATTTACATAACCGATCGTAAACACGTGATGAAAAATCCTTTTTGCAGACTGTCCCGTTGAGGATTCGAACTTAATACCTCCAGATGTAAGCGTCAAAGCATTAATCGCTGTGCTAAGGGGCGGATTAGCTATTTTAAACATTTAAAAAACAATTTAGTTATCACTGGTGCTAATACGTATGATCCCACCTCTATTGCGATAATACTACGGATTTACGCAGACAAAATAAATTTAAGAATTACGAGATTTCGAAATGTACAATTTTAAGACCATTGTCAAATATAGTGGCGACATAGAAAGCAATAAATTAGTAATAAACCAAGTTGTTCTCGAGAAACTAAAAAAAAACATTTTTTGGAGATTGTTTCTACCACTAAAGAAAACTTATGCAAATAAAAGGTTAATATGTACTAAGGTTAATAATAACTCTTTTATCTCGTCATCAAACTGGCCATTTGTATGTTAATTTTTCAAGTAACTTGTTTTATCAAATTGTGGTAAGCTCAGTGTACACAATGAGATCATCACGATCTCGCATATCAAATTAAAAACCTTAGTTTATAATTAGCAGCTTGACTATCAAGACCGCTGATGTCTTATTCGATTGCATTAATTTTATTAAACACGATCATCTCAGTTGCAACAGATCTAAATTTTTTCGATTTATTTTTGGATGATGGTTGCACTACGGTGCAAAGTAATGGTGTAGTGAATGGAACCTGTTTATCAATTGATAACTGCCCAACAGTTCTGGCTAACGTGAAAAATAAATTGTACAATCACACCGTATGTGGATATGATGGCAGTGTACAGATTGTCTGCTGTCCAAATGATACGAAACAAGTACAAAATTTTAAGAAATTAGATTTACGTAATGATTTGAATTGCACAGTTTTTAATTCAAGTGAAACCGGTGTCATTAAATTTTTGTCTGAATGTCCAGAGCTAAATCAAAATTTTGATAATGGCACAAGCCATACAAATATGTTATGTAGTGACGAAATCTGTTCAGATCTGGTTTGTTGTCCGATTGCTAGGCACAATAAGCGAACAAAACCTGTTTGTTGGAATGTTGATCATCCTGCTGATACGTTGAAATTACGGTTAATGCTAAACAAAGAATGCACTGTGAATGAATTAAATATTACGGGAGTTCTTCAATGGCAATGTGCCTACGTAGACCGGCATCCACATTTAGCGCCATTATTGAAAGTTAAGTGTAATGATGATCTATGCGACTCCTGGTATTGTTGCCCGATCGAACATAACGATTCCGTTTACTGTACGCCGTATACGATTTCACCATCAATCGCAATACTGGCAGGACCGAAATGCATCGATTCAAAATCTGGCCGTACAGGCACTTGTAAAAGCGATTGTGCTGATGGCAAATACTTCCAGAAAGTTGGAACTGAAACAATGGATAAGTGTGGGCAATATTGTTGTTTAAACTACTATTGCTGTCCAGACGAGGACGAATATATTGATGAACTCGTTAATTATTCGGCTTCAGTGCAATGTAGGTGGTTTATTGTAAACATTTTAAACAAATAAATTTTAAGAATTTCTATTTTATTATAGCGTGCCGCACATACACGAACTATTTACAAAAGGAAGTAATCCAGATTAAATGGGACTCATTTGAAATGTGCTCGCTAGATATAGTGTCACCTGCAGGAGGAATTGAGGCGGAACCAGGCGAATTTCCACACATGGTGAGCAACATTTATTCATAAATCACATTTTGGATAACATTTTGTTCGACGTATTGCAGGCCGCACTCGGTTATGATTTAGACCAACAAATATTGTGGAATTGTGGCGGATCGTTGATCAGTGACCAATATGTTTTGACCGCAGCTCATTGTATAACAAATGAAATTGGTCCAGTAAAGAAGGTACGACTAGGAGCAATTAACCTGTTAAACGACATGGCGAGACGAGATTGCCCAGAAGAGTACGATGTGATTAAACAAATTGCTCATCCCACGTACACTCCTTTACTTGCGTATAACGATATTGGCTTAATTCAAATCGATGGCATAGTCAAATTCAATTTCAACATTCGACCAATATGTTTACCATCTAGTCCGGATATTCCTGAAACCTTTACGTCCATGGGATGGGGTGCTACTGGACCAGCTGAAGATCAAACTGTCAAATTGTTAAAAGTTGGTCAAACATTGTATTCATACGAGGAATGTTTCGAATATTATAAAATTAATATCGGGCGTAAGATTAAGAAAGGAATTTTTAATGAGACACAGATTTGCGCTGGATCGAGACATAATATTCAAAGTACTTGTGATGTGAGTTTTATATACTTACCTTAATTGTTCAATGATTCACATATAAATTACAGGGGGATTCAGGTGGTCCACTTCTAAGCGAGCACCCAGATAATGGACACTTATTTGAAATTTTTGGAATTGTTTCATTTGGAGTGGCGTGTGGTTTTCCTGGTTCGCCCGGAATATATACAAAGGTCTTTCCATTTGTAAAATGGATTGAGAAAACAGTTTGGGGTAGTTAAGATCTAATTATTGTAATTTATCGAAGATAAACTTATGACTAATCAAATAATTATCTGTAGAAATACATGTAGAGTGTAGGTTGGATCTGAATTAAGGACACAATACATTACAGTACTTTTCTATAAAATGTTTTTCATACTTTTCCCGAATGGATCGAGAGATATTTGTTCCAAATTTTAAATTATTGTGTCCTCTAAAATCGATACCAATTCCGACGATATGACTAATACACTGAGAAAAATTTGAGTTTTCATTTCAAAAGAATCAATCCTTTAGAAAATCATTCTTTATTTTAAATAAAATTTACGAGAAAGTATCATTTGTTTCAAAACAAAAAAAATCTTTGTTATCGAATGTTTAATGAACGGCGTTTCATTGAAGGTGAAATTTATAAAATCCTTAGATTTTAAGAATGTATACTTTGCTTCAAAACAAATTTTCCTAAAAATTATGATTATTTAATATAAAAGATTTTAATTCTTTAGACAAAAGGTTCTCAACGTTTAAAGCAAATTATAAATGCACCGACAAAATCGTGAATATTTTAAACTAAAGTTTCAAAGCTTTGTTGCAAATGTTTTGATTATTTGTTTATGCAATTTTTGTGCTTTCATTTAATGTCGTACGGTGCAAGCAGTGAGTTGATTATTTTAATATAAAGTGAAATATAATAATTATGAAAATATAATTAAAAGGAGTGTGGTAAAGTGTGTAATCAATATTTGGGATAATTTGATGTAAGTATATTACATTATTTTTGGTGTTAATTGTTTAAAAAAAAGAATCCCATATGGAAAATTATTTGACTTTTTTAAGAAAAATAACAGTATTTTTAGTGATTGAAACTCTTGCATGTTCTTATTTTTATAATTAATTAAACTAGTTAAATTATTATTCAAATTATTTTCTTAGTAAAACAAACTTTGATGGCTAACAGTTAACTAAATAGCATTGTTCGTGCTAAAATGAAATATAGATAATGGATAATATTTTCTGTTGTGTTGTGATTGATAACCTTTTACATGGTTTATCATTATACTTTCTACATTTTCTAATATGCATTGTATATTATTGTATTGCTGCGTTTACATATTTAGAGTACATTATTTTGAGCAAATTAATAAAGGGTTATCCAATTCGAGGTTGATAAAGTAGAAATCTGTATACCGACATCTGGCAAAGATAAACGTCAAGCACGCTGTCATTTATTTAGTTGATGGCAGACATTTAAGAATATGGTGCATTTAACATACGCAAATTGGATGTTGGAAAAACAGGCCGTCGATGCTGATTTTTCGAACAAAATTTTCTTCAGTGATCATTTTTCGCTTGGTGGATACGTTAATAAGCAAAACTGTAGAATTTGAGGCTCAGAAAATCCACAATTGATTGTAGAGAAGCCATTACACCCGGAAAAAGTCACTGTTTGGTGCGCATTGTGGTCTGGTGGTGTGATTGGGCCGTATTTTTTTGAGAACAACCATGGACGAACCGTTACCGTCAATTCTGAGCGCTATGGCCGCATGTTAACCAATTATTTTTTTACGAAAATCGAAGATTATGATCTTGACGATATGTGGTTCCAGCAGGATGGAGCAACCAGTCACGTAACACGAGCAAATCGAAATCTTTTGCAAGAGAAATTTCCTGGACGTTTGATTTCGCGATTGGCTGATGTCAATTGGCCTCCAAGATCCTGTGATTTAACGCCTTTGGATTTCTTTTTGTGGGGCTACGCGAAAGATCGTGTTTACGCAAACAATCCTCAAACTCTTGACGAATTGAAAACTAATATTCGTAAGGTAATGGCTGAGATACCGCCCGAAATGTGCCGAAAAGTCATTGAAAATTACCGCAAAAGAATCAAGGCCTGTAAGAAGTCCCGTGGAGGACATTTGAATGATATCTTGTTTAACTAAAAATGGCAAGGATCAATCTGTAAAATGAAATAAAAATTACAATACATTCCGAATATTTTGTGTGTTTTTTTTAAGTTTACTTTATCAAGCTTGAATTGGATAACCTTGTATAATGGACGAAATCGAAAGTAATGTCTCTTGTAATGATAATAGCGCAAGTCAACCTAATACCACCAATATTATGGACACCGAGTTTTGCTATCAACAATAACAGTAATAAATCCCGGCGATGATTTAACCAAGTCATCGAATTCCGCAATTTGGTTTCAACATGGGCGTTGTCGCAAAAAAACAATTAATTTCCTGGTGGATGATCACAAGTTTACGGTAAAAACTTTGCAAGTGATTGTTTTTGATGGGATCGACGATGTTGTTCATAACTAGCCCAAAGGGGAAAACATAGTCGTTGCGGCCGGTCTCCGCAAATGGCGTAATGACACGGTAAACACTAATAACACATAATTCAAAATTATAGCTCTTAATTTGTTGTTCATTTTATGTTTAAATACCTCAATTAGAATAATCCTCTACCTGACTCGGATGCTAGCAGATCACTAAGCAGGCGCGCTATAATCAATGAATAATCCGCAACATCTAGCCAAATATCACCAAAGATCCGCATGTAAATACATAATATTATATTGTTTAACAAAATTACATCTAATTTTTCTCTTATCTTTTAAAGTGCGTTGGAATCCGATCGCGAGTATGACATTGTGGAAATATTGCAAAAAAACATCAAAGGGCGGTTGGTAACCAATTATTTCAAGAAGAACAACTGCCTTGACAAAAAAAACAGGCAGAATTTGGTTCATCTAATTATAGACCATGTTATGTCAAAAACTTATAGATTGGCTGTTTGTGTTTTTTCATGTTTTCATCACTGATTTTCCGGAATACATAGTTTTAAATCTAAATATAAATTAAATTCATTTGTTTAAAGTTTATACTATGGTACTATATGTTTTTAATATATAGTTAAAGAAGAAGAGGATAGTTAAAAAAACCATCGGGAAAGCTGTGCGATCGCTACATGTGCTATTCAACAAAGTTTTTGAAACTTCCGCATTTAAATTCAACAACCGACAAAATTTCAAAACCGTATACTCCCGATTCCATTTCCAGTGGTATTTTTTTTAATAACTTTAATATATTATGCATATGTATTTTACATATGTTCAGACGATTTTCTAAACAACAAACAATGGCTGAAATTAAATTTCGAACCATGGCAATTAATATGTGATAAATGGAAAGAAACGTCAAGTGATCGAACTTCAGCATTTAAATCATCATCAAATACAAATATTACCTAGTTTTTAGTCGAGTGGTCATGCATTTATTTTATATATTATTTGTTGTTCATATTTCATAATAAAGAATTTCAAAATAAAACTATTTTATTTTATTAAAAACTTTGATATACTAATCATTTTAAAATCACCCTTTGAAAGTATGTTTTGAAACAAATATTACGATCCTTCAAAACAAAGCCTAAATAAATATTATTTTAAAAGTTTTCATTCTTTGAGCTAAAAGAGATATATTTTTGAAACAAAAGTTCAAAATGTTTTAAATAAAAATACGATCATCTTTAAATCAAAATCTTTTGTACATTAAACCAAAAGGTGACAATTCTTTAATTTAAATAATTTATGTTTTCAATAACCTTCTGGAGAAAAGAAAAAGTCCTTTGTTTTTACTTCACAACAGTTTATTCCAAATGATAAAAAAACTTTGATTTAAACTTTCCGAATTGTTTAAGTTAAAACAAAAAAAGTTTTGCGCAAAAGTAATAGGCAAAAATTCTTTAAGTTAAAGAAGAATCCTTTGTTTTTAAGATACAATTTTTCTCAGTGTACCGTCGCTTGCGCTACGAATGGTAAGTTGAAGTCACTGATTCAACCAGAATAAACGTATTCGAGACATTTATGTTCCATTGCGTTCGACTTTTCGTCAACCGCGTAAAGCCACAATCGATATTTATTCGATATTTTGTATTCATAATCGGTGTTACCTAACCCGGGGTCTCCACTATGAAATTTTACTGATATTTTATTTCAGGATGTTTATGATTGAATGTTTTTCTTTCAATGTATTAATAAATTTCTATCGGTGAAATTTTATCTCTGGGCATTTTGCTTTCATGAAAATTTCTGTTAATGTCAAAAGGTAATCTACTTAATTGTAAAAAAATTAGTTACAACTAGAATTAATGTGGTGAGATTTTGGCTTGAAATAATTTGGCCCAAAAAAAATTACATTAATGGAAATTAATCTGGAAGAACTGCAAATCCAAGCAATAAATAAAATAATAAAGCTTCAAAAATTAGAAGAATTGGATAGATTAGAACAGGAGGAAAAAGCCAAACGTGCACATTGGGTGAATCCATTTCTGGCTAAACGATGTTGATGTTATTAAATGATCTGCTTTGGGGTGACAATAATGCTTTCCAAAAATTTTACCCTGGAAGCCGGGTGAAATGAACAGTTTAATGAAATTTTTTCAATGGTAAATGCTTAATAGATTATTGTTTTGAAAGTTAAATACATATTGTGCCTAACATGCACACAGATGACATCAAAGTCGTGGTTAGCCGGTTAACCACCCGGCTAGGAACCGGTGAACCACCCGGTTGCAGGATGGTGAGGTGAAGATCTTTGGTTTGAACCTGATTGGGGCAGTTTAATTTTTATGGCAGATATTTAGTTGGCAGCAAACGACAGATATTACAAATGCAGACTAACGATTGTTACGCTCAGCAAAACACAGAAATATTCCAGAAGATGGGCGTGACCCATGGAAGTAGAAAATGGAATATTAAAATGGCAAATGCATGATGATGATAGGGAAGATGTGTACAATTACAACAACGATTACAGATTCGTATCGAACCAATCAGGTGTATACAGTTAAAAAGTAACCAGTGGAATTAAAATAAGTAGTCAAAGAGTTGAACCGTGTAGTAATTTATTGAGAAATAAATTGTACCCGTGTTAATAAAAAGAATCAGTGTTAATTGCAAAATCCATAACAAACCCCGCACCCTTGTGAAGCCCGAAATTCGAAACAAATTGGTGTCAGACGTGGGGTTCTGCGATATACAATGTTGAAGAACGTTAGCGGATACACATCCCAACAACTTCGAGAAGAGTTGGAGGAGCGAGGATTGCCAATGGTTGGCAATAAGGCGGAGCTATTCGCGAGGCTTCAAAATGCTGTTATAGAGGGCCCGGACGGTGGTAGCAGCGGGGACACGAAAGCCGTTGAATCGCGACCAACATCACCTGCAGTACAGATCACAGTGTCATGACCATCATCACCAGTAACTCCAATTAAAGAAAAGGACGAGAAAACTGCCGAAACTAAAGCGGACCCAACAACAGCAGCGGAGGAAGAGCAACATAATAAATACTGTCTATGGGAAAGCCAGGGGATCCAGCAATTACTGGAGCTATTCTCAACACCCTTACTGTTTGTGACAAGGCCAACAACAAAACGCAAAATTTGATCAGCTGTCATTACAAGGCCAACAACAAAACGCAAAGCTCCCAGCTTAGTAAGTTGGCACTACAAGTTCAACAACAAAATGTGAATTTGAATGAGCGATTTAAGCAACAGGATAAGAAGCTGGTGAAATTGGAGGCGCAACTAAAGAAGTTGGAGGCAGACGTTAAAGGACAAATGCAACAATTGGAGTGCTAGGTCAAACAGATCGAAGCCCACCAGGAAAAAGGTCCAGCAAACAACAACAATACCTCCCAACCAAATAGCACGAGTACATCCAACAAACCGCATATGTGGGCCTAAAGGAGTATTGAAACTTCCAATATCCGATGGCGTAACTCCAATAGAGAACTTCAAGCCTACAATTTGGATGGAAAGCAGAAGAACAACTTAATGTATTAATTTTGGCGCTACGAGACAAAGCAGCAGATGTGCTACAGACCGAACCTGCAGCAGAATTATACAATGAGAGAATGTTTAACTACTTGGAGCTGAGGTGCAAACAGTCCCATGTCAAAGAATTGTGCAAAATTCAGCTTCATATAACCGCCGGCAACAACGAGATGAACGTCTACAAGATATGGAACGAGAAACAACGAAGTTAGCTCGCCAAGCATATTGTAAAGTGCCGAGTGATGTCCTGAATGAGTTAACAGTAGACGCTTTCATTAACGCTATAAGAGACCACCAGCTCAAACTGCACTTGCGGACTACATCAAAAGGAAAAAGAATGAACGAAGTATTATGATCAGCTCCAGAATACGAGGCAGCTGGTGCCCTAGCGTTACCTCCGATTCCGTTAAACTGCGATAATTAGAGATCGAGAATATAGCACAAAAAGAGGCCATGATAGATGCAAAGATGAGAAGACCAGCACAAAGCTTCCAGAACAGCAGATGCCGCAGATCTTGCTCACAGTGTTTTAGATGTCAAAAACTTGGACACTACATCAGATAGTGTAAAGAACCAGCAGCCGGGACCAGAAGACAGCTAGACAGTCGAGAGAAACCACCAGAGAAACTGAAACAGGTCGATTTACAGCAGGAAGAGAGTGAGGCAACTGGTTTAAGTTACCTCATGGGCGAAGACCAGGGAAACTAAGTGCCACCAGTTTTGCGGGGCGAAATCTGGCGAGATAAGGAGAGTGCTCCGAAGTAACCGTCTTAATTGTCCAACTTTGGAAGGACTGTAACAGCTTAGTTATCAACGGCGCGTTAGAGAAACAATCATGTACGTTCACATTGGACACCGGAGCTTCAAGATCCGTGCTACGTCCCAACTTGGTGTCACCAGGGCGTATGGAAAAGTGGTGCGTTATAAACTAAGAACAGCAACCGGAGATGCGGCAGGTATCCTTGCAAGTAGACAACAATAATCACGGCGGGTTACGAGTCATTACAAATGAAATAATATAGATACCACCGATGTCCGAGAAAGTGATCTATGCCTGAATCAACGGTAACCTTGGGGGCAGCAAGGTAGGGGTAGTGGAGCCAGCCAATACAGGCAAAGAAGGAGAATTATGCGGAAGAACCCTGGTGAAACTCATGCTAAAGATACCAGTGAGAGTTATGAATGTGAGCCCACCAGTAAGCGTGATCAAGGAAGGGGTAGTGATTGGCAAAGCTGAAGAGGTCAATTCCATCACAAGTCGTGCAACGGAAGAACAACATAATAAGACCATACCCCCAGCGAAAAGCGGATCATTCACTTATTATGTGATCTTCTCGCAGGGACGGAGGCAAAAACGTCAGTAAGAGTGTTAGAAGGATTGGTCGACATGTTTGCGATGATGATATGGGAAGAACTGATATAGTGCAACATTGAATCGACACTGGAAACGCAACGCCAATTCGACAAACGCCAAGAAGATTACCGCTAGCCAAACAACAGGAGGCCGAATTACTGCTCGAGAAAATGGAGCGCGATGGAGTAATAGAGAAGTCTAGCAGCCCTTGGAGTTCGCCGGTGGTTCTCGTGCAAAAGAAAGACGGTTCGATGCGGTTCTGTGTCGACTACCGTAAGCTGAATGATGTAACTAAAAAGGACAGCTACCCATTGCCACGAATTGACGACATCTTTTAACACGTTATCAGGAGCAAATATCTTCGGCACGCTAGATCTCAAAAGTGGATACTGGCAGGTAGCAATCCATGAAGAGGACAGATAAAAGACGCCTTTACTGCAGGTAATGGCCTATACCAATTTACAGTAATGCCATTTAGACTATGCAGCACTCCTGTCACATTTAAGAGATTGATGGAGCACGTTCTACAGGGTCTCATTTGGAGAACATGTTTGGTATACCTTGATGACATCATCGTATTAGGACGAACATTTAACGAGCACCTGAAGAATCTATCAAACAAGTCCTCAAAACCATCAAAGCAGCCGGATTGAAGCTGAGTGCATCCAAATGTAGTCTCTTCAAAAATGAAATCAATTCGCTGGGCCACATTGTATCAAGGCAAGGAGTACGAACTAGCAGCTGTAGAAGAGTGGCGCACTCTTAGAAACATACACGAGCTTATGAGTTTTCTAGGGCTATGTTCCTACTATATACGATTTGTTCCGAACTTTGAGGATGTCACCGGACTAAACCTGCATCGACTTACGGAAAAAACTCAGCCATTTAACTAAGAAGCACGAAGACGCGTTCGTGCAGCTAAAGAAGAAGTTACGCCGCTCTGCAATTTTGGCGTATCCACGTGCAAGAGATCTTTTCATCTTGGATGCCGATGCCAGTAATACGGGAATAGGAGCAGTGCTGTCGCAAAACCAGGGAGGTACAGAACGGGATCTAGCATACTACAGTCGCGCACTATCCAAACCTGAAAAAAACTATTGCGTAACCCGGAGAGAATTGCTGGCGGTGGTCGATAGTGTCGAACATTTCCATAAATACGTGTATGGTCAAGAATTTCTTTTACGAACGGACTATGCAGCTCTGAAATGGCTAATGCAGTTTAAGGACCCAGAGCGAGGATTGTTACATAACAACGCAAATGGAATGTCCAGGAAACCCTTTAGTCTTGAGGTACTCGAGGATCAGAGTAGATACCGAAGATCACTGGACCAGGGAGAAATTAGCGGAAGAACAGCGACGCGATCGAAAAGTTATTGGACCCAGTGGAAGTCGTTGAAAATCGAGAATGGGTTGCTGATAAGACTTTGGGAATCGATCGACGGCAAAGACAACAAACGCCAAATCGTACTACCAGAAACCCGAATAGGAGAAATCCTGCAAGAGATTCATAATAGCAGATCCGGACCACATTTAGGCGTCAACAAAACGTAAGACAAGATACGGCTCCGGTTCTATTGGGTCAATTGCAGAAAAGATGTGGAGGATTGGTTTAGGAACTATGAAATGTGCGCAGCCAATAAGGGACCACAAACAAGAACAAGAGAAAGGTGCAGCAAAACCGTCGGGCTACCGTTCGAGCGGATCGCGATGGATATTGCCAGCATATTTCCTCTGACAAAGGGTGGTAATCGGTACATACTTGTTTGCATAGACGGTTGCGGACGTGTTTATAAACAATTGGGTATGCAGATTTGAGTACCGTTAGAGCTACACTCCGACCAAGGCCGATACTTTGAATCATCCGTGTTTCAGGAGTTGTGTCGAATACTCGAAATCAATAAATCAAGGACTACACCATTGCATCCACAGTCTGATGGCATGGTTGAGAGATTCAACAGAACACTGGAAGAGCACCTACGCAAGGAGGTCAACGTCAACCAAGATAATTGAGACCAGTACATTCCATTCTTCATGATGACATTAGCGCAATCCATGATACTTTCGGATACTCACCAGCCATGGTCGTGTTTGACAGAGAACTCCGATTACCATGCGATGTTAAATTTGAATCACCTGAGATGGAGCCCGTTACTAAGCAAGACTACACGACAGAGTTAAGGCAAAGGATGGTCAACGTACACGCTGCAGTAAGAGGCAACATAGTGAGGGCCAGCGACCGCATGAAGACGGGATATGGCCGGCGGTCAAACAGCATAGGATTTAAGGAAGAAGATTTGGTTTGGCCCTACAATTCCAAACGAAGAAAAGAGAAATCGCTAAAGCTACAACAAAATTGGGAAGGATCTTACAAAGTAATAAAGCAGATCAACAATGTTGTATATCGGATTCAACAAAGCCGCAGGACGAAAATGAAGGTGGTTGACATCGATAGGTTAACACGTTACAACGCCGGGAGCATTCATGAATCTGTTCGGGACGAACAGAATTAAAGTGGAGATAATATGACGATTATGCCCAACATACACACAGTTAAGGTTGCCGGATGGTGAGGTGTAATCGGGGTAGTGTAATGTTTTTGGCAGATATTTAGTTGGCACCAAACGACAGACATTAACGCGATGAGTTACAAATGCAGACTGATGATTGTTACACCCAGCAAAACACAGAAATTATCCAGAAGATGGGCGTGAGCGATGGAAGTAGAGCATGGAAGTAGAAAATGGAAGAGCTAACATCCTGGTGGGTGGGCTTACAACGTCGATTGGACGTTTTCATCCTTAGAAATATTTTAAAACAATCCGAACAATTCGATGAGTTAGAATTCGCTGATGCTAACTATTTCGATTTTTTGGCATTGATTGTTTTTTCAATTTCCTACAGCTAGATAAAATCATGCCTCCGGATTCTTCTAAAGTACAGCACACTATGTTTGGTTGGGTGATATCCGGCCAATCACAATTTAGGTGTGAAAATATAACCATGAAATACTATAAAGTAAGCGCATTCACACACAAGGTGATACTAATTTAGAATTCGCACTGAAGAAGTTCTGGGAACAGGAAGAAATCGTGTCAGCAAAGTTTGGCAATACTTACATGACAACAAAACGGCGACTACTAGGAGTATGAGTCATTGGGACACATGGTTAAATTGGCATCGCAAGATATCAGCATAAATCACGATGAAAATTGATACTTGTCGCATCACGGTGTATGGAAGCATAATACTTATACCACGAGTGGTATTCGATGAATCATACGCATCCTCTAATGGCGTTTCACTAAATGCCAAGTTTTTAGTTGAACCAATAAATAAATGTTTAATAATAAAAACTAAAATATTATAGACTTTGTTAGTTCTTTAAGATAATCTGCACATCCCAACATAACCTAATCCAGCTTTGCATTGCGGTTTATCTATATTTGGTTTATCTAGGATTCACAATCAATCAATATTTCACGAGTAGCTGTCATCTCCTAAACCTAGGGAGTATGGTTATGGGTCCTATGCACGCAGAATTATCTGCAAATGACATATAGTTGTGTTAATTTACATAACCGATCGTAAACACGTGATGAAAAATCCTTTTTGCAGACTGTCCCGTTGAGGATTCGAACTTAATACCTCCAGATGTAAGCGTCAAAGCATTAATCGCTGTGCTAAGGGGCGGATTAGCTATTTTAAACATTTAAAAAACAATTTAGTTATCACTGGTGCTAATACGTATGATCCCACCTCTATTGCGATAATACTACGGATTTACGCAGACAAAATAAATTTAAGAATTACGAGATTTCGAAATGTACAATTTTAAGACCATTGTCAAATATAGTGGCGACATAGAAAGCAATAAATTAGTAATAAACCAAGTTGTCCTCGAGAAACTAAAAAAAACATTTTTGGAGATTGTTTCTACCACTAAAGAAAACTTATGCAAAGAAAAGGTTAATACTAAGGTTAATAATAACTCTTTTATCTCGTCATCAAACTGGCCATTTGTATGTTAATTTTTCAAGTAACTTGTTTTATCAAATTGTGGTAAGCTCAGTGTACACAATGAGATCATCACGATCTCGCATATCAAATTAAAAACCTTAGTTTATAATTAGCAGCTTGACTATCAAGACCACCGATGTCTTATTCGATTGCATTAATTTTATTAAACACGATCATCTCAGTTGCAACAGATCTAAATGTTTTCGATTTATTTTTGGATGATGGTTGCACTACGGTGCAAAGTGATGGTGTAGTGAATGGAACCTGTTTATCAATTGAGAACTGCCCAACAGTTCTGGCTAACGTGAAAAATAAATTGTACAATCACACCGTATGTGGATATGATGGCAGTGTACAGATTGTCTGCTGTCCAAATGATACGAAACAAGTACAAAATTTTAAGAAATTAGATTTACGTAATGATTTGAATTGCACAGTTTTTAATTCAAGTGAAACCGGTGTCATTTTATTTTTGTCTGAATGTCCAGAGCTAAATCAAAATTTTGATAATGGCACAAGCCATACAAATATGTTATGTAGTGACGAAATCTGTTCAGATCTGGTTTGTTGTCCGATTGCTAGACACAATAAGCGAACAAAACCTGTTTGTTGGAATGTTGATCATCCTGCTGATACGTTGAAATTTCGGTTAATGCTAAACAAAAAATGCACTGTGAATGAATTAAATATTACGGGAATTCTTCAAAGTCAATGTGCCTACGTAGAACGGCATCCACATTTAGCGCCATTATTGAAAGTTAAGTGTAATGATTATCTATGCGACTCCTGGTATTGTTGCCCGATGGAACATAACGTTGCGAATTTGTGTTCGCCATTTATTTTTTTTAGTGTGCCATCAATTTATTTAGTGACAGGACCGAAATGCATTGATTCAAATTCTGGCCGTATAGGCACTTGCGAAGTTAAGCATGGCGATGTCACATACCTCGAGGATGGTAGAAATGTAACACTGGATAAGTGTGGGCAACATTGTTGTTTTGACTACTATTGCTATCCAGACGAGGACGAAAATCTTGATGAACTCGTTAATTCATCCACTTCAGCGCAATGTAGGTGGTTTATTGTAAACATTTTAAATAAATAAATTTTAAGAATTTCTATTTTATTATAGCGTGCCGCACATACACGAACTATTTACAAAAGGAAGTAAATCAGATTAAATGGTCATTGAATAGATGCCCTACGTCCCCTCGTCCACCAGTTTCATTAGGAATTAAGGTGGAAGCTGGCGAATTTCAACACATGGTGAGCAACATTAATTCATAAATCACATTTTGGATAACATTTTGTTCGACGTATTGCAGGCCGCACTCGGGTATGATTTAGACCAACAAATATTGTGGAATTGTGGCGGATCGTTGATCAGTGACCAATATGTTTTGACCGCAGCTCATTGTATAACAAATGAAATTGGTCCAGTAAAGAAGGTACGACTAGGAGCAATTAACCTGTTAAACGACATGGCGATACGAGATTGCCCAGAAGAGTACGATGTGATTAAACAAATTGCTCATCCCACGTACAATCCTTTATTTGCGTATAACGATATCGGCTTAATTCAAATCGACGGCATAGTCAAATTCAATTTCAACATTCGACCAATATGTTTACCATCTAGTCCGGATATTCCTGAAAGATTTACGTCCATGGGATGGGGTGCTACTGGACCAGCTGAAGATCAAAGTGTCGAATTGTTAAAAGTTGGTCAAACATTGTATTCATACGAGGAATGTTCCGAATATTATAAAATTAATATCGGGCGTAAGATTAAGAAAGGAATTTTTAATGAGACACAGATTTGCGCTGGATCGAGACATACTATTCAAAGTACTTGTAATGTGAGTTTTATATACTTACTCTAATTGTTCAATGATTCACATATTATTTACAGGGGGATTCAGGTGGTCCACTTCTAAGCAAGCACCCAGATAATCGACGCTTATTTGAAATTTTTGGAATTGTTTCATTTGGAGTGGCGTGTGGCTTTCCTGATGTGCCCGGAATATATACAAAGGTCTTTCCTTTTGTAAAATGGATTGAGAAAACAGTTTGGGGTAGTTAAGGTCTAATTATTGTAATTTTTCAATGATAAACTTACAAGTAATCAAATAATTGTCTGTAGAAATACATGTAGAGTGTAGGTTGGATCTTAATTAAGGACCTACTCAATTAGAGTACTTTTCTATAAAATGTTTTTCATACTTTTCCCGAATGGATCGAGAGATATTTGTTCCAAATTTTAAGTTGTTGTGTTCTCTAAAAATGATACCAATCCCGACGATATGACTAATACCGACGCTTTCGCTACGAATAAACGTGGTATGCTCTCTTGTAGCGAAAAAGGTTTTATGCTTGCAACTGTAATAGCGTAAAGACACGATCAATATTAAGTGGATCTTTTCTTAATGTTGTATTTTATGTATTTTTTTAATGTTTAAAAATTAAACTAACTGGAATAGTGAACCGTCGGTCGAAAAAAAATGTGTTGAGTGCTCCAGTATCATCGTGGATTGATGATTTCTTACGTGCAAAGGATTCATGTGTGATAACATCATTAGTTATACATCAAAGATCGAAGATACTTTGCACAAAGTAACTCATATATTGGGCGAGGTTTCTAATGTAATTGAGAACCGTAGGGTAACTCGATCGTAATCCAAAATTCAACATGAAAATTACACAATACAATCAACTGCCTCTTCCATGGTTTTTATACGTTCTGATATAAACTAAAAACCACATTAACAACAAACCACATTTAAAGCCTCTACCATCAGTAATTACATAAGCAGAGAACCCCGACGATGGCTCTTTGTCAGTAGAACTCTGGATAACGCCATATGTATCAAAATTTCACGCAACTAAATAAACGGTGCATTGCATTCCACCTTCTGAACTACTGGTGAAAAAGTCGAATGGAAACAACGTCGGCAAAATTTTTGGTTTGGAAGTCCAATCAACAACCTTTCTTAACCTCAGTACAAATTCCAAATGTTCCTATCCAGCCAAGAATCACCGTTAACCGAGTTCTTACATTTTATTATCATAACGAAAATAAAATGTCATCTAAAGCCGCACAGTTCTATAACTGCGAGGAAAAGACTAATTTTGATGATTACGTCATCTGTCTGAGGTGTTCTTATTGCAGTTAAGTTATCGATTCCTAGTCAGATTGTTTATATTTCTGTATCATCTATTGAAATGGTTTGTGTAAAACTATATCTATTGGGTTCGACGATTTTAATTATAGACAATTAAAGCCCGGCATGCCAGTATGTCTGACTCAGCAGTCCTGGGAACTGACTAGAATTAATTTATTGGACCAATCAGTCATTAATCCGAAATCAACATTGAACTTACCGAAATGCATACTAGGAAGAATAATACAAACGAGCAAACACAAATATCGACCATTGTAGTCTGTCCATCGAATATGGACGCGAATCGGAAACTGGAAGAAGAAATGAAGCTGTATAACATGGAAATATCGGCTCTTAGTTTGAAGTGAGACGGAAGAATAGTGGTGGAAACATTAGCAAGCACTGAGCAAAATTATATGTACAAAAGCGACAAGACACGCTCATGTAATGATGGAACGAAAGAGAGGAAGTAGTAGGGAAGAAATATAAACAACAACTAAAGGGACGAAACCACCAATACACGACATGAAGGAAACCTTAAGCAGCAAAAGATTTAAAAACAGTAAAGATTCCAGTCGAAAAGTAAAAATAAATCGATAAAAAATTCAGTGAGTGCTTATACTATATCCACCTACGGATGGAGGGTGATTTCAATGAGAAAATTGGAATCGATCACAATGGTATGACACACGTCAATGTCATGGGTAAAAACACAACAAAATCAACCCAATGGGGAAAAGATTCATCATCGATTGATTACTGGTGTCTAAAAACAGCTAATTTATATATTAACTAAGGAGCAGCAGATTGCCATACAAGGAATATATATAAGAAATTCCTCTCCTCTCCTCTTTGAGGTCCCAAAGCAATGAGAGAAACAGGTGTGCACTGAGATCACACCAACTGGTGAATAGTAAAATTCAAAATAAAACCAGCAAAGTGAAGCGCCCGAAAAGATTTTAATCGGAAGGAATTCAACATAGAGAGAGATTGAAAGCACGCACAAATACAAAGAAACGCTCCAAATCTCCCGAGTAACGATATCAGAACGCTCTCAAATAGCTACCAATGTGGCTTTTCGTGACTACCATAACTACACCACAAAACCATGGATAAGAGATGTGATGATACATGGAGCAAAATTGAGGAACGGCGCGCAGAAAATCGAAACTAATATGAAGATAAAGTAACTGCTAAACAAATAAAGAAGATGGGGAGAAATGATCGCACAAAATACACCGAAGACATTCTCGAGAGTGCAACAAACAGCAGCACAGCAGCAAATAAGAAACATGCACACAGTATATCAATGTGTAAAAAGGATCACCAGAAAATTCACAATCTTTACCACCACAATAAAGCATTTTTCTCGGCAGGTCTTTAACCACAGAAAACCAACAGAACCACGGAACAGATATCAAATAAAATGATAAGCTCCCTGATGGCTGTTCCAGCAGCACAATAACGACACGTACCTCTAACGGCAGAAACTGTAGCTCCACTAGTAGAAGCATAGAATACTGGTAGAATTCCACAGAAATAGATCTGGAGCGGCATCTCCCTCCTCAACTGCACAATGAAAGTATTTTAGCAATGATCATTCTTGAGCGCATATCACATATCATCTTTGAACAACCAAACGACTGGAGCAACGAATGGAGTTCACCGCTACATCTACTCCTCGTGAATTTTTAATGCGCATTCGATTCCATCAGAAGGCATTCCGAGAAAGATATTGTAATTTACCTCATTAAGGAAATGTACAGAGTGCCGGAAGTAGAGTTCAATACAAAGGCAAGCAGAGTGATAAATATACAACACACGAGAATTCAGACATGGATGTGTCCTCCCTTCACTATGTAATGCGAGAATTGAACAACGCAACCTTAAATGGCATTCAGTGGAGTCCAATAAATTGACTCAGTGACCTGGTTTACACGGACGATATTTATTTACTAACGCATAAACACGCAGAATACGCAGGAATTCAGCAAAAAGCCCATAAATTAGCAGATAAACATTTACATACATACACCCATTACCTTGGTTGCACTGTAGCTGGACACATACTGTGGAAAGGGACCAATGAAATAAAAATATTGTCATTGGAATGGAATCAGAAAGTGAAGAGGAAAGTAGAAGGACCAGTAATGATCTGGAAAAGAACGGTGGTAACCGAAGCGAAACAACACGGTAAAGCAAGGGAAGTTTAGTAGGCGCCCTATGCTCCTAAATCGGAGAGAAAGAAAAAATAAATATTACAAGACCAATAAATAAATAAACGATAATTAAACGAATTAATTAAAGTGATTTATAACATGCAAAATTTATGTCAACAAGAAGTTTGCATGAACCCGCAAATAATACAGGATGTTCATCCGAAAAGTTTACAATTTGTTGCTGCCATTTAGGCGAATATTAATATTGACAGTTCATACTTAACAGTACACACGTGGCAAATTAGGATTATTTTGAAAAGTTAATTATGAGTGACGAAGTTCATTTTCCTTAAGTGGGCATGTAGACAAACAAAATCAGCCGGTTCTGGGCAGTAGACGATATGCAATATTGGAAATATACAAAACTATCCATTGCAATGATGATTTATCCAATGACGAAAAGATGCATTACCTATTATCAGTAATAGGAGGAGCTCCAGGCAAGATATATCGCAAGAGAACTATTCCACAGCTTGGAATAGTTTATGCTCCAGATACCAAAACTATCATCACAATCCGCTCATGGTCTAAAGCTATTACATGATAATGCACTGGAATGTTTGCATGCCATCAAGAACCAAGGAATAAATACGCAGATTCTTGGGATGCTATCTTGTTGAACATCCTAATAAGGAAACTGGACAGGGAAACTTATCGCTTATACGAGACGTCATTGAAGAACCCGAACGAACTTCAAACAGTTAAAGATGTTCTAGCCTTTCTACAGGTAAGGTTCTAATCTCTGGGGGCACTATCCCGAGATAAAACGTATAAAAAAGGAAGTAACCCAACAAACAAGTTCATCTCTTAAGACTGTAAATGTTGCTGTAGCCAGAAAACCAGATAAATGCAGCCTTTGCTGGGGAGAGCACAATCTACCGGAGTGTAAGAAGTTCCAAAATTTACCACAAAGCAAAAGCAGTAAGGCCGTATATTGTAAACCAGTGTGCGATCTGCACCAGAAAATATAAAACCAGCCAATACAAACGTACAAGTTGTAACGGAATTCCACCTAATTCCGTTACTAACCTATCCCAACATTCTATATTTTAGCATTACTCATTAACATGACCACTTTGAGATTAACCTCTCCAAAAATATTAACATTCCAAATATAAAATTCTCCGTCATGTTAAACTTCAACATTTCTGTGTTATGGCGATCAAATTACGGTATGAATACAAATTCATATTGTGGTTGAACGATAATACACTTAAATGTAATTTGATCATTTTGTTTGCAATAAATGTTAGTTTTTTTAGGTAAATGACATAGGTGAACTATGTATTGACCGAGGGAAATTGCACTTATTAATTTGTCTTTCCTCAGCATTTTTTTTGTTTCAAATTTTTCGCGTGGCCAAGAATAAGCAAAATTCATGGCACGTTTTCGTACACCACCATGGCATTTTGTGATGAATTCACAAAATTTTCGAAAAATTGTTTTGATGCATGGTGTGTGGCGGGTAGTTAGTTTTTGGACAGACCGGCGTTCAGGTCCAATTTAAGTATAAGTTTTTTTTTTGTTTTGATAAAGTTTTTTTTTTGGTAGTGTAGTATTTTGTTTTTTTTGGTGAATTCCATTTTACCCATTATAATAGTGTATAGTAGTCGATGTGTAAAAACAATTTTTTTTTTTGGGCATTCCGTCAATTTCAAGTGGCAACATTTTGTATGATGATTGCATATGTGCATTCGTGTTTGTGTATACATATATTTCGTAAATTAATTAAGTAATTTTTGATTGTGAATGTAAGATCAGTTTTTATTTGGTATTAGTGTATTAGCGTTATACTAAGTTGTTTTTACACCTGTGACGTGGTTTGAAGTTGTTAAGGCAGCAAGGAAATACATAAAAAAAATTTATTTTATAACTTCTTTTGTTTTGTATTGTGTGTATGTTTTCGTGTGGTAAACACAAGTAATTACATTTTGGGAGAGATTGAGATCAACCGGCAAGGTAAGTGGATAAAACTGTGTTATTATAAAATGTCTGGCTAGAAAGTCAGACAATACAACCACAGTAGCGTTTGGCCTACTTCCCTAAATGGGCTGCTAGCCTAATTAACTGTTCAGGGGTCCGGTGTTCCCACCCAATCCCCGTAATAAGTTTATTTTAACCGCAGGCGGTAATCTAGGCCGCTACCCTAGCCTCCCTATCCCCACGGCCAAATTAACCTTTTCCGCTGAGCTAGCGGGTTAATGCCGCCTCATGGGGGGCGTAATAGGGTAGAGGCAATTAAATGTAATTGGGTTTGCCCTATAAATAATAGCGGCTTACCCGTTACAAAGTAACACATGCATGGAATCGCATATGCATCTTACTAGGAACCGCCTTAGTGAAAGCGTTTGGTCTGGTACTCGCAATGAACTGATTCGTGTGCTAATAGATCCTGGTTCTCAAGCAACCTTCATTACAGAAGAAGCCTGCCAGAGATTAAAATTACCAAAAACCGCAGCGTATGCAGAAGTCACAGGCATGGCAAAAACCGAGGCTGGATTGGCGAACTCAAAAGTTGAATTTACCTTGAAGCCAAGACTTCCATCCAAATTTTGCTTAGCCATACAAGCATTAGTATTCAAAAACATAACGCCGGAAATGCCAGAGCAGCTTATAGACCCATGGGATTGGAAACATACCAAAAATCTGATGTGGACTGAATATTTTACATCCAATGAACTTATTATTGGGTGCGGACTATTATGGAGAAATTTTAATGAGTTATATAGCAAAATCCTCATCCGACCAACCGATATCCCAACAAACCAAACTAGGCTGGATATTCCTAGGCTGTGCCTCAGTCGATTGTCACAATTCAACAGTAATACAATCAATGACAACAAGAGCAGTTGATATAGATAAACAGCTGAGAAGCTTTTGGGAAATAGAGGAGGTGACACGTAAACGAGCATTCACCAAAGAAGAACTCGAGTGTGAAAAAATATTCGCGACCAGTCACAAACGCCTCAAATCTGGCTGCTACGTAGTCAAGATTCCTTTTGACATTGAAATATTTTCTGCCAACCCACTGGGATGCTCAAAAAGGGTCGCCATGGCCCGTTTGATACAAGTAGAAAAACGACTTGCAAAAAATCCAAACCTTGGCATTGAATATAAGAAGTTCATGGATGAATATATCGCTTTGGGACACACGAAAGTTGCTGAAACAGGTTACTATTACCTGCCGCATCATGCAGTTCTAAAGGATTCGAGCACAACTACGAAATTGAGGGTAGTTTTCGATGGCTCTGCCAAAACCACAACAGAAACATCGCTAACCGACGTAATGTTGACGGGTCCTACTCTTCAACAGGATTTATTATCCATACTGTTAAGGTGGCGGAAGCATAAATACGTCCATACGGCTGATATCGAAAAAATGATCAGACAAATCGCCTTTGATGAAGATGATCAGAACTATCAACGTATTTTATGGAGAGAGTCTCCGCAACACGAAATTGAGGAGTTTAAGCCGACCACCGTCACAACAGCAGCAGCAACTTATTTAGCGGTGAAGTCACTACGACAGCTGGCTATCGATGAACAACCAAACTATCCTATAGCGTCCAACGTAGTTTTGAATGATTTCTACGTGGATGACTTAATTTCTGGGCAAAACACACTGGAAGAAGCCTTAATTAGCTAAAAACAAACCATTGATTTACTGAATTGCGGTGGATTTACGTTAAGAAAATGGGCAACAAATAATACAGTTCTCTTGGAATCCATACCAGTGCATCTAAGGAATTAAAATCGATTCGAATTCAAGCTTGATGACACAAGTAAAACTCTTGGACTACACTGGAATCCAGCAACAGATACATTCGGTTTCATCGTCACTCAATCCGCGCCTGGCAAGACTACTAAACGAAACGTACTTTCGGATAGTGCAAAACTTTTTGACCCATTAGCCTAGCGGGCACCAATAACAGTTGTAGCTAAACTGATGATGCAAGAAATTTGGCTAGCAGGCCTATCTTGGGACGAAGAACTTCCGTCACGCATATCAACAAAATGGCAGGAATTTAAAGATTCTCTACCTCTCCTATAGAAGAAATATTTATTCCACGTTGGGTCCATTTTGAGGAGAACGATATAACAGAACTTCATTGTTTTTGCGATGCTTCCGCAAAGGCCTATGCTGCTGCCGTTTAATTCAAATCTACAAATTCAGAAGGCTTTACTATTGTGAGGCTTCTCGCACCAAAAACAAAGGTTACTCCAATTAAAAACTTACTTTTACTACCTCGTCTTGAGCTTTGTGGAGCGTTGCTGCTCACTAAACTAATGTACCAAATAAAAGAAGCAACGCAAATTCCGGAAACTACTTCGTTCTTTTGGACCGACTCAATGATCACCTTAAGTTGAATTCGAGGGCGTCCTCATAAATATAAAACTATCGTGGCCAATCGAATATCGGAAATTCAAACATACTCGGACCAGTCCGAAGGAACTAAAGAACAACAATTTATGGTGGACGGGTCCAGATTGGCTACAATTTTGCTCAAGAGGAAGCTACTTTAGAAACTAAACATTTGGTTACACTTGTAGCATCAACAACAGTCAATCGAGATAGCAAAATGCATCACGTGTATTCAGTTCAATGCTTCAACAAGACACCAACTAATAGCAAGATTACCCAAAGAACGAATCATGCCATCACGTCCATTTACTAACACAAGAGATAACTACGCCGGACCAATCTCACTAAGAGTTTCTAAAGGATGTGGGAATAAGTCATACAAAGCAGTATTTGTTTGCTTTGCTACCAAAGCAGTGCATATAGAGATTGACAGCGATATGACCAGTGCAGCCTTTATGGCGGCCGTTAAGAGATTTATGGCTCGAAGAGGTCTTTGCAAACGGATTTACAGCAATAATGGAACCAATTTTGTTGGAGCCCGGGCATTGCTTTTAAAGCAAATCTTGACCTCCAGCAAATGCTAGCTGACATTGGGATTCAGTGGCATTTAATTCCACCGCCTGCACTACACTTTGGGGACTTGGGAAGCAGCAGTGAAATCCCTAAAATTCCATCTTAAACGGGTAATTGGACACACAACCCTCACATATGAAGAGTTAGCAACGGTTACATTACATATAGAAGCATGCGTCAATTCAAGGCCACTTACACCAGTTTCATCTGATCCAAATGCGTTGATAATAACACCGGCACATTTTTGAGTTGGTGATTGACAAATAACTATCCCAGTATCGAACATGCTGAATGAAAACATTCCTGTCAATCATTTGTTGAGATTACTACAAAAAATGGTTCAAGATTTTTGGAAACGCTGGCAAATGACTACCTTACCGAACTAGAACAAAGAACTAAATGGACCTGCAAACAACCAATGGTTAAAGTAGACGACATTGTTTTAATAAAAGACAACAACTTACCGCCAACAAACTGGCCTTAGGGAAAGATCATTGAATTACATACTGGCAGCGATGGTTTGACTAGGGTAGTCACAGTAAAAGGAGGGAATGGTTCCATATTCACAAGACCCATTACCAAAGTTAGTGTCCTACCGTTCGACATATAGAAATCGCAAAATAAGTCAGCGAATGACTCCCGTACCAAGGTTCCTAAAGCCACCAATTTCATAGCGCTACCATTACTTCTACTATGCTTAGTGGCGATCACTACACTCCCGAGTCCAGTGCCCTCGACCGAACAACTGATGTACAACATCACCACTCTTAGTCACCTACCTGGGCTGTATCTAGAAAATTTAGGAAATCTCCGATTCACCAATCAGCAGTGGAAAATAGTAGTTTAGTTCAATCTCACATCCTACTATTCAGATTTGATGGCATACAGAAATCTGGCAAGGAACATGAATCAACTTTGCATAGAAACAGCTCAAGACAATCATCAGATATGCTCTGAAATCAACACTCAGCACATGCATATTCTAACTGAAATAGAGGACCAGAACGCAATAATTCACTACAGAGAAAAGAGAAGAAAACGTGGGATCCTAAATATCGTGAGCAATTTGGCAAGTGACCTATTTGGAGTTCTAGATGACATGATACAGGGTGAAATGTGTGAAAAAGTGATGAAAATATAATCAAAAGAGCCCGCATGTGTAAGGCCAACAGCGGCAGACATTTGGCAGACATTGTTTTCCATACATACATAATTCCAAAAATTTGCATAAATTTGCTTTTATTTAAAAAAAAAATTGTAGGCAAAAAAGTGGTCAATCTGGTGAACACCCTGTAATGGTACATAAATACGGTATTGCTGAAAATAATTTGTGTGCAAGGGCATACTATAAATCTGGGGTCAGCACGAGATTTCATCGGACTTTCCACCGTAGTTGCAACAACTAGGAATATCATCCGAGGTTCAGTACAAGAGGCTTCTTCAATATCGGATGGGTTTCCACAACAACTTTTGCTTGGATTGAGGTATTCAAATTTATTTGTTTGAAGTTCATAAAATTTTGCATATTTGCTCTCGTAAAGTACCATAACCTTCCTAATGTAATGATCGACGATCGACCTTTTAATTTTCTACGGTGTGATTGAAAAGTGAAATTGCGGTTTTGCCGAAAACGAATATTCTATGGTAAATGCACCGAAGATGTGGTTGAATATCAAATAACACCATAAAATGTTGGTATCGCACAAATATTTACTTACCAGTAAAGAAACACCAACGTTTAAATATTTAGGCACCCCATAAATCTCTCAAAATCGACATATTTACACCCAAGTATTTATTTCGATCGCAAATTGACTGTAATTTGAAAATAATCCTTCTTACCTGTGTGCTTGTGTGTGTGTGTGTGAACAAAAAACTTCTTATCGCTAAAAACAAACTTAAATATAAGAAAATTGGAAAATTCATTCACCAACAAATGTACCTTTTAATCTTTGTAACTTTTGTAATCTCAAATAAAAAACATCGAAATTGAAAAAAAGAAACATTTTCCTGTTAACAGAGTATATATCCTTTATACCTGTAAAAGAAAATTGTGGAATTGATTTTCACAATACACAATCGTTTATACGTAGTTGAAGTACCAAAAATGTATTTTCGATTAAGAAGTTCAAACGTACGTAATACATTTTCATTTATCACCCGCGTGCGCTCGATTCTCGTTCTGCGATGATCTGAGAAAATGGCAAATAATAAATTTTCCCGTTTACATTCGAATTCATTTTGTCGATTTACGGGTTTTTTTTTTTTGCGAATGTATTATGTATACAATGAACATCATCGTTTATTGCTTTTTAGTTTTGGCACTCGTGTATAATAATACTTTGTGTGGGCTTAATATATACACACTTGCACGAAAAGCCACAGACTCTGACTGTAGAAGAAAAAATTCAAATAGAAATAAATTATACAATTTTCACGGAGCTTTTATTTGATTTTCGTCTGTTTTTTATTTCTTCGGGCATTTTTTTTTTCGTTTTGCCATATACCCCACGCGTCGTGCTTTGCTTTCTACAAAAACATTTAAATTTAAATCAAATCACGTAGAATTTATATTCCATTGTGTGAAAACAGCGAAAAGCTGGAAAAAGTTTTTTCCAAGAACGAAATTATATGTAAAAGCACAAGACGATCAACTTTTGAAAATGAAATCCATTTTATTGTAAATCATCTACACACATGCGGTGCGCGTCACAATGACAAATCCGTAGCGCATTAATCGCTTTTATGTACGTAGAACTGAACTCGTTACGCGCGGTAATTACCAGCACCTTGTAGATTTTCTTTATTCATTTTTGAATTTTCTCTTTGTTTCGTGCATTACCGTTTACCTTGGCGCAAATTCATGATAAATATAAGAAATTATATTTGAATATGTTACGTATGATGCTTTGATGTAACACACATGTATATGAGGTTTTCATTGAAAAGGGTGCAGGGAAAGCGAGGAACAATGGAAAATTATATATCACTCACATATGTAGGTAGGTAGCTAGGTAGGTGTGTTGCAAAGTTAAATTTAATTTAAATTACTGTTTGAATAATTGTGATTTATGCACAAAACATTTTTACCTGGTATAGGTTTTATGCTTTGTAGTTTAATGACAAATTGAAGAAAATCTTAAATATGGAATAGGTGTAGCATATAAACAAGTTTGTTAAATTAATTTAGTTTTTTAATTACGACTACTATTAAAACGAATAAAACCGTTAACCGAAAGTCAAGAAATAAACCCAATAAAAGTAACGATATGTATTTCCAGATAAATACAGTAAAACAGCTATTTTGATAATTGTTGAAAGAAAGACAGCTTTAAAATATTGAGAGATTCTCGGTGACAGCCAAGTATTAGTTCGACATCGAAATAACGGTTCCAAGAGATTTAGCAGTTTGGTTAAATTTTAAATTAAAAATTATTTGTACCAAATTATCAGAACTCTTGGTTACCTCATCTCAATGTAAAGCTAACATCTGGTTTCAGCCAAAATTTCTCAATATTTCTGTTAGAAATCGCATGGAGGCGTTAAATACAATAAAATTCGAGGTTACAAAGGCGTTAACCAATACATACGGAAGTAGTATTTTTACCTTATTACAGTTATTTGGTTATTTTAACTGAAAATGTTCAGTTTAATGAACCAACTTACTTGGCTATAGTGAACTTTCTGACAAACTGAAAATTACAAAAAACTATACAACAGCCCAAAAAGTGTAAATCTACCCTATCTAAAAAAACGTGTTATGCAAAACGAAATAAATTGTTAAAAAAATAAGTTCACAATGGCAAGCTAATTTAGCCATAACCATGTGCTAGAACCATTCTTTATGATTTCTACGAGCTAACTTATTTATGCAGTGCTTACTTACGACAAGGCATCGTAAAGATGTCTAAGTAAATCGAAGTATGCTATCGTGTAGTACTGACGCTATTACATCCTTTGTAGAGGCCAACATATTTATGTGACCTGTCGAAGCATACATTTTCTGTATTGGAATCATAAAAATTCGTCGTGCTTTCGTGAGCTTTTCAATATACCATCAATAATGAATTCACTTGGTTGGATGATGAATTCGAATGGTTGAATATGCGGCGGCGCCTTTGTCAGCTTTTGAATTTACCATCAATAATGAATTCACGTGTTTGGATGATGAATTCGAATAGTGGAATATGCGGCCGTGATTTCGTCAACATTTGAATTTACTATCAATAATTAACTCACGTCGTTGGATGATGAATTCGAATAGTGGAATATGCGGCCGTGATTTCGTCAGCATTTGAATTTACCATCAATAATGAATTCACGTCGTTGGATGACGAATTCGAATGATTGAATATACGGCCGTGATTTCGTCAACATTTGAATTTACCATCAATAATGATTTCACTTGGTTGGATGATGAATTCGAATGGTTGAATATGCGGCGGCGCCTTTGTCAGCTTTTGAATTTACCATCAATAATGAATTCACGTGTTTGGATGATGAATTCGAATGGTTGAATATGCGGCCGTGATTTCGTCAACATTTGAATTTACCATCAATAGTGAATTCACGTGTTTGGATGATGAATTCGAATGGTTGAATATGCGGCCTTGATTTGGTCAACATTTGAATTTACCATCAATAATTAACTCACGTCGTTGGATGATGAATTCGAATGGTTGAATATGCGGCGGCGCTTTTGTCAGCTTTTGAATTTACCATCAATAATGAATTCACGTGTTTGGATGATGAATTCGAATAGTGGAATATGCGGCCGTGATTTCGTCAGCATTTGAATTTACCATCAATAATGGATTCACGTGTTTGGATGATGAATTCGAATGGTTGCATATGCGGCGGTACTTTTGTCAACATTTGAATTTACCATCAATAATGATTTCACTCGGTTGGAAGATGAATTCGAATAGTGGAATATGCGGCCGTGATTTCGTCAACATTTGAATTTACCATCAATAATTAACTCACGTCGTTGGATGATGAATTCGAACAGTGGAATATGCAGCCGTGATTTCGTCAACATTTGAATTTACCATCAATAATTAACTCACGTCGTTGGATGATGAATTCGAACAGTGGAATATGCGGCCGTGATTTCGTCAACATTTGAATTTACCATCAATAATGAATTCACGTGGTTGGATGATGAATTCGAATGGTTGAATATGCGGCCGTGATTTCGTCAACATTTGAATTTACCATCAATAATTAACTCACGTCGTTGGATGATGAATTCGAATAGTGGAATATGCGGCCGTGATTTCGTCAGCATTTGAATTTACCATCAATAATGATTTCACTTGGTTGGATGATGAATTCGAATGATTGAATATACGGCCGTGATTTCGTCAACATTTGAATTTACCATCAATAATGATTTCACTTGGTTGGATGATGAATTCGAATGGTTGAATATGCGGCGGCGCCTTTGTCAGCTTTTGAATTTACCATCAATAATGAATTCACGTGTTTGGATGATGAATTCGAATAGTTGAATATGCGGCCGTGATTTCGTCAACATTTGAATTTACCATCAATAATTAACTCACGTCGTTGGATGATGAATTCGAATGATGAAATATGCGGCCGTGATTTCGTCAACATTTGAATTTATCATCAATAATGATTTCACTTGGTTGGATGATGAATTCGAATAGTTGAAAATGCGGCGGCGCCTTTGTCAGCTTTTGGATTTACCATCAATAATGAATTCACGTCGTTGGATGACGAATTCGAATGATGAAATATGCGGCCGTGATTTCGTCAACATTTGAATTTACCATCAATAATGAATTCACGTGGTTGGATGACGAATTCGAATGATTGAATATGCGGCCGTGATTTCGTCAACATTTGAATTTACCATCAATAATTAACTCACGTCGTTGGATGATGAATTCGAATAGTGGAATATGCGGCCGTGATCTCGTCAACATTTGAATTTACCATCAATAATGAATTCACGTGTTTGGATGATGAATTCGAATGATTGAATATGCGGCCGTGATTTCGTCAACATTTGAATTTACCATCAATAAAGAATTCACGTGGTTGGATGATGAATTCGAATGATTGAATATGCGGCCGCGATTTCGTCAACATTTGAATTTACCATCAATAAAGAATTCACGTGGTTGGATGATGAATTCGAATGGTTGAATATGCGGCCGTGATTTCGTCAGCATTTGAATTTACCATCAATAAAGAATTCACGTGGTTGGATGATGATTTCGAATGATTGAATATGCGGCCGCGATTTCGTCAACATTTGAATTTACCATCAATAAAGAATTCACGTGGTTGGATGATGAATTCGAATGGTTCAATATGCGGCCGTGATTTCGTCAACATTTGAATTTACCATCAATAATGGATTCACGTGGTTGGATGATGAATTCGAATGATGAAATATGCGGCCGTGATTTCGTCAACATTTGAATTTACCATCAATAATGAATTCACGTCGTTGGATGATGAATTCGAATGATTGAATATGCGGCCGCGATTACGTCAGCATTTGAATTTACCATCAATAATGATTTCACTTGGTTGGATGATGAATTCGAATAGTTGAATATGCTGCGATTATTTTTTTTCTATATAAATTAGAGACACCGGATTTATTTTGCTTTGCCCTGACGTATCCAATTTTATGGATAGCAAATCGTCATATATTTCCCAACATTTACTATTTCTTTTTATATGTGATACAATACAACGGACTGGATCCTAAAGAAGAAAAAACAATCAATGAAGATTTGTATCAAGCTTGCTCAAGAAAAGAAATAATGGAAGGCTTTCACAATAAAGGTCTAAGTCTCCCCGGCATAACTTGAAAAAGAGAACTACCTTAAACTATTTAAATCGCTTGAACGTGATTTTATTATTGGAGAAGACTTTAATGCGCAAAACTCCTATTGGGGATCTAGACTTACGATGTCAAAAGGTAAAGAATTGCTTCAAGCGGGGCAGACATCAAAATGTGAATTATACTCTGGTGGTTCCCATACTGGCCCAGTGGCGGATCAAAGACACCTGGCCTAATATACTTTTATGTAGCAAGAGGTATATCCCAGAACTACATTCACATTGAAGACAGTAATTCTCTAGAATCGGGTCATTGACCGGTTATCATGACAGTCAGTGAAATGATAATTCAAAGGGAGAGTGCACCCAGATTAACAAATTCAAAAACAAACTGGGATGTCTTTCGTGAAGTAATGAGGAAAAAGTCAATCTTCAGGTACCGATAAGAAACTCTCACCAGTTGGAAGATGAATTAGAACAACTCAACGAAATAATTCACTATGCTGCTTTGGCAAGTCTCCCCATTATACAAAATAAGAACAAGTTTAACATATCCTACTCAATGGAAGTTAGAGAGTTCCTCTTCTTCTTCTTAAAAAAATTCAAAATGCATGAATCAACAGATATCTAATTAGCCTAACCGATGAAAAAAAAATCTGATTATTCTCTGTGGAAGGTGACGAAGGGACTCAAAAGTGCCAAAATGCAAGTGTCCCCACTTAAAAAGGAGGATGGAACCTGGGCAAGAGGTCCTAAAGATAAGGCTGATCTGTTTGCGGAGTTTCTCGATGACACCTTCCAACCACTACCAAGACAAACGGCCAATGCAAATATAATGTCAATCCACAGGCTAGATGATTTTATATACGCCCAGTAAATCTCAAAGAATTAATAGAAGAAGTGAAAAATAACATGAATGTTAAAATAGTCCCAGGGTGTGATTTGATTACTTGCCAAATAATCAAGGCTCTACCAGGTAAAGGATTTCGTAAGCATAATCAATGCAAGTTTGCGGTTAAAATATGTTCCGTGGCAATGGAAAGTAGCAGGAGTAATCATGATAGCAAAACCTGATAAACCACTTAACGATACAAAATCATACAGGCCAATTTCATTGCTGCCAATTATGTCAAAACTCTTTGAAAAATTATTACTAAAAAGACTTAAACCAATAATTGAGGACCGACATCTAATACCTCCACATCAATTTGGATTCAGGGAAAAGCTCTCCACAATTGAACAGGTGCATAGAATCACCAATGTTATTGAAAGAACGTTAAACGTAAAAAAGTATGCTCCAGCATATTTCTGGACGTCACCCAAGCATTCGATAAAGTCTAGCACATTGGACTGGAATTCAAGCTGCACAGAGATCTGCCGAGGCAATTCTATGCCATACTAAGATCTTATTTATCCAATAGACATTTTCGTGTGAAATATGAGGATGAATACTCCGAACTAAAGAAAATCTCTGCCAGATGACACAGCAATCATGGCGATTGGAAATAATGTCGCTGATGCAATGGGAAAACTCCAGAAGATTACCAATGTGGTTTGTAACTGGACTATGCGCTGGAGAATCAAGCTTAATAAGAAGAAATACACGCATATTAACTTAACATATCATGAGGCTTCCCATCTACCGATAGAAATTAACTCACGATCGGTGCCATATGCAAACAACGCGAAATATCTTGGCATGACACTTGATGCCAAGCTCAAGTGGAGAGAGCACGTCAAAAAGAAAAAAGTAGAACTAATATTAAGTTCAGAAAAATGTATTGACTTATAGGTAGAGGCTCTGAGCTTACAATACACAACAAGCTGATGCTATATCGGCAAATACTGAAGCCGATATCGACGGTAGTCAACTCTGAAAAGAGAAGTCAAAAGCCAAAATGATGCAGACGTTTCAAAACGAGGTTCTCTGTAGCATCGTAAATGCTCCGTGATACACAAGAAATGAAGACCTTTACAGGGACTTACAGATGGAATACATCAAAGATAAAACAAAAAAGCATGCCGCCAAACACGAAATAAGGCTTCAGGAACATGGACCCCGCCCCTCTCCTCCCCCCTAAAAAGAACGAGGCCACTTGACCTAGTAAACATACCAAATTAAAATTAGTATTTTAAATAGGTTTAATTAATTTTGGACTAACCATTGGGTTTCACTCCAACAAAACAGAATTAGCATTGATTAGGGGCGTAGAGCTTAATCCAATGGTTGGTTGGTTGCGTTCATCGTGTTGCTCCGGCACACTGTGTGCAGATTTTTGTTTCGTTGTAATTAGCGAAATTTTGTATAGGAATTGGGTTGTTTTAAAGATGTGACATCCCTTGTCATTGTTGCGGAATGTTCCCTGCGATCAGCTATGGTGAGATATTCGGTTGAGGTGATAATTTGATTGAATAGCACCGTGATGTATATCTGGTACATGAACTACTGATATTGACGTATAGTCCCACGTAAATGAGAGTGGTAGAGTAATTTCAATGATTATACTCTGTTGTGTTACCCTACTGCGAATTTCCATAATTTGGTATATGTGCACGAGATCATGGATATCGTGTTCTGGAATCGTGATGGAGGATGGCACGTGTTGACGAATTAATGATAGCTGCTCTTCGAACTGGCTTTTACCTGGCGAAGCCAAGTAAGCCCTGTTGTGTATCGGATTCTTGGAGTTCCTTACAGACTGCTTGTAGTTCACTGTGTGCTAACTTATAGTCAACAATCAAAAGATTTCTTCCCAAAAGCTGCTCATGTTGTATTGAATCGCCAGAGTCAATTCCATAGCGATAATTTTTAACTTACCTATCTTCTCGAAGTAAATGCCAGTAGACTGATTGAAAGGTTTAATTTTAACGTTGGCGCTAACGATTCCGCACAGACAGCATACTGAGAATACAGTTAGGTGGTTCATCCTTACTATAGTTTTGGCGTGGCACGGTGGTTTTTGTCTAGGCGATGGCTTCTTATTCTCAGTAGTAGCTGTACTGGCATCATTGGTTGCTACGTCCTGCGTCGATGAGACTGGTTCCATATGTATTGTCTCCTTTGAATCACCTTCAATAGGTAGCTTACATAGTTTTGTTATTGGTCGTTTGTATGTCGCGTCCTAGCATTTAATTGTTGCAATGCGCACCAAGTTGCCCTTTCCGGCATGAGTGTCAAGAACCCGTCCCAACTTCCATCGAGACCGGTAGTTGATCAACTTTTACTAGTATCAGGTCGTTTACTGCTAGATTTGGTTGCACGGTTCTCCATTTAGTCTGTTGCTGAAGTTTGTGAAGATATTCTGCCGACCATCGTTTCCAGAACCAGCCATCTGGTTTTTAAACAAATGCTGGTAGTCGCCTCTAGTAATTCCTTGAGGGAGTCGCTAATCTGAAAGTGGCCTGGTGTCGTTGGTAAGTGGAATTGAATGGTGAGAGTATATAACTCTTCGAATGTAATAGTTGATTCTCCTATCAGTCTCTTGAGGTGGAACTTTACGGAGTTTATCCCTGATTATCATATTTCACCAAAGTGTGGAGTGTGAGGAGGTATAAAGTGCCAGTTTGTTCCATCAGTGGCCAGCATGGCTGCTAAGTCGTCGGGTAATGTTGTCATGGCTGCACGGTACGTTCTTTTCATTATGGTATTTGCTCCATCAAAATAGGTTCCATTGTCGGAAAATAAGTCTGTGCACAGTCCTCGAATGGAGATGAATCTTTTGTAAGCCGATATGAACGCTTCTGTTGTTAGGCTGCTCACTATCTCGATGTGGATGGTCCTTGTTGCCTCCTTGTTATATGTTCTTCTGGTTGTAGCGAAAACATGTTATGCATTTTTGTATTACTGCTCGTACTGCTCGCCTGCCATCAATGATCCAATATTTTTGCCTCAGGATTGCCAGTGTTAGTTGTGTACCACCATGTAACTTGGTTTTATGTGTGTGATCAATTATCCGTTGCCTAATTACGTTGTTTTTGTTTAGATAGGTTATTGCTGACGATTGCTCGATTTTAGTGCTGAAGACGTCCCATTACACGTAGCAGGCCTTGGCCCTCCTGGATAGGGTTTAGTGAGGCTATAGTTTTCTGTCCTTATCTAGCTTTCAATCCTTGGCTATACATACGACTTCTCTTCCGAAGCCCCGTTCTTGGGTTAATTTTATGATTGTTGTTTCTGCAACCTGAAGTTCATTCCCGGTCAGCCAGCCCTTGTTAACACCTTTTTGTCTACTATTATTGATAACTTGTAGACAATATTCGACTGTGCGCTTAATTCTGTTGTATCCAGAGACCTTGTTGAATAGCTCAGAGAATACATGCACTCCCTTTATCGTTGTCATTAACACTACTTTTTCTTCTAGCTCCGCTTGTAAGTTTAATGGTAAGTGGAATAGTTTCATCAGTATTCCAGTGGAGTAGAATAGTTCTCAGAAAGGGTGCATACCACCATAAGTTGTTATAGATGAGTTCTCTGCGTGTTATGCCACGCGAGGCAGTGTCTGCTGGATTTTCTTGCGATTTCACATATGATGCCACCTTGTTGTTGGTAACATTTTCTTGATTGGGATGAGGATTTTCTTGAGATGGGTCTATGCTCTATTGTCAATTTCAGTTTCAGGCAGTTGTTGAGCTACCTTGTCTAATACTAAAGTTTTGAGGTCTAAGCTAAAGTTGTAACGATTGTAAGAAAAAAAAAATTCGAATTGGATACGCGCGCGCCTATGAGATTTCAAAACTCTCTTCGTGCACTGTTTTAGACCACATCGGGTACAACTTTAAACAAAAACAAAAAAAAAGTAGATCAGCGGGGAAAACGGGGGTATAAAAACGATGCGCAAGATGTGAAGAGGGAGTTTGTTGGGATAATAAAAGTTTGGATTGGATCGTGCGCGAAAGTTATTGAAAAGCCGCAAAAATTAAATTAAGTAAAAAAAGAAAAAAGTCCATGTAAACAAATATATAGTTTATAGTGAGTCTAATAATAATAATAATGTAAATAATAACTTAAAATAATTAATAAAATTAATTAGTCAAAATACAAATTAAAAGTTGAAAATTAGAAAAACAAATAGAAATTCATGGTTTTTACGACCAGTTCAATAAAATAAATAATATGGACGATGTTCTGTTTGGTTACAATCCATAAAAATTGAGTATTATAAAAAAAACAAAAACAAAATTAAATTAACAACTGTTCGTGACTAAATATTATATATTAAAATTAAGAAATTTATAAGTTAAATAAAAATAAATAATTAATTGTTAATGGTGAAACGGGAAAAATTTTCGTTTTAAAATTATTTGCGAGTAAAGCGAGCTTTTCCTGAGAAGTTGTGTTTCTTCTATACTTCAACATAAACATAAACATAAATGTGAATGGACATATACATATAATAATAAAGTGATAAAAAAATCAATAATAATCTAGAAAAGCTGTGATACATCAAAATAATTATGTGTAATAATTAACCTACGTGTTCGGGCCCTATGTAAAATATGTATGTACTTGCAAACAAAACAAATCAAAACAAAAATTGTAGAACCGGCTGCTGTCATAATAGCGTTTAACGCAAATACAAGGATGGACTAGATTTGGGTGCGCGCAGTCTATTCGTAATATCTTTAGTACTTTTTTGTGTATTTTTATCAGTACCTTTTTGTTGTTGAAAAAAGAAAAAAAAGTCGAAAAAGGGAGTCGTGTGAAAGCCATCCATCGTGAAACATAAAAATAAAATAAAAGTTAGAAATTCAATAAATTCGGTGTTTCATTCAAAAAAAACCAAGTTGGGTTTAAGTTTATTAATTGTGGTGCCTTAAGCAAATACAGGAACGAGCAAACACGCCCTGTCAATTGGTCCTTCGAGCCGGATATGGGGCCACAGTAAGAAAATCCAACCTCTTCGAGAAATTTCTACACGTGGTAACGATATTGGTACATTACAATACCGCTACTTTTACATTGTGCAGTTAGTCGAAACAAGAATCACATTTAACTCGGTGGTACCGGAGTGCAGTTTAGTGGTTAATTAAAATACATAGTGCATCCAATATATAGTCCGATGGATGGTTTAAAAAGACAACGCTCTGCTTGCAAAGGTGGTTTAACGAAAATCATGAAATTTGCCAATGACCTAACAGATGGTTCAAAGGTGCCGGTGGACGAGATCAAAACTAAAATGGCGTATGCAAGAGATTTGCTCGATCGGTTTCTCAAGATAGAAGCAACAATACTAGAAGACGCTGCTGAAGAATCACAACTCGGTGACTTCGAAGATGAATATCTATCAGCAATATCTAAGTTAAGTGCTGAATTACGCAAACGTCAAGCGCTACCACGTAAAGAATCACTCGCAGGCAACAACGATGACAGCCTCAACCTCTTCATGCAACAACCAATCAATATCGTCAAGTATGCGAAAGTCGATATTCCTACGTTTTCGGGCGATCCAACTGAGTTCCAGAGCTTTATGGACCTATTCAACGCTGCTGTTCACAATATGGAAACGTATACGCAGTCACAAAAATTTCAATTGCTGAAGCGATATTTGTCTGGTGAAGCCGCTGCGCTGGTACGTCATCTCCCTATCACGGACGCAAACTATGCAGCAGCCATGAAACGTTTAAATCATCGCTATGATCGTAAAAAACCAATAATTTACGCATTCATTCGGAAGTTCCTCAGCATACCAAAACTGTCAATGGCAACTGCATCAAACTTAAGATCAGCACATG
Source organism: Nephrotoma guestfalica (assembly GCA_963691935.1). NCBI lineage: Eukaryota > Metazoa > Arthropoda > Insecta > Diptera > Tipulidae > Nephrotoma > Nephrotoma guestfalica. The sequence goes on along the minus strand of OY829915.1, from coordinate 235,695,555 downwards.
ATACAGCAGATGAAGTATTGCGGGGTCTGAATGCATTAGGTGACAACGCTGATGCGCGAGATTGGTGGTTAATATACCTGTTAACTGAAAGGATGGATGATGAAACGAAGTCGTTATGGGCGCAGGAAACAGTCAACAAAAATACACTTGAATTTGGCGATTTTCTGAAATTTCTGGACGCACGAGGAGAAGCTCTTGATGCAGTTCAAGTACCAAACAAATCCACAGCTGCTGTTACGAAAAAAGCTATATATCCCACTTTAAAATCAACTGCGCTTACCACATCTGCAGAGCCAGTTGAGGCAAAATCCAGTTCGTGCCCACTTTGCTTGAAGGAAGCTCACCGGTTGATCGATTGCTCAAAGTACAACGCCATGGAAGTCAAAGAACGGCAAGAACACCTTATTTCACAAAACCGATGCTTCAACTGTCTCAACGCTGGGCATCGGGTTAAGTTTTGCAATTCGAAGAGCAGATGTGCTATTTGCCACCGGAGACACCATAAGACGTTACATATTGAAGAAAACCACACCGCCGCTGATTCAAAACCAGAAACCGTCACTTCAGCTTTGACTCAGCCGAGTACACAATTTCTGCAAACAGCCTCAAAAGTTATGGCAGTTCTATCGACCGCTATGGTTTGGGTAGTCGGCAATCATGGAATCGAGCGAGAATTCAGAGCATTACTCGATTCCGGATCACAAGCGTCGTTTATAACAGAGTCATGTTCACAACAACTCGGACTAAAGCGATCCAACGGTCGAATCAATATTGCGGGTATTGGAAATACATCAGCTGGCACCTCTCGAGGCATCGTCACAATTTGCATAAAACCTAGACTACAAAATAAGTCTGAGGAAATGACCATAAACGCTCTAGTAATTCCGAAAATAGCAGCTAAACTGCCTGAATTGATGAACCGTGACGACGTGAAGTGGTTATCTACCGTGCAGCTTGCAGATCCGAGGTGCTATCAGACGAGAAGTCTCAACATATTTCTGGGGGCAGATGTATTCTTTGATATCTTAGAAGACGGTCGGATCAAATCGCCCAATAGTAATCTGGTCGCGCAAAATACCACATTTGGGTGGATAATTGGGGGAAGTGCAGTCACCAAAGCCCAAGAGATCCAAACGTACTGTACTCTCTTCGACGTGGACAGAACGTTGCGGCGATTCTGGGAGATAGAGGATGCAGGGGACAGCAAGCAAGAGGTATTGACTACAGAAGAAGAAGCCTGTATCAAACACTACAAGGAAACTACAACGCGCTCCGAAGATGGACGCTTCATCACGCGATTGCCGTTTAAATCGGATATAACCAAGATTCCAACCAATTACCAGATAGCCGTTTCTCAACTAAATGCATTATACAGACGATTCAAACGCGATCCAGAACTTCATCGTCTCTATAATGAGTTTCTGGATGAATACAGCAAGCTAGGTCATATGAGAAAGGTTGATGGTCCCGTTGATCCCAACGCTTACTTTATGCCGCATCATGGAGTTTTAAAACAGCAAAATATTACCACCAAGCTAAGGGTAGTATTCAACGCCTCATCTAAAACTGGTCAGAACCCGTCGCTCAACGACATGCTTATGATTGGCCCAATCGTCCAATCTACACTGTGGGCCATTCTTCTAAGTTTTCGCCTGTATAAATACGTCTTCTCCGCAGACATCGAGAAGATGTACCGGCAGGTATCTGTACACGAGTTGGATCAGCCATACCAGTTAATCCTTTGGCGAGACGATGAGAATAACTTATGCACCTATAAACTCACGACCGTTACCTACGGAACATCATCGGCTCCCTTTGTCGCTACAAACACGTTGAACGAGTTGGCCTCCTATTTTTCGCGAGTATATCCAAAGGCCGCCACAGCGATACAAGAAGATGTTTACGTAGATGATGTTCTCAAGGGCGCAAATACAATCGAAGAGCTGATTACGTTGAGAAGGGACATATGTGCTATCTTGCAAAGTGGTAAATTTCATTTAAGGAAATTTGTAAGCAATCATCCAGAAATCCATGATCCGTCACCAACCAACACTGTAAAATTGTTAGATGAGCATAAGGATACAATCAAGGTGCTTGGAATCCAGTGGGATCCAATTCAAGACGAGTTTCGCTCCACAACACACCTTCCATTCAGAAAGCTTCACACCAAGCGATCGATCCTCTCTGAAGCGAGTCAAGTATTCGACCCGTTTGAATGGCTGTCTCCGCTGCTAATAAGGTCAAAAATCGTTCTACAAAAATTATGGCGCAGTAGTGTAGATTGGGATGACAATCTACCAGAAGATATACTCAACGAGTGGCTCAAATTACGAGGAGAAATCGAAAACTCAAACTCCATTCAGCTGAACAGATGGTTGGGCAGTACATTTAACGAAGATGAGGAACTCGAACTACATGGCTTCAGCGATGCGAGTGAGATGGCTTACTCAGCAGTGGTTTTTCTGCGTGTCATCCGAACCAACCAAGTTACTTGTCGCATAATCAGTTCCAAAACAAAGGTCGCCAATAGAGTAGGAAAAATCACAAGCCTGTTCAAAAGAAGTTGTTGGCGCCACATTCCTTCGCAACTCAATCCAGCAGATTGCGCGAGTCGTGGTATATCTTTAAAGGAATTAAAGAATCGTCCGTTATGGTGGACTGGACAAAGCTTCTTAACCGAACCAGAACACTATTGGCCGGTACAGGCAAGCCTTGATGTATCCCAACACATTGAAGAGAAATCATCGAAGGTTGCCAGCAACATAGTAACACATGGTAAGCAAGATACAGGAGAACATGGCAGGGAAAACAAAACAGTACACTATCTCTTCGCAAAATTTTCAAGCTATAAGAAAATTCTTCGCGTCAGTTCAATAAGTAAATAGGAGTATAAACTGTTGTTGCATCACAAGCCGTTAGTCAACAAAAGTCATCTACTACAATATGCACCCTTCCTAGACGATGACTTGGTTATGAGAGTGGGTGGTCGAATTAAGAATAGTTTGGCACCATACAACACGAAGCACGCTATCATATTGTCGTCGAAATGGACAATAAGTCAACGTATCGTATATCAAGTCCACAAGGATCATTGTCATCCTGGACCTGCACTGTTAATGGCCATGATTCAAGAAAGGTATTGCATCATAGGAGCACGAAATTTAGTACGCCAAACATTCCAAAGGTGTATTGGATGTATAAAACAACGCCCACGCTTGGAGACACAAATCATGGGAGACTTGCCAAGGGAACGTGTGAATATGTCTGCTTCGTTTGCCTGTGTCGGTATAGATTTCGCAGGCCCATTCAGAGTTCACACCATCCGCAAAAGAGGATACAATCCGCAGAGCAAAGCATATTTGTGTGTTTTTGTTTGTATGGCAACTCCATTCACTTGGAACTATGCCTACAACTGACTACCAAGTCCTTTCTGGCGGCATTGAAACGCTTTGTTGGCAGACGTGGATTGTGTCACACCATCTTCTGTGACAATGGGACTAATTTCGTTGGAGCTGCCAATTTTCTGAAGGAAATGCAAAATTTCTTTACACATAATCAAAACGCAATCACCAATAATTTGATGGACGAGAGAATTCAGTTCAAGTTCAACCCACCGGGTGCTCCTCATATGGGCGGCCTATGAGAATCAGCTGTCCGACTGGCAAAAGTTCATCTTCACCGTACCATTGGAGAACAAATTCTCACAATCGAAGAATTCAGCACATTACTAGTCGAAATTGAATCAGCTTTGAATAGTCGTCCTCTGTGTTCTTCATTATCACCGACTGAATTGATCCTTACACCTTCGCATTTTATTTTACATCGTCCAGCACAACAAGTACCTGATATAGTTAATGAGACTGATTTGTCACCAAATGATCGATGGGATTTGGTTCGCAAAATCACTCTAAACTTTTGGCATCGGTGGCAACGGGAATATCTTATATCGTTACAAACACGGTCAAAGTGGAAGCACCCGCAACAGAACCTGAAAGAAAATGATATCGTCATGATTTGTGAACCAAATTTACCACCCGGGAAGTGGATGACAGGACGAGTTACTGAAGTGTATCCTGGTAAGGATGGCAAAGTACGTGTGATCCAAATGAAAACGTCAAATGGAACGACCCTGGAACGTCCAATATCCAAGGTTTGCAAATTACCAGTTAATGAATCAATTGATTCATGGCCGGCGGGATGTTCGGGCCCTATGTAAAATATGTATGTACTTGCAAACAAAACAAATCAAAACAAAAATTGTAGAACCGGCTGCTGTCATAATAGCGTTTAACGCAAATACAAGGATGGACTAGATTTGGGTGCGCGCAGTCTATTCGTAATATCTTTAGTACTTTTTTGTGTATTTTTATCAGTACCTTTTTGTTGTTGAAAAAAGAAAAAAAGTCGAAAAAGGGAGTCGTGTGAAAGCCATCCATCGTGAAACATAAAAATAAAATAAAAGTTAGAAATTCAATAAATTCGGTGTTTCATTCAAAAAAAACCAAGTTGGGTTTAAGTTTATTAATTGTGGTGCCTTAAGCAAATACAGGAACGAGCAAACACGCCCTGTCACTACGTAAAAATAGTGTTAAAGCTCGAGTATGTGGAAAAAGAAAATAATCCAAAGTGAAATAAAGTTCTATTTAATGTAACAACGGTAATTCAAATAACCTACCAAAACAATATACAGATAGATAGTATCTAAGAAAGGCACGCTTGGCCAAAATCAATCATTAACAAACGAATAAGTAAATCAGATGAGAAAAACTCTACGTACGGCGTGTGAAAAGTTTTCGAGTGTATGCAGATTTGTAGCGGAATACCAACGCTAAACAAAACGAATTTACTCTTTCCAAACCAACGTATGGTACCAGAAGCGGATAACGTCGCCAAATGTGCCAATGACAAGCACCAAATGTCGTCCGGCCATGTTTCAGTGAGAAATTACTCTCATTTTTTGATTTTGCTTTGATCAACAGCAAATCACACAATGGCGAAACGACCAGATTGAATTGTTAAACTCAATGTCAAATGACACTTAGTATAGTTTATCGAAAGTTCGAATATCGAAAAAACGCTTGCGAACGGAAATATCGAAAAAACGACCTAGAAACCAATTATATGTTGCTTCCAAACATTGTAAAACAAAACTGGGAAGATTACAGTCATCTTTGGCAATAGTTTGCTCACCAAATCGGTGCTGCATTTTGCTTTGACGCGCTTTTTCTGATGGTTGACTTTACAGACACTAAACAAAAAACACATTGATGTCATTTCTTTTTTTATTATTTTTTTTTTGTTTTACAAAAATAAAGTATTAATTGTCCAGTGGATTTAATGTCTTTTGAAGGTCAATTAATACTCCCCTTTTCATTCACGCACAAGCCACCTATTCACACTATTACAGTATATCACCTGCGCATTGGAAGCTTCATGTCAACCTGTACATTGACATGAACGGTGTCTGAGGGTCTTAGTTGTGTTTATTAACATCACCGATCGTAATCGATGACGAAAATTCGCTTTGCATCCAGCCTCTGGTGGGTTTCGAATTCAGTACCTCCCGGTTCAAGTGACGAAGCTTTAATCTCTGCACCACTTGTCCGGTAGATTTTTCATGCAACTGTCGCTTTAAAATTCACATGAAAGAAACCAAACATACATTTCCATCGCCAACAACTAGTAAATTACTGTTATTATAGAAATATGTTAAAAATGTGTCCCTAATTATAAGTTTTGCGTGGTATTGTTTCATAAATTAAAAGTGAGAAAGCTTCTCACGCAAACAAAACTGAATACATTTAAACTCTTGTAATTATGCTAAATGCTAATTTTTTTTTCTAATATACCAAAAGTTTAACCAACCACAGAAAGAAGTATAATTTCAGTTCTTTTTATTTCGTGCAATTCAAAAGTTTTATTTTTACATACATATTATATATTTTGGCAAGATTTAAAAAAGCTTTTCGTAAAACAAACATCCAAAAACATGATTTTCCAATTGTTTCTGTTGTTTTCCATTATATTAGAAAATACAAAAGCTTTGTAATGTAAATTTATGACAAAAGTGTAGAAAATATCCAACGAAGGCGGAAGACGAAGTAGGAAATAGGAAAATTTTATTTTGACTGCCGTGTTGCACAAGCTTTAGTTCTCGAACCAAAGCTTCTGTTCTGGATGCTTTGATGTCGTTTTCTTCACAGACGAATTATGACACTTAGCCTATCTCTATGCTATCCATAGGATAAACTATTTAGCGGTGTGCACACAGTGTGTCACGCTGATACAGTTGTCCATCATTCAGTACTTCCTTAAATTTAAAAAAATCTAACATTGTTTGACCTCCACTACTCGGATAAAATAAATGTATATACACTCGAGTGCCAAACGACCAGTCTTGTTCTTGGTTAAAAAAGGTGTCATACTAACTATTGCACGATATATTATGCAGCACAATGCACTGTGCTTCATTTGTCAGTCGAAACCATATAATGCCAACCGAAACCATTCCAGTGGAAACTATGTCAGCCGGAACTAATATTTAAGCCAGTCATAAGTAGTAGCCACAATTTAAAGCTAGCCAGAAGCAAAGTTAAATCAGCTTGAACTATTAGAAGCTGACACAATAAGCACAATGCACTTTAGATGGTTGGTAACATATAAACTTTCAGTCGGAATCATAACGACTATAGAACCAGCCGAAACCATTTAAAACCAGCCGGAATCAGAGTTTTATCAACCAAAGCAATTAGAATCTTGCACGATGTACTTAAGACAGTTGTGCAATTTATAAACTTTTAACAGAAACCATAACAACGTCAGCCGGCACAAATATTAAACCAGCCGAAACAATTCTAAGAAGCCGTAACCACAGTTTTACCAGTCGGAACCATTTTAAGAACAAATGTTCAGCCAACCGGACTTATTTAAAGCCAGTGAGAACCACAGTTGTGTCAGGAACCATTATTAAATCCGAAATCATAACAATATCAGTCAGAACCATTCGAAGCTACCTGGAACTACTATGTCAGCCAAACAACCAAACCATCTACAACACAAGTAGCATAATGCATAGCGCATCATTGTGCATTATCTTATTTTACATCCGGAACCAATAGTAACCGTGCCGAGATCATTTAAAGCCAGCGGGAACCTTTACAAGCTTGTACAATGAACACAATGACCTTTCAATGGTTGTGCAATATATAAACTTTCAGCCGGGACCATAATATGTCAGTTAGAACCACATGGACCCTGCCGAAAACATATAAATCCAGCCGGATCCAAACCAACTTTTGCACAAGTAGCCCACGATTTGTACATTATTACGTCCTATTTGATTTTTCACCCGGATGAAATATTAAACCACCTGGAACTGAAGTTTTAGCAGACGGAAGAAACAGAAGATTGCATAATGAGCACTTTGCGCGTATTACGGCACCACAAATTATCAGCCGGAACTATAACAATGTAAGAAGTCAGCCGGAACTAAACCATCTATATCACAAGTAGCACAATGCATTATGTGCTACCTGATTTTTTAATGGAACCATGGCACAAGTAGCAAAATGCGTTATGCATTGTTGTGCACTATATCAGTTTTCAATCAGGACATATATTAAGCCAGCTAGAACCATTTCAAACCAACCGTTTTCAGTTTTTTTCGGCCGGAACCATTTTAAGATTATACAACAAGCACTTTGCACTTTAGATCACCTGGAACCACATAACCAGCCGAAACAAGATAAAGCCAGCCGTAACCAAACCAACTATGGCACACATAATACAATGATTTGTGCATCATTGTGCGCTAAGTGACTTTTCAACTGGAACAAATATTAAGCCAGCTGAAATCATTTAAATCCAGCTTGAACCAAAATTTTACAAGCCGGAACCACTTCAAACTAGCACAATGAGCACTTTGTGCTTTAGATGATTGTGATAGGTTTTCAGTCAGAACCATACAAATGTCAGACGAAATAATAACAATGTCAGCCGGAGCATAAAAAACTAGCCGGAACCAAAACATTTATAACACAAGTAGCACAATGCAGTGTGCCTCATCGTGCACCATCGAAACCGACATCAAGCAAGCCGGGACCATTTAAAGCCAGCCGGAAATAGGTTTTTATCAGCCAGAACCATTTTAAGTTTGCACAGTGAGTAACAATGTCAGTGAGAAAATATCAGCCGAAACCATATGAAGCTCGCCGATACCATGCCATTCGGAACCAAACCATACCTATAACACAAAAAGCAGCCGGCGGAGCTAATATAGGATTTTCTAATAAGAGGTTTCATTTTGAATAGCCTGCTATTTTGGCAGCTGTCAACTATGAGGCAGTCATCTTTTGACATTTGACAAGTAAAAACTACGCCACAAAAATGGTAATACACGAAATTTAAAATTCATTTCACTTTTGAGTCGGCGTAAAGCACCTTCTTGGCCGGCAATAGCGAAACTGGTGGACAAATTTGAGCTGTTGGGACAAGTTAGTGATGAGAAGAATCGAAACCGTGTGCGTCGCTCAAGTATAACTGAGAATATTGCTGCTGTAGCCCGTAGTGTTGACGAAAATCCAAGTTTGTCGATTCCTCGCCGATCTTTGGAATTAGACATTCCACAAACGACATTACACCATATTTTGCATAAAGACGTAGGTCTTAAGGCTTTTAAAGTTCAGTTAACACAAGAACTCAAGCCGGTCGATCACCATAAACGTCGTATCTTCGCTGATTGGGTCCTTCAAATGCATCAAAATGATCCGGATTTTTGTCGAAAAATCATCTGCAGTGATGAGACCCATTTTTACCTCGGAGGCTACGTTAATAAGCAGAATTGTTGCATTTTGGGATCAGAAAAACCAAGAATGATCGTTGAAAAGCCTTTCCATCCTCAACGTGTCACTGTTTGGTGCGGTTTTTGGGTTGGCGGTGTGGTTGGACCTTACTTTTTCGAAAATGAGGCTGGTGCAACTGTTCCGGTGAATTGATTGCGCTACCGAGCTATGGAAGATATTGATGTGGACGACGTTTATTTTCAGCAAGACGGTGCTACGTGCCACACAAGCAACAAAACAATCGCAATTTTGCAAGAAAAGCTTCCTGACCGTGTTATTTCTCGAAGAGGTGATCACAATTGGCCACCGAGGTCTTGTGATTCACCTTTAGATTCAAGACCTTACAGATAGAATTCGTGAAGTTATCGAGGACATACAGCCGCAAATGTGCGAATTGGTCATGGATAATTTCATGGTGCTGCAAGCGTGGCCGTGGCGGCCATTTGGCTGATTTCGTTTTCAAATGTTAATGGCTTACCTTCCTCTTTACAATAAAATAAACATTCATCGGTTTCTCTTAAAAAATACTCGTTTTGTTTAATATCAAAATGAAACCTCTAATTGGAAAATAGTTTATTAAGTCAGCGGAGAGCATTTGAAACTATATGAAACTAGAGTCTAATCAGCCGGAACTATTAATTGCTTGCACAATGTAATTTAGATGGTTGTACAAATTATCGAGGTTAGATTATTGTGCAACATAAAATATCTCAGTCGGAACCTAAAAACTAGTCAATCGGAACATAGTTATTGTTTCGGCTGACGTTCTTATCTTCAGCTCAAACCGCTCGGTTCTTGCTTGAAAATTCTGGTTTCGGTTGGCTTCACATGGTCCCGGTTGGCTTAATATTGGTTTCAGCTGCAAAATCAGTTCGTGCATAATCTATTGTGCTGCTATAGTTGAATTCGTTCCGACTGACATGGTTATGACAGGCTTGGTTCGGGCTAGCTTCAAATGGTGCCAACTGACACAGTTATGGTTCCATCTGAGAGTTTATATGTCGTAAGTGCTGCTTGTGCAAGCCTAGAATGATTCCGGCTGATAAAACTCTGGTTCCGGTTGGATTTAAATGGTCCCGACAATGATGCATTTTGCATTTTGTGCTATAGTTGGGTTAGTTCCGTGTGTTGTTATGGTTCAGGCTGACATTGTTATGGTTCGGTCATTATTCTCATGGTTCCACCTAAAAGTTTATACGTTGCACAACCATCTAATGTATACAAAATGCTCATTGTGCAAGCTTACAATTTTTCTGACTGGCTGGTAAACCTGTCGTTCCGGCTGGATAATTAGTTATTCTGATTGTAAATTCAGGTAGCGCACATTGGTACACAAATTATTGTGCTATTAGTGTTTACATTGTAGTGGTTCCGGCAGGCATTGTCGATTTTTCTCATAATTGGGATACTTTTCAAAATATTCGCCAAAAAAGAAGAAGCTCCTTCGGAAATTGTCACTTCCGGTGGGCCGATTTTGGTGGCAAAATATCCGTTTATTTTGAAAACGTTTTTTCAAAACTATGCAACTAACAAATTAATTTGAATTATGTAATACTCGATTTCTGGTTTCAATGAACACGGAACCAATTAATCGTGTTCTTCGGGGGTTAAATGTATATTCCTTGCTATCAATATTATGTAACGGTACCTAGAATATAAGTAGTTTGCACAGCGCTGATTTACTAAACTTCTTTAGTTTTATAAAAGTATAATGTAAAGCACTGGAGTAGCAGCAGCAGGAGTAGTAATTTTAATAAAACCTTTACTATGACTTATTAAAGAAGAAAACATCAAATTTACGCCTTATTTTCCTTTGAAGGAGTGTGAGAATCTGGAGGGAGGCCGAAATTAAAATTTATTTTATTCCATACAAATGGAAAACTAAGATTTGTGATTTTCGTTTGATTAAAATTTTCAAACTTGATTGTTTGTAATCCAGAGTAAAGCGAAATAGAGGAAGTAACAAAAGATGGAAGGGTTTGGGTTTTATGTGTTTTCCTTTGTGTGTTAATCCTTTCTATTTGAATTAATATTATTAGGTTCCTATACAGAATAATTTACACAGATTATTAGGCAAATGGTTTTTTGCTGATTTTATTGTGATTATTCAGGCCTCTGTGTACGCTTTTGGTGTTCATAATGATTTTAATTTTGAGATTTGAATAAATTGGTGTACGGATTTTCAGAGTGTTGAGTAGTTGCATATATATGTATGGTTAGCAGTTTGCAGCTATGCCAGTGGGGTTACCTACTGTACACAATAATATAAATATTTATTAAATTTCGTCATTACATATTATATTTGAAGAAGAGTTGTGATCCATTTATATGTACATACTATATTGTATATATACATTTGGATAAAAATTAAAAAGTTAAATATTCATATCACAATGAAAATAAATATAACAAAAAAGTCACAGACCCAACCATACTGTCAGCTGTGTATAGCCATACATAAATATACAGCCGTCGTATCTGCCCGTTTTATGTCTATCATTTATCATAAATAAAATGAATGAATACCCCATGTATGTACTCGTTTATACATAACGATACGAAACAGAAATTTTGTATGTACAGAGCGACAGACAAATAAAATTTTATTTTATTTATTTATGACAACCAACCATGAAAATATATTTTTCATATACAAAAGAAAAACTTTTTGGGCACAAACCACAATAAAATGAATTTTTTTTTTTCGGTTGTGACTACTTGTAATAGAAAATATCGTTAAGAACAAAAAATATATACCAAAGACAATACAAGTTTTGTATTTTAAATTTAACTTAGTTTTTAGATGAATAACGGTAGCCGGGTTTTCTATACGGAATATCAAAATCGCATGGTTCTTTAAACTCAAAATGGTTTGAACATAAATTATGAACAATAAACTGTATTTAGCATGCAAGATAGGAAAATGTCGTTTCTTGAATTATTACTCGATACATGCGAGACCAGATGCGAAATGCCAAAATGCCGTTCAAAACGTATGGCTTTCAAACAAATTTCAACTAATTTTCGTTCAGTTTCAGTTACAGAGCAATTCACCGAATTTCATAATCTCAATTACCACTTGGAAGTCTTGTAACTAATGTACACCTTACTGTTTTTTTTATTGTATCCGAGATATCAGATAAATCAGACAGATAATTTATCTGACAAATCTGATAATATTTTATCTGAAAAGGCTTTTTACAGATTTGTATACACTGCACTGAAAATATGTAAAGACCACTGAACATTAGATAACAGATTGATATTTCAGCCGAGGTCATCAACTGTAAAATGTCAAAATAATAAAAGCAACGAGTATAAAAGTGTAAATTAACATAAAATGGAACAAAATGTGTTAGTATTGGCTGAAATAGTCAAAAACACTGTATAACAGTGATGATTCCGACGAAACCAGCAGTGAAGAAAAAAAATAATTTAAAAATATACAATTTTGCAGAAGAAATTGTACCACCTTACACGAACCCAATATTTAAAAGTTATTTCCGACACGTATGTGAAGTTATCCCCGAATTTTATCCCCGAAATAAAAAAAAATTAATCAGGCAACACTAACATAATTATATCTCTTTACCTGTTGTGTGAAGATATCCCCGCCCCGTTTTATATTATATTTTATTCCAAATACACTTCATATGTGAAGTTAGCCCTGAATTTTATTATATGAAAAATTAAAAAGTTATTAAAATTAATATAAATGTAATGATTTAATAAAATGAAGTCCAATAATATTTAAATTGCCTCATAAATCTGTCAGATTATGATAATTTGGTTATAAGACGGAAAAAGACATATCCCACATTTAGGAAAACACTAAAAAATCGTACCGTTGCAACCTAGCGAAATTATGGTCAGAGCAAAATATTTACACGTAATACATTTTTGACCAAAAATTACATTTTAATTTGATATTGTGAAAAGTATTAAATTGTCGGATCAGAGCTGTGTGGTTTTGTAATTAATTAACATGTTATTTTGGGTCCAAAACATATTACATGGAAATAGGTTGTTTGGAGCCTAATTTCTCTAGGTTGTAACGGTACTCATTTTGTTCATATTTTGCGAAAACGAACGTACGGTCTGGTCTGGTCTTTTCAAAACCTTAAAGCTTTGATCCGATAAATTAATGCTTTTCACATGTTAAATTAAAATTTTATTTTGGGCCAAAAATGTATTACATATAAATATTTTGCACTGCGCCTAATTTTGCTAGGTTGCTACAGTACAGCTCATACAGCTCTGATCCAACAAATTAAGACTTTTTACATGTCAATTAATTCAGTAATTCATGGATTTTGGCCATGGCAACTACACACGAGTGCACCCGTGCATTGCCTTGATGGAAGAGAACTTTTTTCTTCGCCAAACGCGATCGTTTTTCTTTCAAAACGTCGTTGAAACTGTCCAATAAGTTGCAGTAATATTCGACCCACTCATGGAACACCCTGTCAGACCAGGGACACTCTTTTGGATTTAATCAGTCTACAGATGTAACATGTAAAATCATATTTTTAAATCTCCTGGAACTCGCTGTCAGACCCATTAGAATTGCATATAACTTTCTTGAGACACTTCATTTGGTCTAAGTAGTCCACCAATATCATTGAAGTGTATGCTAAATGCTTATAAAATACTTATGACTTAAAATGGTTTAATCAGCTTTTATATTATAAATTAAAGTTAACAGAATTTATCTCAATTTTTTAAAACTAACTTTATTAATTCTTTAGCTTTCGGAACCTTTTCGCTTCCATTCTCAAAAAAATATTTTCTATACAAAATAAAAACGAAATCAAGGCTATCTAAAATGTAGCTATTTTTCTGTAGATATCGTTAGCTACTAGAAAAAATATTGGGATACCCAGTATGGAAGGGCGAACTATGATACCCAGTATGGAAGGGCGAACTGATGGCGCCATAAAACCATCGACCACAAACTACGGTGAACTGAGCGTCACGTCTCAATGCGCCTGGGTCTTCAAGTAGTGAGTAGGGAACCCTATAAATGGTAATCCCCTGTATGAAATGGGTCCTATTGGGTTGGGATTCCATGTGAATGGCGGAATGAGTAGGTGAATGTGGGAGAAGGGCTGGGGCGCGGAGGGGCGAGGCGCTCGTCGAGCCAATGGGCGTGTTACGCGACCCGTGCTGATGATCGACTAGGCTGGGGACCCATTTAACAAAGCCCAGTCTTGAACGGAGCCCTCTGGATATCTGGCGACCTCCAGTTGTATTTAGCCTTACACGTGTATACGAATCTCTACACTGGCGGACCATCTATTTCTCCGATACTCGTGGGAACACATTATGGAAAGAAACATAAAAAAACAAAAAGAAGTGGCCAGCATTTCTCAAATGCTGGAGGAGACGGGAGGGTCTGTGACTCCAGCCGTCGGTGGGGCTAAAACTGGTTCCGAGGCTTGCAAGCCAGGTACTAGTGGTAGCGGCAAGAAGGAGAAAGTCACTGCTCCTTCGGTTCGAAGGTATCGGGCAAGGCGTTCGGCCTACCGTGCCTTGGATAGACTGGCTACGGTCCCGGAGGAGCAGTGGACGGAGGAACAGAGGCAGAGGGCGGAGTGGGCGAAGAGCTGCGTCGCCAATGTTAGCAAGGCTCAGAAGGAAGATCTTGGGTTGAAAAGACAGCGGTCTGGAGAGGAAGAGCAGGGGAGTTTGGATGCCGAAAGAAAACGGGCCAAGCTCCAGGCGGAACAGTCGAGGAAGGGGCCTAAGCTCTTCAGCGACGTTGTGAAGGAGGAGGAGGTGGTGCTGTGGACGGGAGTCACGAAGATGGGAGCAGCACCGGGGAAAAATGGAGGTTGGTGTTTAATGCACTGAACCTCGTTTTCCTCCGAGTCCTTGGACAACATCCAGGACCACCGCCAGTTTGCAGAGACGCGAGTTGGTATCAGCGACGGCTGAAGCTGACCGCGTGCGCGGATCAACGGTCGGCCTGCTTGTATAGGGAGGCGATCGAGGAGGTAGGCGAGGTATGGCCAGGAGCTAAGCTCAAGGCAATTCCCAAGGAGGAAATACCCAGCAGACCAAGAGCAATGGTTTGGCTCCCCACGGAGCCGGCAAGCCTGGATGAATCCCTTAGGATTATCCAGGTTTGCAACCCGGATCTTCCAACAGGAAATTGGAAGATTGTGAAGCAGGAGGAGCCTAAGGGCAATTTCAGATCATCAATTATGGTGATAAATAAGGAATCCCTGTTCCCCTGTCAAAAACTAAAGGGGTCATAAACTTCGGCTTCGGTTCTGTGACACTTAAGGTGTTCAGAAAGGATGAGGTCGGAGTCAAATCAGATACTGCACAGCCCGAGAAGGGGGTGGAGGAGGTCCAGCCTGCTATGGGAACCGCGAGGAGCAGTATCTCTTCAGAGGAGTCACTGCCGCTAGTGGTGAACCCGAGTGAGGGGCTGACTAGCGAACTTAGGAACCGACTATCCCTTGGCAGGGGGATGAGAGATGCATCGGATTCCGAGGGGGGAGATGTGGATCTCCTTAGTTTTAGGGACTGGGGAGGGGGTGAGACGGAGGATACCGTCGACTCCGTCGGGTCCGCATAACCGACGCAGCACTGCTGTCGCAATTAAGGTAAGTGAATACTGTTATCAATGATTAGGTTTGTGCAGATAAACTTACATCACACTAAGGCGGCTTCGGCGGCACTACTTCTCAGTCTTGCTAAGTCGAGGCGAGGAGATAGGGATACACCCTTCTTTATGCTTGTGGGGCTAAAAAGAGCAGATCATGTATATTGGTGGGAAATAACATAAATGTTTTTCTACTTCCACAGCATAGTAATGGGGACATTAATGCGGTCTGCATAGAGACGGAGGGGAGAAGATTCTGGCTTGCAGCCGCGTATATGGACCGGGAGATGCCAGTGCCGCCAGACACACCATACCATCTGGGGTAGCTCGAATATAAATGACAGGGGTGAGTTACTTTTTGATTTTCTCTTAAGAACTAACCTCACTATTAGCAATATAGGCCAGGAACCCACCTTTATTATTAGTAATAGACAGGAAGTTCTGGATATTACTCTGGTCTCCGAATTTATTTCACGGAAGATGAGCAGAGAATGGAGGGTGGCAAAGGAGCATTCCTTCTCCGACCATCGATACTTAACGTTTAAACTTAATCTCAACATTACAAACCAATACGTGCTCAGAAACCCCCGGAGGACAGTATGGCATGTATATAGGGAGGTATTGGAGGGCATCATTCCATCCAGAGTTCCAGGACTTCCCGACACGGGAAGTGAACTGGATTCAATGGTGGACACTCTAACTAGGGCTTGCAATACCTCTATGAGGGTAGCCTGCCCTTTAACAAAGCTTAGGGGGAAGCGAAAACCTGTTTGGTGGAACCCGGCACTTGTGGAGTGCCGGAAGGTCTGTGGGTCTGCCTTTAATAGAGCGAAAAGATCTAGAGACAGTCAAGACTGGGACTTCTATAAAGAAAGCCTCAGAGTGTACAAAAGGGAAATAAGGAAGGCGCCAACTGTTCCAGGCTATCTGTTAAAAACGGATGGCGAATGGACGATTTCTAGTGAAGAGACACTTTATCTCTTGAAGGAAACACACTTCCCGGGAAGTGAGGACGCGACGCCTGCGAATCCTCTGGATGACCGTGGATCAGGGGATTACGGCGGGGTCCAACCGTTGTGTACAGAGGCTATTCTGAACACGCGAAAGCTAAAATGGGCCATGAATGGGTTCAAGCCGTTTAAGTCAGCTGGTCCGGATGGGATTGTACCAGCATAAATTCAGAAGAACTCGGAGATTTTGCTTCAATGGCTGGAAGTTATCTTCAAAGGGTGTCTGAAGCTGTGGTACACTCAAAAGAAATGGAGGGAGGCTAGGGTGATCTTCATCCCGAAGGCGGGAAGAAGCTCGCACAGCAACCCTAAGGACCTTAGACCTATATCTTTGTCATCTTTTCTGCTGAAAATCATGGAAAGGATGCTGGATGAATATATTCGTTCGAAAATTGAACCCAGTAACTGGGCTCAGTCGCAACATGCATATCATAAGGGTAAGTCCGTGGATACGGCATTACATACCCTGGTTCGGGAAATTGAGAAGTCACTGGATTTTCAGGAATTCTCGCTGGTTGCGTTTCTCGATATCGAGGGCGCATTCAATAACGTAAAGATGGAAGCAATTTTGGAAGGATTGCTGCCACTTGAGATTGTAGACCCTATAACTAACCCTATAGCAAATGGCTAATTACTCATCTGCTGGGTAGCAGTAGAGTCATAGCAGGTATGGGGGAAGTTTTCGTCAGAAGACGGGTCGTTCGGGGAACCCCTCAGGGAGGGGTCCTCTCTCCCCTTCTCTGTGATCAATGGACTACTATTGGTACTGGAGAGAGAAGGGATTGGTGTGGTTGCTTATGCCGATGATGTGGCGATAGCTGTCTCGGGAAAGCACCTGGGAACAATCAGGGATATGATGCAAAATGTGTTGTCAATCACTGCGGGTTGGGCCAGCAGATGTGGATTGGGGATTAACCCATCAAAAACAGAGGTGGTCCTTTTCACTAGGAGATACAAAATTCCGGCAATGGTTCCACCGAGCTTGAATGGTACTACGCTGGTCCTTACTGATAAGGCGAGATTCCTAGGGGTTCTCCTGCACAGTAAGCTCAGTTGGAAGCCAAACACGATGGAAAGAGTAAAGAAGGCCACTGTGGCACTCTACTCTTGTAAAAACGCCATTGGAAGGAAATGGGGCCTGAAACCGGAGCTGGTGCACTGGCTTTACACGGCAGTTGTAAGGCCCATACTGCTGTATGGTGTGAGTGTGTGGTGGCCAGCTCTGGAGAAATCATCATATACTAACATTTTGGCGAAGGTCCAGAGGGCAGCCTGTTTGCTCATTAGTGGGGCTCTGAAAACCACCCCCACTAGTGCCTTAGAGGTCACACTGCATCTTCTCCCGTTGGATATTATCGGTAAGCAAATGGCGGTTAATACGGCCGCCCGGCTATCAGCGAACTCTGGTTGGAAGTGCCTGCAAAAGGGACACTCAACTATAGTTAATTCGGTGAGGCATGACTTGGAGAATTTAGATTATAAAATACCCATGTTGTGCTTCGACAAGTGTTTTAAGGTGATTCTCCCCTCTCGGGAGGATTGGAATAGAGCTCTCCTTATCGAGACCGGGACAGTTAATTTCTTCACCGACGGCTCCAAGCTCGATGGTAGAGTGGGAGCGGGTGTGTTCTGTGGGGAATTAAATGTCAATTTATCTTTTCGTCTACCTGATTACTGCAGCGTGTACCAGGCTGAAGTTATAGCGATCGAAGAGGTCATGAACTGGTTGAAGCATAATGTGATATCGTGCATTGATATCACTATTTATGTGGACAGTCGGGCGGCCATTCTTTCGCTGGATTCAGTTTCCCTGGCGTCACGGGTGGCATTGAATTGTCACACATCTCTTAACGAGATGAGTGAGCATTTCAATATCCAGTTTGGGGGTCCGGTTCCGGGTCACTCTGACGTTGAGGGGAATTGCAGGGCAGACGAGTTAGCAAGGTACGGTACAACTCTCCAACTGGAATCATGGAGAGAATGTTTAGGGAGACCTATGTCTATGCTGAAAACGGCAAGCCATAGGAAAGCAGTTGCCTTGGCGAATGCTAGGTGGCTTGAGAGTCCAACCGGTAGGATAGCGAAGCAAGTATGGCCTGTGCTGAACTTGAAGCGCTCTAAGATCTTAATCACACTAGGGAAGCGTGGTTTAGGTAGAATTGTAAGGGTACTTACCGGACACTGCCTTTTCGGAGATCATGCGAGAAGGCTGGGTCTAGATTCAAATGATTTCTGCAGAAACTGCAAGCACGAGGAGGAGGAGGAGACTCTTCTTCACTTTCTATGATCATGCCCTGCGCTAGCTGGTAGAAGACATGATCACTTGGGCATATACACCATGGACAGCCTCTCTGATCTTAATAGCTGCAATGTGAGAGATCTTTTACGCTATATTAATAGCACTAAATGGGTTTAAGGAGTTTGATGATGTCGGATCCTGTGGTATCACAATGGGCCATAACTGGCCTAAGTGTGCGTTGGCAGCCACTGAAACCTAACCTAACCTAACTTAACCAAATATAATTCGGTGATTCCAAAATTATATGGTTTACCAAAAATGCACAAACCTTGTATTCCATACAGACCAATTATTAGTTCAATTAATGGTCTAACACATAGTTTATCATCATTTTTGGGTAATATTTTAAAATTTAGTGTTTGTAATACTAGTTCTAATATTATAAATTAGGAAGATTTTAAACACGAAATTCAGAATGTCACGCTTCCACAAAATTGCCTTTTAGTTTCTTTGGATGTTACGTCTTTATTCACAGCTGTTGATTATAAACGTGTTACCACCAACATTGTGAAAGAAAACTGAAGGAGTATAAAACAAAATTCAAAAACTAAATTGACTAAAGTTCAATTTATATCGGCATTACAAATTGTTTTGACTAATTCTGATTTTTCTTTCGGCAATAAAATTTATAAACAAACTATTGGTTCTCCTATGGGTTTTCCAATTAGTCCCATAATCGCAAATTTAATGATGGAGTTTTTGGAAAAAATGGGTTTAGATTCTTTGAATTTTCAACCTTTGTTTTATTTTCGTTATGTAGACGATATTATTACAGCAATCCCTGAAGACAAAATTGAAATTTTCCTGGAGGATTTTAATTCTTTAGATAATAGAATCAAATTTACTGTTGAAAAAGAAATTGATCACAAAATTCCATTTTTGGGTTTACTTTTAACTCATGAACCAGATGGAAAAATTTCTTTTGACTGATACCATAAAAATACTTGGTCTGGTCGTTAAATTTTACTTCTTGGCTTCCTATTTCTGTACAGTAAAAATTTTAACTCAAAAACTTCTAAAACTCTCCGATACCAAATTTCATTACAATAATTTTAAACTTTTGGAAAACACTTTGATAAATAATCATTATCCTAAAAAATTAATAACTAAAATGATTTGGAAACAGAGAAGTTATTACCAAAATTATAGAATAAATCCTGTGTATCGATTTTGTCCCAAAATGTGTGAAACGAAATGAGTGTAACCGGAAAGATATAGTAGTAGTATTTGGGTTTATGTTGGTTAGTGACGCGCGTATAATTGGTTTGCTTTACTATACACATTCAAACCACGTGGCATTGTTTATTTGTTTATTCTATTAATCCTTGATGATATTTTGGATTCCTATATTGCGATTGCGCTCTTTGGCACTCAAAGGGTTAACCATTGTAAATGCCATATTATTGTGTTGTTGAAAAAATTAAGAAAAATTCATCATTTTGGAACAATATGATTGGTCGAAAAAATTCTTTAAACGAATGAAAAGACAAATTGTCGCAACACTGAATCCGCCTTTACAAGATAGTGTTACTTTTTAAATATGTATGTATTTTCGATTGTTTTTAATAATTAATATTTTATTTTTAAAATTTATTAAATTTAAATTAAATTTGTTTATACAATTTTAACATATAACTTATAAACATATAAAATTAATTTATTATAGAAAAATATTAAATATAAAATACATTAGCATGTTAAATAATGACACTCCACAGCTCGTGAGCAGACGTAATGTGTTGGGAAAAGGAAATAAGCACCATAACAATTAAACCGATTCACCCGGATCGCGTTATTTTGGTACTGTTCATCATAAAAATGACACAAATACGAACAAAAGAAAAATACAAATACAAAGACATAATTGTGTATTATACAGTGTATACGTATTCGATATTTTTTGCTTCACTCATTTTAATTGAGTAACTCACGGGACAAAATCGATATACTGAAGTTGAAAGAACAAATTATTTATCATTACCTTACATAAAAAATGTTTTCGAAAAATTAAAACATTTATTTAAAAATTATAATTTCAAAATTATTGGTCGTTCAATTTAAATGATATTTTGTTTTCAAAATTAAAAGATCCGATCCCATTAAAGAAAGAGTTAAATTTGGTCTATCAAATAAAATGTAATGATTGTAACGCAATTTACACGGGACAAACAAAACAGTTTTTACGAGAAATTTTTTTTCAACATATACGTGCACGTGATGCCACGGGAAGTTCAAATCAAATAAGTGCATTTTCGGAACATATTAGAGATACCAACCATAACATTATTTTGGAAGATGTAAACATTTTAGAAAAACAACCAAATTTCAGGAAAAGATCTATTTCCGAAATGCTTCATATAAAATCCTGTTCAAATTCTATCAACAAAATTAACGATTACGCTTATATTGGCAATTCATACGATCTAGTTTTACAGTTTGATTTTTTGCTTTTACACATTTCCAATATTCGTTAACATGGTAACAATATTTTCAATTTAAGTTTTTTAAAGTCAAATTTTATTTAGTAAAGTGTTTTTTCTGTAGATACGTCACAGTTTGTTGCCTAGCTAAAATAAAAAATTATATTTTTTCTAGTAGCTAACGATATCTACAGAAAAATAGCTACACTTTAGATAGCCTTGATTTCGTTTTTATTTTGTATAGAAAATATTTTTTTTGTAAAATTGTTTTATTATTCTTTTGAGAATGGAACCGAAAAGGTTCCGAAAGCTAAAGAATTAATAAAGTTAGTTTTAAAAAATTGAGATAAATACTGTTAACTTTAATTTATAATATAAATGCTCATTAATCAATTTTAAGTTAAATAATAAATTAGCGTATTATTAATTTTATAATTAATTTAATAAAAATAATCACAAATTAATTTATTAATTACCTTCCATAGCATCCGCCATATTTGCCGTCAAAATATTTCAAATATGTTTTTTCTCTGAACTATCTGAAATAAAATTCAGATGGAAAAATGACGATCTGAGAAGGGTCAGAGAAAATAAAAAACGACAAAAACTTTATCGGATTGATCCGATAAAATAAAAAAACGAAAAAGCCTTCCTCTTTATCTCTCTGATCTGCCCTACGTAATAAAAAGACAGGCCAAATGAAGATTGTATCTTTGCTAGGCGAATATAATCAAATCAATGATCAATGTTTTTCAATCGAAAGCTTACCAGCCTTTAGCTTTTCAAAGTGTATTTTACTGGATAAAATTCCCGCAACGTTAAAGTAATTATCCAGGATCAGCAACAGAACCAACGGCTTCCAACATTTTCCCTGGCGTTGAGCCCTTTTATTCCACAGGAACCTTGCTTAACGCGTGTATTGCATGACGAAAAATTTTAGTTTTTATTTTTACGGATGCCACGTAGTTTTCAGAGATACATTGAAATGCCAGGTGGTTTATTCACTTAAAAAAGATTTATCAACCTCATTAGTATTACCTTTAAAAAAAAAGTATAAACCGGCCGTAATGGTTTCGCTGTGCCGATGTAATTCGAGCCACAATCGCTGTATATCTCAGCGCAAAAACCCCGTCTCGCCATGCTAGTGAAGTTTATCCAAACTTATCCAAAAATGCAACAACAACAAACTTATTGTAATAGAATTGGTATAAGTAAACATTCAGGCGCATTTATATTCAGTAGTTTAGAGGAGATGTGATTTTTTAATTTGCCTTGGGCACATTCCAAAGTCATTCTAAGTATTTTCTAAGCATTTAGCATGAACTTCAGTGTTACTGGTGGACTACTGAAACAGAATAGAATGTCCCAAGAAAGTTATATGATTTTCAAATGGGTCTGACAGAGTGTTCCATGAGATTTAATTATGTGATTTTTTTAATGACCCATAGGTGTATTCCAAAGTAATTCTAAGTATTTTGTAAACATTTAGCATGAGTTTTAGTAATACCGGATACTACCGAAACAAAAGGGAGTGTCCCAAGCAAGTTTTACGATTTTCTAATGGGTCTAACAGGGTGTTCCATGAAACTTAAAAATGTAATTTTTATATGGACCTTAGGTACATTCCAAAGTCATTCTTAGTATTTTATAAGCATTAAGACTGTACTTCAGTGATACTGGTGAACTACCGAAACAAAAACGAGTGTCCCAAGAAAGTTATATGAAATTCTAATGGTTCTGACAGGGTGTTCCATGAGATTTTAAAATGTGATTTTTTTAATGGGACTTAGGTATGAGGGTGGAGTGAGAAGTCTGGTAAAAATGAAACGAGGAATAATATTTTCGGCCAAAATAAATATTTTATATTTTAACGCAGTCGCCTTCTAGCTCGATACATTTAGTCCAACGTTTTTCCAATTTTTCGATCCCTTCCGAATAATTCGATTTTTCCAACCCTTTAAAATAGGCGTTTGTTGTATCGGTGATCTCTTCATTAGAGCCGAATCTCTTTCCGCCGCGCCATTTCTTAAAGTTCGGAAAATCGAAATAGCCGCAGGGGGCTAAGTCCGGAGAATTTAGCGGATATGAAAGCAATTCGAAGCGTAATTGATGGATTTTGGCCATGGCAAGTACACACGAGTGCACACGTGCATTGTCTTGATGGAAGAGAAATTTTAATTCGCCAAATGTGATCGTTTCTCTTTCAAAACGTCGTTGAAACGGCCCAATGGGTGGCAGTAATATTCGACTCAGTACTAAATCATTAAACTTGTTTTCAACACTCCTTTTGGTCTAAGTAGACCAATAATATCACTAGGTTCATACCAAATGCTTAGAAAATACTTAGAATGACTTTGGAATGTACATAAGGCATATTAAAAAAGTCACATTCTTAAATCTCATGGGGCACCCTGTCAGACACATTAGAATTTCTTATAACTTTTTTAAGATACTCCTTTTTGTTTCAGCAGTCCACCAGTATAACTGAAGTTCATGCTAAATGCTTATAAAATACTCAGAATGACCTTGGAATGTTCCATGTACTCATGGAACACCCTGTCAGACCCATTTGAATTTCATATAACTTTCTTGGGACACTCCTCTTTGTTTCAGTAGTCCACCAGTATCACTGAATTAAAAATCACATCTGCTATAAATTACTTAATATAAATTCGCCTGAATGTTTACTTACACCAAACTATTACGATAAGTTTGCTGTTGTTGTATTTTTTTGGATTAGTTTGGATAAACTTCATTCGCATGTCTCACCGCATATCTATTTAGTGTAGCCCTAAACGAAACTTGTTGTTAGGTCCGTTGTTCGTTCTATATAAGTGCAACTTTTGTAGATGTGGATACAATCAAGCATAATTGGGCTTTGAAGAGTTTCTGATCTCTACCTCTCTTACGGAATATTTAGATTGGCCCGGCAAAATCAGTATCTTTGCAGGAACGCGCGAACGTGTTGCTGGCAAATTTCCCATTTCTTGTGACATTGGAACTGGTTTTGCTCTGAAGCACGGCTGACACTAACTAATCGCTTGTCGGATTTGTTTTTTTTTTCCTTTTACTAATCAAAACTTTTGCTACACAGACCCAAGTTTGTATAAAAAACATGAAAAACGGTTTATGTAAATTATTTGAAAGATGTGAGCAATTGAAATAAAATATAAATACAACTTACCATAATCAAAGAAGTAGTTTTATCGATGCTACAAGATAGATTGAACTCCCATCTTAGCTGAAGTATTGGCTGTGTGAATACGACTCTGTCCATTTTTTATTAAAATAAAAAACACATTCGTTTGTTTAGAAAACGAAGGAATTATTTATTGAAAGTATTCACCATCTGCAGCTACAACTTTCCCTCATCTTTCAGACAATTTACGGATTCCCTCTCTGAAGAAATCTTGGTCTTTGTAGGCGAACCAATCAATAAGCCAATTTTCTGCTGTTCACACAGAGACGACTGCATCGAACGGAATAAGTAGTAATCTGAAGGTGTCTGGTGAATACGACGGGTGCGGAGAACTCCAAGTCCTGTCCTTCTGAATAATTTTTCGCAACTTTTGCAACATGGTTTTACATTGTCGTGCTGAAAAATTAATTGCTTGTTTCTATTCACCCATTGGGGTCGTTTTTCCTCTAAAGATCGCCTCAAACGAATTAGTTATCGTCAGTTCACCTGATTCCAGCAGTTCTTATATTTATTAATACTTGGTGAACATTCCTTTAGCATTTTTTAATAATTGGCTTTGGTGCGCGGGCACTCTTGTGCTATAATTTATGTAAGGATAGCCCAGATATTTTCAATCAAGGAAGTGGATGCCGTTGGTCCTTAAATATTCGGTTAATTTTTTCGCCGTATGGCACGTAGCCTTTTCATACATAAAACTGCGTCTTCATTGAATTTTACATTCATAGCCGGGACCAGTTGTGATTACAGTTAAATTACTACGTTTACTACATAAAATGGGAAGAGTCCTTTCGATGATATTGCTGACTCTAACTGGGTGTTTGATCTGCTGTTGGATAAAGGAAGGTAAATATTCTTCTCATTTTGATCTACGAACCATCCTGAACATTGGTAGTGTCAAAGTCATCATATCCAGTTCCTAGTCCTCTATAGATCATGTAAAATGTCTATTTGCCCATGTTTTTCTTTGTTGTATCATACTAGCGTTTAGCCTTTGCTTCTTTCAAGGTCGCCTTGCACTCAGAGACTTACTGGATAACGTTCGAAAGGAAAGCTAGAGAAGAAGCTTTGCGCATCTGTCCTGGCTGACTGTTGTTTTACGATTGCGACTACATTTTTCTCCTCCATGCTCACTTTTGTTTTCTGGGCTATTTGCGCATGCGTATACTAATATTACAAAAACTACTTTCACTTTTCAAAGTCACAAAAGAGACCGAAATCCTTTAGTAAAATACTCATTCTTAAATACTACCTAGTTGTCATAAAATCACAACAATTTGGAGGTCAAACTAATTAACAGGGCAATAAATACTCGGAATTCATATATTTTGTCGAAAAGGGTTGTCAGGTATTAATGATTCATAAAAGGCGCATTTTCAAGGTGCATTAAATTTTTATTGTACGAATTCCTTGAATGGGTCGATATCCACCTTAATGACATCTCAACTGTACAAAAGGTTGTAGTTCGGGCTTTGAAAATTACATTACCATGAATTTCGTATGAGGTGGTAATAATTTGGCCACATCTGTATTTGATTCCTTCTGACAATCATTGAGCGAGCCTAAAGCCTACATTTTTAACATCGAGATGAGGTTACCAAGAGGTTTGGCAATTTGATTTTAAAGAATAACCCAATACTTCTTAAATTTTTTATCTCAGCCACACTGTTAATATTGTTACTGTTGTTATTGATAATAAGACAACAATTATAGGAGATAGCTAGCTCCACACCTTTCATTAATTCAATTATAAGCCCATTTTGTAGAAGACTTCCACTATAGAGAATTGCAAAACATTTCAAGATCTTTAAGTCATCCGTGAAGGGAAGAAACAGGTGAGTTGACATGTGATGAGTTTGAGAATCTAAACAGCGCACGGCCTCCAATCATTTTGTCCTTCTTTTTACCTAAAGGTGAGGAAACCTAAGTTTTGCATATGTTGGAAAGCTGTCTATCCGCTGTCTATCTATTGCTGTCTATCTACCGACCAAATGGCACAGTGGTTAAAGCTTTGGCGTTTGGATCGGGAGGTACCGGGTTCGAATCCCGATAGGGGCAGGATGCAAAGTGAAATTTCATCAACAGATTTCGATCTGTGGTGAAATGTAACACATCTATGACCCCCTGTCGGTGTGCAAAACTCATGGGCCGACCCATCTTCCATGCTGGTATAGGCTGGCATGGAGCTTGCAATGTGCAGATGGTCTTAAAATCGGTCCTATAGCCGTACGTCCTCGAGTTGGCCGCAAGGCGTAAAGTAAGGACGTTAAAAGCATAACCGCGGAAGAGCAGGGTGAGCCTTGAGCCCCAAAACAGATCGCATAGTTACCAATACAAAAAAAAAAAATAAAAAAAAATAAAAAAAAAAAAAAAAAAAAAAAAATCCTTAGATAATGTAAATTTCGTTGGATCAAGACGACGCGGTTTAAAAAATGGAAAAGCAATGATCCTTCAGCAATGATTCATATTCAACATCGACATTATAAATTCGTGGAGATGGCGAGGATCGACCAAGCACTTATTCTTTAAGTCGACTGTTAAACCAAACTTGGGCTTATTTACTGTTACCACAATGGGTGGGTGTCGAAATTATCGACGAAGTCCCAAGTCTAACAATATAAGTGTTGATCCATAAGTTTTGATGGGTGATCCATTTGCAGGTATAACAGAAATGACAGCACCTCTGTTTCGATCAAGAAAGTTAAATTATTGTTTTTGCATTTTATAAATAAACGACGGACTGCGGATACTCCACCGGTGCGAAATTTTAATCAATTATCAAAAGTGTAGCTACACAAATAATCAATTTCCAAAAGTGTATTTACACAATTTAATCAAAAGTGTAGTGTACAGAAGAAAATGCAGCCGGGTTGAATTTTTTCAGATTGTAGGCCATAACCAAGTAATTCTAGAGATGTTTATTCAGATCTGTGAATGCCCTTGGATTGTGTGTACTCTTATGGATTAATTTTGATAACCACCATATTAACGTGACCCTCGGGGAATTTCTCATCGGATTTAGAATACCGCTTCAGTGCGGTATTCACATCATCAAAATTAATCTACTAATCTAATTAATTAATCTACTAATCTAACTTTTGATTAAATTGTGTAATTACACTTTTGAAAAATAATTATTTGTGTAGCTACACTTTTGATTATGGATTAAACCGGTGGATACTCCGGCATTTTCCGTAGTGATGATGGAGGAAATTAATTTTTTTGACTTCACCGAGTGAGATCTAGAACTTAATCGTGAATGATTTTTGTTACGAAATCTAGATCTTTCTTGGTTAGCACAATTTTCGAATCTTTTGAACCGAGTTTTCAGTTCATTTATTGATTTACATAATTCGTGTAAATCAAATTGACCATATTGACATTTGCGCTATTTTTAAAGTCTATCGCTGTGTTTATTGCAGAAACGTATGAATGAGATACTTGTTGACAAAATGGGGTTGTGAATGGATTATTCATCCCCCAAATCCTATCAGCTATTTCGTATAGTTTAGAAATGTCGTCACCTTCCATGCCGACCAGTATTGCACCAGTTGTGGGTTGTAACCTTAATACCACTAATTGTTTGATTAAGTCAGATGACAGTGCGCCTGTGTCACCTGCCATTTGACCTAATTGCCGATGGAAGCTTGAGGGCGATGGATTTCCAATTTCGACAGCTTGCAATACTGATTGAATTCGTCTCATTTCGTAAACTCGAATACGAATTACTATATGTTGTAAATAAAAATAGAGTAAGGAAGGCAAACGGTTGGTTTTTTACCATTGTGGCAATGTCATAAGAATGAAAAATAAAATAAAAGTAACGCGACACGCTTAACCTAATTTATAATTTTGAAATTTACAAATAATGCAACAATGGTTGGCGCGAATTGGGAAATGTTGTATTGCCAAAATATGGTTTTGACCTCCACAGTATTCTTCCATTTCCAGAACAAAAAAAAAATGCCAAACAGGAACCAAATGGAGTCAACAATTTCATTAGATTTTAAGTTAATGAGCCTCTTCTAGTTAGAGAATAGAAATTTCACAAAATCCCAAACTTTGTGAGAAAATTCTACTCATAATCACACGAAATAAATCCTCCGAGTTAATGAAGTGTCGTGGTTACAACATCAGTGAATTAATAAAAGATTTTCCACTCCTGTCACGTGTAATAAACCAGTTTCTCATGTCTTACGATTGTAACGGTCGTGCAAACATTTTAATTCGAAACGTAATTAAATTTAGCTTAAATATAAATTTTCTAATCTCCCTTACCGAATAAAATGTTCTCAACATAATATATTCAAACATCTATAAAATGCTAATACAAATCGATAATCTAGAAAAAAGTAGCGAAATGTTACCTAAATATAGATGAGCTGAAAATACGAATCCCGATTATTTCGATTGCGATTCCAAAATAAATATATAATTTAATGTTCAAGCTCATTAGTATTTAGAAATCGTAAAATATTCAGATAAAAATTGGATTCTCACTCCGGTTTGTTAGAAATAAATAGTTAATTAGGCTTTTAACAAGAATTAAACTTACATCTTGATCTGGCGTTGAATCGGGAAAATTTAATTAACGGCCGCTACCGATTGTTATCACAGATGTGAGGAAAACTACCTCTAGGAACTAAAAGAATATCGTCAATTTCGGTTTTCGCCGCCTGTCCATTTATTTAAAAAACGTTTTTCATTTTCAAACAGATGTTTTGATACCAAACCGAATTTTCTTCTCAGCTTTTCTTACTTAACTAACAACATAAAAAAAAAATTATTTTTCATCGCTTGTAAAATTTATCTAGAACATAATCTTTACACCAGGTGTAATTCTAAGTAAATATGTATGTATATAAAAAAATAATCTTGTGTAAAATAAGTAACAACAACAAGTACAAAACTTGTTTCCCTCTCTATCTATTTTACTATAATTATTAAAGGAGTGTATCTTGTGTAGAGTAGAAGAAGAAGATGATTATGTTTAAAGCTTTTTAACCCTTTGAGAGCTTTACATTATATAGGGTAAATATATACTATGTTCTATATATAAATAATTTAAATCTTAAAGTCTTCTTTCCGTTCATTATTCTTGCCTACCTTATGTGCTTCAATCATACCTCATTTCATATAAACTTTTATATTCTTGTCTTTTGGTTGGCGTATATATTATTGTATTGAAGGATGAAGTAAGACGTATACCATAACGGTATGGTATATATGTATCACGTATATATACAGCTGAAGACAATAGATATTTATTTTTGTATTAACAACATGTTGAAGTTTTGACGTTTATAGTAGTTTACACAAGAAATGAATAACTATTTTTAATACCAGCTTGGGTTTTTGTTGTTACTGCTTTTTGTAAGGATTATTAATGTATGTATAATATATAACAACTCTTCTTGTTGCTACTTTATGTATACTTTTATTATACTCGTACCCTATTAATATTCATATTCTGTTGGATACATAATCAATATCTAATCTACGAGAAAATTTAAACTTAACTGTGGTGTTCTTATAATGTAAGGATAATATCGGTTTGTATAGAGCGTAGGAGTAACCGTATCATTCATCCCAATTACTCTACGAGTACCGAGGTTTTTTTACTTTATTGGCTTTATTAAAGCAGAATTGTGCGTCCTGGCATATTTGCAGAATTGTTTACATGTTCGTGTCGAAAACAGCGCAGACAATTGAGTTTTGAGTAAATAATGTCGAGAGTCGGTAGATTATGTAAGCAAGATTATTGCTTTAACAAGTAAATTTTTCAAATAAAAATTAAAAATTTTTATGATAACTACGAGTATATTTATTAATACTAAATATTTTTTAACTTGTTAAAATGTACGATCAGCAAATTTATCTGCTAGTTGTTATTATAGTTGTTATTGTACTTACGATTTAACTAGCATATAAAGAAATAAATTTGATATAATAAAGGTCAGATTCAAGTAAACAGTCAAGTGTTTTAAATCTCGCTAGTCACACAGCCGTCACCCTTGTTGAGCTGTTAAACTAGCTTTTAGGTCTTGATTAACCACAAGTCAAGAGTGAATCTTTACACATTCCTTTAGCATTTTTTAATAATTCTATCCTACGGGGCGTTCCACTTATTGCGCTTTGGCGAGTAGATCGACGTCTTTTCCCCAGACTTCCTTTATCGCTTCGATCAATTCTGATTTGGTGCGCGGGCATTCTTCTGCTACTTTTTTTTTAAGAATAGCCCAGATATTTTCGATGGGATTCATATCTGGGCTATTCACTGGCCAATCAAGAATTTGGATGCCATTGGTCCTTAAATATTCGGTGACATCCGTCCCCATTGAATTTTTCATTTATATAGTCGGTACTATAAAAATTCGATCATGGAAATAACATTTTAGATTAAACACTCAGACAGCCTAATTAAAAGCCACTTAAAGGACCATTACAACAAGAACATCTATCTACTGCCTTTCTCTGCTTCTTCGTTACGACTGTATCTCCACGACCCGAAGATACGGTGTATTTTGTGCGACGCGAGATATACGACACTAACAATAATGTTTTATGCAATTGGAACTTTCGATATGTAATCGCCGCACTAATCACTCACAAAAGTATCACAAAAGCACTGAATGATTTTCAATGTCGTTCTATACGACGTGATTAGCTCAATTGATCTTTAACTAACGACAAAAATACTTAATACAAAAACAGTTTAACAAAAAATATAAATCGAGCCTACATAGTCAAGTTCATATTATTAATGCTTTGTAAACCAGATATACGTTGTTGCGATGCAACATACTGCCGCCTGTTGAAAAGGACATCCTGAGCTTTTAACACATTCCTTCTTCATCCACGGGTAGTGGAGCAAGCCTTTGAATTATCTTTTGAGAAGGCCATTCTTAGTTCGAATTATTACTACTCTGATGATGCCATCCTTCTGAGGCGGAACAGTGTCCTCCGAAACTGAAACCATCGTACCTAGTTCTATCTTTGACGACGATATCCACTTAGAACGTTGTTGTAATTGGACGATATATTCTTCTAACCAACCCAAAATTATTGCTGGTTTCTCCTAATCAGTTGATAGTGACTAAGGCGATTGCCGTTTAGTGCAGACAGGTCAGGTTATATTGGCCCCGTAAGTGGTTTAGTGGATCCGAAGACATTGGTGTTAGAGGTCTAGATAACTGCTTCAATTTGAGTTAAAACCGTACTAAACTCCTTATAAGTGAGCGTTGAGTTATTCAGCATTCGGTTCATGTGATGTTTTGCTGATTTGACAGTGGCCTTCCACAGGCCACCAAAATGCGGCGATCGAAGTGGTATGTGTGAAATGCTAACGCTAACTCTCGAAGTTCATTTAATGGACGTCTTCCACCAATGAAATTAGTAGCGTTATCGCAATATAGAGTTGAGCATAAACCTATTCGACTGACAAATCTTTTTAGCGCCGTAATAAAACCATCGGATGACAGGTTGCTCACTAACTCCAAATGTACAGCTTTCGTAGTAAAGCAAACAAATATAGCTATATATGCTTTAGCTGGACGTTTACCACGATGTTTGTAAGAAATCATTATAGGACCACAAAAATCTACTCCAGACACTGGAAACGGACGAGCTGGTTGAACTCGGCGCGACGGGAGATTCCCCATTATCTGCTTATAACGAACAGGACGAGGCTTGAAACATATAATGCAGCGTTGTACTATTCTGCGGGCGATGTCTCTTTGATTAATACTCCAGTATTGTTGTCTGATTACAGCTAGAAGTGCTTGAGGTCCAACGTGAAGACTCTTATTGTGCAAATCTTTGACAAGCGAAAATACAAATTGGCTATTTTTTGGTAATAACATTGGATGCATTTGATTGTACGACAAATTTAATTCCTAAAGGCGCCCTCCAACTCGAATTATTTTTTCGTTATCAAGGAATAGTCGTAGCTTCTGGAAACTATTGTTATGCAAATGCTTATTTGTGACCAATCTTCTAAAATCTTAAAACTAATAACTAGAACTAAACGAGTCACGCTGAACGATACGAACCGTCTGCTTCACAGCTGTTGAAAGTTTAAATGGTGTAAAGGAAGAGTCAGCAACATCGTCTGGCTGCGTATTACGTCTTAGAATTTTGCAATCGACGAAACGAAGGACGTAAGCAGAAACACGTCGCAATTGACTGAAAGAATTCACTAACTTGCACGACGTGATGATATTTCTTGTGAGTATACCGACCTGTATACGTTGGTTTGGCCAGCACGCGGTAGGATCAGTTAAAAAATCCGGTCCAACAAACCAGCTATTTTGGTTTAATAATTGTTTAGGCAACATGCCTCGAGATACAACATCAGCTGGATTACGTTTTCTATCTACATGATTCCACACATATTTTTCAGTTAATCGCTGGATAATCGACTAGACACGAACGTTGACCAATTTGATAGGTGCGCGGCAAGCCAATTCAAAACAATTTCCGAATCAGTCCAGCAACAAATCCTTTCGAAGTTATAGGTTAGCTCTGAAGTGACACGATGCAATAGAATAGCTAACAGTTCAGCTGCATATAACTCAAGCCGTGGCAAAGAGACACTTTTTATAGGTATCGTTTTGAGTGACACAGCGTATGTAGATGTAGCAACCATACGCGTCATTGCATGCGTCCGCAAATCCATGAAGCTGGACGAACTCAAATTTGTTGGAAAACACAAAACGAGGTATCGCAAATCTATCGATTAATGACAACTGCTCTCGAAACCTCACCCATTGAGATTTATAGGACTCAGATAATGGATTGTCCCAATCATTTTTTAAACGCCACAGATGCTGTAAGAATATTTTCGCCTTTACAATGATGGGGCTGAGAATGCCCAAGTTTGGTAATGGTGCATTCTTCGGACTTATATAATACTTGTACCTAAAGATGTCGTCTTTAGTATACCAAGAGAGTCCGAGGAGTCCTGAGGAAATCCTTTGTATCTATGGAAACCCTTTGCTCATGATGTCCCAGTAGAATATTGTCTAATAACTTCGGATCATTAGAAGCCCACTTCCGTAATTCGAACGCAGCCGATGCTAGAATATTGTTTATTTCTCGCTGCAGGTGTAAATCTTCATCAAATGTATCTGATCCCGTAAGAATTAACATAGAAATCTTCCATAATTCATTTAGAAGCGAGAGATAGAGCTGTTTTATTTTCGATCGCAAGCTGATGAAGGTAGCGAATAGCTAAAAACGAAGCTGCGGCGGTCCCAAATGTTTTTAGCAGATATACACCAAATGGATCCGCACGCGAAAATCGCCACAAAATGCATTGTAGATAAGTTTGTTCATCATCCACGAGAATCTGCCGATACATTTGGTGTCCGGGCACTCTTCTGCTAATTTTTCTTTAAGAATAGCCTAGATATTTTCGATGGGATTCCTATTGGACACGGAGCCTTGTCATGCATAAAAACTCCGTTCCCCTTGAATATTTCATTTATAGTCGGTACCAGTTGTGATTAGACAACAGTTAAATATTGATTCTCGTTCATTATCCCGTTTACTACATAAAGTGGGAATAGTCCTTTTTATGATATTGCTGACCAAACTATGACTCTAACTGGTTGTTTGACCTGCTGTCGGACACAGGAAGGTAAATATTCTTCTTCTTTTGATCTACCAACGGTCCTAGTTTGCAAGTGTGTTTGGGATCATTATCATGTTGGAAAATGAACCCACGACCGATGAGCCGTATGCTGGATGGAATTGCATGATTTTGCAGATTTTCTTTATATTGAAATTTGTCCATTTGTCCATTAATTTTAATCAAATCACCAACATTATTATCACCAAAACACCCCCACCTCCCCGGAATAAAAAAACATGGAGATGCCAGGAAAACCAAACAATATTGTGACCAAAAACTCTCAAATTTGCGGCTACTCTTCGATAAATTTTCAACCACCGATGCTGCATTAGTACACACTCTTCCAGAGGATCATCCGTACATTAAACGACATTTCTACGATCAAGTCAAACAAGCGTCTGAGGAAACAAAAAAATGCTACTAGAAGCCAGGAAAAATACAGCAGGAGATGAAGAAAAACCGGATTGGGACAAACACGTCGCAGATGCTTGATCATATTTACTATCAGATGAGAAACAACCAGGTGAACCTGATCCAAAGGTGGTTCAAGTTGACGATCAACAATCACAGAGGCGCTATAAGATACAACACGCCAAGGCTAAAATATTTGAAGCAAATATTAACACCAAACATCAATTCAAGGATGCGGTACAGCACTCAAGAACGTATTACGAGTTGAAGATCAAACAACTAACCGACTTATGTATCTCTCTTATCAACCATCATGAGCAGATTATTAGAAATGTCATTGATGAAGAGCTTGACAACGAATACTTTAGGCAAGAAACATACGAGAATCTACAGCAAGACTATGAGTTTACAATCATCTATCTTCAAGATTAAATAGAAAACGTTTCCAACAAAGATTCTCCAAAACAAAGTCAAAAAAGGTCCAGTATCAAGCTTCTGAGAGATCCAGCCAAGCTTATTAACCACCTAAATATATCGCTAGAGAATTATTCCACAGCTCAGATACGAGGATAAACGGCTTCTCACCAACACTTACATCTATACAATTTTAGAACTACCAAATCTATCATCAGAATCCGCTCATGGTCTAAAGCTATTACATGATAATGCACTACCGAAGTCAAATTTCTACCAAATAAAAAAAACTATACATGTGTGCGAATATACAAACTGTGAACATTTGGGCGGAATACTGGCAACAATTGTTGCTTGATTAAAATAAATTAATAATTAAAATTAATTAAGCAAATAGTCCCATATATAGACATGGATTTTTTATGATGGCCTTGGTATGTACTTTAATACAAAAATGCCGAATGGTCGGTCCCTGGGTTTCGTCATATGAATAACAAGCAATATCTGCAACAGGTGTTGCACGAAACTTCAATGAAAAATTTTGTTCTACAGAAGTCAAAAGTCCCACATATAGACAAGGTTTTTTATGATGCCCTTGGTATGTACTTTAATACAAAAATGCCAAATGGTCGGTCCCTGGGTTCGGTCGTATGAATATCAAGCAATATCTGCAACAGGTGTTGCACGAAACTTCAATGAAAAATTTTGTTCTACAGAAGTCAAAAGCCCCACATATAGACATGGGTTTTAATGATGCCCTTGGTATGTACTTGGTATGTATGGGAGTGGCAAGCCAACCCTGCAAATATGGAAGCAACACGAAATTAAATTTCCCCTCCCACCATACCAAACCGAAAGCAATTTAGTAATTCATTTTAATATTTGGGAGAAAAAAAATAATAACAAAACAAAATAGGTCCAATAATCAGAAAATCAAAATAGTAAGAAAATTCACCACTAAAGCCGATGAATGGAAAAGAAAAGAAAACCGAATGCCAGGAAAATCCCAGTTTTTTTTATTAAATAATTTTCATCACCAATAAAAGGAGGAAGGTAAGAGAAAAGAAAAAAGAAAATTTGTGAAAACCTGTCTTCTATTTTGCATACAAATAAAATTATATATACTATATTTTGAAAGTAAAACCATTAAGCCAGACGCCGAAAATAAAAGTCTTCTCAATACAAAAAATCGATTATATAGTATCAAAAACTGAACTTAACGTTTCACAGCCAAAACTGGACTCCCAAAAAATTCTCGCACCAAAACAAAAATCTAGAAGAATATTTGCGTTTTTTCGTGCGCATTACTCGCCCACCCTTTCATACTGCACATCAATCCACACGCCACAACGAAAACGTACCACAAAATACACTTCTGTAACACACACGCACAAGATGCACATTGGTCTCGCTCTCAAAACTATTCGACGTTTACTCTATACTGTAGAAGTGTGCAAAAGATGAACCATAGTATAAACGCCAATTCACACTCATAAATAAACTTATTGTCAATGCCAGAGAACAGATGGTAATGCCATTAGGAAAAGTCACCAATTATTCGATGGTAAGAAATAATGTTATGACCCCTCAAGGTGTCAAGCGTGGGCTTTCAAGAATTCTTATTGAGAAACTTCACACTCATAGGAATTATCATTATTTTAAACACGTTAACGTTCACTCCTGCATCATAAATTTTAAAAGCTGCTTGATGTACAAAATATGGTCACGGTTAAAAACTTATTTCCGATATATTTCCACTAAATTCCAAAAAAATATTATTTAATTTAAACCGAGAGCTTTCTACGAACACGAGCAATTAAATATTTTATTGGCATTTAATTCTTCAAAATAAGAAAATGTGTGCTTGTTCGCCTTATTTTGAAACTTATTAAATTAAATCCTTAATTGTATTTTCCAGAACGAAACCAAATACAATTTTACCGCATGAATCGATTTGCAATCACTTAATGCTTCTTCAGTCACGTCCCTCCTTTCAAATTCAATTTGAAACATATAAACTCAATAGTAAATAAGAAAAAACTTGCAGTGAAAGTTTGAACAAAGCACAACTTATTTTTTATGTGTTATGTATATCCCTTTTCAAATCGCAGTGCACGAGTACATAAACTGCATTGTTGCAATGTACGGGAAGAAATACACCGTGTTTTTACAACAATACAAAAGTATGAAATAGATTTCTTTCTGTATTCTCGATATATTTTCATCTTATTATCGACTACACGATTTCTCTATATAAGATGAATAAGTGATGTATTGTATGTAGAAATGAAAATGTATAATCTGGGAAATTTATGATCCATATAAATTGAAAATAACATAATATATTGTTGTTTATTGTTGTGTAATGGGATTGAACTCTTATATTGTTTTGGTTCGATTTGGATGCGCGCCATATTTACCGCGTATTGTTTGGCGTGTGTGTATAGCAAAGGGGTATACATTTTCACAATCCTTCAGAATCTTTTATATTTCGAACGCTGTTTGCCTGTTATAGTATTCAATAGAGTGCGCTTCTACAATGGAGCACATAAATTGCAGAAACAAATACAAAATCAAGTGATATATAGATTTTCTCTTCCAATGATTTTCCATTTTTTTCTTGTTTTATAGTTTTTCAATGATGATGGTATAAAAATGGATTATTTTATAACTTAAACATATCCAAGGATATTTTAGGAATTTAATATTGGTATAGATAGCTTTTACATTTCATCTTGTTATACATCACAACACGACACACAAAAAAATAAAAGTAGTAGCTAGTCATAAAAAAAGGAAAAGGATTGCGTTTAGAGAGAAGTAAATCAAAACATTTTCAGTTTGGTACTAATGGTTGCTTGGGGTGGGTATACTATATAGTGGTTTGATATAGGATGATATTTTGATGGTAAAATTTACTGTTCTGTGCTTTTTGAAAGCCCTTGAGATTTGGCATTATCGTTTCTGTGTGACTGTGTTTGTATGAATAATAAAAGTTTTGAAATCATATTTGGCTTTAAAAAAGGTAAGTTGATTATGTTGTATAATGATCAAACTTTAGTGATGACAATTTTTCAACAATATTTTTCAGTTATGAAAAATTGTACCCAACCCATATTTCTTGCGTGTTTATATATTATGTTTGTGTAAAGGTATAAAGTGGAAATATGAGAGTAATGGCACAATAATTTGCAAAGTATTTTATTATGGCAAATTTATGATATTCTTTTTTATCTACAGAATGTTATTTAGGAAAAGATAAAATAAATTTAAATCAATAAAAATTTATAGTGCGGACCGGACCACACAGAACAAAGATTGACACATTAAAATAACGTGGGTTATGACGTAAGTTGTGCAAACAATTTTTCAATTTGAATTCACGTAATATTATGTGAAACCGAGTTAAAATATTTATAATGATTTTAACGCTAAAATTTTAATAACGGGTGTTTTTTAACTATAGTGAAGTTTCCGACAAACTAAAAATGAGAAAAAACTTTACAACAGCCCGCAAAGTGTAAACCTACACTTTCAAAAAAAACTTGTTTTGTAAATCGAAATAAAACGCTAATAAAAATAAATTTACAATGGCAAGCTAATTAAGCCACAACAATAAGCCAAAACCTTTCAATATATTTTCAAAAAACCAACATATTTATGCGATGGGGCAGTCATAAACATTTTTCATTTTTAAATCATAGATTTTTTTTATTTTGAAAATGTTGCTGTAGTAAAAAGTGTAGTGGCGATTCGGAGGTCAATGACAAGGCATCGTAGAGATGTCTACGCTTAACGGTATATAAGATCATGCTAATTAGACAATTCTTAATGTTTTCTAGAAGTCAACATATTTATGCGATGGGGCAGTCATAGATTTTTTTCATTTTTAAAAGTTTGCTATAGTAAAAAGTGTAGTGGCGGTTCGAAGGTCAATGCCAAAGCATCGTAGAGATGTCTACGCTTAACGGTATATAAAACCATGTTAATTAGGCAATTTTTAATGTTTTCTAGAAGCCAACATATTTATGCGATGGGGCAGTCATAGATTTTTTTCATTTTTAAAAGTTTGCTATAGTAAAAAGTGTAGTGGCGGTTCGAAGGTCAATGCCAAAGCATCGTAGAGATGTCTACGCTTAACGGTATATAAAACCATGTTAATTAGGCAATTTTTAATGTTTTCTAGAAGCCAACACATATATGCGATGGGGCAGTCATAGTTTTTTTTCATTTTTAAAAGTTTGCTTTGGTAAAAAGTGTAGTGGCGGTTCGGAGGTCAATGCCAAAGCATCGTAGAGATGTCTACGCTTAACGGTATATAAAACCATGTTAATTAGGCAATTTTTAATGTTTTCTAGAAGCCAACATATTTATGCGATGGGGCAGTCATAAACATTTTTCATTTTTAAAAGTTTGCTATAGTAAAAAGTGTAGTGGCGGTTCGGAGGTCAATGCCAAAGCATCGTAGAGATGTCTACGCTTAACGGTATCTAAAACCATGTTAATTAGGCAATTTTTAATGTTTTCTAGAAGCCAACATATTTATGCGATGGGGCAGTCATAGATTTTTTTCAGTTTTAAAAGTTTGCTATAGTAAAAAGTGTAGTGGCGGTTCGGAGGTCAATGCCAAAGCATCGTAGAGATGTCTACGCTTAACGGTATATAAGATCATGCTAATTAGACAATTCTTAATGTTTTCTAGAAGTCAACATATTTATGCGATGGGGCAGTCATAGATTTTTTTAATTTTTAAAAGTTTGCTATAGTAAAAAGTGTAGTGGCGGTTCGAAGGTCAATGCCAAAGCATCGTAGAGATGTCTACGCTTAACGATATATAAAACCATGTTAATTAGGCAATTTTTAATGTTTTCTAGAAGCCAACACATATATGCGATGGGGCAGTCATAGATTTTTTTCATTTTTAAAAGTTTGCTATGGTAAAAAGTGTAGTGGCGGTTCGGAGGTCAATCACAAGGCATCGTAGAGATGTCTACGCTTAACGGTATATAAGATCATGCTAATTAGACAATTCTTAATGTTTTCTAGAAGTCAACATATTTATGCGATGGGGCAGTCATAGATTTTTTTCATTTTTAAAAGTTTGCTATAGTAAAAAGTGTAGTGGCGGTTCGAAGGTCAATGCCAAAGCATCGTAGAGATGTCTACGCTTAACGGTATATAAAACCATGTTAATTAGGCAATTTTTAATGTTTTCTAGAAGCCAACACATATATGCGATGGGGCAGTCATAGATTTTTTTCATTTTTAAAAGTTTGCTATGGTAAAAAGTGTAGTGGCGGTTCGGAGGTCAATGCCAAAGCATCGTAGAGATGTCTACGCTTAACGGTATATAAAACCATGTTAATTAGGCAATTTTTAATGTTTTCTAGAAGTCAACATATTTATGCGATGGGGCAGTCATAGATTTTTTTCATTTTTAAAAGTTTGCTATAGTAAAAAGTGTTGTTGCAGTTCGAAGGTCAATGACAAGGCATCGTAGAGATGTCTACGCTTAACGGTATATAAGATCATGCTAATTAGACAATTCTTAATGTTTTCTAGAAGTCAACATATTTATGCGATGGGGCAGTCATAGATTTTTTTCATTTTTAAAAGTTTGCTATAGTAAAAAGTGTAGTGGCGGTTCGGAGGTCAATGCCAAAGCATCGTAGAGATGTCTACGCTTAACGGTATATAAAGCCATGTTAATTAGGCAATTTTTAATGTTTTCTAGAAGCCAACACATATATGCGATGGGGCAGTCATAGATTTTTTTCATTTTTAAAAGTTTGCTATGGTAAAAAGTGCAGTATCGGTTCGAAGGTCAATGCCAAAGCATCGTAGAGATGTCTACGCTTAACGGTATATAAAACCATGTTAATTAGGCAATTTTTAATGTTTTCTAGAAGCCAACATATTTATGCGATGGGGCAATCATAATTTTTTTTCATTTCGAAAAGTTTGCTATAGTAAAAAGTGAAGTGGCGGTTCGGAGGTCAGTGACAAGGCATCGTAGAGATGTCTACGCTTAACGGTATATAAAATCATGTTAATTGGGCAATTTTTAATGTTTGTAAAAGCCAACATAAATATGCGGTGGAGCAGTCATAGATTTTTTTTAATTTAGTTAATTTAATTTCTAATTTATAGCAAAATTTTAAAAATGAAAAAAATCTATGACTGCCCCATCGCATAAATATGTGGGCTTCTAGAAAACATTAAAAATTGTCTAATTAACATGATCCTATAAACTGTTAAGCGTAGACATCTCTACGATGCCTTGTCATTAACTATTGATCCTTACTACACATGAATAGTGTTGGTAAAATGTAGTCAGAATATTTGTGTATATACACTTTTAAGCTTTTGTAAGGTTTTTTGTTAATTTGTCGGAAACTTCACGCTACCGTTTTTTAGAGGTTCGTCCACAACTTTAAATTAAAAT
Organism: Nephrotoma guestfalica; assembly: GCA_963691935.1. Taxonomy (NCBI): domain Eukaryota; kingdom Metazoa; phylum Arthropoda; class Insecta; order Diptera; family Tipulidae; genus Nephrotoma; species Nephrotoma guestfalica. The sequence continues at coordinate 235,654,273 of OY829915.1, read as the reverse complement.
AGAACAACGAAAAATATTTTGAATATCATATATGTGAAGTTTTAAACGAAAATTGTAGCTACAGATACGTAAATAGCACACCTTTACTAAACAAAAAATATCGTGAAAAATGTATATTTCAGGCAAATACCGGGACCAAATTTTAATAGATAATAGATTCATAATAATAGAATTATCTAAAAGTTGGGGTTATTATGATTGATTGATGGCTTGGACTGTACGACCAAGTACTGGACGAGTGTCCCGGATAACGCCTATTCCTACAGCCTGTTTACACATAACAATAGGAAGGATAGGAAAGGTTTCTTTTTGGGACAGAACGACCCGGTTTCAGACACCTAGCTATCGTACGGCGATGGTATTGGTCTTCAACAGTTGCTTCTCTAAATCAGCAACCTGGGAACAAAATATTATTATTTCACATACATCTGGAAATTTCCCGAAATTTAATTCTGCATTAATAATTTCCGGCTTCCTAAACAAAATTGATTGATTGAATCGGCCCGGTTACCTTCATCTAGATAAAGTCGACAGCTAGTAACACAATGACAATATAATTGTAATCTACACTATCAGCAATTAAAAATACAAAGAGACATTATTTCACAAGCATCTGCAGGTTTCCTGAAATCTAATACTAAGTTAATATGTTCTTATCGTATTAATTAATTCTCTCCTTCTGCAACTCCATAACTTACAATAGAAATAGTTAATTGATTATTTAGGACAATTTATAATAAAAGTATACTTGAATAAAATAAATGTAATGTAATGATTAGTATTAACTAAATTAATTTGGTTCTCTTAAAACAAATAAAATTAAAATAAATAAATCGAATCCAAATATTGTAGTATCAAAGCAGGAAAGGCACGCACGGCCTTCCTAACTTCTAAGTCTGTTGATTTGATGGATTTATTTATAAAAAATATTTTTATAAAGTCACTGGTCCTTGCCGTCCCTAAACTAATACAAATATGTTTATTTATAAAAATAGAAAAAGACCAAACGAAAACTGGTTCCAAAAACAGCTAATCTGGAATCTGTAAGGTAATGTATTAATAATAAATGTTTGGGACAACTTTAGAATCTCCAATACCTAAACAAATTAAACCAAAATTAAATAAAACTGTTAAAGTAATCAGGAATCTGTAAGATGGCAGAATTAATAATAAGTAACTAGTACATCTGTAGGATCCATGATAATCAAATAACCCAATCAATTGTTCAATGCTTTAATTATAAAATAAATAATTCAGAAAATATTAAAATAAGACATTAAAAATTACTCTACGATAGTTAACTATATACAAAATTTACAACAGCATTAAATAGATTATAAATCATATAATCGACATACAGCGATAATTATTTATCCAACCTAGAACAAATTAACCAAAACCTTTACCAATTTACAGTCTTCCGAAACGTATATAAAGTTAGCCCAGTTGTCATCCCAGAAAAATAAAAAATGGCAACACTAAACTATCACGACAGTTGTTCCATCCCATGATAGTACTGTCACCCTAGAATTTCTGCCATATCAATATTTATCATCCCAGGAAAAACTATAATGACACTAAAACATAATCCCATAAAATAATTTCAACCCATAGCGTTCAATACATACTCGTAAGTCGTTGATTTCAAGTAACTTCGTTGCGTACGAGCGGCGCAATAGATTTTTGAATTCCAAAATTCGAATATTTTGTTATAACCCACGATTCATTATCTGAGCTCAGTGTACCAGTTTTTTTAAAACGACACGTTAGAGAGGGTGTTTTTTTAGATGAAGTACACCTCGTATGATCATTAAGGGTTGATTTCAAGTAATTTTGGGATTTTTGGGATTCAAAAATCTGTAGCGCCGCTCATACGCATGGAAGTTACTTGAAATCAACCGATCATATGGGTGTACTTCTGCTAAAAACACCCTCACGAACATGTCGTTTTAAAAGAACTGGAGCCACCAGAAACCCAATACGAAAATACCGCTATTCAACATCTTTAAAACGTTTTGTTATGTTAGATTAATAATGTTAACTCGCAACTCGTAATAAAATATTTTTTTTAATTTCAAATATAATTGTTTGTATGTATGATTTTTAGTCATAGGTTTTTGTAAAAATTTTAATGACGATACTGGGCCAACAGTGTTATCCTCGGATACAGATTTTACATTATGTGGTCGCTATAGAATTTTTTTTTTTTGAATCTGTACTTTATCCTAATATCAATTAATTTCTGGGCTGACGTTGATCGGATAATTAAATCCCGCTATGGGTTAAAATTATTTTATGGGATGATGTTTTAGTGTCATTATATAGTTTTTCCTGGGATGATAAATATTGATATGACAGAAATCCTCGGTTGACAGTAATATCATGAGATGGAACAACTGTCGTGATAGTTTAGTGTTCCCATTATTTATTTTTCTGGGATGAAAGCTGGGCTAACTTTATACACGTTCTTCCGAATAACCTGGAAAATGATTTAATTAAAAAGTGCATGATCCCCAACAAACTATCTAAGTACAGCAATATTTGACTGCATTTCAAATTTACTCCGTAGCTTAAAAGCTATTGTAATTCCAAAAATTGAAATATTCGCTGAAATAGCAAACCCAATAGCTATTATGATTCCTAACTTGTTTCCCGTAAAACATTTTCCGTCCATTGCGACAATTTCGTCTCTTTCAGGGTCAAGATAAATAAAAAAAAAACAGGGAAGAGACGAAAATTCCCTTTTAACTTTAAACCAAAAAACATATTTTGCCAATTGTGTGGGAAATTTAAAATGTCTCGTTTCTTTTGTTTTATTACTGCCTTTTATGGTCATTGCATTGGTGTTTTTTATTCTATGTGAAAAATTTACGCGTTTAATTAGTTTGGGGTTGATATTTGGGAAGTAAAGTGTCGTTGTTTTGAGAAAAATATTAAAAAAGTGAAATTTGTGATTTCTGAAAATATTAAAGTAATTGGTGTGAGAAAAATAACAATTAGTTTTGATTAGTAAATTCTAAATTGTTTGAAGAAATAATTACGTAAGGTAAGTTTATAATCAATCGAAGAAAACATTTTATTGAACTATTAAAAAGAGCCTATTAAAAGCTATCTTGATAATGTGTAAAAAATCAATTTTTGGAATCATGACCACGGAATCACTGAAAATTGACCATTCGACCTTTAGAAGGCGAAATAGGTCAACTGTTTGTCAATTGTTTGTCTAATCCTTGCCTGAAAATGAACGAAATTTTATAGACAATTCTGTCTCAAAAAGTACATAGGACTTCCATTCGACGGCCAAAACTGACCGACAGTAGATGTTGCGTAATGAGTTTTATTTCATCAACGATTTTGGTATTTCAATAAATAAATAGGAGGAAAGGACTGCCCATAAGTTGGATTGTTGCAATATGTATATTTGTTAATATTGGCATATCAATATGATTTTTCGTAAGATAACATAGATTTTAATCATTAACTACTGACACCGATGCAAAAAAGGAACGGATTTATGAAATTTCTTCCAATTCGGAATCAGAAGCAGCCCACAATAACATTCAGAGTAAAAAAATAACAAACTAAAATAAAACATTTAGCAGAATTCATACCCCTCCCATATTTCATTTAAAATTATTTATTTACAGATATAATCAGTGTTATGGATTTGTATGACCTGCCAAATGTTCAAATTACAGGATTAACCATGGACAGTTCATTGAGAAATTTTTCGGAAATCCTGCCAGATTTGATTAGTTTTATAAGAAGAACGGCAAATAAATCAATTGAAGAGGATCCCTCATTTACTGTACCATAACTACCTCTCAAAACCGTTGCTGCTGTAAACAATTTTAACACACAATTGTTTAACAAATCATTTTCTGTTCAAATGGTATATATTTCTTATAGTTTATTGTAAATAAATTGTAGTCTTATTTTTCCGTATGTTTAAAATTCTAGCTGCTTTTTCTAAAAGTAGAAGTTGAGGGGAAGAAAGTCACCAGAAGTATTGTGGAAAACTGTTGAAGTCCATTTAATCCACGAATAACCTGGACAGGCGCAATTAATATTGCCAAAGGTAACTAACTATATGCTTTAATAAACCATAAATTCAAATTCAGTGAAGTTCGCAAATTTTATGTAAATGTAAAAAAAATTTGAGAGAAAATTGTTTAACACTGGTAAAAGTATTAAGTTTAAAATTTCATATTGATACCGTGAACTTTTAAGTTGAACGCAGATTCGTCCAGAGAACTAGAAGGGTCTTGCCACGTATCACCAATATTTGCCCGAAAACATACAACGAGTACGCCAAACAAAGCACAACTGAGAGACCAACCTTTATATTTAATATAAGTTGATTGTAGGATTATTAACTGCCGGTATGGTTTAGTGGAAATTCAATGGGTAATGCACTTAAATCAAGTATACTTGTTTGGAGAAAAAAAACAATGATACGGTGTGTCTTTTACCTAACATAAATCGTGTGCCACTCACGAAATGATCTTTCAGTTATACATCTCCGTGGTGAACGGATAAAATCGTGTAGTTGATGAAAAGTTTCGGTACTTGGTTCGGGGTTCGAATCCCACCAGAGCCATGAAATTAAAAATTTGATGGAATTTTCTCATCAACTACGATCAATGACTTAATAAAGACAACTAAGGCCCTTTGGTGGAGTGTAGATTTCGGAACCGTTACCCATCGTCCATTTCAGGTTACTAGCTGATATATAGGGTGGGCCAAATAATTTTTTTTAAATGCAATAAAACAAAAAGTTCTCAATATTTTTTTTAATTTATTTTTTCATTGTAAAGAACAATCCTTCCGATTTCATAATTCAAAAAATCATCGGAACAATGAGTGCCGAATGTGGAATTTAGTGTACAAAAAATTTCAAGACAATTTGCATGTTGTGATTGGCGATATGGTGCTACACGTGGAAGCGTATTTGGCCAAATTCACTTAATTCTTTCATAATTCAAAAAATGAAAGAAACAAAATTTGTACGTGTTGACTATACCGACAGAAACGGAAAGCAATTCCCTGTGGTACTAAATAATGTACAATTAACACATGCTAACTCAGCAAAATAACTAGGTAAGAATCTAGATGCTAAACTGTGATGGAAGGTGCATGGCAAAAAGGATTGTGCTCAAACTGGAACACAAGAAATTGTCTGATTTTTAAGAATTGTCAACGCATCACGGCAGCATGAAGAGATGCTTCGCAATCACCAAAACATCGAAACAAAGGCATCCTAAACATGCAACAAAGTAACAAATTAGGTTAGATGACTCTTGACTTGATCCTTAACTTGACTATTTTCTTAACTCTTGATTTGACCCTGGACTTCACTCTTGACTTGACTCTTGACTTAAATCGTAACTTGACTCTTGTCATGACAATTGACTTTACTCTCGATTTGACTTTACTAATGGCTTGAATCTCAACTTTACTATTAGCTTGGCTGTTTACCCTTGACGTGACATATGACTTGACACTTTATGCTTTATATGACTCTTGAATTGATTTGACTTTTAACTTGAATCTTGACTTAACTCTTGCCTTGGACGTGACTTTGGACTTGCTAGTTGACTTAACTCTTGATTTAACCCTTGAACTCGATAGCATACTTAAATCTTGACTTGACTTTTCACTTTAATCTTGACTTGCTTGTTGATATTACTGTTTGTTGACCTAGTTTCTGATTTGACTTTTAGCTCGATTTTATTGACTCATTTAAGTCAGTTAAATCAAATATTAAGTCTAAATTCTTATTAAATGTTAAGACAGTAGAAAAGTTGAAAGAAGCATACGATGTGAGAGAGAGAGATGTGTAGAGATGTGCACACTTTGTTTATTTAGTGGCAATGTGGCAACTGAATTAAAAACGATTTCAAATTATGGATTTTGACAATAATTGTAAATTTTTTATGAGTATAACTCAAACAATATTCTAAGAACCAATCCCAAGACAAAACTGCTTAATTATTTATAAACTAACTAACCACATTTAAACTGAACTGTCACTCCGTTTGATTTTGCAACAAATATCGTAAAATTTTCATTTCAAAATGCGAGTAGTTAGCTATATACGAACAGAATAGCAAAAAGATCCAGTATTTGGGATGGGATTGGAAAAATCTGATTCAAAATTGAAAAACGTTCTTTGATACGAAAAAATATATAAGAAGAAGAATGGAATGGTATCGGAAGAATAAAAACTAAGTACATACTCGCAGAGAACATGCATGTCTGTCGATGTCATGACGAGAAAAAGCTAAACATAAATAAAGATTTTATGACTTCATCTTATAAATAGAATATGGTAGTGTATTCAGAAAGAAAAGATTTTCTTACTGCTCATGTTTCAATTTTTCTTCACGAAGACGTCTCAAAGAATGGGGAGGCACAAAAAATCGAAAGGAATATTCCTTGGATATGTACAACAAGGGTATTGAACCGAAATGTTCATCTCATATCAAGTCCAGTGCAGTGAAATCGAATGGAAATATTATGGTGATTTTTACGTATTGGGAAAGATTAACAATCTCGCATTTAATTTTTCTCAATATTGCTTTCGATATTTGAAAATATCATCTGTGTGTTTTCCCAAGAACCAAGTTCTACGATAATCGTCAAATCACGATACAATTTGTAGTGAAATACTGTAAAATTTCATGAGATTTCCGAATTGTTTTATCAGGGTTTCACACATAGATGGAGCTAGCGACATATCAATTGTTAACGATAACCAGTTGTAATGCCAGCACATATCGCAACGCAAAAATATATTTTCTAAGAACGAAAATGTCAAGTTTTGTGCCAAACATACAGCATCTGCGCGAAGCTTACCTTTTAAGGATTGGTTTAAATGCTTCAGAAGTGGTGATTTCGACATTGAGGACAACAAGCGCTCCGGAAGACCAAAAACATTTGAAGACACCAAGCTTCAAACGTTATTGGATGATGATGATACGCAAACACAAGATCAACTTTCGGAGGCATTAAACACGACTGGCCAAGGTATTTCCAAACGTTTACATGCTATGGGAAAAATCGAAAGGAGGGAAAATTTGTATCGCATGAGTTGAAACTTCCTGTATCGAATTATTACGGGAGATGAGAAATGGATTTTTTTTAAATTCTCAAACGCAAAAAGTCGTGGCTTTCACCTGGCGAAGCATCAACATCGGTGGCACGACCAAATCGCTTCGAAAAGAAGATAACGTTCTGCGTTTGGTGTGACCAGAAAGGAATCTGGCTGCTGAAACAGGACGAAACTGTCAATGAGCAACGCTACCGACAACAACTCATCAAACTAAACCATGCATTGCTCGAAAAACGACCAGAATGGGACACGAGACACGAACGAGTGATATTGCAGCACGACAACGCTCCATGCCATCACACTTCCATCGTTCAGGACACCATTAAAACGTTGAGATGGGATCTCCTACCGCACGGGCAAGCCGAAAATTTAACCATAGTTCAATCTAAATTTCGGAGGCTAGATATACGACCCTCTCGCCAGTATGCATGAAATTACTGCAAAAAGGCTATGATTTTACTCATGTCAACAAAAATGGATTACCACTTCACTGTGGCACTAAAATCAATTTTAGAAAAAAGTGTAGTGTAGAAAAACATTTCAGAACATCAATTTCTGGTTCAATATCTTCGTGCAATAACACATGGAGCTACAATAATTCAAGTGGTTCCATTTAACAATGCAAAAGAATGTCTCGCGCTTGGTGCTTTAATAATAAAAAAAAATAAGTCATCTCGGTCGCTAAGAACCTATACCTGCCAATGTGTGATCAGTGGTCTAGTGATACACCTCTAATCTACCAGATCCACCAGTCAGATGATGTGAATTCAAACACGCTGTTTGGATTTTCCGTGTGGTCTAATTTCAAACGCTAGTACTGTGAATGGAGAACTGCTGAACAAGGAAGAAGTTCGCGCCGCATTTTTAGAAGAATTTAAAGTATTTAAATCAGACAACTACAAATGGGAATATTGCCTGAATGTTCCGTCATATATCCGCAGGCATTTCTATTTCAGAAACAGAAGTAGGCCACTTTTACAAAAGTATTGGAAATTTCCGAGTCTGATAAGAATATTTATACAACATATTGTTGTCCATAAAAGAAGCAGTTACCATCGTCAAAAATGATCTACTGAAGAAATGTACATCGATATCAAGTTAAGAACCCCTCCAGGTGAAGAAGTTGAATGCGGAGGTGTAAGCCCCCTCATAGTAAAAATGAAGAACGCAACGAACAGATAAGGCCATATCTCCAATGATGCCAAAAACGGTCTAGGATAACTTAAAGAAGCAAGTGAGGTCATAAACGTCGAGAATACAAACGAGAATACAGCGTTGCATAACCCTCGAATCACAAGTGTTTATCGACCATAAATATAGTACCCTTAGCAGAGGGAGACGATTGTTATACTATATCGGTGGCACTCGCCGAGCCGAGTGATGGTATGTGGATAGGTTGTGCCAAGAAAACCTTAAGGCAACCATTTAAAACGGCAAACATTCTGTACTTGAGGAAAACTAATTCTTCGAAAAAATTGTACAATGAAACTGATAAGACGAGTTTGCGATATATTTATACTAAAAAGAAGTAACTCAAGAGTAGTGTCAGTAATGGAGGCTCAGCAAACGTACCGCGTTAACACATCAAGACGGCTACCGATCACCTTGCCCCGAAAACCCGGATGATGTCCTAGCGCTCATCCGGATAATGTCATAGCGATGGAATTACAAGAAGGGCTTGTTCCAATAAAAGTGTTAACATTGGTCGCTCGATCCCACAGGAAAAGCGTTTTCCCTAAAGAAACAAATAGCGGTTGGCATCAATTGTGGTATTAAAATCGGAGCCATTTCTCAAGGGAAATAACCTTACTTGCGAAACTGGAAGCATGGAATTCTCTAAATCTGCGTAGACAGATAGTGTCAGCATTAACTAACGGGTTTCCACGCAAGAATACCTGCTGCAGTAATGCACAGTTACCTACATGATAGGAACCTCATGTTTGAGATAATGGATAGCCTACACAGCAAGGACATACCAGTTGGCTATTTAAAAATGACTTGACGCTGGCGATGGAGAAAAACGAACTGGTAGTGCTCACGAGTAACAGAGGACTACCGAATTGCCGTATCAAATAGAAAAGGAAACAATATAATACAAAACAGCAATAAAGTAATTGGGAGTAAGACTGGGCATAAAACAAACGTTCTGGAAGCAAATAAAACACTTAGTCAAGAAAGAAGCAAAAATAACCTTTGTTTTGAGCAGACTGATGTTAAATATAGGTAGTCCGTCGGGATTTCAAATTCCAATAAAAATTCGGTGGGAAAATTTTGGTTCCTGTTCCAACCCATTAGAGGACCAGCGTTCACTGCGTTCAGGCGGAAATAGTGAACAACGAAGTGTCTTGGAAAAATTAGTTTAGGTATTAAATGTCATGACTGGGATGTAAAACTACTTCAGGTGCAAAAACTCCCTCAGATACAGTCTTTTAATATTCATACCGAAATTAAAAAAACACAGATTATTAGAAGAATGGTAGAGCTTAAGCAGACTGATGCTAGAAGAAGAAGACATATGTGAGAAGAACAAGAGGGCTGCCGTAAAAGTTTTTAGAAAAATTAATAAAAAATTAAAAATGTTCATCAAAAATTGCTTTCCAAAATATTCGCCTTTAAGATCTATACACTTTTGCATACGCTCAAACCATTTATCGAAACACTTTTGCCAGTCCGAATATGAGAGCTCCAAATCTTTATTTTTGAACACATCGCTTCTTCAAGCGCTAAAAACTGTTGTCCACGCATCTCATCTTTGATTTTTGGGAACAGCAGGAAGTCATTGGGTGCGAAGTCGAGGCTGCAAGATGGACCCTTTAATTCGATCGTTTCAGTGTTCAAATACCAAGCTGAACTGATTGTCTTTTGATTTTCAAGAGCCACAGTAGCCAAATGACCCGGTTTCGTGAATAAACACGCTATCATTTGCTTCCTAACGCTATGAGCTCGCACAAATTTTGTTATTTATTTATTCATTCATTTATTATTCATTTATTATACAACAATTTTGTTAACCATCGCACCCCTTTTGAGCATATACGCTCATTTATAAGAGCGTGCGTGGTCCATAAAATCCAAATACGCGCATTGGAATCCAACGTGCACATAGCTTTCGCACCTATAAATGTTCATGTAAGATCGTATGTACGCTGGTGTTAGGCATGCTTCGATTTCACGATAAGTCACATGACGATACTTTTCAATCAGTTTTCTCACAGCATCGATGTTTTCTGGCACAACAGCTGTTTTTGGACGACCTTCACGAGGCTCGTATTTGAGTGAACGTCGTTCGCGTTTAAATTCAGTGTACCAATTATAAACACTAGCCATTGAAGGTGCTTCGTCGCCAAAAGTTGAATGAAGTGATTCGAAGCACTGTTGTTGAGTTAGCCTCTTCGAAAATCGTAAAAAATTATCCCACGAAAATTTTCGCGCGATCATTCCATTTTTTCACTGAATTCAATTTTTCAAGTAAATAAAAAACAATGTTGCGATGCGAACTGGCAAATGTCTTCTTAGAAACATAACCTTCAAAAATGTTACACTTTTTGACTGACGTAGAGATTTGCATCGGAAAACACTAGTATTACCATTTTATAAAAACTTTTTCGGCAGCCTATGGATTGACAATCATTTTCTTCGCTGTACTCTACGGAGTCGTTATTCCTTTCGAATTATTTTCTTTATTTAAGCATCTTCCAGTTAGTTGATTCCAAAAATCAATGTTGCACCTGTGCGTGTATGTTTCGTAAGCTCATAATTTCAACCCGAATTTCTCGAAATTTTGTGTAAAATAACAAAACCTTTGTTCGAATAGAAACTTTTCTAAAAATTAAACACTTAGCGAATTTTGGTAAAAACAACTTATCATAAATCGTTTACAATTTTAGTAAAATGATATGCATCAATTTTGTTGCCGACGACAAAAATTCCTATGGAATTTCTCTGGAATCTGCATATTTATGAAAACAGTGAATGAAAACCTCAAGTATGAAGTTTATGCCAATCACTCAACATGTTTAGTTCAAAAAATGAAAAAGCTTCAATGAAAAAATGAAAAAGCTTCACCAAATTTCATTGGGATCTCCCAATTTTTCAAAAATGTTGGAGTATAAAGCTTCATCCAAATCAGTATGTCTGTTTGGGCAGCTGAGAGAACGCAGACATACATAGAGAAAGAAAGGTTTTCGTTCCATCCAACTCCCATTTTCATAATTAATCTGAGTTCCGCCTCCTCTGATTGAGAAACGACAGTTTGACTTTGGAACAAGAAGCAACATAACGCCTAAACCGGAGGACCCCTACACAAATTTTCAAAAATCGTGATCCGTTGAAGCCTTTTACTGACGCAGGAAAATATATTCGCTCTATTCTCTTTAAAAAAAATTTGCCTCAAATTAGAACTCGTTCTAATCGATTCTTAGCAAAATAAATGAATTTCCTAAAATTAGAACTCATCGCAATCCATTCATGATATTAGAAAATCCTTATTACAGCAATTTTTATCTAAATCGTTCGAGTAGAAAAAAATGTAAAAAGGGACCTGGTACCCCCCAAGAACCACTAAAAGGATTTTTCCGAAATTATACCTATCGAAATCGATTTTTGGGGAAGAAAACATGCCGCAATATGATGGAACTTAACGCCAGATACCTAATTAAAGAAAGACACAAACGGAGCAACATTACGCAATAAGGCACAAAATCGCACAACATCTCGCAACATGGTGGAGCAACACAGAACATGCTGCATTCCTCTCAAAAATGTGCAACACCAAGTACCATCACGGTGCAACATCACGGAACATGGTGCAATATAACACAATATTATGCAATATTCCAAAACATAGTGCAACATCCCATAACATCGTGCAATATAGCACTAAATCACTGCATGTTGCAACATCATGCAACGGTCAATCTCAACGGACTAATAAACGAATTACTTAGAAATCAGAACTCTTTAATAACTCGTAATCATTTCCTAGCATTCGGAAACCATGTCTTGCCAAATATTATCAAATACGGTCAAAAATGCCCCAAGCGAACATAACGCAAAATACTGGAACATCATACAACATCCCTTACATGAAACTTTAAGCAACATCACGCAACATAGTGCAATATGATGCAACATGATGTAAGTACTTACGACATAGCGCAACATCTCACTATATGGTGCAGCATAACGCAACATCGTTCAACATTACGCAACATTAAGCAACGAACTATTTAATCGTTTCCTAGCATTCGAAGACCGTGTCTTGCCAAATGTTATCAAATTTGTAGCCAAATAAACAATTTAAAGAAGGCTCCAAGCGAATATGACGCAACATACTGGAACATCATACAACATCCCTTACATGAAACTTTCAGCAATGTCACGCAACATAGTGCAATATGATGCAACATGATGCATCAACTTATGACATCGCGCAACATCTCACTATATGGTGCTGTATAACGCAACATCGGGCAACGTTACACAACATTTTGCAAAATGGTGAAACATCATACAACATGGTGTATCATCACGCAACATGTTGAACAAGCCAACTCATTCGGAGGACTTCGAAATAAATTATCAAGCACCAACATGAATAAAGAAGGACCCATCGGAATCGATTTGTGGCACCCGAAAATCGCCCTCACCAATTTTTATCAAAATCGTTACAACAATTTTTTTTTAGACACGTTTTAGACACGTTATAAAACCGTACCAATTGTATTGGTTAATACTTAGTATTGTCCCCTTGACTCTACAACGGTTCGCATGCGGTTCCCTATTGACCTTATTTAGGTTTTGACATATTCTTGGGGAATCGCACCCCACTCCAAATTCAACACAACCTTGAAGTTCCTTATGTTAAGTGGAGTCGGATTTCTGGCTCGGACCCTCCGTTTTAGTTTGTTCCATAAATGCTCAATTGGATTCATGCCTGGACTAAGGGCTGGCCACATCATCGTCTCGAGTCCAACCTCATCCATAAACGAGCTGTGTAACACCAAGCATTGTCATGCATCAATATGAAATATGCCCCTATGTATCCTGCGTAGGGCACTACATGATGAACTACATTAAGAGGATGTCCTTGACATATATTTCAGCGGTCAGACCTCCTCTACGGCCTCCAGGAGGTATGAAAACACGATTTGTTTTTCCAGCAATATGCCAGCCCACAATATGCACGAACCGCTGCCTCATGAGATTGTTTCAGCAGAACAGCACTGCGAAAATCACTCTTCTGGACGCCGGAAGACCCGGCCTCTCCTATCACTACCATGGAGACATATTCTGCACTAGTCGATGCTCCAATTGATGTGTTTGCGTGCAAATTCGACTCGCTCTTCCCGGTGGTGTGCTGTCAATTTAAGGTCTCTAGCGGGCCGCCTTGGAGTCAGATTGGCTTCCTTCAAGCGTCTTTTTACTGTCCATTGACTAACAGCTCCATCTCGAACTTGTCTTAGCTCCTTCTGCACAGCAGGTGGCGATTTCTCAGTGAAGTTAGGATGATAGATCGATCGTCCCTCTCAGATATCCGCCGTTACCAATGGGTATGTGGTCTCCGATTGAATGTATCAGTTTCCTGAAACCCTGTGAACACTTTTGAGACAGCAGATTGGCTCATGATCAGCTGTCGGCGACTTATGTGGCTGTTTCCGGAGTAGTATCCATGATTTTGAGGAAACAGCGAATGAAACTGGTAGAGCTATGTATGTTCAAATCAACGTCTGATAAGTGACTGATGGCAAATATCAGTCAAAGTGGTATTATACCGGAGAACGCAGCACGCCAATTGTTTTCACCGAAACATTGAATTTTGCTACGATTGCTTTAATTTGAAAATTACTGTACAAATTACAGAATTTAATGATAAAGGTGTCCCTCTAATGATAAAATACTAAACTGACTTCGATTCGCGTTGGAGCTGATTTAGTTGCTCGCGAGTGTAATTTTATAAAAAAAAAAAAAATTCTATAAATTAAAAAAAAAATTGTTTAATGAGTTTTTAACCACTTTGGTTTTTTCACTTCGAGGTGAGATTTCCAAGTGACTTGACATCTCTTATTAATAGATTGGTCATTCGTCATGCCATGTTTAGCAGAAGGCATTGTCCAAAATCTAAAAATTCTGACTCGGCGCAATATTTTATAAGTTGTTAAACCGTTAAAAATTCCAGTGGTAAAAATATCTAAGTAGAATTAAATTGTTAGAAACAATAAAACAGAATTTTAATTAATATTAAACGTTAGAAAAAGCAATTTATAAACCGTTCGTTACGTTAAAATTGTTCAAAAATGAGAAGCGAGAAAGGCGACTGATAAGGCGGCACCTATATCAGAATTGTGGTTGATGATGAACGACAATCTCAAAAGAAATTATAAGCCACATGCCTGGATTACAATAGATGAGCAACTGTTTCCGTTTCGTGGCCGCGTATCGTTCAAGCAATACATACCATCAAAACCGGCTAAATATGGTTTGAAGGTTTTTGGGGCCGCCGACGCGAAAACACATTATCCGTTAGGCGGTATCATATTTATATCTGGGACGACAACCCGGAGCCGATAGGGCACGTAATATGGGTGAGAATGTTGTTCTTCAGTTAGTGAAACCATATGAAAACAGTGGCCGAAACATCACCACTGATAACTTTTTCACTACATTGCCTCTGGCTGAAATGCTTGCAACTCGTAAATTGACCCTCATTGGAATATTGCGCAAGGACAAACGCTATATCGCCAAGGAACTAATGTGGAAGAAAGGGGATAATGTAGGTACAACTGTCTTCGCGTACCGCGAGAATTGTACAATGGTCGCATATACCGCAAAGCACAAAAAAATGTGGTCCTTTTATCTTCGATGCACTTTGATTCCGAGATCGACGCTATAAGCAGCAAGCCGCAGATAATATTGGACTATAACAAAACGAAAGGCGGTGTGGACACCATGGATCAGATGGTGAGCAATTATATCACACGTTTCAATGGTATCAATCTATCTAT
The DNA here is from genome assembly GCA_963691935.1 of Nephrotoma guestfalica. Classification (NCBI taxonomy): domain Eukaryota; kingdom Metazoa; phylum Arthropoda; class Insecta; order Diptera; family Tipulidae; genus Nephrotoma; species Nephrotoma guestfalica. The sequence goes on along the minus strand of OY829915.1, from coordinate 235,639,156 downwards.
TTTATTTCATTTGTCAGGTAACAGCATATTCCTGCAAGAGAAAGACCAATCGATGGCCGCTGGCTATGTTCTTCAACATGGTTGATATAATAACTTTGGCAGCCTATCTCATGTTTATTGAAACCCATCGTGATACGGCATCTCGCACAAGGCGTCCAGTATTTATCACCAAATTAGCTTCCGAATTGGCGCAACCTCACATCTCGCGTCGCGCGTTAAATCCGATGGTTACACGCATACCTGGCGTTCGTTCTGCCACCGAGGATATGTTAGATTGCAAATTAACTGATTCTTTGCCCAGGTTCGATCCAGTGGTAGCTGAAAGGGATTCATCTGGCCGTATAAAAACGCAAGGAAAATATCATGTTTGCCCACGCCAACGCAACACTTGAAAGCATGGTATGCATGGTATGCAACAAACCAGTGTGTGGTGAGCACACCCAACGCATAGTAAAATGCTTATCTTGCCAATGAGCTAACAAAATCATAATAATTAAAAATAAATACAAAAAATTAAAAAATAAAACATTTGTATTCACTCAATACTACATTTTGATAAAATTTGATATATACTAGCACCCCGGGGACTCTGCCGTCTATAAGAAGGTAGTTGCGAAAAATCAAGTTTGTAGTTTTACAGATAAATCTTACAAAATTCAAAAATATCTTAAAATCATTTACAAAGAATTTGTAGAGATGTCAGGGAGCTTCAAGCTTGTAGCTCTACGTATTCTATTAAAATTTTGAGTTTTAATGTTGAAAAACCACCCGGGGGACTAACTAGCGTCAAAATGGTTTCATAAAACTCGTTCAGAAACGTTTAAAATATTCGACACTGAATACATGAGGAAACCGTTTCAAAAACACTAGTTAAACTCTTAAATTAAACCTCATTTTGATTATTTGGTTTTGCTACTTGGGTAGGAGTCATCGCAATCAATTCTTGTCTTTATAAACCTCTTATTACCGCAATTTTTATAAATTCGATCGAGCCGAAAAAAAACAATTAAAAAACGAACCAGGAGTGCCCCCGAAAGACCCTCTAAGCAAATTTTCCAGAAATTATAAGCCATCAAAAACGGTTTTTGCTACTCGAAAACGATTCTCCAGCAATTTGTTATAAAAATCATGCGAGATGAAAAAAGTTAAAGAAAGAGACCTGGGGCTCAACGTTCGACCCACTGCACGATTTTTTTCAAACCTGGATCAATCGTAATCGATTCTTGGAAAATGAAAAACCCCACTTCACCAATTTTTAATAAAATCGTGCGAACCAAAAACAGTTAAGAAACGAAACCCGAAACGAGCCTCATCGCATTACTCCCTAAACAATGGCTACAAAATCAGAATCTATCGCAATCAATTTCTGATACACGAAAACTCCATTTTATCAATTTTCATTGCTCGTATTAAATATAGGGTTTTCCAATAAGACTGATATGATTCGCAATAATTCAATTGTTGCACTGGCTGTGTGACACGTAGCCCCGTCTTATTGGAACCAAATGTGGTCAAGATCAATTTCTTCCAATTTCGGCCACAAAAAGTTGGTTATCATTGATCTATACCGATCTCCATTGACCGTAACTGTGTTACTAGCTTCATTTCGAAAAACATACGGACCGATGATTCCACCAAATTTCCACCAATCTGTCAATTTAGGTGAATATAATGGTTTTTCTCGAATAATTTGTGGATTTTCTTCGCACCAGAATGGACAGTTTTGTTTATTTACCGCACCACTCAGATGAAAGTGAGCCTCATCGGAGAAGATGATTTTCTTAAAAAAATCGTTAGTTTTTTCAAGTTGTTCCAAAGCAAAATCAACAAATTCACGGCGTTGAATGAAATTGTATGATGAAATTGTAAACATTACTGAATACAATGAAACAAAAAATGACAGATCATGACATATTACAAATGGCCGAAACGTCACTTAAAAATCATATCACTCCTATTGGAAAACCCATTTTAGATTAGACAGATGTGCGTCGTAAAATTATAATCTTGTTAGTTAATCTATTGTTAATGCGACCCTACTTCATTGCACAACCGCAAAATAATTAAAGTTAGTTGAAACAGTCTACACTTTGAAACACAGTAAAATATTGGCGCATATCCGAATTGTCGGAAATTTTGTTAGGTTAGAATCTCGACTAAATCTCAGATGGTCGCTATCATTATTATTTGATATAGAATGAAATAAAATATGGTGTTTTTAATTGGTGGTCTCAAAATAAAAGAAGCATTTTAATAAAAAATAATTCTGTCATCGAAAACAAAGGGAATGAATTTAAGCTCAGTTCGCTCCCCATATAATCCACATCACTCAATTATATATTTTTATTCGTATACATACTCCTATAAAATATTTTTTGTGATGCTGCCAAATTCATCTTACGTCTTGTCGTGATCAAAATCAAACAATAGAAATTGGAACGGGAAAAAGGAAAAGAGAAAATTTCCCGAAAACAAAACAAAACAAATTTTCTTATTAAACTTTCATTTTCTACTTTGCTTTATGATTGTTGTTATGCTCATATGATTTAACCGAAACGTATATATGTGTGTGCTCGATATATAGAGGGAAAAAAACGAAGAAAATGAGGTGGAATAAAAAATTCCCCACACCGTAAAAAAGTTTATAGAATAATACATACCGAGAAAAAATCACTCAATTTTTACAAAAATTCTCCCGCGCGTTACATTTTCATTTGCACAACCAAAATATGTTCTATATACGTACAGATATTGACATGTTAAAACATACACAGAAAGACAGCCGAAGCAGCAACAGCAATGCCAAACCCAAATGAAAATCAAATACACAAGTCGGAAAATAAAAAAAAAACAAAATGAATATAATGTAGTAGAGTACGAGTATAACTAGAGACAGAAACGGCAAAGTGCTTTTTTGTGAAATGTGTAGTATTGCGGTTGATAACTCAAAAATTGGAAAAATGACATCAACCAAGTATAAAGCAACAACAATAATATATTGGATGTAACATATATTTTGTTGGTACATTGTATCGTATGCGCGTACTTAGAAACAAATTAGGATTATACCGGAAAATGGGGAACAACAGTTTTTCCTTGTGGAATTTATGTCAAATGCGCATGACATGTTCCTTGTGTACAATAATATTACATCAATGTTCAGTACTCGGCTGGAAATGTCATTTTCATTTTTCAGTCATACGCGTGATTTTCATTCGATACGTTCTCTTACTCGAGTTCGTATTTACGATTAACGCGCACGTAACCAAATTTTCATGTGGAAATTGTCTATATAAAGATACCGCAGTCATTATTAGGTGTAATGTTAATATAATTTTTTCCGTGTTTTGTGCTTTTAGAAAAAATAAAAAAAAAATTGTTTTGCATGCGCGTATGTTTATGTGTTTATCATACGTTTGTGATCTGCGTTAAGCAGAAGTGGGAAAAAATAAAAATTCTGAATATAAAAAAGGAAATAAAAAATAAGAAATTCTATTGTGTACGTGATACAATCTATATACACCCTGATTCTATTGCCAAAAATATACTTTCATAACCCGGATACCAAAATAAAAAAGGAAAATTTGTATATTTCTACTTTTCCTTTATAGAGTATATCCATCCGTATGTACGTATATTGTGAGTGCAAAGATTTGTCCAAACAAGTCAAATAATAAAGTAGTAATAGAAAATAATAATAGTAGTAGTGATAGTATTAGTAATAAGAATATTGTTTAGTGTGTAGAATACAAATGACACAGTTTGGATACAAATTAAAGGAAATCTCTTGCCATTTGCCGAACAACCTAGCCAACAACAAAGAATAAGGTTTGACTCAAAATTTGTTTCTTTTATTACGATTATGATATTTAAGGCTCGGTACTTTCAATTTCCTAGCACTCTAATATACAACACAGCATAGAGAAAATCTTAATTTAATTTTCGAATTTTTTTTTGTTCCGTTTTTTGGGGTTTTTCCTTTACTTATATTTTAGGAAATTTATATTTCCACGAATCTATCGTATGTGGGAAGTGTTGACATAAGAAGTTGATTTCCATTTTATGCTCTCGCTTTTTTGGTGCTGTTCGTTCAACTCAATTATTGATGTGGTGTGCTAGGTACTTTTTTTTGTTGCTCCTGTGTTCACCAAAGTAAATAATTTATGGTGATTTGATTTAATTTTTATGTGTATGTGTCTTAAAGGTGATGGATTGATTCGATTTCTCATAATTGCGGAAAGAAATTGTGTGTGAATAATCGTGCGTGTTCACCGCGATTTTGATTAATAATCATAAGCATGAATTTCATGTTTTACGGGAGGGATGATTAATCAATACGCTTTCAGTCTAAAAATAATACTCGTATGTCCAATTTAACTAATGTGGGTAAAATTAAGAAAAATGAATTATTAGAAAAGTTGTTTATTGTGAACTAAATAAATACGATAATTAAGGCATTATTTTAACGATTTACTTGACATGGTGTACAAGTTATTAATACAACAAACTCGTCAGATTTAGTTATTGTGCTTGCTGATTTTAATCTTCCAAATATAATATGGAATCTGGACCCGGAACTAAATTGTATTTTACCATGCAATGTAACAACAGATGCCGAATCTTTATTTGTGGACGCCATGCTCGGTTATAGTTTGAACCAGATAAATACAACTGCTAATAATCGTGAAAGATTACTGGATCTTGTCTTCAGCAACGACATTAACACTTTCAAAATTTCAGAATCCGTGTTACCTTTCGTAATTAACGATATCAATCACAAGTCTCTAGATATTGTATTTGACTCAACCAATTTAAAGGCGAGTTCGATACATCTACAACCAATCAAATACAACTTCAAAAAAACAAACTGTGTGGGGCTACAAAGTTACCTAGAATCCATCAAGTGGCAAACAACTCTCAATTACAATGAATGCAATTATGCAGCAAGGCTTCGAACTTTATGTACCTATGTGCGGTAAACCACAAAATGCTCACCCTCAGTGGTTCGGTGATAGACTAGTTAACGAGTTTGAAATTTAGTTCAAATCAAAATACAGGTCGTATCTCGATCAAATTCAAGGAAAAAATAAAAGTAAATCAGCTCCTCAAACTCCAAAGATATAAACCAAGCGTTACTAGTGGATTGTACGAACAACCCAGCAATACCAACGTAACAATAACTCCTCCTGTTATATATGAGAATAACATTTTTTCGACTCTAAAGGGATTTGGAGACGGTTGTGGTCTTGACAATATACCCTATTCTATTCTGAAGGAGTACGCTGACATTTTAGCAATTCCATTATGTTACCTATTCAACCACTCCTCCAGCACCGGGGTGTTTCCCGACCACTGGAAAATTGAAAAAATTACACCAATTTTTAAATCGGGCAAACGAGACGAGATTACATGCTACAGAGAAATATCAATTACATCATCAATTCCAAAATTGTTGGAATTAGTTTTATGCAACAACTTTAAATCCTCAATTGCACGCCATATATCAAAAAACCAGCATGGGTATATGCCTAGCCGATCCACAGCAACTAATCTGGTTCAATTCACCAGTAAAATAATTAACGAGATAGAAAACCATCATCAAGTTGATGTAGCGTACACGGATTTCTGTAAAGCATTTCATCTGCCATCAAAAAGCACTCCGGAATTTATTCGCATTTATGGGTCTTCACTCGAATACATAAATTGGTTCTTATCTCTCAAATCGGCAACAATTTGTAATATTAGATAATGAGAAATTAAACGCACCGACCAAATGGCACAGTGGTTAAAGCTTTGGCGTTTGGATCGGGAGGTACCGGGTTCGAAACCCGATAGGGGCAGGATGCAAAAGGGAACTTTCATCAACAGATTACGATCTGTGATAAAATGGAACACATCTATGACCCCCTGTCGGAGTGCAAAACTCATGGGCCGACCAATCTTCCATGCCAGTATGGGCTGGCATGGAGCTATGCAATGTGCAGATGGTAACAAAATTGGACCTATGACCGGTACGTCCTCGAATTGGCCTGTACACTGGCGTAAAAATAAGGACGGAAAAAGCTAACCGCGAAAGAGTCGGGAGAGCCTTGGCCCCAAAACATATTGCAGAGATAATAAAAATAAAAATAAAAATTAAAAAAGAAATCAAACGTTACTAAAGTTACATCTGGTGTTCCCCAAGGATCTCACATCGGGCCGTGGATATTTATTGTTGTCATAGATCAAATAACCGAGATAATCAAAAACTCAAACGTGCTCATATTTGCTGATGACGTGAACATTTTTCGAACTATTAATGGAATGCTAGATACGAAAAAACTTCAAGAAGACATCGATAGATTAAGTGAGCGGTGTGGTCGAAACTCGCTTTACTTAAATATTAAGAAATGCAAGATCATGTCTTTCCATCGTAAGATAAATTCGCTAATTACTTCCTACAAAGTCAACAACGAAGTATTGCAAAGAGTCAATGAGATCATAGATCTAGGTGTTGTCGTAGATGTGTTCCATTCCATCACAGATCGTAATCTATTGATGAAAATTCCCTTTTGCATCCTGCCCCTACCGGGATTCGAACCCGGTACCTCCCGATTCAAACACCAAAGCTTCAACCACTGTGCCATTTGGTCGGTAAATTAAATTCTGAAATCATACATGTAAGTCACGGAATAAATTTCTTTAAATAAATAAATAAAAAAAATTAAACTTACCAAGAAGAAATTTTACCTTAAACTATTTTAATACAAGGTTTGGAAAATACAAATATCAGCAGTTGATGAGGTTGAGTTATTCACAAAAATTACAACAATTAAGTGCATTAACAAAACTAATCTTCGAAAATATTTAGTAAACTGATTCACAAATCGGAAATAGTGCCAACATTTTGTTAAACACTAAAATCGAATAACCCAAAATCAATTAAACTGATTCTTTAACAAAATAACAATTAGTAGCTGATGGAATGCTTTTGCAGTGAACTGCTTTCCGTTATCGCTTAGTATAATTTCTGGAACGGAAAAAAATTTGAAACACTTTTCTTTCAAGAAACTTAAGGACATTCTTACTATTCGCGTCACGCATTGTTCCAATAAAACAAATTTCGAAAAGCCATCCAAAACTACAAGAAATATAACAATGACCGGACTTCGTTCGGGGGAACGAACCCATAAATTCAATATATAATTTCTGCCAAGGGCGACATACTTCGACAAAATTTCCCATGGACGGACGTGTAATTACATTCGATAATTTACTAGTCTTACATAGTTCACACAGTTTAACAAAGTTTAGCACATCTCGAATCATACTTGGCCAATGGTACAACCTGCGTAACACTTCTAATGTTTTTTGTATGCCTCGGTGGGCGAAAAATGAGCGCACTTTAACAAATCATGAGTCAAAGAATGAGGAATACAAAGTTTCCAGGCCGGTAAATCTGACAATTCATCAGATGAATTTTGAGGTTTTATGTAAACTTTGCCGTCCACCACTTTTAAATTACACTTGCCTTGTGGGATTGTCAAGATACTATCAATGAGAGCTAAATACTCATGATCTTGAAATTCTTTGGAAGTTAAATCGATAAATAAAGGACCATCTTCATCCAGGCGCGAAATATTTTCCACTTGCCGAGATAAAGCGCATCAGGTTCCAAATTATCTTTCCCCTTTTTATACTGTATCACAAAATTAAAACTTTGCAATTTCAAACTCCAACAAGAGCAAGACGACCCGAAAGTTCCCGTTGTCTCATCAACCACTACAAACTGGCATGGTCTGTAATTATGGTAAACGGGTAACCTTCTATATATTGACTAAATTTCCAAACGCTCAACACAGCAGTAAAGCACTCCAGCTCAGTGACACTGTAATTGCGTTGAGCTGAGCTTTTGGGAAACGTAGGCATTTGAAATATGACTGCCCCTATTCCGGTCATGGAAGCACCACATTGAATATAAAAAGGACGATTATAATCTGGATTGGTTAAAACGGGCGCCGGTGTTAATGCCCACTTTTACCTCTTCAAACGCTTGTTAAGCTTTATCATTCCATTCGAATTTTTTATTTTTCTTGAGCAAATTTGCCAAGGGTGTTGAAGAACCTTCGACGTTGGCGCGCGGTCGTCGGAACTGGATAGATAGAGTAATAGCTTCTATTTTCGAATTATCAGGCGTTAGTACTCCGTTACCTACAACATACCCAAGAAATTTTAATTCTTTGAACACAAATTTTATTTTTTCCGTATTTATAGTTAATTTTGCGATCGTTACTCGCTCGGCAATTTTGGACAAACACATTTAAATTTATTAAATGTTCATCGAACGTTTCACTAGTGAGGAGTAAATCGATGATACAACCACCTGAGAGTGCAGTTCATGAGGTATCACCCGATGCATCAGACGGCACATGGTCTGAATGGCATGACTGTAAAATGATACAGTGGTCTTCCAGGTACTGTGAAAGCTGTCTTATCCCAGGACTCCTCATCGAGCGGAATCTCTCAGAACGAATCCTTCAAATCAATACTCGATATGTATCGTGTTTTTGTGAGGCGTCCTAACAGTCCATCGATAAGAGGCAAAGGATACGCATCCTTCACAGTAACCTGATTAACTTTACGCGCATCAAAGCACAAACGGGCTCTGCCATCAGCCTTTTGAACCAATGTCACCGGTGTCACTCCATGAACTGCAACTCTCTTCAATCACACCAAATGAAATCTTTCGGTCGAGCTCTTTATAAATTTCCGCTTCTTTCGCGGGAGAGACCGCGTAATGTATCTGCTTGATAGGTTGTGGGTTTCCCACATCTATAATGTGAGTAACTAAATTCGTACGACCGAGCCCTAGCTCTTTTGATGAAGGGAATTTTTGATTTCCTTAATATCCGATACAGCAGATAATTTATTTGAATTTGTATGCAATGAGGAAACTTTAGGTGAAATTTTAGGAATGGTAATTTTAATATTGAAGGTGTTCCAAAAATCTACACCAACATATAATTTTTGATGCATATTTGGTGCTAAGTGAAGAGTAATCATTCGAGTAATGCCGGCGAAAGTTACTGGAGGTATAATATGCCCAATAGTTCGTTGTGTGTCCATTTGCGGTTTTAACCTACGAAGGTAAATACCGAAAATGTATATTGTGATCATTCAGTAACTGGACACAATCTTTGCCAAGTAGAGAAACATTGGCTCCACTGTGTAACAAACCTACAGTTGAAACAGCAAATAGATCTACCTCAGTAGTAGACCTTACTACTAGTTTTCGTAATTTGAAATATCGGTTAGAACGAGATGTTTTTGAATTTGGGTTCGAAATTTTTTTATTGAACAAAGTGGATGATTTACTATTTAATAATGAGGTCTGCCATTCTTCGATTGAAGAATATGGTAAAATTCCGGGTTGGTATTTGTTGCCGCTATTTCCGTGTGTGGTTTTTATCTGGGGGAAGAAGCTTGGTTTGCGCTTGCCCCTCTCGCCAGTTTCCCTGCCGATTTCGACAATTTGGACAATTCGGGTAATATGTATTCAATAAACCACATCCGTAACAAAATATATAGCGCACCTTCGATACACAATTTTTATAGTCGTGGCTGGTTTGAGAACAGTTCCAACATTTCTGAAGTGAGGGAATACATGGTTTGATAAGACACCGTGATTGTAATTTTAAAATTCCAGTCCCCTTGATTTGCATCGTAGTCATAGTTGTTCCGCAAATCACACCCATGTTCGATGAACATTCTACACAGTAAAAAAAAACATTGAATTTTACACACTTTTGACAGTAGGCAAATTTGCCTGTCATTTTCATGTAATTTTACATGCTTTAAAAATTACAATCGAGTGTTAAAATTCAATTACAGTGGGCAAAAAGTAGTAAGAATTTTTAATTTAAATTTCGCGCGGAAAACCATTCGTCGAAATATTTTATTTTCCTATGTTGGTATGACTGTCAGTGACATCTGTGCCAAATGTCACATCGAAATAATCAATAGTGTTTAGTATACGCTTGTCTTTCTGAAGTAAAAAAAGTGCATTCGGCGATTTTTACAATGAGTGAAATTATTCAACAAAGAAGTTCCATTAAATTTTGTGTGCGGAATCAATTTTGTGGTGCCGAAACGTTCAGAATGTTGCAAAAGGCTTTCGGCGATAATTGTATGTCGCGAGCAAGTGTTTTTGATTGGTACAAATTGTTCAAAGAGGGTCGAGGACGTGTTGACGACGAACCACGTCTAGGACGGCCATCAACATCAACTGATGATCAACACGTTAATAAAATCAAGGAATGATTCCGTTCCCAATCAAGGAAAGGTGAGCCAAAATCGAAAAAATCACGTCAAAGCAAGTCAAAAATCAAGGTGATGTTGACAGTTTTCTTCGATTATCGAGGTGTGGTGCACTCTGAATTCTTTCCGACCAGCCAAACTGTCAACAAGGAATACGATTTGAGTGTTATGCGTCGTTTGCGCAAAGCTATTCGTAAAAAGAGGCCGGAATTATGGTCGACAACTCTTGGTTTTTGCACCACGATAATGCACCTTCTCATACTGCATTGGTTTTACGTGATTTTTCGCCATTAATTCCACCCATATCGTTCCGCAACCACCGTATTCGCCTTATTTAGCTCCGTGTGACTTCTGGCTGTTCAGCAAACTCAAACGACCGCTCCGGGGAAACCGTTTTGAGTCAATTGAAGACATTAAACGTGAATCGCTACGCGCATTGGAGGCTATTCCGGAAATTGACTTTAACAACTGTTTCGAGGATTGGAAAAAACGTTGGCACAAGTGTATTGAGACCGGGAGTGAGATTACTTTGAGGGGGACGAAACAGATTTAGAGAAATAAATAAAGAATTTTAAAATTATGGAGCAAGTCTTACTAGTTTTTGCCCACAGTATTATAATAGAAAAGCAAGGAGTGGCATCCAGAGGTTCAATTTCGTTTTGTGTTGTTCCTGCCTGAAAATAAATTAGCAGTATAAATTAATTACATGTTGCGTTATTAATTCCAGAACTTTAAGGTCATCGTCTGTTGAAGAACATTGAAATTGTTTTTTTTCCTTTTTTTGAAAACTGATTTGTTTTTAGTTTGAGATTTTTCCATCGTTCTAGGAAAGTAGTTTCTTTTATATCCATTAGCCGTTCGAAATGTATAATCATGAAAGGTGACAACAAGTGAGGCCAGCATTATCGTACTTCAATTATTTTTGGATCTTCTTCAATTATTTTTATTTCTTCTCTCAATTCGTCGTTTGAAATTTCCATTTTAAAATGTTCCTTGAGCCATATTCGTTTTGCTTCGCTTTCCTCTTCTGAATAAGTTTCAAAATCTTTGTTGTAAAAATTAGGGATACCTTCCGAAATATTTGTATTCCGTTTCGTTGGTTTCATTAAACTTTTTGCTGTCCTATTTAGATAGTTATTATGATTTACCAGCTTTGTTGCTAAACCAACCGACTCGTCAGAAACCAACTTACCAACACTATTTAAAACTCCCAAACTTTTCGCAAACAATAGGACGACGTGTTCAGCAATTTTGCGGAATATAGTTTGTGGGATATAAAAATAAGTTCGCCGCAAAACTGTTACTATTGTATGAACAAAATCGGTATGATACTGGCCCAAAGGTATTTGGTCATTCAATAAACCAGTTAATTCATCACGCATTTTTTTGTACGGTATTTCATATCCTGCAAATAGTTTTTGGAGCATTCACAATGCCAATATTATCAGATGTTTTGGAGTTAAATGAAAAAATCCGCCCGCTAGACATCGAGTTTCAGTTCATACTGCCATTACTTGTGTCAACATCAGTCGCAGTCTGCTGATCTGCCATGCAAGTTTCGTTTTTATTCTCTAGTGAAGAGGCTAGCGTCCATTTTTCGTTTTCCAAATATAATTGAAAAATTTCGTGTTTTTCACCTTAATATTGGAACACTTCTGCATCATATATTTCAGTTCCATCGGATTCAAGAACTTGCTTGAACCCTTCAATTCCTGCAGCGTGAGCTAAAAATAAGAAAATAAATCAATTCAAAGTTTTTGTAGTTTTTTATGAGTGTATACCTTTTTCTATAATAGTGGACAATTGACCAGTAAATACGAAGCTTTTTTTGATGGTTCGGCTAGAATCCCATATTTTAACGACTAACCGTACGATGACATAATTTAAATTTAATCTAAGGAAAAAAATTATTTAACAAACCATAGTAATAAACTGTTTAAACCTCAAGTGCGGTACAGCCCATGATAATGTGGCGTATTCGACTTGCGCAATTGTGCAGGTTGTGAAAGGAAAAGAGGAGGATACATCGGAAGGATCGACTATTATGTCATTGGTATAGATATTATTGATTTCATATAATCCTAATTTGTAATTAAAAATCATCGAAAACATGTTTCCATAAAAAGCTAATTTTGAAAAACTTTCATTGCTTAATATGTTTTTTTATTGTTAGAGCTTTCAGCGACTGGTCCAAAAAATAATGGTCATTTTTAAATGTTACTTGGCTAGTTTGATATGGGAACTGTTTTGCAACTGACAAACATTTTGTTTGTGAACACTTTTTGCTTACAAGATCATTAGAAAATCTCTGGCCATATCGGGTTGATTGCAAAATTCGATGTCTTTGTGTTAACGATTTTGTTAAATTAATAAAATTTCGACTATTTGCAGCAATTTGTTTAAAATATTGACGTTTGCTTTTAAATCTAAGTGTCGAAAATTTTACTAATGGACCATACAATTTCATAAGTAATGGATAATGCTGAATATAATGATGCTTTCGAATCAGACTTTTATTTGGAAATAATAAAATACTTAGTTATTTAGTAAAAGGGTAAAGTGACATGATTTGATGAGACAATTTGAGTTATTTCCAAAAGTAGTGTAACCATTTCAAGACCACTATCATTTAAATTTTTAATTTTACCATTAAGTACTAATGGTAGTAAGATGAGTTGATATAAATTGTGTATGCATGGCCACCAACTTTTTTATTTCTATATGTCATTTCAGGAAAACTGACATTGAATTTTTGTGATTTTGCTAACCGATTACGTGTAATATTGAAATAGTCATTTGTGATCCAATCATGACTAACAATGTAATGGAGGGACTCCATAAATACTAAATTCGAAACATCATCGTTATACGAAAACTTGGTTCTTAAATCTCGGCGCGTTAATATCAATAAAACTATTCAGCAGAACTGAAAACCTAAGTTATCGCCACAAATTGCTATGATTGATACTTTTATCGACTCTGTAGCTTCGATAATAATTATACCATCTTCTTCTAATATCTTCAAATCTGATATAACATTCTCAAAAATAGAATTAAATCCAAATGTTTTGGGTCTAATTCTGTTGTTCTGTGAGCATGTAAATTTCCAAGAACAAAATAAACTCCTAACAGGTTGGGTTTTGATGTAGCTGAGCCTAATGGGTTGCACACTCCAGACGCGTCTACATAGAACAAAAGCCCAACACGCTTTTTGTTGTAAAGGAAATCGTTATGTTTGTATAATAAACCGTCTTCGTAGTCTTGAAGTATAGAGTAATTGGATTTTTGGTTTGCAGAGATTTGCGATTTAACTTGTAGAACTTCCAAAAGAAATTGTAACGATTTTAGTGTAGGAATGTAATAATAAAAACAATTCCTATGATAATTATTTAATCCCAAGTTATTTTAATGGGTTTTACTATGGAAGGCGATATAGCATTTTGATTTCTTCTATAAGTGGATAATGAAATGTTTGACATCAAATTTAATTTTGGCAAAATTGAAAAATCATTTCTAGAACTATTTGGATTATTAAATTTAGCGAAATGTTGATCAATAATCTTTCGAACTTGGATTGTTAACACTTCTGAGTAATATGAAAGTTTATCAGCTATATAAGAGAAATAACACGTTCATGAATATTATGTTCACTTTTTAATTTCAATAACAATTCGGATGTTAACATTTTAATGTCTGTCTCAGAATCACTATCAACGTTTTGTAGAGTAAGTAATTTAGATTGGGGATTCAGCCCTATCGGCTACAGCAATACCCTATCGGTATCGCAGCTACATATCTATCAAACGAAACATCACTGACAACATAATGAGTTTTTAAAAATTTTAATTTATGTTCGACTTAAATAAGCAGCCATCTAATTAGGTTTATGAACCTAGGAGCTTGTATGATTATTCACCTGAATTTTTCTTTATGCTTTTCTATTTTATTACGTGGTGATGATGTTGAACATTGTAGTAGGGACATTAACATTCTGATAGCCCTTGGTTTGGTTTAAAAATTTATGACTATTTGGTTTGATTTTACTGCTTTCATTACCGAATAAAATCTTGGGGTCATATTTTTAAATGTAAACTCCATCTTAAAATGGTTCCATTAACAAATTGAATTAAATTTTGATGATTGCTAACAGAAATAATAATTTTCGAGATTGGTTTTGGAGAGTGGAGAGCTAGTTTAAGCAACATGGAGCAGCTAAACAGGAAACATGAAAAGATATAAAATATCATACCCAATTTGCAAGATAAATTTAGTAAATGTACCAAAGCTTGAGTAAAATCGCTGTTGTGCAGTGATTAATTTCATTTAGGGGATGTTACAACCACGTTTATTCCCCGTCACTTATAACCAATGGCGCGTCATTGATAACTAAAATAGCGAATTTGGAATAATGAATTTAACCGAATATTCAAATTTGATAACCAAATGTAGGCTTCCAGAACCTTTATGAATCGGTGAATAGTTGGTTCTGTAGTAGTCTGCATAGATTTTCTACAATTAAAGGTTCGTTGGTATATTTTACTCCCGTCCCACGCGGAAATAGATGTTCATTACAATAACAATTTATCTCAAAATCCTTACAATTATTATCGGATTAATTAATCCACAAACAACTTAATGTGTGACACGTTTAATGACACTTTTCCGTGCTAGATTAACATTAAAAATATGAAAATGTATTTTATATTACCGTTCCCAGTGTACAGTTCCCTCCCGCGACACAATGACACGAAGAAAAGGTGTTACAATAATATTATAAAAATGTAATTATTAACATTTTATCATATATCACTCTTGATATGTCTTGTCAAATTTTAACAACACACACACACACACACAGACACACATTGACGGGGGTGGAAACGGAAAAGTGATATGATCTCTGGTGCCGCTTACATACGAGTAGGTATAACAAGTTAACAGCAGCAACAACAAAAAACATAAAAATCGAACTAGGTATGTAGGAAAATGGAAAACACTTAACCATATCACGTGTACCATATAAATTATCATTGTACACCAAACAAACAAGGTGTTGTTGTGTATTATATGCGCGTACCCAAACTGTTCCGTATATACGAAAATTATAAAACGCAAGAGATGAGAAATGATTTCAAATGCTCGAAGCGTATAGACGTCGCTGGAATAATAAATAAAAGTCGAAACATGCCAAACTCACACACATACAAACAAAAAAGTTTACTCTGCAACAGATGTGTGATATGCGTACAACGAATAAATGTAGATGCTTGTATGCGAATATAGGTCGTACCCGTATGTGGTATGGCATAAATGAAAAACAATGTCCTTATCATCACTGTGATAATAAGAAAATTATTGATAGTGACGGGAATAATATGGCTCATATGATGTAATGATCTTTTAATGCTTTTTGTTGTACATTTGCAAGTACCTAAATCTTCCTGATTATTTGTAATTTTACTTTTATTGTATCATATTGCATTACTTACCGAAAATTTATTTTTATCTTATTATTTGTATATCCTTAGTATTGTACAAAATGCTTACAGTACAAAATAAATGTATAAAAGAAGAATTAAATCAACAACAACCAGTTAAAATTCTCATTCCTATATCAAATAAATTTTCTAGCGCATGTTTGGAACGAACTCAATGGGCGCACTCAGGGTCCTTATCATGATTAGTAAAATTATAGCCAATTTGATTTGAAAATGTCTTAGTGCTAAATATTTTCATAGCGTTGGCTGCTATTTTACTCAACATGTTCCCAACTGATGGGTGCCCTGAAAGCGCCGAATGACTAATTGTTTTGCTTTGCTTGTATTCATCGTGTGGTTTTTAGTTTTCGGTTTTAACCCTTAAATGACCACTGTATCTTAAAAGATATGCATCAATCATATTTCCGGGTAAATCATCAAAATTGAACGTAAACAGTTTTCTTCTGTTAAATACATTCTCTATATTCTCTCATTATATTGATTAACTTGCAGCTTAAAAATCTACACACTGCATAATCAGCAGACGATTCAATATAACATTCACATTAGATACCGAAAAGGATCACCAAATCAACTTAGATGTCACAAAAAAAAATTTCAACAACAAACATAATTTCAAGATACATATATGGAAAAGCAACCCAAAACAATCACACAATACACCCCAACCCCCTCCCGTGTGAGTCACGCCAGAAATCCCATTTTCGAAATCCCACGGTTTTCATATTTTGTCGAGTAGTGTTTGATTGTGCGATTTTGTGCGTTTAACGGTAAAATTTGTGCATAATATATTTTGGGAGATAATGTGGGATTTCTGACGTGATTATCACACCAGGATCTATGGGATGATCGGTTTAATCATTAGAGCATATGTTTTGCTTTAGCTTAATTGTGCAAAACTGTGCATGCCAACATCAATTTAGTTCTCCTCCAGAATTGGTCAGGATCCTCCTATGTATATAACCTGATAAGACCAGGGTTCACTGGTGGCATACTCTATATCGGCTAGAATTGAGTATAGAAAACCCAACATTTAAAACTGAAATTTTTGAATACACTTAATGATTTTGAAAATCGCACATTTTATTAATGAAATCACTTAAACTAGAAATGAACATTCAAATCAAACTTCATGATTGTGCCTACTCCCCATCAGCCAGAATCGCATATATAGGGTTTTCCTATAGGAATGATATAATTTTTAAGTTACGTTTCGGCCATTTAAAATATTTATATCGTGATCTGTCATTTTTTGTTTCATTGTATTCAGTAATGTTTACAATTTCATCATGGTAAAAAACCATTACATTCACCAAAATTGACAGTTTGGTGTGGTTTTTGGTCTGGTGGAATCATCGGTCCGTATTTTTTTCGAAATGAAGCTGGTAACACCGTTACTGTCAATGGAGATCGGTATAGGTCGATGATAGCCAACTTTTTATGGCCGAAATTGGAAGAAGTTGATCTTGACAACATTTGGTTCTAACAAGACTACGTGCCACACAGCAAGTTCAACAATTGAAAGTTTTTTTTTAAAGAAATCGGTGCTTCCTGGGGATGGCCAAATGTCAAAAAATTGATTTATCTGTCAGTGACCTAAAAGCAAATAAACGTAGGTAAACAAAAAATCAGTTGTAGTGAATTCATTAAAGAATGGTGGTTTCCAACAACCACCCATACAGAATTTTTCGGATGTAATCTTTTGAAATTATAGGGTTAAATTGAAGGTTTTGTATGCGCGATCCTGGCTGATAGAAATTAGGCACACCCATAAAACTTGGACAGTGTGTTCTGTACAAGCAGTTAAAGTGATTTGATTAATACAAAGGGAGTGCTGATGAGGAGTAGCCACAATCATGAAATCTGATCAGAATATTAATTTCAACTAGTTTTAATGATTTCATAATTATGAAAGGTAATTATTGGTGGGATTTCCAGAAATCACTCATACAAAATTTTTCGAAATTGATCTTTTGAAGTTAGTGTTGTATATACTACTTATTCTTCTTATTATCAATGAACCTTTATTATTATTACTAGTAATTATCATTGTTAATTTTTGTAATGTGTGAATGGATTTTTTTGTTGTTGTTATTGCTCGAATTTCAACTTTATAGTTGGTATCATGGCATCGAGTGTCTCTTTTTTTCAAAGAGTATTTAAATAACGCATAGAATGCTTAGAATGAAGCTTTCAATGTAGTGGGATGGTTATGGTAACTGCAAGTTGATTTATTCGGAAAATTGCTCCTCCTTTATAGTAAATATCAGCACACTTAGTTAAATGTGAATAGTTAATTAGTGTACATGGCTTCCGGCAACACGAGTTTTACATGGGCCACCCTATATAGCCATTGACTGCTACCCGCATCCTACAAGTGTGCTTCGTGGTGTCGGATGGACCCAAAGCCATACGTTACATGTATTTCAAAAAATTGAGTTTTAATTCTGGGGTTGAATTAAGGGTTTTATATTCCCAATTCTGGCTGATATGAAGTATGCCATGATAAAATCAGGCCTATAAACGTACGTCCTCGAATTGGCTGACACTGGCGTAAAATTAAGGACGGAAAAAGCAATCCGCGAAAGAGTTCCGAGAGCCTTGGCCCCAGTACAGATTGCAGGGATAAACAAACAAAAAACTCAAACACTGATTAGATTTCCTGTCAGTTAATCCAATGTTCTAATACTAACTCGATGACACTGATTTACCTTATCCTTATGGTGTAATCTACCATTGGATGCTGTTCTTTGAAGGGTTATTTAATAACCCTCTCGAATGATGTTGTGTTGGTTCACAATCGATTTTGGGTCCTTAGATGCACTAGTATGGATTGCATGAGAACTGTGTTGTTTGATGCCCATTTTCTTAACGTAAATCCACCGCAATTTAGTAAATCAATGGTTTATTTTTGGCTGATTAAGGCTCATCCAGTGTGTTTTGCCCAGAAATTAGGTCATCCACATAGAAATCATTTAAAACTACGTTGGACGCTATAGGATAGTTTGGTTGTTCATCGATGGTCAGCTGTCGTAGTGCCTTCACCGCTAAATAAGTTGCTGCTGCTGTTCCATATGTGACGGTGGTCAGCTTAAACTCATGAATTTTTTGTTGCGGAGACTCTCTCCATAAAATACGTTGATAGTTCTGATCATCTACATCAACGGCAATTTGTCTGAACATTTTTTCGATATCAACTATATGGACGTATCTATGCTTCCACCACCTTAACAGTGTAGATAATAAATCCTGTTGAAGGGTAGGACCCGTCAACATTACGTCGTTTAGCGATGTTCCTGTTGTGGTTTTGGCAGAGCCATCGAAAACTACCCTCAATTTCGTAGTTGTTCTCGAATAATTTAGAACTGCTTGATGGGGCAGGTAATAGTAACCAGTTTCAGTTCATGTATCCCAAAGCGATATATTCATCCATGAGCTTCTTATATTGAATGCCAAGGTTTGTATATTTAGCAAGTCGTTTTTCTACTTGTATCAAACGTGCCATGGCAACCCTTTTTGAGCATCCCAGTGGGTTGGCAGAATATAATTCAATGTCAAAAGGAATCTTGACTACGTAGCTGCCAGATTTGAGACGTTTGTGACTGGCGGCGAATATTTTTTCACACTCTAGTTCTTCTTTGGTGAATGTTCGTTTACGTGGCACCTCCTCTATTTCCCAAAAGCTTCGCAGCGGTTTATCTATAGTAATAATATCCAGCCTATTCCGCCCCCAATAATAAGTCGATTGGGCCAGGATTGTAAAATGTTGGATCAGCCCACATCAGATTTTTGCTGTGTTTTCAATTCCATGGGTCTAGAGGCTGCTCTGGCATTTGCCGCGTTATGTTTTTGAATACTAATGCTTGTATGGCTAAGCAAAATTTGGATGGAAATCTTGGCTTCAAGGTAAATACAACTTTTGAGTTCGCCACTCCAGCCTTGGTTTTTGCCATGCCTGTGACTTCTGCATACGCTGCGGTTTTTGGTAATTTTAATCTCTGGCAGGCTTCTTCTGTAATGAGGTTGCTTGAGACCCAGGATCTATTAGCACACGAATCAGTTCGTTGCGAGTACCAGAAAACGCTTTCACTAAGGCGGTTCCTAGGAAGATGCATTTACTTCTTTCGATTTGTGGTAGATTTTGGAGCTTCTTACATAGAAGCGGTAGATTGTGCTCTCCCCAGCAAAGGCTGCATTTATCTGGTTTTCTGGCTACAGCAACATTTACAGTCGTAATAGATGAACTTGTTCGTTGGGTTACTTGATTTTTTATACGTTTTATCTCGGGATAGTGCCCTCACAGATTGGAACCTTACTTGTAGAAAGGCTAGAAAATCTTTGAACATTTGAAGTTCGTTCGAGTTCTTCAATGACGCCTCATATAAGCGATGAGTTTCCCTGTCCAGTTTTCTTATTAGGGTGTTCAACAAGATAGCATCCCAAGAATCTGTATTTATTCCTTGGTTCTTGATGGCATGCAAACATTCCAATGCATTATCTATCATGTAATAGCTTTATACCATGAGCGGGTTCTGATTATATTTGGTAGTTCTAAAATTGTGTTGATGTAAGTATTGGTGAGAAGCCGTTTATCCTCGTATCTGGAGCATAAAATATTCCAAGCTGTGGAATAGTTCTCTTGCGATATATTTAGCTTGCCTGGATCTCCTCCTATTACTGATAATAGGTAATACATCTTTTCTTCATTGGATAAACCATCATTGCAATGGATAGTTTTGTTGAAAAGATTTTGGAAGCTTGTCCATTGTTTGTAATCGCCATAGAAGTGTGGTATTTCATTCCTTGTAAACTTATAATCTTGCTGTACATTCTCGTATGTTTCTTGGCTAAAGTATTCGTTGTCAAGCTCTCCATCAATGGCATTTACAATAATCTTTTCATGATTGTTGGTAAGAGAGATCCATAAGTTGGTTAGTAGTTTGATCTTAAACTCGTAATACGTTCTTGAGTGCTCTACCGCAGCCTTGATTTGATGTATCATGTTAATATGTGTTTAGAAATATTTTAGCCTTGGTGTGTTATATTTATAGCGCTTCTACTGTTGTTGATCGTCTACTTGAACCACCTTTGGATCAGGTTCGCCTGGTGATGAAGCATCAGCGACGTGTTTGTCCCAATCCGGTTCTTCTTCATCATTTGCTGTATTTTTCCTGACTTCCAGTAGTATTTTTTTTGTTCCCTCGAACGCTTGTTTGACTTGATCGTATAAATGTTGTTTAATGTACGGATGATCCTCTGGTTGACAATTTATCGATGAGTAGCTGCAAATTTGCGAGTTTTTGGTCACAATATTATTTGGTTTTTCTGGTAGCTCCATCTGTTTTAATGTTTGTTTTTAATTGATTAATTAATTTGCCGGTTTGTGTTTGTTCACACAAAGCTTTTACGGTATCCATGATTTTTTTTAGATTGATTAATTTTGTTGCTGTTCTTTTTAGCTCGAAGGACCAATGTTCGTGTCGTTGTAGTATTTAATATTTGTGGCTTACCAACTACAAATTACAAATTTTCGTGAAGTTTAGTTTTCGGTGTGAACTACCACATTTCGTCAATTGCTTTTCGGTAATTTTAATATTTCAGCGGGTTAATTTTTGGTGAACTGTTGTTTTTCGGAGTATGCTGTTTAAAAATCTAGTCCCAGTCCAGTATTCCGTAAAATATTTCGCAGTAAGGTGAGAATCATGATCTAAATAAATACATGGATCTTTTATAGAAAAACATCACGTTTTATGTTTTTCCGGACATAATACAAAAAATAAAGAAATAACAGTAAACAAAAATATATAATTTACATCTAATTAAATTTTATGTTATCACAATTTATTTTTATATCTGTATGAATATGAAAAATATGTTACGTTGTTCATACCCCTGGTGAATACAGAAATATTATCCAAAAAAAGATATAACTTTAACATCATTATTAATTAATTAATAAATCAAGGTAAGCAACAACAAAAATTAGGACACAAAATCTATATGAGTAGGGAAAATAAATTAGAAAATAAAAAAATAAATAACGGAAAAAAGTTTTTCCTACTCTTGTATCCTATCCTGCCTGCTACACCATTTGTTGCCTTGATATGGTGCGGTGGTACCAAACCAATATTTCATTTCTAACTTAATAGAAAATTTATATCACATTTATCATGTTGTGAATGACATCATATATACAAAGCATAAAGAAAATGAGACGAAAACGAATCGAGGAAAATCCAAGAAAAAAAAGGAAAAACTTTTGTTTATTTATATAGAAAAAAAAATATTTTCACCGCAAAAGAAAATTTACTGTGTTGTCATTGTATGTGTGTCTCACTTCTATCTTCTCTTATGTAATATCATCTGTATACTATTACCTAGGTTCCATTTAGTTGATTGTAGTACATTAGTACACTTGTAAACTAATATGATTTATACATTTCCAAGTTTTGTGTGGTTTTGATTCGATTCCATTTGTACAATTCGATTGGGAATGCATCAAAGTTTTTTAGTCTAGAAAGCGGAGGAGAAAGTATAGTACTGGGGCGATAACTCACCATATACAGGGCGATTAATTAAAATTGTCATAGTGAAACCAGTTTTCCATATAAGAGAGAGATAGTGAAATGGACAAATCCTAAATATAACGCATAATGTAGGTTTCATCTAAAATTGATATAAACGTGTATCCTTCCGCCCACATAAATCAAGTATATTGTTTTTGTATAAACGTAAATTTAATTTAGAATTTAATTTAATTAATTTGAACTGCTGAAGTGGAAAATCGAAGTATTGTTTCCGTTTTTTGGCTATATTTTGGATATTTGGATCTCTCGAACTTGACATATACTGATAAAGAAAATTCTAGGAAATTTTCAGATTGTTAGACTTTGGAGGATAATGTAAATATTTTATAGGAGGGGGGGGGGGAGGTCTAGTGGAAAAATAGAGAAAATGTGGGATAACCGCTTAATTAATACTAAGGGCTGGTTTTATTAAGAATCAGCTTTAATATAGTTTTCTTCGTTGAAATATTAATTGAAAAAGGTTTTTTTATTACGTCAGCTACTTAGTTAAGATATACAAGCCTACTGCTAACTGCTATACAACCCAAAGGCTGCGAGTTCGAACCCAGTTGCAAACTATCATTTTATAATTATTACTGGTGATTCGGAATGTTCGCGAATACAACTACTAGAAAATGGTTTACAATTGCAATGCTCATACTAAAGTAGTGAAAAGTAGTGAACAATAAAAATGAATTAGTGATACGAGTGAAATTAGTGAATTACTGTAGAAATTAAAGGTGTTGGAACATAAAGTTTGTAACTTAAATTGTGTTTTATTTGCAAAATCAAGTACGAATCAATATTGAACGCCGGATAAAACATAAGCACAAACACATCACAGCAATTAGGAGAAAAGCTGCAGAGCCTCCGGCTATCCGAAGGTAACAAGAAGACGAGCTGTTATCGAGACTGCAGAGTGCCACAAGAGAGGATGCTGAAACAGAAGGCAACAGAAAAACTCAAATCAACCTTGAACATTGAAAATATCATGAAGGCGTTGTTACTCCAAATGAAGGAAATAAAAGCAGACTAGGCTTCCAAACCCGAGCAGCAAAATGCGCAATTGGCAGAACTACTAGCAAGCGAAGCAAAGTGGACAGTTTGCTTCTGCGAGCAGAACAAGGTAGGTGGTTTGTTGAGTTAAACCAGTGCTCAACCAAATTCAGCAAGCCCAAGATCTAAAAATTTAAAAATTAATGAGAGTTAAGGAGATGAAGTGAAAGTCGATGGCCAGCTCAAGGACTAATAAGGCAACAGTTTGAAAATTAAATTAAGCAAGCAGAGGCCCGCCTCGTAACACATACATTGCAACGTATTCGAGATGGCCAACTAAATAAAACGTTTTCGACCGAACCAGTTGCTGGACCTCAGTTTCAAGTAGCAGTGCAGCACAATTGTTAGGGGCGTAGGGACCAGCTCAACGTACTCATTTTGGTTCTTCGTGGAAAACCTGCAAATGTTTCAAACGGTATCCGCAACAAAATTCAACTCCAAAGCAAGTGATAACTACGCGGAAAAGCCTGCAAGACCTGGGATAAGTGAGAAGTAACGAAATTGGCGCGTCAAGCATACAGCAGTGCACCTGCAGAGGTGTTGAATGGGTTAACAGGGGAGACGTTTAGTAGTGCTGTCAAGAACGACCATATCAAACTGCATTCTAGAACCAATTCTAGAGGTAAAACCATGCGAAAATGATGGCCTTGGGGATACCAAGATGGGAATTGTGAAGCATACGAATGTCAAAAAACGGATTGCTGTGTGCGAGAACCTTAGTGAAGTTCCAGTAGAAAGTACCAGTACGTGTTTTGATCGTGAGTTCAACAACAAATATAACAGTTAATGAACATCGGTACACAACTGTCCGTCGTGACCACGCATCGATCATCAAATCACAATCATCATTTCGCCCACTTACATCTTCCAGCGGAACAAATTAGCTGCAATTCTGCAACATAAATTCGACCCAGGAAACGATATTCCAATCCGACAAGCGCCAAGATGAGTACTGGTCACGAAGCAGCAGAAGAAGCTAGCCGAATTAAGTAAAACAATTACACGTGATGGAGTAATTGAGCAGTTAGCGGAACATGTTGTTCGGAAGTGGTTTTTGTCTAGAAAAAGGACATGGTGACAAGATTTTGCGTTGTTACCGCAAATTAAACGATAAATGCAATACCATGCATTGATGATACCTCAGACACGATGTCACAGGCCAAGATTTTCAGTAAATTGGATCTTAAGAGCGGATATTGGCAAATAGCAATCCATTATGATGATAGAGAGAATACTGCATTTTCAGCAGGAACCGGTGGTAATGCCGGTGGTAATGCCATTTGGATTATACAATGCGCCTGCTATATTTGAGATCTTAATGGAGCAAGTTCTAAGAGGACTAAATTAGAAAACATGTCTGGTTTATTTGGATGACATCATTGTAGATTCTAGGAAGCACATTTGATGAAGACGTCAACAATCTTAAACATACGATCCGGCCATCTTACGATTGAAGTTAAGTGCAACGAAGAAGTTAACTATTTGGATCATATTGTTCCAAGCAGCTTTGTGCAAACAGATCAAAGAAGTTAGTATCTGGTATATGGGTTGGCCCGCACCAAATGATACAAGCCAAGTAAAAGTTCCCTAGGATTATGCTCATACTACCGACAATTTGAGTCAAACTTCACATATGTTACACGAAGTCTCCAACGCCTTACGCGAAGTCAATCATTTTAATAGAGCACGGAACATCAAAACACAAGGATATTCATTTTGTTATCGCAGAAGTAAGAAGACAATGAGCGAGTTGTCGCATATTATAGCCAAGCACTCTCTGAAACAGAGAAAAAATATTTTGTAACACGCAGAGAACCGTTGGCTATGGTGGACAGTGTTAAGCATTTCCACAAATATTTGTATGCGCAAGAGATTGTGGTTCGAACGTGATGCGGCACTCAAAAGGTTGATGCAGTTTAAGGAACCCAAGGAACAAGTGGCTAGATGGATAGAACGACTACAAGCCTACACCTTCAAGACTGAACATCTACAAGGTATGTTGTACAACAATGCAGATGGTTTATCAAGAAGACCTTGTTCGGTACAGTGCTAGCAATGTGTAAGACTGGAAGGAAACAACTTTTCCTCAGTTATTGCACAAATCCGAAGGCTGATGAGTCAGTTAGACCAGTGAGGAAATCGCTGGTACAAGATTTGGAATCAATAAATCCGTGGATAAGATAAGACACCAGTTTTTTTGGGTCAAGTGCCACAAGGTCATTAAAAACTGCTGCAAACAGTGTGAAGTGTGTGCTGTTAGAGCACCATTCGAACGAATAACAATGGGCATCGCCAGCCCTAATGGGCAAATTAGGAATCCCGGACAGTAGCTGACACATTCGTGAACAATTGGATTTGCAGATTCGGTGTACTGCCAGAACTACACTCGAATCAAGGTAGAAATTTCGGGTCGTCGGTATTTCAAGAACTGTGCAAAATTCTTAACAAAAACAAAACTCGTATACAACACCATTACAGCCACAATCAGACGGGTCGGTAGAGAGGTTTAACCGAACACTGGAAGAACATCTGAGGAAATAAGTCATTGCCATCCAGAATAACTAAGATCGATGTATACCTCTTGGTGTTGGTTGGCAGAGAGCCCCGCCTACCATGTCATATTAAGTATGGGTTACCAGAAACAGAACCGGATTCATAATGAGGTAAGAAGGAATATCGCAAAGGCCAGCAATAGAATGAAAACTAGATATAAACTTTTAAAGCCGATAGCGAAGGATTTGCAGAGCGAGATTTAGGTTGACTTCATAATCCCAAGAGAAGAAAAGGGATATCACCGAAACTACAACTAAATTACAGATTGATAATGGTCGATTGCAGACTATACTTTTATTACGCAGGAGAATTGGGTTTTAGAATGACATCCTAAGTGGAGGGAAAGATGCAGATAACGAAGGCAATTGTAAACGGTAGCGATAATCATCATAAAAAGTACTTGAATTAACAACGGCGTCGTAATCATCAAAATAGGCAAAGTGATGACGTATAATGTTCGTGAATACACACACATAGCCAGATGCTAATAAATGAATAACCTAGAACTTCGATAGTCAAGTATATAAGCGCGAGTAATTTGGGACACAGGGTCGGTTCCAATTTAACCAGTAAACAGTGCAAGTTAAAAAGTGAAAAGTAGATAGTGCGAAAAGTAGTGAACAGTAAAAGTGAACACAGTAAAAGTGAAGTAGTGAGCAGGGTAAATCGCTGAGTGTTTCATTTGAAAAAACCGTGTTCGAATCCATATCGAACGCCCGAAATTCGTAATAATACTAATTTATAATCAGGTCAAATCATATTCATATCCAATATTTAGACGATGCTGGATTTATAGCGGGATAAACAAATCGGTTGTGCATAACCTGAACCGATGCTAAACTTGACATTGTAGAGATTTCTTTTGTAGCTGAATTTACTCTCGTACAGCGTTATGATTATCGATAAAGCCATGAAAGAACGTTACATACCGACATTTTATAAAAGAAGTAACTTGATTTCGATCAGTATAATTGAAATTATTAATTTCTATAGAGCAATCCTGTGTGCACTTCGATGCTCCAATTTTCCGGGTTTTCTGAACTTGGAGGTTTGTGTTAAACTGGGGTCAATGTTAAGTGAGCTTCCCGGCGTACGCTAATTTATCGAGTGATATTTTTTTTATTTTGCTAGCGCTACATCCCGTAGAGGGATTTTGCTTCCTCATTAATGAAGTGTGTGTGATTGGTCTCCTGTATCTTAACCAGGGCTTCTGGGAGTGGCAGACTACTAATTGGTGAGACAGGCTGGCATGCCTTTTGATGTCATTTCCGTCCATTTATACGATTATTTTTTATGCAGTTCTCAAGCGGTCACCCATATTTGTGTCAAAGCAGTCTAATGAGACGATCGAATTTTTTAATGAAAAGAATTCATTCATTTCATTCGCTCGGTCGTCGAAGTGTGTAGACGTGTTTTGTTTTGTTCTAAATTAACAAAAAAAAAATGTTCCACTACATTTACGGACATCGTTTCATCTAATCTCTGCGATTGCTAAGATTTTGAGGAAAATTGATGTGATAGTGGACAAAGCCGCTGACAATTTGGACTTAAGGAAAATTAAATCGGAGGTAGCTGAAAATCGTAAATTAATCAATGCATTGACAAACAAACTCGCTGATGACAATTCCAACTCGACAACATCTGCATAAGTTGTCAAGCCTAGCTCCAATATCCATGGTGTATCGACGTCGCCGCAAGCTATTGTATGTCTGCGATAAACTTAAAAATTGTTCGCCAGGTGTTGTAAATTGTAGGCTATTATTACCCAAAGACCGTGTTTTGGACGGCCCATACTAACGTTCGTTTCAATTAAAATTGGTTTGAAGGAGGCTGATTTTAACCTGCTTAACAATTCTGAAGTTTGGCCTGCCGGTGCTTTAATCCGGCGATTTACAAATTATTCACGCATATCAAAAAACCGGCCTGTGGCTACTTTTCAACAGCCGAAGTAACTACTGCGTTAACTAGTCAGTTTAATTTATCAACGACCGTCGCTTCATCTAATACGATCAACGCAATGTAAACCAGGGATTTCCGCTTAGGCATACTTGACAATGATTTTGATGTTATAATAATTAGCGAGACCTGGCTTACGATCAATATGTTATCCGAAGAGTACTTTCCATCAGACTATGTGGTTCATATAAAGAACAGTTATGATTTTGACACCAGTTGTAGGGGCGAATTCTGTATCCAATGATGTGATCGCCTGCCATCCCTGCCTTGATGCCATTGCCGTTCGCATTAGACTAGCCTACAGTACCTCGATTGTTGCCGTTGCAGTTTATATTCCCTACGGATCCGACAAGGATGTCTACAACACGTTTATCAACTACATCGACTCATGCGTTATATCTTCAGTTCGCCCTTGTGATCAAATTGTCATTGAGGGTGACTTTAACTTACTCTATATATCTTGGAACGATGGTATGTTCTCTTCATCCTCAATCGACGAGAAAGCACTGACTATCATCGATTACTTCTCTTCCATATCAACACGCAGCTTAATCCCTTCAGCAACAGTCGAGAAAAATTCCTAGAATTGTTGTGTGCCAACGATGTCTTGCATGCTGGTGTTGCTCGGCAATCGCCGCGAACGATTTTTTACTTTAATTTTAGAATGGCCGACTACGCATCTTTGAATGAATTTCTCAGCACTGCCGATTGGGACTTTTTACAGCGCGGTGCGGATTTGAATGATACGGTGCACAGATTCAATGAGCTTCTTGGAAGTGGTATCCAGAGACATTTCCGCGAGTTATCAATAATAAATTCGGCTTTGGGGAGTCATGGTATAATACAGAGTTGATGCTGTTCGAGAAACGACGCAATGAATTTAAGGCCCTTAATTGGTTCCTTTCCAATAATTACGTAGTGCAAATCGTGCAAGTTTTGTCATCCAATAACCAAAAATGTTGGAACTTCATTAACAGCAAGAAAAAGGTATCTGGTTTTCCGTCGAATATGTCATTCCAGACCTCCACCACCATCGGTTTACAAGCCACTTCGGTCAACAGACTCTCGCTCTCCTACTACTTCCTTACACCGATCCTATTCAAACGTTGTGCTGTAAGTTGGGCCCCTGCAGTTACTTTCTTGTTAAACGAAAGCCTTTGTCGTGGTATTTTTCTAGGTCCCTGGAAAATCTCATGTGTTCATTCAATTTTCAAGGCGGGTAATAGAAGTGAGGTAAATAATTATCGTGGTTTCGCCATCCTCTCTGTCTTACCCAAACTGTTTGAGTCCATGTCCGGTAGGTCTACCGGTCAAGTCCTCATTTTGTGATCGTCTATTTGGCAGTATAAACTCCAAGCAGCAGCTTGACGTTGTCTGCACAGACTTCGCAGAGACTTTTGATGTGATTGATCACTCCATTCTTATTAGCAAATTGGAGAGTCTCGACTGCGATTTCAGTCTCATCGACTGGTTGCGTTCTTATCGTATTTTGGATTCTTTCTCACCATTATTTCAGGCGCCAACTGGCGTGCCTCAAGGTAGCCATATCGGCTCACTGTTATTTTCATTATTTATTAACGACGTTGTAAAATGTTTTAAGTTTGCTAACTGCCTCCTCTTCGCAGACGACATGAAGATTTTCGCCCGGGTCTCTAGCGTGTTAGACTGCGAAATGTTACAAGATGACTTAAACCGCTTTTGCAGTTGGTCAATTAACAACTTACTGGCTTTAAACGTGAGTAAATGCAAAAGTCTTTCTTTCTTCCGTATCCGCTCGCCTGTTTTTTTTTATCAATGTCAACTATACAATGTAACCGGGTTGAGTTCATTTCGAATCATAGTGTGATCTTTGAATCTGATTCTACATTTACCAGACATGTTAACGCCATTATTTCAAAGTAGTACATTATGCTTGGCTTCATTAAACGAAACTGCAAGAACTTTAATAACTGGTTGGTCCCTCCTACCACTGTCATTCCGAGAGGATCGAGAGTACCCAGAAACAGTTTATTTTGTTCGCGCTATACGACGTTTACTATCCATGCGTGCTGTGGACTACGCTCTTGCGCCTTATCACAATCGATGTAATGTTTTGAAACTTGTACGCTCCCGAACGTCGAATGCGTCAACGCGATGGAGCTTTATTCATCAACCGAGCTTTAACCGGCTACGGTCTTTCTGATCCAATTCCGAGGTTATCGCGGGTGTTCAACAAGGTCTACGGAGCTTTCGATTATCACTTGTCAAGAAATTCATTTAAGAAAGCTTTATACAATCTTTTGAAGTCGAGCTTAGGTGCCGTAATTTTTTACCAATTGTTTTGTTGTGCCGATTGTAGTCACTGTATTGTTCACAATTGGGTCAATAATAAACTTACTTCACATAGCTTGCTGTCGATCTTAATGAACTCACAACAATTTTCATAAAATCTAAAAAAAAATCTTGGTATCTCGCACAAAACCTCCTTTCTGCTGTTAATACATTATAATCCTTTCATCGTCATGTCTCTGGTTTATGTATAAACAAGTAAATACACAACGTAAAGTAAAACTGCATTACTTTGCCATTTTTTGAACACAAGAAATTTTTTGTGCAAATTTTTCAGATCCAATCCGTCTATCCGCTGGATAGACGCAAATTGCTGTTTTTATGCTCCCAACAGTTTTTTTTTTATTTTTGAATCAAAAAAGTTGTTCGTTTCACTTCAAAATTTGCATAATAGATGAATGACTGTTATGTTTTCTGCGCCCGCCTTATTTATAATATTTAGAGAAACTGTTCTGCCATAATCGGAAAATGAAGAAAATCCCAACAACAACAAGGAAATTATGTATAATTTTAATTTTTTATTATTGTTATTATGAAATTTATTTTTTTAAAACATTTCTTAACTTTTCCATTTATCGTTGTTGTTGTTGTGTTTTTCGTGATAACAGCATCAAGTATATTTATTATAAGAAGGAACCGAAACACAACAAAAAAACGGGAAATTTTGCAGCTTTTATTTAAAAACATTTTTTTGCTTTTTTTTTGGATACAATTCTTGTACTTTATTTTTTGTTATTCCATTTCCCATTTTCATCTCGCACACTAAGAAACAAAAAAAAACAACTCAACACAACAACGAAAAAATAAAAAGTTTCAATTAATTTAATTTACAAGACAAGACAAAAAAATCCGTTAAAGTTGAACAACGCCAACTTTAAGGATGTGCTTAAAGTGTAATTTTTGAACTTGTTTCGTTATACACAATTGTTATGTTGGGGTATAGACGACGTGAATATGTAGGTTGAATGAATCGGCGTGCGAGAATTTTCGCAAGTAATTTGGATTTTGTTGTATGTATGTGTACCATACTCTCAAGTTTTTTGGTGCGAGATCAAACGCAATCGGAGTTTTTTTTTTATATCAAGGTTTTGGTTTCGTTTGCTTTTCTTTCCATTTAAAGTTCATGCTTAAGATTTAGAGGTTGCGGAAGGAGATACACAAAATTAAAGTACACGTTAGAAGCTTTTTTTTTTGTTGTTCTTTCGTACTTTGTTTATCGTGATTTATTTACAAAAATTCTTGAATACGTAAAATAAGTTTTTTTTATTAAGGGGGAGCGTACTGTATAATGTGTTGTATAAAAATTTTGCACTTCACGGAAAGCATAACAATAATAACAACAACAGATTAACAAAAAATAAATTTGGTTTCAAGTTTTTATCATTTTACATTAATTATGTTTTATAGGAAGGGGGGTTATGTCACGTGCTCATATAATAAAGAGATATCCAAAGTTTGTACGGTTTTTTGGCCTTTTTAGTATTTTATTATTATGCGGAAGTGGTTGAGGCGCACAGTATGGATGAAATGCTTTCTTTAGACGAGTTTCGTCATTTAAATATAAGCGTTATCAAAGCTTTGGATATCTGCAAAAAATTCAACTTTGCAAATTTAACAACCGACATAAACTGAACAAATAATTTAAATGAATTTAAAATAAATGCTTATCATAATCATGGATTTATCAGAGAATTTGTTGTACTGATGAGAGCATCGAATAATATTATTACATTAAGAATTTAGTATACTTACTCGTTTGAGGCATATACTAGAAAAAAAAAGACTTGTAAAAAATTGATCTGGATGTTTTTCACAAAACGGAATGTTTATTGCATCCATCTGTTCATACACTTGCACGTCATCATCCGAAATTACCTACCCCTTTTGCAATCATATCGGCTCTTTGGTTGCCGTCGATATTTCTGTGACTACATCATTGTCACTGTTGTTGTGTTCGTAGAGGCAACACAGTTTTGTTTGACAACCCATTTGACAGCTGACGTTTGTCATTCGTTTGATTTGCCATTTCATAATGAATAGACTCACGCCAGAGCAACTTGTTGAAAGTTTTTAGCAAAATAATGGCTCTGTTCGCCAAACTCATTGTGCATTACGTCCATTTTACGGTTGTCATCCTCGTTCATCAGAGCAGATAACTCGGTTAACTATAGCTCATTTTCGCACCACGTATACTCTAAACGATAATACACAAATACCTCACTTTGCGTTCTGGATACTTTCCAAAAAATCACGACGAAAAGTGAATTATGATTTACTATAGGAAGCCATATACACTTCGTTACATCAGATTAAATCACAATCAATCTAAATACAATTGTTAGCTGAAGGTTGTTGAATAGTCGTTAAAAATAAACCCATAAATAGCACCAAAATTCTACCAAACAGTGAAACCTCAAATAGACCAGACCTACCAAAACAACCAAAACTCTGATCGGCTCTCTCTCTTTTTGAGTACTTCTCATTTATTTTCACAATAACAAGACATCACGGAAATTGCACCACAATCAAACCATATATGAATCACTCCTACGGGTTTAACCTGCCAAGATTTTTGAGTGAATCTCATTTATTCTCACAATAACAAGACATCACGGAGATTCTAGCACAATGAAACCCTATAAAAATCACTCCAACGGGTTTAGCATATCAAACAAAGCCTGTTTCCTTCCAATATGGATTTGCTCAGTACGTCTTTTGAGCAAACTTCTCATTGGCTCCTTATGATTTTTGAGTGAATCTCATTTATTCTCACAATAACAAAACATCACGGAGATTCCAACACAATGAAACCCTATAAAAATCACTCCAACGGGTTTAGCATATCAAACGAATCATGTTTCCTTCTAATATGGATTGGCTCAGTACGACTTTTGAGCAAACGTCTAATTAGCTCCTTATGAGTTTTGAGTGAATCTCATCTATTCTCACAATAACAAGACATCACGGAGAGTGCACATTGGTTTGGATTGGCTTATTACGCTTTTTTCAGCAAACGTCTAATTAGCTCATTATGAGTTTTGAGTGAATCTCATTTAGTCTTACAAAAACAAGGCATCACGGAGATTGCACATTGGTTTGGATGGGCTGATTGCGTTTTTTGAGCAAACTTGCCATTGACTCCTTATGATTTTTGAGTGAATCTGATTTATTCTCACAATAACAAAACATCACGGAGATTCCAACACAAAGAAACCCTATAAAAATCACTCCAACGGGTTTAGCATATCAAACGAATCATGTTTCCTTCCAATATGGATTGGCTCAGTGCGACTTTTGAGCAAACTTCTCAATGGCTCCTTATGATTTTTGAGTAAATCTCATTTATTCTCACAATAACAAGACATCACGGAGAGTGCACATTGGTTTGGATTGGCTTATTACGCTTTTTTCAGCAAACGTCTAATTAGCTCCTTATGAGTTTTGAGTAAATCTCATTTAGTCTCACAAAAACAAGACATCACGGAGATTGCACATTGGTTTGGATGGGCTGATTGCGTTTTTTGAGCAAACTTGTCATTGACTCTTTATGATTTTTGAGTGAATCTAATTTATTCTCACAATAACAAAACATCACGGAGATTCCAACACAATGAAACCCTATAAAAATCACTCCAACGGGTTTAGCATATCAAACGAATCATGTTTCCTTCCAATATGGATTGGCTCAGTGCGACTTTTGAGCAAACGTCTAATTAGCTCCTTATGAGTTTTGAGTGAATCTCATCTATTCTCACAATAACAAGACATCACGGAGAGTGCACATTGGTTTGGATGGGCTGATTGCGTTTTTTGAGCAAACTTCTCATTGGCTCCTTATGATTTTTGAGTGAATCTAATTTATTCTCACAATAACAAAACATCACGGAGATTCCAACGCAATGAAACCCTATAAAAATCACTCCAACGGGTTTAGCATATCAAACGAATCATGTTTCCTTCCAATATGGATTGGCTCAGTGCGACTTTTGAGCAAACTTCTCAATGGCTCCTTATGATTTTTGAGTGAATCTCATTTAGTCTTACAAAAACAAGGCATCACGGAGATTGCACATTGGTTTGGATGGGCTGATTGCGTTTTTTGAGCAAACTTGCCATTGACTCCTTATGATTTTTGAGTGAATCTGATTTATTCTCACAATAACAAAACATCACGGAGATTCCAACACAATGAAACCATATAGGGATCACTCCTGTACGCGTTTTACCTATCAAACGATGCTAGATTTGCTTAGTTAGATTTTTTTTGGGCAATATTCACAACGGAATTTCTTCTGATTTTGCAGTGAATCTCATTACGGCCATTTACAAGACATCTCAGAAATTGCACCAGAATTCAATCATGTAACTCCTACTACTACTACTACTAATTGGACTTGCTCAGTACGATTTTGCTCTTTTGAACAAAACGCTCCTATTGATTTTAGAGTAATTAGCGTCTTGCGAGTTTAACAGCTCGACTCAGCGGAAACTTTTTATTTAGAGTCGATCACGTTTTTTATGCAGTGACCTATGATGGCGATCTTCTGACCTATATGCAGTTCTTCTGTTGATCGAATGCATATGAATAGCGCCTCCGCCTTTAAATATTTATAAGAATTTCGGTCGAGACTGTAAATGTTTCCCCAACTCATAATACAATATAATATATTTATAGCCAACTCAAAATTCACCGCCATGCTGATATTCGCTGCAATGGAGAGTGTAACTATTCAATTCTACTTTGGATTGTCAATGATCCCACTTTAGTCTAAACACGTTCCATGTTCCTATGTTTAAAGCGTTGTTCGCGTACAGTTGCCGTGGTCCTTTTTTTGATGAATCCGATATGGTAATTCGAGGCCTTTGCTTAGGATTCATAACATAATTGTTTTTGTGGGAGAATGTTGTTAGCTTGCCGCTCAACCCGCTTGTTACGTGTGTGGGTCACATACTGGTGAATAATCTTGAGGCAGTCAAACCTATTTGAGTACGTTTATACAGTGAACCGTTTACATACATTACAAACGCCCGCTTCAGCCGCACCTAACCTGGGGAACATAGGCTGATTTGGTATTGGTTTTAGGGCAGCCATGAATCGCCGTGACGTGTAGTAGTGTGCATGAGTATAAACAGAATTTCCTCTCCTCGTCTCCACTACATTGCGTGATTCATTTAGAGTTACCCAGTGAGCAGTGCAAGGATGTATGAATATAGGACTTTGTCTCTCAACTCTAATTCAGTTTGTTTTGGCGATAAGTTAAAAGAGATTGGTTAACTGCTCGGCGATCTGTATTTATAGAAAATACAAAGAGACATAAGTTGTTTCAGAAATAATTTATTTATAAGTCGCTGATTAGCGATGGATGCAAAATTAATAATATTCGGATATGAAAATTTACCTGATTTCTTTTAGTTTCTCGTCTAAATTAGTAACGATGGGTTTACCACGCGGTTTAACTAAAATATTTAGAATTGGTTGAATAAAGGGTGGTTAAATTTTAAGGGCCGATGTTGATTTTGAATAAAACACAAATTATTTAGGAAATTATTGTCAATTCTGTTTATTATGATAATATGGTATGGTTCAACTATGTATGGAACAAAATATCGGCCGAATGTCTGCCGCGACCTCGGCGGCACACCTCCACCCGATGGTCCAAATTTTCGATGACGCTTAGGCATAATTGAGGTTCTATGCCGTTAATGTGCCGAATTATCTCATCCTTTAGCTCTTGAATTGTTGCTGGCTTACCGACGTACATCTTTTCTGTCAAATAACCCCAAAGAAAGAAGTCCAACGGTGTCAAATCACATGATCTTGGCGGCCAATTGACATCGCCACCACGTGAGATAACACGGCCATTGAATTTGTCGCGCAAAAGAGCCATTGTTTCGTTAGCTGTGTGGCAAGTGGCACCGTCCTGTCGAAACCACATATCGTCCACATCCATATCTCCCAATTCGGGCCATAAAAAGTTCGTTATCATCTCACGATAGCGAACACCATTCACAGTAACTGCCTGACCGGCCTCATTTTGGAAAAAATACGGCCCGATGATGCCGCCAGCCCATAAACCGCACCAAACAGTCACTCTTTGTGGGTGCATTGGATTTTCGACAATCACTCTTGGATTATGATTCGCTCAAATGCGGCAATTCTGCTTATTGACGAATCCACTGAGCTGAAAATGTCCCTCATCACTGAAGATGATTTTCTTCGAAAATTGATCATGCACTGTTGCCATTTCTTGCCACCATTCTGACCATTGACGACGTTTGGAATGGTCAAGAGGCTTTAGTTCTTGAGTCAATTGCACCTTATAAGCGTGTAAATGCAAGTCTTTATAAATAATGTTCATCAACGACGAGCGTGAGAGGTGCAATTGTTGGGCACGACGACGAGTTGTGGTGGACAGCTCTTCAGCCACACTATCGCAAACAGCAGCAATATTTTCTGCTGTACGAGCTGTACGAGCATGCACTGGTGATTTAAAATCTCCTACAGACCCGGTTTGCTCAAATTTTTGCACGATTTTTCCGATTGTACGCACATTTGGACGATTAAATTGACCGAAAAAATCACGAAGTGCACGATATGCATTTTGATTTGAACGCCCATTTTCATAATATACCTGAATAACTTTAACGCGTTGCTCGATTGTGTATCTTTCCATGGTTCAAATTGAATTAGTCTGAAATTGAGAAATGTCAAATTAAATGCAGAAAAAACTTGACGTTTAGGTGTGGTTCACATTCAACGTCGGCCCTTAAAATTTAACCACCCTTTATATTAAAAAAACAGATATACGAGTATATCGTTCAATTACATTTGTGTTGAACAACAAATTAAACAATAGAGATAAAATGTTCTAAAATCCAAGTCAGAAGCAATTCAGATACTATATTCCTGGCAGGTATGTTCATTGCCTTTCGAAAAATATAGTGGCGGGATTTGTGCTAATCCAGAATTGGCCCAATTCCATTGAACAACAACGACCATTGAATGAACAATTTTTTGACAAAGTGTTCTAGAAACCAATGAAGTTGGCAATTCTGATTGCTTATTCCAATTAGGTATGTTCATTGCCATTTCTGCATTAGCACAAATTCAGCCACTATATTTTTCGAAAGGCAATGAACATACCTGCCAGGAATATAGTATCTGAATTGCTTCTGACTTGGATTTTAGAACATTTTATCTCTATTGTTTAATTTGTTGCTCAACACAAATATTATTGAACGATATATCTCCGTTTTCTAATGTAGTATCTTTCAGGGGCTGGTTTGATTTTCCTCGATTTATGAATGAAAATTTATGAAAATTATATTCCTATGATAAGCACAAATTTTATCAGTTTAGCGGCCTTTAGAAAGTTTTAAAATTAGGCTTAAATTATTTCAGGTTTTATGTATTCCGTCTTTCAGGCGAAATTTGAAATTTTATTTTCCCGTTTTATCGGCTCCTGGACTAGTACTAATTTTTTCCCGTGAGCACCAATTAGCACAAATTAGGCTTAATCGGTATGCATAGTTTCATTTTGAAATTCGAAAGTTTTCCTGTTGCAGTTACCCACGTGCGTCAGACTCCGAAAATCGAGGCACGTCGGTCGAATAAAATGTATGCGTCAGTCTATTGAAAGCTTCAATTACATCCGTTGAGATTCATTCAAAAATCATAAGGAGTCAATGAGAAGTTTGCTCAAAAAACGTACTGAGCCAATCCATATTGGAAGGAAATATGCAATTGTTTCATTGTGGTGCAATCTTCGTGATGTCTTGTTATTGTGAGAATAAATGAGATTCACTCAAAAATAAAAAATCTGATGGCTGTCTTATTTAAAAAGTGTAAGTGGATTGTGATATGATGCCACGCCATTTGATAAGTCAGGCTCTAAAAAACAACTTACTCGTATATATGATTGATTGTTGGTGCAATCTCCGTGATGTGTCGTCATTTACCAGAATTGGATGCATTGAAGATCAAAAGGGGCCGATAATAGTTTTATTTTAAAAATTATTTCTGAGCAATGTCGCGTCTTAGTATTAAAATAATTAATTTATTAAATATTGTTATATTTTAAAATTTCATGAACTTTAATTTTTCACTCAAAATTCCTATTGGAAATATTTTAACAGTGTGATTTCCAATGCATGTTTATTTTTGTTAATTGGTAAACGCTTCACACTCATATAAAACATGAATTAAAAATATTGTAAAATTAATTTTTTTTTACATAAATCGATCACATATACAGAGTGCCCCAGAATTGGACGATCAAACGAAGTAGGGTGATAGGGGAGCTCATTTCCAACAAAAACAGCCATAGGGGCACTCACCAAAAAATTTAGTTAAAAAAACAAGAAAATCTTAAATTTATTCAATATTGTAAAGTTAGGTTCTATTATGTGTGCTTGAAATTAAATCTAGACTTATCTTGAATCAAACTTGGATTGGATAGCTACTTGCCTTAGTACCAGCTTAATTTTCCATTATTTACAATATATTTAAAGATTTTCTAATAAACAAAAAAATCAAAGAGTAATTAATAAATATTGTTTTTGGTTTGTTAATATCAAATGATTATGATTAATTTTCGATATTGTCTGCATTGTCGACATACATTGTCTACACCATGTAGACAATACGGCACAACACTCGGAATACTAAGGAACAAACTTTTTTCTCTTCTAAAGTCTTCGCAATGATATTGGTTATTCTATGCACTTGATCAATAGTTGAGTGCTCACTGCGAAAACCAAATTGGTGATTCGGAATTAGGTCATTTTTTTCAATTATTAGTTTGACTCTTTTTAATAGTAATTTTTCAAAGAGGTTCGACATTATTGGCAGCAACGATATAGGCCTATATGATGTTATTAGAAGTGACGGTTTAGTTTTGGTATGGAAATCATGATAACCTCAGCCACTTTACAAAGTTTTAGCACCAATTTTAACCTGAATGCAGCGTTTACGATATTAGTTAACTTTACCGTACCTTTTCTCGGTAGCTGCCTTATCCTTTCTCAGGGCGCTGGTGCTTTCTTTAAGTTTAAATTATGTTTTCAGCTTTTACTTTGTTGTCTTTTGTCCATTTTCCTGATAGGATGAATCGGCATTATTGGATTTTTCAGAGTTTTAGTTGCTTTCCAGAGCGAATTATCCGTATTAATGTCATTCGTCAACTTACTTAAGTAGAAATTAACTGACTCATTTTTTAGTTTCTGAATTTCTCTTGTTAATTGTTGAGTAAGATCGTTTAGTCTTTTTTTTGTCGTAGTTTGGAGGAGAGGAGATTTTTAATTTCTATTGGACATTTATTTCCTTTCAGCCTTGATTTGATTTCTGGAGTACTTTTCCATGCTGATTGTTGAATATCCATAATGAACTTTTCTACTTCTTTGTCCAGTTGATCCATAGTTTTTAAAGGAATTTTCAAAAGTATTCTTTGTTCAAGATATACTTTGAAACTTGCTCTTTTTTGATGATGTACTTCCTTAGGGTAACGACTATCGGAGAATAAAATTCTTTCTTTGACTTTCATAAATTATTAGAAATATTTTTGGTTATAAATAAATCGATCAGGTCAGGCATTTTCCTGGGTCAGTTGGCCAATATGTTGGTTTTTCGGTTGAAGTGGATTTACATCCATTTTCTTTCATGGCAATCAGTAATTCTTTTCCTTTAGTTGTAGCTAATCTAGAACCCCAGTAGGTATTCTTCGCATTGAAGTCATCGCCTATTATGAACCTTTTTCCCAGACGCTTGAAGAACTCTGAGTATTGTTTGTATATAATAGAATGTCTTGGTGGACAGTACAATGCTGCCACAACAATAGGAAAGTGGTTGATTTTTATATACACCACTGTGGCCTGGATTTCTTTATTTTCATACTTTGCTTCTCCAAAATGTTGGATAATTTTTTATGATGACTGCACATCTTCCTCTGCCTGAATTATCTG
Source organism: Nephrotoma guestfalica (assembly GCA_963691935.1). Classification (NCBI taxonomy): domain Eukaryota; kingdom Metazoa; phylum Arthropoda; class Insecta; order Diptera; family Tipulidae; genus Nephrotoma; species Nephrotoma guestfalica. The sequence goes on along the minus strand of OY829915.1, from coordinate 235,598,943 downwards.
GATGATTAGTGTGATACAGCCTTTAAATGTTATGTAGGCTTGCTGTCTAAAATGTGTTTCCGAAATAAGACACACATCTATATTCTCAATATCGAGGACTGCTTGTAGTTCTTGCTGATGCCGGAGCTGACCATTAGCATTCCATGACAGGATTTTGATTGTGCTGTTCATTTTTGTGTGGATTTGGGTTTAGCTCTCAATGCGCTATTTTCGATTTTCTATCGATTTTTGCTGTGGTTTATTGACTTCGTCTCTCATTGCTTCGTTGCCTATTGTCTTGTTTTGTCTGCCTCTCGTATCGATTTGCGTGACCATACAAATGAGTTTTATTCAACCTTTGGATTTTAATTTTCTGAATTCCCTTTGCCACAATCCTCGATAATTAGCAGGATGGCCTTGTCCACAGTACAATATTTTTGCGTGTCCATATGCTTGACATACTTTGCTTTGCGGAATTAGTTTAGACTTTCTAAGTGGGTGAATTTTCACTTTGCCACCCAATAAATCTTACAAATTTTAGTTATATTTTCGTCACAGCTGAATGTTAATGCAAACATGTCTAGCTTCTTTTTATTTCTCCAGCTAATTTTGTTCATTACGCTGACTATTTTAAATTGTTTTGATGATAATTCATCTTTTATTTGTTCTGGGCTACATGTATGATGTAAGTTCCTTGCCATAACTCTGATTGGCCTTTCTTGTTTATTTTGATACGTGTGAAAGTTAAAGAGGTAGACGGTGTATCATTTAACCTTCTCTTTTTATTTTTCCTGGACTTCGAATTCATTCTCTTTCTTTAGCTAAGCCTTCCTGGTCGGTTTGACATTCAACGTTTTTGTTAACATTGCAGATTCGGTTTGACATTTACCATTGTTGCCATTAAATTTGCTATTCTGGTTCTGCTTCATTTTTTAGTTCGTCAATTTGTTGTATACAATTGGTAACACTAAAAAACCACTAACGATATTGCAAATTTGGCATTCGCCAAATTTTTTGCAATCAAATTAAAAAGTTTTCCCTACCAAACTACCATGAAAAACAATTCAATCACCTTAAGTAAATATAAAATTGATTTATTGTATCTACAACACAAAAAAGGGCTAAACAATCAAACCACATGCTCTAGAAATTTTTGTTATTTCGTAACGTTAGAAAGAACCCTTTCGTCATGAACCGTAACTCGATTAATCAATTTGTAATTCAATAGACGGTTGATCGAATAAATTTTTCCGAAAAACTACATGTATATATTATTTCCACGTTTGAAATTTTCCTGTGGTGGAAATCAACAACATCCTTTGAGTATACACGTATACGGCATACGTATGTACGGAGAAAACAAGCAGATGAAGGAAAATTTGAAAAGTTTGGAGTTCAAAACATAAAAAGCTTTTATCTAAATTACCAAATCTACAAAAAAATTTGTCATCATTTTTATTTTGTTTTGTTGTGTATGTGTGTGTGTGTGTTTTGGTTCTATAAATTATCTAATACCATTTTCTAATATATTTTATCTCTAGATGCTCGTACATAACCACCACCACCGCTGTACATTATTACACCCAACTGAGAGTACTTAAATCGTTTATGTACATTCTGAATCGAAATTAAATTTGGTGTATCCGTTCTCGAATCCCGTAAATAGTTTTAGATTTTACAATCAATTGCATCTATAAATATGCGCTAGCTACCCTTCGAAAATTTTATGGCGAAATGCAAAAAAGTCGTATATGTTTTGTATATACAATCGATTTTATTATCGCTCACCCCATTATATCGACTGTACCGGAAAATCCCTTATTTATAGTTATTAAAGCTACCCTTATAATTCAATAGGAGATAACATTTTTTTTTTATTTTTTTTAAATAAAATAATTTCAAAGAAAATAAGTTTTAAGACGACTTTGCTCCCATAAAATAATATGCACAGTGGTAGTTGAACGCACATCGGGTGAGGGGTGATATTTTAATACCGATAATGTTATCAAAATAGGATGTTGTTTTCATGTCGACATTTCCTTGTGTCGGATAAATTTTTCGAATTTGTTTTTCGTTTAATAGACATTTTCAAAATTACCGTTTCGAATTAATATTTTCGGTTGAGTGGGTGAATCATTTTCCCAATGCATAAAACTATTCGGTTAAAATCTCATTTGATTTCACAAATTGATACAATTTATAGGTACTGCGTGTGTTAATGACGTATAAACATGCGATGACCGTTTTAATTATGTTATACATTGAGATTATGTTTTATGTTGTTATGTTAATTTTGTCTTGATAGGGCATTACGAGCATAATACGAAATGTAATGATTTTACGATCTGATATCACACTGGAACATAAAACATTTTATAATTTTATTTCGTATAATTAAGTCCGAAAGGGTTAAAACTAGAATATTTATGAGATTCACAACAGTAACAACAACAGAATGGTATATAGGATACAATGCAAAGGAGTGGTGGTTATGGAAATTTACCATTTCGTAATGTTTTCCTACATTTTTTTTTATTTTAATTGAAATAAATTGGAAATGGTGCAATATTTTTTTTAATGGATGGCTCTGGCTTATTTTGTATCGTTTTGGGTGATACATAAATCACTCTTACTATGTATTTTATAGTTGTGTTGTTGTACAAAGTAAAAAAGTATACCGCATGCCTGTGGGAAGTAGCAGTCAAATTAAATTGTTCTGGGAAATAGAAAATATTTTAATTACGATAAACTATTTCTGTGTTATTGGGGTTGGACGCTCTACGAGTAGAAATGGAAAATGCATTCCCAGTTTTTACTTTGTTACGATCGGATCTAAAATGTAGTGTTTATTGCCGTATTCAGCATCTCACGTAATCAACTATAGGTAGGATTACCTAGAGAAAAGTAGATGTATTACATAGATGGAACATTTCAGCATTTTATTAATGCTACAAATATCTATCTGCAGTCTTTCAGCGGCTTTTTCGTCGTTCGCCTTGGTGAAATTTTTATGTTATATGGTTTTCGATCGTACTTGTGGGTATTACACATTACACAAGTATTTACATGGCTTTTGATCATGGTTGACAAATTTGGAAAAAAAGCGATCTTCGGATTTGGTTTTCGACTTCAGTTACACAGTTCAGTTTTCGATTTGTATTCTGAGAGAAGTTGTTTCTAAATGATTGCGGAATTTTTCCGTTCCTCTGACTCGAACGATTTTTTTGAGATAATCGTTCTGTTAAAATTTGGAAACATGTTTTCAGAAATGATTACATCAATTTTTCAAATTTTTAACGTTACCTGATTCCTGTAGTAATTAATTGGACGGTCGAAAAAATGGATATAATAATCATGTGAGGTATGTTCGGACTGGATTATAGCCATATCGCTACTACATATTATCAGTTTGAATTTCATCGGAATCTTGTAAATTAGCGGCTGAGGTTTCGTTAGAGTTAATTTCATTTTCGTTATTTATTGTTGGCCTTCTGCTGAGGACATCTGGACCATCGTAAAATTTTTGAGTTCTTTTCTAATGTTTTGATGAACGTGAGGGGTTTATGGTCAGTTACCAAATTAAACTTAGTATCGTAGAGGTAGGGTTGGCACTTTTCAACTGTTGCGTAGCTTGTTTCTGTGTTGTTTAATGTTCTGGATGCAAATGCTATTGGCCTCTCTACCTTATTTTGAACTTGTGTTAACGTAGCAACTAAAGGCTAAGTTTGGTTAAAAATCAGCATATGCCAGGATTTGGTCAGTAGATAAGATCTGTTTCAGTGGTTCAAAGGATTTTATGTACTCATTATCGTTTACATTAACTTGTTCGTCCTTTTTCAAATATTAAGTCATAGCCCATTCGTGGAAACTATTCCCTAAACCATCCTAAAAATAGAATTAGGAATATTTAGGAAAAACTTCACGTGTTTGCTCATGATAGTGAAGTATTTCCTAAACTTTCCTAAACATTAAAATCCGCCATTTTTGTTTCAATGTATGCGTAAAACTTCGTATAAACGAGTAAATTATAAATTATATGAAAAAATGCAACTAAGTACGGTGACTAAGTACTTGTAAAGAGGTCAATTTGCATATCGTATGGTTTTTCCGAGCATTTTTCCCAATTCCAGAAACATCTGGGTTTTCTATGAAGTGGTATTTATCTGTTAGCTTTGATCCAGAACAACTCAAAAAAGCGAGTAGTATTTGGTAGCGGTGTATCTAGAATTGGGAAAAATGCTCGGAAAAACCCTACGATATGCAAATTGACCTCTTTACAAATTGTATTTCCTAAACCACCCGGGGCCCCTAGATTTTTCAATGGAATCGTGTTTATCTGTTAGCGTTGATCCAGAACAACTCAAAAGTGCGCTTAGTATTTGGTAGCGGTGTTTCTGGAATTCGGAAAATTGCTCGGAAAAACCCTACGATATGCAAATTAACCTCTTTACAAATTTTATTTCCTATACCACCTGGAGCCCTTAGATTATTCAATGGAATGGTGTTTATCTCTTAGCTTTGACCCAGAAAAACTCAAAAGTTCGCCCTGACCTCTTAACAAATTGTATTTCCTAAACCACCCGGGGCCCCTATATTTTTCAAAGGAATGGTGTTTATCTGTTAGTTTTGGTCCAGAACAACTCAAAAGTTTGTTTAGTATTTGGTAGCGGTGTTTCTGGAATTGGAAAAATTTCTCGGAAAAACCCTACAATATGCAAATTGACCTCTTTACAAGTACTTAGAGGACGTACTTATTTGCATTTTTTCATACAATTTATAATTTACTCGTTTATACGAAGTTTTACGCATACATTGAAACAAAAATGGCGGATTTTAATTTTTAGGAAATACTTCACTATCTTGAAAATCAGACGTTGGCCATAATATGAGCACTGGATAACCTTCGCAACTATGTATATGGGGCCAGCAAAATCAAAATTTTGACAGACCATCAACCGCTAACGTTTACAATAAGTAATAAGAACAACAATGCCAAGTTAAAGCGCTGGAAAGCTCGGTTGGAGGAGTACAATTTGGAGCTTATTTACAAACCTGGCTGTACCAACAGGGTAACTGACGCTCTGTCAAGATTGGAACTTGAAGCGAACACATTGTCCATAACTGGAACCATTCACAGTGCAGAGGAGGATTCTACCGACTTAATTTGATACTGTGATGCACCCATCAATGTCTTCAGGAACCAACTGATATTTCAGAAAGGTCAGGTCATCTATGCTCATGAAGAACCTCATCCCGCTTACCACAGACACTATATTAGCCTGCCAGAACTCAACAAAAATATTCTATGCAAGGTCCTACAGGGACAATTGCACCCAACCATCATCAACGGAATCAAAACCCCGGAGGAATGTATTCAACTTCTGCCAGAAGTAGTTAGGGAGAGCTTCTCTAGCAACAAAATATGCCTAACTCAAAGAATTGTTGAAGACATTCAGAACGAGGAAAATCAATTTTCCATTATAAAAGAAGAACACAAGCGGGCACCACATAGAAAACCGAAAGCAAATTTTGGAAAGCTACTATTTTCCAAAGATCAGTTTGATCAAAAAATACACGCAAACCTGTGAACTTGTAACACAAATAAATATGATCGACATCCTCACCGTGTTGCTCTCCAACAAACACCTATTCCAACATACCCTGCAGAAATTCTTCATATTAATATAATGGAAATCAAAAAGGAAAAGTTTCTATCTTGTGTGGACAAATTTTCAAAGTTCGTAAAATTTTTTCGCATCAAGACTAAATCAATTTTGCATATACGAGATAAAATCATCAAAGCTCTGCATTATTTCACTGCACCTCGCATACTCGTGATGGACAATGAAAGAAGTTTTGTGAGTCCTATCATAACGAACTTAAAACATTGGGTATCCAAATTTATTTAACACCCTCCCAACGAAATGAGGTAAATGGTCCTATAGAGAGAGTTCATTCTACTATACTGGAAATAGGTCGATGCCGCCAGAACGAGTATCGGGAACTGTTCTCAAAAGAACTTATCAACGTAGCTGTGGACCGCTACAACGACTCTATACATTCGGTTACTCAAAAAAAGCCTAATAATATCTTTTTCGAAAGAACACAAGGAACTAATTATCAACATCTCGCAGATTTTAAGACAAAGATTCATGAGGATTTGATAGAGAGACTTCGCAAAAATCAAGACTCCACCATTGAAAATATGAAGCTGGTGATACCATTTATACGGCAATCAAACAAATTCAAGGAAAAGATAAGCCGAAATTCCGACAAGAAATTGTGGCACAAGATAACAATGTCACTGTAACAACCACTTCGGGAAAACGCATCCATAAAGACCAAATAAAAAACCTAGCGCACTAATTCCCCATTATTAACACAATACCTATAACAAATTTTCCCTCTCCTCTTTTCTACTTCCTGGCTCTGGCGTTTTACTATGTCACTGAGCATCTATGAGTACAATACTCCAGTCGTAACACTTAAACAAGGAAATGGACGAATAATTCAAGGGAAGTTCAAGCTGATTCATATCATCAATCTGAAGGATTATGAAGAAGTCATAGATCGAACCACACCCTCAATTACCCAGATTCACCAAGACAACACCCTTCAACCGCAATTGATCCATCAAGCGAGAGTCATAACGTAGCTAATTTCGGAACTCACTCGCGCACATAATGATCAATAAACTGGATCGATAGCGCTTGGAAATGGATAGCAGTATCACCGGATGCTACAGATTGGGAATGACTAGCCAAAACGAGATAATTCGTAACAACAATCAACAATACAGGATCAATAAAGCCCTAACAAATACAACTCAACAATTGCTTACGGAGTACAATAAAATTATTAACCATTTAAATGACGAAAAGGAAGAGAAACTTCACCAAGTATTGTTTAATCGACTCACTATCCTCAAAGACGAAAAATACAAGGTAGTCCAAGCTGCTCAATTAGCCAAGGGAAACATCGTCAACACTCTGACGTATGCCAACGAGATCGAATATGCTGAACCTATGATGATCGTGAAAGAATCTACGTTCATTCGATGCCGAAAACTAGCAGACAGGATTACAATCACATCATCATATGTTCAACCTCCAGCCACGACAAGCGCATATACATGGAATTCAACGATTTTCTTTTCAACCAAGATGAGATATTTGGAATTGTCAAAAAATATCATACATTCGGCGAGACGACTATTTGTGATCTAAGCAGACTAAAGAAAATACCAATGGATCATTTTATCTACCAACAGATCAAAGGTTTCAACGCTAGATGCGAGTACCAATTCCATAATCAACAAATCATTCAACAACACAAGCCAACACTTGTTAGTTCAGCCTCTGGTTACCATATCGTCTACGTAAAAGTCTTCCTTCAATATTTTAGAAGCAACGGCGTAGCTTTCAGCTTCATCTTCAAAACTAGCTGTCTTGGTTCCATAGGTGACTGTTTTTAAGATAAAATCTTGTATTGCAAAGTTAGAATCTTCTCTCCAAACAATTCTCTGGTAGTTTTGCTGGTTTTCATCTATCCAAACTTGTCTAAACATTTTCTCCACGTCTGCCGTTATAACATATCTATGTTCTCTCCGTCTTAGAATCAGTTTTTTCCAGGTCATCTTGAATTTTTGGGCCGTTTAGCATTATATCATTTAAACTTATACCATGTGTTGTTTTAGCTGATGCATCAAATACGACCCTGGGATATAGTAGATTTTGCTGGATTCATTCTTGTGACACGTGGGCAGTTGGTTCACTGCTGCCATATGTTTTAATTTCAAGTATTCTCTCATGAATTCTACATATCTCTGTTTAAAGTTTACATCTCTAGCGAACCGTCTTTCTAATTGAATTAGCCTGGCAATGGCCGTTTTTCATGATTCTCCTAGCGGAGGTAAGTTTACAATGTACCTTCCATTAAAATCACGTCGCACGGTTTTTATAAAATGTTCGTCAGCTCTCTCCTCTTCTTCCGTTCGTGTTGTCTGACCAGCTATGCCCTCGTTCTCTACGAGTAACTGTAATTGCTCACTGATCGCTTTTATTGATACCAAGCTAGTCTTAGTTGTTTGATTAGCAGATCTCATGCATCCGATTATTATCCAACCAAGCTCGGTCTCTGGCGCCATGGGTTCTCGTTCATTCCCCTTTATTATGTTGTTCAACGCAATTGCTGGATAATAGTCAGCTCCAATTATAATGTCGATTTGACTTGGTTCATTAAACATTGGATCTGCCAATTTTATATTTTGTAGATGCTCAAATTTGTTTGTGTTAAATTTAGCTTCAGGCAAGTGATGCGTCGGAACACCATTGCCTTTATTCGAATCGAAAATTTACTGTCAAATCTCGGAGCTACATCGAATTCTGTTATGCTTTTACAAACCCCTGCTTTGAGTCCACCCATTCCTGATATGGCAATATTTATTTTCTTCTTCTTTACGTTGAGTAAATGTGCAGCACCTTTTGTGATGAAGGTACCTTGCGAACCGGAATCGATCAAGGCCCGCAAAGTTATTGGTTCTTGATTATCCCTATGTGCTGTAATTAATGCCGTACCAAGCAGAGTTTGAAGTGTCTCTTCATTCGCCACTTTTGCAAGTTGTAGTGCTGTGTTTCTCAAAGCAAATTCTACATAACGTTCGGAGTTGGATGAGCTGTGTTCTTTCGTGTACGCTTAATGCTTTGAAATTCGCACATTGACTTAGTTTATGATTTCCATCGCAGTGTCTACAATTAGTTCTAATCGTATTCTCCTTATTGATGTATAAGTTCGTAACAATTTTATGCTGTGTTGCAAGTACTTCATAAGGTTTGTTGTTTGTGGCGAATTTTTTGTGTGTTTCAAGTGAGAAAAACCGTTGTTCCAAAAAACGTAGAAAATCTTTGAGATCCTCCACCTTTCTGGGATCCTCTAACCGCATTTCATACAGTTTGCTGGTTTCGCTATCAACCTTATTTAGTAATATATGCGTTATGAATAAGTCCCAGGTAGAATATTAATCATTTTAATGCATTTAGAACTTTCTTTGTTGTATCATGCAATTCTTTTAGGGATTCTCCTGATTCTTGGGATAGCTTAGGTAACCGTAAGAAAATGGCTAACTGCTTGTGAGCAAGTAGCCTTTTATTATCGTACCTTTCATTTAGCAGCTGCCATGCTATGTTGTAGTTGTCGTTTGTTATCTCCTATTTTCGTGAACAATTTGGCAATACTAATCTCGGAAATTTGACCATTTCGAATAGTCACCATAGAACTTTGGTAACTCTAATTTCGGTAGTCTCATAGTGCAATGCATCGTTTGTTCTTCATGAAATGATGTGTTGATTTTAGCTTCATCTTTCGTGCCCGCTAATACTGCCTGTATTCTATGTGTTACATCTTTATATGCGTTCCTTGTCTTTACGTAATGATCGAACGTGAAGTAATTTGATTTTCCAATTGCCTCATTTTTAATAGATTTTACGCAAATCTCGTCATGAAGGTTTGTGATTTTATCCATTAAAATGCGCAACTCCTCATGCGTAGCTTCCAGTGTGGCTTTTGATGAATGTTCTTCTAGCAATTCTTCAGCACTTGCTATCTCGTTATTCATTCTTCGGATTCTTACTATTTGCAGGTCTAGGATCTCATCTTCTTCAGGAACCTCAGGTTGTCGTTCTCCGGATTAGGATTGTTGATCATTCTCCTTCTGCCATGATGTATGCGGTTTTTTTGTTGAAAATGTAGGTGTCAGTGGTAGATTTTCATTTAATTTTCCACGAAATTCATTAATGTATTTCTTATAATTTTCGGCAACATTTTCTCTCAAAATCAGATACGGATGGTTGTCTTGGTAATTTTGCTATATTTGGCTTTAGGTCTTCATCTGTTTTAACGAATTTGTTATAGAGTTCTTTTATTTGTGCAATTTTTTTCTCCAAATATGTTTTGGTTTGCACAGCTACAAGAACTACTCAACGAACACAAGGAGGCGGCCACCATTGACATTGGGATCATAGTCATCATCTGCGGCTTGGTATTAATTTTTCTGATACACAGGGCGAGACTCGCGCATCGCAGGGGACTGCTGTTTCTCTCTTCAAAACCAACTGTCCACGAGGAACTTTTCACTCAACAACCTGGAATTCAACCCATCCAGTTAAATGTTTGATCCACGGGACGTGGATTTTAACGAAGGCAGGAGTTAACATCATCAGTAATGTCACATCAGCACAACGTGCCTAGAGTTAACATCCTCAGCAATGCTGCAACAGCACAACGTGCCTAAACAGACACGCGAAGATCAAATTTGTTGATTCAACAACAAATATATCAAATTTGTTGCCTCCAATTGTAATATGAATTTTTAGAAGAACTCCTTAGAATTAAAAATTTTCATAAATTTTTTATGCAAGCTAAAATAATTTTAATTTTCTTATAACAAATGTATTTTATGATAATTTAATTTTAGTTTGGATTTTGATTAATAAAGTTGATTTTTTTTAATTCGATTTCTAAACGAACTCGTTGATTTACATATATATATATATATATATATATATATATATATATATATATATATATATATATATATATATATATATATATATATATATATATATATATATATATATATATATATATATATATATATATATATCTGTGGTCACAAATCAAAGAGACATAACTCGAGTTATGCCCTTTTGTAAAATGTTTTAATATTTTTTATTTCGTACTAACTTTATTTATAACCTTATTCCAAATGTTAAAGTATTATTCCTGCGGTCATAAGTTTAGTTAGGTCTTTATGATAAATTTTTGTCTTACGGTCTTTTCTAATTTAAGTCGATTTAGGTCCTTTTAACAATTTTAACAAGCGCGAAAAGTAACAAAAATAATATTAGGATGGCAAATCGTGCACGGAAAATGGTGGACATGGCAATGTCTTCCAAAAGTTCGAATGCTAGTATTGCCGGACCATCTGGTAAGTAAAAATTCAATAATTGTTTTGAAATATTAACCGTCAATTGAAATATGTATTTTTTTATTTGTTATGTATGCTTATATCTTTCAGGAATTTGTAAATCTTACAAATTGAAACAGCCAAATCGTAGTGAAATAAAAAATAATATTACATTACTTGCTAATAATGGTAAAATTGAATCTATAATCAAAAAAATGCACGAAATTAATAAAATTCAATAAACTTTCAGAAAAAAAAATCCGATATAGATGAACAGTTTTTTCACGAAGTCTTTACAAACGAAACGAAAACTGGTTTTCACGATATGACAGCTCAGCAAATTGAAGTTTTGAAATTTCATTATACCATCAGAACAGGAGGGGAAAGCCTAGAAAGTGCAAACGATCATTCTGATATAGGATTACCAGAAGGTAACCACCTAGAACAAGATTTTGACGGATATGATTCTGATAAGGATCCAGAATATAATCCTGGTAATATATCTGAAAGTGCAGACTCAGAAATAGAGGCTTTGGGAAAACAATTAGAAGCCATTATGGACTATTTAGGTGAAATATCAACCGAACATATCGCAAGTAACAAAAAAAATTCGTAAACTAAACAGAAATGTTGGCAAAGGGTACATTAACGAAAAAGGGAAACAAGTGCCGCCTCGTCAATTTACTCGATTAAATCCTTGTCGTAATAAATGCCAAACAAGGATTAATGAGCAACAGCAGCAACACTTGTTTAAAGAATATTGTGCACTAGCTGATTACAATAAAAGGGTTGCATTCGTTGCTGGATTTATTCAAATTATGGGCCAAAAAACATCGATATTGGAGCCTTCATCAAAAAAACAACGGCGTTTTAGTAGTAAATATTCAGTGAAAATTGATGGACTCGACGTCAGCATCTGCAAAGTATGCTTACTTCGAACATTTGGGGAAACACCAAAGTTTTTAAGAACTATCCCGAATAAACTGTTTATTAACGGAGCAATAATTGAAACGGATCCGCGAGGAAAGCACGATAATAACCGTAAGTGCTCAGATGAAATAATAAACGAAATCAAAAAGCATATTGCTCAATTTCCGGCCTACGAAAGTCACTACACGCGACGAGACAGTGAAAAGGAATATCTAAGTAGAGATTTAAATTTATCGCCCATGTATAAATTATACTCGGAGTCCCATAGCAATATAGTATCACTCTCAAAGTATTCTTCAGTGTTCAAGTCAATGAACCGAAAATTCAAGCCACCCAAAACCGATGTGTGCAATAGATGTGAAATATTAAAACATAAAATTGAAGTAGCTGAGGTCGCCGAACTCGAGAAACTTACAAATGAGCAGAAAGCACATCACGATGATGCTGATAAACCATACAAGATGAAGGAATTTGATAAATCACTGGCCAAAAATGACGTTACAAAAATGGTTTGTACGTTCGACTTAGAGCAGTGTCTTCCAACACCATATTTAAAAACGTCGCTTTCATTTTACAAAAGACAGCTCTGGACATACAACCTTACGGTACACGAGTGTACCACAAATCAGCCCCATTGTTTTATGTGGGACGAAACAACTGCGAGACGAGGTGGCAATTACATTGCATCTTGCTTGTTGTCATTTTTAGATTCCATCCCCCAACAAATATCGCACGTTATATTTTATAGTGTTTCTTGTCCAGGGCAAAATAAAAATAGTTTTGTCGCGTCTATGTTTGCCTTGTTTATGCAGACAGGTGCCCTAGAAACAATTGATCATAAATTTTTAACGGCTGGACATACCCACATGGAGTGCGATGTTGACCACTCAGTAATAGAGCGAAAACGTAAAAAAACAAACATGAAAATTCACCATCCAAGAGATTGGTACAATTTTGTCCGCGGTGTTGGAAACAAAAATAGTTGCAATGTTATTGAAATGAATAAAGATTCATTTTACGATTTTTCGGAATTTTCTAAAACAAAATTGAACTGGCGAAAGGTTGATATACTCGTAGACGGTAACCCGTTTTCCTGGAATAAAGTCCGCTGGATGCGGTTCGAAAAACAGTTCGGAATAATAAAGTTTAAAACATCGCTCGATTTGTAAGAACTGACGATTTGTAAGAAGAGCGTTTTACCAATTAATCATGAAAAGAAAAAGGATCTTCTGGAGTTATTACCGCTACTGGATAAAAATTTCCACGAGTTTTATAAAAACTTGCCAACCAATCTTGAGATTAACTATGATCCTGATATTCCAGAAAGCGACAATGAATAAATTTTATAATCATTATGGGTTTTCTAAAAAAAATTGAATTGTTTAATTGTCTCAAAAAAGCATACTCCTATAGAATGAATTTTAAATAAAGGGTTTAAGTTGAAATATCTAATGCATTTTTTATTTTATACCTTTAACATAAGGGCATAATAAATAACTTAAGTCCTTTTAGGAAAATTGACTGTCAAAAGGTTTAATTTCTTTTTTTCCATAAGGGCATAATTCAGTAATTCTCGAATTTCTGAGGCACGGAGTAAAATCCGGAGAGTTTTAAGTTTCGTTAAATATTCCAGTAGAGCGATTTGAATGTTTAATAAGCTCTACTGAAAAATCTGTAATTTAGAATTGTGCCCTTTTGATTTGTGACCACAGATATATATATATATATATATATATATATATATATATATATATATATATATATATATATATATATATATATATATATATATTATTTTACATAATCTTTTAACCCGCATTGAAAAGAACTTTGAACTTCTTAAATACACACGCAAATTTATAAAAACATGATAAGCTACCCACCCTCATCGTATAACAAATATGCCTAATTAAATATTAATCCCATGAATTGAAAAATACAAATTCTAATAAATTTGAAAAGCAAAATTAAAATCCTTTTCATTCGCGATTAATGAATGTCATTTTAAACATACACATGAAGAAGACAGAACATTTCAAGTCTGCACACCCCAAAGGCATAAAATTCTTCTAAATAATGTAAGCACATAAATATCTTCATTACATCGCAGCAAATTTTCTAATTTCAGTTTATTTATTTTTTGTATTTTTAATTCTAGAATTCAAATTCAATTTGTTTCTTGTTATAAATTTAATTATTTCTTATCCACACATGTGAAAGCTGAAATTACACACACACACACACACACACATACAAATATATTTTTTTAATTAAAATTGTAAACTTTTTGATTAAAAAAAATTACTTCGTTTCGTTTTTGAAGTCTTATCTGAGAGAAAAGTTACAAAATAAACACATAAAAGCTGGTTTTTGTGATACTAAAGCTTGGATTTGATACTTTATACACAAACGTTGTTGCTCTGGTTATGTATATACGAGTACATGTATGCTCATATATGACGTGTGTTTATAAAATAACATTCATCATCAGACTTTATATCGTTTGTATACATGTAACAAAGTGATCATCATCCAAGTTTCCGTTTTGGTAAACATTTATGTCTTGTGATGTGTTCAAATTGCATTTAAACGATGAGCTTCTATATTTTCGAAGGGAAAATATAATTAGACGAGAGGAAATTTTTAAATGGCCAATTCAACTCTTGCAGAATATTCGGATTTTGTCCAGATATTTTTCTTATTTTTACAGTAGATAAAGCTCGGAAATTGGAATTGTTTTGTTTTGTATGTATGTACTCGTTCGTTGCAGGACACATACCCATATAAAAGGTAGCTTAACAACGTGATGGTCTATTGAGTATTTGGCAATAGAATAATTGGCTACTATGTGGACAAAAATTAATTGTGATTGTTGTAATGCCAGAATTGAACATGTTCATTGCATTAAATTTGCACCGATTAAATTAGAACAAAATTTATTTTTAATTATTTTATTAGCTGTTACCCGTTATAAATGATGATAATATTTTTAAGGACTCGGCTGTAATTCGGCCGTTTTCATAACTAATACGGTTTTAGAGAAATTGTGTTTGTGGCCGTTTCCACAGAAAAAACTCTGGGTCCCAATCTCTCGAAATACTAGCACAACTTAGTAAAGTGGTATCAATGAAACAAACCCCTTTTAAACCAAATTTGAATCTTCATCACGCTGTTGTGTAAGACATGTTGGCCCAATCAGGCGTCCATTTTTTAAACGTATCACAAGTCTTTCAGGAAAATAAATACACATAATGCATGTGAAGTTAGACCTAACCAGTACAGAACTAACTTTAGGATTAGTTTAGCTCAAACTTCATACGCTTGTATACGCGCGTGAAGTTAGACCTAACTTAATCCTAACCAACAAAAACAAACGAAAATTTGTATGTATTGGTTAAAAGTAAAACAAGAATGCCATTTAGGCGAAATATTGAATTTATGAACTAATTCCAATTGCAATTTATAATAAATAGTTAGGTTTAACATTTATTAGGATGGGATATAAGAATTTAATATTTTCTTAAGAAATTTAGTATTTGAATATTTCGAAACCTAATATGTTTATCAAGAATGTTGTTATGTTCTTCTGATAGGTCTAGGTTAGGACCATCTATATTCCAAACCAGTTGAAAAGCCAATAATTTTTGCGCAATCAAATTAATTTTTTACTATGGTCTTAACCTAGACCTATCAGAAAAACATAACAACATTCTTGATAAACATATTAGGTTTCGAAATATTCAAATACTAAATTTCTTAAGAAAATATTAAATTCTTATATTTAATCCTATAAATGTTGAATTTAATTATTTATTATAAATTTCAATTGGAATTAATCCATAAATTCAATATTTCGCCTAAATGACATTCTTGTTTTACTTTTAACCAATACATACAAATTTTCGTTTGTTTTTGTTAGTTAGGATTATGTTAGGTCTAACTTCAAACGCGTATACACATATACAAATTATGTTTTATTTTCACTTTTATTTATTGAATTATTTATTTATTGTTTATTTAAATTTAGTTTTAGTTTTTATTTTATAAATCTTTACTTTATTAATTTTACAATATTTGTTTGTTTTATACATTTGTGTATTCGAACTTGGCTAAGTAACCTCTGTTCAAATTGATGATTTTCTCCGTTTTTATGGGCTTGGAGAGCAGCGCCAAGAATTCAAAGATTGAGAAATCCGACAACCAATCTAATGCAGTGCTGAATTTGGAACACATAACACCTTCCTCCTAAAGAAAAGCTGTTACGCATCTTTTGATATTTAAAATGTTATTTTTAATTTACATGTTTAAATTACTAATTATAAAAATTACAAAACAGAGATTTTTTTTTGTTCAACAATATTTTCAAAAGAATTTCAAAATAGAAACTTAAATTACTAAAATTATAATATACCATTGTAAATTATATTATTGATCATCATATAAGGTGAAATGAAGAAAATTTTTAGAATAGGGTGGGCTAAATTAATTTATTTTAAATGCAATAAAACAAAAATTCTCAATATTTTTTCAAATTTATTTTTTCATTGTAAAGAACAATCCTTCCGATTAATTATGGAATACTATTTCATTCATATGACTGCCTCGGCTGGCCTTGACGTACTCCATATGGTCGGTCCAATTTTTGAGTGCATTTTCGATGGTATGCGGCATTATGTTTTCAGCGTTTCAGCTGATAATTCGATCTTCGAAGACAGTGCGCGAAAGATCAATCGAAACGTGTGCTGTGTGGCACGGAGCGCCGTCTTATTGAAACCAAATGTTGCCTATGTCCTCCTCTTCAAGTGCCGGGAACCAAAAATTGTTTATCACGACGCGGTAGCGCTCACCATTGACAACGGCGGCTTCTTGCACATTTTCAAAGAAAAATGGCCCAATTATGCCACCAGACCAAAATCCGCACCAAACAGTCATTCGTTGCGGATGCATCGGCTTCTCTACGATCACGTGCGGGTTCTCCGTGCCCCAAATGCGACACTTCTGCTTGTTTACATAGCCGCCAAGATGAAAATGCGCCTCATCCGAAAAGATGATTTTTTTGCCAAAATTTTCGAATTAATGTTTCAATATTTCCCAGCGTTGTTCAAGCGAATACACAACCATTTTCGTTCAGCGGAAGAATAAAACTAACTTTCTGTAAAATCAGAAGTGACATAACCTTTACCATACTCAAAAAACCGCTAGTTCAAAAAAATGTATTTGGCCCACCCTGTATATATATATATATGTTACGGTAACAGTTCGAAATCGGTAAATGTCCGAAATTTTAATTTTTTAAATTCGTTTACACGATTAAAAATCGGTTATCCAGAGGTCAGGTGGTTACGAAATGTTTGTTGACTTCTCCTCTCTACATCCCCGTAGTTTCATTTATTCCCCATCAAAGGCTAACCGTCATGGGAGGCACAATGTAGTTCCAGCGAGATCGAGAGTTGGCAAAGCCGTCAGTCCTTACAATTCCAAATTTCAATTTGCGCGAATGCCATGAAAAATAATCCGTGGGGTGAAGGGTGAACCATTTAGAAAATATAGGACTCTCTTTTCATAAATTCCGAAGCAATGAAACGGTTTTTTCAAATTTGTATTCGGACATTTACCGATTTCTGGCTTTTACCGTAACATATATACAAAAAATCTATTAAAAAAAATATGAATTACTTAGTAAATTTTTCTTAACTAAAATTACTTTATTAACATAAATTTGATTTAGTTTAAATTTTTAGTTTTAGTCGGTTATTATGCACGACCTTTAATTTCCTGGCCGTTTCTATCTTAGAATTTATCGGTTTTAGAAATTTTTGTAAGCTTGAATGGTCCTAACCAATTTTCTGATAATTTAGTTTTCTTGGTTTCGTTTTTTAGCCAAACTAGATCGCCAACGCGAAAATAGAATTAGTTGAATCACGGTCATAATAAGTCTTGGAATTCAATTTAGATTGTAAAACATTACTTCGTGCTTCTGCATAAGCGGTTTGCATGAAGGCATGAACTTTGTGGAAGAATGAGGCGTCGTATTGTATAGAAACATAGAATATCTCATCCACGAGTCCCAGTCCATTCCGTTTTTGCCTATGAAATGTCTCAGGTATTCGATGAGCATCCAATGTGAACGTTCTCAAGCTCCGTTAGTTTCGGGACGAAAAGCGGTGGAATTAATCCTTTTAATTTTAAAGAGCTTGCAAAGGTTTTGAAAAACAGTACTCATAAAATTGGTACCATGGTCAGTCAAGATCGATTGAGGGCAGCTATAGATGCATATGAAATTTTTAAGGAATGTATCGGCAATAGTTTCGGCTTCCTGATTTGGTAATGGAACCGCAATGGCATATTTAGTAAGGTCGTCCATGTTCGTTAAAATGTATTTATTTTGCTGATAACTTGATAGTAAAGGACCAACAATATCAAGAAAAACTCTTTCGAAAGGTTTAGTAGGTTGGACGACTAATTTTATTTTTTTGACATGAGCTGCAAGATTTAATAAATTGTTCGATCATCCCTAACATTTTCGGGCAGTAATAATATCTACGCATCCTCTTATACGTTCTCTGAATTCCTTGATGACCACCAACGGGAGGGTCATGGAATTCCTTTATAAGATTCAATTGCTCCTGCACATCAAAAATTTCTATTACACTTGAATTTTTTTCATTATTCTTAATTGCTCAAGAAATAGCTTGTCCTTTTAAATTTTCGGACGATTCAATAAGTGTGGATGGATTATGCTGTACAGTATTATTTGGCAAACTACTAATATTATCCAACGAACGTGAGGTTTGCTGTTTGCTTTGTGCTCGTGTAAAAGCTTTATATGAACCGTTGATTGTGGATTGGCCAAATTAACTAGGTCCTGGTTATTTAAAGAGTTAAAATTCAGTGATCGGTCGTCAAGAGAATCAGGCTTGGTTGCTGTAATGTTTGTTAAAAGTTTGGAATTTTCAATTTAAATGCGACTGAGTGCGTCGACATTTTTATTTAGTGCACCAGGTTTATAGGAAATTTCGAAATCATATTCCTCTAATTCTAAACGCCATCGCATTAGACGAGATGACGGATTTGACATACCAAATAACCAAATTAATGGCTTATGATCGCTAACAATTCTTTCTCAATTACCGAATAATTTTTTTCAGCTTTAGTCAAAGAATTTTAAACGCGTCATCACAAAACGGAGACCAAACAAATGGTACGTCCGTTTTCAAAAGAGTATTTAAAGGTAGTGCAATTTTCGATATACTAGGCATTTATGACCATTGAGGCCGGTAAGAACTGTATTCATAAGATTTTGGAAGGTTGCAGGAGCCCGTTTTAACAAAATGACCATCGGTGGTGTTGAAAGCCGGTTTTGGCTTCGCTTCATCATCAAGTAATACTTGGTGGTATCCGTTATTCATATCCAAGCTGCTAAATTAAGATGCCCTTTCCAGTTGGTCTAATATATCCACGATATTGGGTAAAGGAAATACACGGTCTAGTGTCTCATTCGATTTTTTGGGACGGCTAAGAGCGGGAAATTCCAAGGACTAGAGCTTGGTTCAATTATTCCTTGTCTTAGGAGCAGATTCAGAAATTGTTGGTATACTATGCTTAATACCCTTGGCCGCAGTTAACACATCACCATCTAAATGGAAGACATCGTTGTATTTTTGAACCATTTCTCTAATCGGTTCAAGTTATTCCTGATTAAGATGTACCAAGCTGACTGATGATTAGAATTTTTAATCGATATGCGCCAGAATTTGACCAAGCTTTTAAAGGGAAAATTTCGTAATGAGCCAATTTATCAAGAATATTTGCTTGATATTAATACTGATTCCTCTTCAGTATTTATCAAGTTAAGTGAACTTGAATTATCGCGAGATTCAACTATTGTATTTCCAACAAATACTCCAGGGACTATTTCTTTTGACAGCCACAGGTATTCAGTATTGTTATCAATGTTGTTACATGAAATAGTTGTAATTTGTTCACTTCTTGGAGGAATAAATATTTTAGATGAAGAAGTTATCAAATGTAATGTAATTGGTGGTATTTCTAGCGTAAGATTTTAAAAATCAATTTTACATTCATATTGGAACATGACATTGGAATGCAAAACTTATCAGTAAAAATTATGTTGGAGGGAAGTAATCCCAAAGATTCATCGATACCACTTGTCACGCCTTTAATTTGACATTTTAGAGTAAGGTAACAGATAGAAGATTCAACCACACAAGCTTGTTTAATTGGCACCAGTATCAATTATAAAATTGAAGAGATCTGAATTACCGATGTCAAGGCACAAATGAACTTAAATGTTGTGTTCTACTTGGTTTGATAGAAAAATAACTTGAAAGTTTTAATTGTTGGACACTCTCTTATTGTTTTGTTGGGACTCCTGAGATGTTTTCCGGTATCTCTGGCTTATTTGTTAAATTTGTATTGAAAGTAGCGGTAGCAGTGTATTTTCCTTCATTTGGATTGTCTATCCGGTTACGCAAATCCGAGTTCTTCGGATTCTATACTTCGGAAAGAAGTAGAAGAATCTGTAGATATCAGTAGTAAATAATTTCTAAACGCAACCTGTTTTTATATCATCTTTGACATTTGTGAAGTAGACAGATGTACAATTTTAACGATGGATACTTACACGCTAGAAGAACTTAGTGCGTTCAAATTTATTATGAAAATCATGGATCTTTAAAAAATACGTATCGTAAAATTCGTGATTTTTTGGTGTAAATAACCGTTTAAAAGAGTAACAATTCGAAGGTTAGTGAAAAAATTTAAAAAGACTGGTTCTGTCGAGGGTCGGAAAAGGTCTGGTAGACCAAAAACAGGAAGTTCTAGTGAGAAGATGCTGCTGTGGTCGAAAGTGTCGCGGAGGAACCTTCAACATCGATATCATGACTTTCTCAGGAAATAGACACTCATCTATCGACTGTTCGGCGAATTTTACATAGGGATTTGCATTTGCATCCTTACAAAATTCAATTAACGCAAAAATTAAACTAAACAGATCATTATCAACGCAGAACATAAACTGGTGACTTAAACTGGTCACATATCGATCATGCGATTTAACGCTATTAGATTACTTTCTTTGGAGTTTCTTGAAAAATAAAGTTTATGTGAATAAACCAACAAAAATTGCACAGCTGAAAAGTAACATTCGGACCGAAATTGATGAACTTAAAGCGGTAATGTGTGAGCGAGTTCTTAAAAATTTTGATTTTCGTATAGAAGCCGGTAGATGTGCCCGTGGTGGACATTTAAATTATGTAATTTTCCATATATAATTGTTAAAAGCCACATTTCTACAAAAAATAAAAAAAACCAGAAAAATCTAAGTATCTCTATCTCCATGTTTCACCAAAAACATGTAGGTGCGACTTTTGAAAGACCCTGTATTTTAAAAAGTATATGATTTGCGAAAAATACAATTACGAGTATGACTTTAAAATTATTATTTTTGACAACAACTTTTCAGTAGAAATTTGGTCCCTGTTCGTATTCCAAAGTCCAAAGGGTTGCTTACTCCGTAAATTGGCAGATGGCAGTGATTTTTGGGCGAAATCGGTTTACCGGAATTGACAGCTACCATAGTAGGTTTTTATAATTTTTCGTACTCGTATTTGGCAAATATTTTGCCAGTATTTCATTTACGAAAAAAACGATTATGAATCGAAAGATTCTAACTTAATTTTAAAACATAACGGTCCAGAGCAAATTTCCAGAATTAAAGCGTAAATGACAATTTTTGACAAAAAATCGTTTTTCATCACAAATTCGGTCCGAGTACAGCTCAAATGGACTGATTGATCGGGATGAAACTTCATACCTAAGCTTTTTCTACAAATTGAGAAATCCAAGTGAATGCCGAAAAAGGTCCATTGAAAGATACAGCTTTATAGAAGCTTTTACGTTTTTTGCGTGTGAACGAGAAAAGCAATTATGAACTAAAAGATACAAAATTAATTTTGCAATATTACCGGTATAGATCAGTTTTCCAAAATGAAAGCAAAAATGACGATTTTTCACAAAGAAAACTAGTTTCCAGAAAAAATTTCGTCCACGAAGTCCATTTCTCATGATACACCACCATGACAAACAAATAAGTATTATTGTTGACAAAGTACCCAATGCTAGAAACTTATCATCGCCTCCTTCATTAGAAAACTGTTATCTTTCAACGATATCAACAAATGTAGCTGGTGTACATGTACCAGTGCCAACTGCAAATAAACAACTGAAGCCGACTTTTTTGCTCTTGATTCAACCTGTAACGGAAATATAGTAGAAGCCTCTAAGCCTTAGTCACAAGCAGTAAATCTCATCCAAACATCAACCGCTGCTACAACAAATGGGGTGTGGTGAAGCCACGAAGATGGAAATTTATCATTAGAATTCACCCAACAGTCACAAATGAACAATTTAAGGGATTTGTGTGTACTTATTTTCAAATTGTTAATTTAAACGAGGTTAGAATTGTTGACACTTGTAAATATATTATTGGTGTATTTCTAAAGCTTCGGAAAGCTTTGTTCTGTACTTTTCTCCTTATATCCTAACGATATAAAAATTATATTAAATTTTTTCCATGTAAATAGAATTTCGAATAATTTCAGTAAAACGAACATGGGAATACATGGCCAAACATGGAAAAAGTTTAAATTTGGAGTTTTAGTCCGAATAGTCAATCCGTCTGGACTGTAGAGAGGCCGAATTTTAATCAAATAAAATTTTATTTGTCAAAACTTGTCATTTCTAACAAAATTTAAAAAAATTTCTCAACTATTTGAACTCAACTGTTTGAAATTTGATACAATCTTTTTGTTTTTAATAGTTTCCCGTAATTCAGCTGGATATTTTTCAAAATAATTCAAAACGTAAATGTACCTAAGGAAGCTGCCACTTCCGGTAAACCGATGTCGGCCAATCAATCTGTATGGGCCAATCAATCTTGTTTGTCAAAAATCGTAATTTCCTCTTAAATTTTTGGAGAATTTGGAAAGAGATTGTTGTAAATTTAATTTAAAATCTTTCAGTTCAAAATATTTGCAAAAACCGAATAAGCTCCTATGGACGCCTCCTCTTCCGGGGACCGATTCTGACCAAACATCTATGCGATCTCCATATTTATAGAAAAAGCTTAAGTATAAAGCTTCATCCCGGTAAATCAATCCAACTGGGCTCTATAGAAGTTACAAACATTTGCGCATAAAACCATACACAAAGAACTTTTGAAAAACCAGTTTTTCGAACTTCGGCAATATCGACGTCCCCTAAGCTAGCAGAACCCAGACAGCAGAACATTACAAGATAGTATGAATAATTAGGAATAGGCTAATTAAATGATCTATTAAAAATTTAGGGCTCCACCCCTTCCAACTAAAACGATGGGTTCCGCTAGCTTTAGAAAAAGTTAGCAGAACCCATATCAAAAAATATTTTAAAAACAATTGGAAAATTAAAGGTTAATTTTAGGATAATTAAATGCCCTATTTAAACATTTTTATTCTGCTCATTCTAGAAAAAGCATAAAGCTTTATCACTACAAAGCTAGCAGAACCCAAATCTAAAATCGGACCAAAACCGAAATTAGAACCCAAAACATGATCAATTAACAGACAAATAATATTAGGCTCATTATGGTCTAATCAAATGTCCCATTAAAAAATTTTGGGCTCCACTCGTTATCGACTAAACTTCAGGTCATTTAATACAATGCTAGCAGAACTCAAATCGAAAATCGGTGTAAAACCAAAATTAGAACCCAAAACAAGATCAATTAACAAACAAATAATTTTAGGCTCATTTTGGTCTAATCAAATGCCTCATGGTCAAATCACTCATCATTTTTAATGGGCATTGGATTAGACCATAATGAGCCTAATATTATTTGTCTGTTAATTGATCTTGTTTTGGGTTCTAATTTCGGTTTTGGTTCGATTTTCGATTTGGGTTCTGCTAGCTTTGTAGAGATAAAGCTTTATGCTTTTTCTAGAATGAGCAGAATAAAAAAGTTTAAATAGGGCATTTAATTAGCCTAAAACTAACCTTTAATTTTCCAATTGATTTTAAATCATATTTTGATATGGGTTCTACTAACTTTTTCTAAAGCTAGCAGAACCCATCGTTTTAGCTGGAAGGCGTGGAGCACAACATTTTTAATAGAGCATTTAATTAGCCTATTATTAGCCTATAATTATTCATTATATTTTGTAATGTTCTGCTGTATGGGTTTTGCTAGCTTAGGGGACGTCAATATGCGAATTTGAAATCTGCAAAAATCTCGAGGTCAACATTTTACATGATTACCGTACTCTATCTTACTACGTAAAAGAAAGTGAAATTAATGTTTCTTGATTGTCTTATTTCCTAAACTATGGTGAGTTGTTGTAACCACACCCGGGAAGGCTTCTGATTTATACCAGAAGGGAATAGACTCCGTGTTCTAGTTGCCCTCGGTACTCATTTTTTCCAAAATTTCCATCGTTTTATACTTTTTCACGGGAATTAGTTTGGGAACGGATTTGTATGAAATTAGTGAAATGTTGGAATCCCGAGGGGTCAAGAGAACCAACTGAAATCAAATTTGGCATAGGGAGAAACGAAAATAAGCCGGGTTTCGTAATATTTTTGAATGTTTTAGCCTCCCTGTGTCTAGGTGCTCCCTAAAATTATTTCCCAATGTCTGTTTGTCTCGAATGGGCGTCTCAGCCGATCAACCGATCGTCATGAAATGTTTACCATGTGCAAGTAGCATGTGTAGGTCCAACCTTACGGGCTGCACGGCGGAGTCGTAGGACTCCGGTTTGTCTAAAATTAAATTTTTTTAACGCCCATTGATCCGGATCAGCTAAATTTTATATGGATCACTTGAACCAAAATTTGTTTTAACCGAACGAAAAAATTTGAACGATGTAATTGAAATATTCAATAATGTTTTACAATGGGCTGAAAAAAACATGGTGAATTAAAATGAAATAATAGTTTTACGAAATTTGATGGAGAGAGCAGTTTTAGGAAGTGTGGAAACAAAAAAACACAAAAAATTATATGCGGGGTTTTCGCAATGTATGAAAATGATTTGAATATTAACCACTTTTCTTAACTTGGACATTGTATTTTGAATTTTTACGCAGTTTCATAACCATTTAAGCAAATTAGTTGTGCCGGATTCTGATTGGACAGTTACGGGAAATTCTTTCTGGTGTGGGACAGAATCCATCTTTGAAATTTTCGTAGAAAGTAGATGTCCTCTAATGTTATATTTACTATTTTGTGCTGTATTGTTTCAATAGGTACTGTTCGGGTACCATGCCCTTAATCAGTTATATTTTGTAGTTTGTCCTGTTCTGTGATGTTCTATTTTTTAACTTTCTGTTTTCAATTGTGCCCAGACGTACCTGGTCGTAGTAAAACTTCATACTTAAGCTTTTCTATAATTTAAAAATTCCAGTGTTTTTTGCCTTTTTTTGTAATCCATGCCATCTTTTCTGGGGCCGAAGCACTCCCTTACTTTACACAATTACTGCCAAATCGAAGACGTACGGATATAGGACCGATTTAAGTTACTATTTGCGCATTGCATAGCTCCGTGCCAGCCTATAGTACTGGACCATTAGTTTTGCTCGCCGATAGGAGGTTGTAGTTGTGTTCCTTTTAATCACAGATCGTAATCTGTTGATGAAAATTTCCTTTTGCATCCTGCCCCTATCGGGATTTGAATCCGGTACCTCCCGATTCAAACGCCAAAGCTTTAACTACTGTGTCATTTGGTCGGTGATTTTTGGCTAAAATTGTGTTGTACAATACCTAACCTATGGGAAAAAATAGAGATTAAGTCGCATGCCTAGAGGCATGTTGACCATGTCATACATATAATGTGTATGTTCACATTTTTGATAATATGTAAACAAATTTTGTGCAAAATATGACACAAAAAATGTTTTGGTAACATAAATTACTAATTTATATTTTATATAGGTTACACAAAATATACATAAAAATTGTGCATATCATATGAAATACATATTATTAAATATGACACAAAAACACAAAATTACAATTCATATTTATCAAGGTTACATGGTTACATATTTATGACGCAATACAAAAGAAAAAACAAGATGATAGTTAAGATTAGTAGAGATCAAATGTACATTTGGAACCAATGAGGTTTGAACCCGTGTACCTAAGTACATTAAGCCAATGCTCTACTATCTAAGCTATCTTAACACATGAAAATCATAACAAATAAAAGTATTGAAAAATACAAGATTAAAATTGGTAATCAATCACGTGGTGATATTATGTAGCCCATGTAAGTAACATTTAGGAAATAATACAATCAAAATACTCAAATAGAATTCATTAAGGGAAAAACAATTTAAGTCAAGAAACAATCCATTAAAACAATATAACAGTATAACAGTATAACAGTATAACAGTATTACAGTTTTTCCAAGAAACAAATTGCCAATAGTAATATAACAGTATTACAGCGTGAGCAAAACACTATAATTAAGATAAAAATTTATAGATTCATATCATATCAATATAGATAACAATAACAATAAGA
Source organism: Nephrotoma guestfalica (assembly GCA_963691935.1). NCBI lineage: Eukaryota > Metazoa > Arthropoda > Insecta > Diptera > Tipulidae > Nephrotoma > Nephrotoma guestfalica. The sequence continues at coordinate 235,572,490 of OY829915.1, read as the reverse complement.
TACAATAATAACAATAAGATCGGAAATGTTATAAGATTTCATATTACATAATGTCATAATTACATTAGATAACAAGATTTCCGCATTCTCGTAATTTACGTAAAACCAAATATATAATAAATAAAATTTCCGGATTCAACTAAGCAAAATACATAATGTATAAAAACCTTGTAAAAATTTCCGTATTTTGATAAACAAAATACTACTTAGTTTAAGATTTAAAATTTTGTATATACATATAATTATAAGATAAACATGATGGGTATTTCCTGAAAATACCCATTATATAAGTTAAGAATTTAAGAATGAGGGGGCAGTTCGTTTTAAGTGATTATGTGATAAGCAGTTCGTTTTAAGTGATTATGTGATAAGCAGTTCGTTTTAAGTGATCGTATTAAATAAAATCATATCTATAACTAAGAGTAAATATAACAATTTGATTTATCATTTATAAATAACTATATTCATTAAGCACAAAACATAACATTTGGCGCTGTAGCTTTCGCACCTGTAGCGAAATAGCATTAAGTTAAAATCTCAAAATCTCAAACCGATTCAAACAGATGAATCATACATAAAAAACTTATGAGTGATACACAGTCACCGTTCCATACCAAATCAACCCTAACCGTTAGATCCCCAGACAGAACCAACTTAGGACGTACTCGATCCCAAACAACCTCAAGATCACAAACACCACCAATTCTTCCACCAAAACCAAGTAATTCTAGACCTCAAACCCCAACAATTCATCCATCAAAATCAAACGAATCTAAGCTGGCTGATACTCAACAACGACCAATAGTTGCACCACCACCTCCACCACCTCTCCCACCAACACCAAAAAGATCAACAGAAAACCAATTTGCCACAAAATCAACAACGTCAAAAACTTTACAACATAATCAATCTCAAAATCAAACCCCAATTAAATCACCAGCAATACCACCGGAATCACCGCAAAAACCCCTCGAAACAAATTTAATCCCAATTAAAACCACAGAACCAACAACAAAAATGGCTCAACTACAAACACAACAGATTCAACAAATCATCTCAAGCTCAGTCCCAGAATTCAGTGGCGAAAACTCAACTAGACGAACAGACGACTTATTCAGATTCACAGCCACAGCCGACAATATATACAAAACCCTAAACACAGAAGCCGAGAAGAATACATTTAACACTCTAATAAAATTAAGACTAACCGGTGAAGCATTCACACGAATCACCAAACGGAACATAGATGATTACCCGACACTTCGAGAATTACTCAACAAAATGTATACTAAAACATATTCATTGACCGAATTAGAAAAAGAATACACAACCCTACGACAGAGTTACGGCGAATCAGCACGCAACTACGGATACAGATTATTAGAAGCCTTAGAACAATATAAAGCAGGATTTAAATCAAAATTTAAATTGAATCAAATCGACCCATCATATGCAGAGCTTTTAGAAATGAATTCTGTACAAACATTCAAAACCGGACTAAATAACACAATCCTAAGAGAAAAAATAATTACCTCAACAGCCCAAAACATAGAAGACATCATTAACGAAACAGAAATCATCGAAAAAATGCTTGCCGCAACCCCAGTCACACATACGTCTCACGATATAACTGAAAGACCACTACCCATCTACACACATGTACCACAACATATTAATCAACAAATCATAATATGTAACTATTGCAATCAACCAAATCACACATGGGACAGATGTCGCACACGAATCAACCAAGAAAATATGAGAAGAAACGCAACACAAACACAACAATATCATCCACAATTCCAAAGAAACCAGAATCAAATGTATCTACCTAAAAACTCATATTACAATCAAAATCGACCACAAAACCCCAACAGACAATATTCACCACTGATACAACAGAAACATCAATTCAACCAGTCAACTCCATTCAAACTGCAACAAAACCGGAATCATTTCACTTCAGTGCAAGATCCAACACATTCGAGACCAAACTCTCAAACACATAGACCCGCACCAAAGTTCTGTTCCCACTGTAAAGTAACCACAAGCCACACATTCGACGAATGTCGCAGCAAATTTTTAAACAAAAACTATAACCCAACCAATAACCAATTCCGTCCATCCACCGCTCCTGATACTATAGACCTATCCGACAAATTTAAAAACATGCAAATCAATATGATATACCCGCAATCAATTCAAGATCCAGAACAAGCAGAACATTATAACCAGGGAAACTCCAACGGATCCGACCAGTAATCGGAGAGTCACTGCAACCGGATCCCCTACAACCTTATCTAACACTAAACCATCCCGAAACCGAGTACATACATTCTCTCCAAATGGGCATCATTCCCAATACATACCTACAAAATCACCACACATCAAATCATTACGAATCGAATCTCGAAACCCACGAATCCCACATAAACTACACAGAAAACCATCCTCGAAAACTAACCGCTAAACACCAACCAAACTTAAACACTCATCATCCAAATCACAACCCATTAACCAATCAATCATCAAACCAATTATCAAATAATCAATCAGGCCCAGCCGCCACGACAAAAAATTTAGTTTATAAGCATACGAGCCCAGACGCTCAAAATCTATTCAATCAATCATCAAATCAATTATCAAATAATCAATCAGGCCCAGTCGCCACTACAAAAAATTTAGTTTATAAGCATACGAGCCCAGACGCTCAAAATCTATTCAATCAATCATCAAATCAATTATCAAACAATCAATCAGGCCCAGACGCCGCTCCAACATATTTAGTTTATAAGCAAACGAGCCCAGACGCTCTTAATACAATCAATGAATCATTTAACAATCAATCAGGCCCAGACGCCACTTCTAAACATTTAGTATATAAGCACACGAGCCCAGACGCTCATAATATAATAACCAACCAAATATCAAATCTACCACATAACAATCATCCAAACACAGAAACCTTTTCGACATATTTAGATAGTAAATCAACGAACCCAAATGCTCAAATTACAAACAATCAATCATCAAATAAACCACATAATAGCTATTCAAACCCAGAAATCTTTCCAACACACTTAGATAATAAGACAACGAGCCCAAACACTCAAATCATTGCAAATCAACCATTAAACGATTCGCAAAACTCATATACCCTCCCAACATGTTTAGTCAATTATTCGGGAATAGACACCACTTCAACAAATCAAATTCATAACCAAACCAACCCATACACCAAAAACGAACCTCTTAATAATGAAACCAATGAACTCCCAAATCAAGCCAACAATCCTATACCGAGCCCAACCGCTCACTCATCCAATTTTGTTAATAAACAACCAACTCCAAACACCCATAATCTAATTTATGATACGAAAATCAAACGGTTACCAAATCAATCACCAGTAAATCTTATGAGCCCAAACTTTGATAATCCAATAAATAACAAAAATCATATAATCCAAATTACCCCATCACTAGTCAATGTGAACTACCAAATCCAAGACCCACCACATCAAACAAAGAATCTTACAAATTCAGATACCCCTTCAACAAATTTAGCTAAAGAATCTAACAATCCAAACACTCATAACACAAGTTTCAATACCAAAAATCACCCATCAGAAAACTTTGCGAATTCAGACTCTAATACCCAAACCACACATCTATCAAATTCAGCAAATATTCACTTGAACTCAAACTCGATAAACCAAATAGATAATTCAATAAAATTAAACAAACATAATCTACTAGACCATGAATTCGATGAAATTGAAGAAAATATCTTAAGAAACCTTCTACATCCCGAAACTCCTACGATGATAAACTTAATGTCAAGATATAAGACCAGTAGAGATACCTTATCACCAATTATAAACGAAATACAACCATGTCTTCTATTAGACTCAGGAGCCGACGTTTCGCTCATAAAAATAAGATATGTAGAAAATCTTGATGTCAATACCCGAGACACAATCAAACTAACAGGAATAGGCAAAGGTTCCATACAAACAAATGGATCCTTAATTTTAGAACTCAAACTACAACCAAATCTAACCATCAAACATAAATTCTATACCGTGCCAAACGATTTCCCCATAACTGAAGATGGAATAATTGGAAGAGATTTCTTCACCAAATTCAAGATAGATATACTTTACAGTATCAATAAAATAAGAATCTTAGACTCACTTATACCATTCTCAAATCAACCGTTAAAACAAACCATCCTCCCAGCACGTAGTGAAACCATAGTCGAAATTTCAACCCCTTCAAACGAACCTTGCATATGCCAAGCAACAGAAATCAAAAACGGAATTTTTGTACCTCACATATTACTTCAACCACACAACATGAAAGCCAAAATCATGATTGCCAACACCTTAACGGAAAATGCAATATTAACCAACTTCGAGCCAACCCTAGAACAAATACCAAATTATTTCAAATACTATACTGAACAAATCTATAACACAGATAGGCAAAAGCAAATCGCCCAAACAATTTCTGAAAGTTTAGACTCATCCAATAACGTTGAGGAAAATATGTCAATACTTACACTATGTCTACAATATGAAGACATTTTCTTTATAGAAGGTGATAGATTAACCAGTATTAAAGGAGTTCAACACAACATAAACCTCTATACTGACTCAAAACCTATTCATATACAAAGATACAGACTCCCTCAAACTCATAAAGATGAAATCAACAAGCAAGTAAAAGAAATGCTCACAGACGGTAAGATACAACCAAGCACAAGTCCATTTAACAGCCCACTTTTAGCTGTACCTAAAAAACCAGGTCCAGACGGTAAACCTAAATGGCGCGTAGTTGTAGATTTCAGAAAACTTAACGACATCACGATTGGTGATTCATTTCCATTACCAAATATCAATGATATTCTAGATCAACTTGGACATGCTCAGTACTTTTCCACATTAGACATGGCCAGTGGATATCATCAGATTGAAATGAACCCATATGACTCTCACAAAACCGCTTTCAGTACCGATTATGGTCATTTTGAATTTACCAGAATGCCATTCGGCCTAAAAAACTCACAAGCAACCTTTCAGAGAACTATAAATCACATTCTACGAGGTTTTCAAGGCATTAAAGGATTCATATACTTAGACGACATAATAATTCACGGTAAAAATTTAAGAGACCATAACGCTAAACTTAAAGAAGTATTTGACATTTGCAGGCAAAACAACCTTAAACTCCAAAGTACGAAGTGCCAATTTTTACGAAAAGAAATCACATTTTTAGGACACTTAATAACTCCTTCAGGCATCAAACCAAACCCATCTACAGTCAAAGCAGTTCAAAATTTCCCCGCACCCAAAAATATCAGAGAAACTCAATCATTTTTAGGCCTTGCAAATTACTATAGAAGATTCATACCAAAATTTTCCGAAATTGCAGAGCCACTCACCAAACTAACTAGAAAAGGCACTCCCTTCATATTTTCAGAACAATGTACACAAGCTTTAAATACCTTAAAACATCAATTAACCCAACCACCAATTCTAAAATACCCTGACATGAACAGACCGTTTGTATTAACGACAGACGCAAGCGACTACAGCCTCGGCGCTGTACTATCTCAAATATACCCATCAGGAGAATTTCCGATAGCTTATGCTAGTCGTTCACTAGGCAAATCTGAACGAAATTACAGCACTATTGAGAAAGAAATGCTCGCAATCTACTGGGCAGTTAATAATTTTAGACCTTATCTATATGGTCGAAAGTTTACTATAATTACAGATCACAAACCACTAACCGGCAACCTAATCAAAACACCTAATCGTATATTAAAATGGAATCTCAAGCTTTCTGAATACAACTTTGAGATCATACATAAATCCGGGAAGGCTAATACAAACGCCGACGCGTTAAGCAGAATAAAACACAACCTAGTAAAGGACAACCAGATTAGCAACGATCAAACAAATAGTGATCAGATAAATGCATTAACTAGAGCCGCAGCCAAACTGATTAAGGATCATAAGTCAAACACAACCAATAACATTGACACAAGTGACGTACCAAATGTACCCACCTCGAAACAAATAACACACAACTCAAACCCCAATGAGAACCGAAAAATCGAAGTAATCGTAGACCTCAAGAAGCGACAACAAATACTCGAAGAGTACCACAATTTGCCCTTAGAGAGTCACGCTGGCACTTGGCGCACTTACAAACGCATAAGAATGCTGTATTATTGGCCCAAGATGCTTATCGACATTAACAAATTCATCCGTAGATGCCATCTATGTAAACGAAACAAATCTCACAGAAAAACCAAAACTCCCTTGCAAATCACAAGCACATCAAACCATCCATTTCAAAGAGTCGCATTCGATATTGTAGGACCATTACCTACCACAGAAATAGGCAACAATTACCTCTTAACTTTTCAAGATGACTTATCAAAATTTTCGGGAGCCATCCCAATACCAGACCAAACAGCCAACACCGTTGCAAAAGCCTTATGTGAATACTACATAACCAAATATGGCATACCAGAAAAGATACTCACAGACCAGGGCAGTAATTTTATGAGCAACACATTCAAAGAACTCTGCAAACTTCTAAAATTAAAACATCTTACCACTACAGCATACCATCCAGAGACTAATGGCGCTCTTGAGAAATCCCACAATACCCTCAAAGAATATTTACGATCGTTTACAGATGTAAGCAGAAATAATTGGGATGAAATGTGCCATTATGCCACATTCGTATATAACACGACACCCCATTGCTCAACTAATTATACCCCACATGAACTCGTTTACGGACGACCAGCCCTTATCCCCAGTGCCATAAAGCGAGAACCAGAACCCATCTACAATTTTGACGACTATGTCACTGAATTAAAATCTAAATTACAAATCGCTCACGAGATAGCAAGAAGAAACATTATCAATCAGAAACATAAATCCAAGATCCAATACGACAAAACCCTAAACCCTACAAACTTCCATGTAGATGATTATGTCTACCTAAAAAACGAAAATAGAAGAACCAAACAAGACCCAATATGGCTTGGCCCCTATAAAGTAATTGATATTAAGTCCCCAGTCAACACGATCATCAAGATCAATCACAAAAATGTTATGGTTCATAACAACAGGTTGATAAAACACAACACAGATTGATAAATCAAACCAGTAAATTCTCACTATGTAAATCAAAATTTACATACATAAACTCAACATATTCAATACTCCAACCAATTTTGAGACAAATTCGAATGAACACAACAAGAATTCATCGTCAAGCAGTTTTATCGATTCAAAACCAAGATGCAACAAATTCATCATCAATCATCTATATCACAGCATAGCACTTATCGTCGAGAAATCATCATCAAAGTTAATATCCACCAAGTACAAAAAGATGCATCAACCACATCCCAAAAATATCCAAGATATTACAAATCTGCACCAATTCAGATTCAGATTTCCTAATCACATATGTATACACAAAATATATGTCAACGAAAACACCAAAAACTCAAGGTTCATAGAAGAAACGTAAAAACACCAGAAATTAAAGTTTCCGCATCACTATGCATAAACAACAATTTTAACATCAACATAAACTCTTCCGCATGCATTATAACAAATTAAAAATTTACAAACATCTTCCGCAATTAACGTCATATATAAGACAGTAATAATGATCAACAAATCAGTAGCAACCTGACGATAAATCAAGTATCAACGCCCAGAACCAGAAGCAATCCAGCCACACAATGTATAAAATCATTGCACTCCTATGTACAACTCTTATGTACATACAAGCCAACGAAAACAATACTTTCACCATTCAAAATCTAGACAACAATAGAATCTTCTTCGAGAACATCTCACCGACGTTATTCTTCAAAAAACAAATAGATTTAATCACCGAGATCAACATCCCAGAAACAAGGCAGCTAACTGCCACACTGATAAACTGTAAAGACCATCTAAAAACATTATGTGACCAAATAATAAAGAATGAACCAGGAGATCTATGCAGGACAATGCAACACGAAATACTATGGCACATTAGCCGTATTCAAATTCAAAACAACAAACTACAAGAAATGTACGGAAGACAAAAAAGAGGAATATTAGATATTGGAGGAAAAATATCCAAACTAGTATTCGGCACAATGGATTCTGAAGATGCCAATACAATTTATAACGACCTTCAAAATCTCAAACACTGGCAAACTAAACAGATCGAAGTGGAAAATCAACACATAACAGTACTACAATCTAATTTCAATGCTTTATCAAAGCCAATAATGGAATTACAAAATGAAACGTATGAGATTGAAGAAAAGCTTAACAAACTAATCCAGCAATCCAACGACCAAAAACAGTCAGATAAAATACAAAAAATAAACCACAAAGTAGCGGAATTAACATCGCTAATTATGATTCAATGCCTACATATAAGCCAGTTACAAGAAGATGCATCGGAAATTATATCATATTTAGAAAACGAGAAATTACATCCATTAGTAATACCCCTAAATAAAATAGTAAACGTAATTGAGACGACCAATGTAGAAACGAACGTCATACTAAAACAACACCAGATCATAAGACAAATTGCCAATGTGAGATACATAGAAGCAAACGGCAAATTAATCGTAAAAGTCACCATACCAATCCTGGAGAAAAACGAGTATACACTGTATAGGCCATATCTACTCCCATTTTCTGTACAAGAAGAACATAGGACATATCAAACAGACATTGATTTCATAGCCATCAACAGAGATAAAGATAAAGCCATCGAACTTCACGCGTTCGATATTGAAAACTGCAGACAAATTGTAGACAACTCTGAAGTATCAACCAAAATATGCCAACATACACAGCCTATATTACCTATACACAGCCAGCATTGCCTACCAAATCTATTCATCAACCCACTAAATCCAGAAAAACAATGTAGAAGCATACCAGCAAAGCCACTAAGCAGATTCACCAAACTATCTTCCAAAAACACATGGCTATTCTCAATGAATAAACCAACAAACATGATAATTGAATGTAAAGACGACACTCAAACCATACAAATCTCAGGCAATGGCTTGATAACATTCCTAACAAATTGTAAAGTTACAACAAAAGACTTTACAGCCGAAGTAATTGGAATACCCAGCCAGATTAAAATTGAACAACCAAAACTACCTACGATACTAATTGAAGAAAGCACAAGCCTCTACGAGATAAAATCATATGACGAATTACCCGACATCAAACTCATCGACCACAGAAATCACAACAGAGATTTCCTAGATGAGACGAACAAAATCAATAACCTGAAAAAAGCAGCTGAAAACTTGAATAACCAGAACCAACAGGTAAAGCTAAACATAATGACCAATACAACAATTGATGTAATCATGATAATAATAATCATCATAATCATTATCATAACCATCCGATGCATTAGAAGAAAAGCCAAGCAAACATGGCCAATTAGCCAACCAGTACAAATAAAAATCCATAGAGACGATACAATAAATCATGAAGTACCAAACCAGAAACAAACAAACAAAACAGAACTAGGACCACAAGAGATAAGAATCATCTAAAATGAACCAATTATAATATTATATACCTAAAACAAGTTAGCATATAATATAAAGATAAAAACTTATTTTATATAAAATCTCATAGCTAATAAGAATAACTCATAACAAAAAAAAAAATTAGAATTTAAGATAGACCTCGAATCTATATAATTCATAAAAATGTCACTACACCCACCCCCACATACACACGCACGCGCGCAACATATATAATCATAAGCATGATAACATGCCATGCAAAATCCCATGAAATAAGAAAATAACGACGATATAAGACAATACATATAATATAATCATAAAAGAAGCTCCCGTACTGTACCGGGAACTTCTCCTAAAACGGGGAAGGTGTTGTACAATACCTAACCTATGGGAAAAAATAGAGATTAAGTCGCATGCCTAGAGGCATGTTGACCATGTCATACATATAATGTGTATGTTCACATTTTTGATAATATGTAAACAAATTTTGTGCAAAATATGACACAAAAAATGTTTTGGTAACATAAATTACTAATTTATATTTTATATAGGTTACACAAAATATACATAAAAATTGTGCATATCATATGAAATACATATTATTAAATATGACACAAAAACACAAAATTACAATTCATATTTATCAAGGTTACATGGTTACATATTTATGACGCAATACAAAAGAAAAAACAAGATGATAGTTAAGATTAGTAGAGATCAAATGTACATTTGGAACCAATGAGGTTTGAACCCGTGTACCTAAGTACATTAAGCCAATGCTCTACTATCTAAGCTATCTTAACACATGAAAATCATAACAAATAAAAGTATTGAAAAATACAAGATTAAAATTGGTAATCAATCACGTGGTGATATTATGTAGCCCATGTAAGTAACATTTAGGAAATAATACAATCAAAATACTCAAATAGAATTCATTAAGGGAAAAACAATTTAAGTCAAGAAACAATCCATTAAAACAATATAACAGTATAACAGTATAACAGTATAACAGTATTACAGTTTTTCCAAGAAACAAATTGCCAATAGTAATATAACAGTATTACAGCGTGAGCAAAACACTATAATTAAGATAAAAATTTATAGATTCATATCATATCAATATAGATAACAATAACAATAAGATACAATAATAACAATAAGATCGGAAATGTTATAAGATTTCATATTACATAATGTCATAATTACATTAGATAACAAGATTTCCGCATTCTCGTAATTTACGTAAAACCAAATATATAATAAATAAAATTTCCGGATTCAACTAAGCAAAATACATAATGTATAAAAACCTTGTAAAAATTTCCGTATTTTGATAAACAAAATACTACTTAGTTTAAGATTTAAAATTTTGTATATACATATAATTATAAGATAAACATGATGGGTATTTCCTGAAAATACCCATTATATAAGTTAAGAATTTAAGAATGAGGGGGCAGTTCGTTTTAAGTGATTATGTGATAAGCAGTTCGTTTTAAGTGATTATGTGATAAGCAGTTCGTTTTAAGTGATCGTATTAAATAAAATCATATCTATAACTAAGAGTAAATATAACAATTTGATTTATCATTTATAAATAACTATATTCATTAAGCACAAAACATAACAATTGGTCCATCGGAAGTGTTAGCTACCATAGCTGCTTCTTTGGGTTTTGCACAGTATTTTGAAAAGTATGTTGTCACGATCTCGACTATTAGTTTGATGGGTAATTAATTCAGCATGGGTGAGATATTTATTTAACGAAAATTGTTCATTTACAGTTTAGAAAATTATTGTGTTTATTGTTTGTGAGGTTATTGGCACCTAGGTTTGAGTAGTAGCATTAGAGATAGTTTTGTGGTATTGCAGATTATAATAGTGTAGATCAGAACCATCGAAAAATATTTTTCTATATAAATTCAGGATAGTCTAGAAAGTACGATCGTCATATAAAAACGAGTGCAACGAGCACAATGATTGAGTCATTTGGGAGATTCGGTACACGAAAATTGGTGTAAGTATTACGGTCGCATTGTAAGTGTGTGGGAAATTATTTCCGATATTTTCGAGAATATTTGACAAATTCGTAACAATTGGCGACAGCGGTGGGATTGTAAATATTATAAGATACGTGTTAAGGATACCCGTTACCGGGTGGTTGCAAAAATCAATTAATATTGCTACTATGCGAGGGAAGAACCTAGGATTAGACCAGGATAACTATGAGTTCGAAAATGTAAGAGAGAAAAAACTAGATGAAAAACGTGAGATGACGGCTGAAATTTGACAAAACCAAAAATTGAATCATAAATTTGATGCACCAAAATTTGAAACAAATGATTTTTTGTGGTGACTCGTCAAAGATAAGGTTTCTCTGTCAAAACCGGTAACAGGCGATCAATTGAAGGTGGAAATTCATTGCGAATGGAACAAAAATTTTAAGGAAATGTTTCACCATGTTTGCGATTCTTTTGCTTCGTGTTATCAGCAGCGTGTGTATAGAAATGGGGGCATCAATTTTAACATTTGAGCTGACTAAAAATATTTACAAATTTTTCAAAATGTGTGACGGTAACCCGGGAACATCGAATGAATTAATAAATTCCTTTGGAAAATTCACGGAATCCATATAGATTTGTATGCCACTATATTTCACCTGCGTTTCTTTTTAGAATGATATTGTTCATATCGTGTACGGTGACATTTTTAACCGCTAAAATGGCTCTTCCGCTCAACCATGTGTTATTTTGATATTTGTTTCGATGCTTTGCAATACCTTGTCAACTAATTCTTAAGGCAAGATGATTTTTCCTGTTTCCGGATTTGTAGGTACAGTGCCGTTACCGACTTCGAATAATTGTCTTGAAAATATGGCAGCTGTTGGACCTTAAAAGTGTGCTCTAAAAAGTTGCATACTTCAAGCAGGCATGCAATTGTGTTGGACGAAGTATCACTGAATGCGTTTGCGTGAAGTCACCGGATAGGAATGCCAATGCTCCACCAAATGGAATCTGATTACAAATTTTGCAATTTATGATGTAATGCTCCCAATGACTTCTTGTGGGCCATTGTACACTCATCCCATACAATGATTTTGTGCACCCGACGAACCTTTCCCATTCCTGTTGGGAGGTTGATGATGTTTAAGAACAGAATGTGCTGTTCTACCTCCTTCCATCAACGTGGCAGCAATACCTGAAGAAGCAAGTGCTAACGCAATAAGGCCGTTTGAACGGATTTTAGCCAGGGTTAATGAAATTAAGAACGTTTTTCTAGTTCCACCTGGAGCGTCCTAAAAGTACAATCCATCGGATTGGTTGACCACAGCTTGTATGATGGTGTCAAATGCTATCTTTGTTCGTGAAGAAGCTTCGGTGTATTTTCTTGGACGAATAGCTATAAGTCATTTCTGTTGTATGACTGCTCTCTGAGTAGTTATCTCTCGAATGTTACATTGAAGGACTTATTCGGTGTTGTCACTCCCAATTGTTCCAATCGCACTTGCCACTTATTGCAAGACAAAGATCATGGTTCTGTAAATTCCAAGCCATAAAAAATAATTGAGAAGAGAGTACGTATTTGAAATGGATTAGAAGTAGCGGATGAATTTTCAATTGACTTATCCCAATGATTGCCGTTTTCCAGCAAATTAAGTGCCTCGCATGCACTCATATACATATTATGTACTATTCCATCCACTGTCCAGTGTCCACGAGTGTCTAAATGATGGTGGAGTACGAACGGTAATCAAACGCAAACGTAAATAAAAGCAATTTGCGGTGTTCGGTTTGTACAGTTCGGGTGATGAAAATATTCCAGGTTGTCCAACTACTGCTTTGCCCCTTTTCCTTCTTTCAAAATTCTTTTGTGTTGGGTTCCAAGTGTAACAAGTTGGAATAAGTTGGTTCGACATAATTTAAAAAGTCCTGCTAATGTTCTGTTCGGTAAATTTGTTGCTCTGTCCTCTATGTTTTGTTCAGTGAAATACTCTCTTTGTCCGTTTTCAAGGTGAACAGTGACGTGAACGATAGTGGGACTCCTCTCTGCCCTGAATATATCTGCCGGTTAGGTAATGTGAGATTTCATCTAAAGTATTTCTTGTTGATACTCCAACCACGACCATATCGCTGCCAGTAATCGCGTCTTTTAACAACTTTCGATGATACCGTTTAGAACATTTTCCATCGATCATACACAGTGAATTTGTATTGATTGTTCTACATGGTCCGTGTATCATGTTCTTGGTCACAACCTCAAACAACTCATGATCAATTGTAATATCTGGTGTTTCGGCATCGATTTCATTTAGCATTATCTTCACAGTAAGCCAGTGCCGCTCCGCAGTATACATCCAACATTGTGTTTCTCCGAAAGCTTGTAGTGACGTGTTGAAATTAATTAATGTGGTAAGCTTTTGTTTGAAAATGCGTGCTGTTATGCCTGGCGACTGTCCTGGAGGTAGTAACACTTTTATTTCATCCCACCCCGGATTACATGTAAATGTAATGAAAAGATCAGGAAGACTATATTTTCGCACAAATGTAATAGCGTCCTGCGCATATTCGTACATATGTCGGGACTAGCAGTATATGTTACAGACAAGATGGTAATTTTTTCTATGTTGCTTATATCACCATCATTCTGATCTCAGTTTTTTTTTATTTATCCTAATGAATAGTAGTCGTTTCAACTCTATTTTCGCGTACATGTCGACGATGTACTGATGTAAGAGCTGACGGAATAATAATTCATTGAACTAACTTTTTTGTCTGTGTATTCACCAGTGACCCTTAAAATGATAACCATCTTGACCACTTGGAAGCATAATTGGATATTGGAATGGATCGTAGCATCTATGAGTGTCAGCAATTCTTTGTAGTTACTCATTTCTGCGCTACAAAACGTCTAACATGCTCACTCAGTGGTGTTTGGTCAGTACGAATAACAGTTCTATGGCATGACATAAATCGCATTTTTCAAAAATCGAATTAAATTATTGTTTTCCTGTAACATTTTTTGCGACAACACAACAACATGACTTCTGACTCCAGTATAGATTTGACAGTGGGCATTCAATTGGTCATTTTGATCTACATGAGAGACAGATTTAGAGAAATTTATGGTTACTGCTGGTAAAAGAATGCATAGAGTCAGCTTTGTGGTAAATTTGTCCCTGAATTTTAAATGCTCCGCTATAACGGTCATCTGAAAACAGGATTTGTATTTTCTAATGTTTTTGTGGAAATGCTTTGAATCGTTAGTAATCCCTTTTAACAAACTTGTTAGTGGTCTTCTTGGCTGCTCAAGTTCAGGTACCTTCACTTTTCCGCTCGAGCAGCATATTCGCGGGACTTCCCCTTTAAATTAAATTGCATACATCTGCATACGTCTTTGTCGTAGATCTACTTCTTCTTGGCATTGATGAGACGAATATGCTGCTCTTCTACTCGTAAGACTTTTCTTCCCGTTTACTAGTTTAGTAAACTAACAACAAACAATAACTATATACCGTAGCAAGGGAATTTTGTTACACAAACGTAGCGTAGGCGGTTTATTACGTAACGGATCAAACTCGTTAAATAAGGAAAAACCTAAAAATTGCCATATGCCGCACCTATGCAGCCATACCGCCTGTAATAAAATAAATTAAATAACACAAATCTACATAAAAATATAATTACCATAGCACAAAAAAAAAAAAAATTCAGCAGATTTCAGCAAATTCTCAAATTTTAATTCAAGATTGGTTTTTGTAAGAGCGCACACAGTCCAAACTGCCGGAAAATTTTTGTTTTTTTAATCGCAGACATAAAAACAAAATCATTATGCCATTTAAGCGATTTAAATTCTCTTTCCTTCCTCGTGCCATCTTCTAAATTGCTCGATGTACACATTACACACCATTCTCCATCGTTTTACTATTTTCCAGCATCTTGGATACGGAAAAACCTACAACAACAACAGTTATACAAAAAACGAAAATTAATTGAAATACATTTCATGTTCTTCTCTAATTTTCTTAAGCATTTTCGTTTTATTCCAGTTGATTTTCTTTTAAATTCCGTTAAGTGTATTTATGCTGTATGTGTGTGTGTGTGTGTGTGGGTGTATAAATTTTTTGGATGAATGTTCCGAATGGAAAAATATGTTGTGTATACATCACCGGTTAAGGATGGAAGGCTTGGATTTCGTTCGGATATATACCTTTAACATAAATTAATGGTAGATAATTATCTGCATAGTTTGAAGAATTTTTTGTTGTTGTTTATTTTATTGTTTCAAATTGTTGGAATTACATCTTTCCCTCCCAGATTTAAGATCCTCCTATGCATGTTGTATCGAAATAGGGAAACTTGTATAACAATACTAACTCTAGACATTCCATTTGATTTATGTATTGTTGCTCGCAATGCTTTCTATAGTCGTTCGGAGAAATTGGACTAACATTTTTTCTTTTCTTATTCTTATTTCAGATTCGTTTCAATTTAGATTTGATAATGGATGCAGAATTAAATGTAAGTACAAAACATTTAGATAAATTCCTTACTCGTATATTTCTTATTCTTATATTGTAACAATTAAATTGAATGGATCTACGAATCTTTTGTACAGGCGTTTTGTGTCCTATGGGCAAAGTATGATTTGTAGCGAAGGAGTAGTTTTTAAATAAAATGAAAACCCCGAACATCATGTAGAATATTTATCATCATTATGTTGAGTAATCGTCTTTTTTTGCTTAAGTTTATTTATACGAGTATAAGAATTTTAAATGGGCTGGTCGAGCGATAATGATGTTCTTAATATTTCAATTTTGGTCGATATGATGTATTCGCAACACTCGTCTAGGGTATCTAAATCAAACAGCTAATGAATTTTAATAGGTTCCTTTCGAGGGTGCGGGTAAACAAGTCTCCTTCATTAATGGTTTCTTTAAGCTTCAAAATATAAATTATTTGTGTTATTTTCCTTGTTCACGTTATTTATACAAATATATTAAGGAGTTCTTTTTCAACGTCAAAATTAGGAAATTATACCAAATTATGTTGTAGGTCGTACCCGTTTATTTTGAACGCTTACTGTTGGCTTTTAAGCAGCTGGCAGATATGTTTGCTTAGCTATGTCTAAGTGTTTAATTCGCTTACTTTATTCTACCTTCAATATTACATATTCTGAGGTGCCGTAGCGGAGCCTTCTTATTTTTCTAATCAAACTGAAATAAGCACTGCTAGAAGTAACAAATATATTGCAAGGCAATAATAATTTTCGTGTACGGTTACATCAACTAGTGATAGTTCCAACTGTTCCGTGTGTTGTTGAATGGTCGCTTTGGAAATCATTGTTTCTGAGATTGGGCTCAGTAGCGCTGTATGTGATAGAACCTGATACTGTGAACGTATTTCATTGCAGGATACAGCTTGATTGTAGTTCTAGAATTTGTTCGCCTTCAATAAATGTGGTTACTGTTTCGGTCGTTCCAGCGTCGCGATCTTCGCATATTAGGTTACAACTGGTCCTGGGTTTGGTCACGAAAATCCATGCATTATATCTGCGCAATGGAATTCATTTTGTTATAATGTATGGTCTTAATTATTTGGCCACTTGTTAGTAAATATTTATTTTGGAACAATGGCAGTTGAACTCATCAGCAGACAACATCGTTTACTGATTTAATCTAGTTGTATGGCAGTCATCAAATACTTCGTAGTTGATGCATCGTTGGAATTGGTATAATGTGATGAAGAATAAATCGCGTTTTCTGCACCAAAGGAACTTTTATTTAAGATATAATTGTCTCTCCGAGTTATGATGTTATGCAAGGGTATAGCTTCTGTTGGTATTGTTGGTTGAAATTTAACTTATCAATGGAATATTGTAAGCATGATCGGGATAGTTGATCGAGTTCACCGAATCATTCGTACAGTGTCGATAAACTCAAAAGACGAAGTTCGTCAACGAACATTGTTTTCACCTAATGCGTTCAATAACTCACTTTGTTCCTTTATTACGAGGTACGATGCTTTTATTTGAAAAATTATAAATGTGCATTGTTTGATTGTAGTTTGAATCTGTGTGCCATTGGAACATAACTTGTCGAGTTGAGCAGTGCAACAGTAGAGTATAAGCATGTAATACATTTTCATTTTCCACTCCCCGTTGATTAGACATCCTTGTCCGACTTTCCCAAAATAAATGCCAGGATGAACTTTGTTATGTTAAGATTTGAAGTGACTGTCACTAGTCCGAGGTCACTCGCCTGGTTCTTCTGTCGGTAACAATTTACCGGGCCTCTACTGAAAATACTCGTATGTTCATTGCTCCATATATTCCAGCAGTCTTGTTTGTTTTATCCAGCAGATGTTATCTTAAAGTCTGTGGATATTTATATTCCGAGAGAATCGTGGTTATTTATAAGCCTAAAAGCCTATGACCCTAAAAGGGTCCTAGTGTTAGGACTTCCAGATTAGTTATATCGTTGGAAATTGGACATGGGTGCCTCAAATTTATCAAGTCTTCTAATCGGCTTAAAAATGTTGCTAATTCGTACATGAGTATCGTATGGCCCAAGATGTTTTATATTGATCTTCACAGATTTCATTCCTGTCTCCCATAGTCCACCAAAATGAGGTGATGCCGATGGTTAAAAATCCCATGCTATTCCATCTACAGCGAGTTCTGCAGCCACAGTGTTGGCTCTAATGATATTAGTTGCATTGTCGCTGTACATGTAGCTACAAAGTCCACCTGCGCTGAATCTCTTAAAGGCAGCTATGAACCATTATGTAGTAAGTTCAGTTACTACCTCTAAATAAATTGTCTTTGGTTAGTTGAAATTCAGATGAAAATCGCCATGTAACCTTTGTATACGTTTTGTTTCCTCTACCTTTACTTGTTTTAATTTGTAAAGGGCCAGCGTAATCAACTCCGGCGTGAGTGAACGGCCTAGATGGTTGCACCCATGGAGAAAGTAAATTTTTCATGAGTTGATTACTTTCTTGTTTAGTTCGTTAGTTATGTAAAGTGACACTTTTAGAAATTACTAAAACTTTTGCGGTTATGATCTACAATCGCTTACTTACGTATGACATCGTAAGTTTGACCACCCATGTGCTGCTTTCTTGTGCGCATGTACTGAGCTGACTGTATGCGGACGTTGGAAGTCTTTCAAATATTCGCAAGATACCTTACTGATCTAAGAATGTCCTTAGATGTAATAGCTTACTTTTCTTGTCTACTGACTCATTCTTTGAGCGTTATTTCGTCTTTTGCAATTTCCATTGCAAAATTTTCAAAGCTCCTATTTATGGAAAACGGTTTATTATAAAGTTAGATGCCGAACAGTCTCTCCGCCTGGTCTGTAGAGATGCCAAATTTTGATGAAATAAAGTTAAAGATGACACTTTCAGTGGCTCGAACTCAACCAAAAATCACTGAAATCATCCAATTTATGCAAAAAGCTTGAGCATGACCAGGGACCAAATGTTTACTGAAAAACAGTTTTTTGACAAAAAAACGTCACTTCTGCTTAAATTTTAGAAACCTGCCACTTCTAGTAGACCGATTTCAGCTAAAATTCACTGTGATCTTCTAATTGATAGAAAACCTTTTAGTATAAAGTTTTATTCCGATCAATTAATCCGTCTGGGCTGCACAGGGCCGAATATTTGTTGAAAAAGAGTTTTTGTCAAAAGTTACGGTTAAATTTTGGACAAATGACCTAAGCCGATATTATTGCAAATTTAATGTATAATCTTTTAGTTCATACGCGTTTTACTAAGTCTGCCGTCTGCCAAGCCGTCTCAGCTGTAAAGAGGACACAGGCATTTAGCCAAAAATCGAGGTCAAAAATTTTCATTATTCAAAAAACAGTTTTTGGTCAAAACCGATCTTTCCGCTTAAATTTTGGAATGTTGATCTGATCCGATTTGATTGCATTTAGAATCTTTTAGTTTATAGTCGTTTTTCTCGTAAATGCTCTAATTTTCAAAACATTTGTGAAAAGCAAAAAAGCTCCTCTATGAAGCTGTCACTTCCCGTGGACCTATTTCGGCAAAAATTCACTTGGATCTCTCATTTTATATAAACAGATTAAATATGAAGTTTCATCTCGATCAACCAATCCGCCTGGGCGGTACAGGGCAAATTATTTTTTGTTGAAAAACAGTTTTTTTTGTTAAAAATCTTCACTTCTGGTGAAATATTTTAAAAAGTGATTTGAGCCGTTATTATTGATATTATGCCGATATCTGCCCAAAATCACTGGAATATCCGAATTGACGAGATTTAGAACATCTCAAATTGAAAGTCGGTTTAGATAAAATGTGATAGGGGTTGTCGTTATTGTCGAAAGCGAAATATGCTTTTGATGGTTTGTGAAGTCCTGAGCACGACATAAAATTCAATAATTTGTATACATTTTGAACTCTCTACTGAAATTATTATGTCAAAGTTTTGGTCCAATCATCTAATTGATTGAAACCCGTTTCCTGTAAAACATGTAAAAAAATTTGTCATTTTTCGCTATTTTTGCCACTGCAGATTTTTCTTTGCAGATTTTTTTATGCAAAAAATTAGTTATTTTTATAATTTTTTATTTTTTTTTTTTTAAAGAAGGTATATTAATGCCCTTTTAAGGTCAATTAATAACCCTCCTCTCCCTTGCAATCTCCATATCATCCTGTACACTGACATGGACGATGAATCGGCTCTGGACGATGGATCTGAACTCTTCACTCCAACAGAAGGTCTTAGTTGTGTTTACTAACAACGCCGATCGTTTTCGATGACGAAAATTCGTTTTTCATCCAGCCTCTGGTGGGATTCGAAAACAGAACCTCCCGGTCCGAATACCGAAGCTTTAACCACAGGTTATACCGTACACAGACACAAACCCAGTCTGTTATTTCATGATTATCCGCAAAACAGGATTATTACGGTTATAAGTGAAAGAACTCCAGAAACCATCCAATTAGCTACGGACTGAGTACCATAACTGAGTACCTCAGAAACTTCCCAACTTTCATATCACCCAAGTAATACATTCTTGTTGATATAAGACAACCTAGCCCTTCACCAATATCTAATATATCTAGTTACCTTTTTTTGGCACCTGAAATGTTCGCCGAATTAATCACACCCAAAAGCGCGACAAAATTGGCTCTATTTTATATAAAAATGATATCGACATTTGAAGTATTCAGGAGATCAATATGGGTGCAGGTTATCTAACATTACCTACACTAAACGGCGCGGCGTAGGAATATTAGTTAGAAAGAAATCATCTTTTCGTGTTGAACGTATTAAACATTACTGTGGGTCAATAAAAACGTTACTTGAACATTCACCCAATTTAGGAGAAATCCTCTTTATCTCTACCTATGTTCCACCGCAAATCTCACAATACAATCGTCGACGTTATCCTCAATAATTGACAGATGTCCAAAATCACGGGATTTAGTTGTATTAGGTGATTTTAATGCCTAGGTGCCAATGATTGTTGAAATCCTGCTAACATTGGCACTAATTTATTCCACAACAAATTCCAATGGAAATGGTATTTCATTATTACTCCTCGTCAGTACAGCCAATATTTTTATTGAGACCACTAAAGGAAGACACAAGCCCATTTACACCTAGATGAATGGACATAGTCGATTTCAGGTTGATCATATTTTAACACGACAAAAACCACAAGGACGCCTCATTACCAATTAGTATACCACAACACATTCCAACAACCACAGTAATCACAGCATCATACAATTTTAGATCTATTGTTCGGAAGAAATGGGTTTCAAAAACAACATATAAGAGTTATATTAAAGAGAATGGGACCAATGATCATTGGACTACAATAGTTGACAGCATTAAGATAACTGCCCAAAAAAATTTATATACCAAAACTCCCTTGACCCCTAAGCATCGTAAAGCACTTGTTCTTTTCTATAGCGGCAGACATTATAAAAACCGTCACCCTCACGACTCAAATGCGCAGAGATCTTTTAAGAGCGCCATTAATGCAACCCTATAATGAACACCGATCACTCGAATATCAAGAATTTTTCCGAATCCAGGGAGGTACTGGATTCGAACATCACAGATTGTAATCAATGACGAAAATTCACTTTGCATCCACCAGAGGCTGGCTGAATGCAAAGTGAATTTTCGTCATCGATTACGATCAGTGATGTTAATAAACACAACTAAGACCCTCTGTTGGAGTGCAGAATTCAGTGCCCACCAACCGTCTTTGTCAGTGTACAGGTTGGCATGGAGCATGCAAGGGGCAGGTAGTACAATGTAATTGTGAGAATGGGTGGTGTGTGCGTGAATGAAAAGAAGGGAATTAATTGTCCTTCAAAGGACATTAAATCCATTAAACAATTAATATTTCTTTTTTGCTATAAAAACAATAAAAGGTTTGGATAAGCAACGATCCTCCTTCTAAGTGCCTTGAAACCATACAAGTTCCAATTCCGCAGGTAAAAAAAACCAGCAAGTATTAACGAATACCGGACAATTACTTTATGTAATGTAGGTTACAAAATATATTCAAAACAACTTCTCAACCGGTTAAATGCACATTTAAATTTACCATCATCATATCAAGCAGCTTTCCTGACCAATCGACCTACAGAAGATCATATGTTTATAATAAGACGCGTTCTAGACTATTAGTGGCGCGCAGGTAATCGGATTTATCTGTTGATAACTGTATGATTGATTTATCGAAAACCTTTGATATAGTAGATCTAACCGTGGTTTCCAAATGTTTACAGCAATATGTACCACACTATTTGGTTAATCGTATCACCAAGGCTTGTTTTTGGGAACGTACCTCAATTAAATATTTCTACTGAAAAAATCAAGAAAAATAAAAGAGTTAAACAGGGCTGTCCAATTTCACTATTTGTAATTTTATTTTAAATAAAGTTTTGGTTACCGTATCAGATTTATGTATATTCTGATTTAAGACTGGAACAACAAGATGAATTGCAATTACTTTTAATTGCTGATGATATTATCCTTATTACCCGGAACATTATCACAATTCAACCTATTCTTGAAGAATTAATTAACTCACTAAGTGTATTCGATTCCTGCTTTTACCCTCCTCCAAATCTTATCTTAGCTGGAATAAACTTCACGCGTGTTGATATAAAGCGTTATTTAGGTACATATTTGAGCCCAAATTTAGGTCGGCTACACACTATTCGAACTCGTTGCCACCAAGCTTTGGGAATCACAAAACAAATGTAAAAATAGGAATAAGATAGTGTTTTTAAATACATAAATGTCATTTTTGTTAAATGCACCACCAAACATTCGATTGCTAATTAAATTTTAAAATTTTATAAATTGTTACAATAATTAATTATAAAATATATTTTAAATTAGAAATTATGTCGTTTTATATGTGCATTTGAACATAGTATAAAAAATATTATCTAGTAATACCATGTAGTTTTCTACAAGAAATTTAGGATGCCGCCACGAGTACTGATTTGAAATTCTAGCAAAGGAAATTTTTCTATAATCGCCCAAAAGTTGATTACTTTCATAAATATACCACACGCATAGGTTTGAATGAGCTAACTATACAAAGATTTCCACTGTCTCTCTTTTCGTGTTATTTTGTATCGTTTTGTATCGTATAAAATAATATGCTACTGAAGTTAGCCGAAAATTTCAGCCGAAAAAACCCTAATATCGGCTAATATTAGCCGAAAATTACATGTTATTGAAGTTAACAGTAAATTTTCGCCGAAAAAATTTGAAAAATCAATATCACATAATTCGAATGTTCAAAGGTCATATGAACTGGGTGAAGTTAAACAGACTCGTAATTAGCTGGATCCCATATTTATAATTTGTCGTGTTAGGGGCCAATGAATTTGAGTTGTGGCACTAACAGTGAACACCCGTGCGAAAAATCAGGCCATATTTTATGTAGCATCATAGTGAAATAAATTAAAAACTGGCACGACAAATAATAAATATGGGAGCCAGCTAATTACGAGTCTGTCTAACTTCACCCAGTACAAATTACCACTAAACATGCGTCCAGTTTTTAATTTATTTCACTATGATGCTACTTAAAATATGGCCTGTTCATTATTTCTTTTATTTATAATTATTTATTTTAATATAATCTGGAATTTTTATTACGCACTGTATGAACAAATAATCGAAGGCTTATAAAATACGAGTCGTTGTTTCTCTTAAAGAAAATTTTAATGTAACCGAACTATGAGTGCAGAAACTAAAATTTGAGCAGTGGTTTAGTTAGGCAATGAACACAATGTGATATCGTTGGAATGAAAGTGTCTGAGTTCGTAGAATGAGGTTGATTTTAATGAATGATTTTTAACTATTGGTTTAGGATTTAGCCATTGAATGGCTGAAACAGTTAAATAATTTTACGTATATAAAATTACCTAACTGTTCAAATCACGTGAATGGATCTCCAACATATTTGGTATTTTACAAGTTTGATTTTGTAAAAAAATCGAGAATTTCTAAATTAATGTTTGAAAAAATTAAAATATGTAGTTGAGACCGTTCTATTAACGAATTATGTTATTCTATTGTAAATTGTGAAAAATTGAAACTTGAATGTAACTATTGGAAATAAAATTTTAAACAGAGATTTGAATAACGATTCAGGTATTTGGCCTTTACTTCTTGGGGTATGTGCGACTCTCTAACTATACGGGCATGCGAGTTCAACTGTTATTCTATTCTATAAAAGCTTAGATTATTTGGAAGGACGAGTATGTTATCTTTACATAGAGAAACACTTATATTCGAATTTTAGAAACATAAGTACGGTTTTGGTTCTCCACGAGATTGCATTGCAAATATAGTATGAAAAGTAGCTCACGTAAACAATGAAAAGCGTGACTGATTAACATGGTGTCTTTTCAAGTTCTTATGAGATCTGGTTAAAATCAAGTCAATTTAGAAAATAAATTTTTTTTTAACATGAGATCTTATATTATAAGTTGTTTGCGCCTATTGTTGAATTAGTGTGGGTTATTTAAACCATATTTGCTGTTAACAAATGTTTATTGTTAAGCGATTTCTATTTATTGGCAGACACTCGCAAACTTATAAAGCAAGCGGGGGTTCTTAACTCCAACGATGAGCCCACACGACCTCGACCTCTACGAGTATTGATAAGTTCAAAAGAGTCAGGAGCGAGTAAATCCAAATTTAACTCTAGTTTCAATTTTCGTTTAGAAATGGATTTTCTGAAACTTGAACCATTAATGAATACTGTCTGACTCTGTTCGTGCACATGAGTGCGTGTGAACAGTTCTCTTAAATTTTGTTTTGGAAATGTACATTACATTTTCGGTTGAATGTGTTTTACAAAGCTATGTTACGAAACCCGAATTATCTGTAGATGCACTCGGATATATATATATATATATATATATATATATATATATATATATATATATATATATATATATATATATATATAAAGGGTGATTTTTTTGTGGTTAGGATTTTCATGCATTAGTATTTGACAGATCACGCGGGATTTCAGACAAGGTGTCAAAGAGAAAGATGCTCAGTATGCTTTGACATTTCATAATGAATAGACTTACTAACGAGCAACGCTTGCAAATAATTGAATTATATTACAAAAATCAGTGTTCGGTTCGAAAAGTGTTTCGCGATTTACGTCCGATTTATGGTCTACATAATCGACCAAGTGAGCAAACAATTAATGCGATTGTGACCAAGTTTCGCACTCAGTTTACTTTATTGGACATTAAACCAACCACACGAATGCGTACAGTGCGTACAGAAGAGAATATTGCGTCTGTTTCTGAGAGTGTTGCTGAAGACCGTGAAATGTCGATTCGTCGCCGTTCGCAGCAATTGGGTTTGTGTTATTCGACGACATGGAAGATTTTACGCAAAGATCTTGGTGTAAAACCGTATAAAATACAGCTCCTGCAAGAACTGAAGCCGAACGATCTGCCACAACGTCGAATTTTCAGTGAATGGGCCCTAGAAAAGTTGGCAGAAAATCCGCTTTTTTATCGACAAATTTTGTTCAGCGGTGAGGCTCATTTCTGGTTGAATGGCTACGTAAATAAGCAAAATTGCCGCATTTGGAGTGAAGAGCAACCAGAAGCCGTTCAAGAACTGCCCATGCATCCCGAAAAATGCACTGTTTGGTGTGGTTTGTACGCTGGTGGAATCATTGGACCGTATTTTTTCAAAGATGCTGTTGGACGCAACGTTACGGTGAATGGCGATCGCTATCGTTCGATGCTAACAAACTTTTTGTTGCCAAAAATGGAAGAACTGAACTTAGTTGACATGTGGTTTCAACAAGATGGCGCTACATGCCACACAGCTCGCGATTCTATGGCCATTTTGAGGGAAAACTTCGGAGAACAATTCATCTCAAGAAATGGCCCGGTAAGTTGGGCACCAAGATCATGCGATTTGACGCCTTTAGACTATTTTTTGTGGGGCTACGTCAAGTCTAAAGTCTACAGAAATAAGCCAGCAACTATTCCAGTTTTGGAAGACAACATTTCCGAAGAAATTCGGGCTATTCCGGCCGAAATGCTCGAAAAAGTTGCCCAAAATTGGACTTTCCGAATGGACCACCTAAGACGCAGCCGCGGTCAACATTTAAATGAAATTATCTTAGTAAATGTCATGGACCAATCTAACGTTTCAAATAAAGAACCGATGAGATTTTGCAAATTTTATGCGTTTTTTTTTAAAAAAAAGTTCTCAAGCTCTTAAAAAATCACCCGTTATATATATATATATATATATATATATATATATATATATATATATATATATATATATATATATATATATATATAAAGGTCTACTTCTCTACTTGGGTGTCAACTATACCATCTTCTTCCGTCACAGAGGTTTCAATAGGAAATAAGTAGTTTAAAAGGTATGGACCCCAACAAAACATATTAAATCGCACTGTTTATAGTAATTTAGATTTATTAGGATTTAGTTTCGGCAAGATGATTTGTTCTTGAGGTGCACGCCGTTCGAGAACGATAAAGTCGAGAAGGTCCTTGAACATATACCTACAGATTTAATAATATTACAAGATTTACTTGCTGTTTTTGAGGTTTCGAATTGGATAAGTGGTCGGACAACAAGTAGATTTGTCGACTACCATTAAAATATAATGACAACCAATACCATTGGGACGGTGAATCCATAGGTCTAAGCGAGCTTGTACAAACCACATAATTCGTCCGACCGAACGCTTTACTTTTGCTGTCTTAAGTTCGGTTAAGCGTAGGTATAGATAATATATCGCACTTGAACTATATAGTTTAACTGGGCAGTTCAATCAAGTACAATTTTCAAAGTATGTGTGCAGTTATATTAAACCCTTTATTAATTCAACTACCTTATTTTACACCATACAACTATAAAAACTGAATAAAATTCTTCAACATGTAGTCCATTTTACAATATTCACCTTCTTCTTATCCGTTCATTATAGTATCTCGATTCAGTTTTACACTCCCATTTGTTCAGGGCTGTAGTCGATTAAACTTCGCATAACACACATTTTGTGCAATATTGATAAAAGTAATAAATACTATAAACTATAATTAGTGTATTGCTCAGAACTAGTCAAAATTATACTGTTTAATATGCATAAAAAATCGGTACTTTATATTAGGTATAAGTTAAGCTAGCGCGCATTTAGGCGAATAAGTAAAATTATTGCATAACTTAGTTCCGATTAACGCGCTACCTAGAACTTCATCGTCTAAAGATTTTATTCGTATGATGGTACCACTATTATATGATTTCATTATGATTTGAATTAGAATTAAACATGTTTATGTCCTATATAAGTTTAGTAAATAAATACGTCGAACATGGAGGCTCTTATATATTTAGATGGCTCTGGTCTGTTATACACTTATGATGGTTTGAGCGCAGCATATTTAATTTTTTTTTTAATTAAAAATCAAATGTGACTCCTAGTTTTACATAATTTACTACATATGATTTTAGATGTAATCAATTTTGTATAAGAATTAGACAGGAAATTTAAACTTTGTTGCTCATATCCTGACCTACCCAGCATTTGACTTCTTTCAAATTTCTCCAAAAGAGTAGATTTAAATCAATTATCGGTACAGCTCTTACTACTAGACCGTATGTCTACTAAATGCTTCATACCTAATAAGACCCAGTTATATTTCGAAAAGCACATTTAATTCGACAAGTTCTTTAATCCAAAATTATTTTTTCATGTAGGACATCACCACCCAATTTTCAAAAACATATTATAAGTCTGTCAACTGTCAGCAGGATTAGCTAAATGGGATCATATTCGATTTTGTTTTAGTTTATAATCCTCTATAGCTATACACAATGAGAACGACCTAAATATATTTATCTAGAGTCTTAAGTATTCACCCTCCCTCACAAATATTTAATTTTCTACGGAAAAAGTTTAAAGTGGTTTGATTTTAAGATTAAACGAAATAAAAGCTCCTTTCTCTCGTTTATTTGTATAAAATTTGTTGATATCCTTATTTTAAATATTATTAACATTTCATTTATATTTTTGTGTGTATATACATACCTATTATTAACTTTGAACATGAATAGGACTTAGTTGTTATTGAACAAAAAATAATTTTATAAAAGGAGATTTGTACGATGATGTGCATGGCAGGGAAAAAGGATTATTTATATGAATTAGGATTAGACTTATATGTTTGTATTCGTATGAAGAGTTTATTTGAATTTAAAATTTTGCACCAAAAAAAAAAGTTGCAGCAACAACAACGTCTACACGACTAAATCCTTCTAAATTTCGATTTTGAATACATAACATGGAAATTCTCCTTTTGTGTGATTTATTATTGTACGAGTATGAATGGCAATTATTTGAATTATGTATTAATGTTGAATAATTATATTGAGACGGATTTTTTTTATGTTGATTTATGATTTATTCATAGATTTATGTGTTTTCAAAACTTTTTTTTTTCATATTCATTTCGAGAATCGAGTAGAAAGTATGTTGGCAGCAGCATTCTCGTATACAGCAAATATTTGATCTATGCTCATACATACCAAACACAGATAAGTTTAGTTTGAATATATTTTTATATTTTATACAATTTATGCTAATTTATGATTGATGTACATAATTTTAAAGTACAAAAACAATTTTTGGATTAACGAGGTGCACTGTTAGAATATGATAAAAAATTATCGAACGTTTGCTAATGAGATTATACACGAGAGGATATACTAGCTACTAGCTAGTTGCAGGAATGTTTGTACATACGAGAAAATTGAGGGTGTTTGTATATGTTAGCATATGCTTGAAATTTCAAATGTATCTACACATTTTTCTCTGTCTGTTTGTTAGTATTAAATTATGTACGGATAGGATGTCCTTAATATGATAATCAAAATTTCTTTATATTTTGGATCAGAATTTATTATACCAGCAGCATAACATGATATGTTAATAATTTTGCAAAGATATTGCTACGAATTTCGTAAAGGATTTTATTTACACTAACATCTATACCTTTTTGAACAATTTAATAATTAATTCACAATAATTCGAATTTTTTAAAAATAATTTAACTTTAAATTTAAATTTCTCTGGTAAATGAGAAAAGTTACATCAAAAAAGGTAGAGCGTATCAACAACCAGAATCATTCCAATCAACAACAAACAAGAAAAACAACGCCAGCTTTATCAAAAATTGGCGACAATCAATTATTCGTTGCAAACCAACAACGAATCAACACATTGCAATCTTAGTAGAAGTAGAAGAAGACGAGCAAAAATAACCACGCCAGAAAAGTAGAACCACCAGTCGTTTACAGGGAATATGAACGATGGGAAACATTTAATGACATATTCACTGAAATGATTCGTCAGACCACCAAAATACCCGACTCAATGAAGATATATTAAAAATCACACTTACAGAAAGGAGCAGTTCAACTCATCAGTCACCTAACAACAACAGGGGTGTTAGCGACACTAATACAAATTAATTCAACTCAAATTATACGAACACCAATGCAGTGTTGGTGGGTGCGTTTGACACCAAATATGTAATATGTAATGCCATCTCTGTTAAATAGATAAATATTTTTTGTAACTAATATTGTATAAAAAAAATAATAAAAAATAATTTCTTCTTGCTTCAACTATCACACCACACCGCCAACTTGTGGTTAGGTGAAAATAAAAGTAAAAATAAAATTGGAAAAGTGATTTTGTTGATTTGTTGAACCCACCAATTACCAACAAAAAATTCTATTGCAACCTTTTATGAGCTGGATGATTATTGTTCGTGGTATCCGCATCCAGTTCATAACATTGGTCCTTCGAGCCGGATAGGAATTCTGGAAATATCTGCAGACATTTTGTTTCTGAAAACCGCATGGAAATCAATCGCAAGTATAATACCTTTACAATTTTACTATATGTCAATAAAGTACAACAAGCAAATCTATTCTTGTTTTAATATTAAATCAATAATACCACCAAACCCATTCACCAATAACATTTATTTCGGTCGATCTAAAACTTTGCTGTAATACAATTCAGTGTTTAATATTCGGTTGCAAGTAACTAAAAATCGGTTCAAAAGACGCAACAATCGATTGTAAATGTGAAACGCAAATTGCAAAAAGAACGCAATTTTAAGTTGTAACAAAACCTAACTAATTCAAATAGTAAAAGTGAACATTTCTGTGAAACTGAACATTACTGTAAAGGTGCGAACATTATTTCAACAGTGAACTTTGTCGAAAAGAGTGAATAAAGGTGATCATTGGAGTTTAAAGGTTATATAGACAAAATGGCGGAAATCGCAGCATTAAAGAAACGACGCGCTTATATTAAAGGCAGCATGACAAAACTACAAAATTTTATTGCTGTAATAAACGAGAACACCAACGCTGAAGACATTAAGGTGCGGTTAAATAATGTTGAACGATATCGTAATGAATTTCAACAAGTAGAGGATAAGGTTATCACGCTCGACCCAAATGAAGAACTAGATAACGACTTCGAAGACACCTATTATAAAGTTGGAGCAGGACTAAATCTCGCGTTACGATCTAAAGGGGAACCAGCAATCTCATTAAATGATATAGTTATCGAAACTACAATATCTGGAGCTCACACTACCAAGTAAAATTACCAAAAATTTCGATCCCTTCGTTCTCCGGAGACTATACAGAATGGCAATCTTTCCATGATCTATTCTGTTCAACAATTCACGATAATCCTAGATTAACACCATCACAGAAATTGCAGTACCTCAAAGGGACATTGAAAATCGAAGCGTCGGGTCTACTCAAGCACTTTAGCATAACAGACGCTAACTACATCGAAGCATTGAGAAAATTGCGATAACGCTACGATAGGCATAAACACTCGATAAACACATTCATCAAAATTTTCATGATCCAACCATCAGTGACGTTCGACGTCTGCTGGATACTTCAGATGAGATAGTACGAGGACTCAAAGCACTAGGAAAAGACGCGGAATCAAGAGATCATTGGCTAATTTACATAATGGTTAGTAAATTGGACGAGGAAACCTGCAGCTTATGGGCACAAACGTCTGCAGATTACGACCTGCCAACGTTAAAGCAGTTTTTTGACTTTCTCACCAAACGTGTTGATGCACTAGAATCTCTAAAGAGTCAAACTAAACGTGGTTACCAACAAACATCGCAGCAAAAGCATACTATCCAAAGCCATGTCGTTTCAGGTTCCAATATTCAACCGTGTCCACTCTGCACCCCTGAAGAACACCGATTATTCGAGTGCAATAAATTCAAAACCATGTCATTGGAAAATCGCAGAGAATTTCTAAAGAAAGACGGACGTTGCTTTAACTGTCTCAACAATAACCACAATGTCTACAGTTGTCAGTCAAAATTGAAATGCAGAAAGTGCAATCGCAAACATAATTCATTGATTCACGATGATTCATTGACAATTAAAAATTCTACCGAAACAGTGTCACCTCCCAAATCAATCGAAACAAAGTTAGTAGGCTGCATCACCAAAGCCAAATACGGATGCTGTATATTACCCACCGCGCTTATCAACGTAACAAATGAAATGAACCAAAATCAGCGGTGCCGAGCATTATTAGATTCAGGATCACAAGGATCTTTTATAACCGAAAGTTGCGCTAAAAGACTCAAGTTGAGTAGAACCAATGCGAAATTTTCAGTATCAGGAATCGGAGCCACAACCACTGGATACACGAAAGGGGCAGTCCGATTAAATATCACACCATGGAACAAGCCAAAACCAAACATTCTACTCGATGCGTTAGTGTTCCAAAAACTAACTGCAAAACAACCATCTCTACCCACTTGTATCGACCACAATTATTTCAATAAATATGAGCTAGCAGATCCGAACTTTTACAAGGGTAGAGAAATCGACATCATCATCGGGTCTGATACAATTTTTGAGATAATCAGTGACGGAAAAACCACACACAATGGACTAACCTTGCAAAACACGATACTCGGATGGGTAGTTGCCGGAGGATATGCCGGAAGCCAGACGGGACAAGTTCTTACCACAAATCTTCGAAGTTCAGAAGACAATATTGACCAATTATTAAGCAAGTTATGGGAACTTGAATCAACTGAAGACACTGGAAGCCACATGTCAAAAGAAGAGAAATTTTGTGAACAACATTTCACCGAAACCAGTGTAGTTACCAAAACCGGTCAATTGGAAGTCAAATTACCATTTAAACTTGCCCCCAATGCGTTAAAATGCTCCATTAAACCAGCTCTACAGTCGAATACATTCAACTGGGACATATGAAGGCAATAACGGAAGACCAAGCTCGACAATCGGGTTACTATCTACCACATCAGGGCGTGTTGAAAACCACTAGTAGTACGACCAAGTTGAGAGTAGTATTCGACGGCTCTTGTAAAACAACCAGTGGACTATCTCTAAATGATTGCCTCGCAGTAGGTCCAACAATTCAAGCATCTCTTTATCAAATAATTTGTCGTTTCAGAAAATACCGAATCGCTATAACAACCGATATCGAGAAAATGTATCGACAAGTCCGCATTGCACCAGATGACACGAGATACCAAAGAATAATATGGCGTGAATCACCCGACACCCCATTTACCACCTACGAACTTCAAACTGTCACATACTGAACAGCAAGCGCACCATATTTAGCCACCAGAGCACTGAACGAAGCAGCTAACAAATACTACAACCAACTACCTGAAGCATGAAACCATATCAATAATGAAATCTATGTCGACGATTTAATGACAGGAGCAGATACCATCGAAGAGGCAATTAAATTGAAAGATGAAATCCACCTAATCCTTTCCAACTCAGGATTTTACCTACGGAAGTGGTTATCAAACAACGAAACCGTGTTGAACCTCACTGATACAGAATCAAAGCTTCTCGAAATCAACGAAACAGAAACTACAAAGGTATTGGGACTACACTGGAATCCTACTTCAAGGGTTTTGGACAACACAACTCGGATGGGATGACCAACTACCCGACGAGTTAGCTTCGAAATGGTTAAGCATACGGAACAAATTGTGTAAAATCGAGCGCATCAAACTAGGGAGGTATCTAGATACATGTTCTGCCAGTCAGATAATTTTGCATGGATTCTCCGATGCATCAATATTTGCCTATTCAGTAGTAGTGTAAATCAAGCCAAATGGGGACTCGGTCATCAAACTTCTATCAGCAAAATCGAAGGTGGCACCAATTAAACAAATCTCGATTCCTAGATTGGAACTGTGCGGTGTCGTTCTCCTTTCCCGACTTATCTCAATGGTCAGAAAGGCATTGAAGACAGACATTAAAGAGGTGATCGCCTGGACAGACTCTACGATAGTCTTAGATTGGCTTTCGTCGCACCCCTCAAAATAGAACATATTCGTCGGCAATAGGACTGCAGAAATTCTTTCAAATATGAATCGAGGGCAATGGAGGCATATTCCCACTCGAGACAACCCCGCGGATTGTGTGTCAAAAGGAGTCGACCCACAAAAATTAGAAGAATTAACTTTATGGTGGCTCAGTCCAGAATGGTTAAACACAACGGAGCATTGGCCAAATAATAGCATAAGTCACTCATCTACCAATGAAGAACTCGAAAAATTTCACTAACCGTATGCGCCACACAACCCAACCTACTAGATGAAATAATCAATAAATATTGATACCACGTATCGCGATTCATTAATATAAGGTCATATCGATGTCAAAACCTTCCATCTTACCTACAAACTTCTGAACTGCTCAATGCTCGTTGTGTACTAATCCGCCATGTACAATCTAAACACTTTGGGGCCGAAATCAATACATTGAAATCCGGAAAAGACGTATCCGTGTCAAGCAAATTAAAACTGCTCAAACCATTTATCGATGACTCAGGAATATTGCGTGTTGGGGGTAGACTATCAAATGCCGCCTTCACTTACAACATAAAACATCCAATAATGTAACCAGCCCATGATACATTAGTGAAATTAATTGCACACGAACACCATATACGTCATTTGCATGCTGGTCCAAGCCTCATGAGGTCAACTCTACGCAACAATTATTGGATTGTACGCGCTAAAAATTTAGTGCGTAAAACGGTGCATAATTGTGTTAAATGCACAAGATACAACTCTAAAGTAATGAACCAAGTCATGGGTGTCCTTCCTAGTCCGAGAGTAAAGTTTGTTAGACCTTTCCACAAGGTCGGCGTAGATTACGCAGGTCCATTTCCAGTCCATCTAATCAAGGGAAGAGGTCAGAAAACATATAAGGGCTATATGTGTATCTTTGTTTGTCAACCACTGACGCTTACATTGCTGCACTAAGAAGATTTACAGCCCGCAGAGGAATTCCAAACAAAATTTTAAGCGACAATGGGACAAATTTTATTGGGGCACGCAATCATCTAAATGAACTTTACAAATTCTTAAGACAAAACACTAATCTTTTTTCCACTATCTTATCAACAGATCATATAACGTTCAAATTTATCTCACCAAGCTCGTGTCACCAACAACGTTGCTGAGCGAGATGGAATCCATGTTAAACTCGAGGCCGATTTGCATATTATCACACGAAGAGATCGACTATTTAACACCAGGACGCTTTCTTATTGGTCGACCTACCGTACAGCTACCTGCAGAAAACTTCACCGATGTCAAAATGTCCAAAATTTCCAAATGGCAAATAATACAAAAGATGAATCAATATATTTTGAAAAGGTGGTCATTAGAATACCTAACCAGCTTACAACACCGAAACAAGTGGCATAAAACACAGGACAATATCAAAGTCGAAGATATTGTCATAATTAAAGACAACAATACACCCCCATCAAAGTGGCTACTTGGAAGAATTATCGAAGTGTATCCAGGACCAGATAATAATACGAGAGTCGTCACCATAAAAACATCTGCGGGAACTACGAAACGTCCAATTCATAATGTACGTGGACTACCTATAAATTAAATCAACCGATTCAAGGCGGCCAGGATGTTAGCGACACTAATACAAATTAATTCAACTCAAATTATACGAACACCAATGCAGTATTGGTGGGTGCGTTTGACACCAAATATGTAATATGTAATGCCATCACTGTTAAATAGATAAATATTTTTTGTAACTAATATTGTATAAAAAAAAATAATAAAAAATAATTTCTTCTTGCTTCAACTATCACACCACACCGCCAACTTGTGGTTAGGTGAAAATAGAAGTAAAAATAAAATTGGAAAAGTGATTTTGTTGATTTGTTGAACCCACCAATTACCAACAAAAAATTCTATTGCAACATTTTATGAGCTGGATGATTATTGTTCGTGGTACCCGCATCCAGTTCATAACATAACATAACACCCAAACAGCTTGGGGCATAATACAAAATACAACAAAATACAACAATGCAAGATTACTACTGGCCAACCATCAATTGGATGCACTACTGTCACTAACGACAATTCAAATGACATCCGCACAAGCGATAAGGAATTAGCACGATACGGTAAAATAAATTTTTCATAGAATACATTGGCTCAACATAGCCTCTTCTTTTGAAACATTCGTAAACTTTAATTTAATGAAAAATTGGTTCCAGAATCCACCAGGCTATATGAACCATCCAAAGAAAAACGCAGATATATTCCACAACTATAGAAAATCTTTACAAATTCGTGGAAAATAGATTAAATACGCACCAGCACATTAACCAGAACATGTTGAATATCGAGCGTAAGGAACGTCACAGCTTGAATCAATGTCAGCAGTTCAAAAGCATGTCAACATTAGATAGATCAAATTAAGTAAGTTGCACGAGCCTATATGTGTTTAAACAAGCATCAAAGTACACATTGTCAAGCAGAACCATGAGACGACTTGTGAAAAAGTCACATCACACAGTGCTACACTGCAATAACGCAGCATCAACTAGCACAAACGGAGCAAGAAACGCTAAAACATCATGGTAAATCAACAGGGACAAGTTTTATTACCAACCATTCAGTAGGTGAAGCCCCAAGTTGCGTCAAATTTTGTCCTGCTAAGCGCGCTAATCGATCCTGAATCACAACTCGACCTTACAAATTAGAAAGTTAACACCCCTGTCTCCGAAATAAGAGGAGAAAAAGCAGATATTTGCAAACACACAATCAACATAAAAACTAAGTTCCATCTAAATATCGAAGTCTTGATATAACCAAATATTACCGGAGGTAGACTTTGACCCAAGCTGCTAGACTCATCTCAAACCATTACTACTTGCCGATCCATACTATAATATGTCACAACCAATTGATCTCTCGCTTGGTGCAGACTATTATCCAGCAATCGTGAACAACAACATCTTAAAAGGAGATTAATTGGAACAATTAATTGAGGATCAATTGATATTACTAATAGAAACCGATTCAATACCAGACGAAGAACAGTTCCAGTTAACCTTAGAAAAAAGATCCAAAAGATCTTCCAGATGGCCGATATATAGTAAGAATTCCATTTTAGGGTGATCATGCAGAATTAGGAGAATCCAGAAAAAACTGCTGCCAGATTAATCCAAATTGGAAATCGGTTCAAGAGAGCTCCATCATCCAAACAATTATATCATCGATTTATTCAGTAGTAAACAGTGTTCTGCTTCTACGAGTATTTCGGAATTGTCGACTTGTTAGTGTCGAAAATAGTTGGTTGCCAACTCACAGTTTTCCAGTTCAAATTGCGAATTTCAAATGTTGTGAAAGTTATACATCAATTTTTACAAATCAAATACTTAATAAACACATTAAAACACTTGTTTAATTAAAAGGGATTTTGCCGCCTGCACTATCCTAATATCATTCGACGTAACAAGACAGATTCGTATGAACCACGAAATAAAGCAACTTCTCAGGGGTAGCGATATCATGGGATTCATCAATTCCAATCGAGTTAGATGGCTTGGCCACGTTACAAGGTCTCCACAACAACGGATGATTAATAAAGTGTTCCTGTAGGGAAGGAATACTTTATTAATCCGCGCCATACCATTTAGAACAGGAGTTCGCATTCATTAGAAGACACATACCAACGATCATCACCATACCTGGGCATCGCATTCCTGATGTTCGTCATTAAAGGGTGGGCCATCTATAAGTTCGTTTTTAAAAACGCTATAAAATGAGTATACCGCTTTGTTTTGTGGAAACCTTTTTTATTGTGTAGGTTGGAGTCTCCGATTTAAGAATGAAGATAGTTTTGTTAATGTGGCTTCCAATGCTGGCCTTATAGTAAGCATTCCTGCGAGTACAGTTTTTACGAATGTTTTCGATGATTTCCGCGCCAATTTCGCGAATAACTGTCGCAATTTTATGTTTTAAAGCTGAAATTGTCTCTGGGTTATCCGCATAACATTAATCCTTAACGAATATCCTTGATATCTCCAATGGCTGATTCCAAGGATGTCAAATTTGGTTCGGTTTGTATGGCATGTGGCGCCTTGTTGTTGATACCAAAGGTTGCTCACATTCACAGTGTCGAGCTAAAAAGTTGGCTAGCATAGCGCTGTAACCGTCGCCATTGACGGTAATGGCGTTTTCACACTAAACAGACACTCTTGGTGGATAGATTGGCTTCTATACGATTGCGTGTGGCTGTTTCGAAACACAAATCCTTCAGTTTTGTTTGATTACACAGCCCACGAGAAGGAAATGCGCTTCGTCTGAAAACTGCCTGTTGGCGAATAATCTGAGTTCTTAGTGCAGTATTCCCCTGAGGCTGGTGTGACAAATGACCAGTTGCTGCGATCGGCGTCGAGTTGAGGTCGATGGATTTAGTCCTCCACTTTGGACCACAGCCGCAATATTCTCAGGAGTGCACACTGCCCAAGCTCATTGACCACTTCCGTCATCAAATAGCAAGCCTTTCTTTCTTACGAACTTTCTTCACTAATTTCACAACAGCGGTTCCGCTTGAAGCTCTTTCACGACCCATATTTATTTTCAAAATTCGCACGGTTTAAAAATGTATCTTCAAAGTCAATGTTGTGTAGCCGAACAACACTGTCTTTGAAAACAAATTTTCAATATTTGGAACGTTCGTGACGTTGAATAGCAAACTGACGAGCTGTCAAAGTTTCAAGCAAATCGTTCCAAAAAATTTTGCCATAGTCTAGGATTTAAAAACAAACCAATAGATGGCCCACCATGTATGTTTAAACGTTTTGAAACGAATAAAGTTAATTTTTCGGAGAACATGTTCGAATTAAAAGGAGTCGGATTGTTCGGATTAATAGGAATCTCAAAATATGATGAAACTAGCATATCCTTCATAAAGCAAATACATGACAAAACAAAACAAAATCGCCTACTTCTGTAAAACTCCATGAATTTTCAAAATCATTTTAATGTGTGTTCAGTATATTAACAAAAGAGTTATAAAAGCTCCCCTATAACTACTGTGGGTTTATCTTGTACCTCTTTTCTCAAGATACTGAAAACGTTTGACATTAAAGTGAATTTTAAAATTCATGGAGTGCTACAATTGTTCATGTACTCGTATGTAGATCAGAATCCCTAGTATCATGGAAACATAAACCCGGCGTAGTTATAACCTTAAGTTTTTCAGAACCAGACGATTTTTTTTTTTGTTTTGCCATCTATTTCCTTTATGATGAGACTTCTACAGTGCTGGGAATAAAAATTGGGCAAACATATTTTATTGCAAATTGAAGTCTTTTTTTGCTAAAATTACAAAACTTTTGAAAGCAATTGGCTTATTATTTCATTTTTAATACATGTATGACGTAATTTTTTGAAAAAAAAAAAAAAAATTTACCTGCAATTTAGGGGAAAAACCCTGAAAAATGCCAAAATATTAAAAATACGTTGATTGAAGTTAAAGTAATGGAATAATTTAAACACCTATTTTTTAATATTAATATTTTGTTGGACCGCCATTTGCTTTTATTACAGCGATACACCTCCGATTCATTGAATTTGATAAAATTTTCAAAGTCGTAGGAGGTATGGATTCCCAAATCGTCATGAACAAACTTTTTAAAGCTTGAATTGATTCTGGGCGATTTCTTGGCCAAATCATTCATTATAGAGATAAGAAAAAAACAAGTTTTTAACAAATTGTTTATGTTTATCTGAAAGGCAATTTTTCTTTCTACAATTCAACATTAATAACTCACAACTTTGGTGGTATGGAACGGAGCGTTGTCCTGTTGAAAAATAAATTTGCAAGTTTCGCCAAAATGCATTAACACAGAATGCTCAAATTCGTTGTGTAGGACCTGCACATAAACAGCTGCTGTAATGCTACAACTAAGGAAGAACAATCGACCGGTTTCATTCCCGAAAAGCATCCCCAGACCATAATTCCTTCATTTTTCGGTGGAAGTCTTAAAAGACATTCGTTGCTAAGCCTCTCGCCCGGTTTTCTTCTTAAGAGAATTCTTCCATCTCCAACATGCAGCTTGAATTTTGATTCATCGGAGAAAATCACATCATTTCACATCTCTGGAGTCGAAGAAACATGTTTCTGGGCCCATAGCAAACGTTTTTTTTTCACTAGTAATGTAACTCAGGCTTCTGGACTAGTTTAAGTGCTCTCAAACCAGCTTTAACAAGTGTTTTCCTCACTAAGCTGGCTGAGTGAATTTGTTTTCCCGTTGCTCGCTCAACATCCCGTCTTATGTCCGATGAAGTTTTTTAAACGGTTCCAACGATATTGTAACATTATGAAACGATCTTCCACTGGCGTTGTCTTTCTGGGCCTTCCAAAGCCTTTCTTTCTTTGTGTACTGCCCATCTCTCGCAATTTTTTAATATTCCGCGCGACAGTACTTTTAGGAATGTATAATCTTTCTGCTATTTCACGCGTGTTTAAATTTTCTCGCGCCAAAATCAACATATTGCTTTTACGCTGCTCACTAACTTTTCTCATTTTTTAAAACTAAAATTGCACTTTATTCTTTATTTGGCTAGGGCCACTTGCAGAACAACTTAATCTTACAAAATATGCACTATTAATACACAATAAAAAAATTACAGGCAATAAAACATCTGCGCCCTAATGACGGCCAAGAACGGTAGGCGTAAAATAAAGTAATTGCTTGACCAATTTTTTGCACATCAGTTGCAGGGTTGTACCGGTGTAATAAAAGCAAAAAGCGCTCCAACAAAATATTAATATTAAAGATAGAACTTCTATAAACCAATAAAAAACAAAACAAAAATTAAAAAATAGGTGCTTAAATTATTCCATTACTTTAACTCCAATCAACGTATTTTTAATATTTTGGCATTTTTCAGGGTTTTTCCCCTAAATTGCAGGTAAATTTTTTTTTTTTCAAAAAATTACGTCATACATGTATTAAAAATGAAATAATAAGCCAATTGCTTTCAAAAGTTTTGTAATTTTAGCAAAAAAAGACTTCAATTTGCAATAATATATGTTTGCCCAATTTTTTTCCCAGCACTGTATATGCGCAAATGGTATTTTAAAGAAAAATTAATTTTTCTGGTTCAAAACGCTTAAAAAAATTATAAATTTTCTGCAGGTTTCTAAAAATATCAGCAGACAAAATTACGTTTTTGTGATAATGCTGCCTCAAGCGGTCAATAGCAAAAACACATATTAAACAATATAATTTAATAAATAAAGCAATTTTATGACAATAGGACCGATAAGGACATCGAAATATGGTTTGAGTAACAATTAAATGTCCTTCTAGTTATTCTGGAAAAAATATGCTGTAAAAGCAATCCTGAATTTCAATTAGGATTATAATTTTATATTCGAGTACAAAAATATTAAAATTAATAATAAAATATGATCCCATTCGGCTAATCCTTGCGATGACAGATGAAAAAAATGTAATGAATGTATGCCTTGTTTTTGTTTAACACTATAAACAAAATCCCTATTCTTCTTGAGTAATACGCCATACGTCTATTGTCATTACTGGTACAAGATGTACCTTCCTGACTATACTGTACGATATAAAAATAATGATTATAATGGATATCCTTTTTTTATTGTTCCGTTTGTAGTAAGCTTTATTATAGTTTTTGCTACAAAACTGAAAATTAATTTAATTTTAACTTATCTTGCTGTAACACATATCCTTTGTTCTAAATGTATATTCGAGTATATGGTATTTGGATGGCACAGCAAGGATCTAACCATAATTTTTTATATTATGATTTTTACTATAATTTTAACAATCAAGAACGTCAACAAAAAAAATTACTTTTTAATCCTTTTTTGAAAATTTCTATATTTTACAGTAATAATAAAATGAAGAGTGTGAATATTGTGAATTTAAATGAATGGGGGGTATCGTCTGTATAACAAAAGGATATATATACTACGTTCACCAAATGAGGGGAGAATAAAATTTTACGAGTCTAAAACCATATTTTTGATCAAATATTAAAAATTTTATAATCGTCAGAACTACATACGTATGTATGTGGTTTATGTATATGTACGAGTATATGGGGCTCACACACAAATTGTCGTCTTTGCATTAAATGAGCTTTATATGAACGTATGCTGCACAAGGATATACCGTAACGAATTAATTTTTGATTTTTATAAATAGTATCCGGAACATTTTGAAAAATAATGTTGGATTTTGATGATTTTA
The DNA here is from genome assembly GCA_963691935.1 of Nephrotoma guestfalica. NCBI lineage: Eukaryota > Metazoa > Arthropoda > Insecta > Diptera > Tipulidae > Nephrotoma > Nephrotoma guestfalica. The sequence continues at coordinate 235,530,665 of OY829915.1, read as the reverse complement.
GGATTAAAATGTAATTTAACATGTGATCGGCATAAAATTATAAATAAATTTGACTTAATCGGATTTGAGAAGATTTTGAAAAAATTAAATCTAAGACTTGTCAAACTTATTGAAGAAATTTTACATTTTGTGTCAGTGTAATTTGAAACCTGTTCGCTATAATTTGAAATAGTGCGCTTTTATCTGTTCCTGGCTATACAACGGGCTTAACTGGTTAATAGTTTAACGCTCCCAAATTTGGCAGAATCAACCCAACGATGGTTTTACGAATTCTAATCTACAAATGTATAACACTTAGTGGTCGAGTGTTTAAGGCGTATAGCAACCCAAAGCTCGCCGGTTTGAGTTTATTTATTTATATACGATAATGAGGATGAAGCGTTTGACGTCCCGTCGAATTCGAATGAATAAGAATTATGTTCCTGGTTTGAACCGCTGCTGATGTTTGATGATAGCCAGATATATTCCAAAAAATTAAAATAGATTTTTTCCAATGCGGTGTAGGTTAACAATACGGGACGTCAAACGCTTTGTCCTCATTATCATTGGTGTCAGAAGTGGGATCGGTCATTGCATTTTATACGGTATCATCATACATTATTTTACTGCTCAGGATTATTTGACGTGTTACACTACTCCAGTCAGCTAAGTATCGATTTATTTACAAGTTTAACTTACTGTGGGCAAAAAGTAGTAAGACATTTTAATTTTAATTTTGCGCGGAAAACCATTCGTTGAAATATTTGTTATATGTTGGTATGACTGTCAGTGACAAATGTCACATCAAAATAATCATTAGTGTTTAGTATACGCTTGTCTTTCTGAAGTAAGAAAAGTGCATTCGGCGATTTTTACAATGAGTGAAATTATTCAACAAAGAAGTTCCATTAAATTTTGTATACGGAATCAACTTTGTGGTGCCGAAACGTTCAGAATGTTGCAAAAGGCCTTCGGTAATAATTGTATGTCGCGAGCAAGTGTTTTTGATTGGTACAAATTATTCAAAAAGGGTCGAGAACATGTTGACGACGAACCACGTCTAGGACGGCCATCAACATCAACTGATGATCAACACGTTAATAAAATCAAGGAATTGGTGCTCAAGAATCGACGATTAACAGTCAGAGACCTTACTGGTATCGTTGAAATATCGGAAGGACCAGTGAAAACCATTTTGAAAGATCATTTGGGCCTAAGAAAAGTGAAAGCACGATTGGTTCCAAAATCACTCAATTTTTTGGAAAAACAGCGTCGCGTTGACTTCGGTGAAACAATGCTTTCCGACTACCAGGATGTCATGAAACGTATTATAACTGGCAATGAGTCTTGGATCCATACTTACGACCCGGAAACAAACAAACATCAATCGGCCGAATATCGTGCCAAAGGTGAGCGGAAGCCGAAAAAACCACGTCAAAGCAAGTCAAAAATCAAGGTGATGTTGACAGTTTTCTTCGATTATCGAGCTGTGGTGCACTCCGAATTTCTTCCGACCGGCCAAACTGTCAATAAGGAATACTATTTGAGTGTTATGCGTCGTTTGCGTGAAGCTATTCGTAAAAGGATGCCGGTATTATGGTTCGACAACTCTTGGTTTTTGCACCACGATAATGCACCATCTCATACTACATTGGCTTTTCGTGATTTTTTAGTCAAAAATTCCACCCATATCGTTCTGCAACCACCGTATTCGCCAAACGACCGCTCCGGGGAAACCGTTTTGAGTCAATTGAAGACATTAAACGTGAATCGCTGCGCGCATTGGATGCTATTCCGGAAATTGACTTTAACAACTGTTTCGAGGATTGGATAAAACGTTGGCACAAGTGTATTGAGGCCGGGGGATTACTTTCAGTGAGACGAAATAGATTTGAAGAAATAAATAAATAATTTTAAAATTATTAACAAAGTCTTACTATTTTTTGCCCACAGTATTATTCGTACAGCATATTGATAATTTACTTTATATCAGCCCCGGTTGTTAGCACACGTGGACAACCAATAAGTTTCAAATTGCATAGTGATACAGAACAGAATATTATTCGTGAATACTGCCTCAGACAGATGCCTTGTCTAAAAGCCGGTCCAACATCAAAAAGTCAATTATGCAGATCTCCGATTTTATTCTCCGTCAGAGTTGCTAATAAAGAAATGCCCAAACTGGATTTATACAGGGTGATCCAATAGGAGCTACTTTTTCCAATTGGGATTCTCATTGGGATTCATGCGTCACCACTGTCATGTTCATATGACAAGTGTGTTCAGTATTCATTGACATTTCACCATGAATAGACTTACGCGAGAACATCGTTTACAAATTGTTGATTGATTGATTGATTGATTTTGAATGTACGACCAAGTTCTTAGGCTTGAGTTCCCGGATGACGCCGGGTCCACCGTACACCCTTTTTTACACATAACAAAACCGAAGGATTGGATAGGTTAGTTAAGTGGGACAGAATCGGCCCGGTTACAGACACCTAGGTATAGCCGATAGTTAGTAACACAAAGACAACACAATTCTAATCTACTAGATGAAGGATAAAGGCTTAATAGGTTAATGGATAACGATGGTATTGGTCTTCAGCAATTGCTTCTTTAAAACGGCAACCTAAGAAAAAATATTATTATTTCACATGCATCTGGAATTTTCCTGAAATTTAATTCTATTAATACTTTTCGGCTTCCTAACCAAAATTGGTTGACTCGACCCGTTACAGACACCTATGTAAAGTCGTTAGTAATAAAATGACAACACAATTCTAAACTACACAATCAGCAATTACAATGAAGCATTAATTCGCAAGCATCTGTAAATTTCCTGAAATTTAATTCTAAATTCATATTTTCCGGCTTCCTAAATAATTGAAACATTTATTAATTTAATCATTCTGCAACTCCGCTACTTACAGTCGAATTTCCTGAAACCAAAGTTATTTGAACTATATTCAAAATAACTCTAAAATTCATTAGTATATTTAGGACAATATATATGCAATATAATAAAATTATACTTGAATAAAATAAATGTAAAGTAACGATTAGTATTAACTAAATTAATTTGGTTCTCATAAAACAAATAAAATAAATCGAATCCAGGAAAGGCACGCACGGCCTTCCTAACTTCTAAGTCTGTTGATTTGATGGATTTATTTATAAAAAAATATTTATGAAAGTCACTTGTCCTTGTCATCCCTAATCTAATACAAATATGTTTATTTATAAAAATAGAAAATGACCAAACGAAAACTGGTTCCAAAAATAGCTAATCTGGAAACTGTAAGGTAATGTATTAATAATGAATGTTTTTCACAGCTTTAGAATCCCCAATACCTAAACAAATTCAACCAAAATTAAATAAAACTATTAAAGTAATCAGGAATCTGCAAGATAACAGAATTAATAATAAGTAGCTAGCACATCTGTAGGATCCATGATAACCAAATAACCCAATTATATGGTTCAATGCTTTAATTATAAAATAAATAAATCAGAAAAAAAATTACATACATACATATATATATACATACACACACACACATACACACACACACATATACATACACACACACATATATATATATATCTACAACAGCATTAAATAAATTATAAATTATATAATCGACATACGTCGATAATTATTTATCCAACCTAGAACAAGTTATAAAGTTAAGCCAACAATTCCAATTCGATCACAGCCGCCTACCTCTACATGTCCTAAACTAGAGTTCCAAAATTCGTTAAATTATTATTTTCACGTTCAAAACAAGAATAATAAGAAATTTAAGAAATTTAATTTAATTTTACACTAAAACCTAAAATTCAAATTAATAAATTATTAATTTATACTTCTACAAGGATCTGTATATATGAATGCGATAATACGTTTTCCGCGGAACCAATCTACCGTGTAAATCGGAGGATGGGTGTATATGAATGAATGAATTCATCTGTATATGAATGAATGAATCTTAGATATGTCAGGAGGAGAAAACGAAAAGTACAGAATAACCACGATCATGCTTGTTTAGTTTCTATCCAATTTCGTCATATATTTATCCCCTCAAAATTTTGTTTTATGTATTTTATTTGTCTATTTCCTGTTTATTCTTTTTTAGTTGAAACTTGGAAGGGATAAATTATAAAACACTAAGCATGATCATAATAATCTATTCTCAGTTCTCACTCACGCAACAAGCGCAAAAACAAAAAATAGAAATGTATGTATATATTTAATATACTAAACCAAAACATATAAATGAAATGGTATTTTATTTTACGCTCCTCTCTTAACACGTTTACGCAAATAGAAACAGTTAAATACATATTTTATATAATTAAAATTTATTTCGGAAAAATATGAATTAAAATAATGAAAAACACTTATCTTAGGCATCCATTGGAATCAAAAGTCATACATATTGAAGATTTACATACACTGCGTACGTTGCGTTCAAGCAACGGTATCAAAATACATATAAACGAAAACGTTATGTACATATTTTATACCATCACAAGCGCACCGTACACAGATTAAAATAAATATACAATACGTATAACTATTCACTTCACTTATTAAATTCACGCAAATTATTATTGAAATTATTATTTATTAAAATTATCAACTATATCAATATTATACTTTTTATTAGTTAATTAAAATACATTTAAAATAAATTATTTATTTATTTAAAGGAGAGACAAAAACACGTCCTTCCTCTACGACGATCAATCGCCGACCCCCCCGAGAACATCGTTTACAAATTGTGGAAATTTATTTTAAAAATCGGTGTTCAGTGAAAAATTGTTTTCGTGCTCTTCGACAGTTTTATGGTGTTCATAATCGTCCAACTGAACGCTCTATTCGCGAAACAATCAATAAATTTCGAACCACTTTTTCATTATTGGATATTCATCTATCGACTAGAGCGCGTACAAGTCGATCTTTTGTGAATATTGCTGCTGTAGCTGAAAGTGTACGTGAAGATCGCGGAGATCAATCAATTCGACGCCGTTCTCAAGCTCTGGATCTCTCGTATGGCACATTGTGGCGTAATTCGAAGAAAGATCTTGGTTTGCAGGCACATAAAATACAACTTGTTTAAAAATTTAAGCCGGTTGACCTTCCTTTGCGTCAACGATTTGGTTTATGGGCGTTGGAACAGAAACAGACCCGTGAATTGGCCTCCAAGATCTTGTGATCTAACGCCGTTAGAATACCTTTTATGGGGGTATCCGAAATCACTTGTTTATATCGATAAACCACAATCGAAATGCTCGAAAGAGTGCTTAAAAATTGGGCCCATAGAACGGATCAACTAAAAGTCAGTCGCGGACAACATTTAAAAGAAATTATTTTCAAACATTAAATGTCATAAACCGAACTTACGTTACAAATACAATTTTTGATTATTAAATTGGTTTTAATGCATTTTATTTCAAAAAAATCTTCCGGAAGCTCTTATTGGATCCCTCTTTACTGTTGAAGGTTCGATCGTACAACCAAAGGCATATCAAAAGCATTAAAACCGTCATTGAATTGAATCAGACGAAAACGATTTGTTCTTTTCGACGATTCACGAAAATACAACACACCTTACGGGGTTCCTGACAAAAGAAACTGCTGCCTTTCCGAAACCCATTTCAATTTTTGACGCGAATTACATCGAAGCCTTGCACAAATTAGAAAACCCGTTACAGTAAGAAGAGTAACACTATACTGTCGGTCATAAATAGTTGGATAGACTTACCATCGAGCACCATACGCGTATTAAAGTTCACCGCTATGGCAAAATCTCAGGATCCAGGGTTAGTTTAAATACTTTTCTGATGAAACGAGGCGATGCCCCGGATTCTGTAAAAAGTAATCTAAAACCTGATGTTTGTCAAAACCGAGAGACACTGCTTCGACTGTTTCAGAGAGTCTATATCTGTATATTAATGCAAACCTAAGGGAAGATGTCACAATCCATTGTTACATACTAATGCCGTATGTTCGAACAGTAACAAATCACCACCGACCAACAGCAGAATTCGTATTCTTTAATGTTCATACAAATGCAGTATTCAGCATGTGTACTTTACAATAAAATAACAAATCCAGCCATACAACAAACTGCTATGGTAAACGTGCAAAATTCCAAGACACCAACCATAGAAACTGAAAAATTTATATTCAAGGCACCCAACAGAAGAGAAGTCCATATTTTACCAATTTACTCATTGAACTCCATAAACTTTTCGATATCCAAAAACTAGAACTGATTAAGGATTTTCCAAGGAACATTAAATCTGACAATTCACACTTTGGTAGCTACTATCTACAAATAAGACCAAACTATGAAAAGACTGTGAGAGTCCGAAGAAGTTGTTACGCCTCTTCCTTTGTGACCCGATCATCAACGTTAAACGGCAACCATGGTGAAACGTAACATTTTGTTCATTGAGGCTACATATTTTTTGCTTATGCTTTTTACTAGTTGATTCCAGTCGGTAGCGTTAGATGAACCTGCGTCAACCACCTGTTGACTCTTGACCTAAAGTTGTTGATTTCTGAACATGTACCGAGATGTTTATTTCGTGTTTTACGTATATGATTTCAATGCACCTTTTCGTGTTTATGATTGAGAATTTATTTTCTTCATTACAGAGGTCCGTAACTATTCCCTGGGTTAGACGAGTTTTCTTGTATGTATTCCTCAGCCATTTTTATTCATTGATCGTCGTTGTATTTAATTTGTCAAAATTTCTTTATTTAATTGGAACCCCGCAGATTGTGGTAGGAAGCGTGTGGTTCCTCCTTTTGAATATCAGTTGGTTCCTGAATGCGTTGATGGGGGCTTCGCAGTATTTTATCAAGTCCGTTGAATCTTCAACATAGTACTGTTGATTATTATTCCAACAGTGGTCAACGGGTTAATTTCTACTTACAACCTCGATAAGTCATGAGCAAGCAATACAACCTTTGTTAGTAAAACCAGGTTTGTAAAAAAGTGCTTTGTTGTATTCTTAAAGCGCTTTCCACCTCGCCAGGTTGGCGTTATTATGCCTGTTGCTAAGAGCATAGACCAATGTATCGCCAACATTTATTTTTAGGCGACTGCATAATTCTCCTGTCTATATATTTGCCGATATCTCTCTGTAACAGTACGGCACCTATTGCCATATCTGAGGCGCCGATAGTCAGGTTAAAGGGTTTATTGAAGCCCAGAAGTGTTAGTATTTTCGATATTGACAGCAGCTCAATGCCGGAGTCTCGTTGCCGAAACCAAATTCTATGGTTGTTCCAATTCCGATGCTTTTAAAATATTGTTCAAGAATTTTCCTGCTTATTTCGATTTCTCCTCGGACCGATCTAGTTATGAAAATAGCATTGGCCGGATTTGTTTTTCGACCTCGTTTTTGCCTAATTCGGGTTTGACGAATTTTGTATTGTCACCCGTGCCGACCAGGAATGAGTGGTTGTTGGTCTTGTAGAATTGGTCGGTTTATGTCATTTATTTGTCTGCTCAATGATCAATCTTTCGGTTCGGTTTTAAGAAATTTATGAATTTTTACAGCAAACTATCGATTTTTTCTCTGTAAACTTAAAAATTAGAAAATTTTAGGAATATTAGTAATATTTTGAACATACAAAACTCATTCTGCCAAGAATCATATTTTTAGTGTATTATGACGCCTAAATGTTGATTTAAACTTATACATCAAACCGTAATCATCCAGTATGTCTGTTGGGAAAAACCTAATCATAATCTCGCAGAACTCATCAACAATTCCCCAACTGTATTACAGATTTAAATCATTCCCAGCTTTATACTCACATACACGGGTTAAGGAAGATACTGCAAATAGTTTCTAAGCATAAAATTTTATCGAATTTAAAACAATTTTTTTCGAATGGCATTTTTACGAGTTGCACCCATAAATTTTATAACACCGTCAATCACGGTAACCGACTAAAATAATTGCTTTAATGAAAATTTTTCCCGCAATATCGCAGGTTTACGTTACAACTTTATAGCTTCTGTTGCGGCTTCTGGTTTCCTTCCGTGTACCTAATAAAAAATATTAAATATTATCGCGGTGAAAACCGTAAAATTTTATTATCCAGAATTAAAAAAACAAAAAACCATAACGGCCATAATTTTATCTAACAAAATTCTATTTATAAAAATATTCCATCGTTGCGTCATCATCAGTCACAGTCTGCATAATGTACAGTGGTATCTACATACATTTTATAAGATAAGACGAATCATCAACAGATACAAAAATTATACAAATTCAAGTTTTATTACACGGCCATTAAGTAAAATTAAGGCAATCGTTACGTCGCTATCATGAATCACTTTTTTGTGTCTGTGCTTTCTGTGGACTTTTATTATTGCATTACCATATTCAAACCGTACACGAGAGCTTGAATAAAATTTAGCACAAAAATCAGCATATTGGTAATTTGAATAATTGGCTTGAAATAACATACACTACATATACTTGTGCACAGGCAACCCCGTCTGCCTTATATATAATATTAAATGGAGGGTGGCGCGGCTCACACCCAAAAAATTATTTTACACCAATTTTTTTTCGCTGTTCAACAATTGAATGGAACAATAATAATAATTGCTAACAAAAATTAAAAATAAAACGAATTTGCCACAACTTTTTAACGACGTGCACACTACACTCAATGTACAATAATAATAAAATGTTGTTGGCTATTTATTTAAACAAAGGTGGTTGTTATTGTTGTTGTTATGAAAATCAATAAAATTATATGTGTTTTGGGAAAATTTTATGTTGTTTTTAATTTTTAACATAAAACAATTGTTTTGTGTTTTAATTGAATTACTTTTTTTGTTTTTGGACGCAGTACACAAAAACCTTTTGTTATTTGCACACCCTATTGATGACCAGTGTATTGATATAATGCTTTAGTTGCGAGCTTGTTTGTTTCTGTTAATAAAATATAATAGTTCCGACCCAAAGCGGGTGATGATTTATTAAATTGGAGTTTTCTACTAACTAGTTAGCTAATTTATTCAGAAAATGTTTTCGAGCAGTACACATTTTGTTAATGCTTCCATTTCGCTACACTTGTGTGTGAAGAATTTGGTGGCTGTTCTTTTTTAAATATTTGCAAAAAACGGCAAAAAACGAAAAAGCTCCATTCCCAATGGACCGAACTCCATCTAATTTCATTGAGATCTCCCAATTGATGAAAAAAGTTTAAGTATGAAGTCTCGTCCAATTCTGTAGGTACGTCTGGGTTGTAGAGAGAACTCGACCTTGAAACCTACTTTTTTCTTTATTTATTACGCCACACTTGGTTAAGCAACGGCTTAGTTCTATTCATTTTAAAGAGCCCGGACCAACCAAGTTCCATACTATTCATTTAAAAGAGGTTTCAGTTCCATCCAATTTACTCATTTTCCAAAATCACATCCGTAACTCATTTTGGAACCCTACCCTATGTTTTACATACAAAGAGAGTTGGATCCCAATTGCTTCAAAAATGGCTTGGGTTAATTTAAATTGATAATTTTCCGAAGGCGTATTTAAAATGTATATTAGATTATAATTTTCATCATTAATCTGAATTCCATTATATTGTGAAACAAGACGCAACATAGCGACTAAACCGGATAACCTCTATACAAATTTCCCAAAATCACGATCAATTATACAGTCATTTACTAACATTCGAAAATATCCTGTCTCAAATTTTTGATCAAAATCGTTCGAGCTAAATTTTTTTTAAATATTGACCCGGTCTCCCATGTGAGAACCCACTAGCACCCACTTAGCACTAGCAAACCCATCTCATTCATTTTTGTAACAATCGTACGACACTCCTGGTGTAAGAAAACTTTATCACCGCAATTTTTATATAAATCGACCGGGCCGAATTTTTTTTTTAAAATGGTTCCGGGCTCCACTGAAAGACACTCTAAACGAATTTTCCCAAAATTAGTATACCCATCGAAATAAATTCCTGGCATATAATTCCTTTGCATTCTTCACCAACTTTTATCTTAATCGTGCTAGCCGAAAAACAACAAATAAAATAAAAACCCGAGCCGCACCTGACGATTTTGAAATCGTTCGAGACGGGAAAAAGTTTGAAATGAACCAATTTGATAGTGAATGCTACAAATCAATATTGCTACTCATAACAAACAACATTTTCTAGAATACGCGATTAGTGCAACCATATAATATCCTTGTAACGCAACCAACATAACATGGTGCAACATTCCGCAATTTGATGGAACATAATACCAGATACCTAATTAACGATAAGCAGAAAACCCAACACGGGGCATCACGACGCAATATACTATAAAATCGCACAATATGTGCACCATCACGCAAAATGGTACTCGTGATGCAACATGGTGATCATATGCTATCATCATCCCTCAACATGGTGCAACATCGCGCAACATGGTGATATATCACGAACCACAACATGGTGAAACATTGTTCAACATGGCGTAATATAACGAAACATTGGGCAACAAATAGCAATATGGTGCAACATTATACTTCTTGGTGCAACATCATGTAACGAGGTACAACATGATATAACATGATGCAACATGATGAAACATTACGCAACACGAAGGCCCATTCAGAGGACCGAAACCATGTCCCAACAATTTTTTTTGCACAATCGTTCAAGCTAAACGAAATGTTAACAGAAAGCCCCAAGCCAACATGACGAACATAGTAGGACATCACACAACTCCCCTCAACAAGATGCTACATCAAGCAACAAGGTGCAATATGCAACATTGTGCAATATAAAACAATCCACACTTGATGCAACATTGCACGACGTAGTGCAACATGGTGTAATCGATACCTGGCATTCGAAAACCCTGTCCCTGGGTTTGATAAACGAAAAATTAAAGCTCTCGCCACTAACCGAATGACATCCTAAATTTTCACGAAATCAGGTCACCAGCTTCTCTTTCTGACTTTTTCTGTGTGTTTCCATGTCTCACACCACTACAGTCGTACCGATTTCACACACGAGTAGAACATTCGTATCTTGGTCTTGCGTGACAGGACCGAAGAATTCCAAACTTTATGTAACATGTTGAATGTGTCTGGCTTTTATGTTTTCGTTATTGTGCAACCAAGGTATACAAATTCATTTAAATCTTCAATTTGTGCAGATGTGCATCGTCGGTGTGGTTATATTTGTGTTAAGTATCATCGTCTCGGTTTTGGTTGCCTCGTTATATTGAACTCGGTTTCCAGTTCTTGTATGAGTTCAATCAATTTTTTGGGATACCCATTTCCCAAAATGCCTGTGCCATTATTGCGTTCCTATTTATCGTATCAAATGCGTGAGCCAGCTTGTTCGTTTTTTAATTTTGCAATGATCGTAAGTGAGACTTTAATATTGCGCGAGTATCTTTATTGTTGTGTTGAGGAGAGAGATACCTGGTCAGTTCTTGCATTCTCTTAGGTCACCTTTCTTGGGGATTGCAATTTGTAAGCCTTCTTGGATTATTAGTATTAGTGTAAATGAATATCCCTCCTTTGAGTATTGTGGCGGTTTAGCTTTTCAATGGCAGAGATATTCGGCCCTGTTGATAACATCTTCCTCGAAATATTCGTTCCATCTCTTTAACTGTGCCTCATCCATTGTTAATATACTTGACCAGGTAGTATCATATCTCTTCCTTATATAAAAAGGTGGTATTGTATTTGCCAGTCAGTGAATGACTTTCCACACACTTGGTTGGAAGTGCTCACATATTTTGGATTGCTGCTTGCCTTTTCAGCAGCCTCAATGCTTTCTGCATATTTTCTTCGATCATTCCTTGCCGTTTTCCTTGACGTGCTGTTTCTTCGTATCTGCGTTCCACCTCTGTCTGCCGTAATGTGTTGGTACATTTGAAACTTAAAAGTTGACGGCGTTCCTCAACCTTTTCCCATGTATATCCATCCTATCATCACTAAATTCCAAGGTAATCAATCTCGATTGTAATTTTCTTGGTGTCGTAATGGTGTCGTAATTTTCTTGGCGTCGTGTAATTCCGTAGAGGTGGTATTGGGGTACGGGTGGTCACTTCATTTCTATAAAGAGTGAGTTGGAGCGTTGTACTGAAGATATTTTTTGTTTTAGTAACTTTCAATCAACTGTTTGTGTTAAATTTCCTCTTTGAGTGTTTTTCACAGCGGCTTGATTTGGAATTTTGCCATCAGTTAGTGTGTACGTCTGCACCTCTCCCTTCATTGTTCTGACATCTTTTAGGGTGTGTGATGCAAGGAATTTTTTGTTGATGTTGACCATTTATATGTTGTGATCTGATTTATTAGTTCTGCCATCCGGTGATGTCGTCGTTTATGTGTATGTATTTTTGTGTGGAAACCTGTTGGATAGTCTACACTGTCTTTTTTTCTCCATTGTTGTTTCGTATAAAATCTCAACGAATTTTTTAAGTATGATAGAAATATGTCAAGTCAGTCAATTTTTACCATTTAAATCCCCTTGAACAATTTTGACGTCGTTTCTGTGCGTCTCTGCTATTGTGGGCTTGTATTGTTCGTAGAATTAAATATTTTGTTGTTTTATCTGCATCTTCTCGGTTGGGGCTATAGCACTGGGAATGATTGTGCTTCTTATTTTTGAATGGAATCTTGCCACTATTTTTCTGCTGTTAACTCTGATTTTCGATCAATTTCGCTCTATTTGTTGTTATTTATGCCAACCCAAGCCTTGTTGTCTCTATTTTGCCGCTATTTTTCCATCTTAATTCACTAAGGCCTAGAATCTCGATGTAATAACGTTTCATTTTTTTCTATTTGTTAGAGTTCTTTTGCCGGTTTATGATGTTATTTCTTTCTAGTATTTGTTTTTATGTAATCGGTGTGATTTCGGATTAATGAACGATTGGTCTAATGAATCCTAGCCAGCTCCCATGATGTTCTGAAGCGGCCACCCAAATTTGTACTAATCCAAGCAATGGTTTCTTGACATTGGCGATGAAGTTGTTGTCGTTTTATCTATCTCTGCCACTTGCCTCCCATTGAAACACTTTAGGCCAGGATAAATCGTTCCGAGAGAAAAGAAAACTCGATTTGAATAAAATTTAGAACTTCAGCGTTAGCCTTTTGGCGTCCTGCAGTGTCGCTATATTGCTTAGAGTAGAAATTTGGATCTAAAATTGATCAAAAACTAACGGATGATCAAAGGTGCTGAATATTTTGTCTTTGAAGATAAAAAACTAAAGGGACGTGTAGTATTACGTAACGAATTAGAAAGCTACGCTATACTGTAAGAAAGAATTAATTAGGCAATAAGGATAAGGAAGAAGTTATCGACAAAACAATTAAATAGCTAACCTACAAAATATTGTACAACCAATCACGAAATTTTACCAAGTTCGAGGTGGGCCAACGGGTGATAATGAAGATAAACTTAAGGACGAGCTAAAAGTAATGAGTTTCTAAATAAACGCTTCGTATATGCTATGCTAATTAATATTAATTAGGTAGTGTTTTTAAAAATAAAATATTTACGTTCTATAAATACCTGCCAATGTTAGGATACGAGAAAAGGGTGCATTCCATGTTTCCCATTGTACTAAACGGGCGCGATATGTTTTTGTCTAAAGAAGATTCGAAAATCGATTAAGTCGCAGCCCAGCCAACTATTAGAAAAACGAGGTCGTAGTGAGAAGTGTCAGTCGTAGTTGCAATAGAAGGCGCCACAATCGCAAATCCTAGATGTCATGTGTCAATACCATCTGTCACTAGACCAAATAAAAATTTTCAGACAGACCTGTCATTTAGTTCAGTTTTGAGACTTTAGGGTTACCATCCGTCCTCTTTTTAGAGGACATGTCCTCTATTTTACGGTTGCACTTTTGTCCTCTTTTCTATTTTACTTAAAAAATTATTTTGTCCTCTTTTTTCGCACCGTCCTCTTTTTGTCCTATTTTTCTTTCGATTAGTTTTTAAATTTCCAAAAATGAATGTACATATTCGTTTTCTTTCATTTCTTTATTTTTTCCTACATATTTTAAAATAAAATTAAAAATTCCCCATATTAATGAAATCTGGCAAGTCTCAATAAAAAAGATAATTGGATAACCCTGCACCAAATGATAGAAGAAAAATAATTACATTTAAAAATTGAGGTTATTGTGTTACGTATTGTACATCATTTAAATCTATATAGTAACTTAGTTTAATTTCAATTGTTTTAAAATTATTATCATAAATAAATTTAATATAAGTACAGTGTACAGATACTTAAACAGTATAATTATTATAAAACGCGAAATGGCTTGGTCTTCGTCAAAAAAGAGAAAATGTATTTTTAATGAAACACTTCAAAAGGAATTTTCTATGTTCAAGAAAACCGATAATGACAGTATAGTGGAATGCATTACCTGTAATAATAAAAAAATATCTATGGGCATCAAAGGTCGATTAGATTTATTACAGCATACGCAATCTGAAAAGCATAAAAAAAATATTGGTGCGGCTGAAATGTCTAAACCATTGTCTACATTTTTGTTAAAGGACCCATTAGATGATAAAATTTCAGCGGCTGAGGCTACCCTAGCTTATCATGTAGTCCATCATCAACAGAGCTATCTATCAACTGATTGCACTACCAGATTGCTTGCTAATCTATTCGCAGATTCAAAAATCGCTGCTCGTCTTGCCTCTGCACGAACAAAAACTGAAGCGATTGTTAACAATGTTTTAGCTCCACTGTCTCTCAAATCTTTCATAAGCGACACTAAACATAATAAAATTCGATTTATAGGAATCAGTACAGATGGAAGTAATCATGGGGCTATTAAAATATTCCCTATTGTTATAACCTATTTTTCTAGCAGCTCAGGTTTGGTAAAAAAACTCATCGAAATTAAATCTATTCCGGACGAGACAGCACAAACAGTAACTAACATTTTGATTGAAACTTTGGAGAAGTTCGAGTTAACGAATAAATGTGTGGCATTTGGTGGAGACAACTGCAATACGAATTTTGGAGGCATACGGCGAGCTGGCGAGAAAAATGTGTTTGCGTTATTAAAATCAAATTTAAATTTAGCAAATTTAGTTGGTGTTGGTTGTCCTGCGCATATATTAAATAACTGTATCAGACATGGAACAGATTTGTGGCCAACTGATATAGAAACCATTATATCGAAATTGCACAACTATTTCTCAACCTTTACGGTACGAACGGAAAGCCTCAAAGACTTTTGTGCATTTACAGAAGTCGATTTCAAACTGTTATTAAGTTCATCGAAAACTCGATGGCTAACACTATTTCCAGCTATAGAACGAACCATTAAAATGTATGAACCTTTAAAATCGTATTTCTTATCAATTGACAAAGCGCCTGTAATATTAAAAATGTTTTTTGAGAACCCGTTGAGTGAGGCTTACTTGTTCTTCCTCCATTCCTTAACACATATCTTTCATCGAAACATTGAGCAGATGGAGAAAGAAGAAAACTCTTTATTAGAAATCATGCGTATTTTAAAAAACGTTGAAGACGAACTTAAACAAAGAATTTCCAATAAATTTCTATCGATGGCAGTGTTAAAAATTTTAAGAATCAATGATGAAATAAGCAACGAATGTATTGTATTCAAGTCTAGAGCTTTACAGATTTATGAAGATTGTCTCTGTTATCTGCAACAATGGACGAAAAATTTTGAACCGTTTAAGATTTTTGAGTGGATGAATCTTTGCGAAAAACCGACTTGGGAGCAAATAACCAATTCTCTTGAATTTTTATTGCGAATTGGCATAGAAATTGATGATACTCTATTGATTTCGCAATTCACGAATATATTGAATTTTTATGACACGGTGGCTACTAATGATGAATTCAATGTTTTATTGGCTCATGACAAATGGAAATTGTTTTTTTCAACAATTCAAAATTTGGAACAAATTTCCGAGTTTTTGAAAATATGTGAATTTTTCTTTTGTATTCCTGCACATAATGCTACCGTGGAGCGGATATTCAGCATGATGGAGCAACAGTGGACTAATAATAGAAACCGTTTAACTGTCGACGCTATTAAAAATATATTATTAGTAAAATTTAATTTAAAATTAGAGTGTGCTGACTTCTATAATTCTATTAAAGAAAACAAGGAAGCACTTAACGCGGTTCGTTCGTCCTTAAAATACAAAGAAAAATGTGATGTTTAACCAAATAGCAAATGCAGAACTGAATATTTAATACATATACATTTTTTATTTAATTTACGTTTAGTTACATTAAAATTGAAATTGAAATTTCGTACGTTGGGTAATTAAAAATTTTTCTATTGATTTGTATGTGAAATAAAATATAAAATAACTTATTAGTGTTTTTTAATTTCTACTGCTTAAGAAATATTACTTTGAATTTTACTCTAGAAAAATGTCCTCTTTTTTTGAAATTACTCATTTGAAAGTCCTCTTTTTTGAATTTCAATGTCCTATATTTAATCTGTAACTTATGGTAATTGACAGCCATTGTAAACAGACAACCCATTGTTTTTTTGCAAACATGCAAAAAGTGAATTTCGTGTGTTAATTAAACAGTATTTTTTGCGTGGAAAACCATTACGCAAACCAAAACAAAGCTTGATAAATATTATGGGGACTCTTCACCATCGATTACAATGATTCACTGGTTTACTGATTCTGGTTGTGGTCGTACAAGCACAACTGATGCCGAACGTTCCGAACGCCCAAATGAAGTCACCACACCAGAAATGATTGACAAAATCTATGATACGGTATTGCAAGACCACACGTTGAGTGCCGCGTTTGCTTATATCGACCAAAAAAGCATAAGTGTGACAACTTCAGAGGCAGGTTTGGCGATGTTTAAGCGAAATAAAAAGGAGTTTTTGCGTCGTTTCATAACTGTGGATAAAACAAAAATGGATCCATCACTATACACCGGCGACCAAAGAACAGTCTAAACAGTCGATTTTTACTGGCAAATCTGCGCCGAAGAAGGCTAAGGCGGGTTTTTCGGCATACAAGGTCATGGTCACAGTTTTTTAGGATGCACGCGGCAAAATCCACATCGACTACCTTCAAAAGGGGAGAACAGTCAACGGCGAATATTACTGCAACTTATTGAACCGTTTCAACGACGTTTTCAAAGAAAAACGAAAGCATTTGGCAAAGCAAAATTTCTCTTCCATTAAGACAATGCACTGGTGCACAAGTGTGTAGTTGCCATTGCCAAAATCCATGAATTACGCTTCGAATTGCTTCTACATCCGCCATATTCTCCAGACTTAGCCCCCTGCGACTATTTCCTGTTTTTGAGCATGAAGAAATTGCTCGGCGGAAATAGATTTGGCTCTAATGAGGAGATCATCGATGCAACAAACGCCTATTTTGAAGGATTGGAGAAATCGTATTATTCGGAAGGGATCGAAAAATTGGAAAAACGTTGGACTAAGTGTAACGAGCTAAAAGGCGACTACGTTGAAAAATAAATTTTTTTTTGGCCGAAAATATTATTCCTTGTTTCGTTTTTACCAGCCTTCTCACTCCGCCCTTGTAGTACTATTTTGTTGATATTAATCCAATAAACAAACATTTGTATCATTTTCAGTTACATAGTTTTTGTAAATTACACACATTTTTATGTAATTTACGTTAAAAATGTAAAAACGTGTTTTACATTGTAAATGCCCAACAATGACATAAATCCACTTGAGAGACACCAACACCAAATGCATCCCGAGAAAATCACTGCTTCAATGATAAACATCTTCTTGTGGCCTAAATGTGTGGTTCCAACAGGACGGCGCTACTGTCACACAGCGCTTGCCATGATGGACATTCTGCAAAAGCGATTTGAGGGAATGGTTATCTCGTGCGGCGGCGACGTGAAGCAGTTTATGAGAATAAACCGCAAATAATTGCTGCGTTAAACGTGGTGCGTTGAACAATGAAGGCACAACGAAACATTGACAGTAAAGTATTTGCCATGTCAATCAAAACAAATCTAAAAAGCAATTTGCTTTGACCGTAAACAAGTCTCAAAGTCAAACAATGGATAAACTGTATGTGGCATTCTCAAAAGTTCCCATTCCTATGACGTCAAAATTAGAACTCTGATAACTGTGCGATAATCATAACTAAGTCCCATCCCACCGTAATCAATTTGCCCACCTATAATCCCATACAATTTATCCGAACTCAGTTTATCCATAAATATATTCAATCATCTTGTTATTATTACACTTTTGAGAGTTTTTACGACAAAAATTTGAAAATTTATTCAAAAATTTTCAAATTATGATCATTAATAATCGAGAAAATTGTAAAAATATGCAATAAAAAACAATTTTGCTATAAACCAAATTTGTCACTCTCCAAGTTTTTCATAAACAATAACGAAAAATAGTAATAATTTCCATTTGTCGTGTTCCCCAAGTGGTGTTGCCATTCCCGTGTATTTATATTGTGAAAGCTGAATGAATGTGACTCTATATATGTAAATGGTAAATAACAGCAAACTTTATTTAAATTAAAAAAGTAAAAATACATAATGCAAAATATGTAATTTATTGCACAGTAGAGTACCAGTGGTATATAAACACACGCCGCACACACCCGAAAAATATTTTTCCTATTTTCCATCCGCCTATTTATAGGTATACATTAGTGTATTGATCGATCGAAACACACAAGCCAATAAATTATTGCTGCTTTGTTGTTGTTTGTGTATTTGCTATTTTCAACAATCTGTGCTGTGATTTGGTTATTATATTGTGTATTGATATTTGGCGAAAAATGGGAAAAATTTAAATCATGACACGTAGCAAAAAAAAAAGTTTCCTTACGTTTACGTCTCCATCTATACATAATAATCACCTCATACAATGAAACACCTCAAACTACACGTCTACTATTTTAAGCATAAGGAAAACAAGTTTGGTATTTTGTAGCAAACCAAAAATAAAAATTTATATACGAGAAAAGGAAATGGAAAATACGCAAAGTGTGAAAATTATGGATTAAACTAAATTGAGCTTAAAATACTGCTACAATAATAATTAATACATCATGCCATGTTCCATACATAAGTGCGGAATTAAATAGCACAGCAACAACAACGAACGTTGCAATTAATTTTGCGTAATCCTTGTATGTTAAGGATTACGATCTCTTAACATGAAGTGTTTGTTTATGTACGTACATGTGTGTGTAGTGAACATCAATCAGGATTTATAAGATCTGAGGGTGAGGAACAAACAATTGACTATAGTATTATATATGGGAACCCTTGTACCCCTTCCCATATAAAGATTTCGTATGCAAGCACCAGGTGACATTTATATAAGGGACACATTTTCTAGAGTTTGTTCATGAAGTGGTTTGTTGGAAATGTTATGATGTCAATGAACTTGTTATGCGTTATTTAGAGTAAATGAATTTTCCTAACCTCGTAACAATAACAGGGATGCGTATGCCGTTTTTACACAAATCCTCATTTTTTACATATGTGTATGTTAGTTTCACACTGTTAGAATAAATGCTAATTAGAAAATATGGTCATTCCAATAGGAATTTTATTTCTACAAGTTCCTATACGTTCAATTTTGTACATTTCAAATATAAATATCGCTCATTTGCTGCAACAGTGACACGAGTCAAACTTCACTCATTTCGAAGATTTATATAAATTAAGATCCGATTGAGGATGTAATATTAGAAAATAATTTATTTTATTAATCAGAATGCATTTTTATTTCCCTTTAAAAATCGCCGTTTTTACAAACAATTTTAAGTGATATTTTCAAATCGCTCTACTGAGAAATTCAAAATTTTGGATTGTGTCACTCTTGCAGCAACTGAGCGATATGTATTTTTAATAAATCGTACAAATTATATTACAGTATCATTTGAAAGTAGACTAAATATTAAAAAATATATTAAATATGTAGGTTATGGCTGCTAAACATTTTTTTTGTTAAAACAAGTAAAAACATTTTAAATCAATCGCATACACTTTATTGTTAAAAAAATAATATAACTGATTACCAAATTTCCAAATTATTTTTGTAGTTAAATTTTTTATCAATATGTAATAAATTATTTAGACGCTTACCATTTCCGCTCAAACTCAAAATTGAAATAAAAAAATTCGAAACAAATTTGCAGTCCTGGTAAGGTAAAACTTCCTTAAGGCTGGTTGGATGAACTATTTAACAACCTATTTCAGGTGCTATCGGAACCTCAGTACAAATCTCTGTGAAAGCGTGTAATGTCCGTTTAAAATTGTTCACTCAAACTCAAAATCAAAATACGAAAATTCATAACAAATTTGCAGTCGTTGGGAGGTGAAACCTCCTTAGGCTGGTTGGATAAGCTATTTAACAACCTATTTCAGATGTTATCGGAACCTGAGTATAAATCTCTGGGAAAGCGTTTTAATGGCCGCTTA
Source organism: Nephrotoma guestfalica (assembly GCA_963691935.1). NCBI lineage: Eukaryota > Metazoa > Arthropoda > Insecta > Diptera > Tipulidae > Nephrotoma > Nephrotoma guestfalica. Next base: position 235,510,210 of record OY829915.1, on the reverse strand, counting down.
CAGTTCCCACTCGAACTCAAAGTTCAAATTCAAAAACTCCTAACAAATTTACTGTCCTGATTTGGGAATTTCAATAAGGCTGGTTGGATGAGCAATTCAACACATTATTTTTGATACTATCGGAAACTGAGTCCAAATCTCTGGGGGTGCGTGTAAATGGCTGTTTCCGTTTTTCACTCAAACCCAAAATTCAAATACAAAAATGTCTAACAAATATACTGTTCTAGTTAAAAAGTTTTATTAAACCTTGCTGGATGATCAATTTAACAACCTATTTCAGGTGCTATCGGAGCCTTAGTACAAATCTCTGGGAAATCGTTTTAATAGCCGTTTACAATTTTCACTCAAACACAAAATTCAAATTCAAAAATTCTTAACAAATTTACTGTACTGATTAGGGAGTTCCAATAAGACTGGTTGGATGAGCGATTCAACACATTATTTTTGATGCTATCGGAAACTGAGTCCAAATCTCTGGGAAGGCGTGTAAATGACCGCTTACATTTTTCACTCAAACCCAAAATTCAAATGCAAAAATTCCTAACAAATTTACTGTCCTGATTAGAAAGTTCCAATAAAGCTGGTTGAATGAGCAATTCAACACTTTTTTTTGGGAGCTATCGGAAACTGAGTCCAAATCTCTGGGAAGGCGTGTAAATGGCCGTTTACGTTTTTCACTCAAACTCAAAATTCAAATTCAAAAATTCTTATCAAATTTACTGTCCTGATTAGGAAGTTCCAATAAGGCTGGTTGGATGAGCAATTTAACACCTTATTTTTGGTGCTATTGGAAGCTGAGTCCAAATCTCTGGGAAGGCGCGTAAATGTCCGTTCACAGTTTTGACTCAAACTCAAAATTCAAATACAAAAGTTTGTAACAAATATGCTGTCCTGGTTAGATGGTTTTAATAAACCTTGCTGGATGATCAATTTTACAACCAATTTCAGGTGCTATCGGAACCTGAGTTCAAACCTCAGGGGAAGCGTTGTAATGGCTGTTTAAATTGTTCACTCAAATTCAAATACAAGAATTCGAAACAAATTTACTGTTCTAGCTAGAAAGTTTTAATAAACCTTGCTGGATGATCAATTTAACCACCTATCAACACCTTCAAATCACAGGGAAGGCATGTTAATGGTCGTTCACAATTTTCACTCAAACTCAAAATTTAAATACAAAAATACGTAACAAGGTTACTGTTCCAGTTAAGAAGTTCTTATAATCCTGGCTAAACGATGAGTTTAACAACCTATTTCAGATGCTATCGGATCCTGAGCCCAAATATCTGGGAAAACATGTTAATGCTCGTTCATAGTATTCGCTCAAACTCAAAAGTGAAATACAAGAATTCGTAACAAATTGGCAGTCCAGGTTATGAAGTTCTAGGCTGGTTGAATGATCAATTTAACACTTTATTTTTGGTGCTATCGGAACGTGAGCCCAAATCTCTGGGAAAGCATGATTATGATCGTTTACAATTTTCACTCAAACTCAAAATGCAAATTCAATAATTCCTAACAAATTTACTGTTCTGATTAGGAAGGCGCCCAGAAGGGCAGGTAAATGACCGGTTAGATTTTTCACTCAAACTCAAAATTGAAATACAAAATTTCTTAACATATATACTGATCTAGTTAGAAAGTTTTAATGAACTCTGCTGATGATCAATTTAACAACCTATTTCAGGTGCTATCGGAACCTGAGTACAAATCACTGGGTAAGCGTTTTAATGGCCGCTTACAAATTCCACTCGAACTCAAAATTCAAATTCAATAATTCATTACAAATGTACTGTCCTGATTAGGAAGTTTTAATACGGCTGGTTGGATAAGCAATTTAACACCTTAAATCTTTGGGATGGCGTCTAAATGGCTGTTTACATTTTTCACTTAAACTCAAAATTCAAATACCTTGTTAGAAAGTTGTAATAAACCTTGATGGGTGTTCAATTTAACAACATATTTCAGGTGCTATCTGAAGCTGAGTACAAATCTCTGGGAAAGCGTTTTAATGGCCGTTTACAATTTTCACTCAAACACAAAAATCAAATTCAAAAATTCCTAACCAATTTATTGTCTTCATTAGGGAGTTCCAATAAGATATCGGCACCTGAGTCCAAATCTCTGGGGAGGCGTGTGAATACCCGTTTACATTTTTCACTCAAACTCAAAATTTAAATACAAAAATTCGTAACAAATACACTGTTCTGGTTAGAAAGTTTTAATAAACCTTGTTGGATGATCAATTTAACAACCTATTTCAGGTGTTATCGGAATCTGAGTTCAAACCTCAGGGAAAGCGTTTCAATGGCCATTTACATTTTTCACTCAATTTCAAATACAGGAATTCGTAACAAATATACTGTACGAGTTAAAAAGTTTTAATAAACCTTGCTGGATCACATTTTCACTCAAACTCAAAATTAAAATACAAAAATTCGTAACAAGGTTACTGTTCTAGTTAAGAAGTTCTTATAAACCTGGCTAAATGATGAGTTTAACAACCTATTTCAGATGCTATCGAAACATGAGCCGGTAAATGACCGGTTAGATTTTTCATTCAAACTCAAAATTGAAATACAAAATTTCTTAACATATATACTGTTCTAGTTAGAAAGTTTTAATAAACTCTGCTGGATGGTCAATTTAACAACCTTTTTCAGGTGCTATCGGAACCTGAATCCAAAATTCAAACTCAAAATTCAAATTCAAAAATTTTAACCAATTTAATGTCCTGATTAGGAGTTCAAATAAGGCTGGTTGGATGAGCAATTCAACAACTTATTTTTGGTGCTATTGGAACGTCCATATCTCAGAGAAAGCGTTTTAATGGCCATTTACATTTTTCACTCAAATTCAAATACAAGAATTCGTTACAACGTTACTGTTCTAGTTAAGAAGTTCTTATAAACCTGGCTGAATGAGGAGTTTAACAACCTATTTCAGATGCTATCGGAATCCGAGCCAAAATCTCAGGGAAGGCATGTTAATGCTCGTCTTTAGTTTTCGCTCAAACTCCAAATCAAAATACAAAAATTAACGTATCAAATTAGCAGTCCTGGTAAGGAAGTTTCGATTAGGCTGGTTGGATGAACAATTTAACAACCAGTTTCATGTGCTATCAGAACCTGAGTCCAAATTTCTGTGAAGGCATGTTGATGGCCGGTTACAATTTTCATTGAGCTCATTTTCATCTCGGCGGTTATGTAAATAGGCAAAATTACCATATTATGTGCCATGTTAACTGACGCTTTACTGCCTACGATTAAAGAGTACGACTTGGTTATATTTGGTTTCAACAAGACGACGTCACTGCCCACACAGCGCACGATACACTCAACGTTTTAATATACATTTTTAAAACGAACTAAAATTTGCCCCACTCTGTATTTTATTTCAATTATGGGAGATTTCATTAATTCCGACATTTCTCGTGCACCAATAGTTTGTGCAAAGTAATTTACTTTGTATTAATGTTTTTGCAAAGGAAACTTTGATACTGCCCCCGCATTTTCAACTTGATAAAGCGACATACAGCAGTCGGTGTGAAACGCAGGCTCATTCAAATGAATTCTAACGATTTCGAAAGTCTGACTCTGTGATTTGTTGATGGTTTAGCGAAAGCTGGAATGATTAAGCAATGCTTTCGTTTCAACATGAATGGCAAGTGGTTGTCGTTTGGTGTGATATCACGAATGAAGCGCTGATGAAGACATCTAACGATTGTTCTAGAGTCATGACACAGTTATTTCCTTGTGTTCAACTTCCGATCGGCATCCCAATTGCACCAATTTTCAAAACTAGGATGTGTGGAGGAACGGCTGAAATCAAGAACGAAACTTTTACCACAGGCTCAATAAACTTGCCAGACCACAATAAATTCAAATAAATCCTAATTTCTGACGCGTTTGTAAGAAGACAGCAGCTTACGATGAAGTGTTTCTTTTTTTATGTTACAAATGCGTTGCCATCGGTAATTGTTAGATAAACTTGTTGTGTCCAAAATATGAAGTAAAAAAGTCGGAGGTAGAAATGTTCCTGATAGCTACAACAGTAAACATGCCAGCTTTAATTTTATTTCCACCAGGACAAAATTATATGAAATTTCTTGATTTATTTGAAACCATTGCTTGAGTTTTGTATTTCCACCTGCAGCTTGACTAGGGCTTTTGGTCATATCTTACTTCGAAAACGATCATGTTTTGATAATCACCAGTTCCTTTTGCAGATATATTTGGAGATCTATATGACTGCATTCAATGACCTATACAAACCTCCCCATTGATGTGAGTGTTATATTTGACGAGAAGGTACTTGTTGTGAAGGACTACGTTACGATTGTTCATCGTTTCGTTTCAAACTTGGGCCGTAAATCTTTGTCATCGTCGATATGAAGTGGACATTTATTTACATTTGGAACTGTAAATGTTTGGAAATCTTTCGGCAATTGATTCTTGCATTTTCCGTCCTCCATACATGGAGCAACTGGTTTGGTGGTATCGCAAGGGCCAAGTACCATGCACCGGGCCACAATTTCGTGCAGTGTTGGATTATGGGTCTCATCAGAAATTTCATCACACTTGCAAGACGAATATATTTTTTGACTTTCTTCCTTGTATTCATTAGAAAAGTTGAAAGACTACTGGTTAGAACTCCAGTGAGAGAATCCTCCTGTGAGACAGTTTTGGTTAAAAAGCCAATGAAAGCTGGATTAATCCTTGATGAACGTGTATGCGGCTTCGATCTATGGTCCAAATCACTACCGATATTTTATTTATAAGAAATACGGGTTGATAATGAATATGAGACTCATTACCAATTAACATTTCAATTTTTCCTTATTTAAAATGAATCTTCACTCGGAGATGTCTGTGTCAAATTATTGACATTATCACGTTTTGTGATGAGCGAGAAAAATCTGTGTCGAGGTGTTCACGAGGTTTCACCAACTATGAAGGTTTTAGTTAGTACAACAGGTTTTTAATGTTGGTGTTATTTGGTTTTAAATAATTTTTATATTTTACAATTGGGTTTGTCAATCCCAAAAGTTTTCACAACATTCTCAACGTGGTTTAAGAATAAAATTAATTTCAAACGGTGAGGTAAACGGGGATCAATTGTGTTTGGCCAAATTGTTCAGTCAAAATCCCTGGTGTGTGATGAGCGAGAGCAAATTAAGATGGTCTTTAACTTGTCTAAGAATGTTAATATCGATGTGTATTGAAAATCAGCCACATATTACCAATTTAAAATTTAAAAAAAATTCTAAATTTAGAGGTTCTAATTTACTCAATTGGAAGTTTTGGTACATTCGCTAGTTGGAATATACCCAATATAGAGATAATATTAATTTTTTTGAGTTGTATAGACAATCAATTTGTGTCTGGCAGGTTCTTACTAGTTTTACATAATTTAGGAATTTTCACGAGATCTTAAGGATTAAGGGGGCCGAACACGGTAACCAAGTATTTGTATCTGAACACTCGTGCTGTCTAGTCTTCATTGGTTCTGAATCCAGGGTTTTTTTAGGTAATTTTGGAAACGGAAAACGTGTTTTATGGCCTTGATGCAATTTTATTTTTCGCGAAAATTACCGAAAATAATAATCGAATTACCTAACCGAAAATTTCTATAAACTCTTTAGATTAATTTCATTAACAAACTTTTGTTCCTACGGGCACCTAATTTATACAGAAGCAACACAAAAAATTGTAATAAACCCATATTGCAGGGAATAATTGATAAATCTCCCCCAAGAAAAGGCAACGACAGTAAATTATTTGCAACTCTTACACAAGGAATTGTACAATCAAGCCTCTTATACAAGAAGAATAAAATGTTATTCTTTCTTCGTTAGGAACCAAAAGCACTCTTGACTAGATCATTATAAAAGAGAAACAAATTAAATTGTTTTGTTAGAACAACTTTTTGTAGGATTTATAACTTTTCAAACAAAAAAATAATAATTTGTTATCCAATTAAATAAGCTTTCGTGTATTCTGTTTTCTGCGCTTTTAACATCAACAAAAATAACTTAAAAAAGTACTCATTAGATACTTGAGCTTGATGTTTTGAGTAGATACAGAAAGACATCGTTCACTACTGATTTGGAACGCACGATTTTCTAATTTCTCCGTAATCCGACGTTGGTCCGAATGAAGTTTTGTTATTAGATGGTAAACGGTAATGTAAGTGGTAAGACGATATTTGCAAACTTTCTAGAAGATCTTCTAGAGGTTATTGGGACTGTGCTATCCGAAGTATGTCTGTACAACAAAATAAATAATGTCCTACGAATTAAAATGACTTTTTTACGGTGTAGTTTATTATTTGATTACGACAATTTAAGGAATATTTTTTTATACTTCCTTCATCCTTATCATAATATAAGAATAAAATTTTATCCACTTCATAAAACTCATTTGATTAAATACGACATGCTATACAAAAGAATTTGTACGGATAGCTGGCAGAGAATAAATATTTAAAGGACGATTAATCCTTCTTTGTGAAGTTGTTTTATTGCATTTTGTCATAAAAATGAGGACGAGCGAAATTTACAAATTTCGGTTTCAATTCTCTATGAATATACGCCCGAACATAAAAATTAATCCACGTGAGCTATTCACGATTAGTAAAGTTAGGCATGTGACTCTACCACATTACTAAAACGCCGACCATTTCTTTCTGCGCTGTAGACGATTCAGATAATTGAAATGCCTTTATTAGGAAATATGCTCGTTCTGTCCTTAGGCTGTTCTATGAGGAGAAATTCTATTACCGTTCACAAAGCACGAGCATTTAAATTAACAATAATATTTTCAAGTAGGGCTGAAGAATCTACGTCGCTTGCTGAGTAAGTTAATAAGCTCAAAGCGGTCAAGATAAGAAGGCAAGTTATAAATGTCCACAGACGGAAATCCGCACTGAGCAAACCGCGGATATCTAAGGGACCAAATCCGACTAGCATATACTCAAGCAAAGGCCGAACAAAGGTAATAAAAATACCCCTCGAAACACAGCGGCTCAAAAACTATGTAGACCAGCGTTTTGAGAAAGCCAAGCGCAGAGTTTGCTCTAAAAACAATAAAATCGATCGAATCAACCGAATGTGATCTCTTTAGTTCAGTTCGTGGTCACAAATTACCCCAAGTCCCGTATCGCTGTTGATGGTGTACTCTCGACGAATGGAATTTGCACGTTATGAAGATATTAACGTCATCCCTTAATGAGTTTTCATATAGTCCGTATAAATGTAAATTGAAGCGTTTTAATAACGAAATCGACATTGTTGATGATTAAAACGTAAAAATAGGCCCAAGATGACTGCCCTGAGATATGCCAGAAGTAGCAATAAAAATCAGATATTGATGATTTAAAAATCACCTGATATCTACGGTCCTTCAGATAAAAGTCCACCCATAGTAAGAGTTGATGTGCGAAACCCCTGAATTTAAACAAAATGATCTTACGGAAAACCCTGTCAAATGTATTGATGAACTCCGTGGTAATAACATCAACCTCGTTTTGCAAATTCGGTTAAATTAGTTGTCGAAAAGCGTCCCCTGAAATAATTTTGTGCAAGATTGAGTTTTGGAACAGAGTTGTAAGCGGTTGAGACCAACTCAATTGTCTGAACGATGCCAAACGAAAGCAAACCATCGGCACAATCATGATCAATTTGAAATTGGCGAACAAGTCAGCAATGGTTTTGGGATCTCCAGAACAATGATAACTGAACTTTATCGTAGAAAGATATCCCTCTGATTTCTTCTTGGAGGTTATGAATTGCCAAAAACGCTTTGGGCTTCCGACTGCTTAATACAGATGCAATCATTAAAGAGTGAACGTGAACCAAGAAAATCACTACGATGTCCATGTGTGTGAAACGAGTTTTATACGAAGGCAAATTAAAACTAAACGTCAAAACAAAACAAAAGCAGAATTTCATCGGAGGTGGAACAATCAACACAAAGCGTAAGAAAATCACAACCCCAACGGCCTGCTCAGTCATCCACAGACCTAGTGAAAGTACATAAGAACGTATCACTGCTACCGAAAAAGACCACTGCAACCAGTTAATACACCCAAAGTAATCAACCAAGGAACAATGCAGGAAAATCAACCAATACATAAAGAAATATCACCTTCATCCATTAACATTTAATGTTAGTGAATAATTTTTGGAAAGTGAATGCACTTGACCCAGAAACCTACCCACCTACCCAGAAACCTTCAGAAAACATCGAATGATTCCCCTATGAAAACAAAGTTGAGCAAATAATTAAATACATGGCCAGAAGAGGGCTACATCAAACATGGCCAAACGAAGGAATAATTGGGGAACTTAGCCAGAAAGGATTCAAAATCCTAAATGATGTGAACATACTAAAGAAAAAGGTCACTAAAAACGCAAACGGTGAAAGAGAAACAACCAAAGTTGGCTTCCCCCTTTTCATGCTAACATTTGGCAACACTGAGAACATTGAAAGGGTATATGGAGTCAAAGCAATCCTTAATATGAAAGTTAAGATTGAGACATTAAAACAAAACACTAGTAGAATGTCAGGGAATAATGAAATGCAAATTAAATCGAGCTATCAAAACCCTGAAATTTGCACTGCAAGAAGACGAATACCAACGTATCCAGAATTATTTAAGTGAACTCTCGGCAACAGAGAAAACTGATTATTCTTTGTGGAAGGCAACAAAAACCCTAAAAAGGCCTACAAAGTCGAATCCACCGATTAGACTACTAACTGAAAATTGGGCGAGAAGCGATGAAGAAAAAGCCAATGCTTTCGCTGCACATCTAAAGACGGTGTTATCACCACATGAAGGAACTAATAATATCAGTGCTGCCTCACCAAATGGAAAATGATTCATCCTTTAAACCTATAAAGTTTGAATGGAAGAAAGTTAAGAACACAATCAAAACTTGCATTAGCCCGAAAGAGGCGCCAATGTATGACCATATTACCGGAAAATGATAAGGGACTTACCAGACAAATACATAAGCCTGGGAAAAACGAAACTCAAATCCCGTCTTATCGTCCAATAAGCATGCGTCCCACAAGCTCAAAGCGAAGAAAGGCAAATCATTCCAGACATGTGACAAAGTTTGGCATGATAAACTAATATACAAACTTAAAGTGCTTCCGGGAAGAATATTCACTTAGAACTATCTTCTCCAATGGCAATACATGGTCCAACAAGAAAGCGTTCAGGGAACAATTTTATATTTGTTGTGCACGGCAGACTTACCTGTTACCGACAATGTAATAATATCAACATTTGCTGATGATACAGCCATCATTGTAACACACGAAAACCCGAAAACAGCCTCAAGAGAAGTGCAAAGTCATCTGAGAAAAATTGAAGATTAGCTCAAAATCTGGTGACTAAAAGTAAATGAAAAAAAATAATTCATGCCACATTCACGCTGAACAAACGCTCCTGCTCACCAGTGCAATTAAACGGTGTATATATTCCACAACAAACCAAGGTCAAATGCCTTGGCTTACACCTGAATAGACGGCTTACGTAGAAAGAACATATTGAAGCAAAGCGTGACCAAAAAAAAATAATATTTTTAAAAATGGATTGGCTGATAGAAAGAATATCCAAGTTAACATTAGACAATAAGGTCTTACTAAACAAAGCGTTAATCAAGCCAATATGGACATGTATGGTATTCAGTTATGGGGATCCACCAGTTCATCAAATAGAGAACTCCTGTAACGAACTCAAGCTAAGATACTCCGATGTATTGCTAATGCTCCATGGCATATCCAAAATACTAACATACACGACGACCTTGGTATTAAAACCGTTAAAGAAACAATCAAGGAATTCAGTTCCAAATACTACTCAAAACTTCAGGGATATCCCAACGAATTGACCCGGGATATTGACCCCGGGTGGCTGAGACCAAATGTTACTGACTTCACTCTGCTGTCATTTGTGTAGTTGTCATTTTCGCGCGTCAATTTTTTGACAGATTGAAGTTTGGTTAGTTGTTTACATGTGGTCAACAAATAATTGTTCTAAATTAATATCTTGTAATTGCACTGTATTTGGGTGGAAATTCACAAACAGCAATAGTTCGTCAGCTCCAGCATTTGAATGTGAATAAAATGTTTGTGTATCGAACCATAACTCGATACAACGAAACTGGTAGCATCGCTAAACGCAACAGAGGCGGTCCTAAAAAGACAGCAACATCGAAAGAAATGATACGAAATGTGAAGAAACGAATCCAGCGAAATCCTCGTCAAAGTGCCAATCAATTAGCCCCACGTCTACATGTTTCACGATACAGCATTCAAACCATATTGAAAAATGAACTACACTTGAAGCCCTACAAGATACAAAAAGTTAAAGATCTTACGGAGGCACAAAAAAAGTTAGGCTTCAAAGAACACGAGCATTGAAGGACTTGGTCGAACGTGATGAGATTCCAAAAATTGTCTTTTCTGATGAGAAAATTTTCACCATTCAACAGTATGTGAATAAACAAAATGATCGTGTTTGGTTAGAGCACAAGTCCAACGATAATTTGGACACAAGAGTTGTCATGCGCAAGCAATCACCAGCTTATGTTATGGTTTGGGCTGCAGTGACTGCAGATGGACGCACTCCTCTGGTTTTCATCGAACATGGAGTCAAGGTAAACCAAGAGGTGTACCGCCAAAAGATCCTAAACGATGCTTTGCTACCTTGGGCACGTAAACACTTTGGTACGAACCGTTGGACATTCCAACGACTCGGCACCGTCACACAAAGCTCGAGAGACACAGAAATTTTTACAAAATTGCGTTCTGCGGCTGATTTCGTCGAAAGAATGGCCACCATATTCACCAGACTTGAATCCCATGGGTTTCTCCATATGGTCCATTTTGGAGATTAAGGTGTCCACTAAAAAATACGAAAGTGTTGATGCATTGAAGTCAGCTCTTGTTAGAGAATGGAATAAAATTCCGCAAGCTCACGTTCGGTCAGCATGCAATGCTTTCTATGGAAGACTGAATCAAATAATCAGAGCCAAAGGAGGTCATATCGATCAGTAACATGTTTTTCATAAAATATAATATGTTTTCAACATATTCCACGAAATTTCAATAAAAAATAATCAAAATTAAAAAAATTACAGCGTTTTCATTTGGTAACACTTAGTCTCAGCCACCCTGTACTAAAATAGCCAAGATTTTAACGACTGAGAATAGCAGATCCACTCGGACTAATGAACCTGTAGAATCATTAAATGTGTAGATTACGCTTATAAGTAGGATCTAAATTAAATTGTGAATCCTAAAGAGAGGGAATAAAGATTCAAGAATAAAGCAATTGGCACCATAATAAAAAAAATTTGTGCACTATTTGCCGGAACCTTGTAACGCCAGCCGAAACCTAATAAACCCGCAGCCGGAATGAAGCACAATATACATTGTGTTTTTTGTGCCATAATTGGTTCGGCTGTAGTATGATTCCGGCAGGCTTTATATGGTTTCGGATGTCATATAGTGTACAATGATGCAAACTCCATTGTTATTCTTGTATTGTAGTTAGTTTAGCTGTAGATGGTATGCTTACGGCTGGCTTTATAAATATCCATCCTCTTGGTTTTACCACACTAGTTGGGTGATGTTTGGATCAAATTTACTGGTTGTGACTGAGGTTTTGAGGTTTCTACTAGAATTCCGTTACATGTTGGCACTGGGAAACTGGCTACAGTTAATGATATGTAAGGAAGATAAGTTTCTCGTATTTGGGTACTTTGTCGTTTAGGTCAGGCTGCGTTGGTGGCGTATCTTAAGAAATGGATTTATTTTGTGATTACTTGTTCTGTGGCACTTGACACCCTATATCCATCCAAACTATTACTCATGTAAATGAATTTAACTAAATCGTTAAAATTAATAACATTCCATTACTGTACAGATACCTACAAAATAATAACAGACATATTCATGTACATCCTTAACAAAAAGAAAAATGATTTTCTTTTACATTCGTATATAGACGGTATACATATGAATGTGTTAAATTAAATTAATTAACTATTTTCCTATGTATAATTCTGAAAATGTGTATTGTGTTGTGCCAGCAACAAAAAATTAAACATAAAACATACACAAAAGTCTTTTGTTTTAATTATTTCGAACATTAATGATAACAATGGTTGAAGGATTTTTGTATTTTGTGTTCAGTTCCCATTCACAAAAATACAGGGAGTAGCAGCACAAAAAACAACTAACTAGTTCAAAACGAGGATAATTCAAACTCCAACCTTCGTATTACTCCGCGGATGAGTACTAAAAGTAGGTAGTTACATCATACTCGTACATAGTGAATTTTCCGCTTAACATTATTTTCCCAAGTACATATACAAATTTTTCCTTTTAATTATCTCTTCTATGGGTATGTGTGTATGTTAAGGTAAATACTTTTGTTTTGTTTATAAAATAACATTTTCTCTATGATAAGAGCGTTAGCGGCTGTTTTGTGGGTGGCTGTTTTGTTTCATAACGATATGCTGCTGGAATGTAGCATAAACGTTTTTTTAATTATTCTAATGGGTAGAAGCTCAAGGTTTTTTTCTGATCCTTTTGTTGTGAAAATATACAATTTTTCGTTGGTTGAATTTCTAGGTGAGTATGTCAAATTATATTACCTACCTATATATACGTAATAATAGGGGTAATGAATTTAATGATATATATATATATATATAGATATGTAGGTTAAGGTGTTTTGTTATTATACAATTATGTACAAATGACGTCGATTTTGTAAGAATAACGATTTCGAGTTACGAATTTCCACCAGTAAAAAAAAATCTTTTGACGTTATTAGTTGTAACTCGAAACTCGTAATGATTACATAATCGATCCTAAGTTCGCGAATTTGAAATTGTTTTAGACAAAATGGTCGCATTCCAGATTATCAAAATCCCGAAAATTAAAAAACATAAAGCCATCGGTTTCACTATATTGATTTAAGATAGATCGAGTTTCTTATTCGTTGGAACATCAGTTATTACAATAAAAACGGGATTTCAATATGAGTTCCTTCCTTTGAATAATTTGAATGAAACTGTAATGGCACTTTGGAACAGCCCAACCTGGACAAAATCAGAACTGGTAATATCAGTTTTTCATTATTTTTTATTTTGTTGAGCTCATATGTCACTCATGAGCGCATATGTCAAAATTCTAATCATCATTTAAAGGCGCAATATCAAAAATATGAAAGTCGACATATTTTTGATATCGCGTTGTTTTCAAAACGACCTTAAACATCTTCCGGTTAGTTGATTCCAAAATTCAGTGTGTCATTTGTTGAACCTGTATGTGTATGTTTTTGTCGAATTTTCTGTAAAATCAGTTGGTAAAAAAAAGTTTTCTTAATTTGAAAAATCGTTATTTTTGATTAAATTTTAGTAAAATGAGTAGTTAAATCGTTTTTTCGTAAATCCTATATTTTAAAAAATACTTTGCTAAAACCGAAAAGTTTTTATAAAAAAGGATTTTCCAAAATTTATCATTTCCACATCCATTTTCCGAAACTGTCAATTTATCAGAAATTCTTAAGTATTAAGTTTTATACTGATCACCCAACCTGTTTCGGCTGAGTGTCCGAATTATGGTGAACTAACATTTTATTACCAACAATCGTTATGAAGCTTAAATTTTGGAGAAAGGATTTAACCCAGCTTTGTTTCAATTTAAATTTAGAATTTTTTGGTTGTTAATAAAATTTTCGCTGATGCTACATGCTATTTCGGTCGACCTATTTCCGCCAAATTTTATTGGGACCTCACAGTTTATGAAAAAGTTTTAGTACGAAGTTTCATACAAATCCGAAAATCCTTCTGAATAGGCTTACCTATACATACAGTACCAACCGAGTTCCATACTATTCTTTTGAGACAGGTCTTCGTTTAATCCAATTTACTCATTTTTCGAAATCACATTTGGAACTCATTTTAGAATCCTATCCTATGTTTAACATACAATGAACGTTGTATTCCAATCGGTTAAAAAATGGCTAGGTCAATTGAAATTGATAATTTTCAAAGGCAAGTCTAAAATTTATGTTAAATTCCCGTTTTCATCATTAATCTTAGTTCCACCCCCTTCGATTGAGATGACATAGTGGAGGTATTGTGGAACAAGGCGCAATATATCAATTAACCCGGAGCACCTCTATTGCAATCATTTTGTGACATCCGAAAATATCCTCTCTCAAATATTTTATCAAAATTATTTGAGTCGATCTTCTTTTTAAATAAGGACCCGGATCCCATTTGAGAACCCACTGAATACATTTTCCTGAATTAAGAATTCATTACAATCGATTCCCAGCACTCGCACACCCTACTCCTCCATTTTTATTAAAAGTCGTTCGAGACAAAACGAAAATTAAAAAAGGGTCCTGGACCTCATCGAAGCACATCCTAAAGGTTTTTCCCTGAAAATAACACCCATCGAAATCGGTTCCTGGCATTTGATTCCTTGGCATTTTCTCACCAATTTTTATTAAAATTGTACTAGTCGAAACAAAATTAAATAGAGACCCGAGCCGCACCAGACAACACCAGAATCGTTTGAGGCGAAACAAAATGTGAAAAAAGGGACCAAGGTCAAAACATTAAATATGCAGCGAATGCTATACAAGTTAATATTCTTACTCATAACAACGAACATTTTAAACAAGATACGACTAGTGCAACCATTAAATGTGATCGTAACGAAGCAACATGTTGTAACATTCCGTAACGTTCCGCAATATGATGAAATATGACGCCAGATATCTAATAAATGAGAAACAATCCAACATTGGTAATTGAAAATCCACCTTCACCAATTTTTATCAAAATTGTACGAGTGAAAAAAAAAATAAAAAACAGGACTAGGGCCCCACCGGCCGACCCTCTGAGCAGATATTCTAGAAATTGACTACCATTGCAATTGATTTCTGGCATTTTATAATTCTCCATCACCAGTTTTTATAAAAACTTGAAAGCCGAACAATTAAATCCATTAAAGGAAGGGACTCGAGACCTACCGTTCGACCCTCTGAACGAGTTTCTCTGAAATCTAGACCATGGAATGCAAATGAAAATCGCTCTTCGTTAATTTTTAATAAAATCGCGCTAATCAAAAAATAAATTAAAAAACGGGGCCAGGCCCCACCGAATGCCCATCTAAGCAAATATTTTATTTATACAATTCAAGATACAATTTATTAACACTTTATTAAAATACAGTATTATAACTAACAGGGTTTTCAGCCCTTAACAATTATAAATTTGGATTACAACTGATTCTACTAATCGCAAAATAATGTTAAATTGGTTTGTTGCAATGTGCGCAATCAGCATTGTCGCGGAAATGGTGTTAACACGCGCTTACGGAAATATTGCAACTCGAGCAACATGATATTCACTTAACTGTGTGTGAACCCAGTTATGTCACGTGTTAACTCTTCCCCTCTTAAAACCAAAGAATGGTGTTTCGTAGAATTTTTTCCTGGGTTGAATTGGTTGTCTGGGTAGTTCGAACATCTGTGATACATTTGGTTAAATGTCGTTGCTGACTTTGTTCTCTTCTATATCTTGAGATTCCATTCTTTCTATACTTTATTACGATGACGAATATAACGATGAAGATGCATACCGTTCCAAATCCTATGCCTGTGTATTTTTGGATATCGGATTCGAATTTCAGTAGTTCTATTGTTTTGGTATTATTTATATTGATATCTTTCATCATTTGTATTGAAGGATCTCTTTGTAATCATTCTCTATCGGTCTCCAATAGACAAGCTCACGTTGGTAAACTTCAGCAAGTAGGTATCGTTTAGTCTTTGTGTTTCGTTATTAACACCTATATCGCCGACATACTGATTAAGAAGTACGATGTCCTCTGCTATCTCGTTGACTACAGGATGGACGGCTATTGAGCAAGTTTGGGAGGCACTCCGATCTACTTATATCTACTACATTATTTTGGTTACATATTGATAATGAATTAGTTGTTCTACAATCTTGAATGATCTAAAGTAGGGATAGGTTGTTACTAATGATTTTAATGTTCAAGGTTCAAAGTTCAAGGCTTCTTCTGGAGTTGCATAAGGAAGGTTCTCGTTTTGAATTGTCCTTATAGCTAGTTTGATCTCTGAGTCAGATGAGGGAATTTATTACTCCTACTTTAGCCCAATGTATAGCATACTTCATGTTAACTATTTCCTCCTTCATTAGTCTCAATTTGTACTGTATATTTAGGGCTAGTAGGTCAGTTAATTTATTCTCCTTGTGGATGGCGTTAGTGATTTCGTTGGCCATTCTAGTAATGTTGTTAATCCACTCATGATAAAGTTGATTAATAATGACTTGTCTGTTATTGTTTTCAAGTACATTATTCATCTTATTCTTTATAATCTCGAAGTCTTCATGGTCAGGGGTCCCAGCGATCCATTTCCATGAAGTACCAATGAAATCAAGAGAACGTTTATTTTTATGGATTTTTAGTCCGTCCAGAAGAGTCTGTAGTAGACTAAGTTCGTGGTGTAGGTAAGGGTACAGGGGTAAGGGTACCGTCGTAATCTTGTCCTTCAGTATGGTGTGCATTCTAGTCATGAAATTTTGGTGATTCTCTAATTATATGACGTGAATTAGTTTGAAATTCCCTTCCTGCAATTTGGCTCTACCCGTGTTAATGGAAATGATTTGAGAGTTCGAGTAGTCCAGTATTTGAACCTCACCAACTGCAATATGTAATGTCAATCTGAAATTTGTTGGAATTGATGTTACTTTTGTGAACAACTTTCCCGGACTTGGTCAACACAGTCGTATTTCTATCTTCTTTTACAATTTCTTGTCTAAACCTAACTGTTAGTTTAGAACCTATGCTCGCGTTGTGTCGTACCTAGATAGTCTGTCCCGCTTGATTCGATTTAATGGCCTTACGTTTTTTATTATGATAGTTTATATCTTGTGCTTGCTTTTGTTTTGTTTTTTCTATATTTGACAGCCTGGTCTCTTCCAGTTCTTCAGGAGAGGTATTTAGGCCCCGTCCAAAAAATAGATCTATGGGTTTTTTCTTGGTGCTAGAATGTATCGAATGGTTATATTCGTGTACAGATCTCTCGAGCAATTCCGTGAAGGATCGTTCCACCCTATCTGCTTTTAGGCACCTCATGATCTCTGATAAGGTAGAATGGAATCTTTCGATCTGGCCGTACACTTCGCTCTTGTATGGGGGAACTCGAAATACTTTAATATTTAGGGAATCCTCCAACATGGATGCTATGGTGCTGGAGCTCAGGGATGGTTCGTTGTCTATTACAACAATTTCAGGGACACCGAAAGAAAAGAGAATGTCTCTAAGTGGCTGTCGTAAGTCTTCTATGGCCCTAGATTTAATTATCTTGCAGGTGACATATTTGGTGAGTTTATCTATGGCTGTGAGTGCTAAATGACCTTCTGTGGAACAAATATCCATATGCAAGGAGTGTCCTGGATAGTTAGGTATAGCAGTGGGATTAATTATTTGGTTGCTAGGATGTCGGTCATATTTGTTTTCTCTACATACGTTACATCTCTTAACGAGGAATCTGATTTTCTTGCTCATCCCTGGAAAATAGCAGTCTTGGATAATTTGTGCTCCATTCTCCTCAGCGTTACGATGAGCTCGTTTGTGTATCAGCAATATTCTTTCGTCTTGCTCGTCCTGGTTTGTGATGTCTGTTACCAATTTACGAGCGTAACGTAACTTATAATTCCTAAAGTGTTCTGGATATATTTCTTGAATGATACCCATCACTTCTTCCGTAGTGTTCAAACCGTTTACGGTACTGGGATTTAAATATCTTTTAAATATATTGATGATATCGGTGATGTTGAAATGTGGTTTTGTTATAATATGACGTACATAATTAGGAAAGAGGTTTTATATTTGGTATGAGTCTTCATTACCTACTTTCAGAATGATCTGATTTCTAAAAGCATTGACCGGAGTTTCGACTAAGGGTATTAAGTCATGCGCCGAGCTTTCATCACTATGTTGCGTGGCATTTGTTTCCGTCGGAATTGATACTCGCAAGAGATCATCTGCTACAACATTAGTTTTTCCAGGTTTATATTTCAGTTCGTAGACATACTCTTCAAGTATGGCTTTCCATCGCTTCATCTTTGCGTTATTATTTTTGTTCGAGAGTTCAAATGTTAAAGGTTGATGGTCGGTGAATATTTGAACTTTTCTACTTCCTTATAGGAAATTTCTTAGAGATGTCAGAGCCCAAATTATTGCCAACATTTCTTTTTCGTTAGCGGCGTAATTTTCCTCTGTTTTGTCTGGTGTTCTTGTGTCTTCCATTCTGTGAAAGGACGGCACCTATTGCAAAATTAGACGAATTAGATAATAATACATACTTCGTTGGAAGTTAGGAAAGATTTTATCTTGTTGAAGGCGGCTACTTCACTTTCAGTGAAGTATACCTGTTGTGTTTTCGAGAGGGTTTTGGACACGTGTCCATCTTCCCCTCTTACAAGTGAGGTCAAGGGTTTGGCGAATTTCGCGTAGTCCTTGACGAAACGGCGGTAGAATCCCGCCATGCCTAGAAAGGATCTGAGTTCCTTTATCGTTCTTGGTATGGGAAAATTCGAAATAGCCTTAACTTTTTCTTTATTTGTTTTAATTCCGTTTCTTGTTATTACAAAACCGAGAAATTCACACTTATCAAGTTGAATTTTTAAATTTGCATTTTCCAGGATTTCGAATATGGTCTTAATATTCTCGAAGTGTTCCTTTTTTGCTTTTTCCAAATATTACTATATATTCGATGTAAACGGAGAAGGCTGTCTTTTCTATATCGGCATCTTTCAGTGGAATTTGATAGAACCCGCTTTTTAGGTCTATGATAGTGAAGAATTTATTTTCCCCTAGGTTGGCCAAGATGCCGTTTATATCTGGTATGGGGTATCTGTCCGAGATTGTTATCGAATTTAATTTGAGGTAATCTATGACCATTCTATATTTTCTTTCTTTAGATGTTTCTTCCTTTTTTGGGACGATCCATACTGGTAAATTGTATGGGGATTTAGATGGTCTAATTATTCCATCTCGCAACAATTGGTTGATCTGTTTTTCTACCTCTTCCTTTAGACATATAGGGTATGAGTATGGTCGCGAGTATACGGGTCCGAGCTGGAGGTTCGGATTTCCCCTTTAACAGAAGTCACAAAGGTTAGTCTTTATTCTGGGTCTGCAAACAGATTTGGGCAATTGTTCACGATTCTGTCTAGTTTTTGTTTTTGTTCCGGATTTAAATGGGTTACTCGGAGACATATAGTGTTTACGTGATCTGATTCTTTATTATTATTATCTTTTTATTTATTATTTATAACTTTATTTAATAAATACTTTATTTTATTTATACAATTCAAGATACAATTTATTAACACTTTATTAAAATACAATATTATAACTAACAGGGTTTTCAGCCCTTAACAATTATAAATTTGGATTACAACTGATTCTACTAATCGCAAAATAATGTTAAATTGGTTTGTTGCAATGTGCGCAATCAGCATTGTCGCGGAAATGGTGTTAACACGCGCTTACGGAAATATTGCAACTCGAGCAACATGATATTCACTTAACTGTGTGAACCTAGTTATGTCACGTGTTAACTTATATATATATATATATATATATATATATATATATATATATATATATATATATATATATATATATATATATATATATATGCATGCATATATATGCATGTGTATATATATGCATATATGCATATATATATATATATACACTCCGCAACACTTGATTACTGTCACTTGTCCATAAATTGTCCATAAAACCTAAGATAATACGCTTAATTATTTGAAAATTTGCCATCACCTTTGTTTTTATCTTATCTAACTTGTCAATGACTAATACTTACATACTTGCATGCAATGCGAAGTGGAAATGCTCCATTTCGATTCTTTTGCTTATTTTAACCGCGACACTTGTTTACCCTCATCTGTGAAATTAAGTAATAAAACCCATTACGTTCTATTGTTTTGATATTTTTTCATTATTTAATATTTAGTGTCCTCCATTTTTTCTTACAACATCACAAATTCTATTAGGCAAAGACCGATAAAGATTTTGTATAAATTCTATCGATACTTTCTCGAAAGCTCATACACAGCTGCCATAAGGTCATTCCGGCATTCGTATTGTCTTCCATTCGAATAAATTTGTCTCGATAACCACCCCCAAAGATTTTCATTAATATTTAAATCCGGAGACAAAGCCGGCCAATGTTTCACTCGTGCAGCTGTGTGGATTGCTGCGTTATCCTGCTGGAAAATCTGGCGATAGCTTTCAAACATTTTGTCAAAATTGACTTTTTGCTCTTCTAGGAGCTCGATGTAGCTTTGCGAGTTTTGTCGGCCTTCCTGGACAACAAAATCAATAGCACCATGAAAAAAAATTGCTGCCCACATCATAATGGAACCAACACTGTTGTGACGGCGGGACAAGAATAGCTCCGATTTACTCCAATCATGGAGGTAATGTCTAAAACCATCTGGTTCATCTGACAATATTCAAATCGGGCACTTCTATGTTGCTGGAGCAAACGTAGTTTTTTCTTAAGTTTTTGTCGCCGGAGATGTGAACACTTTTTTATTATCCTCTGAACAGTACGGACAGATAACATCGAATTCGGAGCTCTATGTTCCCGTTCTGTTGTCGTCCTTGCTGTTCGACCTCTTCGATTTTTTTGTAATTTTCTGGATCTTTGAGATAATTGATGGCCCAAGTATTGCGACCAATGTTTGTGAAAATCGCACGATTGGAATAATTTTTTTGTTTAAGCACAAGAATCTTTCTAATTTCTACCTTTGTTAGGGTTTTTTCTCGACCCATTTTCACCACTATTAACTGCAGCTGGTAATAAACTACCTAAATAAATTGATGATAAACTATTATACTGAACACAACTAAATTTCATGTCAAAAACAAAGTGATGAGGGTAATCAAGTGTCGCCGTTTAAATAAGCAAATTAATCGAAATGGAGCGTTTCCACTTTGCATTGCATGCCAATAATAATTAGTCGCATTGTCTTAGGCTTTATGAAAAATTTTCAAGTAAGGTTAATCAAGTGACGCGGAGTGTATATATATATATATATATATATATATATATATATATATATATATATATATATATATATATATATATATATATATATATATATATATATATATTGGGTGTACAAATGTATTTCCGACCTTTTTATAGAGGTTAGTATCACTGCTTGCATATTATTCAATCGAGCAATACATGTTTTTTGGGGGTTAGATGTCAAGCTTGAATAATTACTAGTGACATTTGTTCAAAGCGTATAAACAACAATTATTTTCATATAATTGATAATGTCAAATTGTGTGCCAAAAACAGCATTTGCGGGAAGTTTTACTTCATTATTTTTTGTTGAACGAAAGTGCAGCGGAAACAAATCGTTTGCTTTTGGAACTTTACTTCACCGTAAATCCATCGATACCATCGAATACAACATGCAAAGAGTGGTTTCAACGATTCAAAGTTGGTGATTTTGACGTAAGAGACAAAGAACGTGAAGGCGGACCAAGAAAATTTGGAGATACAGAATTGGAAGAATTGCTTAATGTAGACCCTTGTCAGACCGAAAAACCATTGGCAGAAGAGTTGAATATTCCCCAACAAAGTGTTACGCAACGTATACGAGTACATGCAATGGGATTGATTCAGAAGCTGGGAAATTGGGTGCTACACAAATTGAAAGAACAGGACATGGAACGTCGGAAAGCCATGTGCGAATTGTTGCTTTAATGACAACAAAGGAAGGGGTTTTTGCATCGGATCATCACTGGGGATGAAAAGTGGATCCATTATGACAATCCAAAGCACCAGCGTGGGTCAAGCCAGGTTCGAAGGTGTGATAGCGTGCTAAAACTTTTGTTTAGTTTGTTTTTGACTGAAATGCCACAATATACCGGCGAATTTTTTTATTTTCGCGGAAATATATTCCAAAGTACTAGATGATACTTCACTTCAAGTGACAATATTCCCTATGAAACCTAAAACCCATTAGTAACAGATTAATTCGATCAGACGGGTGTTCTTGCTTAGCCATGTTTACCGTATATCAGATGGTGAGTGCACTTTCTTCCAACTAAACACAGTAGAGAAAGCTATTATATATCTCGAACATTATATAACAAATTAAACCAATTAGGACCAAATTAAACTGTTACTAATGGATTCTAGGTTACAACCAAGTTTCTGGCCTGTTGAAAACGCAGCTATGAGCAATTTCCCTCGTACCCAGAACAGCGTAGAAGCGTGGCACCGCTAAACGTTATGGTAGGGAAGCACAATACTGAGCTTAACAACAGTATAGCATGCCTAAAAAAGTAATTCATTGTTTCAAAATCGAATATACGAGTAGACAAAATTGATGCTGGTGAACGATTTCCGAGTGATTAAAATACGAGTTTCGAAACTGAAACTCACATTGTTAAATTAAAATAATTTTGAATCTTTAAACTTAAAATTTTGTGTAATTTTCGAAATTTTCATTTTTATGAGTTACCTACTACTACTCGTAAATAGAATTTATTTAATTTTGTTTGTTTTAAACATTTTTGAACTTTTTCCAAAAATTTGGAATTTATTTTAAATGTTTTTGGTATTTTTATTTTGGGATTTTTTTTGGGATATCGCTACGCCCCCGATCACTAATCCTATCATTCAAAACAAGTTTAATTTTCTTAAAACTGTATTCTGGCAGAAATTTGAGAACTAGAATTTATTCCATTTTAAATTGACATCTCGAAATCAAGGGTTTTCTCATGATCTCTGGGATTTTGAATTCCGGGATTTTGATTTCCAGGAGTTCGAGGGTAACCCGGAACTTATTTATCAATTTAATTATTTTATTATTAGTTTAATTAATACTTGGCGTAATCTGGAGGTCCAATTTTCGAGCACTCATCGCAGCAATTGCGGCAGTCTCTGGCTTATCGGCGTAGACAACTGATTTAACATATCGCCAAAGAAAATAATCTGATAGGGTTAGATCACACGATCTCAGTGGCCAATTAACAGGACCATTACGTGAAATTAGTCTTTCATCAAATGTTTCTTTGATTAAATTAATTGTAACCCGCGCTGTGTGGCATGTGGCATCGTCCTGTTGGAACCACATATCAATAAAATTTATGCCAGCCGTTTGGGGTATAAAACAGTTAGAAATAATTTCTCTATACCGTTCACCGTTGACATTCCGCCCAGCATCGTTTTTGAAGACATACCAATGATTCCGGCCCATAAAGCGTACCAAACAGTGATTTTCTCTGGATGTAATAGTGTTTCAACCAAAAGTGAGCTTTATCGCTGAACAAAATTTTGTTTGGATAGTCAACATTAATATCAATTTATACTTCACTCCTTTGGCCGAATTAGCGGCGTGTGCGGAGGCCGAATGGCTTTAATTCCTGCACAAGTTGAGTTTTGTGATCTCGTAAACCAAGATCCTCGAATCAATTCGACGTCGAATTTATTGACTGATGGACGATTATGACGACCGAAATGGACGTAATGCACGATGAGTTTGGCGGACAGAATCATTATTTTGATAAGAAATGTCAACAATTTGCAAGCGTCAAACAAAACAGTATTGCCAACTTAAAGATGTGGACCTCTAAAAAATCAACCTTTATTTAACATTTTTCACGTCAATTGATTTTGGACCTATGAGTTTTTCAGACTTTCAACAAATAATTATTGTCACTATACAAGTTCATGCCACATTTTGTTTAAAATTATAAAGCAGCATTGCTATGGGGCTTCAACACAAATTTATGAGAAAATGGTCGCCACTGTAAGGCACTTTCTTTCGAAAATTTAATGGATTTGTTTTGTAAGTGAAGACTTTTTCCATTTAATTGATTTACACTACTTACTCGTAGGTGAAAAATATTGTTTAGTTATCATTTTAGGAATGGTTTTGTTTCTTCTCAAATCTCCTTAACAAAAAAAGTTCTGTAACAAAAATGCTGCTACTTTTGTCAAACTTGCAAAATATATTTTTGTAGTAATAAAAATAAAACTTTAATAGTTTTTAAAAATAAAATTATTATCCACACACACACACAGAAATAAAAATTATAACTTTGTAAACACTCAACTATACATAGTTTATGTTATTTTCCTAACTGTAATAAATAATTTTTTAATTTTATAAAACTTTTTTTGTATTGTTGTAACAACTATAATTATTATTATTTTAGATTTTATGTTATTTTTTTAAATTTTAATTGTCAACCCAACCCAAACTATGTTCCAACAAAATAAAATAATTAAACAATTTATCTCGGTACAACAACAATACACACGACAAATAAAAAAAATATAAACTTCTCGTATTTTTTATTTTAGTGATAACAATTAAAAATAAAAATTGTTGAAATTAAATCAAAATTTATAAAATTATTTTTGTTCTCAGTTTAAAACATAATTATTTTGTTATAACTGAAAAAATAATTTTTTAATAAAACTAAAAGCTCGGAAAATTTATATAAAGGGCGAGTGATATTCAGTGTACAGTGCACAAGGATACCAAAAAAAAATTAAATTGGATTTAATTTTAATTATAGCGACTTTATATATTGTTACGACCGTCCATTTAAAATAGTTTGGAGTTTTTGATGTTTTTTTTAAAGCATTATAGCAGAAAGCTCTGAATCTATTTTTTGTGCTGTCGTATAAACAAATTGGTTCAATTGTTGATTCCCCGCGCTCATCCTGGCAAAATCGGAAATGAAAAATTCGCCTTTAAATCAATATGCCAGATAAAATACTAGAAATGAAATTTTATATTGTATAATTGAATCAAACCATCAAAAATTGAAGTATTGAATATATAAAAGCTTTGCGAACTTTGCCATAATGGATTTATTTGAAATTCAATTGTAATTTTTTTGTCAAAACTAATCGCAACATTGCGATAAATGTGATTTATTTCGTTAAATTAATTCGTTACGCTTTTTTCTAATTAAATGGCGAATTCTAAATTTTGTAACAAATTCAAAGTTCAATTTCGTATTCAATGCAATTCAATTGTATAAAGTATCCTTTATATCATTTTCTACCATAATTTATTATAAAAGCGTTTTAAGTGGATTTTTCGTTTTACAACTTTGACTAAATCAAAATTAATTTTAGCAAAAATTTATTACATATATTGTCAATTCTAGCGAAACAAGAAGCTTTAGCATAACTCGTCATTTAAAAGAAGACGAATGGTAGTAAATTAGATTAAATTTTGGATACCATTCAGACTGCGTGAGGCATATGTAGGATATTCATCTCTTTGCGAGCATTTGAAACTGAGTTAATATTTAAAGAAAATACAAATACAAATGAGAAGTCTTCGGCAAAATTAAAAAATAACAAAACATGGCGAAATACAAAATTTGTCGAAATAACAAAAATGCATATGTATTAGTAAAACAGATGACAAATTGCGTATTATTTGTAAAAATTAGCGACTTCGGTAATGACAATAACAAAAAATACATTAATACGAAATCCGAAATATTCAAACAACCATAATGTGTCAAATGTGGTGGAAAGCACCCACCACACACTTGCGAATAAGGACTTTGTTGCGAATTCAGTCTAATCGGAATATATCCTAATTTCCTTTTTGTAAAGTTGATGTGCTGATTTCGATTCATTTAGTGTTACCCTCCATTTGTTTGGTCCAGTTACTCACTATATTAATACCATTGTGTAGTTTCCTTATGGATTCAACAATACTAGCATAAATGGTCATAACAGCTGTGTCATCAGCAAACGTTCCTATTCTGGCTTGTACTGTGTTTGGTAGATCATTTGAATACAGGAGGCATAATAAGGGCCCAGAACACTGCCTTGTGGAGCCCCTGCTAATTAATTTCTTTAGTTTTGAGCATTCCCCTTCCTGTATCACCGGAAGTAACGGTCGTTGACTTTGTAGCGACTCAATTATTCGCAAAATAATATATTCTATAAGCTTCGAAGAATACCATATACAATACGCGACAATTATCCGAAATTAATTAATCAACATAAAAATCAACTTGCATAAATCGACCGCGCACGAGCACATACAAAATGGGCCGTACGAATATACTGGCATTGTTGATTTCTCAAGTTGACAACATAAAAAAACAAAAAAAAACGAACAAATATAAATGAAGGAAATAAAAAATCTCTCTCTCACATTACGTCCGTATTAGTCCGTGAACTAGTAATAAAAACAACACAATATATATCTTGGATTCACAACGTGGAGAATATTTTGAAGGATTACGAGATAGTAAAAAATAAACCGTTATATCGATCAATACTCCAAAGCATCCTGCAGAAGATTAGAGGAAGAGCCGATGCAGCATTGATATCGTATAACATATTCAGCGGTGACTGGACATCTATAAAAAGTGTCTATCCCTCCACTATGCAGAGAAGAGGGATCTCAGGACCTTAGAGCACCAATTTAGCGGAATCACAGAAGGAAATACAAGCATTGTTGAGTTTTATGCAAATATCAACCATCAGTTTTCACTGATTGTTAACAAGATTAAAACGGCGGACTATTCATTGGATACAATCGAGGTATTGATAGAAATATACCGAAATCGTGCTCTGGACGTATTCGTAAGGGCACTCAATGGCGAGTTAAGCAGAATGCTGATGATTCAACGTCCACAAAATCTTCCTGAGGCATATACATCATGCCTAGAGTTCCAAAATTTGAATTATCGTAACATAGTAATCCATAAAAAGAGCTTAAATAATTCAGTTGTAGCCCCGATTAATCAATTAGCTTCATATCCAGCAAATCTGCAAAGGAAACCGGTAAATATCCCGGTACCACAAAGAAACATGGCCTACAACATTCAGCACCAGAATAATAGATTGCCGCCTCCACGTCCAGTGGGACCAAAACCAACAACACCTAAGTCGATCGATCCATCCACCCAGACAAGGCATGTCAATTATATGAACCGGCCTACGTATCAACAAGAGTATCGGACAAATAACCCAAACAATCAGCAAAATTACCAACCCGCATACAAACGTGAACACTCCGATCGAAATATACCAAGAAAGAACCAAAGGATCTACCACTTAGAACCGGAATTAGATGAAGAACTATATAATTAGATGATTTCCGACGAGATTTCAGACTTGGACATAGGCGATCAAGAGGAAGAACAGGAAGTTGAGAACACCGAACTAAATTTTATGATGGACGCCTCCCTAGCGTACCATACTTAGAATACAGAACTGGAACAAAAAATTACTCAAATTCCTCATCGACACCGGGGCAAACAAAAATTTCATCAGATTCGAACTAGCAAAACACCCAATTCCGACCAACACTCAATTCAATATTAAATCAGCTGGTGGAAGCATACCGATTTAAGAAAAAATGTTTGGACCATTCTTTAGAAGTGTCTGAATCCGCAAAAATTTGGAATTTTTCGTGTTACCGGGACTTCAATCATTCGACGGGATAATTGGAGATGATACCCTAAAAGAACTAGGGGCCATAATCGACAGAAAAAATAACACGTTAATTCTAGGACCAAACATAAAGATTCCACTAAAGGAAAAGCAGTCAGCACAAGTCAATGATCTGGAAATTCGAGACAATCATCTTTCGCAAAAGACAAAACATAACCTACAAGTAATACTGTCAAAATTAAAAAAACTGTTCGGGCCGGTTGACAAGCATGAAATCATCGAAACAGATGTAAGAGCAGAGATTAAAACAACAACAGAGGAACCCATCTATTCCAAATCTTTGGAAACCCAAATCGAACAGCTGCTAAATGACGGTATTATAAGACCTTCCAAGAGCCCCTACAACGCTCCAATCTGGGTAGTGGAGAAAAAATTGGATGCTTCCGGTATACGTAAATACCGTATGGTCATTAATTTTAAAAGACTCAATGCCGTAACAGATGCCTACCCAATTCCAGACATTTTGCATACACTGGCAAACCTAGGAAACTCTAAATTCTTCACAACGATCGACGTCACCTCCGGCTTTCATCAGATTCGGATGAAGGACTCAGACATAAAAAAACATCATTCTCAACAATGAACGGGAAGTACGAATTCCTAAGGCTTCCTTTTGGATTAAAAAACGCACCAGCGATCTTCCAGAGAATGATAGACAACGTGATAAAAGAGTTCATTGGAAAAATAACATATGTCTATATTATCATATTTGGAGGAAACACGGAAGAGGAACACCTAAACAATGTAGAGAAGATATTCTCCAAACTGGAAAAGGGAAATTTGCGCGTGAACCTTAACAAAACAGAATTCCTCAAGAGTGAAACCGAATTTCTCGGTTACGTCATAACCGACCAGGGTATTAAACCCGACGACCGGAAGGTGCGTGCAATCCAAAATATTAAAATTCCAGAGAACTTGAAAGATCTAAAATCATTTCTTGGGTTGACGTCATACTACAGACGCTTTATAAAAGACTTCGCCAAGCTAGCGAAATCGCTTACAAGCCTTACCAGAGGAAAAAATGCTCAAATCAAGGCAAATGCGTCAAAAAGGGTCAAAATCAACCTTTCAGAGAAAGAAATCCACGCATTCTGACAACCCAAAGAATTATCGTCATCAACGGAAATACTCATCTTCCCTAACTTTGAGAAGCCATTCATATTAACAACGGATGCATCGGACACTGCGATTGGAGCAGTATTATCGCAAGGTGAACTCGGAAAGGATAGACCTGTCACATTCATCTCCAGATCGTTAAATAGAACAGAGGAAAATTATGCTACGAATGAGAAGGAGATGCTAGCTATCATCTGGTCATTGGACAGCCTGCGAAACTACCTAACCTTCTCATTAAGTATTCGTAACCACAACGCGAAACTAAAACGGTGGAAAGCACGTCTGGAAGAATATAATTATGAAATAATTTACAAACCCGGATCCATTAACAAGGTAGCAGATGCATTATCACGATTGGAATTAGAAACAAATATGCTGTCAACAGATGAGACAATTCATAGCGCAGAGCAGGATAACACCAATTTGATACCATACTGTGATGCACCAATAAATGTATTCAGAAATCAAATCATCATCTCGGAAAACAAAGTCGTTTATGCTCGTGAGGAACCCCATCCTAACTACCAAAGGCATTTCATCAGTTTAAGGCAGATAAACAAAGAAGCACTAACGAGAGCTCTAAAGGAAAGACTTAGCCCAACGGCGGTCAATGGAATTAAAATTCCGGAGGAACATATCCAGATGTTAAGAACTATTCACGGAACATCTTAGTGGGTACAAACTTCGACTAACACAAAGGATTGTGCAGGACATAAAATGCGAAGAGAATAAATTCAACATCATTCAGGCAGAGCATAAAAGAGCCCATAGAAATTCTCAAGAAAATAAAGAACAAATCTTGGAAAAATATTATTTTCCTCAAATGGCAAGCCTGATAAGAAAATATACACAGAACTTTGAGACTTGTCATACAAAAAAATACGACCGTCATCCCGACAAAGTTAAATTACACCAAACACCAATCCCAACCTATCCATCGGAAATCATTCACATGGATATCATCAACATCAAGAAGGAAAAATTCATCACCTGCATAGATAAATTCACCAAGTTCACGAAACTTTTCCACATTGAAGATAGATCAGCCACACAGCTAAGAAGCAGAATCATCAAAATCCTACACTATTTCACCATACCAAAAGTAATAGTAATGGATAACGAATCTAGTTTCGTCAGTCCCATGATATCTGACTACATAAAAACACTAGG
Source organism: Nephrotoma guestfalica (assembly GCA_963691935.1). Taxonomy (NCBI): domain Eukaryota; kingdom Metazoa; phylum Arthropoda; class Insecta; order Diptera; family Tipulidae; genus Nephrotoma; species Nephrotoma guestfalica. The sequence goes on along the minus strand of OY829915.1, from coordinate 235,480,291 downwards.
AATACAAATCTATCTCACACCCTCTCAAAAAAGCGAGGTAAACGGCACGGTTGAAAGGGTCCATTCAGCAATCATCGAGATCACAAGATGCCTAATGGATGAATATAAGGATCTCCCCATAAAGGACCTAGTCTGCATTGCGGTGGACAGGTACAACAACACAATACATTCAGTCACCAGAAGGAAACCCAGTGACCTATTCTTCCCACCATCCGCATCAACTATCAGGGTCTACTAAATTTCAGGGACAAAGTGAATGAAGACGTAGTACAAGGGATTCAAGACTCTCAACAATCCAATTTACGTAGAGAAAATTTAAAAAAGGCAGAGCCTAAAACTTATGAAGTCGGAGATACAATATACGTGGCCGTAAAGCAAATTCAAGGAAAAGATAGAGCGAAATTTAAGAAGGAAATAGTAGCGAAAAATAACCAAGTTACAGTTATTACAGCTTCGGCAGAAAAATACACAAGACCCATATAAAAAACGTAAATGAATAAGTATCATCTCTTCCATCTTCTAGATCCCGTGTTTTGACGATAACAACACCCTTAAACATCTATGAGCACAACAATCCGCTAGTAACAGTTAAACAGGGATCAGGCCGAATCATCAACGGAAAATTCAAGATTGTTCATGTCATCAATCTAACCGTTTACGAAGACATAGTTAAAAGGATTTCACACGAAATCAAACACATCGATCAAAGAAGCTCACTTAAGCCTCAGCTTACGCACCAAGTTCAACAAATCACGCAATTGATGATCGACACAATTTGATGATGATCGATTGGATTAGAACAGCCTGGAAATGGGTTGCAGGAACACCAGATGCCACCGATTGGAACCAGATTGTCGATAGCCAGAACAAATTCACCAACAATAACAACGAACAATACCAAATCAACACAGCCTTGATGAAAACGGCAAACAAAATCCTTGCCGAATACAAAAAAAGCGGATGATAAAACACAGCAGATTCTGTCCAACAAACTCACAATCATAAAAGAGGAAATAAAGGAAATAATTAGAGCCGCACAATTAGCAAAAACAAAGATAATAAATACAAATCTTATGGACAAAATGGAAATTGGACGACTCGTTGCAGAAATCGAAACCCTACCATACGCAAATGAAATAGAAGCGATTGAATACGAAAAGCCAACAATGCTGGTAATCAATACCAAAAACAAGCAAGCAGGACTATAACCATGTCCTTATTAGATCAACAATTAAACAAAATAAACAGGTCTACTTAGAATATAAGGAACTTATCCTAAATCAAGATCGGCTTTTCGGGATAACGCAGAAGTGTAACTCGTTCCACGAGACCACCATCTGTGAGAGAAACTGCTTGGAGGAAATCAACGATGACCATTGCATCAGCCAGCTCATACGAGGTACGCATGGCAAGTTGTGATTACATATTCAACAAAAATCAGGTAATTGAGACACTGACTGAAAATACAATGTACCTGAACAACTTTAACGGTGAGATCTACGGCAACAATCAAACTCTCAGATGAAACCAACACATTGTCTATTTATTATCACAACGCTAGCGGAATACGATCAAAATCGCGTGAAATGTACCTATCAGTGTTGGAAAATGAATATGATGTCATCTGCATCACGGAAACATGGCTGACAAGCTCGCACAATTCTGCAGAGTACTTCCCTCCAGACTACTATGTTTTCAGACGCGATCGTTATACGGATCTTGAATCGACAGCGAGAGGTGGCGGAGTTCTGCTAGCGGTCACGAAAGATATACGTGCGGATATTATTGACCTTGGGAGTAACGAGTTGGAGATTTTGGCTGTTAAACTTGCTTTCAATGGAAAGCTGGTGTTGATAGTTGCTGTTTACATACCATACGGATCCTCAGTTAATATATATGGTGAGCTATCTTTATTTTTCTCAAACCAACTAGCAGCTGCAGCTCCTGATTTTGATTGTGTGATGATTTTGGGAGATCTTAACTTACCGAAAATAAAATGGCTTACAGTAGATGATGAACTTCTGCCATTCAATGGTGATCTAACTTCAGATCTGGTGATGGACTCAATCTGTTCACTCGGGCTAAGACAGATTAATAACATCGAGAACCAGTGCAGCAATATCCTCGATCTGGTGTTCGTTCCAGTAGAAGTACATGGCACAATCATTGCTTGTAATGATCTCGGCGGTTCTTCAAGTATTTTTCACATAGCACTACATATCCAATTAATATTTGAAAATTGTGTTAATGTTAACGTAAATTTTAATTCTAGTGAGTCTTTCAATTTTAATAAGGGAAATTATAATGCTTTAAATTAGTTTCTGGACAATATTAATTGGGATCAATATATAACGGGTAGTTTAGACGCTTATATTGATCAGTTTTATAAAATATGAACTTGGCAATTGAACAATTTATTCCCCGTTCACCTGTAGTTTCGTCGATGCGCGAGCCATGGTTTAATAGTCGCCTCTCAGGATTAAAAAATCGGAAATCTAAAGCTCATAAAAAATATAAATTAAACCCATCCGCCGTAAATTATGAAATATTTAGCGCTCTCAGATCTCAATTTAAAATTTTAAACCGAAGTGTGCTTCGGTCTTAGTTCAGCCGCTGACGAACATCTTCAATTTGAGTTTTAAAAGTGGGGTTTTCCCTTCAATTTGGAAATCCAGTTTCATTAAACCAATTTTCAAGAGTGGACGGAGAACGGATATCGAAAATTACCGCGGTATTTCTATCTTATCGGCTATTCCTAAATTATTTGAATCGATGGTCAAGGACCGCATCTTTTTCCTAATTAAAAATTCCATCTCAGTAAACCAGCATGGGTTTTACCCCGGACGGTCAACTGTGACAAATCTTGCTTTGTTTACAAATTTTTTGACGCTAGCATTAGAAGGTGGTGATGGTGTTGAGGTAGTATTTACTGATTTTAGCAAAGCTTTTGATAAAATTGATCATGTTTTATTGGTAAAGAAACTGGGACAGCTCAACAAGTGTGATGCCCTTCCTTTAAAGTGGATTTTTTCATATTTGACGAACAGAACTCAAAAAGTTTTTTTAAATAATATTTTATCTAGAGACATCAATGTTTTGTCTGGCGTCCCACAAGGTAGCCACATTGGACCTCTATTATTTATTGCATTCATAGATGATGTGAAGCGGTGCTTGAAACATTGTAAGTTTCTGATTTACGCCGATGATGTAAAAATCTTTTGTAAGATTAGAAATGATCGCGATCTGCTAAATCTACAACAGGAATTAAACGTTTTCTGCGACTGGTGTAGCTTGAATAAGCTTTGCCTGAACGTTTCGAAATGTAAAGTTATGAACTTTTCTAGAAGACGTTATGGACGTAATGGACATGATAATAGTTTATTCTTAAATGGCGTTATGATAGAGCGAGTTCATTCTTTTCTAGATTTAGGGGTTTTGTTTTCACGAGATTTATCGTTTAAGGACCATATTGACAGATGTATTAATAAGGCTAATTCAATGTTAGGGTTTTTAATCCGTTTCTCCAAAGACTTTCATGATCCATATACTCTAAAAGTCCTCTTTGCTTCATTTGTTCGATCGCACTTGGAGTATGCGTCAATTGTCTGGAATCCGTACTATATCAATTCCTCTAACCGTATAGAATCAATCCAGAAGCGATTTATGCTGTTTGCCTTAAGTCGACTTCCTCGAGAGGTAAACGCTCCTAAGTATGTGCTTCCGCCGTATCTAGGCCGTTGTTTGATATTGAATATTGAACCATTGTTCGTTCGAAGACAAATTTCTTCCGCAATTATGTGCGCGACGTTATAATGGGCCGAATTGATTGTTCACAACTACTATCCTTGTTTTCAATACGTGCCCCAGTGAGATCACTCAGACACCGAGGCTTAGTGATTAATCTGCACTTCCATGGGTCTAATTTTGGTATGTCGGACCCGGTTTGTAATTCTAGCCCTGTATTTAATAATGTATCTACCGTGTTCGATTTTAATTTGTCCAGAGATGAATTTAAAAGAATTCTAAAAACTTTTTTTATTCAAATTTGATTTATATAAATAAACATAATTTTAAAAATACCAGATGTAGATTAATACTGTTGGTAAAATAAATAAATATATTTTCTTTTTCTCCAGCGCCTTCTCAATTGTATCCGTGATCTTCTGTACCTGTTCTATCGTTGAGTGGCTTTCTCGGAAACCAAATTGATGTGCTGGTATAAGATATCTGCTCTCTATATGTGGTTTTGGTATCTTGAGAAACAGTCTTTCGAAAATCTTTGATGTTGTTGTTAGCAAAGAAATAGGCCTCGGAGAATAACTTAGTTAGCATCGATTAGAGAGATAGAATTGAAAGATACAGATAAGATATGTACTGTAGTTTCCTTAGTGTTTTTTCGGGTAGCGCTTTGATTATTTGTCCCATTATCAAGTCGTATCCAGGGGCTTTTCTACCATTTTTACTTTTTGTTTGATTTCTTTCAGAGTAACTGGTAGCAAGAAACCTCGTCTATTTTGCTTATAGGTGTTAAATATTCTCTATCCGCAATCCAGATCAGCTTTTCGATGCGAGCCCAGGTTCTTCCATCAACCGTTTTTATGGTCTTTTTAAACCTTTGGTGGCTTTTCACAGGGAATATTCCGTGCCATGCTTGCAGTTACTTAGGAAGCTAGCCACTGACACATTCTTATTCTCCTTTATAAATAGTTTAAGTGTGTGGCACAAAAATTGAAGGAGTGCTGAATTCAAAATCGTTGATGCAATTATCGTCAGATCCAATGGAAGCTATTAAATGCGAAATAAAAATAGTACGCCTTGGTTACTCTAGGGAAGCAATATCAAGGCTCGCGCTTATGCCCGTAACTAAGGCAATTAATTAATTCATCGTGAATTCTTAATGTTAAGTTATTTGTTTAATCATGTAGATTGAAATGACTTGCGTCATTCCAAGAATGTTAAGTATTTTGTGCATTTAAATTTAAATTTAATTTAAGCATTTGCGGTAAGATGACTCTCAGTTTAGCATCGCCGCCAACTTCATTTTATAGTAAAACATTTCTTTGCTTCTTTCGTTGTTTTTGGTGCATGAATATAGCATAACGTAATATCATTGTGATGTGTTGCTTTGTTTGAAAATCATAACAGGTGAAATTGAGTGTGATAACATAGGCTAATAAAAAAATTCTCACAAGAGTTCACGTGACATAATCCATAAAATTTCTAATTATAATTTTTATTTATTTATCTTCAGGTAAGTCGGCCTCACTATCTCCAAACACAACCTACATAATTGAAGTATGTATACATAATATTATATAGATAACCCCGTAAAACATTTAATGGCACGCATATTCTTGACGTACAAATCCCTAGCTATCATTGTTATTATACCCACCCATCAGCAATCAGGATCTAACATCTAAACTAAATAACCCTTACAATTTTAATTTTCATTTCAAATTTTTATGACATGCTCACACAACAACATTTATAGCAACATATAACACAACAACAGCAAAAATTGTAGGATAAGATACTTTTATGTTAACTACGAGTATAAACTTATGTATATTATGTAACACAAAATGAGCAGACCTTAATCATACACATACATACAAAAAAAAAAAATTATGATAAGATCACAACACACACATAGTATCAAACCTAATCAAGTATAACATTCATTGTGAATTTTATTCATCCTTTCACAATAACATCAACAACAAAAACTATTTAGATATCAATCTTAAATCTCCTCGTTCTCTTGGTTAACATTTTTTTGTCGATACATTATCGTAAAAAAAGCTCTACTTCTATCTTTACGAGTAGAAACTTTTATACATAACTAAATACCTTCTACAGATTAACATTCTACTGAATATGTAGAATATAAAAATGGCAGCTTTATGTGTATGGCAGGGAAATGGGTAGCTGCTGAACGGTTGATAATAATATTAGAAACACTATCGTAGACGTTTTCCTCGATGCTATCAATACAAAATTTTATAGGGTCATCAAATTATGTATATAAAGGCTTTCGAATATACTGAAAGTGTTTGTAGCATTTAATCGAAATATTTACGCTTACACGAAACTTGATTTGATTACACGATTGTGATAATAAACTAAACTTAGTTTTACTGGGTGTTATTTTATCTTAATTTGAATCGCATAAACAAGAAAGTTTTCTTACATGACAAAATTGTGGAGCACGTGTACCAGTAAAGTTAGAGATTAATGTAAAAAATATCATTGCACGACATAAAGAAATCGATTATATCACATTTTTGTCCACAGTATGCACTGCATTTTCGCAAACATTAAGGAATATTGCCTCCCCTCCATCAAAGCTCTCTCGGCCTCACACTACTCTCATTTTTTGCATATGACGTCAATTTATGTCTACAACTACATCGCGCCATAATAATGTTAAGATATTTACAGTTTACCCCAGCTTTGCGTAGGAGGTAGCTTTTAAAATTAAGCAACTAAAAGAAACTTAAAAAAACGCGTTTGAAATTAGATCTAACTTAATCCTAACCAACAAAAAAAAATGTTCGATTTGTATGTATTGGTTAAAAAGTAAAACAAGAATGTCATTTAGGCGAAGTATTTTAATTTATAACAAATAATTAGGTTCAACATTTATTAGGATGGGACATACGAATTTAGAATTTTCTTAAAAAGTTAAATATCTCGAGGCCTAAATGTTTATCAAGAATGTTGTTAGGTTTTCCTGATAGGTCTTGATTAGGACTATCTATATTCCAAGCCATTCGAAAAGCCAATAATTTTTCCGTGCTCAAAGTAATTTTTTGTTAGTCCTTACTAATCTAAAGTAAAGACTAGCAAAAAATAAATTTAGTTTACCTAGATCCACGAAGTATATTCCTGTTGAATGATTAAATGGAGTGACTTCAATCTGGGCTTGCGCGAACCCTAGTAGACAGCAAGTTGAGAGCATTGCAAACACTAGATGATTTGCCTTTGCTCGTCTTTGGGGCTGCTTCCTCAATTTTTGGTTGACTTCTTTGGACTGCGTGTTGTCGTCTTGCATGGTTGTGGTTGTATTTTGTGTAGTGGGTTGATACTAATTTTCTTTTTTGGCTATTACCGACTGAGCAGGATCACTATTCTTGGAGTACATGTTCACGTGGTCTTCCTACTCGTTAGTTAATAAAAGACGGCATACTTTCGTAAGATTTCTCTTCGACGTGTTGTTCTTATATTTGAGTGTAACTACCCTGACTAGTCCATCTTATGTAGTACGATGACTCTGGCTAGTGGCCAATGCGTAGAAGGTCGTTGTTCATCTTTGAGAATTACTAGTTCTCCCACCTAGATGTTAGGTTGTTCTTGTAACCATTTTGGTCTACGTTGTAATCGTGAGAGATAGTCCGTGCGCCATTTTTTCCAAAATCTTTGACTGAGCTTGGTCAGCAAATTCCGCCTTGTAACGGTCTTGATGCCTTCAATGTCAAGCTGGGGTGTTGCTATAATAGCTCTCCCTATTAAAAAGTGTGCAGGACTTAAAACACCGCCTTGAGCTGAATCGTTTGAGAGAGGGCCAATGACCCGGAGTTCAAACATGCTTCTATTTGAGCTAGAAGTGTTGCAAGCTCCTCGAAGGTTAACGTGTGAGTTCATGCGACTTTCCGGGGGCAAGAAGTGATACTCAGTTCTCATCTGTGCCACTTTGTTTTTAATTTCACCTTCCTGTTGTTTTGTCTGCCTTTATAATTGTTTATCTGCTCCAACGAAGTTAGTCCCGCAATCGCTGAATATTTTCAGACAAATACCTCTTCTTGAAATGAATCGCCGATATGCGGCTAAGAAAGCATCTGTTGACAAGTCGCTTACAAGTTCTAGATGGATTGCCTTTACTATAGATAGTGAAGCTTCTGACAAACTAAAAATGACAAAAAACTTTACAACAGCCCAAAAGTGTAAATCTACACTATCAAAAAAGCGAGTTATGCAAAACGAAATAAATAATAAGACCACAATACCAAGCTAATTTAGCCATAACCTTGTGCCATAGCCATTCTTTATAATTTCAAGAAGCTCACTTATTTATGCAGTTATAGATTTTTTTAATTTTAAAATTTTGCTAAAGTAGAAAGTGTAAAGGCGATTCGATTGTCAATGGCAACGCATCGTAGAGATGTCTAAGTAAATCGAAGTATGCTATCATGTAGTACTGACGCTACTGCATTTTTGGTTAAAGACAACATATTTATGCGACCCGTCGAAGCATAAATTTTCTATGTTGGAGTCATAAATAATCGAAAAATTCGAGAAATTCAACCGTTCGAAGGCCATTGACAGGGCATCGTAGAGATGTTTTAGTATATCGAAGTATGCTATCATGTAGTACTGACGCTACTGCATTTTTGGTTAAAGACAACATATTTATGCGACCCGTCGAAGCAAAAATTTTCTATGTTGGAATCATAAATAATCGACAAATTCGAGAAATTCAACCATTCGAAGGCCATTGACAAGGCATCGTAGAGATGTCTTAGTATATCGAAGTATGCTATCATGTAGTACTGACGCTACTGCATTTTTGGTTAAAGACAACATATTTATGCGACCCGTCGAAGCAAAAATTTTCTATGTTGGAATCATAAATAATCGACAAATTCGAGAAATTCAACCAATCGAAGGCCATTGACAAGGCATCGTAGAGATGTCTTAGTATATCGAAGTATACTATCGTGTAGTACTGACGCTACTGCATTTTTGGTTAAAGACAACATATTTATGCGACCCGTCGAAGCATAAATTTCCTATGTTGGATTCATAAATAATCGAAAAATTCGAGAAATTCAACCATTCGAAGGCCATTGACAAGGCATCGTAGAGATGTCCTAGTATATCGAAGTATGCTATCATGTAGTACTGACGCTACTGCATTTTTGGTTAAAGACAACATATTTAAGCGACCCGTCGAAGCAAAAATTTTCCATGTTGGAATCATAAATAATCGACAAATTCGAGAAATTCAACCATTCGAAGGCCATTGACAAGGCATCGTAGAGATGTCTTAGTATATCGAAGTATGCTATCATGTAGTACTGACGCTACTGCATTTTTGGTTAAAGACAACATATTTATGCGACCCGTCGAAGCATAAATTTTCTATGTTGGATTCATAAATAATCGAAAAATTCGAGAAATTCAACCATTCGAAGGCCATTGAAAAGGCATCGTAGAGATGTCTTAGTATATCGAAGTATGCTATCATGTAGTACTGACGCTACTGCATTTTTGGTTAAACACAACATATTTATGCGACCCGTCGAAGCATAAATTTTCTATGTTGGATTCATAAATAATCGAAAAATTCGAGAAATTCAACCATTCGAAGGCCATTGACAAGGCATTGTAGAGATGTCTTAGTATATCGAAGTATGCTATCATGTAGTACTGACGCTACTGCATTTTTGGTTAAAGACAACATATTTATGCGACCCGTCGAAGCAAAAATTTTCTATGTTGGAATCATAAATAATCGAAAAATTCGAGAAATTCAACCATTCGAAGGCCATTGACAAGGCATCGTAGAGATGTCTTAGTATATCGAAGTATGCTATCATGTAGTACTGACGCTACTGCATTTTTGGTTAAAGACAACATATTTATGCGACCCGTCGAAGCATAAATTTTCTATGTTGGATTCATAAATAATCGAAAAATTCGAGAAATTCAACCATTCGAAGGCCATTGACAAGGCATCGTAGAGATGTCTTAGTATATCGAAGTATGCTATCATGTAGTACTGACGCTACTGCATTTTTGGTTAAAGACAACATATTTATGCGACCCGTCGAAGCAAAAATTTTCTATGTTGGAATCATAAATAATCGACAAATTCGAGAAATTCAACCATTCGAAGGCCATTGACAAGGCATCGTAGAGATGTCTTAGTATATCGAAGTATACTATCGTGTAGTACTGACGCTACTGCATTTTTGGTTAAAGACAACATATTTATGCGACCCGTCGAAGCATAAATTTCCTATGTTGGATTCATAAATAATCGAAAAATTCGAGAAATTCAACCATTCGAAGGCCATTGACAAAGCATCGTAGAGATGTCTTAGTATATCGAAGTATGCTATCATGTAGTACTGACGCTACTGCATTTTTGGTTAAAGACAACATATTTATGCGACCCGTCGAAGCAAAAATTTTCTATGTTGGAATCATAAATAATCGACAAATTCGAGAAATTCAACCATTCGAAGGCTATTGACAAGGCATCGTAGAGATGTCTTAGTATATCGAAGTATGCTATCATGTAGTACTGACGCTACTGCATTTTTGGTTAAAGACAACATATTTATGTGGCCCGTCGAAGCATGCATTTTCTATGTTGGAATCATAAATAATTGAAAAATTCGAAAAAATCGGAGGCCATTCGAAGGCCATTGACAAGGCATCGTAGTTTTATTATTTCGTGCTCTTAATGACAAAAATTGTTTGTTGTTTTTTAAAAATTGTAATATTCTTAATTTAAAGTGTAACATTTTCTTTAACACTTTTTGACTGTTATAAGGTTTTTTGGTCAATTTGTCAGAAACTTCACATTGCCATTGCCTTTTCATTGTTTGTCCATTTTATGAGGTTAAATCCTCCACTAGAAAGGAGGTTCAATAATTCCTTTTGCGCGAGTATTGCTTCTGTTATTGTATTGGCTCCCAACAAGAGGTCATCTACATAGAAATCTGTTTGTACAATCTTTGAGCCAATTGGATATTTTGAAGCTTCATCTATGGCTAATTGTTGTAATGTTTTCGTAGCCAAATAAGTTGCAATATGTGACAGTTTTTAATCTTTAACTTTACGATGGTTTATTTGGATCTGATCGCCAAAGTATTCGTTTAAAATCTTGATCTTCCCTGGCTACATTAATTTGCCTGAACATTTTCTTAATGTCTGATGCGAATACCCATGTTAGGTTGTTTTATAAAGTTGGACCGATGTACATCATTTCGTTTAAAGACGTGCCTGTTGTTGTTAGCATCGAAAACTACTCTCAACTTGGTTGTTGTGCTGTCTTCTTTCATTACGGAATAATGTGGCATGTAGTAAACACGAGAAATATCTGCTATTGAATCATCTTTGATCAGTTTCATGTGGAACTTTCCTCTAAGCTACTTTTGATATTAACTCTTCAAGTCTTGGATCGTTTTTCTATTTAAAGCAATCTAGCAGCTACTTTGGCTTTAGAGTCTCCCATTGCCACTTCTCTCAGTTTGTCGTTGTTGAATGGTATTCTAACCTCGTATCGTCAATTCCCTGACCTCTTGTGGGTCTGCTCATAGTGTTTTTCACATTCTACCCCTTTAGCAGTTAGGTGTCTTTCAGGGTGTAGTTCTTCGGCTTGCCAAAAACGTTTTAGTTGCTTATCTATGCCTGCTAGCGTGTCATGACTTTTTAATCGAGATATCGATACACTGCTGTTCAGGGTTATGAAAAAAAGAAAATATATTTACGAAAGTTAAATTGAATTTTTAGTTAAAAGCTTACCAATCGGAGATAATTTTAAGATTTTTGTTTTCAAACGTCGGTTACAATCTCGGTTCTAAAAAATTTCAATTTGGCTAAATTTTTTCTTAATTTAGATACATGCAATTCTTGTTGTAAATTTACCAAACGAATACAGCTAATAATGCCGTGTTTTTTTTATTAACCGTGTTTTAATAGTCGTGTTTTTTTATTAGCGCCCGATAGATATATCCGGAGCACGCAATTTTCTATGTCAAAATTTATATTTACCCGTTATTTTTGCTTATATAATTAATTTATTTAACTCTAAACTAAAATTGTTTAAAGACTTTTTAGATAAAAATCGATAAAAAAATATTTTGCTCGACCTATTTATCGGGACCATTTCAAAGAGAAATTTTAAATTTCCTTTGTTTTGTACAACCCTTAAACCATTAGAAAATTAATCTTACAATAAAAATTTAAAACGCAGCAAGATGATTTATTTTTTAAAACGTCATGCCAAAATAAATGTTAATTGATAGATTTCAGGTCGTTAAATGTTTGTTTTATGGATGAATTTATTTTTCATTTTTATGGTACAGCGACATCAGTGAATAAATAGGTACAGTTTCAGTATAAATTTCCCTTCGGCGCCGGATAGTGCTCTAATATCAAAACACGGCTAATATTGGAGCACTATATATTCCAGAACTTCATTAAAGCAAAAATCATTAAAGAATCGCATTTCTATCCACAATACCCAATTTCATCATAATCGGTTCAAAAATTACTGAGTTCCGTCCCAGATGGCCATATTCCAGAACTTCTTACAGAAGTCATTTAAAAATCCCTTCCCCTTAATCTATTAAGCTCGTAATGTCCGAATTTAATAAAATTTTATAAGCCGAAAACATTTTAATTTTTATTTACCAATTATTTTGTTAAACAGTCAAATTTACAAAGCTACGACAAACTGGTATACGATAAATTGTCCACACGATAAATTGTGTCTACGATAAACTGTTATACGGTAAAATGTTCACGATAAATTGTTTACGATAAAGACACCGTCACCCGGTTAAGACTAGAGCATTAGCTTGTATCTTAAAGGCCGATGGAAATCTGGGACTGATGTTTATCATTATCTGTTGGTGCGATCGTCCCTTTGTTGCTGAAATTTCGAAAACTTCGGCTAGAACCCTTGTCCTTTGTAAGCCGAGTTGTTGTGCTGCTTCTTCCGTGACAAAGGTGGCCTGTGATCCTGGATCTATTAGTGCCCGTTTACCATAGCTGTTGCTAAGAGCACTGGGTCACAATCCTTGTCAAACGCTGATATGTTCAGTCTCGTATAACTGTTCTGCTGTTCCGGTTTTTTTATGTGTAGCAAAGTATGGTCGTTACCCTTGCAACTAAAACAATTAGTATGGTTTTTGCTTAGACAATTTCTACACAAATTGTGCAACATAACAATTTGATTTCGTTCGGAAGGGCTCATGTTTTTAAAGCGTTGGCATACTACTGTTCGTTGGTTTTGTTGATAGCATACGCAAATAAATGTTGGTTGTGCTGCAGCTACGAAAGCATGTTTTAATTGTTGTACTTGATATTTGGGTTGTTGTATTGGTATTGACTTATTGCTACCGATAGACTCTAAGGATTGATAACGCCATTCCAGAAATTTAAAAGCTGGCTTGTCTCTTGGAGTTCTCTTGGGCTTTCAAGAGAACTTTCATATAGTCGTCGTGATTCGTTAGACGTTCTGTGTTTCTTATAGCGAATAGATATTCGGTTGTTGTGTCGTGTAAACTTTTGATTGCAGCGGCGGATTCAGTGTTCGTTGACTTTATAAGGTATTTAACAGATTAGATACAAGTAATCTTTTGTTGTTGAAGCGATTCTCCAGCATTTCCCAGGCTGCATCGTAGTTGTCTCCGACCCTTGAACATGGCTTTTTAAATAGTTCATTTTGCGCGTGTTTGTAGACTGATTGTTATTATGAACTAGCTGTTTGAAAGTGTTAGCGAAACCAACCCATTTCGTGTAATCTTCATGGAAATATGGAAGTTTCACTGATGAGTGGTGGTAAACGAATTTCAAAATGCTTCACTTTGCATTGTTCTTCTTCTTCCAACAATGCCATTAGTGATAATATGATTCTGTCGTATTCGTTGTTTACGTTTTCGTGGTGTTGTTCTATGAAGTATTTTAATTTAGCCTCCTGCTCTTCGGAAGCTTCCATGCAGATTGTTTCATGTAGCTCCATGATCTGCATCATCATCCTCTCCATATTCTTTAGTTTAAGCCGTAACGCTGGTCTGGATCTGTACTAATTAAATTAACTTGTAACTAATTAAATTATATTCTACACAATTCTAGCATTCTAACTATTTTTTTTGCTTAATGCTTTTAACACCACAAACTTAGTCAAATGATCTAACACGATTAGAATTACAGTCTTGCCTTGAGTTGACCGAGGATATGGTCCGAGTAGATCGACATAAATTCGCTGCCTTGGCCTTTCGATTTGATACATGTTTGCCATTGAAGGCTTCATCGTTCGGTTCGGAGCTTTTGATGCTTTGCTGGTTTAACATTTACCGATATATTCCTTAACTTGACAATAACACCATGTCAAGATAAAGGATCGTTGTGTTCTGTCTTGATTAAATCGTTACGCACCTCTAGCGGGCACCCACACCTTCCAAATTGATAGGTCGGATAAATTATCATCTATTTTTGGTTCCAACCGGATAAATATTTGTTGATTGTCAACTCGAAATGTTGGAAAACTATTTGGATCCTGTTCAATTTTGTCACGTAGATCTTTATATTCACCATCTATGAACTCTGATAACGCAATGTCAGATAGATAACAAATCTTTGAAATGCTACATAAATATTCGTCTTTCGTGTCGCAGTACCCTTTCCGTAGTTCCCTTTTTGGTGTAGGATTGCAAATCTAGGCCCCTGTAACTTTAAACTCCATCGGGCAAGGCGTCCACTAAGATCACGCTGGCTCATAAGCTATTTGAGACTAGCATGGTCCGTAATGAGCGTAAAATCCTGACATACAACGTACGGAATAATTTTTTTGAGCTTTGTTGAGCTTTTGCGACATGAAGGCGATGGGTCGCTCGTTATCTTCCTCATCTTTCTGGTATAAAACAGCTCCGACACCCTCTGTGCTTGCATCACATCGTATTAGGAATGGTTTATTGTAACATGGATTTACTAATACTGGAGCAGTTGTAAGAAGAGTTTTTAAGTCATTGAAAGCGTCCTGTGCGTTTTGCGTTCATACAAATTTCCCTTTCTTTAAACAGTTAGTTATAGGTACTGTGGTTGCGGCAAAATTCAGAATAAATCTACGATATCAGCCTGCCATCCCGAGCAATCGTCTGGTTTGTTTCACATTCTCAGGAGCTGGAAGATTTAATATTGCTTCGATTTTATTCGGATCCAGCCTCAATCCCTTTTCACCCTCTAAATATCCTAAGTATCTTATTTCGCGCATAACAAATCTACTTTTCTCCAAGTTAATGGTTCAGTCTTGCCGTCCGTAATAAGTCCGCGACCACCTCTAGCAATTCAAAGTGATCCTTCAATGTGGCGGTTATGATCAGCAAATCGTCTAGATAGACAAACAGTCTATCGTGCAGTTCTTATGGTATTACTTGATGCATCAACCGATACATTGATTGAGCTGCATTACACAGCCCAAACGGCATCACTATGAATTGGTAGAGTGGTCGCCCTGGTACTGTAAATGCCGTCTTGTCACGTGAAGTCTCAGCAAGCGGAATTTGCCAAAAGGCGTCTTCTAAGTCAAGACCTGTAATGTATTTTGTTTCGGAGAGTCTACCCAGAAGTCCGTCAATTAGTGGAAGGGGCTAGGCGTCTTTTTCTGTCACCGCGTTTAGTTTGCGTGCGTCTAAACAAAGTTTAGTCGTCCCGTTCGATTTTGTCACAATTGTCACCGGCGAACTCCATGCCCTCTTGCTAACCTCAATAACTCCTAAACTCAGCATTCTGTCAATTTCCTCATAAAGTTTTCGCTGTACGGCATATGATATGGGATAGTATCTCTGCTTGATCGGTTTAACATCCTTATCTATAATAATTTCATGTTCGTTCAACCTAGTCTTACCGAGTCCATCTTTAGAATACGAAGGAAAAAGTTTAACAATTCGATCGAATTCTTTCGTTTCTATTTCGTTGAGCACATGAGAGTTCGTATATTCTCGTTCGATTCATAATTCACTAATTTTGAGACTAGGTATAATGTTGAAGATTTCCCAAAAGTCGATACCGAGGTAAACCGGCGATTCAGGGCTTGGTACAATACAAAACTTAATGTTGTGAGTTCGTGATCCGAACGTAACGGGTAACCAAACGTATCCTTCTATATTATTTCGCGTATAGTCTGCAGTTTTAATATATGAACTTAGCTTATGATATTTAATCTTCAAATCGGCAAGAAACTGAAGAGAATCCCTTCCCAAAACACTTACTGAGGCACCACTATCTAATAGGGCGTGTATCGGTTTGCAGGCTAGAGTAATTTTCGCATAAGGGCGAGGATCGTTTGAGGTTTTGAAGTACAGCTAGTAGGATTAGTGTTCGTAATTTTATTAGAGATTGTAAGACAATTTTGATTCTTTATTTCTAAATGTGGTTTGGAAGTTTGGAGTTTACTACTGCTTGAGGAGTTGTTTGGATTTTCGTATTTTCTCTCGAGTGTGGTACCCTCGAACCCATCACACTCGGACGCGTGTTTCCCGATTTTATGCAGTTCTGACAGTTTGGTTTACGTACATTCGCATCTCCACATCCAATACAGAATATGTTGACGAATTCCTTGGGACAATCCTAATATCTGTGCCTCAAATCTCTGCAATTCCAGCAAACGAAATGCATTTGTTGATCATTGGTGTAATTATGGGTTGCTTGTTTCCGTGTGATTACCTCGATGTTGAGATTATGATTTTGTTGATATTCCGGATTGTAATCGATAACAGCTGGATTTGATTCATATGAGGTGGAGAGTATGGCATCGACATTATGATAACTTTGAAACTCGTTGACTCGTTGTCTGCGTTTGATATTATTATCGCTGAACTGCCTAGAATCATAGCCAGTCTGCTCCCACATCCTCTCATACCGCGTACACAACGAACGTAGCTCTTCTATTGATCTGACTGAGTTTTGATATGGAAGTGTCACATTTTTTAGTGCAGGATTCATTTTGTGGCATAGCCGGTATATGAGTTGGTTTTCTGTTAGAGGGTATTGAAGTCTAGCACTTAATTTTTGAATTGCCAAAGCAAAATCTGAGAAAATTTCTTTTGAGCCCTGGAATCTGCGCAGCATCTGTTCCTTGGTTTCCTTTACAAAGTCAAAAGTGCTAAAGAATGACAAAATTGCTGTTTTCAACAATGGCCAAGTTGAGTTTGGGTTGCTTGATTTATACACTCAGTACCAATCTTCAGCTTTTTTAGAAATAAAGAGGTGTAATTCATTAGTTAAGTTATCAGCAGGAATACCATCATCTCTATGTACGTTTGTTGTTTCCCCTCCATCGAAGGACAGATTCCATCTCTGCTTTAATTTATAGAGGTTCTCTTGTCGGAATTGTTGAATTGGTGGTGGATATGAATAGTTACCCACATTTGATATGTTGTATTCAGGAATAAAAACGTCATTCGAATAATTCATCCTTTCTGGTCATCTCTACCCTGGGAATGGTGGAATTACTTGATTAAAGAATTGGTTTAAATTTTGTTTGACCTTGTTCTGCTTCAAACGATCGCCTGCTTGAGAAAAGAAATCACGTACAGTGTTTTTAGTTTGCCGTTGCTTTCTCTTTTGATGATGCTGGTTGTTTGTTGGCTCCTGACGTATTTGCATTTATTGTTACCTTAGGAAATTGAGCTTCAACGATGTTGTCTATCTGATCTGCAAATGAACTCGAAGTAATTGGTCCCGGCGAATTAGATACCGGTACAATTGATCGTGTTGTTGTAACTATTAACTCATTCCACAGTTTTGTACACCAGTTTACTGCTCTTCTCCAATTACTGAGTATACCTTGAGTCTGTTGTTTTCCCCCTATGTTTTTCTCCTAACACACTTTTAATTCTTTATCGGGGTTAACTTTGTCAGCTAGTTTAGGTGCTAAAAATTTTTCCGAACGTTCGGCTCGTAGGTTATCAATTAATATTTGATTGGCATTGGATGTTTTGCTTGACAAACCCCTGGTTTGTCGAAAGACGAAATAAACGAAAATTGCAGTAATTAAAGTCCAAAAATTATAAAAAAATTATTTGATCAGAATAATTTATGATCACTAATTCAAGAAGTTGTATTATGTTATAAAACTATAAGTATTTATATTGTAACAAAAATATTTAAGTATAAACTACTTAAAAGTTGAAAAATATAATTTAGGGTAAGCTAAAATATATCAACAGTAAAATATTAGAAAGAGTCGCTTCAAAAAGAAACACATCTGAAAGTCAAAGAGAATTACCACAGAATCACTGTGTTTTCAACCAACGAATTTCTTTAGTGACATCATGATCATTGTGAACCTTTGTTACAAGCTGGCTACTGCCAACCTGCAGATATCACTAAGCACCTGCAGAGGCCTCCACGGTGATTTTTGCCGGCTACGTTCTCAGGGAGAAGTGCTAAGGTCGTGGGGTTTGAGGCATACAGGGCTCCTGGCTTACACCGTGATGCTACAGAAATTTAGGGGGAACGCAAATAATAATAAAATGTACCCGGAGTTCCGCCGAAACTCGTCGGCCGGAACCTGAGGAACGAACACAACAAAATTATAAACCGAGAGCGGTGCCTTGGTGCGCGCATCCATCCGAATTCAAACGGGGACAAGCCCTGGTTACGGAATCGGATGCGGGCACCAAGGGACCGCAAACACTACGCCGACACAGAGGGAGTTTCCGCTCCCATCACACCACACCGAAAAAATTTAATAATTCATTTTATTTATAGGGAAAAACAACAAAAGGAAAACAACTTCCCCCTCCACCCGCACCAGGAGAAAACGAGAGAGAGAGAGAAAACGATACGCACCGAGCGTGCACCCGCTGTGCGGCGCTCGATTACAAAATATTTAGAAATTTAATATAATAATAAAATATAAAAAAAATAAAAACAAGAAAAATTAAAAATATAAATAAAATAAAAAAATGGTACCTTAATATATATATATAAAAATACTGGTGCGACCTTGCGCGGCCGTCATGCCACAGGTGATGTGCTACTCCCGGACCATTGCGGTGCCTTTCACCGTTACCAAAAAACTCGAAGGACAGCCGGTTAGCCGGTTGGCCACCCGATCGTTGCGGGGCCTTTCCTCGATACCAATAATACAAGAAAAACACGAGGGACCGGTTGGCCACCCGTACGTAGCGACCTTGTGCGGTCGGACGTTGCGGGGCCTTTCCCCGATACCAATAATACAAGAAAAACACGAGGGGCCGGTTGGCCACCCGTACGTAGCGACCTTCTGCGGTCGGACGTTGCGGGGCCTTTCCCCGATACCAATAATACAAGAAAAACACGAGGGGCCGGTTGGCCACCCGTACGTAGCGACCTTGTGCGGTCGGACGTTGCGGGGCCTTTCCCCGATACCAAAAGAATGGGTTTGGTCACCAAAACCGTTGAATTAACGAGATGGCCTCAACTGGCCAACCGTAAATAATTAAATAATTTGTTGACCGATGGCACACCGATAAACCGTAATATAACGTAGGTTGTTTTCACCAAAACCGTAAATACCGATGCGGCCCCACCTTTGCCGATAAAAACGAACCTCGAATATTGCTAATTTTTTTTTTTTTTTTTCTAAATGGTAAACTTAACTCATTGGACACGTCACTTTTGATATCCTTAAAACTATCAACCATTAAAAGATGATTTGGGTTTTTACTTTTTTAGTTGACACAACCAATTCCACGCAGCCCTGTATTTTGATTCCACTTATTATATATACATGTTTTCTACTGTGGAGATCAGCCGCAAGTCTAAGCCAGGCGTTTTATTTTTCACTCAAATCAAAATAGGAAACCAGAATATAATGTTTTGCACTTTTATTTTGACAAAATGGTTCACCAATATAAAATTTTTAATTCAAAAAAAAAACTTGAGTACAGAATCACGAAAATTTACAATTCGCTTATTTTAATGCCAAATAAAAAAAAACTCCATTCTTCTCACATCAAAAATCATCACCATATTTTTTTTCAAATTACCACGAGACCTTTTTTCACAAAAAAAAAACCAAACTCGATCGTTTTTCCCAAACCTCCAACTAGCCTCTCTCGATTCAAAAAAAAACTCTTCCGCCTACAAACGACGCGCAAAACATTCCAAAAGAATTGTCTTTCTTCTCTGTCTCTCGTTTACATCAATTCGCATTGATGTAAACGAGAGGCATAAAAAAAAACATTCTTATGAAATGTTTTGCTTTACACACCACTCGATGTACATTGCTCTCCCTCTCTCCCATTTTCGTACAATCACTACCAACCAAACAGAAAGAAACACACAGGAATCCATCCACCATTAACCGCGTTTTGATATAAAAAAAACGGGCTAAAGAAACGTTACGTAAACCAACCGATGAAAATCAATTAGGACAAAGAACGCAGTTGCGACAGTACAGTTGTAACACCTTCCAAATAATTTACTGACTACATTGACATTTTACAATAAGAAAAATATGATGTTGTAAGTTAGCTGTACAGATTTCATTACAATGGCAAGTCAAAGGAATCCATGAAATCATCATGTGTCTAACAGTGGATTACCAATTATGAAGTCTAATGCACATTCTTCACAACAGTCACAACAGGTTATATGTAATTATAGGCAATTGTTATAAAACCACCCGCTATTGATGAAAATTACAAAAGAAATGAAAAAATGGAAAAATTAAAAAAAAAAAAATAAAAAATATAAAAAGGTTACAATAAGCGGTTCTTTAGGTTAAACATGTTGAACAGTAAAGCTCTTTGGATTACTTATTAAGAAAACCACGGCAAAAAAAATTAACGTTCAATGCACATGCTTCAGATGGAAGCCATGTGGTCGTAATATCCTTCAGTCATCTTACCGTTGCGGTAATCGACCTTCAGGTCCCTGTTTCGGCGCCATTTTTGTTACTGCCAAACCCGAAGACCCCCCAGCCAATGAGTTCTACCCGAACATTAGATACGTCCGTCATCGGGGTTGGCAGTAACAATGTTTAATCTCTTTGGTTCAGTTTTATTGGCCACCGGTTGTTGTAATGGCTCGAAGGTCCAATGTTTATCTAGGGAATAGTGCGCTTACCACGGGTGGGGGCTTCACCACTATTTCTAAATAAATGTGAAAGTGAAAACAAAACTAATATGTTGGTATATAATTTTGTTCTACTTCATTCTAAAAATTTACATTCATTTTATACAAATTTTAATGCCTATCTTGCTGTTTGTTAAATAGTTGAATAAACGAAATTAATGTAGTTGCTAAGTTAGCATAAATGTTTACTGTTGAACTGAACCAAGTTCTGTAATTGAATTTTTATTGTTTAATCTCATTGTTTTAATTTAAATTATCTGAAATCATACATGGTCACAGAATAGATTGTGCAAGACATATCTAGATACTTGTTTATACCCAGACTAAGCCAAAAATATATATCTCCCCTCTCTGACAGTTATATGAAAACAATAAATTTGTTTTACCGGAACCGCACGAGGAAAACCACCATAAAATTATAAACTCAAAAATTTATTTCCACCATGGCGTAAACACAAAAACAAATAAAAGCCAGACATTTCCGTTCTAAATTAGTATGAATCACTGTGTGTGTACAAACTAACCCCCGCGACTATAATTGAATTAACACCATTTAGTAGTAAAATGCGTCTAAATAAATTTAGAAAATAAAATCCACATCGAAGCACAGAAACAACAATAAATTAATCAAATTATTATTGTAAACAAAAATCCAAAACTGGAAAATACGGAAAATTTATTTAAATTTGTTCGGTTGGAGGTTTTATTTACCCAATTAAGAAAATCCCCTCCGCAGCCATGCGGATAAAAAATTAAAAAATGTTGAGTTTGTTTGTTAAAAGCGAATTTTCATTTCACTCTACTATGATATGAAAAATATATGTGCCATAAATTTTCGTGAGGTTCACAACTAAAAGTGACTGAAATAATTAGTAATTGAATACATAATTTATATAAAGATTAACAAGAAATGTGCATTAGACCAAAAATACAAACAAGTAAGGTATTCCAGTTTTAGACAATGCAGTAACCCTCCCGAACAAAGTTAGCCAAATAAACAAAATACGATTTGTATTTTCATTAAACGATTTTTTTCTGTCGTCTTCGGCTTAAGAAAATATACACAATGAGGCCAAAAAAACGTCGCACTACCCGCGCTACGACAACCTCACGGACCAGGAATGTTAATAGAAAGACGCCGATCGCAAAACGTAAGTACAGCAGAAATGTTGCCGTACCACCGGCTCGACGGGTTGAGAAACATGACTGGCACAAAACGACCAAGGAAACCAAGGAAGCCAATGTGCGGCGCTCAAAGCGAATAGCAAACCGTAATAATTTAAATGATTCGGATTCGGCGTCAAATTCCGGTTTATCCAGTGGCTCCGTTTCAATAACCGATGTCACTGTTACAATAATTTCAAATGTTGCCGACAATGTAGAAGAGATTGCCGATGACGATGATAATGAGAAGGTTAAGGCATTCGTTAAATCAGAAATTGCGGACACGGACCATTATATTGAAATCCCGTAGTGGCGGTCGCGAGACAAAATGATGACAATTTCAAGCGATCTCTATCATCATTAGGTCCACAAACAGCATTGTGAATATTTTTTTTTTTTATTGTGTATCTCAATATATTTTGTAAGTGTTTTTTGAGAATAAATTATTTTAGACTAATCAACACTCAAAACAGTTCTATTTTCTCTTACAAGTTTCATTCGAGTGACTCGACATGGTAGCGGTTTTTAGTTTTAAAAACTGAATTTAGGGCCAAAATGGTTTTAGAAACGGCCTATCCTTTAATAGTTTTCGTTAAGATACTATATTGTTAAGATGATTTTGTGGGTTTACCATTAATAAAATATGTGACGGAACTTCGGTCTAAATTCGATCATATTGTTTCCGGTTAATTAGAGAAACTCTAGTTGTGAAACTCACATTATAAATCTTTTATTCCTTGTCTTGTCACACTACATTAGGGCTGTGTTAGACTAAATATTGAGATGAACAAGTTACTGTAGCGCGTCACAATGCTAGGCCGTTTATTTTCGTATAAGTATTCTACCGATGATGTTATCGTTTCGATACTATCGGCTATACGAAGTTGCTGCCTCACATTCCAAGGACATAGTTTTCGTTTAATCATCTGTTTAAGCAAGAAATAATATTGATGGCAAATAGAGGTCGCAATATGCATACTACAAACAGTACTATTACCTTCAATAGATTTTTAACGGATCTTCGATTGCGATGGCTTCGCCTATGTGAAACCATTTTCCAATAAATATTTGCGAAATATTCGGCAGGTAATAATTGTATACACATCAAATTTGAAGTTCGATTCCAAAAAGATTTTTTGTTTTATCGAATCAGTTGCTGTGATTGCATTTTGCTTGAATAATTTTTCATCATTCAAAACCAGCAAAGGTCAATGGCATTGTTGAGCCTTGGGTAAAATGTAAGAGGCGCTTAGTTCAGAATCTTTGTTTAAGTTACTGACTATCGACGTATGAAGCTGTGCTTTTATCTTGGGCTAAGATTAATGTAGTTTAAGATGAGTTAGGCGTTTGCCTAAATTTATGAATAGCTTTGTCTTTTATGGGAAGGTATCGGGTTCGAATCACGATAAGAGCAGAATGCAAAAGGGGTTTTTTTATATCACCAGATTACGATCGTTGATATAAATAAACACGAGTATGACCCCTTAGCAGAGTGCAGAACCCACGAGTCCACACATCCATGGCAGGCCGGCCTAAAGCTATGCAAAGCGTAAGTAGTTGAAAGCTAACCAAACTTATAGCGATACATCTACGGTCGGTGATGACTGATTGCGTAAATTTTAGGCCCTAACGATATTCCCTGGTGAGTACAGAGTGACAGTCATTTGTCACCTGTACAAGAACTTCAATAACTGAAGGGGCTGCTTCACGAAGAAACTCCCAGTTATTTAAGGCACTTTAGCATAACTGAGGCAAATTATATTGGAGAACTGCAAAAACTATGACTTTCAAACGAACTTTCATAGTTCAACCATCGATCACTATACAAATATCAAAAGACTTAGATCGAAGATCGATACTTTATAGGATGAAGTTCTATAGGGAACTAGAGGCAATTAGACCTCATGATGAAGACAGAGATACATGGCTCTTGTTCATATTAATAAACAAATTAGATGACGTATCTAAGGAAAAATGGGCTCAAGAGACCGTAGATCAGCAGTTTCCAGCTGTTAAGGATTCGTGTGAGTTTTACTTCGTCGAAATGATGCAATATGTTCGATAAAATCATCAGCAAGACGCGCTTCCAGCTCAAGCTACACACCTCTACAAATAAAGAGTCACATTGTTGAAGAGGGTATGACATGCTCTGTGTGCCAATCTGATGGTCATGTGATATATCAATGCCCCATGATCAACGGAATAGAGATCGACAAGAGACGAGAAATGGTCAAAGGCATTAAACGGTGGTTTAATGGGTTTAGTGATAAGCATCAAGTATTGCGATTGTCTTGAATATGCCTATGTTCCGAGTGCAAGGAGAAACATGACACTCTAGTGCCAGGTGAATCGGATGATGAAATTAAAGGATATTGCACAAATGCGATCGGGTGTGCTGATAGTAAGAGGAAGTGAGCCTAATATATTGCCGTGTACTTTTGGATTCAGGTTCGAATCGAAAGTAAGCTTCATTACTGAAGCATAGCTTCAATGTCTGGGCTACCACGACAAAATGGGCGAGTTGCGATTAAAGGTGTCGAAAAAGTAGAAGTTGACATTCCAAATGGGATTGTTAATATCAACATCAAGCCGTCAGGTTCAAAATTATCAGTGAAGGCGTACGTTCTCCATATTGATGTTGAATATCTACTGTTGGAGCCAATTATCGTTAGCTGATCCAGACTCTTATAAATCGAATCAGATTGATTTACCTTACTAATAACTAATAACTTTTTATTTCTTATTTGATTTATTTTTTTTTAAATTCAGTATATTTCATGTAGATTTTTTTTGGTTAAACGTGAAAAGAGATATCTCGCAGTGATTGCCATTTTCTGTTTCACACATTCGTGCTCGTTCTAACACATTTCCATAATTGTTCTCAAAATTTCAATAGTTATGTCCAGGATTTCATTTCGAATGTTATTTTTTAGTTCTCGTGTGGTCGAAGGTTTATTGACGTAGACCCTTTCTTTCAAATAAGCCTAAAGAAAAGAATTGGGAGATTTCAAATCTAGAGAACGCAGCGGCCAAATGAAATTGTTTGTTTTTTAAGTTATTCGCTCTGGACGATTTTGCACGGCTGGCCTTAAAGATTTTTCCAACGTCATCCGATATACGGCATCATTGATGGTAACTGTTGCACTGAAGTACCGTACATTTCGAAGAAATATGGGCCACAGAGCTTTTCAGATGATATACTCCGCACCAAACAATACCATTAAATGGGTGTAATCGCTGAATTTATCTTGCTTTTCTCTTTATGTTGCAGAATATCAGTTTTGCTTGTTTACGAAGCCATTTAATTGAAAATGGGCTTCATCGCTAATTAATAAAAATGAACATGAAATCGGGATTTGTTCAACTTGATAGTCTGTCGATCTTAAATCTTCCAGAAGCTAAATTTTATATGGGAAGATTCTTAATGTAGCCAACATTACTTTTGGATAGGTTCTCTATAGCAAGTACAACTTTGGATAGATCAACTTTACAGCGTTTTTGGGAACCGGAATCGATTCCTATTCATGTCTCAATCCTAGTTCCAGAAGACAACATATGTGTGGCCATTCAGCGATTAAAAGGTATGGAGCGTCGATTTTCTCGCGATATGTAGTTCAAAAATCTATACATTTCTTGCAAGAGACAAGAAGACAAAAGACAAATATTTGGGTCACATGCAAGAAATTCCACAAGCCTTGGTCAAAGATGATGGATTCTTTTTACCATACCGCAGAGTCCTTAAGAAATACAGTTTAATCCCGAAAGTTTAGATTGTATTCGACGGTTCTGCGAAAACTAGCTCTGGCGAAACCAACGAAAGAGATATATACATAGACGACCTCATGTCGGAGGTGATACGTTGCACGAAGGATAACAACTGAAAGGATCTATTTAAACAATTTTCTCAAATTTTGAGAAAATTGGTATCCAATTCACCACGAGTGTTAAAAGACATTCCTCCTGAAGTCGAACAACAGCATAGCAATTTAATCGAATAAGCAGCCACGGACGAAAAAGTGAAAATAGGTTTGCAGAATCATCCAATCGAAGATATTTTAAAATTTCGAGCCTTACCACCGGCGAATCTGAAAATAACTAAAACAAAAATTCTCTCAGATGCAGAGAGGCTTTTTGAGCCACTGAGTTGGAACGCTCTGGTTAATATAAAAATTAAGATTTTGTATGCAACAGCTCAGGCAGAAAAAATAAAGAAAGCGTGCAGTGGATTTCTATAAGGCGCGCATATCAACGGAAGAAATGTATACACATTTACGTATCGGCCAAAAAAGACCTTCCAAGCTTCCTTAAAGCAGCAGCGCCTTCCTCGGATAGAATTGTTAGTGCAGTGCTACTGACAGACTTAACGAACCAGTTCAAAAGGGAAACACAAACAAATGTACAAGATGTTCTCTTGTGAATTGGTTATACAAATGTGTTCGAGTTGCACTCAGCTCACCCTCGACGCTGGCCTACAATTGTCGCTAACTGGGCGTCGCACATACTATCCACCTTTTGTAAACAACACAACATCGCGAAATCCAACCGACAGTTGCTCGAGGGAACTTTATCCATGGCAAATTAAATTCAGCTCGTTCTGTTGAACGTCTTTGAAAGTTTAATTGTCAAATGTTAATCATTTCATAAATTGCAAATAATAATAGCGTACTGCAACGAGAAGTCAAATGTAATGCTTTATTCCTGACCAGAGAAGAATTGTATGAAACACTTTCTACACTATATCACTCACCCTGCCCAGATATAGGCTCACCCGATGAAAATTGGTGAATATTGAAAATTTCCTAATCTTTAAATTTGACATGATGTATTACTGCATTTCTCGATGACGATGGCGTTGTTTTGATTTCGTGTGTCACGGGTGCCGGTTTTAGTCGGTCTATGGCAATTGATTCTTTCTTACCCTTGTAATCGATTACGAAATATTTGCGCAATCTTTGCTCAACTTTAAAAGGTCCCTCGTATGGTGGTGTTAATCCTGTCTAAACTTTGTCAACTCGAACGAAAACAAAGTCACAGTCCGTTAATTCTTTCGAGATGTAAATATTGTTCTGAGGGGTATTGCGCGTATCTTTGGGAACGACAGTGAAGTTGAATCGGCCGATTGCGAGGGGCTGGAATGTATTACTAGTTCTCCTGGGACCTTTAGCGTCTGCCCATAGAAAAGATCAGCAAGAGTGCATCTAAAATAAGTTTTTATCGACGTTCTAATTCCAAGAAGCACGAACGGCAGTTCTTCACTCCACTCGATGCAAATATTGATGCTTTTAAATGGCGATGCAAACGTTCTACCATTCCATTAGACTAGAGATGATACGTTGTTGTGCGTATTCTGTGACAACCTAACAATTTTGTCAATTCTTTAAACAGATTACTCTCGAACTGACTACCTTGGTCAGTGGTTATATCCAGTGGAATGCCAAACCTCGAAATATACTGGTCTATGAAAGCTCTCGCTATGGTGGAAGCTCTCATATCTGCTAAAGGAATTGCTTCTTGCCAGCGTCTAAATCTGTCAATTATCGTGAGAATATAAACCTTTTCAAAAATATAAACCTGCCAGTAGGAATGTTAAACCGTCCGAATTCAGAGTATGAGTATGTCGGTTAAATTTTGACTTCTGACAAGCGATGCCCTATCTACATTCATGTTAGGCAAAAAATACTTGGACGAGATAAGTTTTCGTGTGGCACGAACTCCTGGTTGAGAAATTCCGTGAAGCATCTCGAAGATATTTCATCTGGAATGTAGGGGCGTTTTGCACTGGTAAAAGTTTCACACCAGAGAGAACTACCTGATCTAAAATCGGGTATGAGTTCGAGATAGCATCTTGCACTACGAGAGGTTTTAAAAGAGTTTTAAGCTCGTCAGTGAGGTTAATTTCTCTAAATCCAGCGCAGTATGGCAAATCGTAGATATTTCGGATTCATTTGGTCGTGACAAAGTATCTGCCACAACATTACTTTCACCTTTCACATATCGTATATCCGATGTAAATTGAGATATATAATCGAGTTGGCGACTCTGTCGAGAACTGCGTTCCGACTTAGATGCGATTGCGGTGGCCAAGGGTTTATGGTCGGTATTGATGAAAAATTGTGTTTAATGGCGCAATATATGACCTAGAGTTCTCGCAAAGCAGAATATTTCTGTTGGGGAGGTGAAAGCGTTCTGGAAAAGAAGGGAAGAGGTTTCCAATTTCTATCATGTAACTGCTCCAATACAGCGTCCACCGCAACTTCAGAATCATCTGTGCTACTACGTAGTGGATCACGATTCGTAGGGTGGATAAGAAGTGTAGCCTGAGCGAGGACAGCTTTAGTTGACCTTAAAGCTGCTTCACATTCAGGTGGCCACGAACATGAATTTTTGTTATTTACTTTGCCTAGATTGCTTAAATGACTATGTATGGGAGTTAGATGTTCCGCTAAGTGAGGGATGAAGCGATGATAATAATTAATCGTGCCGACGAAACGCTGCACTTGCCTGATAGAAGTTAGTTGGGGAAATGATTGAATTGCCAAGATTCGCTCCGCAGATGGTTTGACACCATTTTTGAGGTTTTTGTGGCTAATAAAGTTTAAGGTAGCGCACCGAATTCACATTTTGACAGCTTGATTGTGAGGCCGTAATCTTCTAAACGTGCAAATAATACATTTAAATGATTTCTATGCTCTGATCCGTCTTTGCTGGCCACCAATATATGTCGTCGATATAAACATATACAAAATCGAGACTCTTTGTTATAATTCGTCCATTAGTCATTGAAACGTCTGCACTGTGCTTCTCAAGCCATATGGCGTTCTTGTAAACTCATCATGCCAAACGGTGTGGTAATGGTGGTTTGGCAGATATCCTCTTTCGCGACTGGTATTTGATGATAAGCGCGTACAAGGTCAATTTTTGTGAAAATGGGACAGCCTTGAAGATTAAGGGAGAAATTATGGATATATGGGAGGTGGTACCTGTCAGGTATCGTAATTGCATTTAATCGGCGATAATCCCCGCAAGGTCGCCAGTCGTTGCTATCACGTTTCGGTACTAAGTGCAACGGCGAAGCTGCGCTGTAAGAACTTGGCCGACATGACCCTCAGTTACAATGCAATGTTCAACACTATGTTTCATGGGAACATCATAACGAGTTTCTTGTGTTAAGCTCGGATATTGGCGAAGAAGTTCACTATATGGGCCATCAATAGAAAATAAACGAGGTGTAGTCTCGTCAAAGACTGTTTCATTTATCGTGCTGACTGATTATTGTGTGAAAGTACCCAGTAATAGAAAATCGGCACCGATTATAGGGCTAGTAACTGCAGCTACAATAAATGGGTGTCGGTAGTCGCGACGTAAACCTAAATCTACACGCAACAGCATTTTTCCGTATGTGATAATACTAGACCCGTTAGCTGCGACTAATCGAATTTCTGAATCATGCGGGTGATTTTGGACATCTAATAGTTAGGCGACGATTGTGAAACGTCCCATCGCTTGTCGCTTGTATTAAGGGACGACTTAGTTTCCCGCATTGGGCGAAATCTTTTGTGGTACCACTAAACCCAATTAACACTTCGGGGTCGTGTTGTACTACGCGATATAGATCGGTTTCTAGTTCTGCTAGTCGATCGTGACCTTGACCGAGCCCGATTGTTAAATTCGCGATTGAACCTAGCTGTTAGTTGATCAATTGATGTAAGCTTACGAGTGAAATTTCTGATTGATCTGATTTAGATTTCGAATGTGTCGTGGATCCATGATCAAAAGCATTGCAAGCATAATTAGGTTTGTTTATTTCGAATATACGATCAGCGAATTTTATTAGATCATTAATTTTATCGGTCTCACGTATTGCTACTATAGACCTGATTGAATCCGGTAATCGACTTAACCAAAGGGGTTTAAGAAGTTGAGGATTCACAGCAATCGAGGAACCTGCCTTCTCCTCGAGATGTCTGTTGAGCGAATCTGATGGAGCGAAATCACCCATATCGATGGATTTAAGAAGATTTTAAATTGTTGCAGCTCTTCATATACTTATTCGTATTAGGAGGATTGCAAATTTTCAGTACCGTTGGTGTCATTTTCTTTCGAATTTGAAGAGGCCTGCGCATATGTATAATTCTCCCCACGCATAGGTACTTCATTTCTTGCTCGATTCTTGTTTGGATGACTTAGAGGAGCTTTGCGTGCCTGACCCCTCATTTGTAGCTACTTGGCAACCTCACATCCTCAGTAGCTGGCTGGATGCTGCCTATTACAATTTATACATTTTGCTGGTTCTTCTTTAGATTTTTAGTAATGTTCACGGCATCTAGAATTTGAAATCCTTTATTTTCTAGGTCCGCCATTATTGAATTACTTTCATAGGTTGGATGTAGGCCTTTTTTCATAACCTTAATGGGATCGTTTTTATTTTCGTACGTGTACTGATATTTTTCCATACTCAGCTTCATTGACTCGTTTCTGTTTCTGTAGTTTCATTTTGTTGAGCTGGTTGCCGTTCGGGTGGTTTTTCTACTTCTGGTGAGGACTCAGCTTTTATTTTTTTATTTCTCTTGTTTTGTTTATTTAGCTTTAAACTTCTTCAACATCCAGTTAGTTTCCCTATCTAACTCTTACTCAACCGTTGAGTATTCAGTCTTCTGCGACTTGCTCTTATAGGTTGTACTTCGTTGTCTGACGCTTTTTTGTTTATGGTTTTGTTTTCCGTTTTTCAATTTGTTTTATCTGCTTTCAGACAGAGTAACTCGCGCTAAATTGGATATTACAAGCTCCATGTCTTCATTTTTTTGTTTTAGTGCTGCATTTTCTTTTGCTAGATTACAATGTCCATCATTTGCATTGCTACCGACGTTGAATATATCGGTTTCAAAACTGCTTCTGCTTCTACTTTTGGCATACGCTCTTGCTGTATTTGACTGCTGTTGAAACGGATTCTCTGTTCAAAATTGATTTCACTAACATGCAATAAATGATTTCCCCCAGAATCCATGGAACCTGTTTCCGAAGAGTGTGGATTAAGTCGTTGAAGTTAGCCCGAAATATGTCAGCACGAAAAAAATGGTGCGTTTCTTGGATAAAGTGTAGCTATCCCGAAAAAGTATTTCGATATTATTCGGTGGACTTGAGCTTTTAAGTATCATTTGATGGGACCAGCAAAATCCAACCCAATTTTTAAGAAGCGACGTATTAGTTTCAGTCTTTCTTTCGGTAAGCTGCCCATCAATTGGTGCTTTGTTAGTGGGTTTTATTTGATGCACTGCACACACTTACGGATGACGGATTTTATGGTATTTCGGCCATGAACAATCCAGAATTTTCTTCGATTGTTCGGATTCGATGATACCTCAACACAATTCTCGTTGTTATATCAGATTTTGCAGGTAAAATTATGGGATGCAAAGTATCATAGGGTGCAATGTATATTACCATTGAAATATTCTACCACCTACTCGTAAAAGTCCTTTATTGTCCAAAAATGGATTTAATGATTTAATCGTACTACTTGTGGATATAATCATTTCGGTTTTCACAGCTTGAATTTCATCAGTAAAATATTTCTGCTGGATAAATCGTAAAATCTGTGCTTCTGCTTCTCGCCAATCGGCATTAGTTTGCATTCTCTTCCAGACATAAACAACCATCTAGAGTTGCTACGTCTGCTATCTCCACTCGAATTTGTTGCCATTGGTTTTGCCTTGTAACTGGTAGTTTATCATCCCATCCGAGATCTAACAGCCATAATGCTTGGAAAAAACATTTAATTTTAATTATAAAAGGCGCCAACAGTCCCAGTGGATCAAAGATCCGACTAGCTTCGGATAATATCGCCCGTTTTGAATCTGAAGTTTCCTTCGTTAGAGTTATATGGTAAGCAAAATGATCCGCAGCTGGTTGCCACTGCATATCCAACACTTTTACTTCATCGGGATTTTCGGAAAGTGATTTTGGAACAGATTCCCTTGGTGTAGGTTCCTTTAACTCGTCCAAAAACTCCGGAGAATTGGAAAACCATTTTCGTAGATTGAACCCGAAATGGACCATGATATTTGTCATTGGTTGCGTCAATCTCACTGATTCTGGTACTGAGTGAGCTTCCGTCAACAGATCATCGATATACATATCGTTCAATAATGATTGGGATGCTTCTGGATGTGTCATCGAATGTTCTGACGCTATTTGATGGATAACTCTTGTGGCAAGATAAGGTGCGGAAGAAATACCATATTTCAATGTGCGTAATTCATAGTGCTTCACTGCCTGCTCTGGTGTTGTGCGCCAAACAATACGTTGATAACGAAAATCACTGGGGTGTATGCATATTTGCCGATACATCTTTTCCGCATCTGCCGTGAACACAATTTTATGAGTTCGGAAACGGATTAAAATATCGCTTAAAAGATTCTGCAACGTTGGTCCTTTTAAGAGATTGTCATTCAATGAGTAACCGGAGTTTGTTTTGGCAGAAGTGTCGAACACGACACGTAGTTTGGTTGTGGTGGATGTTTCTTTTAATATTCCATGATGGGACAGATACAAATAGTCGCAGGAGTCGGTTGGTGGAGGAACTTCTAACATATGATTGAGTCGATTGTACTCTTCCATAAATTCTACATATCGCTCGTGAAATTGAATGAATGTTGAACTTTCTTTCGGGTAGCAATGGTGCCGATCTGAATACTTCTTCGGTTCCCAGAATCGCTTTAAGGTTCTATCGAGACTGGCATGATCAAAGGAAATTGTGTTGCAATGACGATGTTCTTCGGGGCGTGTAACATTTCCAGTTAATACCCAGCCAAGATGAATACTGTGTGCGTAGATTACGTTGTTGGAGTCCTTTATTTGTTCTGGTTTAAGGAGGACGAAAAACTTATCGGCCCCAAGCAATAAATCAATTTTGAATGCTGATTTTAAACTTGTATCAGCTAACAGCAGGGATGACACATCTCGGTGTCTGGATAACTCAGTTTGTCGCGCTGTATTAATCGGGGTAATATACGGAACTACATATGCTGAAACGGCGGATGTTTAGTCTGACCGGAAATGTGGTGATATTATTAGTTCTACTATTCCTTTGGTAGTGACAAACTTTTGCTTAGCCAAACCTTGGATGCTGATTCCAGTCCATTTCTACGTTGTTCTCCGACCTGGAATCGAGTAGTACTTGGCATAATTGATTCTGACCGCTCTTATCTTGAACTCGTACGGTAGCCGTTGGTAAGATGGCTGGGTGAATCGACTGGATGGCATGCAAACATGATGACTTCCTCTCTTGGGAATTCGATAATGCACGTGGTTTGCTTACCGCTGCACAATTAACTGAAGCCGATTGGACAGAGTTGGTTTGGCTCTCATTAGATGAGCGATTGGCAGTGGATGCGATGTGTAGTAGAGAATTATGAATTCGTTTACTTTTCGTTTTATTCGTCTCGCTCGCCCATTTGTCTCTGGTTTCCTCGTCTAATTTCTGGATCAATAAAAATATCAGCCATGGATCTCTCGTCTCTGCTTCAGGTCCCACAGCTTTTAACCCGCGTATATCCTCATCAGCCGTGTCCATTAATTTTCGTATGTGTTGTGATGTAGCGTTGCTAACCGATGGTATGTCCACGAAACTTTTGATAAACGATTGGACGGTGTAACGCTTTCTATCGTACCGGGTCCTAAGCGTTGTTTAACGCTTCGATGTAGTTGGCGTCGGAGATCGGAAGATGTTTTAACATGTTGGCCGCTTCACCTCTAAGAAACCCCTTTAAATATTGGAATTTTTGTGCCGAGTGATGTTGATCTTAGGCAGCTTAACTTCTATGTTTGCACTGCGAGCTTGCTCGGTTTGGGTGTCGCTTAGCTCTACAGACACATTCCCGATGGCCAGACTTTCTCTTCAAATTAATTTATTTAATTCAGCAATGGCCATATAATATTTATCCTCAAATTCGTCTTGTTGACTTTCATCATCCAGATTCAGTAAACTAATGTCTTGGTCAATTTGATGAAATATTCGGTCAATAAGGTCTCGACTCGCCGTAACCGCACTTTTAATTGTTCGCGCTGAATTTGAATATTACTAATGATCTTAGTTAGAGATCCCTTGATATTCGAACGGAGTTCCAAAAAAACATCTATCTGCGGCATTATTCGCACAAAATCCTATTTACTTCACTTATACTTATTACGAATGCACTTAAACTCTCTGTGGAGTACCCGTTACAAATTTTCTTGATGGACAACACGTGCTTTGATTCAACCGTTAGGTTCTTCGCGGAATTGTTGAATAACTAGCTATTTACTTACAGTTGGATCGGTAATTTAAATGGCTCGAATAATGGAGGTCATACGATCAAAAATCCAGTAAATGGTTGGAAATTTAGGTTCACGAATAAATTTTCCCTTTATGGATCGTAATAAATCGGATAATAAGTAAGCGAAAACCTATTTACAAGTTTTCAGGGTATTATCCAATCCTCGAATGATTCCGTTTACTACCAACAATATGTCAATCGGTTCCACAAAGTAAGTATAGTAGTTGAATATCCTCCTTGTAAATTCCTTATAACGTCGATCCGGCTCGAAGGACCACGTTCCATTTCGAACGTATTTAGTGGACTGTTTCGAATTTCGATATTATTCGGTGGACTTGAGCTGTTGCACTGATTTAATTACCAGACTTCTTTGCTTGCACAGATAATTAGGAATAATTGCGATCGTTCGATTTCTTAATTAACAATGGATGAATTTTGCAATTTAAGACTCACTCAAATACAAATTTCTCTTGGAAAGGGTTATACAATTATGCTTTATGGTCATGATATGGAGCAGTGGTTATCATGAGATCTTGGTATGACCAAGGCCTATCCGGCCGTAAATGCCGCTACACATAAATATCTCTAGTATAGACACAAGCGAATTTAAGACCCTGCTGTAGTTCGAAATGTGTATTATACAGGGTTTTTCAATAAGAGCACTTCAAATTTTTTTTTGAATAAAACACAAACTGTTCGACTTTTGAACTAACTTTTTTTTTATTAACGAATTTGAACATATACATTTAAGTATGAAACTCGATTTCTTTTGCATAACCACCACGTGCACGTTTTACGAAGTCCAATCTTTGAACCCAATTTTCGACCACTCTTTCGCATAAATCGGCCGAAATTCCAGCAATTTCACGATCTATATTGGCTCTGAGCTCTTGCAACGTCACCGGCTTATTAGCTTGGACCAATGACTTCACATAACCCCAAAGAAAATAATCTAGAGGTGTCAAATCACACGAGCGTGGCGGCCACTGGACGGGCCCATTTCGCGAAATAACACGCTCATCGAACTTAGTCTTCAATAACGCGATTGTATCGTGTGCTGTGTGGCATGTGGCCCCGTCCTGTTGAAACCACATGTCGTCCAAGTCCATTCCATTCAATTGCGGCCAAAAAAAATCGTTTATCATATCGCGGTATCGATTTCCATTAACAGTAACGTGGCGATCGTTATCGTCGATGAAAAAATATGGCCCAATCACGCCGCCGGCATGTAATCCGCACCAAACAGTGACTTTTTTGGGATGCAACGGTGTAACGCATATTTTGCTTGTTGACAAATCCATTTAACCAAAAGTGAGCCTCATCGCTGAAGTTGATTTTTCAGTGAAAATCTACATCATTTTCGATTTGCTCTTGAGCCCAATTCACGAATCGGCGTCGCTTCAAATGGGCAAACGGCTTTAGTTGTTGTGTCAGCTTGATCTTATACGGATGTAGGCCAAGATCTTTACGTAAAATTCGCCACAATGATGTCACAGAAAGGCCCAATTGTTGCGAACGTCGTGTGAGCGACACATTCGCGTCTTCTTGAACTGAAGCCCTGGCGGCTGTGATGTTTTCAACAGTTCGAGCACTTCTTGCTCTCGAGGGTACCGGAACATTATGTAGCGAAAACGTAGACTCAAATTTTTGCCACTATACGGTCGATTGTCGAACGGGCTGGCTTGTTAAATGGACCGTAAAATGGCCGTAATGCTCTTAAAGTAGCAGCAACAGAACGATTATTTTGATAAAAAATTTGCACGATTAGCAATCGCTGTTCACGTGTGTCGCGTTCCATGATGAAATGTATACTAATGAAGTTTCCAAATGACAAAAAATTAATAAAAAATATGGTGTCGTTCGCCGTCCCTATCGGAAAAAAGTTGAAGCGCACCTGTTGAAACACCCGTTATATGCATTTTTATTTTATTTATTGATGAAATTGATGAAAATTTAAATCGTCTGCAAGTTATTAAATCTTAACTTTTTATATTAATAATGGAAGCTGCAAGGTGCAAGATACAGAATAATGTTTTTTTAATAAAAAATTATCATTACAGTTTTTCATACTAAAATTAGCTTATTATTCGTGATGAAATTTTAATCCGGGATGGAGCTACATTTTCTACTTACATTTACACTTGTTCGGGATAGCTACACTTTATCCGAGAAACAAACCATCTTTTCGAGCTGACATATTTCGGGCTAACTTCAACGTCTCTGTGGATTAGCCAATGTGAAACATCATCTGTTGCATTGACTATTCGCTGTATTGATCGAGTAATACAAAGTATTCTTCGTGGAGGCTGTCAATCATTTGCACCCCTTTTAGTTTAATATAAAATTATGAATACTTTAATAATATAAAAAGTGATAAAAGCCACGGGGCCCAACATAAAATGTATATCCACCGTTTATATGGTTTTTAAAGTTCGCTATTAATGGTCATTATCATAAAGCTCTCTTCCCATTACGGCCCCCGACGATGGAGCACATTTACATATAATTTCGAAATGTACATTTTTCTACTTTTATTCAAATTATAGATTTAAAACTTTCCATTCTAATCGTTCGTTTATATATATAATTTTGGAAAAAAAATCAATTTCCGTCAAGTTTTATGAAAAATTACAAAAATATTTAAATATTTATTCAAACCCTCATTATTTTGGTTGCAACTTTTGAATACGAACTCAACAGTTCATAATACAGACTCAATATCGTACACCCATTGAAATATATAAAAAGTCTATCATTATTATAATTTTAATTTCCCATCGTTTTATCAAACAAAACACAAAAAAAAATTTGTTTGAAAAGTCAAAACGTTGTTCCACCCCTCCCTACCACCACCACCATCGTCACCATCATCATCAATATTATCATCATTGGCATCATTCCATTTGAGTAAACTAAATTGTTTATTTTCAAATTTTTTATATCGACTTTTCTTTCGATTATTATTATTATAGTGTGGGTATGTGTGTTTTCATGCTCCCATAGAAGCACTAACACATGCACAGTACATGCTTCCCCCTTCTCCATTGGCGTGTATATACATATAACACCCCCTAAAGAAAACGAAACCCAAAATTCATATAAAAAAGCTTATTATAAAGTTATTTGTTTCAAAAGTTTTCCTTTCATTTTTTTTTAAAGTTCATTTATAACTTTATTTATATCTGCAAAATCATGTTGTAATGTTTTAAACAAATAAAATTATAAGCGTACATATACATAAATCACGTGCATTTACCATAGGTGTGATTTTTTTTTTCTAAAACTCCCATCGACTGGATAGTACGTATACGCCATACCGCACACAACAATTAATGTTGCCATGCATGAATATTAAATAGTATAGAGCTAGCTAATTGCTTGGCAGCATGATACTGTAGACGAGTAAAAGTTACCGAACACAACAAAATACTACATAAACCATGCATACAAAGCTTTTAATTAAATTTTGTCACGAAATCTTAAAAAATTCGTTTACATTATACCCAAATCGATTGTGTTGTTGGTAAAATATGTAAATTGAAAACAAACTACCAAGCTATACATATACAAAACGATGGCTTACTGTCATTTCCCATTTTTCACATAACAACAATTTTCAATATATAAAACGTTATCGTGAATATCAACCAGAAAGTAAAGCACACACAAACACACACACACACACACACACACAAATAGAAACGCGCGTTCCGTATGGAATCAATAATTAAAATATAAAAAATAAAAATCTATCAGCATGGGATTTTTATTATTTCTGCACAGAACAAGCAAACTTGGCGGGGGGAACACAGTAAAAGCTCTGTTCTGTGTGTGTATGGCGTGTGACATTTTAGCCTTTTTCAAACCCACACACACACACACACACATAGTCAAAATATATTTCAAATCAACATTAAAAATGAAATATGGTTTGGATAAAAATCTATTTATTGCCGCCATTAAGCTTCCTGCTGTCACATTTGACACGATAATTTGTGATGAAAATTCCCTTGCAAAAGTGTTAAACAAAACAAATTAATCATGTAAGATTGCGAGAAATTGATAATAATAAATTGACGTATTTAGTGAAATATTTTAAGGGGGTGCACTCCACATTTCTCTTATTAAAAATGAGTCAAGATTTAATTCAAACATACTGTCATTTCGTACCAGGTCATTTCTTTCCGTTTTAGAATAGTAATTATTGTTGCAATACCTCTAGCTTTCTTAAGCGATTGGGATGTAAAACATAAGTAACAACTTACTTATGGGAAGACTTATCCTAATCAGTATAAATTTCGAACCGTCTCAACTGTCTTCTTAACATCAACCTGTCCAATTTAGTAGTATTTTCAAATTTTATCGATTTGAAATACCTTTGGCTTAAATCAACTTGCCTTCAGGTTCATAGTATGCATTTTAATAATTCCCCTTAGGGCCATCTCAAAATCGCACAACTCATCCGTCAATTCAGTCTGTCCTGTCAGTCTACAATGACTGCAATCGCCAAAATAATGAAGCAATTATACGGGCGTGTTGTGCGGAGCGGTTCGGTGCTTGGTCATTTTATACGTCAAGGTTAATTATTTTGTGTTTATTCATATTTCCATTGGATGACTAGTTCACGTTTATTGTTAATTTTATTTTAAATTCATAATGATTGCGATATCTAATAATAACTGATCATGATTACCTCTTAAAACTAAAATGTTCTTCTTATATACTAAAATTTAGAGGAAATGAAAATGTTGTACAAGCATTACGGAAAACAAATGTACAGTTTCCGAGATTGCAAGGTTGCATCTTCAAATTTGCAACGCAATTGTGTTTATTTTGGTAAAATTTAATGACCTTACCAATGCAGAAAACAAATAAATAGTTCGACTTTTTCGGAATATTACACAACATTCCTCCCCTTTTAAGGGAATTAAAATCTCATCGAAGAAACCTAATTAAAGTTAGCCGAAAGTTTCCAGCCGAATGATAATGCAGATTGTGCCTTTGCTATCCCAGACGAAAAAATATTTTAAAGCCGCAAGAAATATTACTTGATATACCAAGTTCTACTATAACCTCCAAATAACCAGAATATATACAGCAAAAATCTGTCCGGAAATAAATATTTTTACAAAAGTGGACCAAATCCTATGATATGTTAATTAAAATAAATTTAAAAAGTATCGAACAAAATTAATAAAACGTTCTGTATTTTCTAGGTTATCCACTTCCCATCGATTCTACTATGACCATTAGATACTGAATCCAATGGACTATATTTCGAATACTAAACATATACAAATTCTGAAAAAATTATTTCAAATACGTTAAACGATCCTCTATCACTTAATGCAACCCACTAGTCCGGCCAGCGAATAATTTCTGTGTTCAGGCCGGACTAGTGGGTTACATAAGGTGATAGAGGAACGTTTAACGTATTTGAAATAAGTTTTTGAGGATTCAAGTATGTTTAGTATTCGAGGTATAATCCGTTGGACTCAGAAATTATTCGCTGGCCGGACTAGTGGGTTGCATAAGGTGATAGAGGAACGTTTAACGTATTTGAAATAAGTTTTTGAGGATTCAAGTATGTTTAGTATTCGAGGTATAATCCGTTGGATACAGAAATTATTCGCTGGCCGGACTAGTGGGTTGCATAAGGTGATATAGGAACTTTTAACGTATTTGAAATAAGTTTTTGAGGATTCAAGTATGTTTAGTATTCGAGGTATAATCCGTTGGATACAGAAATTATTCGCTGGCCGGACTAGTGGGTTGCATAAGGTGATAGAGGAACGTTTAACGTATTTGAAATAAGTTTTTGAGAATTCAAGTATGTTTAGTATTCGAGGTATAATCCGTTGGATACAGAAATTATTCGCTGGCCGGACTAGTGGGTTGCATAAGGTGATAGAGGAACGTTTAACGAATATGAAGTTATTTTTGAGAATTTGTGTATGTTTAGTATTCGAGGTATAATCCGTTGGACTCAGAAATTATTCGCTGGCCGTACTAGTGGGTTGCATAAGGTGATAGAGGAACGTTTAACGAATATGAAGTAATTTTTTGAGAATTTGTGTATGTTTAGTATTCGAGGTATAATCCGTTGGACTCAGAAATTATTCGCTGGCCGTACTAGTGGGTTGCATAAGGTGATAGAGGAACGTTTAACGAATATGAAGTAATTTTTTGAGAATTTGTGTATGTTTAGTATTCGAGGTATAATTCGTTGGGCCCAGAAATTATTCGCTGACCGGACTAGTGGGTTGCATAAGGTGATAGAGGAACGTTTAACGTATTTGAAATAAGTTTTTGAGAATTTGTGAATGAAATTATTCGCTGGCCAGACTAGTGGGTTACATAAGGTGATAGATTGCATGGATTGATGGATGCAAGAATTTTTTATGCTGTTGTAGTTAAAATTTATTTGCTTAACGTTTACCGCTCAATGAGTATAAATGCTTATTGGATGAATAATCCCTAATTATGGGTAATGGTTTCGTTGTGTTTTGTTGCACTTCTTGAGCGTCTGAACTCGATATTTGCTTAATAATTCATTGCTGAGGCTCTGTAGTCACTGTATTGTATTGAATTTCTAGAGCTGTTTGGTTCGTTTTGTTTTGCTGAGATTCATGGGCGCTAAGATTCGTTTGTACCTTTCTTTCTAATGTTTCGGCAGCTATATTGTTTATTAAAATTTAGATTATAGTTTGGAAATATGTTCGCATTATGTTTTGAAGATAATATCTTTCAAATGATGTCCATTGTTTGCTTCGACCCGACGTGCTCTTTCCAGAGCATTTTTCATAACTTTTCTTACAATGTCAGATCCCAACGCCATCACTTCTGCTCGTATATTGTTCTAAAGCCGTTGAATGGTTCTTGGCTTATTGGCATGCACCTTACTCTTTAGGTACACCTTACCATCGGGCGAACGCGGTGTCCAGTTAAAACCAGAAAAACGCGATATTATTCGATCGCCAAAAATTTCGCGCAGGAGAGCCATAGTTGGACGAGCTGTATGAGCTGTGACTCCATCTTGTTGGAACCACAATTCTAGATTGTTCTCTTCCTCTGGCCTTAAAAAATTTCCAAACATTGCCCGTTATTGAATGCCATTCACATTAACCGCAACTTGTTCATCGTTTTCGAAAAAATATGGTCCAATGACGATGAATTTGTTGATTTAACATCTTGATTTAATTTATTTTTGTGAGATAATTTATTTATGT
Source organism: Nephrotoma guestfalica (assembly GCA_963691935.1). Taxonomy (NCBI): domain Eukaryota; kingdom Metazoa; phylum Arthropoda; class Insecta; order Diptera; family Tipulidae; genus Nephrotoma; species Nephrotoma guestfalica. Next base: position 235,438,719 of record OY829915.1, on the reverse strand, counting down.
ATTTGAATTGATTTGGTTGATTGATGGGTAAATGGATACGTTGGATTGTTAACAAGATTTGGTTTAGTGTTTGTTTTAAAGTGTGCCATCATTGCCAACAAAATGATTTAGTTCTCGTTTGTATATTTTTTATCTTCCTTGTCACTGTTTGAATAATGTTTGGATTTGCTTGATTTGTCTGTCGATATTGAGTTTTGTTCTGACTGGAAAACTATTACTTGTTTCTGGAACGTCAATGTGGGTTTCTTTGAATTTGTATGTGTGCCTTTCTGGCTCACATTTGTAGTTTCGCTGTTGCGTTGTAAATTGTTTGTCTGAAATTTGTTTAATTGTAAGTTTGAGTGCTGATTTTAATTTTTTTTATTTCGTAGATCTTGGTTTTAATTTTTTTTATTTCGTAGTAACTTGTTCGTTGCTCCGTTATAGTAGGATTGGTAAAATGGTTCCAGGTATACGGCGGTGGTTGATAAATTTGTTTTTTTTACTCCGTGGTTATTTTGATATAGCAAATCTCCCAAGTATTATTCTATTTTGAACAGCGTTATTTGGTATGCTCTGCGGGCTATACTTATTGGCTATCGATTTTTAGAAGGACTAGCTATAATGATTCATTTAGTTGAGGTGTGGGTATGCTGATTAACGAGTAGAACAATTCATGACATAATTTCTGTGATACTTTCGGCTTTGACGATTAGTACTTTGTCTTTTATTATGGTATTGTATATAATCACCTAGAAAACCAGTGGGTAAAATTCCAACAACGGTATTTCAGATAGTAAACATACCTAGATGATTTAAGACAACTACTATTATCTAGAATTACAAGGTTTCTTTGACATAAGCAGGATATGCTACTGTCAAAATCCACAGAGTAAAATTGAGTTCGGAAAATGTTAATTTCAATGTATTAGCATCGAAAAGATATTAAATGCATTCAAGGTTAGAACTATTGGGGCCGTTTTGTTATTAAGGTTGATAAATAATGTAAAGCATTTACTGGAGTCACCAATATTAATATACACAAATACGGATTCAACCTTTACCCTTGCATGTATTCAAATTGAAAGTATTTGTAGGAAATCGTTTAGCTGAAATACAGAACTACATTACTCCACCTAATTGAAAAGAACAACCTAAGGTGTTGTGGGCCTCAATGGCTTCCATATTTAAATATTCTTGACGACACCTAAAACTTTCAGTACCGAAAAAGAAATGAAGAAATTTGTTTCACAAGTAAAGTAATAAATCATTCTAACGTATGGGAGAAATATCCATTCGGAGTGTAATTGTGGCGGCCAACTAGGCTTTCTTTCTTCAAAAATCATTATTCCTGCTTAAATTTTTGATACCCAACAAGATCAACCCATGTTACAAATTTAATCTGCATTGCAAAAATTTAAAAAACTCCTACAGAAGCTGTCACATCTGACACACATAGATGTTCACCACATTTCACATGGATCTCCCAATTTATGGAAAAAGCCTTAATAAGAAGTTTTTTCCGAATAGCCAATGCCGAATTTTGGTGAAATAAAATTATTTTTATTAACTCGTCAGTTCCGGTATAATCTTTGATTTTCAAAATATTTGCAAAAACAAAAAATGTCCTTTGGAAGCAGCCACTTTCGGTAAAATCACTGGGATCTTCTGATTGGAAAAAGCGTATAAGTATAATGTTTCAAACACCCTTCCCCCCTACCCGGATTGATCAATCCATCTGAGCTGCAGAGAGGACGCATAGACTTTATTCAAAAAACTCGAGATCATTAATTTCCACGATTACTATACAAAAAAGCAGATTATTATCAAAAATCGACCTCTCCGAACCTTTAAAACCTTTTAGTGCATAGTTGATTTGCTCAAAATTGAGGTATATACTTTTCAAAATATTTACAAAAAATGTAAAAGCTCAACCGATTCCGGCCAAAATTCACTGAGCTCTTTTAATATGTGGAAAATCTTAAGTACGAAGTTTCATCCCAATCAATCAATCCTGGGTTGTACAGGGCCGCATTTTGTTGATTTCGGCAAAAGTTATATACGGTTTGTAGGAGCATTTCTGGAATCATTTCCAAATCAATAAGAATATCTATTTACCCAACTACGTTAAAAGATGTGTCCGAATAAATGACAGAAGTAGTACTTGTTGGAACTTATGTTGAACCATTAAGGCCATTCATTTTGATGTTGTTATATTCGCGGAACAGATAATCTAACTTTTAAACGAAATCAGTATTTATGAATTTTACCTGGCTTCCAGAATCCAGGCAGCAGAGCCCTACATTAAATTAATTTTTCGTTACCATGTTCGATTGAAATAATGGATGTTGGAAGAATCGTCGATTTTTCATACCGTTCCTTGTGGGAATAATAATTATTCGTTGTTATCTTACAGAAGGCAATTGGGTCGAATTTGTGCTGTCCTCCGATTTGGTATAACGTATTTTAACTACTTCGTCAAGATTAACACTCTGCAGACCGGCATTCGAAACTCGGTGTTTTGGATTCGTAAACAATTACTGCATTTCAAGACCTTTACTACATAATAAAATTTACTGATGTTGTTCGCTTATTCGTAAAAGACTCCCGTTTGGGGTTCGTTTTATTATTAGGAAGCTTTGGAAATAGTTTCGTATTCAAATGTGATGTTTTGTTCAAATTCAACAAAACTTTCCCAAGTTGAGAATTCATTTGGTTCGATTGTTTCTTAAAGGATGGAAGCTAACTATAAGAACTTAAGATAAGAATTTTGTAAAATATGCTTGTACTAATATTTGACGTGATTGTTTAAAGCGGAGTTTAAAACACATTAGTAACAGATAGGTGGAAATTCTCTAGACCAGCGTTTAACGAAGCCCGTGCACAGTTTGCTCTGCTGCTCGTACTTCCGATATGGTCCTTAAAATTAAATTCTCTATCGCGAATAACACCAACATCACTTATGGACTTAACTCTGGCAATAACGTCTTCATTGAAAATATAATCACAAGGTTGCGAATGTAATGCTTACAGGTGAAGGCGCAAGATGCTTTTTTCGCATCAAGTTGTAAAGTTGTTTAGATCGTTTTGCAATATACCAGATTCTTTGTGGTTTGTGGAAAATTTTCATAACGTAGCCGTAAACCGCGATTTTCGAGATTTTGATAATTTATTTCCAACATCATTAATGGACAGAATAAAAATATTGGCCCTAAATGACTGCCCTGGGGTCTACCTGATACTCTACTCAGAAGGAAACATTATCAAATATTCTATTGAAGTCTGCCATGACAACATCAACCGCTGTAAGTGGATGAGCCGCATAAACCAATAATTTTTTTTGAAATAATTGTTGGTAATCCACCCGGACCGAACGGGAAATCGTCTTTTAAGTAGTTTATTTTCCCAATAACCGAATTATAATCGATGTCAATTTAGAAATAACGGATGCTTGACTACAACCATAGTTAGGCGTAGTTATTTTAATCTCATTAGATAGGCTACTAATCGGATTGATGATATCGTTGTTGTGGTACTAGTTTCTGAGGTTACTGAGAGTACGTAGTGCACCATTGTACCATGGCGCTGATGATAACACATTTTTGGTGGGCATATGACTCTCTCTCTCTCACTTGCTTTTACATCTCATGAAGGGATTTTGCAACTTGCACAGTGGTCCTCTAGTTTAGGCATTCTATTATTCGTGGATCTTGTCCGTCGTCGTCTCGCCAGTGTAGAGGCCTTCCCCTACGACGTACATCGGCTGGTTGTTGTTAGAACACTTTATGTATTATGCGTTGTTATTGGGAACTTGCAACGTAGGCTAATCACCTAACTCGTTTGGATTTTATGAAACCGATGATTTCGCCGCCTCCAAAAAGTCACTTTATCTCATGGTGCATTCGAATTCAATATTGCCAATATTGGTTTTCTGCAACTTTAATTGAACCGGAGATGAAACGGATGACCCTCCATTCTAAAGTAGATAGCATTTTAACGTCAATTGATGTCAGGGTCCAGGCCAAGAACCTTATGCGTGCTTTATAAAGTGCGAACTCGCATGCCTGCGAAATATATATGTTTAGATAGCAATAATTTAGATTGGGCGTAGAAATCTCGATGTCCGGCGGCATATCATTTGACGATGTGATTACTAATCGGGATTTGCCGAGATTTGCAATAGACATGTTCCTGGTTGTTGAAAAGAATTTGGTTTTGCTTGTTTCTTGTTTTGGCACTTCCAAACCAACAACCACGATCACATCTATGCATATCCAATAATTTGACCTGAATAGTAGAGCTGCGAGTGAATCTCCGTTTCGAACACTAGAAGTTATTTCAAAACTTCCGGTATCGTAGACAGATATTTACCTGATACTTGAATTGGGTTAAAAATATTCGATATGATAAATGTCGATAGGTCCCACTCGGGTTTTGCTTCCGGTCTAGATTGTGAGATTCTAGAATGGTACACTGACGGCTTTTCATAACTAACCTGTAGTAGGTTAAAATTCGGACGCTTTTTTAAATGAAACCATTTTCACCTGTAAAATTACTTGTATCCATAAAATTAATGTTGAAATTTAAATGGGAACGGTAGTTATGGGACTTCAAAGTCCAAATACGAATCATAAGAGTGTATTAAGTTTTGACATTTATTTGTCGTAAACGTTTTAAATTTTAGCTTGGTGCGCAATATTAAAAAAGGCAAGATAAATGTTCGTGTACACGTTTACAAATTATCTTATTGCTAATACTCTAATTAGGACACAGTTCTGGTAATTGGATGCATGTCTAATTTACAATCGTTTTATTTAATTCGTTTTTTAGAAAATGATATAAATTTTTCAAAATATTTGCAAAAAATGAAAAAGCTCCTGTGGAATCTACCACTTCCGGTAGACCGATTTTAGCAAAAACCACTGAGATCTTCCGATTTATGGAAAACATTTAAGTAAAGGGGACACAGACATTTGATCAAAAACCCGAGGTGAAAAATTTTCATGATTGCAATATAAAAAAAGAGTTTTTGTCTAAAAACGACCTTTCCGCTTAAATTTTGGAAAATTGATCTAAACCGATATTGTTTTAGTGCTTAGTCAATTTTCTCATAATTTAGAGACTTTTCAAAATATTTGCAAAAAATCGAAAAAGCTCCTATGGAAGATGCCACCGGTGGAACGATTTTGGTGAAATATACCAGGGATCTCCAAATTTATGGAAAAATTTTAATACAGTTGTTTCATCCCGATCAATCCATCCGAGTTATACAAGGCCGAAATTTTTTAACATCCTTTAATTCATAACCGTTTTTCTCATAGACGATATTATTTTCAAAATATTTCCAAAAAATGAAAAAGCTCATATGGAAGCGGCCTCCTCGATTTCAGCCAAAACTCATCTCTAAATTAATGGAAAATGCTTATGTATGAAGTTTCATCCCGATCAGGTAAACCGTTAGGGCTGTAGAGAGAATAAAGACATTTAGTCTGCATATCATCACGCACATACGCATCGGCGAAATAGCGAATGATAAATTTGCAAAAAATGTTGATGTCAACATTTTTCACCTTCCATATGCACTAATAATATTTTTGTAATATCCGTATTGACGTAGACGACACCAGAGTCTTAACAGTCGTAATTGTGTGGCCTTACTGATGTACTTGCCCATACTTATATAATGCCTAATGGACATTGACTGATTAACAACGGTACTTGATATTCATCTGGAATGTCATAAAGAATTGATTTGTCTTTGACTCCAAACTTCACATTTGGCATTATAAAATGTCAAGATTACTTTGGGAATAATTAGTGAATCCGCCATCTCGTTCTAACTGTCAATGGTTTATGGTTTTACATTGGTAAGTAAAATTCAATGGTGACCATGTCTCCTTCCCAACATGCATTCATGGTAAGATTCAATCAAAACTTACTCACAAACCGACGTGAAATTAATGTTGAAATATATTTTAAGATACGATACAGAATAAAGAAAACCTTCACGTATAATTCCAAGAAATTAAACAAAGTAAATTTTCTTTTGCTCCTGTAAAAACAACCGAGGATAATGTTAAGAATAAAAAACAAAAGTAAATTTTCCATTTCTATAATTTTCCCTTCGTTCCGTATATACTCGTATACGCTATTGTTTTTTTCCTTAAGTGTTTTTCCGAGTTTCCTGTTTTTGCTGTATTTCGTATTTATTTAGGTCAGGCAAATAATACATAAACGAGATGATGTGTTCGAATTAATTTATATATAAACTATTTATTTTCCATTGAATTATGTACCAGAAAAAAAAAACAAATCCCGAAAATTTAATTTCCTCGCCCTCGACGTCGTTGACGACGTCGTCATATTTACAAATATACATATATGACGGGGGGGGGGGAAGAAGTTTTATTATTTTTAACCAGGTTTTTCCTACTTTGCATTGTTTTCCCTTTGTTGTTCAATTTTTTTTTCTACTGTGTAACCGAATTTTAACATAAGAGAAGGGTTAGAAGGTATAAAAATGTTGTGCTTTTACGGTACGCATGTAGAAAAAAGGTTGTTGAATTGAAATCTTATATACTGTACAAAGTTTATAGCAAAATCATGACTTTATGCTATATTTTTAAAACTCAATATGACATATTACTTTGCGCTATACAAGGGTTATATCCATGTATAAAATTTTTATGACATTTAAATTTCTTTTCTATACGAGGAAAAAGCTTTTACAACAAAACAATTTTTTTTGCTTTTAATTACAGGTATAACAACAACATGTGCCTTACGTAGCGATAACTAAATTAGCTGGCATCCCTGTTTATATAAATTAGATGTATTACACACGCATCTACTCCAAAAACTATGGATCGTACAAAACGGCCGCAAGATGTTAATGAAGCACTCTCGTCGATGTTATGGACTCCGTACAATCGTACCCCATCGATTTCATCGGATGATAGTGAAAGTGCAACGCCAATAAATCATAATAATTTATTGGCGTCACAATACCATCGGCCGATTTGCGCCCCAAGTATACGACCGCTAATACCGAGGAGCACGGCCCCTGGTGTTAAACCATCATGTTATATTGAACAAACATCGGCACGATATTGTAATTCATTTTTAGTTCCTGTAAATAATGTTCCTCCGTATTTTATGAAGCAGTACAATACAAATGCGGCCGATAATCGTATGGTACACTCGTTTACGGATAATTTTTTACCATTTCATGTAAGTATTTTGTAATGTAAACGTTTATTTTATAAAATTGGTGCACACTAGATTACCGACAGAATAATTAAATTTTTAACCAGCCCTGATAAATCATTAAGCAAAATACTCTCTAGTATATCAAAAGTTTCAGCAAAATAAGCTTACCCCATTGTAATGTGATCTCACAAAGCGACTGAAACGGTAGTCTAGATATTTCCGACTACAACCCAAACAAAGGCGATATCGACCTTACTGAAATTAGCAGAAAATTCAGCCGAAATCTGCATTATCGACCAATTTTAATGTGATTTCAGAATATTTAAATATAAATAAGTAAATCCAACCTGTTAAATTATTGTTATGTTATTATGTCTATTAAATTTCAAAATTCGGTAAACTGGCGTACAAACGAATTTGTCATGTAAGCGGGCAACAATTACTCGTATAAGTTCGGGCCTTAGTGGACAATATTCATCCAGGTAAAGTTCCAAGTCGATGTTTATGTGGGATAGCATAGTTAGTGTTTCGAAAATCCCCAACAATATGAAAAGTTTCAGTTCAAGGTTTATTTGGGTTCAAAATTAGATGCCCGACAGTCCCCAATCATGAACCCTGAAATCCTCTTTTCTCGTGAAATGTTGTAGATTTAAATATATAATCCCATCTGTCAATATTTTGTGAAATGGGAAGTCAATAATAGGTTGCTCAGGCGCCGGTAGGCGAGAAACCTGAATCCAAATTCTCCTCCAATCTGATGGCCGTTGTAATCACTAGAAGTGATTGGCGGTATTGTGGAACCTACTGTAAGACCATATAATCTCTTGTAGTGCAAGAACGTTTATTGTTTAAATGGCCGGCTGGTTCGAAAGATTATGTAGATATACAGGTCTTAAAAGACTTAGTGGATTCCACATTCTCTTTTTTGTTTTCTGTTTTTTGCGTTGTCCTTGTACATTTTCCGAGGTCATTGTTGTCCGAGACATTGTATAAGGTTCGTAACTCAAATATTTCTATATAAGTTTTCAGGCGGAACCAATATTAGGCCAACCGGCGCCATTTAAACAAATGGAGAACCAGAGATTTATCAGCAGAAGTTATTGGAAGATTGCATAATGAACACAATTAACTTTAGAGGGTTTTACAACAAACATTCAGCCGAAACGATAACAATATCAGCCGGAAGCTGAAGCGCATAGTGCTTATTATCAAGCTTCAAATGGTTCCGGCTGGTTTTAATTGATTCCGGCTGGCTAAACATTGGTTTTGGATGAATAATTGGACAGTGCACAATGGCACTTGTGCCATACTTGAATTAATTCCGACTGGCATAGTTCCGCATGTCTTTATATGAGTTCGGCGGATATTATAAGGTTCTTCCTCTAAAACCAGATAGTGTTCAATTACATTGTGGTACTTTGGTATAGTAGATCTGGTTTCGGTGGGAATGTTTCCGGCTACTTTCATATGATTTCGGCTAACATTGCAGTCGTTTCGGTTAACCTTGTTATGGTACCTGCTGAAATCTTACGTGTTATATAACCATGTAAAGCGCATTGTGTTCATTGTATGGAAGCTCCTAAAGGTTCCGGTTAATAAACCTCTGGTCACGGGTGGCTTTAAAGTGTTCCATCTGGCTTAATATCAGTTCGGCAGACAGTGCTCATTGCATTGTGTACTTGTGCCACAGTTGGTTTGGTTCCGGCATGCATGATTCCGTCTGGCTTTATATGGTTCCGATTGACATTCAAAGGTTCCGGCGGAAAAATCGGATAGTGCATAATGATGCACCTACTTATGTCATAGCTGGTACGGTTGCGGCTAACTTTGAATAGTTCCGGCCAAAAAATCGGAACGTACACAATCATGCATAATGCATTCCCGTTTGGTTCCGACTGGTATGGTTCCGATTGAGAATTCATATTGTGAAAAATGCATCGTGCTACTTGAGGCATAGATGATTATAGAAATTATCGTGAATTTCGGCGGAAAATATGCTTATAGAAAGAAAATTGATTTAATTTTTGGATGAATATGTTAAAAAAGGTCGATAATACAGCCCTACAGAAAAATGGTCATAAATTTAAAAAAAAAACTGGTAATTTTTTGGTAATGTAGAGAGTAGCATAAAATTAATCATTGTTTGAACAATCAATAGGTGTAAATTGTATGCGACGGAAGTTCCCAGAATATTGGGCATAACTAGCTGAACTATCGACATTTCAGCAGAAATTTGGATGTAAAACTACTGTATCGATACATTGAAGGGAAGCGTAATGATGTAAAAATACATTATCGACAATTCAACTCAATTCAATTCCTCTAGAAAACTGCATTATTGACAAACACTTAAAATAAAGCGCGTCCCAGAATATTTTTTGAACAAATAAACTAAATATTTTATTCAATTTTAAATTAATATTAAAATCAATTCTTGTACCTCGCGTTTTTCATTTGTCGGGTAAGCGGGCTATAATTTTAGGCTCGGGCATAAAGACAAAATATCCGTGCCAAGGTTCAGGACAAAGTGTATGTGAATCCATAGTTATATTTCAGAAAATCCTCAACTCAGTCTGAAATCTCATTTTCTGAGTGAAATGATTCATATTCGAAAATTCGGAGAGCGAGCGAAGGCCTATCCCTCTTACACGACAAACGAATAACGAATAAACTTTTGCAGCTTTTCATACAATGGCATTGTAATTTATAAAAACATTTCCTTAAAATGTATCGGTATTGCAGATTTTCGTATTGTTACGAAGATGCTCTGTCAAATCCAGTTCGCATCACTGGATTGTAATTATCTTCATAGAATTTGATGGTTACAACACTAATTCTCGTTATTTATACCGCTTCCCGCAGAATATTCGCGAAAATACCAGACACAATCTTTGAATAATTTCCAAAAGTTTACGAAATACTTACGCCACTACTAGTATATCGCTGAATATACCAGAAATATTGGTACACAAATTTTCCTAAAATCACACCACTATTTCCACTTAATACCACTTATTATTTTCCCGCTTCTCACTTTCGCTTTAAACTTAATTTCCCAAATAACTGACTCACAAATGATCAAGGATATTATAATCTGCAATACCACAAAACTACTATTTTTTCTTGATTCATTTGAAAGATAATTCATTTTTATTAAGTTTTCTTAATTGGTTTCAAAAATAATGAAATTTAAATGGCCACCTCGCACGTTTACGCATGTGCAACATCTCAGCAAAAAATTATTCATTACTGCCTGAAGAGTTTGAGCGGGGATTACCTCAATTATCGTTCGAATGGATTGCTTTAACTCATTCAAATTTGTTGGTTTTGTTTTGTAAACTTCCTGTTTGCAATAACCCCACAAGAAAAAATCAGGCGCAGTAAGGTCAGAAAACCTGGGGGCCAACGGAATGTGGAGTTTCTTGAAATCAGCTTATTGGGGAATTTTTGCTGCAATTCTGTCATAACTGGCCGGGCTATGTGAGGAGTTGCACCATCTTGTTGAAACCACACAGAGTTGAAAGTGATTCTCTTTCGGCGTAGTTCTGGATAAAAACACGCTTTCAACATTTTTAAGTAATGGCCTGCAGTGACCGTATCAGTAACACCGTTCTCATCGAAAAAGTAAGGCGCGACAATGCACTTTGATGAAACTGCACACCACACTGTTACGCGAAGTGGATGTAATTCCGCCTCATGCAGTATCTGTGGGTTAGAATCACTCCATATTCGACAGCTTTGTTTATTAACATTGCCGTTTAGATCAAAATGAGCCTCGTCAGACATAAAAAGACAGTTTAAGACGTTTTCGTCCTCTTCCACCATTTGAAGGATCTTTTGGCAAAATTTCAAGCAAATCGGCAAATCTGCTGCATTAAGTTTGTTTGTTCTTTGAATTTTATAAGGGAATAAGTTCAAATCTTTGTACATAATTGTCTGCAGTGACTGTCTGCTGATACCCATTTGAGCAGATAAGCTCCTTGTCGAAACTCTGGAATTGTCTTGTATGGCAGCAACCACAGCAGCGATAGCTTCCTGCGTCCAAACTGAGGGGTTTCGAAGATAAGTATTTCTTGCGATTGACCCATGCAATTGACGAACCCCCACCTGCTAGGAGGAGTGCTGCTAAACGTGTGCCTATATCCTCTTTGTACCGAAACTACGGACTCCAATTTGGATAGCGGCGTACAACAAAAATTATTTTCTCAGTGTCCCAATTCTCCATTTTGGTACAAATTTAAAAATCAATCTCTAAAATAAAAAACAATTGGAACTGATGATGAGAAAAAAGTTATTAATTTTTTTTTGGTAGCAGCTTTCATCAGCCACCCTGTATTATAAAACTATCTCTAGTGGTACTACTTAAACCTAGATATCACTAATCTCAGTGAGTCATCTTTATCTAGTTAAATACCTCGTCCATGCTGAATTAATTTCCCATTAACCTAATAGGCGAGATCGTAACATTACCCCCATCTAAGCCAGTTCATGCCGAACAGGATCCAAACTAACATCTCTATAGGTTAGATTGTACCACCGGCACCACCTGCTCACAGGTATACAGCCAACGCATCTACTGCCAACGCCCTCCTTACCCAGCATTTTAAAATTGATCTTTTCCACCTTCATCTCTCCCTCTTGAATTTTAGTGACATATGCACCATTTACTTCCATATATAACGGAACTTCGTCCGATCCTATGATGACCGCTCCAATGATCCCATTTCGATCTGGTCAGAATTCGTTCAAGTGATGCCTCTCTATCTAAGCAATGTGGCTACAATAATTGCTATTTGGCATCATCCGAGATCATCGCCACATTTGTTTTATATAAGTGATACCTTCCAAGATTATCACTTTCAGCACCTTCAGCATCAGTATTATCAATAACGTTAAGTTTGCTGCACAACCATGGGTTACTGACGATCATCGTCAAGATCATCCCCACCAGATGAGTAGCCGCCAACTCCAACACTAATAAATAGTTCACTATGAGACGCTGATTTCGCATTTTGCTGAGCATTCAAAATCCAAGTAGTTCGTTTCTTTCGTTGAGCTTGCTTAGCTGATTTACCTTCCCTGCTGTCTCCTCGGCACCACTCGATTCCACAAAGACCATGGTTATTCCCGATCAATGGCACCTATTCCATGATCTTCATCATCCGGTTCCACCTCATTACCCGCAACCGTTTCCAACATCTGCTCCGCCATCATCATCATATCGTTTGCCAAATATTATGTTTATCATTTGATCCAGTTTATTCTCGATGTTTCCTTTGGCCATTTTGATACATTTATTGCGAGAAATGAATTAAAACTTTCATTAGGTTTCGGGTAGCTCTAGATTTCCCTCTATTACCGCTTCGAACTCAAAATTATCCGGAGCTAATCCTTGCTTCCCCATAGGCTGACATAGTCGCAATATTAATTAGTTTTTGCAAACACCCGTCGATAAATTACACTGCCTCAATTACAATTTTAACTCCGTAACCGTTAAGTCCTTAACACCCATCTTCTAACATTCATAATCCCACCGCTGACAACCATTGTTAAAAATTTGCCCTGTTAAATCAGGCTCGTATTGTGATTATCTTTTTAGAATTTGATGGTAAGAGTTTGACATCCAGTACATCCAGTACACATCGTGAAGATACAGGCAATAATATTTGAATAATTTCCAGATACTTACGAAATACTTACGCCACTACTGGAATACTCCAGAGTATGATTAATTCACTATTTACCAATCACAATTATTTTTAAATCACACTACTATATCCTCTTAAAAATACTTATTATTTTCACGCTTCTCACTTGCGCTTCTAAACTTTTACGTACCGAATCTCCCAGATGACAGACTAGTTGTGACCGTTGCACCCGTATTTATATGCCGATGGAATATTCTAGATTCGCCTGGATTTATACCAAAACAATGTTTTCCCCGGTTCTGTTCTAGACTACTATAATCTGCAATACCACAGAACTGTTATGGAACTATCTCTAATGGTACTACTTATACCTAGATGTCACTAATCTCACAAAATATTTCAATAATTTTCCAAACTTTAAATGAGGAGCTTTCTCATTAAACCAATAGGCGAAATTGTAACAGTATTTTATCGCTTTAAGGAGGGTGGGAAAAGATAATTAATAGGTACCGTTCTTCCAATCCTCATAATGTAGGTGCTAACTGCACATACACACTCATTGGCTCATTCCTACTCGTAAGTAATATATGTAACATAAATTGTTGATCGGTTTGATAATTTGACATTGACAAAAAATCAAATTCTGGGAGTAATAAAGAAAAACGAAAATTTAAGCTCAAGACCATTCAAAAACATAAATTGTCAAATGATTTTTGATTAAAATTTACCTTGCTTCAATTTATAAAATCACAAATTGGATTCTGGCAAAAAATCATATACCTTCTAAATTGATATACAAGAGACGTTGGCTTAGAAACGTACATGATTGAAGCAAATGTATGTATAAAAAATACTCGAATTGCATTATAAGAATTATATAGAGTGATAGAATCTCCTTGGTTCATTTAGAAAATTGGCAAAGAAATATCAATACACATGACGATGTGGTATGCATGCTTAAAGAATACGACAAAACACACAGTAACCAAGTCGGACAATAAAATTCAATCTAATTTTAGAAATATATACTTGTAGTCGTATACTATCAGATGTACGAAGCACATTAATACACATCATCGAATCGAATTGCTTATCAATAAATTCCATCTTTCATTTCTAGATTGAAAATAGTGAACACATTTATTATCAAGGGCAACAGCAGCACCAGCCACAACACCAACAACATCAATTTGAGCAAATAAATCGATTCTCAAATGATTTTACAGTTTACGATACATCAACAGGAGGATCATCATCAACAACGACATCACCGGATAATTCATTTTATTCAACAACCATATCACCACCGCTTAATCCAAACGATGTTATACGATTACCAAATGCTGAAAATCCAATTGATAATGATAATGGTGGTGTTAGTGAGGAAAATGAAATACCAAAAGTTGATTCGGACATCAATGAAGACGAGAATGACCCAGATGATGACAATGGTGACTATGGAGATGTTCATCGATATCAACAACCAAACGAAAATAACTCTAGTCTAGTTTATGTTCAGTCACATCATTCGGATTATTCACCCACAAACCATTATCACGATAATACCAATAGTAATAGTAGTAACAATAATAGTAGTAATATAAATAATGAATGTACCAATTCATCATCGACGTCCAGGTCGCATATAAATGTTAATGTTAATTATTATCGTACAGTGCCTGTTAAAATAATTACCCAAAATTATAATGAAAATGAAATTTGTGAAAATAATTGCAACAATATTCCAAATAATAATATTAATAATAATAATAATAATAATAATAACAATAATAGTAATAATAGTGAGAACATTGATAATCGTAACGATATCAGTAATTTGGTTTTGCAAAAAAAAATTCACATCACCCAAACGAATCATCATCGGAATTTCACGCAAAATGAATTTGATGTGATACACAGCCATTGGATACCAGCTGGTTATCATCATAATTTGTCAGTTGTAAATCATCCGTTTGTGTTGTCGCCAATGGTTTCGACAATATCGATGATGCCTGCACTATCAGTTCCTGTCCATAGGTGAGTACCAATTTTTTTTTTGTCGATTAAATTTAAACATTTAGAAGTGTTTACTTAGCGATTAAAATTACGCCAGGACATGTGTGCGTCTACGCGTATTTCCGAATTGTCTACATTTTGATGTCGAAAATGGCGTAGACAATTGATTTTTGAGTATACAATGTCGAGAATCGATAGAATATGTAGACAATTCGTAAACAATGTAGATTATTACTTTTTTGTTTTTTTAATTGTTTTCCTGTGCGAAGTCATCATCTTCTAGTATTCCCGTTTAAATTGGGCTTTACCTAAATGTTGGCAGTTAAAATTCAATTTTTATTAAACAAATAGGTGAGATTAGAAATCTTGGGCAATCGATGTCTTCAATATTGGTACAACAATAAGCGATTTGCTAGGCTAAATTCGATTATGGTTTCGCTGTGCCACACGTGCCTTCTGTCATGAACATTTTCGAAACAAACTCTTTCATTTCTGATTTTAACGTCCGTTTTTGAGCAAAGTAGTCAGGGGTAACAAAACTTATAGCGTAAATGAGTTTTGTTGACTGATCAAAATTAAATACAAAAATAAGATGTTTCGTGCAGATAATGTGGTTTCCAGACAAAAATTGTCTGATAGCTGGGACGACGAACTTGTCTTCAACAAGAATACAGGTGGGGATTGTTTGATGTAAGCGATATCCATTTTGCTCAGGTTAGCTCAGGAGTTCACTCATCCCAATTGATTATCAATCGACGTTTGCGTGTCCTGGACCTTTTTCACTGGAGCTAACTTTCTTGAAATTCAAACACAACAACAACTTCATCACCACCATCAAGCAACCATTGCTTGAATTACTATTACAATTATTAGAAAAAGAACAGGAACGAAATTCTCGGCCTCAGTGCAGTGAGTTAAACAGTAGTGACGCGATGAATAAAGCGTTAGCACACATATTAATAACAGATAAATCAATGGAGTCATTAATGGAATAGAAACCTGCTGAAAAATCGTAACATCGTAAACGTATAAAAAGTTAGCCCAGGAATCATCCCAGGAAAATGTAGTGGCAACACTAAACTATCGCGATATATTTATCATCCCAGGCAATCACTATCAACCTATAGTTTATCTCATCCCAGGATTTACCATCCCAGAAAAAACTACAGAGTTAACTATCATCCAATAATTTTCGCGCTGCTGTCCCCATATTAGCAAAACACTTTCCGAAAATAGTCAACGCGGAATATTTAATAATAATAATAATTTATGAGACAAAATATAAATTATCATAGCCCGATAAACTATAGCGACAGTTCACTGTAAATACAAAACACGAAATAATGCAGATATGATTATAATAAAAAAATATGAATAATCATTAATTAACAACAATTATAAATTAAATTTATGTATATTATTAGTTTTAAAAAATAAGACATATTCAACGAAAAATCGAAATTTGAAGACCTAAAATTAGAACTATCCATACTTGATCGCATCTACAGCCCGTATTATAAAAGGTTCGGATTAGGGAGAGTATTTATTAAATGTGGCGTACTAACATCTTCACATTAGGTTAGTTTCATTAGACTTCTATGCGTCCGAGCGACACAATTGAGCTTTAAGCTCAAAAAATCATTAATTTACCCAAACGATCGATATTTGGTCGCTTCTACAGCCCGTATTATAAAAGGTTCGGATTAGGGAGAGTATTAATTAAATGTGACGTACTAACATCTTCACAGTAGGTTAGTTTCATTAGACTTCTATGCGTCCGAGCGACACAATTGAGCTTTAAGCTCAAAAAATCATTAATTTACTCAAACGATCGATATTTGCTCGCACCTGCAGCCCGTATTATAAAAGGTTCGGATTAGGGAGAGTATGAATTATATGTGGCGTACTAACAACTTCACATTAGGCTAGTTTCATTAGACTTCTATGCGTCCGAGCGACACAATTGAGCTTTAAGCTCAAAAAATCATTAATTTACTCAAACGATCGATATTTGGTGGCTTCTACAGCCCGTACTATAAAAGGTTCGGATTAGGGAGAGTATTTATTAAATGTGGCGTACTAACATCTTCACATTAGGTTAGTTTCATTAGACTTCTATGCGTCCGAGCGACACAATTGAGCTTTAACCTCAAAAAATCATTAATTTACCCAAGCGATCGATATTTGCTCGTACCTACAGCCCGTATTATAAAAGGTTCGGATTAGGGAGAGTATTTATTAAATGTGGCGTACTAACATCTTCACAGTAGGTTAGTTTCATTAGACTTCTATGCGTCCGAGCGACACAATTGAGCTTTAAGCTCAAAAAATCATTAATTTACTCAAACGATCGATATTTGGTCGCTTCTACAGCCCGTATTATAAAAGGTTCGGATTAGGGAGAGTATTTATTAAATGTGGCGTACTAACATCTTCACATTAAGTTAGTTTCATTAGACTTCTATGCGTCCGAGCGACACAATTGAGCTTTAAGCTCAAAAAATCATTAATTTACTCAAACGATCGATATTTGGTCGCTTCTACAGCCCGTACTATGAAAGGTTCGGATTAGGGAGAGTATGAATTATATGTGGCGTACTAACAACTTCACATTAGGTTAGTTTCATTAGACTTCTATGCGTCCGAGCGACACAATTGAGCTTTAACCTCAAAAAATCATTAATTTACTCAAACTATCGATATTTGCTCGTACCTACAGCCCGTATTATAAAAGGTTCGGATTAGGGAGAGTATTTATTAAATGTGGCGTACTAACATCTTCACATTAGGTTAGTTTCATTAGACTTCTATGCGTCCGAGCGACACAATTGAGCTTTAAGCTCAAAAAATCATTAATTTACGCAAACGATCGATATTTGGTGGCTTCTACAGCCCGTACTATAAAAGGTTCGGATTAGGGAGAGTAGTTATTAAATGTGGCGTACTAACATCTTCACATTAGGTTAGTTTCATTAGACTTCTATGCGTCCGAGCGACACAATTGAGCTTTAAGCTCAAAAAATCATTAATTTACTCAAACGATCGATATTTGGTCGCTTCTACAGCCCGTACTATGAAAGGTTCGGATTAGGGAGAGTATTAATTATATGTGGCGTACTAACAACTTCACATTAGGTTAGTTTCATTAGACTTCTATGCGTCCGAGCGACACAATTGAGCTTTAAGCTCAAAAAATCATAATTTACTCAAACGATCGATATTTGGTCGCTTCTACAGCCCGTATTATAAAAGGTTCGGATTAGGGAGAGTATTAATTATATGTGGCATACTAACATCTTCACATTAGGTTAGTTTCATTAGACTTCTATGCGTCCGAGCGACACAATTGAGCTTTAACCTCAAAAATCATTAATTTACCCAAACGATCGATATTTCCTCGCACCTGCAGCCCGTACTATAAAAGGTTCGGATTAGGGAGAGTATTAATTAAATGTGACGTACTAACATCTTCACAGTAGGTTAGTTTCATTAGACTTCTATGCGTCCGAGCGACACAATTGAGCTTTAAGCTCAAAAAATCATTAATTTACTCAAACGATCGATATTTGCTCGCACCTACAGCCCGTATTATAAAAGGTTCGGATTAGGGAGAGTATTAATTATATGTGGCATACTAACATCTTCACATTAGGTTAGTTTCATTAGACTTCTATGCGTCCGAGCGACACAATTGAGCTTTAAGCTCAAAAAATCATTAATTTACTCAAACGATCGATATTTGCTCGTACCTACAGCCCGTATTATAAAAGGTTCGGATTAGGGAGAGTATTAATTAAATGTGGCGTACTAACATCTTCACATTAAGTTAGTTTCATTAGACTTCTATGCGTCCGAGCGACACAATTGAGCTTTAAGCTCAAAAAATCATTAATTTACTCAAACGATCGATATTTGGTGGCTTCTACAGCCCGTACTATAAAAGGTTCGGATTAGGGAGAGTATTTATTAAATGTGGCGTACTAACATCTTCACATTAGGTTAGTTTCATTAGACTTCTATGCGTCCGAGCGACACAATTGAGCTTTAACCTCAAAAAATCATTAATTTACCCAAGCTATCGATATTTGCTCGTACCTACAGCCCGTATTATAAAAGGTTCGGATTAGGGAGAGTATTTATTAAATGTGGCGTACTAACATCTTCACAGTATGTTAGTTTCATTAGACTTCTATGCGTCCGAGCGACACAATTGAGCTTTAACCTCAAAAAATCATTAATTTACCCAAACTATCGATATTTGCTCGTACCTACAGCCCGTATTATAAAAGGTTCGGATTAGGGAGAGTATTTATTAAATGTGGCGTACTAACATCTTCACATTAGGTTAGTTTCATTAGACTTCTATGCGTCCGAGCGACACAATTGAGCTTTAAGCTCAAAAAATCATTAATTTACTCAAACGATCGATATTTGGTCGCTTCTACAGCCCGTACTATGAAAGGTTCGGATTAGGGAGAGTATGAATTATATGTGGCGTACTAACAACTTCACATTAGGTTAGTTTCATTAGACTTCTATGCGTCCGAGCGACACAATTGAGCTTTAAGCTCAAAAAATCATTAATTTACTCAAACTATCGATATTTGCTCGTACCTACAGCCCGTATTATAAAAGGTTCGGATTAGGGAGAGTATTTATTAAATGTGGCGTACTAACATCTTCACATTAGGTTAGTTTCATTAGACTTCTATGCGTCCGAGCGACACAATTGAGCTTTAAGCTCAAAAAATCATTAATTTACTCAAACGATCGATATTTGGTGGCTTCTACAGCCCGTACTATAAAAGGTTCGGATTAGGGAGAGTAGTTATTAAATGTGGCGTACTAACATCTTCACATTAGGTTAGTTTCATTAGACTTCTATGCGTCCGAGCGACACAATTGAGCTTTAAGCTCAAAAAATCATTAATTTACTCAAACGATCGATATTTGGTCGCTTCTACAGCCCGTACTATGAAAGGTTCGGATTAGGGAGAGTATTAATTAAATGTGGCGTACTAACAACTTAACATTAGGCTAGTTTCATTAGACTTCTATGCGTCCGAGCGACACAATTGAGCTTTAAGCTCAAAAAATCATTAATTTACTCAAACGATCGATATTTGGTCGCTTCTACAGCCCGTATTATAAAAGGTTCGGATTAGGGAGAGTATTAATTATATGTGGCATACTAACATCTTCACATTAGGTTAGTTTCATTAGACTTCTATGCGTCCGAGCGACACAATTGAGCTTTAAGCTCAAAAAATCATTAATTTACTCAAACGATCGATATTTGCTCGTACCTACAGCCCGTATTATAAAAGGTTCGGATTAGGGAGAGTATTAATTATATGTGGCATACTAACATCTTCACATTAGGTTAGTTTCATTAGACTTCTATGCGTCCGAGCGACACAATTGAGCTTTAAGCTCAAAAAATCATTAATTTACCCAAACTATCGATATTTGCTCGCATCTACAGCCCGTATTATAAAAGGTTCGGATTAGGGAGAGTATTTATTAAATGTGGCGTACTAACATCTTCACATTAGGTTAGTTTCATTAGACTTCTATGCGTCCGAGCGACACAATTGAGCTTTAAGCTCAAAAAATCATTAATTTACTCAAACGATCGATATTTGCTCGTACCTACAGCCCGTATTATAAAAGGTTCGGATTAGGGAGAGTATTAATTATATGTGGCATACTAACATCTTCACATTAGGTTAGTTTCATTAGACTTCTATGCGTCCGAGCGACACAATTGAGCTTTAAGCTCAAAAAATCGTTAATTTACTCAAACGATCGATATTTGGTCGCTTCTACAGCCCGTATTATAAAAGGTTCGGATTAGGGAGAGTATTAATTATATGTGGCATACTAACATCTTCACATTAGGTTAGTTTTATTAGACTTCTATGCGTCCGAACGACACAATTGAGCTTTAAGCTCAAAAAATCATTAATTTACTCAAACGATCGATATTTGCTCGTACCTACAGCCCGTATTATAAAAGGTTCGGATTAGGGAGAGTATTAATTATATGTGGCATACTAACATCTTCACATTAGGTTAGTTTCATTAGACTTCTATGCGTCCGAGCGACACAATTGAGCTTTAAGCTCAAAAAATCGTTAATTTACTCAAACGATCGATATTTGGTCGCTTCTACAGCCCGTATTATAAAAGGTTCGGATTAGGGAGAGTATTAATTATATGTGGCATACTAACATCTTCACATTAGGTTAGTTTCATTAGACTTCTATGCGTCCGAGCGACACAATTGAGCTTTAAGCTCAATAAATCATTAATTTACCCAAACTATCGATATTTGCTCGTACCTACAGCCCGTATTATAAAAGGTTCGGATTAGGGAGAGTATTAATTAAATGTGGCGTACTAACATCTTCACATTAGGTTAGTTTCATTAGACTTCTATGCGTCCGAGCGACACAATTGAGCTTTAAGCTCAAAAAATCATTAATTTACTCAAACGATCGATATTTGGTCGCTTCTACAGCCCGTATTATAAAAGGTTCGGATTAGGGAGAGTATTAATTATATGTGGCATACTAACATCTTCACATTAGGTTAGTTTCATTAGACTTCTATGCGTCCGAGCGACACAATTGAGCTTTAAGCTCAATAAATCATTAATTTACCCAAACTATCGATATTTGCTCGTACCTACAGCCCGTATTATAAAAGGTTCGGATTAGGGAGAGTATTAAATAAATGTGGCGTACTAACATCTTCACATTAGGTTAGTTTCATTAGACTTCTATGCGTCCGAGCGACACAATTGAGCTTTAAGCTCAATAAATCATTAATTTACCCAAACTATCGATATTTGCTCGTACCTACAGCCCTTAATATAAAAGGTTCGGATTAGGGAGAGTATTGATTATATGTAGCGTACTAACATCTTCACATTAGGATAGTTTCATTAGACTTCTATGAGTCCGAGCGACACAATTGAGTTTTAATCCCATATACCGGTAAGCGTAGACATCTCTACGATGCCTTGTCATTGACCATCGAACCGCCACTACACTTTATACTATAGAAAAATTTTTTAATTAAAAAAAATCTATGACTGCCCCATCGCATAAATATGTTGGCTTCTAGAACACATTCAGAATTGCTTAATAAACATGATCCCATATACCGTTAAGCGTAGACATCTCTACGATGCCTTGTCATTGAATACTATCCCTAATCCGAACCTTTTATAATACGGGCTGTAGAAGCGACCAAATATCGATCGTTTGAGTAAATTAACGATTTTTTGAGCTTAAAGCTCAATTGTGTCGCTCGGACGCATAGAAGTCTAATAAAACTAACCTACTGTGAAGATGTTAGTATGCCACATATAATTAATACTCTCCCTAATCCGAACCTTTTATAATACGGGCTGTAGGTACGAGCAAATATCGATCGTTTGAGTAAATTAATGATTTTTGGAGCTTAAAGCTCAATTGTGTCGCTCGGACGCATAGAAGTCTAATAAAACTAACCTACTGTGAAGATGTTAGTATGCCACATATAATTAATACTCTCCCTAATCCGAACCTTTTATAATACGGGCTGTAGGTACGAGCAAATATCGATCGTTTGAGTAAATTAATGATTTTTTGAGCTTAAAGCTCAATTGTGTCGCTCGGACGCATAGAAGTCTAATGAAACTAACCTAATGTGAAGATGTTAGTACGCCACATTTAATAAATACTCTCCCTAATCCGAACCTTTTATAGTACGGGCTGTAGAAGCCACCAAATATCGATCGTTTGAGTAAATTAATGATTTTTTGAGGTTAAAGCTCAATTGTGTCGCTCGGACGCATAGAAGTCTAATGAAACTAGCCTAATGTGAAGTTGTTAGTACGCCACATATAATTCATACTCTCCCTAATCCGAACCTTTCATAGTACGGGCTGTAGAAGCGACCAAATATCGATCGTTTGAGTAAATTAATGATTTTTTGAGCTTAAAGCTCAATTGTGTCGCTCGGACGCATAGAAGTCGAATGAAACTAACCTAATGTGAAGATGTTAGTATGCCACATATAATTAATACTCTCCCTAATCCGAACCTTTTATAATACGTGCTGTAGGTACGAGCAAATATCGATAGTTTGGGTAAATTAATGATTTTTTGAGCTTAAAGCTCAATTGTGTCGCTCGGACGCATAGAAGTCTAATGAAACTAACCTAATGTGAAGTTGTTAGTACGCCACATATAATTAATACTCTCCCTAATCCGAACCTTTCATAGTACGGGCTGTAGAAGCGACCAAATATCGATCGTTTGAGTAAATTAATGATTTTTTGAGCTTAAAGCTCAATTGTGTCGCTCGGACGCATAGAAGTCTAATGAAACTAACCTAATGTGAAGATGTTAGTACGCCACATTTAATAAATACTCTCCCTAATCCGAACCTTTTATAGTACGGGCTGTAGAAGCCACCAAATATCGATCGTTTGAGTAAATTAATGATTTTTTGAGCTTAAAGCTCAATTGTGTCGCTCGGACGCATAGAAGTCTAATGAAACTAACCTAATGTGAAGATGTTAGTATGCCACATATAATTAATACTCTCCCTAATCCGAACCTTTTATAGTACGGGCTGTAGGTATGAGCAAATATCGATAGTTTGAGTAAATTAATGATTTTTTGAGGTTAAAGCTCAATTGTGTCGCTCGGACACATAGAAGTCTAATGAAACTAACCTAATGTGAAGATGTTAGTACGCCACATTTAATTAATACTCTCCCTAATCCGAACCTTTTATAATACGGGCTGTAGGTACGAGCAAATATCGATAGTTTGGGTAAATTAATGATTTTTTGAGGATAAAGCTCAATTGTGTCGCTCGGACGCATAGAAGTCGAATGAAACTAACCTAATGTGAAGATGTTAGTACGCCACATTTAATTAATACTCTCCCTAATCCGAACCTTTTATAGTACGGGCTGTAGAAGCGAACAAATATCGATCGTTTGAGTAAATTAATGATTTTTTGAGCTTAAAGCTCAATTGTGTCGCTCGGACGGATAGAAGTCTAATGAAACTAACCTAATGTGAAGATGTTAGTATGCCACATATAATTAATACTCTCCCTAATCCGAACCTTTTATAATACGGGCTGTAGGTACGAGCAAATATCGATCGTTTGAGTAAATTAATGATTTTTTGAGCTTAAAGCTCAATTGTGTCGCTCGGACGCATAGAAGTCTAATGAAACTAACCTAATGTGAAGATGTTAGTATGCCACATATAATTAATACTCTCCCTAATCCGAACCTTTTATAATACGGGCTGTAGGTACGAGCAAATATCGATCGTTTGAGTAAATTAATGATTTTTTGAGCTTAAAGCTCAATTGTGTCGCTCGGACGCATAGAAGTCTAATGAAACTAACCTAATGTGAACATGTTAGTACGCCACATTTAATTAATACTCTCCCTAATCCAAACCTTTTATAATACGGGCTGTAGATGCGAGCAAATATCGATCGTTTGAGTAAATTAATGATTTTTTGAGCTTAAAGCTCAATTGTGCCGCTCGGACGCATAGAAGTCTAATGAAACTAACCTAATGTGAAGATGTTAGTACGCCACATTTAATTAATACTCTCCCTAATCCGAACCTTTTATAATACGGGCTGTAGAAGCGACCAAATATCGATCGTTTGAGTAAATTAACGATTTTTTGAGCTTAAAGCTCAATTGTGTCGCTCGGACGCATAGAAGTCTAATGAAACTAACCTAATGTGAAGATGTTAGTATGTCACATATAATTAATACTCTCCCTAATCCGAACCTTTTATAATACGGGCTGTAGGTACGAGCAAATATCGATCGTTTGAGTAAATTAATGATTTTTTGAGCTTAAAGCTCAATTGTGTCGCTCGGACGCATAGAAGTCTAATGAAACTAACCTAATGTGAACATGTTAGTACGCCACATTTAATTAATACTCTCCCTAATCCGAACCTTTTATATTAAGGGCTGTAGGTACGAGCAAATATCGATAGTTTGGGTAAATTAATGATTTTTTGAGCTTAAAGCTCAATTGTGTCGCTCGGACGCATAGAAGTCTAATGAAACTAACCTAATGTGAAGATGTTAGTACGCCACATTTATTTAATACTCTCCCTAATCCGAACCTTTTATAATACGGGCTGTAGGTACGAGCAAATATCGATAGTTTGGGTAAATTAATGATTTATTGAGCTTAAAGCTCAATTGTGTCGCTCGGACGCATAGAAGTCTAATGAAACTAACCTAATGTGAAGATGTTAGTATGCCACATATAATTAATACTCTCCCTAATCCGAACCTTTTATAATACGGGCTGTAGAAGCGACCAAATATCGATCGTTTGAGTAAATTAATGATTTTTTGAGCTTAAAGCTCAATTGTGTCGCTCGGACGCATAGAAGTCTAATGAAACTAACCTAATGTGAAGATGTTAGTACGCCACATTTAATTAATACTCTCCCTAATCCGAACCTTTTATAATACGGGCTGTAGGTACGAGCAAATATCGATAGTTTGGGTAAATTAATGATTTATTGAGCTTAAAGCTCAATTGTGTCGCTCGGACGCATAGAAGTCTAATGAAACTAACCTAATGTGAAGATGTTAGTATGCCACATATAATTAATACTCTCCCTAATCCGAACCTTTTATAATACGGGCTGTAGAAGCGACCAAATATCGATCGTTTGAGTAAATTAACGATTTTTTGAGCTTAAAGCTCAATTGTGTCGCTCGGACGCATAGAAGTCTAATGAAACTAACCTAATGTGAAGATGTTAGTATGCCACATATAATTAATACTCTCCCTAATCCGAACCTTTTATAATACGGGCTGTAGGTACGAGCAAATATCGATCGTTTGAGTAAATTAATGATTTTTTGAGCTTAAAGCTCAATTGTGTCGTTCGGACGCATAGAAGTCTAATAAAACTAACCTAATGTGAAGATGTTAGTATGCCACATATAATTAATACTCTCCCTAATCCGAACCTTTTATAATACGGGCTGTAGAAGCGACCAAATATCGATCGTTTGAGTAAATTAACGATTTTTTGAGCTTAAAGCTCAATTGTGTCGCTCGGACGCATAGAAGTCTAATGAAACTAACCTAATGTGAAGATGTTAGTATGCCACATATAATTAATACTCTCCCTAATCCGAACCTTTTATAATACGGGCTGTAGGTACGAGCAAATATCGATCGTTTGAGTAAATTAATGATTTTTTGAGCTTAAAGCTCAATTGTGTCGCTCGGACGCATAGAAGTCTAATGAAACTAACCTAATGTGAAGATGTTAGTACGCCACATTTAATAAATACTCTCCCTAATCCGAACCTTTTATAATACGGGCTGTAGATGCGAGCAAATATCGATAGTTTGGGTAAATTAATGATTTTTTGAGCTTAAAGCTCAATTGTGTCGCTCGGACGCATAGAAGTCTAATGAAACTAACCTAATGTGAAGATGTTAGTATGCCACATATAATTAATACTCTCCCTAATCCGAACCTTTTATAATACGGGCTGTAGGTACGAGCAAATATCGATCGTTTGAGTAAATTAATGATTTTTTGAGCTTAAAGCTCAATTGTGTCGCTCGGACGCATAGAAGTCTAATGAAACTAACCTAATGTGAACATGTTAGTACGCCACATTTAATTAATACTCTCCCTAATCCGAACCTTTTATAATACGGGCTGTAGAAGCGACCAAATATCGATCGTTTGAGTAAATTAACGATTTTTTGAGCTTAAAGCTCAATTGTGTCGCTCGGACGCATAGAAGTCTAATGAAACTAACCTAATGTGAAGATGTTAGTATGCCACATATAATTAATACTCTCCCTAATCCGAACCTTTTATAATACGGGCTGTAGGTACGAGCAAATATCGATCGTTTGAGTAAATTAATGATTTTTGGAGCTTAAAGCTCAATTGTGTCGCTCGGACGCATAGAAGTCTAATGAAACTAACCTAATGTGAAGATGTTAGTACGCCACATTTATTTAATACTCTCCCTAATCCGAACCTTTTATAATACGGGCTGTAGAAGCGACCAAATATCGATCGTTTGAGTAAATTAATGATTTTTTGAGCTTAAAGCTCAATTGTGTCGCTCGGACGCATAGAAGTCTAATGAAACTAACCTAATGTGAAGATGTTAGTACGCCACATTTAATTAATACTCTCCCTAATCCGAACCTTTTATAATACGGGCTGTAGGTACGAGCAAATATCGATCGTTTGAGTAAATTAATGATTTTTTGAGCTTAAAGCTCAATTGTGTCGCTCGGACACATAGAAGTCTAATGAAACTAACCTAATGTGAAGATGTTAGTACGCCACATTTAATTAATACTCTCCCTAATCCGAACCTTTTATAATACGGGCTGTAGGTACGAGCAAATATCGATAGTTTGGGTAAATTAATGATTTTTTGAGGATAAAGCTCAATTGTGTCGCTCGGACGCATAGAAGTCGAATGAAACTAACCTAATGTGAAGATGTTAGTACGCCACATTTAATTAATACTCTCCCTAATCCGAACCTTTTATAGTACGGGCTGTAGAAGCGAACAAATATCGATCGTTTGAGTAAATTAATGATTTTTTGAGCTTAAAGCTCAATTGTGTCGCTCGGACGGATAGAAGTCTAATGAAACTAACCTAATGTGAAGATGTTAGTATGCCACATATAATTAATACTCTCCCTAATCCGAACCTTTTATAATACGGGCTGTAGGTACGAGCAAATATCGATCGTTTGAGTAAATTAATGATTTTTTGAGCTTAAAGCTCAATTGTGTCGCTCGGACGCATAGAAGTCTAATGAAACTAACCTAATGTGAAGATGTTAGTATGCCACATATAATTAATACTCTCCCTAATCCGAACCTTTTATAATACGGGCTGTAGGTACGAGCAAATATCGATCGTTTGAGTAAATTAATGATTTTTTGAGCTTAAAGCTCAATTGTGTCGCTCGGACGCATAGAAGTCTAATGAAACTAACCTAATGTGAACATGTTAGTACGCCACATTTAATTAATACTCTCCCTAATCCAAACCTTTTATAATACGGGCTGTAGATGCGAGCAAATATCGATCGTTTGAGTAAATTAATGATTTTTTGAGCTTAAAGCTCAATTGTGCCGCTCGGACGCATAGAAGTCTAATGAAACTAACCTAATGTGAAGATGTTAGTACGCCACATTTAATTAATACTCTCCCTAATCCGAACCTTTTATAATACGGGCTGTAGAAGCGACCAAATATCGATCGTTTGAGTAAATTAACGATTTTTTGAGCTTAAAGCTCAATTGTGTCGCTCGGACGCATAGAAGTCTAATGAAACTAACCTAATGTGAAGATGTTAGTATGCCACATATAATTAATACTCTCCCTAATCCGAACCTTTTATAATACGGGCTGTAGGTACGAGCAAATATCGATCGTTTGAGTAAATTAATGATTTTTGGAGCTTAAAGCTCAATTGTGTCGCTCGGACGCATAGAAGTCTAATAAAACTAACCTAATGTGAAGATGTTAGTATGCCACATATAATTAATACTCTCCCTAATCCGAACCTTTTATAATACGGGCTGTAGGTACGAGCAAATATCGATAATTTGGGTAAATTAATGATTTTTTGAGCTTAAAGCTCAATTGTGTCGCTCGGACGCATAGAAGTCTAATGAAACTAACCTAATGTGAAGATGTTAGTACGCCACATTTATTTAATACTCTCCCTAATCCGAACCTTTTATAATACGGGCTGTAGAAGCGACCAAATATCGATCGTTTGAGTAAATTAATGATTTTTTGAGCTTAAAGCTCAATTGTGTCGCTCGGACGCATAGAAGTCTAATGAAAC
Source organism: Nephrotoma guestfalica (assembly GCA_963691935.1). Taxonomy (NCBI): domain Eukaryota; kingdom Metazoa; phylum Arthropoda; class Insecta; order Diptera; family Tipulidae; genus Nephrotoma; species Nephrotoma guestfalica. The sequence goes on along the minus strand of OY829915.1, from coordinate 235,409,950 downwards.
TAACCTAATGTGAAGATGTTAGTACGCCACATTTAATTAATACTCTCCCTAATCCGAACCTTTTATAATACGGGCTGTAGGTACGAGCAAATATCGATCGTTTGAGTAAATTAATGATTTTTTGAGCTTAAAGCTCAATTGTGCCGCTCGGACGCATAGAAGTCTAATGAAACTAACCTAATGTGAAGATGTTAGTACGCCACATTTAATTAATACTCTCCCTAATCCGAACCTTTTATAATACGGGCTGTAGGTACGAGCAAATATCGATCGTTTGAGTAAATTAATGATTTTTTGAGCTTAAAGCTCAATTGTGTCGCTCGGACGCATAGAAGTCTAATGAAACTAACCTTACGTGAAGATATTAGTACGCCACATTTAATAAATACTCTCCCTAATCCGAACCTTTCATAATACGGGCTGTAGAAGCGACCAAATATCGATCGTTTGAGTAAATTAATAATTTTTTGAGCTTAAAGCTCTATTGTGTCGCTCGGACGCATAGAAGTCTAATGAAACTAACCTAATGTGAAGATGTTAGTACGCCACATTTAATTAATACTCTCCCTAATCCGAACCTTTTATAGTACGGGCTGTAGGTATGAGCAAATATCGATAGTTTGAGTAAATTAATGATTTTTTGAGCTTAAAGCTCAATTGTGTCGCTCGGACGAATAGAAGTCTAATGAAACTATCCTAATGTGAATATGTTAGTACGCCACATATAATTAATACTCTCCCTAATTCGAACCTTTTATAATACGGGCTGTAGGTACGTACAAATATCGATAGTTTGGGTAAATTAATGATTTTTTGAGCTTAAAGCTCAATTGTGTCGCTCGGACGCATAGAAGTCTAATGAAACTAACCTAATGTGAAGATGTTAGTATGCCACATATAATTAATACTCTCCCTAATCCGAACCTTTTATAATACGGGCTGTAGGTACGAGCAAATATCGATCGTTTGAGTAAATTAATGATTTTTTGAGCTTAAAGCTCAATTGTGTCGCTCGGACGCATAGAAGTCTAATGAAACTAACCTAATGTGAAGATGTTAGTATGCCACATATAATTAATACTCTCCCTAATCCGAACCTTTTATAATACGGGCTGTAGGTACGAGCAAATATCGATCGTTTGAGTAAATTAATGATTTTTTGAGGTTAAAGCTCAATTGTGTCGCTCGGACGCATAGAAGTCTAATGAAACTAACCTAATGTGAAGATGTTAGTACGCCACATTTAATTAATACTCTCCCTAATCCGAACCTTTTATAATACGGGCTGTAGGTACGAGCAAATATCGATCGTTTGAGTAAATTAATGATTTTTTGAGCTTAAAGCTCAATTGTGCCGCTCGGACGCATAGAAGTCTAATGAAACTAACCTAATGTGAAGATGTTAGTACGCCACATTTAATTAATACTCTCCCTAATCCGAACCTTTTATAATACGGGCTGTAGGTACGAGCAAATATCGATCGTTTGAGTAAATTAATGATTTTTTGAGCTTAAAGCTCAATTGTGTCGCTCGGACGCATAGAAGTCTAATGAAACTAACCTTACGTGAAGATATTAGTACGCCACATTTAATAAATACTCTCCCTAATCCGAACCTTTCATAATACGGGCTGTAGAAGCGACCAAATATCGATCGTTTGAGTAAATTAATAATTTTTTGAGCTTAAAGCTCTATTGTGTCGCTCGGACGCATAGAAGTCTAATGAAACTAACCTAATGTGAAGATGTTAGTACGCCACATTTAATTAATACTCTCCCTAATCCGAACCTTTTATAGTACGGGCTGTAGGTATGAGCAAATATCGATAGTTTGAGTAAATTAATGATTTTTTGAGCTTAAAGCTCAATTGTGTCGCTCGGACGAATAGAAGTCTAATGAAACTATCCTAATGTGAATATGTTAGTACGCCACATATAATTAATACTCTCCCTAATTCGAACCTTTTATAATACGGGCTGTAGGTACGTACAAATATCGATAGTTTGGGTAAATTAATGATTTTTTGAGCTTAAAGCTCAATTGTGTCGCTCGGACGCATAGAAGTCTAATGAAACTAACCTAATGTGAAGATGTTAGTATGCCACATATAATTAATACTCTCCCTAATCCGAACCTTTTATAATACGGGCTGTAGGTACGAGCAAATATCGATCGTTTGAGTAAATTAATGATTTTTTGAGCTTAAAGCTCAATTGTGTCGCTCGGACGCATAGAAGTCTAATGAAACTAACCTAATGTGAAGATGTTAGTATGCCACATATAATTAATACTCTCCCTAATCCGAACCTTTTATAATACGGGCTGTAGGTACGAGCAAATATCGATCGTTTGAGTAAATTAATGATTTTTTGAGGTTAAAGCTCAATTGTGTCGCTCGGACGCATAGAAGTCTAATGAAACTAACCTAATGTAAAGATGTTAGTACGCCACATTTAATAAATACTCTCCCTAATCCGAACCTTTTATAGTACGGGCTGTAGAAGCCACCAAATATCGATCGTTTGAGTAAATTAATGATTTTTTGAGCTTAAAGCTCAATTGTGTCGCTCGGACGCATAGAAGTCTAATGAAACTAACCTAATGTGAAGATGTTAGTATGCCACATATAATTAATACTCTCCCTAATCCGAACCTTTTATAATACGGGCTGTAGGTACGAGCAAATATCGATCGTTTGAGTAAATTAATGATTTTTTGAGCTTAAAGCTGAATTGTGTCGCTCGGACGCATAGAAGTCTAATGAAACTAACCTAATGTGAAGATGTTAGTACGCCACATTTAATTAATACTCTCCCTAATCCGAACCTTTTATAATACGGGCTGTAGATGCGAGCAAATATCGATAGTTTGGGTAAATTAATGATTTTTTGAGCTTAAAGCTCAATTGTGTCGCTCGGACGCATAGAAGTCTAATGAAACTAACCTAATGTGAAGATGTTAGTATGCCACATATAATTAATACTCTCCCTAATCCGAACCTTTTATAATACGGGCTGTAGGTACGAGCAAATATCGATAGTTTGGGTAAATTAATGATTTTTTGAGCTTAAAGCTCAATTGTGTCGCTCGGACGCATAGAAGTCTAATGAAACTAACCTAATGTGAAGATGTTAGTACGCCACATTTATTTAATACTCTCCCTAATCCGAACCTTTTATAATACGGGCTGTAGAAGCGACCAAATATCGATCGTTTGAGTAAATTAATGATTTTTTGAGCTTAAAGCTCAATTGTGTCGCTCGGACGGATAGAAATCTAATCAAACTAACCTAATGTGAAGATGTTAGTATGCCACATATAATTAATACTCTCCCTAATCCGAACCTTTTATAATACGGGCTGTAGGTACGAGCAAATATCGATCGTTTGAGTAAATTAATGATTTTTTGAGCTTAAAGCTCAATTGTGTCGCTCGGACGCATAGAAGTCTAATGAAACTAACCTAATGTGAAGATGTTAGTATGCCACATATAATTAATACTCTCCCTAATCCGAACCTTTTATAATACGGGCTGTAGAAGCGATCAAATATCGATCGTTTGAGTAAATTAATGATTTTTTGAGCTTAAAGCTCAATTGTGTCGCTCGGACGCATAGAAGTCTAATGAAACTAACCTAATGTGAAGATGTTAGTACGCCACATTTAATTAATACTCTCCCTAATCCGAACCTTTTATAATACGGGCTGTAGGTACGAGCAAATATCGATAGTTTGGGTAAATTAATGATTTATTGAGCTTAAAGCTCAATTGTGTCGCTCGGACGCATAGAAGTCTAATGAAACTAACCTAATGTGAAGATGTTAGTATGCCACATATAATTAATACTCTCCCTAATCCGAACCTTTTATAATACGGGCTGTAGGTACGAGCAAATATCGATCGTTTGAGTAAATTAATGATTTTTTGAGCTTAAAGCTCAATTGTGTCGTTCGGACGCATAGAAGTCTAATGAAACTAACCTAATGTGAAGATGTTAGTATGCCACATATAATTAATACTCTCCCTAATCCGAACCTTTTATAATACGGGCTGTAGAAGCGACCAAATATCGATCGTTTGAGTAAATTAACGATTTTTTGAGCTTAAAGCTCAATTGTGTCGCTCGGACGCATAGAAGTCTAATAAAACTAACCTACTGTGAAGATGTTAGTATGCCACATATAATTAATACTCTCCCTAATCCGAACCTTTTATAATACGGGCTGTAGGTACGAGCAAATATCGATCGTTTGAGTAAATTAATGATTTTTGGAGCTTAAAGCTCAATTGTGTCGCTCGGACGCATAGAAGTCTAATAAAACTAACCTAATGTGAAGATGTTAGTATGCCACATATAATTAATACTCTCCCTAATCCGAACCTTTTATAATACGGGCTGTAGGTACGAGCAAATATCGATCGTTTGAGTAAATTAATGATTTTTTGAGCTTAAAGCTCAATTGTGTCGCTCGGACGCATAGAAGTCTAATGAAACTAACCTAATGTGAAGATGTTAGTACGCCACATTTAATAAATACTCTCCCTAATCCGAACCTTTTATAATACGGGCTGTAGATGCGAGCAAATATCGATAGTTTGGGTAAATTAATGATTTTTTGAGCTTAAAGCTCAATTGTGTCGCTCGGACGCATAGAAGTCTAATGAAACTAACCTAATGTGAAGATGTTAGTATGCCACATATAATTAATACTCTCCCTAATCCGAACCTTTTATAATACGGGCTGTAGGTACGAGCAAATATCGATCGTTTGAGTAAATTAATGATTTTTTGAGCTTAAAGCTCAATTGTGTCGCTCGGACGCATAGAAGTCTAATGAAACTAACCTAATGTGAAGATGTTAGTACGCCACATTTAATTAATACTCTCCCTAATCCGAACCTTTTATAATACGGGCTGTAGGTACGAGCAAATATCGATAGTTTGGGTAAATTAATGATTTTTTGAGGATAAAGCTCAATTGTGTCGCTCGGACGCATAGAAGTCTAATGAAACTAACCTAATGTGAAGATGTTAGTACGCCACATTTAATTAATACTCTCCCTAATCCGAACCTTTTATAGTACGGGCTGTAGAAGCGAACAAATATCGATCGTTTGAGTAAATTAATGATTTTTTGAGCTTAAAGCTCAATTGTGTCGCTCGGACGCATAGAAGTCTAATGAAACTAACCTAATATGAAGATGTTAGTACGCCACATTTAATTAATACTCTCCCTAATCCGAACCTTTTATAATACGGGATGTAGGTACGAGCAAATATCGATAGTTTGTGTAAATTAATGATTTTTTGAGCTTAAAGCTCAATTGTGTCGCTCGGACGCATAGAAGTCTAATGAAACTAACCTAATGTGAAGATGTTAGTATGCCACATATAATTAATACTCTCCCTAATCCGAACCTTTTATAATACGGGCTGTAGAAGCGACCAAATATCGATCGTTTGAGTAAATTAACGATTTTTTGAGCTTAAAGCTCAATTGTGTCGCTCGGACGCATAGAAGTCTAATGAAACTAACCTAATGTGAATATGTTAGTACGCCACATATAATTAATACTCTCCCTAATCCGAACCTTTTATAATACGGGCTGTAGAAGCGATCAAATATTGATAGTTTGGGTAAATTAACGATTTTTTTAATCTAAGTGAATCTTTGTTTTTTTCAACTATTTTGCCCTCTTACTCATACAAAGGACTTGAAATCGATCCTTAAGGATCATATGGGTGTACTTTATCTAAAAAATACCCTCTCATATGTCATTTTAAAATAACTGGTGCAACCAGAAACCCAATACGGAGATACCTCTATTCAACATCTTTAAAACATTTTTTTATTTTATATCAATATGTTAACTCGTAATTCGCAATAAAGTATTTTTTTAATTTTGCCTTATTTTCATATCATTTCAAATATAATTGTTATAATGTATGTTTTTTACACATAGTTTTTTAATATCTTAACGACAGATACAGGGAGGACATTGTTATCCTCGGATACAAATTTTTACATTATGTATTCACAATTTCTTGGTTGACATTGATTGGATAGTTAACTTTCCCTATAGTGATAGCTGGGTCAAAATTTATGGGATCATGTTTTAGTGTCGTTATAGTTTTGTCTTGAATGTGAATTTGATATGGCAGAAATCCTGGGCTGACAGTAATATCCTGGGATAGAACAACTGTCATGATAGTTTAGTGTTGCCATTTTCCAGTTTTCTGGGATGAAAGCTGGGCTAACTTTATATACGTACATCGTAACAGGATTCCAACAAAAATACAAACCACATCCTTTAATATTCAGTGATACGATCCAACAAAAGACGTAGAAGAAACAACCAAGGATGAGTTCTATGAACAAGCCACAAGAAAATGGTCCAAATAATAATACAAGAAGGCGAGATTTCAATGCAAAAATTTGAACATATAAAACCGGCCTGATAAATCATCATATGGGTGGTAAACAATCAATATAGACTCTGTGCGTAATAACAATGGAGAAAATTCATCGACTACTGCATCACAAACCAAATAACTAAAACTAAAACTAAACCAAGTGCAACGAATGGTGTATACATTTGCAGTCAGTGACCACCTACTGGTAAAATATCATAATTCAATATTAAACCTGCCACTGTAAAACGCATCAAGTCAAATCGAAAAAAACTAAACACCGACAGATTAAAAGATGCTGGACACAAGAAACACGGTCGACGCAACCAATAAAGAAGCGGTCATCAGTGTAGACCAACAGTGGGAACAAATCAAGGAAATTTATTTCGAAACACCTAACAACACACAAGAATTCAGAGGCAAACCCTCTGGATCAAAACATGCGCATACTATTTCGTTCAATAATCAATAACGATTCTCAAGAAAGGAGACATAGGAGAATGTATAAATTGGGAGGATATAAAGGGTGGTTAAATTTTAAGGGCCGACGTTGAATGTGAACCACATCTAAACGTCAAGTTTTTTTCTGCATTTAGTTTGACATTTCTCAATTTCAGACTAATTCAATTTGAACCATGGAAAGATACACAATCGAGCAACGCGTTAAAGTTATTCAGGCATATTATGAAAATGGGCGTTCAAATCAAAGTGCATATCGTGCACTTCGTGATTTTTTCGGTCAATTTAATCGTCCAAATGTGCGTACAATCGGAAAAATCGTGCAAAAATTTGAGCAAACCGGGTCTGTAGGAGATTTTAAAACAATAGTGCATGCTCGTACAGCTCGTACAGCAGAAAATATTGCTGCTGTTCGCGATAGTGTGACTGAAGAGCCGTCCACCTCAACTCGTCATCGTGCCCAACAATTGCACCTCTCACGCTCGTCGTTGATGAACTTTATGCATAAAGACTTACATTTACACGCTTATAAGGTGCAATTGACTCAAGAACTAAAGCCTCTTGACCATTCCAAACGTCGTCAATGGTCAGAATGGTGGCAAGAAATGGCAACAGTGGATGATCAATTTTCGAAGAAAATCATCTTCAGTGATGAGGCACATTTTCACCTCAGTGGATTCGTCAATAAGCAGAATTGCCGCATTTGGGCGAATCATAGTCCAAAAGTGATTGTCGAAAAACCAATGCACCCAAAAAGAGTGACTGTTTGATGCGGTTTATGGGTTGGCGGTATCATCGGGCCGTATTTTTTCCAAAATGAGGCCGGTCAGGCAGTTACTGTGAATGGTGTTCGCTATCGTGAGATGATAACGAACTTTTTATGGCCCGAATTGGAAGATATGGATGTGGACGATATGTGGTTTCAACAGGACGGTGCTACTTGCCACACAGCTAACGAAACAATGGCTCTTTTGCGCGACAATTTCAATGGCCGTGTTATCTCATCTAGGCCGCCAAGATCATGTGATTTGACACCGTTGAACTTCTTTCTTTGGGGTTATTTGAAAGAAAAGATGACGTCGATAAGCCAGCAACAATTCAAGAGCTAAAGGATGAGATAATTCGGCACATTAACGGCATAGAACCTCAATTATGCCTAAGCGTCATCGAAAATTTGGACCGTCGGGTGGAGGTGTTCCGCCGAGGTCGCGATTTGGCCGATATTTTGTTCCATACATAATTGAACCATACCATATTATCATAATAAAAAGAATTGACAATAATTTCCTAAATAATTTGAGTTTTATTCAAAATCAACATCGGCCCTTAAAATTTAACCACCCTTATATTCCTCGTCAACATAACCGAAAACGAGAGAATTTCACCTACAGTCAACCCGGAATTGAGAGAGGAACAAGCTGGCTTCATACCAGGGCGAAGTTACACCAATGTTCTCATATTAAACAAAACGCATCTTCATTGAGCAGTCTAATGAATATAACTCAATGCTGTATAAGATAGCGGAAATTTGTCAGCGAAAACAAGAGATTTCGCTACTCGCCGCAAGTGGCAGCACCATCAACAAAAGAGAATTTGTTTTATTATATAATTACTAGCGAATTTTTTTTATTCATTTTGTATCACTAAATAAAACATCCCAGCGGAATAAAACATTAAAAGTGATCCTTAAAACGACAAAATGATTGATCTCCGAAGTAAAGGAATTCGGTAAATGAAATCTTGAAAATTAACAATATTTCGTCATTCCGCCATTCTAAAAGCAATTTTAAAGTAAGTTTTAAACAAAATTTTAGGATTTGTTCATGCTGGACTAATTTATTATCAGTTTTTGGCCAATATCTCAAAAACTTCTACTAGTACCCAATACTTTCGTTTGTTGTTCTAATAGCTTAGGCTAGTATTAGTTACTAGTGGAAGTTTTTGAAATATTGGCTAAAAACTAAAAATAATTTATATGGCCGCAGAAAACCAAAAAGTTATAGTGAAAATTCTAATCCATAGATTTTCCCCAAATTTTCCTTGTAGTCTCTCTCGACCTAAACTATTAGAAAAACAATCGAAAGTATTGGGTACTAGTAGAAGTTTTTGAGATATTGGCCAAAAACTGATAATAAATTAGTACAGCATGAACTGATCCTAGAATTTTGTCTAAATCTTACTTTAAAATCCCTGATCATTACTACTATCCAAATTTCATCGTCATTCTTTAAGAATATTGTTAAATTTCAAGATTTCATTTACCGAGTTCCCTTATTTCGGAGATCAATCAATTTGTCATTTTAAGGATATTTTATTCCGCTGGGATGTTTTATTTAGTGAAAAAAGAGAAACAAAATGAATAAAAAATCTCCTCTGGTAATTATATAACAAAATCACTTCTCTTTTGTGATGGTGCTGCCACTTGTGGCGAGTAGCGAAATATCGTATTTTCCGCTGTCGAATGTCCGCTATCTTATACAGCATTATACCTCACCAACTGCATCTACTAAAATTTAGCAAAAGAAGTTAGCCTCAAAATAAATATCAGGAAAGCCAGACAATAAGGCTAAACACACCAATGAAATCGTATACGTTGGTTGTACTTTAGCGAAAACGGGTGGCACAGAGAAAGTTATAAAGAAACAAATCCAGAACAACATTGAACATGTTACTTAAAGTCTGGAACACATCTGTCCTATCCTGCAAACCCCAAACTAAGAATGTTCAATTCGTATGTGAAATCAGCGAAACCTGGAAGTCACAGGTGTTTGTAAATAAATGTCTTAGGAGAATACTGAGGTGCTGAAATAACAAATATTGATCTCCTTGAGATGGATTATCCACATTGAGGAAATTGAAGAATTAAACAACAAGCAGGTCTCTAAAATGAAACCTACAAGATAGAAGGAAAGTCGGATGACCAGCTCTAACACAGAAACGAACGATGCTAGCAGAAGCGAAACAACTCAGAAAATAGTGGGTCGAAATTAAAGCAATATAACCCAACAGAGTTTGATGGTCCAGCCCAGTAGACTCCCTGTGCTCATAAATTGTAGATAATGGGAACAAATATTGCTTAAAATATCAATTGAGACTTCGGTCATATTTTGGCATTTATTAGGATTATGAATTCGAGGAACTTGTACTCGTATGGTCATTATTTACCTCAAAACATTTTATGCTTTACCATTTTATTGCGTGATAATGATGTTGGACATTGTAAAGGATCTGTCAATAGTGTCTCGAGTTCTTACTCTGAGGTAGCATGGAAACTAAATGGTTTGTGATCTAAAACCCCAAAAATGTATTTCGACAGCGCTTGCTTATATATTTATATTTTACTGTTAGGTAGTGAGCACTATCCTCGGTTTCGTAATTTTTGCGTTTTTAAATTAGAAAGCAAAAGGCATTCGTGTCAATTTATAAATATCTCCGACTAGTAAATCTGCTCACGTAAATCTTTTGAAAACACTGTACTTCCTTTCGATATATTGAATGGCGTCAGAATCTCGTGATTTATTCCACAATTCTTCACTTAGCGGTTCCATTATGTTATCTAAGTCTGTGGCTTCCCTTCTTCGATGATTTCAATTGTTAAATCTTTCATTGACACCATCTCTAATTTTCGCGCTTTTGATAAAATGCCATAACGATCTCTGCACACCTCCCGGTAAACATCCCGGGAAGTCCATTTTTCACTTTTTTCACTAATCTAAGACACCTAGTGACCAGTCCTAGTATTATATTAATCTAAATGACGTTTTGCATTTAATTGTTGCCAAGTTACGAAAAACCAAAACATTTAATTGATTTTAACTTATAAGTCTTCCACTTTAGGTACAATTCTTTGAAAAAATGTATCCTTATCCAGATAGTATATCCCAATTGGATTTATTATTAATTTTATAAAACGAAACCTGATTTTATTTCGCAATAAAAAATGACCCATTGATGACCAAACGCCAAAATGTGTTAACCAATCCTGACCTAACGACGGTATGATTTTCTTGCAATGAGGTGATGCCCGGAATTTCTTTCTTTGTAATTTTTCATTATTTATTTACCGTTTAATCGTAAGTGACCAAACGATAAAAATAAGTGACCAATCCTGGCCAAAAGATGACCAAATGCATCCAATCATCATTTTTTTTTAAACCTTTAGATGGGGTGCTAAAATGGTGGAGCCGCAACATTGGTTGCTCGATCCGCCGGAATGTATACCACTTGTGTTTATACATTTTTACTAACTTGGTTTCAAACAAAACATAAAAGCAGTGAAAGATTTTATTTAAGAACAAACTTATACTGATTTTTGTGTCTTAATTTCCGGGCAACTATAAATTATTGGTTAGTTGATACCAGCTCTTCATAGATGTCTCTAATGTTCTTAAACGAAAATGTGCCTGTTGTTCAGTTCTAAACTGCTACCTTAGTTCACATTTTTCAATTACCATCGATTACCAACTAAATTTTAAACTAAAATTTAGTAATGGCGGTGGGTGTTTAGTATCTTTGAGTCTTTTTTGTGATTTCAAACTGTTGGAATTTATTTGTTCCATTAACGGAGATGAAATTTTCATATAACGATCCAGCGTTCTCGAAGTTCGTGAGGAAGTGGTGGTTTTTCACTATCTGTCACTAATTTTTTGATAGCTAATTCAGACGTAACCGACTGCTTATAGGATTTGAATTCAAATAAATGTGTTCATTTTATTCCTTTTTGATCAAAGCCAACGGAAAATTCATTGAAACCATATTATTTGTTCTCACCGTGACCTGTTGCAGCAGCCACGAAAGACCAAACGTGAATTAAAGACTCTAATTTGGTCTAGAGGTTGTTCGCTGCAGATTCTATTGGTATTAGCAATTAAAACATGCAGAGTGTCCCGCAATTAACTGACTAGAATGATACGGGTGGATTTCTTGATGAAAAAGAAAGTGACTTTACTTTGAACCCCTTAAAAACTTACGTCGGTTTAAGTCCGTTGTTACAATTTTTAGATTTATAAAAATGGATTTAATTAATTTTATCCATGGCTGCCAGTAAACGTAGGTTCTTTATTCATATGGTCGAGTATCTTTTTTAACAGCTAGCCTTCCCTACGGAAAGCCTACGCAAGGATACAAATTTTTTATTAAATTTAAATCAATCAAAATGGTTTACTTTGTACCGAAGAAGTTCGTCCCAACCAAAAAATAAATAAAACATCCCACAGTGCCAATATAATGTATCCGTATCCTAATCCAAAATTCAAACGCTTAAAGTAAAATAGAACATTTTTGGTATTTATTCATTTCTTCTATAGAATTCTAGAACAATAATAACAAAAACGAAAAATGTTAGTTTAGATTTACATATTTATTTTTAATATCGACCCAAGAAAATCGAAAGCTTCCCGCCCCGAAAATATCCATTATAAACCTACTGTACAGATCGAAGCCGAACAAATAATAAACAACAACAAAAAAAAAATCCAAGTAGACGTTAGAGGGATGGAAAGCGGAAATAAAATTGGGTTAAACTTGAACCCATCGTATATACACATAAAATATAGATTGGAAATGAAAATCTCTTCGGGGAAATTCCTTTTTTTTTTGTTTGTGCGGTAGACTCGTATGTTGTTGCTGTTCTCTATTCATCCCGATTAAATTTTTTTTTATGTTCTGCTTCTTATATACACTCGTTCGTTATTTGGAAAAATACTTTAGTCTCTATTTATCTTGTTGTTCCAACTCTAGCCTTATAAAATGAAATCGTCAGAATTACTTATCTTCAATGATGACGATATATTCAGAAGACAAGAAAAAAGCTCTACAAAACTTGAACTCTTTAAAGTTTTATTCACTTTTTTTGCTCGCATTATCCCAGTATATATCCTTATACTTATTATGTAACAAAGGATAAAATATTCAAACTAATTAAAATCTTAAAAAGGAATAATGAGAATTGGAAGTGGCATAATCATGAAAATATCCCGATTCAATGTGATCGGTTGGTGAATGGTTGCGCGCAATATTAAAATAAGGCTGTATTTTTTTATTTAGTGTTTTGAATGTTGTGTCCTTCTTGGAAGTGTAATTAACCTTTTAGCTTAACAATGGTGTGTTAGGCGTATCATCTCCCTTCTACGAAGTTAAAAATAAATTTTTAATTTTAAATAAGCAGCTTTAAAATTTATAAAATAAAATCCTACCAAAATTACCAAAATCATCACTTTCCCAATTCCCCAAAATTACAATGCGCATCCGTAACATCCGCAATAAATTTTAAACACCTTATAGTTGTTGTTGTTTAGTCATACAAATAACAGGGAACGTAATTATGACGCAAAACACAAATTTTTGTTCATAGCTGGGTGTATTTACCAGTTCATTTGATCTGTAAAATTCTTTCTTTCTAACACTGTGGAAAATTTTCAAATTCATCAAATTCTACGAATTCTTGAAATGGTCGAAATTCTTGAAAATCCAGAAATTTTTTAAATTTAATTTGTTTTTTTAAATTCTAAATTCATAAAAAATTTAAATTCTTGAAATCTAGAAATTCCTGCAACCTCGAAATTTTTGAAAATATACTAAAATTCTTTGAATTCTTCATAATTTCTTGAAATTTTTGAAATTCATGAATTTCTTGAAATCCTTCAAATAATTGATTTCTGAAAATTTTCGATATTTTAGAAACTTTTGGAAATCTCAAAATTCCTAAAATTCTTTAAAAAAATTATGTTTTTGAATTTATTTAACTTTGACCTTATTCCTTATTCTGCAAATTCTTAAAATTCTTCAAATTCATGAACATTTTTGAAACTCTTAAATTTTTTGACATTCTTCTCTTCTTGATATTATTCTCCTAACATACTTAAAAATCTTGCATTCTCGAAATTCTTCATATATTTTAACCTCTTTAAATTTTTAAAAAATTTGTTCTTGAAAATCAGGAAACGCTTGGAGTTCTTGAAAATCTTGAAATTCTCTAAAAGTCATCAAATTTTTGAAATTATTTCTAGTATATTTTTAAATTGATTTCTTAAAATACTTCAAATTTATTTTAAGAAATTAAGAATTTAAAGAATTCAGAAATTTCATGAATTTTAAGAATTATCTTGAAGTTATTTAAGTTCTTGAAACTCGTGAAATTCTAGAAATTCCTAAAATTCTTTATATTCTTCATTTCTTAAATTTTCTAAAAAAATATCAAATATTTTAAATTCTTAAAATTCCAAATCTTAGAAAAGCTTAATAATCTTTGATTTCCAGAAATTCTTTAAATTTTTGAAGTGTTTGAATTTCTTGGTATTCGTGAAAATGCTGAAATGTTTGATATTCTAAAAATATTTGAAATTCTGTATGTTATTGAAATTGATGGAATTCCTCAAATTCAATAATTTTTGACATTAAATAATGTACATTAACATTAAATATGTGTAAATACAATTTTCTTAAAATTCTCAAAATTCTTGAAACTCAAATTTCTTGGAAAATGTTTAAATTCTTGAAAATTTGACAACTTCATAAAATTCTTAAAACTCTTCAAATTTTAGAAATAAAGGTTTTTTCAATTTTAGCGGCTAATTCAAGACAAGCGGTTCGGTAAATAATCATCTTTGTACGTCAAAGGAATAACATAAAAGTGTACAGGAGAACCCGAGGCAATCAATTCCTCGCCGTTCCCAAGAACTCGGCCTTTCACAGACTTTAACTTGGCGAATTTTGCGTCGGGACTTGGGCCTACATCCATACAAGATCCAGCTGACCCAGAAGCTTAAAGTTAATGACCATAGACCCCGTCGTTTGTTCGCCGGCTCGGAGCGTTTGGAAGAGAACCCCAATTTTGGCCGAAAAATCATCATTAGCGACGAGGCGCATTTTTGTATGAATGCCTTATATAGGACGCCGCCAACCCACACGAGGTTCACCAAATGGTCATGCACCAACAAAAAGTTACTGTTTGGTGCGAATTTTGGGCCGGCGACGTCATTGGTCCGTACTTTTTTAAAATGTGGTTGGTGTGGCCATCGCCATCAACGGGCGCTACAGACCGATGCTAAACAATTTATTTTAGCCCAAATTGAAAGTAAGATCGTGCGATTTGACCAGGCTACACTTTTTCTTGTGAGGTTTCCTCAAGTCGCAAGTCTATGCCAATAAGTCGCAATCAACCAATGGCCTTAAAGCCAACATAAGCAACACCATCGCTCAAATCCAGGCGGATCTAGGCGGCAGGGTCATTGAAAATTGGACCACTCAGATCCGTGCCACCGTGAGAAGCCGCGGCGGACATTTGAACGATGTTATATTCCATAAATAATAGCATACCTGGGACTTTGAAATAAAAAACGAATCTCGATAATATCTCACACACAGTTTGTTTTATTCCATTTCAACATTAACCCGTCCAAATTGAAAACCCGTCACTTCAAATATTTTAAATTCTTAAAATCCTCAAATGAAATGAACATTTAAATTGAAAAGTGAAATTCATGAAATCCTTCAACTTTCGAAATTATTCTAGAAAATTTACGTCTTAAAATTCTATAAATTGTTAAATATTTTAAATTAATTAAATTTTAAAAATTCGAATTTGAATTCTCGATATTCTTAGATCTATTGAAATTCCTGACTATCTTTAAATTTTTGAAATCTTAAAAAGCAAGAAATGATTGGAATTTTTGATATTCTTGAAATTCTTGAAGTTTTTAAAATCCTTTAAAATGTTCTGTGAATATTCTGAATTTCGTTGAAATTTTGAACATACTGAAATTATTTGGACCTGACTCGATATTTTCATAAAAAAAAAATTTTCTTGGAAATTTAGAAGACCTGAAAATCTGGAAATTCTTTAAATATTTAAAATCAAATAAATTTTTCTAACTTAATAATTTTTGAAATTCTTTAAATTTTAAAAAATCATCCATAAAATTCTTTGAATTACCGACCTAGATCTATTGAAATTCTTTGCTTTCTTGAAATCTTGAAAAGCGTGGAATGCTTGTGCTCTAAAAGTTCTTAAAATGCTTTAAAATGTTATGTGAATATTCAAAAAATATTTAAATACTGAAATTGATCGAACTTTTGGAGCAACATAATTCTTTGAAATATTTAGAGTTAACGAAATTATTTGATTTCTGTCTTAAAATTCATAAAATTCTTGAAATTTTTAAAATACTTGAAATTCTAAAAATTCATGAAATGTTTTAAACTTTCAATGTTGAGAAAAATTTTTGAAATAAATACTTACTCGAAATTCTCGAAATTTTTTAAATATTTGAAATTGTTTGAATTTTTAAAATTCTTTTAAAATTCTCAAGTCTCTCTCTCTCGAGTACTAAGATTTTGTTGGACGTGATACTTAAAGCATGTAAAGACATTGTGTTCCTGCACTTTTATTTTGATTATTGACTAAACAGATCCAGATATAGTTGGTAAAGATTTCAATTACTTAGGTATGTTGTGAAAACATTACATACTGCCGGTTATTGAAATAAACTCACGAAATTTACATTAAAAACCGTCCCTACTAAATCGAATGTTCAAAAAAATATAAAATCAATTTTCCAATTACGTTTTACAACAAAATTTTTCAATTATGGATTTTTAAGGATGTTCCATTTATATCCGATCACACAGTCTATACATACGTACAATGTATAAAGAGGCACACCCACAAAAAAAAACAGAAAACATAAATTTCCACGAAAATTCGTCGAAATATAGTCGGTATGATTAACTCAGCCTTGATGATGTAAAATCTTTTTGTGGTACAAATCAATATTCTAGGAATGGCTGGTATATAACATAAAGAGGACCATGTAAAATATAATTTTTCCAATCTATTGTCTCCACGCTGACTGCGGCACAGTGATGAGAAAGTATATACTGTCAAATTGCTTCCTAAAAAAAATTTGTAATCAATATTGATTGATAAGGGTTTGTCTGGCTGTCTTTTATATCGTTTCAGATATCAACGAATATGATTCTGTCATTTTCCTTAATTCGGTGGATGGGGGAATTGGAATTTTGTTTTGCTTCGCGCTCTCAATATCTGTTGATTGACAGTAATATAATAAAACACAATTCAGGCATTATCCATGTTTTTGTTTATCCGTGTTTGATATATCTGTTTAGATTTATCTTAATTAATTTAAAATGAAAAAATCCATTATTCTAAGTGAAAAATCATGTACAATCATCTGATAGACTTCAAAAATTTTTGACTACATTATCGTCCGCTGGATATTGGTGTAATCACTGGTGATTTGTTAACTATATCAGTATATACGATAAAATTTATTAGATGTATTTTTTAGCTTTCAAATTAATTAATACCAAATTGTCCACAAAAATGATCGATTTCTGAACCGGGAAGCCGGTTGCACTATTCCAGACAGACTATAATCTATGGATTACTTTGATAATCACAGATTCCGTTATAAAAATATGCCGTAAAGAATGTATATTGGCCGTAAGGGCCTAACAACGATTTGATAAGGAGCGCATCCGGGATTTGTAAAGGTTGGATTCAGAGGATTCTCCCAAGACTCTTCTAAATAAAAACTCAAATAAGTTTCACTCTGACGATTTCTTTGCATCAAGAAACAGGTTAGTGTTCCCATTTGAGTACATGCACTCCCGCTTTCGTCTATGACTTTCAATTTAAGCATATCATTAGTTGCATTTTATATGTCCTGCTGTACAGTGCACGAGAAACTGCATTGTTATATCGTTTCATTGGGTTACTACTCTTTCGTTGAATATGTGGTAGAGAAAAGTTCATCCTAATTATGGTTCTTAAAGCTCGGAAATTTATCAGGCATTTTTTAATTTTTCGAAATGGTCATCAGTTTAACCATAAAAGTAGATCAGCATTAAATTTGAGAAAATTTATCGATGAGTTTTCCGTAGACCTTTCAAATATCTGAACCACTTAAAGATCGGTCAATTTGTGCTCAATCCGACTAAAAATCAGATTATTGTGAATTTTAAAGTTTTGGTACGCTCCAAGCTTTAGTAAAATTTGTTCGCAGAATTTAGAAAAATTTAAATCATTAAATTCGTTTCAATCTAAATTGGCGGACTCCACTAGCAGAGGCCAATCAGTATGCTTATCTTCTAACGAGAGCTTCGAATACCACGTTTCTGGATCCTGTTTCGTGCTCGATTGTGAAATTATAAGCTTGGAACGTCAGACTCCATCTCGCAAGGCTGTCACTGAGTTCCTCGAGCGATCCGTTATCACTTTGAAGGCGAATCCCTCAATATATAGCCTAAATTTTTTTTCCAACCATGCATTCGAGTTCAGAAATGGAATAATTTCCTTGTGCTGGATTTAATTTCTATGAGACAACGACACCAGGCTTTCGAATAACATCATCCGTGTATATTGAACAATACCCGGCAATTCCTGATGTAAGAGCGTCACAAGGAATTGCAGAAAGCTTCATTTAATCGAGGTTGGTGTGTAGTGGTGCGTTAGTTAGATGAAATTTAAAGTTCGTCAAGATAAAAGTTAAGTTCGTCTAGAGTGGTATGAATATCTGATCTTTTAAAACAGGAAATTAAATGTAAATGGACACTTGAATTTAATTCCTTTTTTAAAACATCCGCGATTGGGGCGGTTATCCCCGCGGCAGCATAATTCAGGATAAAACGCTGGTTCCACCCGGTCATACCTACCAGGCGACGCGTTTATATAGTGGAAGTTAGCACTGGAAATTTAATTAATGCTTCAATTTTGACAGGATCCTTGTTAGACCATAGATATTTGAGTTCCTGCATTATAAACCAACATTTATTATCGTTAATCGTTAGGCTAATAACCAAGCCGATACTTGTCTCAATGACCCGAAAAGATCCTCAACTGTGGCCGATATAACCATTAAGTCGTCCAAGTAGACAAAAGTACGGGCATGGTACTCATGAGGTATTACTTTCGTCATCAAGTTTACATTGTTTAAGCGGAGTATAGCCTAAACCGGCACTTTTCTCTAGCGAAATCTGCCAGAAGGCTTCTCTGAGATCAATTTTGGTGATTTATCTTGTTTATGTGATCCACCTCAACAAATCATTAATTGGGAAGAACCATTTTTGTCGTGAGTGAATTTACCTTGTGCGAGTCCAGACAAACTCTCACTTTTCCATTTGGTTTTTATACAAGAACTATTAGATAGGACCAAAGAAGATACTGGATAGTGTGGGTTCAGTGCGTTCCGTGGGGTTTACCTACCCCCTTATTAAAGTACATCTTGAAACAGCGATAAACCATTGCCCTCCGTAATAGCGCCGCCAGATGCACAAGCATGCAGCCCATATCAAGACCAACAAGTTTGTCAGTAGACTTTGGAATTTAATTTGTTTCGCGCATTAAACAAATTAGAAAATATTTGACATCGCATTCCAGGTTTATCCATTTCCACCCCAGTTTATTTAAATATACAGCCGCAAAAATTGTGAATATCATAAACTGGGAAAATTTGTATTTTTTAAGAAAAAAGAATCATGGAGCATGAAAGTTGTGAGAAGCGTAACAAAAATAGCATTCGGTGTAACTTGGTAGTGTCCAATTTCGAATTTTATAAAAACACTTGCAGGTGACAGTAACAATAAAAGAAATGAACCAAATAATGGACGTGTGAGTTCAATCGACCCTGCCATTTATTTCACCCCGGCAAACCCCACCTAAATAAAATTTCACCCTGGATATTTTATTCAACTTGAATGCGGAATTCTAATAATACGCCAATATAGTCCCATAAATAGCCGCAAGTGACTTAAAATTTTGAAATTTTTGCTCGTGCATTTCGGACCAATTAGAAGTTGAAGGACAAAGTTATTTTCAAAAATTGTTATTTGGTAGCAAATAAAATTTGTTAAATTTATCCAATTTATTGATGATGCGGGGGATTAGATTCTTCAAGTGAAATGGCTCCGTCTGATATTTGGGTTATATCGATAGATTTACTAGATGTTTAGCAAATTCTGTCTTCATTACGTCCAGTGACATTACCAAGAGTTTGTATTTCTTCGGTATCAGGTCGGTCCGCTTCACTTGAAGGAAGAAAACGGTTAGTAAAAGGTGTAAACCCAGCTACTCTGAAGTCTCTGAAGGCTCGTGGTAAAGCTTGAACCACTAATCCAGGAATATCGTATATTTTCATGCGCTTGCCGGGACTATTTCTTAACCAAGCATCTTGAGCAACCGACATGAATTTTTTTTTTTGACGGGAGCAATGTGGTTGGAAAAATAATAATATCCGTTATCCTGAGCAAGTTATATTTTATTAATAATTTTAATTGCTAAACGAGACTCGATTATCTAACGTAAATAAAACGGGGTTCCTAATTGATGGTCGTACATGTGAAATGAAATGTTCCATCCAGTTCTAAGATTCAGTGGCAGTCATCCACCCTGAACTATTTCTTCTACCAAATGTGGCTGTAATTTATTTCTTGGGAAAATAAACATAGGAGGGATAAAATTGCCGCTAATATTTACTACACAACAAACTGTTACAAGTGCATATCTTTCAGTTGTTCCTCCGACTTTCTTGACTCCTTGTTCAGCTATAGTTTTATTTAATTTTTGGTCCGTAGTTACGCCAGATTCATCTACGTTCTACATATTTTTAACTGTAAAGTTTATGTAGGGGACAAGCCAATATAAATTTTTGACTCAAATTTAGGGTATCTCACTAGTTCAGCAGTTTGTGGGGGAGAAAATATTTGGCGACTTAGTTGGTATTCAACAGTATTTAAGTTTCTCTTTTCTGAGTCACATACGAAAAATGGTAATATTTTGATACCGAACGTAGGGACTTTTAACCCGTTCGATTGCTTCGCTGATTTCTGCAAGCGATGGCAGAAGAGAGAAAAATTCGTTTAGGTACCTAAATATCTTAAAGTTACCATGATTTGTTGCAACTTGCCCCACACGCTGAATAAAACTTATTTCAGTTATAACTTATTTGTTTAAATCTATAAATTTTTAACATTTACAAACTTTTAAATTTATTAGATCTTAAGGAAAAACATCCAGACAACAAGATTTCATTTACTGTTAAACGCAGACATCTCTGCGATGCCTTATCATTAAGCATCGAATCGCCACACGTTTACAATTTCAAGTACGAGTTATTTCGAGTATGGCAACGGGTTAGGCTGGATATCTCCAAAAACAAGATCCCCAAACCAAAATCCCAAAATTATAATCCCCAACATAAATGTCCTCAAATTCGACATTCTTATGCCCAAAATCCCCAAAATTTCCCAATAAGCTTGAGTTAGGTTAAAAATAGCCTCAATTTTTAACCTAACCCAAGCTTGTTTAACAAAGTTTGGAGAAATTTTGGGGGTTTTGTACGTTATTAACAAAATAATTTTAGAACTGATTTTATAATTGTAAAAAAATTAAAACTACAGGTATAATTTATTTAAATGGTAATTACAAAAAATAAAATAAACAAGATTTAATTAATATTTAAAAAGAAAATTAATATTTAACAAAAAAAATTTGTAGTATCATTCATTGCACAGTGTTATGCTATAAGCGAAGAGATTAGACGTCATCGCATCTATTTATAACGTTCCAGACTGATCTTCTTAGGAATTACTACAACGACCAATGTTGTTCAGACTAATTTGTAAAAAATTCAGCCTGGTGAAAGTACATCTTTTAAACACTAAAATTTTAATATTCCGAATCTGAGTCTTACGATGACTGCCTCAGCTGCAAATTAATTTTACTTTTTTTAAGTTCTAATTGTGATTTTCACAACTTAAGTTTCTCTCGCCGATACTACTTTTTATTTTGTAAGGCTTCGTTTTTCAATTTTGGCTTTTCCTCACTTCTCCTTTAACTCCGCGATTACAATTTTACATTTTTAAAATGCGAAGAACCTTCATAAAAACTTGATTGCGTGGCCACTTGCGTTTCTAGAAGACTTTTTGTTTTAACAGCTTTTGCTCGTGGTTCTTTTGTTGAGCGTCGTTCTGTAGTGTCTGATAAAGACATATCTACATCAAGGCAAGCCACTTCGACTCGTTCATACTCTTCAATTTGCACTTCATCTGTCTCTGTTTGCATAAAATT
The DNA here is from genome assembly GCA_963691935.1 of Nephrotoma guestfalica. NCBI lineage: Eukaryota > Metazoa > Arthropoda > Insecta > Diptera > Tipulidae > Nephrotoma > Nephrotoma guestfalica. The sequence goes on along the minus strand of OY829915.1, from coordinate 235,387,991 downwards.
CAGAGATTGTGTTGCTCCATACTCTTGGCCCGACCCACCTATACATTTATTTAAGTCTAACAGCTCAATAATTGTTTCTTCTAATTCGGTAAAATAATATAGTTTACAGGGACCACCACCGGTCCGAGTCCGTTCAGCCTTAGTTTTAGTGAGATTTTGTTTTATTCTGTATTTTCAGTCTTTCCAAATCTAAAAATTTAAATATTATACTACGTACTAAAATAAATTAAAACTATAAGGTACGCTTACACGTTTCCAGCCCAACACGTCACATTTTGGCGGCCCACATAGAGCTTCGATTTGCTTTTTTGCATCGTGTGAATTTAGAAGCCCTCTAGCCAAACCTTTTTTTCTTCTAGAAACTCAACAAGTTCCCGATATTGCGCCTGGTTTGTCTTATTTTTTTGCACATTCAGTGCCTGATGAAGAAGAAGACTGTAATTTGAATAACTTGTCCGTGCAATCCACCTCATCTTCGGTACCACCATCAAAGCGACCACGAACGCATTCACCAAATTAAATGTTAATATTTTGGAATAAACGTTATGTAATATATTTTCAAAAATAAATCAAATGAATTCTAAATACCTAATCCATCAAATTTTTAGTATTTTCCCCAAAAAAATGTATTTTGTTCTACAGGACATTCATTTTTCACTAAAAAATTATTGAGACATTGAGTACCCCTAAGTACGATAAAGCGAAGTAATTCAGATGTATGGGTCTAGGGTTAAATGAGTGCGTTTACCGCGGAAATCATGATAGGGCCCCAACACGTGCATACAGCCGAGAACATTGCAGCTGTTGCTTTAAGCATCCATCAAGGCAGTTCTGTGATGAGAATTTTGCAAAAAGACCCCGGCATGAACGCGTACAATGTTCATTAAAATAGTGCAGAAGCTGAAGCAAAATGACTATCCGCAACATTTTCGGTTCGCTAATTGGGCTGTGGAACGCTTATCTTTTCCGGCGAAACTCATTTTCACCTCGGAGGTTACGTCAACAAGCAAAATTGTCGCATTTGGGGCTCAGAAAATCCACACGTAACCATGGAGAAGCAGATGCATCTACAACGAGTGACTGGTTGGTGTCGATTTAAGACCGAAGGCATCATTGGTCCATTTTTTCGAAAATGAGCAATGAGCCTCCCTTACAGTCAATAGGGAACGTTACCGAGCCATGACAAACGAGTTTTTGTTTCCCAGAATTCAAGAGGATAGGGTCTTTAGGGGATCGAATAATTAGCTGTAATGGGGATGTCAATTGGCCACCACGCAGCTGCAGTTTGTGGGGAGCCGTTAAAGATAAGTGTTACGCTAACCATCCAGAAACTGCCCAAGACTTGAAAGATCATTCATTCGTCGTAGTCAACATTTCCGGAAAAATTTTCGGCAATTCTTATACCTAGGTGTAACCTTAAACTAAGAATTGTTCAAATTTGTATCGGTTTTCTTAGCCAATTTTCATGTAAATCAATTAGCGCAGTCAACCGATACCAGTGTTTGTACATTTCAGCCGTTATAATTCAAAAATTATAACGTTACCGTCCCTAGTCACGGGGATGGTGACATTATCTGGTTCGTTATCTTAAATCTCTCCAGGTATGCTTTAAACTTACCATGTCCAGAGATAACTTGGCACATCGAGCTCGTCAGTGGTAATTTCATTTTTAGTCTTTCTTTTATATCTGGAATAAAGCCAAAGGTATGCCTTCCATTGGCTGATTCATTTCACCATCGTTGCCAGTATTATATTGATCCTGCCTACTATCAGCAGCATGTACATATTCACCTATATTATTTTGGCCATGCCTTCTTAGGTGATACAAGTTCGCTCGTTTTTTGATTAGAATATCAACCGGGAGTACGCCAGCCAGAACCACTACAGCATATTTAGATACCGTTCGGTAAGCTTTTGTTACTCCTAGCAGGCTATTACTCTGAGCACTTTCTAACCTTTAACCTACCATACCAACCAGTTTTGTGATTAAGTCCCCATCCTACTCTTAATACTCTCGCCAAAGAGTGGAATAGCTTCTTAGCGTTTTCACAGACTCTATAAGAACGTGGGATGCTACGCCCATTCGTTCATCAAGGTCAACACCTAGATATCTAATGCATTTGACCATTTTCATGTTTTTACCGTTTAGTGATATTGTTGGTGGTCGACTAGAGTCAAATTTGCCCTTTAGTTGCAGCATCACTGTTTTTTCTGCTGATAGTGACATCTTATTTACTTCACACCATTGGATCATTTTATTTATTGCGATTTGACCCCGGGGCTGAAGTTCGAGTCTCGAGTTGCCATGTATCAGAATGACTTTGTCATCCGCGAAAGCAATTTCCTCAAAGTCGTTGATCATGCTTGTGTTAAACACGATATCCAAGACTAGAGGGCCCAAAATAGAGCCCTGAGGATATCCTTTTGTAATTTATTTTGAATTATTGCGTATCGATTGGTGAAGTAGCTCCTAAAAACATTCATCGTGTTTCTAGGGAGATTATAGACCGATAAACTTGCAATGACACTAGACCATGTAAGATTATCAAATGCTCCGGCAATGTCCAAGAATATACCCATAACATATTTAGAACTTTGGGTTTTGACAGTGTTGGTTAGGCGGAGTATCGCATCCTCAGTAGACATGCTACGTCTAAATCCGAATTGCTTGTCTGAGAACAGTCCGCTTTGTTCAACTCGCGGTATAGTGCGAGTGGCAAGCAACCTTTCTAGGAGCTTCCCCATAACTGGTAGTAACATTATGGGCCTATAAGATTTCGAACATAGTGGATCTGTATCACCAGGTTTCCTGATTATGATCATTTCACCCTTTTTCCACACCTTAGGGAAGTAACCAAATTTTACGCAGCTGTTTAATAATTTTACTGTGCTAGACCCTATGATGGGCCATGCCAGCTGGATTATTTCAGCGTTCAAGTTATGTCCAGGGGAATTGTTACGCTTGAAGCAAGTTAAGGTACTGGTGACCTCCTCCCATGTAAATGAGGGGTCTTCCGCATCGTTCCAACTACTGTCGGTAGCGGAAGAAGTAAGTTGAGTAACTCCAAGCGTGTGTCATGCCACGTACCAGTGATCCATTTGCCTTCCTGGTGGCGTTTAAGACTTCTGGGGATCTTTCGTTGCCAGCGGCAAATTTATATACAAGTCCCCATGAGTCTTTATTACATTGTTCCGTGACGTACCGTTGGAAACTATTTTGTTTTGCAATAAATACTTCATGGAAGTATTTATTTCTTGTTACTCTAAAGCGAGACAATTTTAACTCCTTCGCTATTTGGTTTCTTTCCGCCTGGTAGATTAGAGTTCCACCAACTGTTCTGTTTCTTCGCAACTCTCTTCTTAGGAATTGAGTTCTTGCAGACAATGGGTAACTGTGCTGAGATCAGCTCCACACGAGCATCAATTTCATCTATCGAATCTATTTCTGGAAGTGCTTCTACACTGTCCCAAGAGCCAAACAAGTGTCTAGCAAACAGACCCCAGTCAGCTATCTTAATGGCGAATCTCGGAGTTTTGTTACTTGCAAGCGGACTGCTCTGAGGCGAGTTTGATAAATTAAACGTAATGACTCTATGGTCACTAGATGTCCAACTTTCTCTGACACACCACCCAACTATCAAGCCCAGCAAGGCTCCATTGACTATGGTTAAGTCGATATTGGAGTTCCCATTAGACGAAAACGTCGTTGGGTGCCCTGCAAGTTAATTATGAAGAGGTCACTCCTAGACACGAAGTCCTCTACTTTTCTTCCGTTTTCATCGGTTAAACGGTCACGCCACATTTTACTTCTTGCATTGAGGTCTCCGTGGATCATTACCTTTTTCTGTTGACCCGATAGGGAGCCTTGGACAGAGATATTGAAACAGAGATATTGAAAATAGGTAGAGTGAACTAGCTTCCGATGATATTTCAACACATGTGCAGCGGCTATCGCAGAACTGACTTAGTTTCATCATGCTCATGCCAGCATTGTGAATACTAATTGCAGTTTTGGGATTCTCAGAGCAGCCTGTAACTACTCTGGCTGTAGAAGGCATGCCACTGATTTGACCATTAACCGAGTGTGGTTCTTGCATACATAGCATATCTATGTCGTGAGTGGAGATGCGTTCACATATCCCTGATCCGACTATTTTAGTGCCCTGCGTGTTGAGGTGGGCGATACGTAGGTTGCTGTTACAATGTCTTTGATTATGACTAATCATCATGTTTAGTTCTTAATTTCAAACGTTGCACAGCACTTTTGTATGCGTTACACGAAACGCGACCTACTTGGTGGTCATGAGGTTTTTGCAATTCCTTGCAGCTTGCGCCACTGGCTGGTTTGTCTTTGTTGGGACAGACCTTGTAGCCATGACCATGATGTGCACCATATCGCTGAGACCTAAAGCACCTAGTTGGAGTCACAAACTCTCTCACACGGCATCGTACCCAGTCTACGTGCAGTCTTCCACACTTTAGCAAAATGTTTTTGGTTCAACTACCACCCAGTGAGCGGTCTCTTTATTTCTCGCACTGGTTCTATACAGAACTTTGAAATCTTTTTGATCTAGGCTGTTTTGGTTTATTAGGCAGTTTTTAACCGCATGTCGCCATCAAGCTCAGAGCTTAAAGATCAAACCGAAGTTGCCATTGTTGAAAAAATTGGGTTGGAAAATTGTATCTAAGGATTCTGGTTTACGTGCTTACAAAGCTTACAGGCCGCCAATTCGGCCAATGGGCTGAAACAAAATTTTCTTTTGGTTGAATGGGTACGTTAATAAACAGAATTGTCGGATTTTGAGGGAAGGTAATCCACAAGCCTTTGCCGAAACACCATTACATCCAGAGAAAATCATTGTTTGGTTCCAACAGGACGGTGCCACATGTCACACAGTGCGGAATACATAATTAATTTACTCAAAAAAATATTTGATGAAAGACTAATTTCACGTAATGGTCCAGTTAATTGGCCACCGAGATCGTGTGGTCTAACTCTTGGGGATATGTTAAGTCACTTTTCTACGCCGATAAACCTGGGACGATTAAACACTTGGCACACAACATTCGGACCTACAGATTACGCCAGGTAGGCGCCAGTCGCGGCGCGACTAGTATCACTGATATTCAAAATGTTGTTCTTTGTTCTATTTTAATTTAAAATTGTGAACCTCTAAAAAAACAACCAACAAAATTTATTATTTCGGATGGATCTACGCTTACGAGTGTACAAACATGCGAGTATACCTAATTTTTAAAATATCGAGAATCCCAGTGATTACATGGGACCTTTCAATTTATATAAAATGCTAAATTATATATTTTCGTTTTGATCAGGGAAGTTCAACTCTGCTATTGAGCACACTTACCACGCACAAAAGACCTTAACAAAAACCACTATCCTGATTGAAATCTGGAGATAAAATATTTACATAAATCCCATGTTTCCACTTCGACACCCAATCAACATTGAGAGCATTTTATTGTACATTTTATGTTAAATAAAACAATGTAATATGGTGATGCTGGCAATATAATATTTTTATGCGTCTTTTATTGTGGACGGACATAGATAAAAAAAAATTATTTTTTGGCCCTTCAGTAACCGACATCTGTTATTCGCGCTCCGCGATTTTTATATTTATTGTTTTAAACAACGCTGCGCTCTTTAATATTAATCCACCATTTGCGTTATCTTAATTAATTCGCTAAGCCATTAACATAACAGAATCTCCCAGACGACGCGCAGTTAAAATAAATGTTATAGGGAGCTGTATGAAGCAAAAGTTGGCTGTGCATATTTCATTCGCACAAAAATGGTAATAATAAAAATCCGTAATACTAGGGAGCGCGGGAGGAAAAACTAAAATGACCATCGCATCATTGTCTATGCAAAGCTCGAGCACAAAACCAAAAAGTCTATTCTCTAGTTTTTTATTTAACAATTAAACATCTTTGTTGTTGTAATAATGTTGAGCAGTTTTTTATGTTTTCTAGGTACATACATAACTCGTAGATATTGTTCCACGCGCACATAAAAAATTGTTCAAATTTCGCTTGTACATACATCGTATACTGCTGCTGCTACACAATCCGCATCTATAATAATATATAATTTTTCCATTTTTCCACCCTCATACAATAACAACAAAAAAAACAAACGAACAAAAAAATTTCCGTTTTTCACTTTTTATTTTTATCTACACGAGAATTGCGTTTTCATTTGGAAATGTATAGAAAATCGCGATAGGTACGTATATAGGATTTCACAGGTACCTACCTATTGTGTAATAATATCTGGTTTTGATTATTTCGATGTTTTGTGTTGAAAATCGGAATGCGGGTGGTAGCAAAGATATTTCGATAGAGGTAGATCTACCCTAGGTAAATTTTACTATATAAACGGAAAATTTTGAATTAAAATAAATTCGATAATTTCACATGCTGGCATTTAAAACAGACGTCTTTGCCTAATTAGCACTTTCAATTTAGTCTTTGACACCATGCTTGGCAATTTTTCCTTTGCCGATTTTTTATCAATCACACACGCTGATTGTTTGGAGTTTAGTCATATTATACGTTACCTTATCTATACCGAATGGAATGTGTCAAGGCACATTTTACATGAATACCCCACTCATTTGCATGAGTATATGGCCCACCAACAATCAATCGTTAAAAAAGGCCTCTTCGGCTTATAGCGCGGACTAGAGCGATACAAGCTGATTTATTAATTAAAAGTGTGACTGAACTTTGGAGAATGTTGAGATTTATAACAAAAACTCCTTACAACTTTCGTTTTTGCTTAACGATTGTGGTAACAATTAGCATAACTTATTTTTTGCTTCGTCCTTCAAGCACCGGAATATATATAATACAATCAGGGAAGCATAAGATCTTTTGCTTTAACTGTAGTTAAAGTTAAAGTTAGTTAGGTTAGGTTAGGTTTCAGTGGTTGCTATCGCACATCCAGTTTTGGCTCATTGTGATATCACAGGATCCGACATCATTGAACTCCCTCTAAACCCATATAGTGCTAATCACATAACGTAAGAGATTTCGCACATTACAGCTTTCGATATCAGAGAGACTGTTCATAGTGTATTTGCCCAAATGATCATGTCTTCTGTCAGCTAGCGCGGGACATGAGCATAGGAAGTGAACAGGAGTCTCCTCCTCCTCGTCCTTGCAGCTTCTGCAGAAGTCGTTTGCATCCAGACCCAACCTCCTCGCATGATGTCCGAAAAGGCAGTATCCGGTAAGTACCCTTCTACCTAAGTCACGCTTCCTTAGTGTGATCAAGATCTTGGATCGCTTCAAGCTCAGCTCAGGCCGTACTTGTTTCGCTACCCTGCCAGTCGGACTGGCAAGCCACCTATCATTTTCCAAGGCAACTGCTTTCCTATGACTTGCTGCTTTCAGCACAGACATAGGCCTACCTACACATTCTCTCCCTGGTTCCAGTTGGAGAGTCGCCTCGTAAATTGCTAATTCGTCTGCCCTACAATTTCCTTCAACGTCAGAGTGACCCAGAACCCAGACAAACTGAATATTGAAGTGTTCACTCATCTCGTTAAGAGATGTGTGACAATCCAACGCCACTCTTAACGCCAGGGAAACTAAATCCAGTGACATAATGGCCGCCCGGCTGTCCACACAGATAGTAATATCAGTCAAAGATATTACACTGTGCTTCAACCAGTTCATGACTAAAAGATAGACTTACATTTAATTTCCCATAGAACACACCAGCTCCCACTCTGATGAGAGCGGGAGAATAGAGGGGAAAATCACGCTTACAAAAGCACAACAGGGATGTTATATAATCCAAATTCACCAGGTCACCCCTCACAGAATTGACTATAGTTGAGTGCCCTTTTTGCAGGCACTTCCACCCAAAATCGCTGATAGCTGGGCGGCCGTATTTACCGCCATTTGCTTACCAATAATATCCAACGGGAGAAGTTACAGCATAACCTCTAAAGCACTAGTGGGGGTCGTTTTCAACGCCCCACTAACGAGCAAACAGGCTGCCTTCTGCATCTTCGCCATCATGTTCCTATATGATAATTTCTCCAGAGCTAGCCACCATACACTCACACCATACAGTAGTACGAGACTTACTACTGCCGTGTAATACCAGTGCAGCAGCTCCGGCTTCAGACCCCATTTCCTTCCGATGGCATTTTTGTAAGAATAGAGTGCCACAGTGGCTTTTACTCTTTCGATCATGCTTGGTTTCCAACTGAGCTTACTGTCGAGAAGGATCCCCAGAAATCTCCCTATCAGTAAGGGCCAGCATAGTACCATTTAAACTTAGTGGAATCATTACTGGAATTTTATATCTCCTAGTGAAAAGGACCAGCTCTGTTTTAGGTGGATTAATCCCCAATGCACATGTGCCAGCCCAACCCACAGTGATTGATAACGCATTCTGCCTATTCCTTCCCCCTCTAGTTCCAATAGTAGGCCATTGATTACTACATTCCAAAGTAGAGGGGCAACTCCCTGGGGTGTTCTCCGAGCAACCCGCCTACTAACGGAGACTTTCCCCATATCCGATATAACTCTTCTGCTACCTAGCAGGTGATTAATTAGCCTGGTTACAGGGTATTCAATCTCAAGTGGCAACAATTCTTCCCTAATTTCCTGCACCTTCACATTGTTTAAAGAAACGCCACCAACTAGTATTCTTGAAAATCCAGTGACCTCTCAATTTTTCGAACCAAGCTACCCGGAAAGTGAGTTTCCATGAAAAGATCAAGAGTTTCTTCACTAGAAACCGCCCATTCCCCATCCGGTTTTTTTAGATAGCTTGAAACAGCTGGACTGAAAGAAAGAATCTTTCTTAAGCCTGAGGTATCCGAGACCCCTTCCATTCTATCCGGTCTATTCCGGTTGCCGAGGTCCACCAAATAGGTTTTCGCGTTTCCCTCAGCTTTGTTTGTTCGCAAGCTTTCCTCATGTCGGTGTTGCAAGCCCTAATAAGAGTATCCACCATTGAATCCAGATCACTACTCGTGTTGAGGAATCCTGGGACTCTAGATGGAATCCTGCCCCGATGATTTGTAATTTCGAGATTGAGCTTAAAGGTTAGGTACCGATGGTCAGAGAAGGGATGATCCTTCGCCACCCTCCATTCCCTGATCATAGGTGAAATAAAATCGGAGACCAGAGTAAACCTCCTGTATATTGCTAATCATAAAGGTGTCTTCCCGACCTATGTTACTAATAATGAGGTTGGTTCTTAAAATAAATTCGAAAAGTAACTCACCCCTGTCATTGATATCCGAGCTACGTCGTTATGTGGGATAACTCCCACCTTCCTCCTTCCTGCGTCCCAAACAAGTGCCTCCAGTAAATTTGGCGGCACTGGCTTCTCCTGGTCCAAGTACGCAGTTGCAAGCCAGAATCTCCTTCCCTTCATCTATATACAGACCGCAGTGATGTTTCCATTGCAATACTGCGGAAGTAGAAAAACATTTATATTATTTTACAAAAAATGTAAACTTACCCTATCTTGATCGTGCAATCGGTTGTAGATCATCTGAATATTAAGATATTTACAATTTCTGGATTGAGCGATTTCAGCTTTAAATGATTAAATGGGATTTTGTATCTCAATTAGATCTTCACTGTTTTAGTGACTGATCAAGCAGCTGACGTGATATATTATTTTAATATTTTTTTTTTCTTTTCCCTGCTATCTGTTCTAGAGCCAAGGCTCTCCCAACTCTTTCGCGGTTTGCTTATTTACGTCCTTACCTTTACGCCTGTATTGGCCAATTCGAGGACGTACGGATATAGGTCCGATTTTTATTACCATCTGCACATTGCATAGCTCCATGCCAGCCTATACTGGCATGGAAGATGGGTCGGCCCATGACTTTTGCACTCCAACACGGAGTCATAGATGTTTTAATATTTTAAATTGAGGATCTCTTTCGAAACATTCTTCGGTTGCCTTTAAACTACTATATGTGGCGCAATAATTTGAGGTTAGAAGATATTCGGGTACCTCGAAAGGAAATTTAACTATAAACTTGCCATCTTCAGCTACGCATGTTCTTTGTATAGTTCCTCACATTCTTGCACATCAACTATAAACTGAGTTATATTAGGGCTGCTGTCGAATTTGCAAAACATTCGTAATGTTTGATCAATATTAAAACTTGTGGGACAACATGACAACGCCTTGGTATTATTGCTAGTATTGCATTTACATATGACAATCCACCCAAGTTTTGTATTAAAAGCGCAAGTTTTCAAATTCAATACAGAAGCCGAATCTAAAATGGTATTGTACAATTTTGCACAAGGTTATCGTTTCGTTGCACATACGATAACGGTTGGTGTTGGTAAAATTGTTGTTAATTTATTTTATTTTTTTGGATTGCCAATTTATAGCCAGTTTCAAGGAAACCAAGAAAACATTGAATTCTTTCGCAAATCCCGATCCTGCAGAAATCGATGGATGTGAATTAAAGATCTCGGGAAACACTGTCTAATTAGTTCCACGTCAAGGTTACTCTGGGACAAAACTGAAGGCCTAAAATGTTAGGTTCTTCAATAGAAAAGTTATAAGCAAACAAAAACGGGTATTCGCCTTATTAACAAAAGCGGTTGGGAATAGAGAGTTAGTTTCGGAAGGCATCTGCTATAATAAAATTTTTAAAATTATGTTAGTGCCGAACATTACGTTTGTGCGTATATGGATAATATCGAGGGAGGATGTAATGGACACGACGTTTATCATACGAACGACTCTATTCTGAATTCTATCAAGACATTCCAAATGGGATTTAGCATCCCCATGCCAGTCAAAACAATAATAGGAGTGAAATAAAAATTGCATTGCCTAATGAACCCCAAACCTTCACTTGCCCTTTTAGAGATTTCACATATATGGTATATGCTCTTTCCACGATAGATCGCTGGAGATTTACAAACCCTAAATTTTAAGTGAAGACCTCTTAAATGGGCCATCATTCACAGTTACAATACAGTGTTGAACTACTTTCTGGAGAAAAAACTAGATTGGAATTTGCTTGAGTTAAGTTATCGTAAATGTCTAGTCGAACATTGCTTCCTCTTATGTTGATACCATAAACTCCTTGTGGGGAAAAATTAAAAATACGAACTGCCCTACCCCCCTCTCTCCCTCCCCCTTCCCTCCGAAGAAGGTTTTAAACGACTTTTTACGAAATTAGAGTTCAATCGATTTGAACATTTGAAATCTCTCCGCTGAAAAAGCGTTGAAGAGTGCTATAAATTTTTCTGAAGCACCGTAGTACTCAAGACTATCGTTGTGGTGCTGCAAACAATTAGAATTATTTCATTCTATTATAATCATGTGCCATATCATTTGAGAAGTCTTGCGGAAGAAACAATTTATTTTCATCAGTTTAGTTCACAAATTCACTATTTTAGCACCTGTATCTAATTCATTTATATAAAATATACATCATACATACATATACGCATTGCATATCATGGAAATTCACTTTAGTGCTAAAAACTCCCGTCATGGCGCTGTCAATCGCTACATTTTTTAAGGAAGTGGAAGCACTTGCATTTTTCTCATTTCGATAAAGCAATATTGTTGTAAATCTTGTAACAGTCTTCTTAACGTCTAAATGTTCCGATAACAAAACTGTTTCAGACTCTCCTGGTTGTCGATTCCAGTGCAGCATGTCTCAGCTGGTTAGCAACAGTGGTTGAGGGGTAGTTCTTTTCTGGATCGCAGGAGAGCTAGTATTTGCTGCTTGATGTCAGGTAAGACGTTCGTTCGTTCCCTTATGAGTTCAGATGGGTTACTATTTCATCTCCTTTTCAGTCCTTTAATTCGCCTACCTAGGTTAGTATTAGTGGTTAGTACCTTAAATTAAAAAAAAAAATAGAAAAAAAGAAATTATATAAATAAAATGTTTACTATGTCTACTAAATGTTAATTATATCCCCATTGCGGATCCGGTGCTACCGCCGAAGGAAATCGATGATTTCTCCGTTTTTTTTAAACCACCATTAATTCGTGGCGTTTTCTCTTTTATAGTAATTTTTTTTGGTTTTTAATATTGTTTGTTACACTTGTGCTTGAAGTCCTTCGTTTTCCATGTTATGCATGCACTCCACGTATGTGAAGTTATCCCCGGATTTTATCCCCGAAATTAAAAAAAATTAATCAGGCAACACTAACATAATTATATCCATCTAACTCTTGTGTGAAGTTATCCCCGCCCCGTTTTATATTATATTTCATTTCAAATACACTTCACATGTGAGAAGTTAGCCCCGAATTTTATTATATGAAAAATAAAAATGTAAATTAAAATTATTTTAATTTGCAAATCACACAAAATAAATGTAATAATTTAATAAAACGAAGTAAAATAATTTTTAAATTGGCAAGATTATGATAATTTGGTTATAGGACGAAAAAACACAAATCTCACATTTAGGAAAACACTAAAAAAATCGTACCGTTGCAACCTAGCGAAATTAAGCTGCGCACAAAATCTTTCCAGTTAATTCATTTTTGACCAAAATTGACATTTTAATTTGACATTTAAAAAGTATTAATTTGTGGATCAGAGCTATATGAGTTTGATACAGTCAGACCCGTGCACCATTTTTGGCAAAATATGAACAAAATCGTACCGTTGCAACCTAGCGAAATTAGGCTCCGAACAAAATCGTTCCAGTTAATTCATTTTTGACCAAAATTGACATTTTAATTTGACATGTAGAAAGTATTAATTTGTGGATCAGAGCTACATGAGTGTAATCCAGCCAGAGCCGTACACCATTTCTGGCAAAATATGAACAAAATCGTACCGTTGCAACCTAGTTAAATTAGGCTCCGAACAAAATCTTTCCAGTTAATTCATTTTTGGTCAAAATTGACATTTTAATTTGACATGTAAAAAATACTAGTTTGTCGGATTAGAACTATATGGGTATGAGATAACCAGACCCATACCTCACTCTTTGCAAAGTATGAACAAAATCGTACCGTTGCAACTTAGCGAAATTAGGCTCCGAACAAAATATTTCATGTAATACATTTTCGACCAAAATTGACATTTTAATTTGACATGTAAAAAGTATTAATTTGTGGATCAGAGCTACATGAGTTTGATACAGCCAGAGCCGTACACCATTTTTGGCAAAATATGAACAAAATCGTACCGTTGCAACTTAGCGAAATTAGGCTCCAAACAAAATATTTCCATGTAATACATTTTTGACCAAAATTAACATTTTAATTTGACATGTAAAAAGTATTAATTTGTGGATCAGAGCTACATGAGTTTGATACAACCAGACCCATACACCATTTTTGGCAAAATATGAACAAACTCTTACCGTTGCAACCTAGCGAAATTAGGCTCCGAACAAAATATTTCCATGTAATACATTTTTGACCAAAATTGACATTTTAATTTGACATGTAAGAATTATTATTTTGTAATTTTTATTATTTTGTTTATCGCCATTAGGACGCTCAACCATTCCATTTAAATGTTTTTGATTTATACTTTAGATCTTTCGGTTGATCTATCCACCTTCAAAGTTAACTTCGTACTCCCGTCTTCAATCTTCATCATCCAACACTACAACTCTTGTCCACGGTATTCGCCGAGCCAAATATATTTTCCATCGCGAAACACAATCATTTATCGTAAATAACGTTACGTTTGTACAACATTAATACCTATACTAGTAACAAAATATACAGTACGCGAGACACAACAAATTCTTGCTGAATAAAAATTGGGAAAGTCAGGGGCTTTAAACGAGAGATAAAAATGTAAATTTCATTTTCGTTCATTTTTTTTTTGTTGAATTTCTTTTGTTGAAAGCATAATTTCCAAAGCTTTCTTTAATTGTTGAAAAACCGTCACAATCTAATAATTGATAACACGATTACTTATATACAGGGTGTCCGCCGGGAAGGTATACTACTTTGTTTGTTTATGATTTTTGATTAAATGAAAGAGAATGTCCGCCTCTGTTAGCCTCACAAATGCGAGCCCTTTTGAGCACATTTTTCATTACATTCTCACACATTTCACGCGGTATTTCATTAATTTCATCACGGATATTTTGTTTGAGTTGCTCAAGCGTTTCTGGTTTGTTTGCATAAGCCTTGCTTTTTAGATATCCCCACAAAAAGAAGTCCGGAGCAGCCAAATCAGGCGACTGTGGAGGCCAATCAACATCACCATTTTTTTAAATAACTTGTTGTGGAAAGAGTTCTCGCAGTAATTCCATTGTAATCCTGGCTGTATGCGATGTGGCACCGTCTTGTTGATACCACATGTTAATCAAGCCCAAAGTATGCAGTTGTGGCGTTAAAAAGTTTTCAATCATATCACGCTATCGCTCCAAATTCACAGTTACCGTTACGCCGTTTTCATTTTCAAAGAAGTAAGGTCCAATGATTCCTCCTGACCAAATTGCACACCAGACTGTCACTTTTAATGGATGTAAAGGTGACTGATGAATAATGTGAGGGTTTTCCATTGCCCAGAACCGACTATTCTGTTTATTCACATATCCATTTAAATGAAACTGTGCCTCGTCACTCATTATGATTTTTTCATGAAAATCGGGGTTGTCATGGGCGAGGTGTAACATCCTATTGACACGATGGTTTATCGAATATTTTTCCATAATAAATTTGCCACGTGTCTACTTCACGACTGTCAAGTATGAACTGTCAATACTAATATTCGCCTAAATGGCGGCAAAACAAAGTAGTATACCTTCCCGGCGGACACCCGTTACTTGTCTATATTTCACTAGTCTTTATTTCTTATGTTCGTTCTTACACATCTCTCCTCGAGAGCTAAAAGGGTAATCCTCTAAAAAACTACAATCTAAAAACACAACCCTTCGTGACGTTTGGTAATTGCTGACACCGTTTCTTGGCGCCACCACAAATATTTCGTTTGGAAGATATTTGAAAAAGTAACAACATTTTCATTTTAGTTAGTCAATCGGTCGTTTTAGCGCTGCTAGCCTATTATTTATTTATTATAGTTTAGTTATGTGTGTAAATTATTGAAAAGGTTTTGAAGACAGTTACAATTCTAGATGAAGTATTTTTCCTATTCCGATATAATCAAGTGGCCTATAACTTCCACCAATCCTATATGTTGGCTCTAAATCCAAAAGCTGGAACTGGTTTAATTTTCGTGAAATTTGTATAAATTTATCACGAAAATATTTTAGGAATATTTCCTTGTTTATCAAGGAAGAAATATTAAACGCCCAGCATGTAATCCCAAATACATTTTCCTAAAACAAGACAAGAATCTCAGATCGATGGTTATTAGACCTAACAAAAAGTAGCTGTCAAAATAAATGGAAAGCTTCGTTCGGCTCTGATTTGTTTTACAAAGCATTTTTTTTAATTAGTTACTGTATTTTGAGGAAAAATTATGTACGGTTGAAGAAAATTCAATTTCAAATGTTTTATAATGTACGATGGCAAATATTCTCGTACCTACTTTTTTGTAATTTAATTTTCCTTTTTATATAAATTCAAGAGAAAAGTAAATTTTATGTGTGTAGAGCTGCTTCGTACAACGTGTTGCACATTACACAAACCATGGTCACTTTCAAATATCGGGGTACTCTTCTAATCATCTGTTTACCTCTTTTTGTCACAATAAATCAACAACATTTTGTTTACGCCCACAACGAAGAATGCTCCGGTAATCTCGAGGGTCAACTATCAACATCAGGTGGTAAAATGAATTGGTATTCAGGGCCAATTGTCATAATTTAATATAGAAATTGAATTTATTCAATTTTTACAAAATTCCTGCAATCTAATTTACTAAGTGTTCTTATGGCTGCAAAACCTTCCCTAAATTTAATTTACAATATTATTTTTGAACATAGAGTCAGCAACAAAAACTGCAGAACAACATTATTTTTATATAAAAAATAAATTATTTAAATTATTTCATTTTTCGAAAAAAGAAATATGGAAAAATGGTTTTTCCTTTGAACCAAAAATATGTTGTGTTGCTTTCCAGTCCACAAAAAACTTGTATGCTATGGGGTTTAAGAGTTCATTGGAATGGTAAATTAGATTTGGTTTTGCAAGTTTTTCATTTTTTTTTTTTTTGCATATGTATTGTCGGTATACGTATATATACGAGATGGTATAGAGATCTACATTTTGAAAATTGGAATTCCCATTTGGATAAATGTGTAGTCTCGGTATAGTAAGTAGTTAATGTAAATACAACAATAGATTTTTAAGGATTTCGACAGAACATAAACGTTTCGAAATTAGTCTACATACAAAATTGGCATTTTTTGTTGTTGAAAAAAAAACATATCATTTGTGCTAAGTAGTTGAGCTGAAAGTAAATATTTGGCAAAAACATATGTACCACATTTAGCAACTCTTTAATCAGAAGAAGGTTTAGTGCATACAGGTAGAACTCGATTAACGCAAATTTTAGACTTTTATTGGATTTGATTTCTAATTGTTAGAACTCCTGAGCCTAACGTGTAAATTAAAAAAATATTGATAAACCCATTTCGAAATTTTAAACCATTCTGCACGCCGAAACTTTTGAGGTGAACAGAAATTTGCTCAAGTTTTATACCAGTATTTTCTGTGGTAATACTAATCTTTGTGTGTTTGTATTTGCTAATATCATTCGTCATCAACTCTTCCAGCGTTGTGAATCGTATTTGTGGCATACTTCAATAAGCGATCTAGTTTACAATCTTCAGATGATCGTCTCTACTCTATACTATTAAATCATTTATTAGAATATCTGCAAAAACATTTGCCTGGTTATTTAGGATCTTTTGCGTTCCATATTTCGAATTTTCGAAGTATCTCTCAGGAAGAGAGTAAGGAGCTGTCACCTGATTTTGCTTGGCGCCATACGTATGACCAGCCGCACTCAGGTAGTACTGGAGAGCAATGTGGATACTGGATTAATAATGTTTGGCGGTAAATAAGCAAATCTTCCAACATACTCCCGCACTTCAAGAAATTGATACCTTAATAATTAATAATTGTATTGCGATGATCTAATGTTAGTATGTCTTTCGAATTTCCGTCGAATTCCGTTCACAGTTGTAACATAATGGCTAACAACTATAAGATTTTATTAGACTCATATGTGCATTCTACTTGTGCCAAGCTGGTTAAAATTCTAATTGAGCTTGCATACCTTAATTGACATTCTTGTGAAGAGCGTAATTTCTTAGAAATTTTGATTCTAAGAAAATTAATATTTCAAAATTTTCACCGATCGGCGACTTTTATTTTATACTATGGAGCAAGTGACTTGTTTATGAATAAAATTACTATTACCAAATTTTACCTACTCGTACATATTTTTTAATTAACCCAATTTTAGGCAGGAAAATTAAATTTCCTTCATTTCAAGCAATATCAAGTATAAAAATAGAAGAAAACTATAGGAACACGGGTAAGTATATTAGACGGAAAATTTTCCTTAAATTAAGTTAAAGTTGTTTTATGTTTCCATATACATACAGGTAAATGGAGCCTAACATTTTGTTTTTGCTTCTACAACATTCATCCGTATATTCCGCTTATAATTCTATTTCCACGTTTTTCGACAGTGCATGCAATTTATACGGTATGTGCGGTAACTCATTCGAACACTCCACAAAGTCATGAAATTTAGTATAGTTGGTAAGTGAATTTTTTGTTTACGGCATTTCCCATGATATATACTTGGTTTGGGAAAACAAACAAGACCAACGTCGAAAATGTATATAACTATACAACGTTGTCTATCTAGAGGTAAAGAGTTTTTTCCGTGTACGTGAAATAATGTATTTTAACTTTAGTCTTCAAAATTTTATTTGTTTGTGTTTTCTTTTAATATAGTTTTCGATTTTCATTAATGTTGCTGTTTTTGCGAAAAAGGAAAACAAAAACGGTAAAAAGTCTAGTGTTTCGCTTAGTCTATCCGCGTTTAGTGCAGGTCACAAAAAAACTAAATTTTACTACTTTCCAGAAAAACTAAACTGATGAATTGTAATAATTAAATTATCATGATTTCATTTCACTGTGCGAGCATTACAAATCTTAAATGAAATTACGTATAAATGATTCAAGAAAATATCTAAAGTCAAGTGAAATTAAATCAGAACATTAATTATTTCGAATTTGTTGCTGTACGCCCTCTCCACCAACGACCCGACGTATAATACAATTAATTACCATCCCTTTGCTGTTGTGCGAGTATAAACGAGTAAATAACCCTTATATACGTAAAATAATTATGTCTTGTCATTTGTGATAAAGAAAAATAACAAAATTTGGAATTAATTTATATTACGGAATTACAAATAGCTGTAGTATGGCTGGCTGGTGTGCACACAGGTAATTATTCTTTCCGGTGTCAGAATTAAGACAATACCCTTATCCAAATGTCAAAATGAATAAAAAATGTGTTTGCGTTTAGTTTTCTAAATATATGGTATAAGTAATTATTTAAGATGAACAATAAAATATTTAACAAATGGATAAATTATACAATGTCCCGATTTATTTTATTGTTGGCGTTAAAAATTTGATTAACGATTTCTCGGACACGAAATATGGTTTTCTATATAAGATAGTTTGAAAATTTGAATTAAACGTCTTTCGATTTATATTTTAAATAAAAAATTTCGAAAAAGAAAATTACTGTACCAGTCGTCTCAAACAAATACTGCCTAAGACAGGTTGGCCTTTGACTTTTACGTCGAACAGACGTGTTTGTAATTTTCTTGTTTTTTCCGAAAAATATTTTTCATATTATTTTTCAAATTATTTTTCAATAATTATATTTTGGGACTATAAATGGACATGGAAAAACCTTAATTTTGGCGCGAGCTGGCGTAATAATTTAGCAATAAATAAGAAGATAATTAAGAATTACCAAGCAGCATCCCTGTTTTACGAAAGAACACAATTTTCAAAAGTCATCATTTTTACAAAGAAGACTAATCGAGTATTTGGAGAAATTTGAACTATGCGTCAAATTACAAATGAGCGCTCGTGCTCACAATGCGATGCGTAGTTCACAAAATTTTTAAATTTTTATGTAATTGGACTACGTCCGTAATAAATAAATAAATAAATAAATAAGAACGAAAACCATGAATATGACCAAGCGGAAAATATTGTGATGATGGTTTAATGTCGAAATCGTTATTACGATCGTTATAACAAGTGATATGAGTTTAGCAATACTTATAGTGCAGTAGCTATATAAACACTGCAGAAATGGTGGTATTGTCGCCCACAACATGTTACGATGTCCTAATTTTTCATAATGGACGGCGGTATAACTTGTACAATTCAGAATTTGGCAAGTTCCAAATTGACCTATTCCAAAGGAGAGGTATTGAGGTCCCAAAGGATACGTATATGAAGTTACCCCAGCATTCTATCCAAGAAACATTTTAATAAGGCACCACTATGGTCAGGCCAGATTTCGATTCATTTCATTTAAAAATAAAGGTTTTCCAATAAGAGTGATATGATTTCTTTAAAAAAATTGTTGCACTTGCTGTGTGGCACGTAGCCCCGTCTTGTTGGAACCAAATGTTGTCAAGATCAACTTCTTCCAATTTCGTCCATAAAAAGTTGGTTACCATCGATCTATACCGATCTCCATTGACAGTAACGGTGTTACCAGCTTCATTTCGAAAAAATACGGACCGATGATTCCACCAGACCAAAAACCACACCAAACTGTCAATTTAGGTGAATGTAATGGTTTTTCATGAATAATTTGTGGATTTTCTTCGCACCAGAATCGACAGTTTTGTTTATTTACCGCACCACTCAGATGAAAGTGAGCCTCATCGGAGAAGATGATTCTTTTAAAAAAATCGTTATCGTTTTCAAGTTGTTCCAAGGCAAAATCAGCAAATGAAATTGTATGATGAAATTGTAAACATTACTGAATACAATGAAACAAAAAATGACAGATCATGACATATTACAAATGGCCGAAACGTCACTTAAAAATCATATCATTTCTATTGGAAAACCCATTAGATTTAAGAATCGCGTTAAAAAATTCTTACAACAGTGGCAGGAATCGCTTATTAGCCATGACGTGAACATTTATATAAAACTCAGTTTCACAGACAATATATTGAATTCATGAACGAGTATATTAGTCTAAATCATACGAGTGCGAAAAGAGTTGGTCGGTCGCAGCTACCTAACGAAGATGACACGATATTTTATGGCTCACCGACCACCGTGGAGTATAGAAGGAAAACAGTAGTGTAAGGATATTTAGAGTTGAATTCGACGCATCGCTATAGGCGAACGACATATTCCTCTTCTCTTGATGAATCTTTTTGATGAACAAATATTCACACATACATCTTCAACGGTATCTGTCCTCGAAGTCGTATTATTTGGATGAAAGTTTCATTTCGTTTATTTTCTTTAGCTGTCTGCTTTAAACATCTTATGTCGGATCTCAGCAGCATACTTTGGGCTTCAGTATCCTCTGAACAGATCCTGCCTATACATTTTTTCTATGACAGCTAAAGTTCTGTTTTCAACAAAACATTTAGAGACACTCCTTTTGTACCTATAACGAACCATCAAAAACAGTTACAGTATATTTATTTAAAATCTGTTCTTTGAAATCGGGATTTTGTTTAAATTTATTCTCCAAGAGTTGAAAACGTTGCCTTGTTGCAAGTAAATGAGTGAATGGTATTTTCACTGTAACTTCGCTAGTTGTTTCAGTAAATACTAAGCGTTGTATCCATTTTTAATGGTTGAAATTCACCACATCGCGCATATCATTTTCAGCCAAACTTAGCTTTATGTGCAATAAGACGCTGCGATGCTAAATTTGTTGATTTCTGATTATCGAGAATAATACCTCAACGCCTAGCAACAGATCATTGTTGCCCTGCTCACAATATAAGAAACATGGATTTCTCACATTCAGCATCCACTTCAATTTATTCTTTGAAAGGCTCTTCACCACAGAGTTTTCGTTCTGCTTCATTATTACCAATAGTCGTGAAATAACGAACGAGCATTTAATTCGACAGTATTTACTCAAACATTTATGTACATCATACCCATCAATCAGAAAATGCCGAAATATAATTGAAATGTTCATCTCAATTACATAATGAGTGGAAAAAATTCAAACTGTATAAATCCACTTCACATCTCGAAAACAGGTAAAAATTTAAAATTCCAAAAAGTAATTAAATAGTTAGTTGCCATTGTTGTTGGTTTTAATATCATTATAAACTTCACAATGATAAATTTTCCATGCCTATGTACTCGTACCAAAAATTATTACGAATAACGCCAAATTATAATGAATTAAATTTGGAAAAATAAACTTAATGAAAAATTCAATGGAAATGGAATATAATACGAGTAACAAAATAAAAAGCACAAATAAAAAATATCCCGCGCGCACTTTTTACTTTGCTCGCTCCCAGAAATTTAATAATCCAATTTTCTATAATTTTTGAATTAAAGTTTGTAAAATTGATCGAAATTGAGAAATTAAATTTGTTGGTTATATACGAGCGGTGTGCAATGTAGTGGGAAATGTAGTTTTAACAGGGTTGCGTTTTCTTTCTAAAATTTGTATGTACGCGTATGCATGTAATGCTATCAAAGTATAAA
This sequence comes from Nephrotoma guestfalica, assembly GCA_963691935.1. Taxonomy (NCBI): domain Eukaryota; kingdom Metazoa; phylum Arthropoda; class Insecta; order Diptera; family Tipulidae; genus Nephrotoma; species Nephrotoma guestfalica. The sequence goes on along the minus strand of OY829915.1, from coordinate 235,366,306 downwards.
AAACATGGAAAATTCATCAATTTCCGTATTGATAATTTCGATACGATAATTGGTCTCCTGAAATATATCAAATTGAAGTTGCCCAACGTAGAACCCCGCCGTCTTAAAATTAGTTTCGAGTCGTATGTCGCACGTCGTACTCATAATGCTTACATAATCAGCCCCCATTTATAACATCAGTACGTCTGGAATACTAATGGCCTCATTGCTTCCGAACAATATTAACATTATTTCAGAAGACATGGCAAAAGTTCAATTACTATATAACAAGATCCTAACACTAAAAGAAATCACATTAGTGAATGACTTGCTAACGAAGCACTGCAGTATATGATACCAAAAATAGCCGTAAGGGAAGAAATCCTTCTATACATACCGGAGATACCAAAATTGAAAGAAGAAAATTCAGTAGCGTTAATGTCACGGTTAACGGTACAATAATAAAAAACCACAAACAACACCTCATCAGATCAAATCAATAATTATTTTCGACATCAAACTACAAAAACTTCGTCCATAAACATTCAGACGTAAACTAATTTGAAGATGACTATAATAAACCATTAATATCTGGCACTAAAAGTCATTGCAATGTGTCAGCGGCACAGACACAACAAACCATTTATTAGAAGAAGATAAACTTTTGAAAGACAACGCAATTAAGGAGAAGCTATCATCAGATTGTCACCCTATAACAACCGGGCAATTACGGGAAATTTCCTATGCTAACTTTCTGGAACTGCAGAATAGAAATAAACCACAGGAAATTCCAGTCAAATCCAAGGAGCATTGTATAATCTTCGCATCGACATTGAGTTACTGCATCACGGAAACATTCAAAACTAGAGAGCAATAATTAAAAATGTAAAATAAATTTAACTATTGAAAAAATTTAATAAAACCACCTATAAGTCAATAATTAATTTAAAAAAATTATAGAGCTTAGTGTACCGATACACAGTGGTTTTAGTCGGAAAGCTAAATTCGAATTTCGGTATGTAGAAAACGGTGGCCTATTGCATGATGCACGAAAACAAATAGATAAGCAAATTTATAACAAATCAAGACTGATGTTTGTAAAGTAAACACAACCGCTACAACTAAAACGACGCCATTCCATTGATAATTCAATTAGCAGCTAATGTACGAGCATAAGTCATTAAAATTTTACTCTACAAGTAAAACTCCCGTTTGAAAAAAACAAATTCTGTATTTGATTTTTTTATAACCAGGGTATTTAAATTTTAAGAGGAGAAAACGAATAGAAAACAAAACAAAAACCCGAAATACACACATCTACACTCAAACCATATTTTTTTTCATCTACCAATTTACGTGTTCATAATCATAGTACAACAAAATGGGGGAAAATATACGAGTACACGCGTAAACGTAAAGTAGATCAGTGCACGTAGAATACTACAGGCCACACTGCTTTCTATGTCATCAAATTTATATCTACAGTTTATTCCTTGAACTATAGACGGCAGTCGTGTTCATAAAAAGAATTAACGAAAATACACAGAAAAAAGAAAATATTTATACGAGTGCTACAAGTAAGGTTATGTCTCCCCTTAAATTACAAAAAATGTGTACACATTTTGTACGTGTTTACATATTTTACACAATTTAAAATGCATAATTTTATAATAATATTATGGATTAATACTTACCAATCGCTGTTTATTGAATTTTAAAATATATTATTAAAATATTTTTCTTGTTGTTTGTTGACAGCTATGACAGCTTAAACACATAAAAAAAAATCAATACAATCTTTATAATTTTAGTGCTGCCTACAATAGTCAAAGAAGGAACTGACGACATAAATTGACATCATATAGCAAAATTTTTCAAGCAGTGTGGCCTGTAGTATTCTAGGTGCACTGAGTAGATCAAGGAATGCAAAATATCAATGAATTTATTATGAATAACGTTCATATTTATGCAGACGTACACTGCCTATGTTTGTGTATACGGCCGTCTTTCAATATATGAACTTTAAATGTATGCAGGCCCAAATAACGTAAACAAGAAAAAACACTTTCATACGATTGCAATGGAAATTTTCTTTTCAATTTTTTTTTTGACTTTATCTATACCTCGTAATTGCGGCAGAAAATTAAATTTTCATTATCCTGAATTTTACCATTTTCCGGTATGATGCCGTTTGTTTGTTGAACGTCGTATGCAGTAATAAACGTATTGTGGCTACATTGGGAACCATTAAATACGCGTTGGATAAAGGTGCAACATCAATTGTACGTGTCCAATAATATTACCACAGTGTTTCCGAAAAAGAATTCGATGATTAATTAGTTTTGTGTATTTCAGGTTTTGATGTCTCATTTCGGGCATAAAAATTTTTCAATACACTATGGAACGAGTAGCCCATGAATTAGCTCATTTACTCGGCTGTGATGTACAATTTTTGCACGATTGCGTTGGTAATGAAGTTGAGTTTGTCGCGATCCAGCCCTAGGCTCCATTACTTTATTGGAAACCCTTATTTTTTATATCGAGGAAGATGAGCAAGGCGAACAAATAAAAGTGGATCCTGTACCAAAGTTAAATAAGTTATAGAAAGTTTACGTAAATTGAGCGATGGTTATGTGAATGATGCATTTGGTACTGCACATCGGCCTCACAGTTCAATGATGGGGAACGGATTTGAAACTTACTGCCGGTATTTTCTGAGCAAAGAATTGAAATATTTTTCATGCGCTTTGGAATCCATCGCCGCCGTTTTCGGCATTTTAGGGAGTTCTTAAGTTGCCGACAAAACTCAGCTCATCGATAATCTTTTGGATAAGGTTTAATGAGATTTTTATTGGGGGAGAAATGGCATTCATGTTAATTAAAGTTTTAAATTACGAGAGAATTAAGGATTCAATATTTGATACTGAAGGCTCAAAATTGTTCAACAACTCTTAAATAAGGCAAATACAACTAATGTTCAGTTTCAGTTGCCGGTCGATTTCGTCACTGGCAATAAATTTGCCGCAGACCCAGAAGCAGGGACTGTTACCGTCGAAGGTGGTATTCCAGCAGGCTCATTAGGTCTTGATATTGGACCAAAAATACAATTTGGAAATTTCTTAAAAGGTATAAAATCATTTTTGAATGGCGTGGTTGCAGCAACAAGCTTTTTGCCTAATTTGCCTTAAGTAACGAAAAATCGAAGCAATTACATTATGATTAAAGGTGTCGAAAGGGAAGTACAAGGTTATCCAATTCAAGCTTGATAAAGTAAACTTAAAAAAAACACACAAAATATTCGGAATGTATTATAGTTTTTATTTCATTTTACAGATTGATCCTTGCCATTTTTAGTTAAACAAGATATCATTCAAATGTCCTCCACGGGACTTCTTACAGGCCTTGATTCTTTTGCGGTAATTTTCAATGACTTTTCGGCACATTTCGGGCGGTATCTCGGCCATTACCTTACGAATATTAGTTTTCAATTCGTCAAGAGTTTGAGGATTGTTTGCGTAAACACGATCTTTCGCGTAGCCCCACAAAAAGAAATCCAAAGGCGTTAAATCACAGGATCTTGGAGGCCAATTGACATCAGCCAATCGCGAAATCAAACGTCCAGGAAATTTCTCTTGCAAAAGATCTCGATTTGCTCGTGTTACGTGACTGGTTGCTCCATCCTGCTGGCACCACATATCGTCAAGATCATAATCTTCGATTTTCGTAAAAAAATAATCGGTTAACATGCGGCCATAGCGCTCAGAATTGACGGTAATAGCTTCTCTACAATCAATTGTGGATTTTCTGAGCCCCAAATTCTACAGTTTTGCTTATAAACGTATCCACCAAGCGAAAAATGAGCTTCATCACTGAAGAAAATTTTGTTCGAAAAATCAGCATCGACGGCCTGTTTTTCCAACACCCAATTTGCGTATGTTCTTCGTTGTCCATGGTCAGCAGGCTTTAGCTCTTGTGTCAAATGGACTTTATACGGATGAAGATGCAAATCCAGATGCAAAATGCGCCATAATGAGCCATAAGATAGGCCTAAATGTTGAGCTCGACGAGGAATTGACAAATTTGGATCTTCTTCCACACTTTCAGCTACAGAAGCGATATTTTCAGCATTGCGAATGTTTCGATGATGCACAGACCTTACAATATCAGTAACAGATCCAGTTTGTTCAAATTTATTCGCTGTATTCAATATGGTTTGCTTTGTAGGACGATTATGACGACCATAATCTGCTCGTAAAGCGCGAAATGTGGATACGGCAGAATCACTATTTTTATAATAAGATTTATAAAAAGGCAGAATGTCAACTAAATAAATGACAGCGTACTTGACGTTTATCTTTGACAGATGTCGGTATACAGATTTCTACTTTATCAACCTCGAATTGGATAACCCGTTATATCGAAAAATAAAAAATAATTTATTATTTGTTGTACTGAAAGGATTCGTCGAGTTATTTTAGCTGAATGTCATGAATGAAGAGGGCATTTCAGTGTTGATAAAATATAAATGTTATTCAGAATACTATTGGTTTCCCCGAATGTATAAGGAAAGGGATGGAGGAAAAAAAATGAACTTCATCCCATCGGGAAAGTATAAGTGGTACATTTTGGGACACCAACTCGCGTGTGTATACATATGACAGAAGGTCAGCATTCACTGACTCTACTGTGTCGAGCCAATGATAAAGTGGAGCGTTCCAACAACAATATTAAGTGCAATATGAACATTGGTCGAAAATATAGAATTAACACATTGGGAAAGCTACCTTCAAACAATTCAACATTCACTAAATAGCTCATCAAACTCTACAACTAAAGTTTCACAGCAGGAATCATTATTATTTGTTACTCCATGACATAGTCCTTCCCATTTGGGGAAAAACTTGCATGGGTACTGCATCAGACAGCACATGGAAATGGTACTACGGAGATTGATTTACCAAGATTTAGTAGTTGTATTCCGAAAGCCAATTTCAACTGGTATGAAAAAAGTTGTCAGTCAAGATTATAGCAATCTTAATGACTCCTCCTCAGGAGAGTATTGAGGCAATCTTCAATCAGGCTGGCCGTTTTTAAGTTTTATAAAATTGTATTTTAATTCGTCATAATTCGTCGTAACCGAGTTTTAGATTATTGTTATAATTAAAGTTTAGAAATTCATAATTAGTTTACATTGGTAAGAATTAATTTATTATTTTATTATAAAGTTATGCATTCAACATTTCGTTAAACTTCTAAATCAGATATACTTTTTACGAACATTAGTGCCATCTACAATTGAGAAACGAAACTATCAACATAAATTTTCTGCTGACGTAACAAGCAGTAATATCTGGTACACTAGGTGCACTGGCTGTAAATAAGATTATTGAAAGGTATGGAATCAATCACGAAAGTATGACATCCGTTGTTCATTAGAAAACCAACATAAATTCGCGTTTACTGGTTGAAGGCGGTTATAGTCATTCATCTTATTGGCGATTAGACGTGTTTCATCTAGCGCGACGAGCCGTTCGTCATTGTTGTTACGCACAGAGTTACGCTTGTTTACCGATGGCGGTTGTCAGATCGGTGTTATTTTTCCAAATTTTTGCATTGAATCTTCTTGTATTATCTTGATATCATTTCTGTGTCCTTGCTATTGTGGATTGTAGTTATTCATAGAACTCATCCTTGGTTATTTCATATGCGTCTTCTGTTGGATCATAAGGAATCTTGCCTCATTATTCTGCTATTATGGTTTCCATTCCATTAGTGACTTATATGCCGTAGCTGTTATTACCTAATATGCCAATGAATTGTTCGTGTGTCAAGTTGTCCAGAGAATATCAGGTAATTTCATTTGCTTGTATTTATTTCAACGTTGTTTTTCCAACACATTTCACTGAGGCCGAGAATTTCGATATTGTAACGATGCTTGTTCTGATGTATCATTTTCCGATTCGTGTTCGTGAACAATAGCCAAGAGTCGATATTTGTGTTTGCCGGTTTATATTGTCTCTTCTAGTGTTCGTTTCTGTAATCATTTTTGATTTAAGCGTAATAGGCAAGCCAGATCACAGGAGTGCTGAGTTAGGCATACTGGCATGCCGAGGTGGAGTGGGGGTCCGATCCATTCCATTTTGCACTTTCTTTTATGATGTTTCCAAGCGGTCGCCTAAATTTGTACTAATCCAAGCATTGACGATCTTGATCTTTCTCTGCCACTCGTTCCCCGAGGCCGTTTGTAGTGGAAAATTTAAAAATGGAACGCCCCCACCAGAAAGCAGTAAACCATATTATTTTATTACAAAGACATGTATTCTGAAATATCAAATAACTGTATAAAGGCTAATCAGGAGAATTAAATTGATTTTAAAATTGTCTTGCTCTAGCTCATATTTTACTAATTCTGAAATTAGAAAATAAATTAAGAACTCCGGATAAGATTGACAAAATAATTTCTGTGAAAATTCCAAATACTATTTAAACTTGGCTGTGAATGCATGCACCACACGCAGGATATAACATCTCTCTGTATGACTATTGGGAAATGGAGCAAAACATTTGTAAAAGTTTTTCAACGAGAAACATTGGTCAATGGAGATACATAGTTATTCTAAATACTACTCCATGATCACAATACCAACCACTCCTGGGTTGTTCTATATAAAAAGTACTTCATCCTGAAATTTAGCTGCCAAACTCTTTAGCTGTGCCTCAATAAAGGGCGTAAAATTTGCTTATAAGGGATAAGATTGAAATTCAAACTTCTGTGGATTCATGATATGTTAGTGCCCTGAAGCTGTTTTGAGGCTTCCCAGTTTTAAAATGCAAAATCAATCGCACGTGATTATACTATAGTGGGTTTATTTTTTATATAATTTCGATTTTAGGACTTAAATTCTTCTATTTACGTTGCTCTTACGGGCCAGTGAAGGTTCAAAAACTCATTTACATTTTTCCTTATTATTTCCATTTCAGACCTCCGTCAGAGATCTCAAGCAAAGGTTGCTGCGGCCGATGGTTTGCTGGCCCTCCACTTCGTGCCCTAATCGCTGTTGTAGCGTTAGGGGGACTGGCGTGTGCAATTGGTGGTGCAGCCGTCGGAATTACAGGACTTTCGGGACCACCAGCATCGCATTTAACAGCTGCCTTATTAATGATTGGTAACTAGAGCGCATCGACCAGTTTTGTTCTTCATATTTTATAAATATTATTTTACCATCACAGGTGTAGGAGTAATTCTAGTCACGGTTAGTGGTGCAGCTTGGCACATGACATCACCCAGTATGCAAACATGTTTTGGTGGTTTGGGATTCACAGCTCCACACGATTTAAATTTAAACAACATCCATCATCACAACGACGCGGTGCTGCAGTATTCAGAATTCCAACATCGTTCGCCACCACCATCCTATCATGCCAGCATGCAGGAGTATCGATTACGGTTGCTGTTGCTTGAGCGAGATCGGGACCGGCCGCCTAGCATCAACATGACCACAAACCGAGAAATTTCACCTCCACCGGCCTATAATTATACGACAACGACAACGATCGACGCCGATTGTAATTATCAGACGACGGAATATATGAAAAATGATCTGTTTCCCAGTTGAATTAGGGATGGAACCAATATTTTACTAGGAAATTTGTATATCAAAGATTAAAATTTGTGTAGCGTAATAAGGAATAATTTTATTATGTTTTAAGAAAATAAAAATACAAAAGTATTCTGTGGTTTGTTGTAAATTTCGAAAATTTCAGGGAGAGATTATGGCGCACTCCATTTCGAGCCGTTCGTCATAATTATAATTATGCATTACTTTGATTTAGGCCCAAATCAAAGTAATTTATGTGGTGTATTCGGCAACTGGTCCAATGTACTCCAGTCGATTTCATCAAAATCAATTACGACGCGCCTCACTTTTGGCGTAAACTGTTTGTACGCAATACCACATGCGTCCAACATCCTCTTAGACGCAATTGTCGATGCTTTGGATGCGTGCTTATCCGACATATAAATAATTTCCTTAATACCCGATTGTATTATTACTTTTGTGCATTCATTGCAAGGAAACAATGCAACGTACATTGTACATCCGCGAACATCGGCCGAATTCTTATTTAGAATTGCGTTCACCTCGGCGTGCACCACATACATGTGCTTCGTATTCAATTTATCAGCGTCCGATTTACCCCACGGGAATTCATCATCTGCACATCCAACTGGAAATCCATTATATCCTATACCAACAATTTTTCGTTCTGAATTCACAAGCACAGCCCCAACTTGGGTACAGGGATCTTTACTACGTTTGGCCGCAAGGAATGCAGTTGCCATAAAATAATCACACCATTCCAAATAATTTGTACGTTTTTCCGATAAAATCTGCTTCACGTCATTATTTGCACTAGATTCCATTCGCGTTTAATCTGTTTTGCATTAGTTTCACTTTAATATTTATTTATTTTCAAATTGCGAATTTGATTCGCGAGACATTTATTTATAATATTTTGACGTTTAAATTAATAGTCGGTAGTGTAGTTTCTAAATAATATTTTTAGTACAAATTGCTACAAAATTTCGTGGGCCATCTATCGAAATATACATACAACTAAATAAAGGTTTGTGTCTAGACTGTATTTAGTACATACCGTCAAAGAGTATAGACTAATAAGAAATCTTAAATGCGAATATAAATAAAACAGAAACAGCGCCAGTTTACATTTTGCAGACACTAATAAAATTATACATTGCAAAACTCCGTCATTGCATACCATTTTCATGCGCGTGGCTTATGAATCATGTGTGTGTGTTTATTTAAGAGGGACCTTAATGCAATAACATGTTTTACATGGCGTAAACACCAAATATGTTTACAATTTTCGTAGAACCACGTACTTTTACTATGGATACTATATAGTTGGATTTCAAGTATTTCAAAACTAATTAAGTTTTATTTAGAATCTTCCTCACTTCAGTTAATCGAGACACATACTAAATTTTACATCAAACTTTCTATTAATATTATGTAAGATTTAAAAATGGTTTATTTGGTCTGAAAGCCAGTACACAATTCGACTTGCCGAATAAACACGTTCAGCATTAAGATTTGTCTCAAATATAGACCAATGGAAGATGAACCCCATTGAAACCAGAGTTGATATCTTTAACGAATTGACCATATTAGCGTTCATTGCAATTTTATTATATGTGAAATACAAGTTAGTCTCCTCATTTGTATTATATAAAATCACACAACAAAGGGGAATGTACTACTAGATTATATTTATTAATTGATAGGTCAATTGAAAGAACTGAGACTACAGAATAAGACAATTTACAAACTGACATTCTTCCCGCGTCTTACCCGTCACAAGTTAAGAAACAATAACCAATATCCAAATCCAAAGCATTTAGCCTCGAAAAAACGTTACACTAAATATCTGTACTACAAAGATTCAACGAACAAACTAAACAATCACATCCAACAACTACAGTACTAATTTACTAAAATTAACAGGTCAGACGGTTTACAGGATCACCAATATATCAAGAGAATTTTAAGACAATGATGTCCGGAAATGTATTGATGCAACACACTCGAGTGATAATCACACTGGTCTCATGATGGGCAAACTTAGAAGGTTAATATTCTTCAGTAGAGCACACACAATGATGTTATTAAACGCCCAATTTAAAATATTTCTAAAGAAAATAACAGGATAGTGACACTATTTTCAGCAAAGTTATGCTGTTAGTTTATGCAGAGTTAATGTCCCTCCCAAGTAACCAATGCACGCGGAATTGATGCCGTGCAAACCACTAGGCGAGATCGTAATAATACAGATGTGACCGCTCAGCCGCAACCTGCACAAAGAAATTCGGAGGGGGAGTTTTGTTGGTCATTCATTCAGTACTTGGCAATTATGAATTTGAATTGAATCCGTCTTCAGTTGATCAATTATTTGTAAAAATTTAACCATATATCCAACAATAACCCGCCTTAGTATGATGATCGTCAGTGAATGAAAAAAATGTTAAAGGCAAGGTTTCTCGAAAACGGAGAATAAGGAGAATAAATCAACCGTAGATCAGTTCCGAATTCGATAGTTACTCTAACAACTATCCTGTTGACCTCTCTTTCCCTCTCCCTATCGCATCTCCTGAAGAGATTTTGTCTCCTGCCGTTTTGATCCATCATTCGTGCCTTGAAATTTCGACAACCTATTACACGTAGGTTGTGTTCGACGTTGTCTCCCCAATGTTGTAGGGGTCTTCCTCTAATACGTTTATCATTCTTTGTTGTGGGATCTTAGAACGTGGCATAACCATCTGATTTGGTCGGATTTAATTAAACGCATGATATCACTGTTTCCGAGAAGTCGTTTTATCCCATGGCTCATACGATTCGTTTTCCGCAACTTTAATTGGAGCAAAAGTGAAACGAATGACGGTTTATGAAGCAACTCGGGGTAAAAGTTTCGCATCTGCGTATTAGGTTGTTGAGTGATTCTCCTAGGTACTAGTGGTGGTAGTTGTATAACTTGAGGTGCTCGAATGTTATAACTTCCGTGGCTGTGCTGTATACGATATTGTACATTTTCCAGTTTGAGGTGAAGTGTTGTCATTTGGTACTCGAGAGTACCGAGATCTCGCTTATCTGCATAATGCAGTGTCAAGCATTTTTATATTCTTCCCCCAATTTAGGGGTGTGTTATACGACTCAAGCGCCGTATCCGCGTGACCCGTGATTTTGTTTCGGATAACGCTTAGTATTCCGAAATATTTCGCAGTACCCTTTAGGTTCTCATAAATACTTAAAATTCTATCTACACTTTTTTCCAGGAGCTAAACTGCTCTGGCTGTCCTGAAAATTCCCGTAAACTTTTTACTACATCGGGAATTCTATCCATATCATCCAAATTATTTAAATATGCTTTGTCTATGTTTTGGTCAGCATCGATACCTCTTTGATGATTACCTTGCGTCAATCTATCGAACATTTGTTCACTTTGTTGCTTGACCATTTGAGATATTACACCCTGGAGTTGGGTGAAGTCGAACTTGGGTAACTGCAGCAAGGAAACTTTCGAATTTCAAAATGAAACTTTGCATACCGATTACGCCCAATTTGTGCTAATTAGTGCTCACAGGAAAACGTTAGTGCTAGTCCAGGAGCCGAAAAAACAGGAACAGAAAATTTCAAATTTCGCCTAAAAGACGGAATAAATAAAACCCGATTTCTAGAAACAACCAGAAATAATTTAAGCCTAATTTTAAAACTTTCTAAAGGCTGCTAAACTTATGAAATTTGTGCTTATCATAGAAATATAATTTTCATAAACTTTCATTCATAAATCGAGGAAAACCAAACCAGCCCCTGCAAGATACTATGCTTTAAAAAAAACGGAGATATATCGTTCAATAATATTTGAGTTGAACAACAAATAAAACAATAGAAATGAAATGTTCTAAAATCCAAGGCATAAGCAATTCAGATAGTATATTCCTGTCAGGTATGTTCATTGCCATCCCAAAAATATAGTGACTGAATTTGTGCTAATCCAGAATTGGCCCAATTCCATTGAACAACATCGACCGTTTAATGAACAATTTTCTGACAAAAAATGTTCTAGTAACCAATGAAGTTGGCAATTCTAATTGCATATTCCTATCAGATATGTTCATTGCCATCCGAAAAATTTAGTGGCTGAATTTGTGCTAATCCAGAATTGGCCCAATTCCATTGAACAACAACGACCGTTTAATGAACAATTTTCTGACAAAAAGTGTTCTAGTAACCAATGAAGTTGGCAATTCTAATTGCATATTCCTATCAGATATGTTCATTGCCATCCGAAAAATTTAGTGGCTGAATTTGTGCTAATCCAGAATTGGCCCAATTCCATTGAACAACAACGACCGTTTAATGAGCAATTTTCTGACAAAATGTGTTCTAGTAACCAATGAAGTTGGCAATTCTGATTGCATATTCCTATCAGATATGTTCATTGCCATCCGAAAAATTTAGTGGCTGAATTTGTGCTAATCCAGAATTGGCCCAATTCCATTGAACAACAACGACCGTTTAATGAACAATTTTCTGACAAAAAGTGTTCTAGTAACCAATGAAGTTGGCAATTCTAATTGCATATTCCTATCAGATATGTTCATTGCCATCCGAAAAATTTAGTGGCTGAATTTGTGCTAATCCAGAATTGGCCCAATTCCATTGAACAACAACGACCGTTTAATGAGCAATTTTCTGACAAAATGTGTTCTAGTAACCAATGAAGTTGGCAATTCTGATTGCATATTCCTATCAGATATGTTCATTGCCATCCGAAAAATTTAGTGGCTGAATTTGTGCTAATCCAGAATTGGCCCAATTCCATTGAACAACAACGACCGTTTAATGAACAATTTTCTGACAAAATGTGTTCTAGTAACCAATGAAGTTGGCAATTCTAATTGCATATTCCTATCAGATCCGATGGCAATATACCTGATAGGAATATGCAATCAGAATTGCCTGGCAATTCTGATTACAAATTCTTATCAGATATGTTCATTGCCATCCATATCTGATAGGAATATGCAATCAGCAGTGCCAACTTCGTTGGTTTCTAGAACACTTTTTATGAGAAAATTGTTCATTCAACGGTCGTTGTTGTTCAACAGAATTTGGCCAATTCTGGATTAGCACAAAATCAGCCACTATATTTTTCGAATGGCAATGGACATATCTGATAGGAATATGTAATCAGAAGTGCCACTTCATTGGTTTCTAGAACACTTTTTGTCAGATAATTGTTCATTCAACGGTTGATGTTGTTCAATGGAATTGGACCAATTCTGGATTAGCACAAATTCAGTCACTATATTTTTCGGATGGCAATGAACATACCTGGACGGAATTTTTTAAATATAGTATCTTTCAGGGGCTGGTTTGGTTTTCGTCGATTTATGAATGACAATTTATGAAAGTTATATTTCTATGATAAGCACAAACTTCATCAGTTTAGCAGCCTTTAGAAAGTTTTAAAATTAGGCTTAAATTATTTCTGATTTTTTCTAGAAATCGGGGTTTATTTATTCCGTCTTTTAGGCGAAATTTGAAATTTTCTTTTCCCGTTTTTTCGGCTCCTGGACTAGCACTAATTTTTTCCCGTGAGCACTAATTAGCACAAATTGGGCGTAATCGGTTATGCAAAGTTTCATTTTGAAATCCGAAAGTTTCCTTGCTGCAGTTACTCACGTTCGATAAATTACAACTAAAAATTCTTATGTTCAATTCAACTAGAATAATTCTTCAACGAGATAACAAAATAGTTGATCAGCAAATATTATCAACATTTTATTTCCACGTTTCATGTAAGATGAAACCTATGTTTTCCGTGGGAATCCAACTAGACCGCGTGTTAACTTATACAAGTACACATACAGGGTGAGTTTTTAAAAATGCCAGGTTTTCATCTCTAGAACGGTGCTAGATAGGAGAAAATTATTTATTAAGAAATTTATTATTGGTCGAAGGGACGTCTAGTGGTAATCTTGACTGACCTTGAAAGTCATTAATTTCGGAGATATAGACTAAAGCTAGGTTTTTTAAATTAGAACGTATACTTTTGAGTGCTTTTTTATTAAGCAATTAAAAGTAAATACGTTTCAGAGATAACATTGAAATTCACTAAAGTAAACGAGTTTGCGCTAAGTTAAATAAAAATGTAAGGAACTAGAAAGAAAAAATATTTGTTTCATAAAACTGTTATTAAATTATTAGCCAATGTTCAAAATGGCCGTTTTTTCTACTCTAAATATAATTGTTTTTTTAAATTGCAAAATAAACACTGTGTTGTAACACTGTAATACACTACAATGTAACAGTATAGAACTTAGCGAGTACTCGAGTGAATATCAATGTTTGCACATATCTCTGAAATCATCCACTTTGCTTATTTGCTTAATAAAAACGCACTCAAAAGTATCACTCCGAATCTATTGAGTCATTCGAGATCACCACTAGACGTCCCCTCGACCATTAAGAAATTTGATTATAAATAATTTTCTCCTATCTAGCACCGTTCTTGACGCGCTCTTTAAGCCTGCCATTTTTTTAAAAAAACTCACCAAATTTCAGGCAAATCAAAACAGTTTTAATTTTCCGCTCCATCCATTGTGTATCATGAAAAAAGATCGAATATTGAAAGCATTCGTGCTCGAGTCGGTTTGTGACCAATTATATTGGCAGTACAAATTAATTCGGGCCGATTTTTAATTTTAAAAATGGATTTATTTTAAATTAAAATGACTGAACAGATTAATTAAAATATTGTCCATCCCTGCTTACGACTTTTTCCCACCTCTCAGGCAATTTTCGAATACCATCTCGAAAACACGTTTCGTCTGTTGAGGCGATCCATGTTTGAAGACAATCTTCAATTTTTTCGAAAGAAGTGAACCTGTGATCTACCAAATCGTGTTTCATCCGTCGGAACAACCAGTGATCAGAAGGAGCAATGTACGCACTTAAGCGTTTCCAAATATTTTTTTACGACTTTTGCGCAGCATAACCTTTGAACTATGAATGTTCGTCTTTGGTGTTGATATTGAGGTCGATGGCAACGATTGGCCGGGCAAAAATATAAAAAACCCTTTCTTGTTTGCCTTTGAAGCAGCTGCTTGCAAGAAAGAAATCGCCTTTCCACGTCTCTTGGTTTCAATTCATAAGGAACCCAATTGCCTTGCTTTTGAATCATGCCCATGGATTTCAATCATACAGAAACTGTTTGTTGGGTCACCCCCAATGTACCGGCAAGCTCTTCTTGCGTTTGAGTCGGATCGGATTTTCATCGAGGATCTTCATAAGCGAGGCTTATCTTCAATACTGAAAGCATCATTTTTGAAGCGTCGAAATCATTCTCTATGTGATTTATCGGTTGGAGCATTATCACCGAAAACTTCCACAAGCGCTCGATGTGCTTCAGCTGCACGTTTTTCAATTAATTGTTTAACACTATCGGCAAATGCTGTTTAGTTATTACAAAATCCGACATATTCAATACCGCAAACTCAAAGCAATTCAAACTAAATGTTAACGGCAGATGCCTAATCTGTCTGAAACAACGGAAATCAGCTGTCACTATAAACAATTTATTATAGTCAGAGCCACTTTTTGAAAATTAATTTGTATTCCCAATATTACTGGAGTATGTCAATTTTCGGACCGAAGTTCTGATTACCTTGTGAGGTTTCAGCTCTTAGCTTTACTTTAATAAGTTCAAGTTAAATGTGTGCATATGGTGATCGGCACAAAAAAGCATTTAACCAACAAAATATTTTATATTGAGTTTCGTCCAGTTTCGAATTATCGCGACCATTTTCATAGAGGATCTTATACTAAGTCGAAATCAAAACAGGCTCGCACCAGTTCTTCAAATCAAATGCCGCAATCTAATTTAACCTCCAATGCAATTCCGTAAGAAACCAAAACAAAAGATTAACTCGAATGTCACCTCCGAAATCATATTATCTGATTTCTACGTAGATGATTTGCTGACAGGAAGCGATAACATAGACCATGGTTCGGCCATAATTCCACAGCTAACGGAGCTCTCCGAGAAAGGTGGACTAAAACTTAGAAAGTGGTCTTCCAATAGTAAGGAGTTATTAACGCAAATACGAACAGTATTACAAGCAACGTACTGTTAAAGCTAAGCGATTGCACAAAACCTTAGGGATTCATTATAATCCGAAGAAAGACACAGTTGAATTCCACGTAGTCAATTTGAAAATGTCTGACGGCACGGCCACTAAACGTTCACTCTTGGCCAACTCATAAAAACTGTTTAATCCGGTCGGTTGTTTAGCACCTATCGCCATTGCTGCCAAGATTCTAATGCAGGAGAGTTGAATCTCCGGGATCGAATGGGACGAAACACTACCAGAAGTAATAGGTAAAAAATGGCTTATCTACAAGAACGAAATACCCGCTGTAAAGGACATAAAAATAGTTAGATGGATCACGGGTGGCTTCCATCAAAACAAAGCTGCCAGATACTCGATTGGAGTTAAACGCGGCTAGACTATTAGCTAAACTATTAAGGCATGTCCAACTAGCAATGCAATTAAGTGAGTGTAAAACGCACGCTTGGGGGTCAAAAGAGAACCAAGGCGCTACAAAACATTTGTAGCGAACCAAATTTCCTGCATGAGGCAAAATTTACCAACCGCCACTTGGCATGACGTAAGGTCGCACGAAAATAACGGTGATCTCGCTTCTCAAGGAACATCTCCAAGAGAATTAGTCCATTGCAAGTTATGATAGCACGGACCAGCGTTTCTTCAACATGATTCAAATCAGTGGGAACTCTCTGGATATATCGAGCAAAGCAGTGAGACGAACCCACAAGTCTATCTTCCCGAGGAATACGAGGAGAAGGTAACATTAACAGCGGCAACGAATTTAACTAACGTCTGGTTGAAATTGTTTCAAAGAATTTTCAGTTTTGACAAATTAGAACGAGTGGTAGCAAATTATGCAACGTTTATCAGTTGGGTTGCGCGGAAAATTCCAGCAGTCAATGCGATCACGCCTGAAACCATTATATTCTGCATGAGTCAAGAGGAAAACTTCTATCAGGAACTCAGATGTTTGAGAAACACACAACGATTGGCGAACAACAGCAAGCTTTTATTTTTGAATCCATTTCTAGACGATAATGGCTTATTGCGAATGGGAGGACGACTGCAAAACGCAAACATCCATACAGCCACCAAAAATCAATCCCAAACTCATCGAAAGGGCCCACAAGTTAATGTTGCGTGGAGAAGTACAGCTGACACTATCACACTTAAGAGATAGATATTGGATGGAAGGCGGGCTGTACGACTCGTAACAAAGAAATGTGTTAAATGCTTCCGTCACCAACAACAAAATGCGAGGCAACTTATTGGTGGTAATCTTCCAGGTTTCAGAGTATGACCAGGCAGACCATTCGCTAAAACCGGGATCGATTATGCGGGACCTATTCAGCTGAGAACAACAAAAGGCAGAGGTCATAAATCTTACAAGGGATACATAGCCCTATTTGTTTGCATGGTAACCAAGGCCGTGCACATAGAAATAGTTAGCAGCTTAACAACGGACGCGTTTATTGCTGCTTACTAGCGATGCACTTCACGACGAGGCTTATGCACGGATCTGTATTCGGATAATGGCGCCTATTTCGTTGAAGTCGATGCTGAAATGAAGAAGAATCTTCGCATCGCTTTGACCATATTGCCTAGTGAGATTGCAAATGCAGTATCCGTCAGTGAGACAATTTGGAATTTCATAAAACCATTGGCTCCTCATTTTGGCGGCATTTGGGAAGCCGGAATTAGATCTGTAAATTGTTACTTAAAAAGAATCATGGGAATCACTATACTCTTACGTTTGAAGAATTAAGTACTGCAACCGATTAAATAAAGGCTAGAGGTTAGGGGTAAGTTTGATGGGGTTATAGGGGTGAAATTTTTATTTTTCCCTTATTCTGAGATTTTGCAACATGGACACTAATCTGACCATGCTGATTCCATGTGGAGTGCAGAATTCAGCGCCGACCCACCTTTCATGTCAAGGTACAGGTTGACATGGAGCTTGCAATGCACAGGTGGTATACTGTCATAGTGTGAATGGGTGGTGTGTGCGTGAATGAAAAGGGAGATATTAATTGACCTTCAAAGGACATTAAATCCATTGGACAATTAATACGTTCTTCTTCTTTTTTAAATAGAATAAAAAATTATAAAACTATTAGAGCGTCTTGCAAACCAGCAGCAAGCCCCGCAAGCAGCATAAAACTTGGCGCAAAGATATTCGCTCGTCAAGGATTTATCAGACCGCGTGCAACATTTGATTTGTGGTATGCCCGCTATGAATCAATTTTCACCGAAGAGGTGGCATCGTTGACGGAGACGGCGAAAGTTGAATTGTTGCTGCAAAAACTGATTAATCAAGGTTACTAGAAATTTGCGAACACTATTCTGCCACGCAAGCCTATGAAATTAACTCTGGCAAGTGCCGTCGATGAACTAAAACGTATTTACGGGCGGAACGAATTGCTGTTTCGAAGCGATTTAAGTGTTTAAAAATCTCAAAGGGCGAGAATGAGGATTACAAAACGATCGCCTCCCGCGTTAACTCGATGTGTGAAAAATTTGACCTCGCAAAATGCTCGGCAGAAGATTTCAAGGTCCTGCTCTTTGTGCAGGGCCTCAACAAATCGCAGGACTCCATCATCTTGGAGAAGCTACTATCAAAGTTGGATGCACAGTACACGGAAACAGGGTTAGACGTGGACCAAACCTCATAAGGGACAAAGGCATGGTAACCCGCCTAGAAGCGGGTCAAATCGAAAGTACTGGAAATACGGAAAAAGTCCAATTGGAAGCAGGACAAGAAGCAGGACAAGGATCAGGCACAAGAGCAGGGTTTTACCAGTCAGCGGTTGGCCGTTAAGGCCAAAAAGCCACGAAGAGGTAGCGATAAGGGAAGACTGAGCTTTGCGGTTCAGGTAAGATCAGAGTCAACACGCAAATCTGTTATCCCGTCCATCAATAACCGCAGAGTATCACTACAGCTCGATATGGGATTAGATTAGACGATCATCTCACGAACAAACTGGGAAATTTTAGGAATACCAGTTTTGGTCCCGTGTAAAGAACAGGCGGTCAGCACAACTGGTGACTATCTCGACATAATGGGCAGTTTTCAAGCTAAACTGAAGTTGAACGAGCGCGAGGCCGACGGACAGGTCTACGTTGCAAACTCCGCCCTGAATCTGTTTGGCAGCGATTGGATGGAAACATTGGGGTGCCACAGGGTTCACGCAAATGGAGAGCTGTCGCTGACGGAGGAGGTCTGGACGAAATTCCTCTCTGTGTTCGCTGATGATGTTCTGGGTTTATGTAACATAATGAAGGTATCGCTTAAATTGAAACCAGAGGCAAAGTTTGTTTGCTGTCGTCAGCGGCGTGAATACCTTATGCAGCCGCACAAGCAATTCAGGACGAGTTGCAGAGATTACAGTTTTTGGGAGTTATTTAACCAATAGAGTATGCCAACTCAGCCGCGCCTATTGGTGCTGTCAATAAAAAAAACGGAGGAACTCGCGTGACATCCGATTATTTGACGGGCCTCAATGCCGCACTAGAACCTAATCAGTATCTACTGCCGACACCGGCTGACATTTTGACGAAGTGCGCAGGATGCACTGTATTCAGCAACATTGGTCTTTCTGATGCTTTCCTGCAACTGGAGCTCGAGAACAATGCTAAAAGGCTCATGGTGATCAACACACACGACTGTTCCAAGTCAATAGGTTGCAGCCTGGAGTGAAGACAGCTCGGCATCACCCCAACAGCTAATGGACACAATGCTTGGCGGTATGTGTACAGTTGCAGCATATCTCGACGATATGAAAAGGTGATTGGCTACTTGGCCACATCATCGACGTTGATTGGTTACGCCCGGATAAATCTAATGTTAAGGTAATTCAACAATTACCAGTCCCAGCTGACATTTCAATGCTGCGTGCTTATCTAGAAGCCATTAATTGGTGTGGCAAATTCATCAAAGGGTTTAAAGACTTGCGTGAGCCTTTGGATGCATTTCGGATCTAGTTCCGAATCCGATCTAGTTACAGAATGGGGGCAGTAGTATTACATAAATTCGAAGATGGTTCGAGCGTCCTATCATGTCACCTACGGCCGGAACTTCGAGCTTCGTACCGATCACCAACCATTTTTATCAGTTTTTTGATCAAAACAAGGAGTCCCTGTATACTTTGGTAATCGTATACAGCGTTACGCGCTTGTCATGCTCACCTACGATTTTGACATCAAATACATCAACACAAAGAGTTTTGCGTATGCTGCTTTTATTTCAAGACTCATTAATGCGCAACCGAAGCCCGAGCCCGAAGATACCATCATTGCAACCATTCGAATGACAGTCATGCATAATGCTTTGCCATCGAGTCAGCGAACTCATTACCGGTTAATTTCGAAGCAATCCAAGCTGAAACCGCAAAATCCGAGGTCCTGAAGCAGGCCCCTTATTTCATCAAGCAGAGTTGGCCTGAAAGGAGGAAGCAAATCAGAAATGACGCTGTGGCAGATTATTTCCAACTCCGAGCTTTGCTCTCATTGATTAAAGAGTGTATTTTTTATGGCGAGCGGGTCGTGATACGACTGCAAT
This sequence comes from Nephrotoma guestfalica, assembly GCA_963691935.1. Lineage (NCBI taxonomy): Eukaryota > Metazoa > Arthropoda > Insecta > Diptera > Tipulidae > Nephrotoma > Nephrotoma guestfalica. The sequence goes on along the minus strand of OY829915.1, from coordinate 235,346,081 downwards.
TTACTGGTCCGGAATTGACAACGATATCGAGTTCGGTTTCGGACGGACCTTGGTCACATATTCACAACGATTACGCCGGCCCAGTTAATGGATTCTACTACCTGGTCATCTTTGATGCATTTAGCATCTGGCCGGAGGTTTTAAAGATGAGCAGCACGATGTTGAAAACTTGATGAAAACATTCGCTCGGCATGGATTATGCGACATCATCGTGAGCGACAACGGCCCACAGTTTAAGTCTGTCTGCTTCAAGAAGATGTGTGCCGAGAACGGCATAGATCACATTATCACGGTACCCTACAACCCGCAGTCAAATGGCCGTGCCGAGCGTTTTGCCGAGCTGCTTAAGACAGGACTCGAAAAGTTGAAGGAGGAAGGGAATGTCGACAAAATCTTGCGGAAATTTCTAATGTGCTATCGTTACACGGCTTCGTATGCACTAGGAATGTAGTCTCCGTACAAACTAATGAATGGGTATGATATGAAGGCCAGGTTGGATCTGATTAGGCCCCCTGTAAAGCGAGGTGATGTACGTAACACGAAAATGGAGCAACAGTTCAACGACCACTACGGAGCAATATGGAAGGAGTACAGTATCGGGGATGCCATTTATTTCAAGTCCATGCTGCGCAACAGTAATTTTGAGTGGCTGCCATGGACAAATCGAACCACCAGACGGGCGCCACGTGCAGGCTCACAGCAATCAGCTGAATTTTCATCACGCCAAATCACACATCAATAACTTCTTGATGGACTTGTTCGAAATCACGCCATTGCAAGAAGTTGTCGAGCCGACGATCATGCCTCAGCAACAGCACGCAAATGAAGATACCAGATAAAATGTGATACCAGATTTTGATATGGAGAACCAAAGTGCAATTCGGCTTATCGATAATCCGGAAATCCAGAAGCGCACAAAACATATTGATTTTCGCATTATCATTGCATAAGGGAGAAATTCGAAGAGCAGGATGAGCGTAACCCACTGTACGTTTCATCTGACGAGCAATTGAATTGGTAAATATTTACACCAATGGTTTACACAAGGAGACGAGGTTTGCGATACTTTGTCAAAATTTAAATTTACGATACAAACACTGGTTGTGGATTCAATCGTAATAAAACTCTAATTGATTTTATTAAAATTAAAACTCACTACAGATTTAAAACATTGAATTTCTACTAGTTATCACCTTGAGTAAACAGTACACAGTCAATAGCAGCTTTACGTAACATTAGTTTCCCTACCTCATACTCCAAACCATCGTTTTGTTCCAAATGAACGACTCTTTGAATTTTCTTTTGAATTATCAATTTTGCACACTCGTTGCATGGTGGAGCGGTTTGGTACAGGATACAACCTTTAACGTCACCATTTGCCTTAATGATCGCATTGGCTTCAGCATGCACCTCATAATCAGATTCTTCCGGAACACTAGTACGTTGGGAATTATTAAACTCGCAATATACATTTGCTCCACAGCTAATGATGGCGTTCCGTTCTGGATTTACAATACAAGCACCTCCTTTTGAACTGGTATTGCTCAGTAATTGTAATTTTTCGGCGATTTTCATATATGCGGAATCAAGTTTGCGTTCCATTTTGCTGCGAAGAATAAAACATTATCGTTATTTTATATTTACGAGTATTTAGAAATATTTTACTTAAACTTCACTTAGATTAGATTACACAGTGCCTGTGTGAACTCGTTGCTGTATTCAACTACTGTGACAATTATAAATGGAAATTGCAATACTTAATAATAAAATTTATCGCTAAGTATCACGATTCCTTTGTTTGTACAATTTTCTGTATTATACAGTGAAAGAAATAATTTGATCCCATCATTGCAAAAAACATAAAGGGGTACTGCACAATCACCACGAACCCAGTAGTGGTAATATCGATATATTCGGGAATATTCTGGAAGCGAAGTTCCGATTTAATTCAAAACAAAAGTTGGATTCACACGTATTTAACCTTTCGCATCGCGTTGTAGAACTCATCCTAAGATTGCCTACGAATAGTCGGGTAAGTGGTCCACTACGAAAAAACTTAAGATAAATAAGTTTTTCATAGAATTTTTAAAAAATAATTTATTTTACCGAATCATTTACCTATAGGTGTCTTTACCCAAAAATTGGTACGCAGCCTAAATTGACGTTTTACAGCACTTAAATCAATTAAAATACTCTAATAACCCTACTATCGAGTCGACTTTCATAAGAATACTTTCGTGTGAATTGTGTTATGATCAAGTGAATTTCTAAATTTTTGTATAACAACAATTCGTTACAATTCCATCCCAAACGAAAAATTAAAATAAAATTATTTCCATCACTGTAGGTAGGGGGATTTGTATAAACAAAGAATGTCCATAGGTACTTTTATATAAATTCAATTTTTATTTGTGACAATCACAAAGTTTTATTTCAAACATCAACAAGTGTGCATACTTTCGTGCTAAGCAAATATACGAAGTGAGAGTGGACTAAGGAAATAACAAACTAGGGTGAATTGGTATTTGAGTTCCACAACGGAATGGATAAAGATTACGTATACATGGAGGTTGCCAAAATTTTACGCGGCCTTAGTAACGATCCCGAGACTCAGGTAGGGGCTTGCATCGTTGATACAAACGACAATGTTATCGTGAGCAGTGGAACTAATAATCATCCAGATGGATGTGAATTTACATGGAGTAAAGGCGATGGACTGGACAATAAACTTTTGTATGTGGTACACGCTGAAGTCAACGCGATGGTGAAGGCGAATCGCGATATTACGGGCTGTATTTTGTATCAAACACTTTCACCGTGCAGCGAGTGTGCAAAACTAATTATTCAAGCAAAAATTGGAAAGGTTGTCTATTTGAATGGTAAACCAAATAATCCGAAATATAGCAAAGGGCAGAACATGTTAGCTAACGCCGGTATTGAGTGTGTAAAGTATTCTATGCGAGTACAACATTAATTTGTCAATGCAAAAAATTTTCTCGTTTTTTTATAATCAAAGATTACATCGATTACAATGTAAAATACAAGTTTTATGAACACGCGCGCTTGAAAATTGTTAACGAGAATAAAAAAAATTACTCAAGGTTGAAACAATTGTTGAAACATTGTTTGAAAATTGATTATCACAATCAATTTATTGTTTTACTGTTTGCGAATTAAAGTGTTTTCCCTAGTATACTCGATAAAATTTGCGAGGCTACGTTAAGTGTAGCCTAATGAGTGACACCCGAAAGGTAAACAGAAAATCGAATTATTTCCCTGCCTAAGTATAAATTTTCTTTCGCAAAAATCTTATCACTGGTATCTTATCACCATCATTCTGGTTTTTTTTATTCACAATTATGAATGGGCGTTGGAGTCGATGGTCTAGATAACATACTTTGCTTGACCACATGCAGGGCCACATGGCAAAACCGCTTATGTCGATTGCACTTACTTTTCAGTAGAGCATTATGCAAATTTAATTTAAGATATCAAAAAAGTTAAAACCAACTGAATCTTTATCTACATTTTTCTTGAAGATGTTCTGCACTTAAGTGATACTTTTTCAAACTGATACATATAAAGTACAAAAAACATTATCATTGAACAAAATTTTATTTATTACGAGTACAAGTTTCACAAACGAATCAACTTCATATAGAGCAAATTAGAAATTTTAAAACCTTTCATTTTATTGAATACATTATTACGGTATGATGTCTTCCTCGTCTTCAACCAGGTCAGGTTGTACATTTGGCATATCCAATGTTTGCAAGTTTCTATAAAACCCGTAAAAATTGGGATCTATAAATGATAGTAAATGTAAAAGGTCTCGCTTTTTTCTTTAAACAAGTTTAACTTTTTGAATGGCTGATCATCATCCAATGTGGTTTTATTCTCAAGGACTCGAAAATTTTCTTTTATCTGTTTTAGCCATTTGACGCTACGCCAAACGAACTTTTCACTATCCTGGCTTATGTTTCTCCACATAAACTTGGTTTTAATCGCAGCAAACGAGTCATAAAAGTATTGTTGGTCGATTTCAAATTAAACGCTTTCGGGGTGCCACAAGTTCTGACGAACTGTGGCACTATTCTGGCAATTCTGGGCAAAATTGGGAATAATTTTTCCATACCTAAATTGGCAGAGTAAATTATTCCCAAATTGATTGTGTTTTCAGAACAATTAGCACCTTTTTACCTCAGTATGCCAGAAAAACATTTTTTAAATAAAAATTACGTATAAATTCTTTCCCCAATTCCCTATTCCCGGGGAATTATCATCACCCGTCTCCTCACTATTACATATGGTGCAAAAGAAAGATAAGGACTGGCGCCCTTGTGGAGACTATGGACAGTTAAACACTGGCACTGCCCCAGATAGATATCCTATCCCCCACATACACAAATTCTCATGGCGCTCGAGGATATTCACAAAACAGCGATAACTACTCCTTTTGGGCTTTTTGAGTTCACCCCAGACTTCGTATACTCTTATATCGACGATATCCTCGTTGCGAGCCGCTCCGAGATGGAACACAGGGAACACCTCGAGTCAGTATTTAAACGTCTCTCCGCATATAGAATTAATATCAAAGCGTCGAAATGTATTTCCGGCGTGAAGTCACTCGACTTATTGAGCCACAAAATTTCGAAAGACGGCATCCTCCCGTCGAAAGACAGAGTTGATGTTATTTCAAATTTTCCAGAGCCAACATCAATCCGCCAAATGCAGCAGTTCGTCTTTGCCGAACGGTTAGCCGAACTGTTATCGCCTATTCACTGGCATTTGCCTACCTTACTCAAAAAAGGCAAAAACAGAAGAAACTTCTCTTGGCCCGAAGATTGTTCAGAATCTTTCGATAAGGTCAAGCGTTCTCTTGCCACTGTCACCCTTTTGGCACATCCGTTGAACGACACGCAGTTCAACATAAATACCGACGCTTCCAATGTAGCAGTTGGAGCTGTGTGACAACAACGTATTAAAGGATATAAGCAACCATTAGCGTTCTTTTCAAAGAAGCTCTCTCCTGTGGAAATTAAATACTCTACTTTCGATAGAGAGTCAAAGGCAGAACGTAGTCCCCGGCAATTACGATATCTTGATTACATCACATCAAAGGTAAACACAATATCGTGAGCGACTGTTTGCCTCGTTCTGGTGAAACACTTCTCACAGAACGCAGAGTCTCCTCCTTCGACACGACGGAATTACGTGTACAGCAACAACGCGACGACGAATTGCAGAAATGAATTTCAGCACGTACACCGAAATCAAGCGTAAACTTGCAACGAATCGACTTACCAGACAAGCAGCAAATTTGGTACGAGACTTCAACAGGTAAAAATCGGCCTTACGTTCCTCTCAACATGCGACGGACAATCTTCGATGGTCTGCATGGCTTGTCACATCCCGGCGTCCGTGCTACGCGAAAACTTATTGCTACAAAATACTTCTGGTCAAGAATGAATACTGATACAAGCAATTGGGCTAAATCTCGTATCCCATGCCAAAAGTCCAAAGTTTACCGCCACACAAAATCAGCGCTTGGTTGGTCCACTGCCCCAATCGAATGGCTATCATTATATTTTAACGATAGTCGACCGATTTACCCGGTGGCCAGAAGCTTATCGAATCCGAGAAATGACCGTTAAAACCGTAAGTAAGATCTTCTACAATGAGTATATCTGTAGATATGGTGTCCCACTCTTCATCACGACAGACCAAGGAACCCAAATCGAATCAACGTTGTTCTCCGAGCTCACGAGGCTCCTAGGTTCCCATCGCATTCAAACAACTGCACAGGCAATTAAAATTCGCCTTAACAGCTCGATGTAATACATTCCATTGGAGTTCAAAATTTCCAACTATCCTATTGGGTATTCGAACCTCCGTCAAGGAAGACCTCAACTGCACACCAGCAGAGCTAGTATATATACAAAATATCAAGGTTCCCGGTGAATTCTTCATCAATGATCAAAATTCGAACCCAAACACAGATACTTTGGATTTCGTGAAGCAGCTTCGTACTACCATGAGAACCTTAGTTCCTACGGACACACGACATCGAACTAAACAGGCAACGTACATCAAAAATCTGGAAACCTGTTCACGCGTATTCGTACGTGTGGATAGTCAGAGGTCCTTTGAGTACACCCTATTCTGGACCGTATCCAGTGACCCGCAAGTAAGCCAGCATACGGAATACTTGTGGTAAACCCGATCGAAAACCGTAGTATTCAAAAAATTGTTACATTTAATTTAAACCACTACGGTTTTCGATCCAAGAGGGGAGTGATGTAGCGACTCAAAAATCCTTTTTCACTTCGCGGCACTCCTCGTAGCAAAAATATGTATACACCGCGCCGCTTAATTACGAGGGATAGCTGGTTTTGCTGAACATAGCTATTTCGCCATGTACACATTCGCAAATCTCGATATTTATCGACTATCGATAAATATCGAGAAGTCATGAAAAAAGAATGGGAAACAAAAAACAAGAGACATAGTCTCATACTCACACAAGTGAAATGTTAAGTGAAAATATTAAGTGCTAAACAATCGTTCACACGCCCATCAATTTTGTGAACTAGTAAATAAATAATTTACAATAACAAAATATAGTGAGTGTTAATCATTTATCAAATAAAACCCGAATAACCTCGCTATAAGAACTTGCGGTTAATAGTAGAAATGTTTTCACTGCTGTCCAAAAAAAAAATCATAAACATAGCGCTAAGCAAAGAACTCTCATTCTGCCCTGCGCAATTGTCACTATAGAAAGTAACGGATTTTGGCACCTTCATGGATTGTTAGATTGTATATCCACAATTGCCGCTTTTGATATCGACGTTTTAAGATTAGGGGTTGGTATAGGCACTGCTGAAGGTCGAAAGAGTACATTATAATTGTTCCAACCTCAACGCAACTTTTTCACGCTGTATAAGAAAGCGGAAGTTTGACAGCGGAAAATATTACGGTACGCGCCGCAAGTAGCAGTACTATCACAAAAGAGAATTTATTTTGTTATGCTGTTTGCATGCTTATTCTAAATCTGTATATTCTCAATCCGAGAGAATTTTAGTTTCGACACACGGGAAGAAAAACTGATTTATTTCTCGAAAATGCTTAGAAATACTTAGCTCAGAGCCATAACTCGGCAAGTTGCAACATACCGACCATCTTGAAATTTTTACTCAAACAAGCTGTTTGCATGCCTATTCTAAATCTGTATAGCATCAATCCAAGAGTATTTTAGTTTCGACACACGGGAAGAAAAACTGATTTATTTCTCGAAAGTGCTTAGAAATACTTAGCCCAGAGCCATAACTCGGTAAGTTGCAACATACCGATCATCTTGAAATTTCCACTCAATTAAACTGTTTCCATGCTTATTCTAATTCTGTATATTCTCAATCCGAGAGAATTTTATTTTCGACACACGGGAAGAAAAACTGATTTATTTCTCGAAAATGCTTAGAAATACTTAGCCCAGAGCCATAACTCGGTAAGTTGCAACATACCGACCATCTTGAAATTTTTACTCAAACAAGCTGTTTGCATGCCTATTTTAAATCTGTATATTCTCAATCCGAGAGAATTTTATTTTCGAAATACAAAATGCTTAGAAATACTTAGCCCAGAGCTATAACTCGGCAAGTTGGAACATACCGATCATCTTGAAATTTTTACTTAATTAAACTGTTTGCATGCTTATTCTAAATCTGTATATTCTCAATCCGAGAGAATTTTAGTTTCGACACACGGGAAGAAAAACTGATTTATTTCTCGAAAATGCTTAGAAATACTTAGCTCAGAGCCATAACTCGGCAAGTTGGAACATACCGATCATCTTGAAATTTTTACTCAATTAAACTGTTTGCATGCTTATTCTAAATCTGTATATTCTCAATCCGAGAGAATTTTATTTTCGACACACGGGAAGAAAAACTGATTTATTTCTCGAAAATGCTTAGAAATACTTAGCCCAGAGCCATAACTCGGCAAGTTGGAACATACCGTTCATTTTGAAATTTTTACTCAATTAAACTGTTTGTATGCTTATTCTAAATCTGTATATTCTCAATCCGAGAGAATTTTATTTTCGACACACGGGAAGAAAAACTGATTTATTTCTCGAAAGTGCTTAGAAATACTTAGCCCAGAGCCATAATTCGGCAAGTTGGAACATACCGATCATCTTGAAATTTCTACTCAATTAAACTGTTTCCATGCTTATTCTAAATCTGTGTATTCTCAATCCGAGAGAATTTTATTTTCGACACACGGGAAGAAAAACTGATTTATTTCTCGAAAGTGCTTAGAAATACTTAGCCCAGAGCCATAACTCGGCAAGTTGGAACATACCGATCATCTTGAAATTTTTACTCAATTAAACTGTTTGCATGCTTATTCTAAATCTGTATATTCTCAATCCGAGAGAATTTTAGTTTCGACACACGGGAAGAAAAACTGATTTATTTCTCGAAAATGCTTAGAAATACTTAGCTCAGAGCCATAACTCGGCAAGTTGGAACATACCGATCATCTTGAAATTTTTACTCAATTAAACTGTTTGCATGCTTATTCTAAATCTGTATATTCTCAATCCGAGAGAATTTTATTTTCGACACACGGGAAGAAAAACTGATTTATTTCTCGAAAATGCTTAGAAATACTTAGCCCAGAGCCATAACTCGGCAAGTTGGAACATACCGTTCATTTTGAAATTTTTACTCAATTAAACTGTTTGTATGCTTATTCTAAATCTGTATATTCTCAATCCGAGAGAATTTTATTTTCGACACACGGGAAGAAAAACTGATTTATTTCTCGAAAGTGCTTAGAAATACTTAGCCCAGAGCCATAATTCGGCAAGTTGGAACATACCGATCATCTTAAAATTTCCACTCAAATAAGTTGTTTGCATGCTTATTCTAAATCTGTATATTCTCAATCCGAGAGAATTTTAGTTTCGACACACGGGAAGAAAAACTGATTTATTTCTCGAAAATGCTTAGAAATACTTAGCCCAGAGCCATAACTCGGCAAGTTGGAACATACCGTTCATTTTGAAATTTTTACTCAATTAAACTGTTTGTATGCTTATTCTAAATCTGTATATTCTCAATCCGAGAGAATTTTATTTTCGACACACGGGAAGAAAAACTGATTTATTTCTCGAAAGTGCTTAGAAATACTTAGCCCAGAGCCATAACTCGGCAAGTTGGAACATACCGTTCATTTTGAAATTTTTACTCAATTAAACTGTTTGTATGCTTATTCTAAATCTGTATATTCTCAATCCGAGAGAATTTTATTTTCGACACACGGGAAGAAAAACTGATTTATTTCTCGAAAGTGCTTAGAAATACTTAGCCCAGAGCCATAACTCGGTAAGTTGCAACATACCGACCATCTTGAAATTTTTACTCAAACAAGCTGTTTGCATGCCTATTTTAAATCTGTATATTCTCAATCCGAGAGAATTTTATTTTCGACACACGGGAAGAAAAACTGATTTATTTCTCGAAAATGCTTAGAAATACTTAGCCCAGAGCCATAACTCGGCAAGTTGGAACATACCGATCATCTTGAAATTTTTACTTAATTAAACTGTTTGCATGCTTATTCTAAATCTGTATATTCTCAATCCGAGAGAATTTTAGTTTCGACACACGGGAAGAAAAACTGATTTATTTCTCGAAAATGCTTAGAAATACTTAGCTCAGAGCCATAACTCGGCAAGTTGGAACATACCGATCATCTTGAAATTTTTACTCAATTAAACTGTTTGCATGCTTATTCTAAATCTGTATATTCTCAATCCGAGAGAATTTTATTTTCGACACACGGGAAGAAAAACTGATTTATTTCTCGAAAATGCTTAGAAATACTTAGCCCAGAGCCATAACTCGGCAAGTTGGAACATACCGATCATCTTGAAATTTTTACTCAATTAAACTGTTTGTATGCTTATTCTAAATCTGTATATTCTCAATCCGAGAGAATTTTATTTTCGACACACGGGAAGAAAAACTGATTTATTTCTCGAAAGTGCTTAGAAATACTTAGCCCAGAGCCATAACTCGGCAAGTTGGAACATACCGTTCATTTTGAAATTTTTACTCAATTAAACTGTTTGTATGCTTATTCTAAATCTGTATATTCTCAATCCGAGAGAATTTTATTTTCGACACACGGGAAGAAAAACTGATTTATTTCTCGAAAGTGCTTAGAAATACTTAGCCCAGAGCCATAATTCGGCAAGTTGGAACATACCGATCATCTTAAAATTTCCACTCAAATAAGTTGTTTGCATGCTTATTCTAAATCTGTATATTCTCAATCCGAGAGAATTTTAGTTTCGACACACGGGAAGAAAAACTGATTTATTTCTCGAAAGTGCTTAGAAATACTTAGCCCAGAGCCATAACTCGGTAAGTTGCAACATACCGACCATCTTGAAACTTTTACTCAAACAAGCTGTTTGCATGCCTATTTTAAATCTGTATATTCTCAATCCGAGAGAATTTTATTTTCGACACACGGGAAGAAAAACTGATTTATTTCTCGAAAATGCTTAGAAATACTTAGCCCAGAGCCATAACTCGGCAAGTTGGAACATACCGATCATCTTGAAATTTTTACTTAATTAAACTGTTTGCATGCTTATTCTAAATCTGTATATTCTCAATCCGAGAGAATTTTAGTTTCGACACACGGGAAGAAAAACTGATTTATTTCTCGAAAATGCTTAGAAATACTTAGCTCAGAGCCATAACTCGGCAAGTTGGAACATACCGATCATCTTGAAATTTTTACTCAATTAAACTGTTTGCATGCTTATTCTAAATCTGTATATTCTCAATCCGAGAGAATTTTATTTTCGACACACGGGAAGAAAAACTGATTTATTTCTCGAAAATGCTTAGAAATACTTAGCCCAGAGCCATAACTCCGCAAGTTGGAACATACCGATCATCTTGAAATTTTTACTCAATTAAACTGTTTGTATGCTTATTCTAAATCTGTATATTCTCAATCCGAGAGAATTTTATTTTCGACACACGGGAAGAAAAACTGATTTATTTCTCGAAAGTGCTTAGAAATACTTAGCCCAGAGCCATAATTCGGCAAGTTGCAATATACCGATCATATTGATATTTATACTGACCATTTCATAACCAATTCTTTAGAAAACTTAAAAAAAATTATTTATGTAATTTCAGTTTTTGGCCAATACATCAGAAACTTCCACTAGTAACCAATACTTTCGGTTGTTTTTCTAATAGCTTACTCGTAGGTCATACTGAGACTACAAAAAAATTTGGGGAAAATTGATAGATTAGAATTTTCACTAAAAATTATTGGTTTTCTGCGGCCATAGAAATATTGGCGAAAAACTGAAAATAACTTATATGGCCGAAGAAAATCAAAAAATTATACAGAAATTTCTAATCCACAAATTTTCCACAAATTTTCCACAAATTTTGCTTGTAGTCTCAGTATGATCTAAGCTATTAGAAATAATAAGAGAGACTAATAGGAGGAGACCAATAAATTTGTCATTTTAAGGATCAATTTTAATATTTTATTCCGCTGGGATGTTTTATTAAGTGAAAAAGAGATACGAAATGAAAAAAAAAAATTTTTTACCCGCTGGTAGGTGATAGTGCTGACACTTGCGGCGAGCGTATCTTTTTCATTTTCATCCCTCGATATGTCAATTTTAACTTTCAATATACAGCAATAATTACACGTATCAATTGTTGGCGCTTTAAATTTAATGTCCATTTCTATAGATAAAAAAGATCCAAATCAAAAAATTTATTAAACAATTTTGAATTGCATAAGTTCGCCATTTTAGACGACGCTGGCATTTTAAGTATGAAAGGGAGTATTGATGCTTCGAAAGATGCAGGTATGAATCAAAAACGACCAATATTGCTGTTGAAAGGTTATAGAGTGACTTATTTGTTAGTCACGTCATATACCATCGAAAATACCACCACCATAACCATGAAACGATTGTTAACGAACTCCGTCAGAAATATGTAATTCCGGGCGTAAGACAGTTATTGAAAAGAGTTGAAACAGAATAACTTCTGCTTGCGTAGAAGCACTCCTGTTTCATAGAATTGCCGTTATCTGAAAAGGTACGCCATGCGGCGTCGTTTCCCGCAGCTCAAGCCGGTAGATGAAAACGGTGTGGGTCTCGGATCACGGCCTAGATTACCGCATAGATAATTAAACAAGGTGAGACGGCATAGATTATGCCGTCACACTAGGGATTAAATTAAGTGAATTGGGCATCGGGCCCAAATTGGTGAGATTCATGCCTCAGATGGCTGGCATGCCCACCGTGGTTGTTTAATTACAAAGAAATTTAGCTGAAAATCATTATCCTAAGTTAAGCATGATAGAATATATCAAAAAGAGATTAAAATATTTTGGCCTAAAGCCTTAATAATTAGTAAGTATAGTTAATAATTGGTAAAGCGTTACCAGCAGAAGGAAACCCGCGTGCCAACGCACTTGCGCGATCTCCGCCCCTAATGGAGGAACTGGTAGACCCTTTACCAATTGGACCCCTTTATGTTAGTATTTTGGTTAGCTTTGACGCATACCTACCAATTAAAATTCTGCTCGTATGGTGTGGTATCCTCTAACTACTTAGTGATTAAAAACAAAACAAACTAAACTTTGTGATTTGGATACTAGATTTTATTTTTTTTAAATAAGTTCTAACAAAACGCTCAGCTTGACCGTTTGACGCTGGATGAAACGGTGCGGTTGTAAGATGAATAATTGAATTTAGCTTACAAAATTCTTCGAATTCCTTGGATACGAGTTGAGGTCCATTATCGGATACAATTGTTTCAGGTAACCCTTCTATTGAAAATTTTTTTTGTAAAGCCAGAATGGTTGTTGTTGATGTAATATTACACATTTCCACCGTATATGGATACTTTGAAAATGAATTCACGCAAATTAACCACATTTTGTTAAAAAATGGTCCAGCAAAATCTATATGTATTATTTCCCACGGTTTTTTAGCGACCGGCCAACAGGAAAAATTCGCCTTCGGATTACTGGAGGCAACTTGACATGTTTCACATCTTTTTTACTAATTGTTCAATGTTTTGGTCGATGTTTGAGAACCAGCAGTATCGTCGAGCATTCGTTTCATTCTTGCAGCTCCCCAATGTCCTTCATGCAGCATTTGTAGTATGGTTTGTTGGAGTGCTTGTGGTATGACAACTCTGGTGTAATCTGTTTGAAGTAAAACGATTTTGTTCTGCAAGGAAAATGCAAATTTACGGTCAAAATATGGTTTAAAATCAATTTTGTCTTTCCTGAAGTTTCTCAGGCCATCCGTTCGGAATAAAATAAGAAACTTTTGATAATATTCGATCTTCTGACGTATATTTTTGGATCAATTTTGCGTTTAATAGAAATTTTGTAATGATTTCATGATTGATCTGTTGAACATTATGTAATTTTGATTCGTAGTCATCAAAGTTGGTATCAGGACCCATAGGTAATCGTGAAAGTGCGTCAGCGTTAGCATGATGTGTGGTATTTTTGTATTTAATGGTATACGTATATCCTTGAAGAAGGATAGCTCATCTCTGAAGGCGATATAAGGTCATGTCAGGTAACTTTTGTTCGGATTAAAAAGTGACGTTAATGGTTGATGATCGGTACAAAGTTCAAACTTTCGCCCCGACAAGTATTGATAAAATTTCGTCACTCCGTAGATTATTGATAAGCCTCAATTTGGCTATATGCACGTTGATTTGCATCGAGAGTTTTGGATACAAATGCAATTGGTTTTTCTGAGCCATTTGGATACCGTTGAGAAATAACAGCACCAAATCCAATCGCTGAAGCATCTGTAGCTAAAATTATTGGATATTCCTCATTATAATGTACTAGGCGCGTGGCATTGATAATCGCATTTTTCAACGCTTGAAACGATTCTTCCTGCCGCTCACTCCAAACAAATGGCACGTTCTTGTGTCGAAGTTCGTTCAACGGTGCGGCTTCCACTTCCTTCAACTTTGTTGGCCGCGGCATCAGTTTCAGGGCGTCTAGTCGCTTTTCGGAAGGTAAAATACCCTCAGCATTGATCACATGTCCCACATATTCAATATGTTCAGCCGCTAGTTGGCGTTTATTTCGTTTACATCTTAACCCTAATTTCTCAAATCGATTAAAAATTTCGGTTAGATTTGCGATGTGTTCCTCGTTTATTTCTCCAGAAATAATTACATCGTCGAGGTAAACAGCGCATTTTGGTACACCTGCAACTACTTCCTCCATGAACCGTTGAAAAATTCCAGGTGTGCTGGCCACTCCGAAAGGAAGCCTTTGATATTCAAATAATCCGAATGGCGTATTGATTACCATTAATTTCTTCGACTCGTCTGTTAATTCGATTTGCATCGAATTGGATAGCGATCGATCTCAATCTGTGGGTTTACAGTAACTTTGAAGTCCCCGCAAATTCGAATTTTGCCATTCGGTTTCGAGACGATTACAATGGGTGAAGCCCATTGACTAAATTTTACTGGTTTTAAAATATTTTGGCTGACCAGCCTGTCGATTTCCTCACGAACTTGTTTGGCGTACGCAAAAGGCATATTGTAGGACTTGAAAAACTTCGGACAACCATTCGACTTGAGAACTATTTCGGCTTTAAAGGGTTTGCAAAGTCCTGGTGTTGATGAAAATAAATTTGGATGTTCGGCACACAAATTATTAACCCGCTCGATTAATTTTCAATGATCTGGAGAATCTAAAATAGAATTAATTTCATTTTTAGAAATGGAATAATTTTTTGGATACGAAATATCAAAGTTAAGTGCTTTAAACCAGTCTAATCTCATAACATTTGTAGCCTTATTACTATTAACAATTAAGAGATCGTCTTCGAACGATTTATCAGCTAGTGAGATAACTACTTCAGTAACTCGGTTGGCATCGTGGCGACCCTAACTTCCTATATCCATCCAGTCAAATCAAGGAACACGAAGCACCCGTGTCGACTTGAAAAGTCATTGCGACGCCGTTAACAAGAAGATCTACGACGATTTTACCTGATGACTCATTCATAATTGATGAGTTGACATTGACTTCAACTGAATTTATACGGTGGAATAGACTAACTGAATTAATATTTTCTTTTTGTTGCATCGAGTCTCCGTTATTATTTCGGTTACGACTTCTACCACGTTGATGATAACCGTAACTGTTAATTTTTTTTGTATTTCCGCAATTAAAATTTGTCCCAGCTGATGAACGAGATAAACACACAGGCGAAATATGACCTTGCTTACCACAATTATCACACACAGACTTAATATGCTTACAGTTACGATGCAAATGATAAATGTTGCACCCTGGGCATAATTGATTACCCGTATATCGCCGCTGCGATGACAATGCACGATTGTTGCGGTTTGTGTGACGTGATCGATTGGAATGATAGCGGTGATGATTTTTCCCGTTTTTTTGTCGATTTTATTTGATTAACATCAGCCGTTGCGAATGTGGTTGGTTCTTTTTTGACTTCTTTACATGATTGCTGGGTAGACTCGTAGATGGTTGCAATTTCGAGAACTTCATCTAATGTCGGATTTGTTTTTTGAAGTGCACTGATACGGACTTGATCGTGTGGTGTATGCTTGACTATCATGTCACGAATTTAAAAATCAGCATCTGAAGTGTTACATTCAGCTTTCTGGCAAACAAATAAACAATCTCGAACGGCGCCTTTTAAATCGGCTACCCAATCAGAATATGTTTGGTTAGGTTTCAATAATGTCTTATTAAACTGACATCGAGCCGCAAGCACATTTTTTTTTGCCAAAAAATGCTCACTTAATTGTTTAGTTAATTCTTCAAACGTTTTACTCGCCAGATTGTCCGAAAACAATTTTTGTAATAATTCAATTGTTTCATTGCCTACCCACGATAAAAAACAAGCTCGTTTTTGACTAGCCACCATCACATTGTCACCTTCAAAATGTTGTTCTAATTATAGAACATAGTTCGACCATCCGACTTTTTCCTTTTGGAACGGATGAAATATTGGAACCGCTTGTGTAACATTAATATTATCCACTGATGGTGTAACTGTTTTAAAAAACTTTTGTTGATCCAGTATGACTTTCTTCATGAAAACTTCATTTTGTTCTTGCAGCACCTTTAATACAGCTTCTAATTCCGCCTTGTTCATTTTGGATATGTTGGTGTGCACACAATGGATGTAATTCCTAAATCTTCGTCGCCAAAATGTTAAGATTTATAAGACTTAACCGAGAGGTGAATTGCATTAAAAAATAAAACACTGCAACTCACAAGCGTTATTTCAATTTTATTTAGGAATTTTTGTATGTTAAACATGTTTACTCGAACGATAAACAAGAAGTGGATCAATTAATAAAAATGATAAAACATTTTTACTTAAGAGAGAGAGAGAGAGAGTGTATGAGAATCTTTTATATAATACTAGTAGGGGAAATGAACGTTATAATTATACACTAGCAATTCACTAATAATAATGTATAATACAAATGCATAATAATTATATTGATTTATTAACCACTTACATTGTCCATGAACTGTTGCAAACAAACTTTCAACTCTTCATTATTGTCCAGTACCGAAACATTTACACTTCTCGGCCACTGGTCTACTTCGTCGTCTTTCATATTCATGTTCATCGTCAGTATACAAAAGAAACACAAAACAAATTAGATCATTTAATGAAATTCACGATCAAATGTAGCTCGTTTACTGCGGGCAACGGTGTTTTGAATACGAAATGACGTTCGAGAGGACGCTTTCGTTGGAGTAACCATTATAAGTATCACACAGCAGCACTCAAATGTTAAACTTCAAAACTTATTCACTAGATTTATTATTGTGTAAATTTGTCTAATTCATTATTTATTTCGAAATTTGTTTGGGTTTTAAAATGTTTAAGATGTTTTTTTGATGGTTTGAGCAATAAAAAATAAATTAATTTGAGGTTAATTTACGAACTTGTCAAAAATGTCTCCTCCATATTTTATAGCAGAACACTTTTTAGATATTTTCGTAAATTAACCAAAATAATTAAACAACATATTTTGTTTTCATCACAAAAATGATATTAATTTGTTTACTAATTTTTGGGATATAAAATAATTGTCAATTATTAAAAATAAAGGTTTTTAGTTATTTATTTAAATAATTTAAGGTTAGTTTTTGTTGCTTGCAAAATTTCCCCAATTTTTTCTACCATAAAATAAAAATGTTGTGTTTCAGTCGCTCTAATGTAAATTTTAGTTCTTGTCTTTGTCAGATGTTCAGCAACATTTTTGTGTTTTCTCCATGGAATAGGGCCATAACTACATTGTATATACATTGAGTGACGTAGTTTGCAATTCAATAGCATAAACCAGACTATTTTTGATTGTCGTATTGCATATTATACCCATTTTGGGGATATTTGTGAAGATGAAATCTTCAAGGTCATGCGAAATTATCTGGATCACAGAAATTATGTGGATTTGGGTGTTTGATGTGATAACGGAATAAAACTCCGTTACAGAGTATGATCTTCATGTTAGAGATGTAAGAACCAGAACACAATCCCTCGAGAGCCACGCATGGTTAAATTACTGACAACTCGGCTTACATCCTTCACTCGACCATTCTCTTATGTTGGCATAGGCTACTTTTGTTTAATGTATGTTTCGGTTGGACGTCGTA
The DNA here is from genome assembly GCA_963691935.1 of Nephrotoma guestfalica. Classification (NCBI taxonomy): domain Eukaryota; kingdom Metazoa; phylum Arthropoda; class Insecta; order Diptera; family Tipulidae; genus Nephrotoma; species Nephrotoma guestfalica. The sequence continues at coordinate 235,328,315 of OY829915.1, read as the reverse complement.
GTACATATTGAAACAGCGCACAATTTAACCATCGATTCATGCATAATATGTATTCGCAATTTCATCGCAAGCCAGAATTTACAACCCCGGGATCCAGATGGCTGTTTAATACACCCGCATCACCACATGGCATGGGTGGCAGCTGAGAACGTCTGGTGCGCTCAATCAAGAATACCTTATACCACAATATGCCTCAGCGGAACCCAGGTGACTGACCGAGGTGGCTGACTTTCAAATTATTGAAATTTGCTCGCTCACTACTATTCAATCTTAGTATCAGCAAAAATTATTGTAGTGTAGCTCAGCAACTAAATATTTGTTGCTGTAATTAAAGTAGAATTGTTCTATATAACCAAGAAAAGGTTACACCTGCTTGTTCTCTTCTATAATTAAAATTAAAAAGTTTTATTTAATTGAGCAGTGGTCAAAGCCCCCACCAGTAGTAAGCGCACTACTCATTAAATAAAACACCAGTATCATCCACTGTAATACACTATACCAATGCACATACGCATACTCTGAGGCTTCGACAAATCGATAATGTCATGTTAACCCCTCTCGGAATTTTTATATATCCTTGTATTTATGCCATTTGCTGCTTCTGTTTTCTGGTAGGTGTTCAACCCAGTTAATCCAGTTTTCCATACATCCTGCATCAATCTTGGCCATGATGGTTATCGGTGATAACCATCCTATAAGATCGAAGAGTTTTGATGAACAATTCAAACAAATCTTCTGCTGGTTTGTATATAGAATTCCAAAGTTTTAGTGGATTGAGTAGATCATCCACATAGAAGTCGGTAATGATGATTTTAGCTGCTACAGGATGTGTGCTGAACCCATCCTTGGCTATATTTATAGTCTTTAGCCTATACGCCTTAATGGGATGGGAAGGCTCTTTTCTCCACAGTATACGGTGGTAGTCTTGATCTTCTATGTTAAGCCAAACTTGACAAAACATTTTCTCAATGTCGGCTGTGATGACGATCTTGTGTTTTCGCCATCGTAGTAGTATGTCGGCTAAATCCTTTTGTAGTTTGGGGCCATTCATCATAATATCGTTTAACAAGACTCCAGTTTTTGCTGATGCGTCAAAAACCACTCGAAGCTTGGTTGTTGTGCTCTATGGTTTGATAACACCATGATGAGGTATGTAGTACATATTTTCGACATGTTCATCTTCTAGTTTTTCTTGTGTTAACTCCATGTGGTTTAGATCAATGTATTCTTCCATGAATTCTTGATATGATTGCTTGTATGATGTGTCTTTTGAGAATCTTTTCTCGATTGGCAGAAGTCTGGTTGAGTCTCTTATCCGGGATTCTCCAAGCTTAGGGTGATTGTCCTTAAATGGAATTTTTACGGTATATCGTCCCTTAGCATGCCGCTGTTTGGAATGTTGTTTGGAATGTCTTTTCTTCCTGGTTTTCTTCTTTCAGGATTGTGTTTCTACAAATTCGTTTCCACGTATGCCTGCCATATTGGCATGTGCTTTTTTCTTCATGACGTTCAGTAGATTTTCAGCTTTCGGACTCTGAATCAATTAGTGCTCTATTGTCGTGAGTTGCCCAGTGCTGGTAGTCGCGTTGACCTTGACATACAACACATCGTATTGCAGACGTGAACCAGTTAGTTTTTGATGTACTTCCCGTTGGATGTTGTGTTAAACAACGTACACAAGTAGCTGTTTCGCTGATTAGTTTGTTTCTGTCTAATGTTGACATAAGTTTGAATTGATTGCAGTCCTGCAGTTGATGCCTTCCTTGGCACCCTTTAACTAGACACTGGCTGCTTACCATTGTGGCATGTACTCGCTTTATTGGTGCAATTTGTTGTGGTGGTGTGTTTTCACTTTGGTGATACCCATGGTATCTAGTGATTGTAATCTCCGTGTTAGAAAGCCAAAGAATTCCATCATTTGAGCAATTTCTCTTGGTTTTTCTAACGTTGTTTCGTATAACCTAGTGGATTCAGGGTCTGGTTTTTAAAAACAACAATGAGTTGAACTACTTATTTGCTATAGTAACCTGACGTTGTTGTACCTTGCTGCAGTGTTGTCCAGGCTCTCGTATGTCACCAGTTGTTGAGGAATTAATAAATATTAACTGGGCCGCTCCCTTTTATAAATTTGACTTTAAATATGTCATCTTTCTTGTGTTGGATTGTTGGTTGTTGTTGTGGACGAGCTCTGTAAAAATGTCTTTGAAAGAATTCCACTGCTCATACTCGATACTCGCCATTAAACGTTGGTAATTGTTTTTTTTGGATAAGTGTACCCAGACTTCTCCGGAAGGTTTCGTTGTTTCTTCGTTCTGGTTGCGTTACCATTGCACTATTATTGAATCCACTCTAACCTTAAGTAGGGAGCTGTTTGCACTTTTTCCTCCGTTTCTAATAAGAGCTCTATGTGTAATGTATCAATTGCCTCTATTTTTGGGATAATTAATCCATTTTTAGCTTTAAGTTTTCCAATGGACTGTTTATTTATTTATTTATTTATTTTATTTATTTATTTATTAATAGATTGACATAACAATTTTAGTAGAGGAAAAGCACATATGGAAGCATAATAAATGAACATCAACAAAAAAATACTTCCATTAGGCATAAAAACCTCAGATTTTTTCAAAAAACAAATCCACTCCATGCTAATACCCTCCATGTTGAGCTCAAGCTCATTTGTTACGGAGGATACTGCAAGAAGTGAATGCTTACAAACTACATACAAAAACAATATAAATAAATATAAAAATATTATTATACAAATGTATTGTCATTCAAGCGCGCCACGCTAAATAACCCGTTTTAAAAGATCTAAGCGACGCCGATTTCTTAATATCTAATGGAATAGAGTTCCAAAGAGAAATATCTCTAACAGAAAACGAAGTATTAAGAGACCTACACAAGTTTACAGGGGGAAGTAAACGTAAATTTGAAGAATAAGACCTACTGAACAATAACTTATTAAATAAATAGGGAGGTTGCTTTGTCCTGAGAAGCTTAAAAATAAAAAGACAAACGCGAAGTTCATAAAAATCAACTAAATTACAACCCAGAATCAAATTCAAAAAGGGCGAAATGTGATCATATTTCCTAATACTAAAAACGAAACGAGTACAAGCATTGAAACATCTTTGGAGAACATTCATACTCTCCTGAAGCATACCAAACAAAACAACATCCCCAAATAGAAAATGTGGAAGAAGGTGCGAGAGGAACATACGCTTTTTAAAATTACTATCAGAAAAACCAACAACTTTATATATACAAACAACTAAGCATTCCAAAAACCGTTTTGCTAACCTTAATCAAATGATCACCCCAAGTTAGAGTTTTATTGAAAATTAACCCTAAATTTCTAACTGTATTAGAGAATGGAATTAAAGAATCACCGAGAAAAATTCCAGGAAAAGAGGAAGTATCTATAGATTTTTTATAAATTATAATAGACTGAGATTTATTAGCATTAAGAGCGAGCCGGTTAGATAGTGACCAATTATAAATTCTTACCAAATCTTCATTAATAAGAGAAATATTAGAGTTAATGGAATCATTATCTAAGCGACTACTCCTATAAATTTGTACATCATCAGCAAAAATATGAAAAGAAGAATGGCGAATCGAACATGCAACGTCATTAATGTACATTGAGAATAGTAAAGGACCAAGAACCGACCCCTGAGGAACGCCAGAAGAGACAGGTAAGAAGTCAGAAAACGAATTGTCAAAAAAGACTGCCTGAAAGCGACCCGAAATATAGTCTAAAATTAATTTAGCAGCAGAGAGAGAAAAATTAAAGTTCGAAATAAGCTTATTAAACAAAATTTGGTGATTAATTGAATCGAACGCTTTCGAAAAATCCAACAAAGTAAGGCAAGTCATTTCTCTTTTACTCATACTACGACGAATATCATCACAAACATTCAGTAACGCAGTGGTAGTACCGTGAAATCTTCTAAAACCCGATTGAAAAATACTAAGCAAATTAAAGCTATCAATATGAGATTGAATTTGGTTTTTTACTACCAATTCAAACGCCTTGGACAGAGAACTTAAAATACTAATAGGGCGGAAATGGGAAAGCTCAGAAGGATTGCTAATTTTAGGAATAGGAATAATTTTACTCAACTTCCACTGAGCGGGATAAAACGAGGTCGTTAAAATAAAATTAAAAATATGTAACAAGTATCTTGATACATTAGGAAAAATACGCTTAACAAATTTTAAACTAACCATATCTAGACCAGTGGATTGCGATTTAACTTCCCAAATTGCAGAATGCAAATCATCAATTGATATATTTGCAAATGAAAAAGAATTTAGGGAATCTACGGATAATAAATCAATATTGGAAATATCATGGGTGGAACTAGAATTACTTAGGTAACGGTTAAAATCATTAGCTTTGAAACTTACCGAAGCACCCCCTTTGCAACTACCAAGGCCCAAATTGCGAACGTTACGCCAAAATATCTTAGAGGGAAGAGAAGGATCTAGCTTATCCTTGAAAAAATTTTGCTTAGCGATACGAATTAAACTTACCACTCTATTTCGAGATTGCTTATAAGCTAGATAAGAAATAGAATTAGGGCTCATTTTCCAAAGACGATATTTGGAAAAACGAACAGAAATAGCATTCGAAATCTCTTGCGTCATCCAAGGGGGGGATCTAGGTCTAAAGTAAACAGTAGTGAGAGGAACGCAATTATTAAATACATAATTAATAGAGGAGTTAAAATAGTCAATTTGATCGGTAGAAGTACTAAGATAAAAAATATCATCCCAACAAATAGAGCCACAAATTGATGAAAGGTGAGATTCATCAATTTTCGAAAAATCCCTAAAGCTGAAACTTTTAGGTTTAGGACGAGAGTAATAATTAACAGAAAAAACAAGGAGATCGTGATGAGAACCAATACCAAGAGACAATTGATTGAAAAAACAGATGGAATTATCAGCAGAAGCGACAACATGATCAATGAGAGAATAAGAACCACCACTTGCGGTTGCATAAGAGTATGTGGGCGCTTCAGTGTTATAAACAGAAAGATTAATGCTATTTAAGATATTTAAATAGCTACGAGAAAATAAAGTCTCTTGAGAAATATCAAAGTTAAAATCACCCGAAATGAAAACCTCATCATACCGACAGGAAAAATAACTAAAAAGACACTCAATGTCTAAAAGCGATTTTTTAAATAGAGCATACGACCTCTTGTTCGTTTTAGGAGGATTATAAACTACACCGAAAAGGAATTTCCGCGTATTGACGAAGACATTTAGAAAAAGAAACTCAAAGTCAGAAACCAGCCTTTGAGAAATTGAGAGGGGTACCGATACTACATTACATTTAATATGCTCGTTAACATATAGGCATACTCCGCCATAATTAACTGGTGGATTAGCTCTATCACGTCTGAACAAATTATAACCACTAATGGCCAACGCGGAATCGGGAATATCGGACGATAGAAATGTCTCCGACGAAGTTCGTCAATATTTAAAATAAGACTCTGGACGTTTAAACTAACCACATTAAGTAAATTGGACCTAGTCCGAAGCATGGATTTAAGTAAAATAGAGGGCAAAGAAATACTTTCAGTGGACATCGCGAATCGTGGCGCACTTCAACAACAATACTTACATGCAAAATTTTTTAAATTAATAATTAAGTTCGCCTTCAAAAACCAGGTTAACTTCAAATATCAATCCTTCACAGATCGCGGGATTATTAGTTTCGTTAAAACTCAGAACACAGCGAGATATTGTGTATGAGAAACTCCCAGTCACTTCTTTTCCGTATAAAGTAATTTTTCGTCTTTCAAATCCAACCTCATATCAATAAATATTATGTTCGGTCGTCCAAAATGTTAAAAATAAATCAGTTTCCCCATTAAAACTTAATTTATTGGACTTCATTTGAATCAATCGAGCATATGTTATGTGATTTAAATTAAAAGTTAAAACAATCATACAATCTTAAATTCATCAATTCGCTCCTTTTAATTTTCAATTCTGTTGTTTTTGACGACAAATTCTCAGGCTCCAACAACTTACTATGTATTTCACCTTCACACAATGAACACCGCAGTTCCCAAGATTCCGTACAAACACTAGTTTTTAATCTGAACGGATTATTATTATTCCAAACCAATAGTTCAATTATTCCAATAGTCAAATCGTGTCATTCATCCATAACAGTTGCCGCATCACTTAATTTTAAGCTGTTGCTGTTGTCCAATGCTTCTTCAATGAAGTCTGTGCATACTTCTCATCAGGACCTCTTGCTTCTTGAACAGCTTCTGGTTGCCGGTTGTTCCTACTTGATGATGCTCTTTTTGTTATTGGTAGCCCATTGTTTAGGCAATACCGCCTCTTCTTGTTGCTCTATACTGACTGATGGTCGTCGTTTAATGTACGGTTCGCTATTATTTCGTGACAAGAAAATCGGAGTAAAGCTTTTTCAGCTCTTCCATCCTCCTTTCGAGTTAGGTTTTCGTCTTTCGACTATCTCCGTCTTTGCGGGATTTAAATTTTTTCCACCCAATGTGCTGGCGGAGTAGGAGTGATCGTAAACGATAGTTTAAAACTCAAATCTCATAATGATTTTCGTTTTGATACATTCTTTGATAATATTAAAGTAACCATTTAGCATTAGCACATTTTTGGTTGAGGTCAACTCGTTCTTGTGACGTCAATATTCAACCTGAGCAGGCAAAAAGTACTCTATATTTTTTGTGTGTTTTGTGACAATCTGTCATATATACTAGTAAAGAGTGTGTTCAATACTAGTAAAGCTAGTTTACACTATAGTTTCTCTTAACTGGGGCTTAAATAGCCAGAGCGAGAACTGCATGGTTGTTAATTATTATTAATTCTAAGCAGTTTATATGAAAGGGACAAAATATTAAAATGTTAATCGGCGTTGGGTTTCTGGTAATATTTCAGACCGATTATTCAGCATGTTGTATTCTGGTCGCGTAAAATGCCGAAATCTACTATTACATTAGATTGCCAACTACATACATACATTCTTTATAATTTGATATTATCTAATCTACAACCGTAGTCGAAGCATTTCGTGGAAGCAACCACAATGTTTTATTGTTCTCATTTTTGATAATGTATTGTTACATTATCTATAAAACTGGCTTGAAATTAATTTTGTAGAAAAGAATATTATAAAAGTTGGAAAATGTGTCTGTGAAAGCGACTTATGCAGCAATACGGTTGTGTTCTTTACATTACAATATACCAGGTGTGGTCTCATGACAAAATCGCCTAAGTCGAGATAAGCGAGAAATGAATTTATGTAACAACCATATTTTTGTAGAAGTTATGCAAAAAAACATAATCGCTAAGTCAGATTTAAATAAAATGATTTTGGAATAATCGCTTAAGTTGTAAAAATCTACCCCCTAAAAAAGTTTTGGAATAACACATTACGTCGAGTTAAGCGTTTGTATCAAATTCGAAATAAATAGTTTAAGCACCCTATGACACTTCGGTTCTTTTGAAAATGAGTTATTGTTCCCTGGTCAATTACTACTTTAATAGATTACATATAAGTGTTTTCAATAAAGATAATTGAAACAATGTCGGCCCCTTCTAAATAAAATCACGGAAATGCTATTGAGTGTGTCAGGTACGAGGTATTCATGTTAAGAGACAATATTTAATGAGTGGTTATGTGTAAGTATAAGGTTCAAATAAATGCTTCACTTGTTAAGGTCGTAGTGATACAGTCAAGGATAATGAAATCCATACTTCATATTCGATATTCAAGAAAATACGACGCTGGAGCCGATAGCATGCCATGAAACAAGTTTAGTTTTAAGTTCAGAAACTGCTAATATTGACAATATTAAAATCGGTAACGCTAAATCGCTAAATGATTCTGATGTTGACCCAAATTATACGTCATCCGACTTGAAAAATGAAAATCAACCGCTACCTAAAATGCGACATGTAAGAAAATTTTCTCATAATCAACGTAATCGAGAGAAACCGTACGAAAAAAAAAACAAAAAACAGGTTCCGTAGAGAACTTGTAAACCTCTTCAAAAATGCCGACAGCTCTGTCAAACCAAAATTTCGTCCGAAAAACCAAGATTATTTGTTGACCAATATTGGGATTTAGGCCCATATAACCAGCGAATTCTTTTTACCTCTCGCCTTATAAAAGTGGAAGGCAAAAAGTCTCAAAGAGTGTTGAAAAGTACGACTGCTCCATATACACTCAGTCTACTATCATCGCGAATTAGACAAAAAATTGGTTGTATAGGGAGTCAGAAATGCTTTCGATGTTGTTTTGGTGAAACGGAATTTTTTTTAAAAAGCGTCGTCAAGGAGAAATTTAAAATCACCAGAAATATCATTTGTGGATGATCTGGGTAATGCAGAGCCAGAAAATAAAGTTTCATTGGAGATGATCACTATACAAGAAGGGATACGAGAAAAAAATATTTTCACGCCGCTTTAACTGTGAGCAAAATGTACGGATTATATCGTTCAAAATATGAAAATCTTGTAAGCTTATCCAAATTTGCAGATATATTTAAAGGTAAGATTTGACTGCTTTTCGGAACGTTCACTTGTTCATATTTTGGAAGCGATTGGTTGCGATGCAATATTTCTACCTCCTTTTGAGAAGTATCGAACTGGGCTCGACGATAGAGTTCAGTGTTTGCTTTAACAAGCTCGGTTTGAGTGGACTCTGTATCTTAGGTTATTTACATACCTCAATATAAATGCTTGCACACGAAGAAGGCGTTGCCGATGGATAATATTTGACCGTATGTATATAGTGAGCACGCCGGTCCTCAATGGGAGCTTCATAAACGACTTGGGTTTGGTCGTTCTACCATGGGCCTCGAGTACCGCCACTTGTAACTCAATTCGACGAATTGATAATGGTGTAAGTGGTGCAACTTTCGTTTTAGCTGCAACCAGGACACAGTGTAAATCGTTGCCACGTACGATGCGGAAGTAAGCAATCGCTGCAGAGGTGTGATCACTCGCATCGACGTATTTCTGCGTTTCCTCGTATTCCATACCATCGAGGAATTCGTATCTGCGCTATTTGAGGTAACAACTGGTTCCAAGTTTTTCACTTGTCGAATTGCTTCGTTCAACTTTTCGTCCAAGCCGATCGATGATCTCCAAACATCCTGCAAAAGGCCCAAAGGATCGAATATACGGACATTAGAGTCCTTAAGAATTCACGCTTGGTGGGTCGCTTCTCACTCGACAATAGATCTATATCTTGTTTTCGGTGAGATAATGAGTAACTAAATGTGTCAGTCTCAGCGTTCCATCACATTCCTAGTACTTTTTTGCCTTCGGTTACCGAGCTGATAATATTTCCGGAGAATTCGACCTCCAACCTTTTATTTCAAATCCTGCATGTTTGTGTATTTCTATGACCTGTTTTGCTAGTTCTATGGCCTCCTCCAAATTGTTGACACTGCGTCTAACCTAGTCTTTCACATTGTGGTTGTTCGTTATTGTGCAAAACTTAGTGTATTTACGTTTTTTTCACTGGGGGAGCAAGTCGCCCCAAACGTCATAAACAGCATTACATAAACAACAGGTTCTTTACTTGGGTCCCCGCCTCTCAATAAAAACCGTTGTGATTGTTGATCGGCTTCTCGAATGCATATTTGGTGAATGTTTGGGAAATGTCCTTATGTTACGGCCACTCTTCTCTCCCATACAACTTACGCGCATAGCCCTTGGTGAGATACTGACGAATTTTCTCCTTTAGGATTTCAGCCAAATTATGGTTTCGTTGCAACTACTTTTCGAACTATATGGGAGCCGTACTTCATCGTATTTCCAGAGCAGTTCTGTTTCAAACCGGTGCTCTCGGCGCATGATGGTGCATAACGTTCGAAAACTATATTGCTAATGCGGCGATAACATAGTAGAATTGGCTGTTTTGTTTTGGTCGTAAAAGCCGTGTACAACCCACCCTAATCTTGTTTTGGTGGCCGCCGGTTGCTGTAAAGTTCCGTAATGGTATTCCTAGTGACTGCTTTATTGTATTCCTGGACCGGAACTCCCTGTAGATGATGGTACTTATCGGACATTTCTTACGCTACTACGGATTACACCGGTAAATTTAGACTACTAACGGTTCTGACATTATTGATGCGGTACTTTCGAATCCCTTGATAGTTTCCCGATATTTGCAGCGAAACTATCACAGAATCCTTTTCTTCTCGAACAGTGTCTGGTGTCCATTTCCGGCACAAGCTCTCAGGGGTTCCTTTTAATTCGTACTCTTTCGCTAAACCTATATCTAAGAGCGTTTAAGACGAGCCTTCATCAAGGAAAGCAAACGTATTTGTTGACGCTTTTCCCCGCGGAGAGTGACCGGAATGATTCGGAAAAGGGGTAATTGTTGTGATAGACGTTGGGCAATATAATATAAAGCGTAATTAGCTACGCGTTTGACGCTTCTTTTCTTCTCGGGTAGTACTTCGCCATGAAGCAGTGGGTGGTGTGACTAAAGTGATTGTGCAGTTCAAGACACTTTCAGCACAGCCGGTTTTCTTTTACGGTGTTCCAACATTCACTCCGGTTCATCTTATTGAAACTCTCACAGCGTTTTAGCATATAATCGAATTTCTTACACAGCTGGCATTTCTGATCATCATTAATGGTTCGCTTATTTTTAATATCTCCCGCGTACGTATGCAGATAGCCTCTATCGCTAGATTGTTGCTTGTCCTGCCTGGCGTTGATACTGACAGGAGCAGGAAATGGTATGATAACTGCACTTGCTGCTTGCGCGATTGCAAAAAGCCAGTTCCCAAACGTGAATAACGTAACGTCTGGCATAGACTGTTGAAATACCGCCCAGTTTAATTTTATGTGAGGCGGTAACCGATCTGATAATTCTTGTAACAGTGATGGATTGTTATATGCGCCAGTAGTCCGGCAGCTTCAATCATGGCGCATAGGTTTTGCACTGACAGCGCAAATGAAATTATGGTTTCTAGTTTTTCTGCTTTCGCAGTCGATTCACCTCTACGTAGTAGATTTTCAGCATGGCTAAACCCACATGTCTCTGTTGAACTTTCATAGCTGCTTATGAACATCGGCCATTCCGATGGTTGCCCGCTGAAGTAAGGAAGTTCCTTGGAAACTACATGTCTTGCGGCTAGCTAATCAGACCTCAACATGGATGCCGGAATGGCGCCACGGTTTTGTGGGGCTAATGTCCGTATATTTGAAGTGGATGGCCTATTTAACGTCACTCGGTGTACCAATTGTTGTTGATAGGGCGGTTGACCGGTTCTCGATATCGATACGTTCGTCATTTGGTTGATATGTTTCCCTTATCTTATGGATGATCTCTTGTAGCTTGCGAGCTATAGAGCTAGCTATGCTATTTGTTGTAGGTATATTATGATCTCTTCAACTTGTTCATCCTGTTCTTCCTTCTTCCTAAAGGTACATACAACTTTATAACAAACAAAGTAGAAACTGTATTACTACTCTACTATTACAACTCAGCAGAGCCACTCCAGATATTTTTCACTGGAGCAGCAGGTAAAATGTCTTCGTTTAGAATGTTAATGGACGATCAGTTCAGTCAACAATGTTCGCGACTTGTGCGAGTACCGACAAGGCGGTGGTGGCCATAGACGGCATGACACTTTACCTGGCGGTTGGTACAGCTACAGAAACGTTTGTCAACGTCAGGTGCATTCATTATTCGTGTAGCAACCGTGTTGCAGAAAACGATATGGCGGTTTCAGCATATTACAGCACTTTATGACAAATTATTTGTTGGGTTGAATATTTTTCTGTGCCGGGTTTTAAGATAGCTGCTTTTGGTAAGCGCATCCCCGCGAGTTACATCATACGATTTTATTAGCGCAGCAACTTCTTTCTCGAATGTACATTTATTCGCCATTCTGACCATCATCCGAGACACAAGTTTCTGGCGAGGATCAAACCGTATGCACCAAATGCCAAACGCATGCAGGTATCAACCAGGAAAACTGGACATCAACTTCATCAACCAGGGCATGCCGTCCTAACATTTCCGAGCTTATATACCGCAGTACTTACCGCAAACAATCAGCGTAACCCCGACGGCTTTGGGCGGCATTTGTCTTGCTCACACATTCGCCAGGAACGTCGCCGCTAAGTACTGCCCCTCATATCGTACTATAGCGAAATCGTTTACATTAATCGTTTGCATATCGCCGATGGCGGTGCCATGTAAACATCACAGCCATAAATTACAAATTTATCTTAATTAAATAAAACTATTTTAAATAAATCCAATTTAAAATGATAGATTAAATTAATTTGTTATATTTAGGTAGTCAAAAATTATGAAAAATGGTACGAAAATAGTCTTTACACACTGTAGTTTAAAGTGCCATCTACATGGTAACATTAACTTTCATAAACCGAAAAAAATTCGAAATCGATAACGCAGATTTGACCCGAACTCATTTGACAGGCGCACAATGACGTCATAAATAAAACCAAAATACAATAATAATAAATAGAATACCCCCAGATTTCAATATGGCGACGATTGTCAAACATCATCTTTTATTCGTGTGCTAACATTTTCATTGTTTTTTTATTTTATATTTAAAAAAAAGTAAATTTAAGTTATAATTAATCAAATACAAAAGTGGACTAAATTAATACAAAATTGTTTGTGAAAAAATAATCTAAAAACCAAAAATTTATGTAATTGTAAAAAAAAAATATCGAATTTTATTCCATCTCTGTCTTACGCTCGAGCGGGTGTAGTGCGCTGCTTTTCAAATACACAACAACACACACAGCGAGCGAGCAGAGATCCAACCAAAATGATTGGAACAAGTTTGGCGTTCGTGTTTTCTGTGGTGTATGATGAGTTTTAAGTGGAAAAAAATGTTTTAATGGAGAAAATTCTGATTTATACAATCAACATAATTTTATGCGTTAGTAATTAATTAATCAAGTAGAAAAATAAGGAAAATTTGTGTTTATCAAAGTGAAAAAAAGTCCAAAATAAAAATCAAATCGTGTATAATTTTGTTGTTGTGTTGTGTGAGTGATATTTTTTTGTGTAGTGGTGAACAAAAAATAAAAAAAATTAAAAATGGCAACGGATAAAATCAAAGTGGCTGTACGTGTAAGGCCTTTCAATCGACGAGGTAAACACAATTTTAATATTATTCCCATTTTTCATGGAAAACCATTCATATTTATTTCCTACAAATATAATACTGTTGTTATTTTTCTGTTAAGCGATAATCCAATTTACCACAATTTCTGTGAAACTGGCCTTTGTTGTTTCACATAGCGTTTGTGTATGTATGAATGAATTTTAATTTAAAAGGTGAGGGTGCATGTGTGTTCAGCAATTTTTATTTTGCAATCCGTCATTTCACGTATCGATATTTTATTTTTTGTTTTTTCGTTTCTCCTTCGCCTCCTCTCAATTCCAAATATAATGTTTATCGTCATTTTGGCGTTGTGATTTGACGTTTGTTGTTATTGTTTGTGTTTTTGGGAATGAATCTTGGCAACTATAAGGGATCAAGTTGACTACCTGTATAAATTGTTCAATAACTTATTTGGTAAATATTCTAGCAAAATGTATATAATTTTGGTAAGAATATGATAGTCTTTGCTAATTAGCTTTCTAGTCATTAGAAATCATAATTAACTGATTAGACACCGCCTATTTCATGTGTGTGATATTTGGAACTGAAACAGTAAAACAGGAGACATGAAAACACTACATAACTTGTGTACTGCGAATCGAAAATGGTTTTCACTAAGTATTCGGATCCGAACATTTCGTACTACCCAATTCGAATTCTGATTGAAGAACTGGAAATGTCCATTCGCAATTTTTGAACTGCTTTCGATTCGAAATATCCGATAACAAATTACGCAGTTGGCATTTGGCCATCTCATTACTACTGCATCAGTGACTTAGGATGTGTGATCATGCAAGATTCGAAAAAAGTATCGTTCTATACGTGATCGTTTTAATTCCGTTGTTCATCGCTCTAAAGGTTGTGACCCTGCTTATGTTTCTCGCAGCGAATCATTTTTAAATTTCTAGCCGATTTAAAAATAAATTATTTTCGAAATTAAGTAAGTGTCCTGGTAATGGTTAATTGAAAGTGAAGTATCAAGCTTTAAACATGATGGATGCCTCAGCTAAGCTAGGGAAGGAAGGCTGCTTTACTATTTTGCTAAATTGGAAATAGCTTATAGGAGACAGCACAATCATGAAAACCAAGTACAGTTTGTCAGATGAAAACAAGTAGTGGCTCACATGTTCCATACATTCTTTGTAAATATTCAAGCCTAACTTTTATATAGTATAGGCCTTGTGGAACGCTAATCTTACGATATGCTTAAAATGACATTGTTAAACTATATATGTCGAGCCATCTACATTTTTCTTAGTATCGGTGGATTCGAAAATTGTGATGTTTCGATATTATTTTGATAGATATTTAAAATCTCTAATCAGAATTTCTATGGCTTACATCGGAATTTTAGTCCGGAATTCACACTTCTAGATATTTATTAAATAGCCTAGCCGGGACCAAATGGCTCATATTTCTCGAAACGTCCCCAAGCTGTTCTGGTCAATGGATTCTACAGTGACGTGACGTTGAATTTATGTCATGTGGGGCCCGTCAGATAATTTATAATAATGATTTGTCTCCTACCGTAACAGCACTTGGGCATCTCTTATTTTGCAATTGGTGAATTACCTAATAATTCTGAATAAACGGTTTATTGTTCATCTTTAGACACAAAGTGCTAAAATCCAGTTTATGCTGTTCTTCACTATAAACTAACTCAATGGATCTCCACAATGATTACTGTCCACTCTACGAATTATTCATTATTATATGTAAGTACCTTTAGATTGAGAATATATTCAGTTTCAACCTATGCGTTACAGTGGATTCAAACATTTCCTTCATCTTCGCATATTATTGCAGCCACCTGGCCACCATTTATTTACATTATGTGACTTCTAATTCCTGCAGATAATTTCCACCTTTTTGATCTGTTCACTCAAGATTGTTTTGTTTGCCTGCTTCATTTTAAAAGTTTTAAAATTTGAATTTGGGGATTGAGGAATGAAGGTCAGAAATTAACTATAGTGATTGATAATAATTAATTCGCATTCGAATGTCATCGAATTATCTACAATTCTCTAAGGGGCCTGAACCCGTCTAAATACAAAGTTGAGTTGTGTACGTATTGAGGTGTCCTGGGTAATATTTTGTTTTTCAAGGCGCCGAGACCCTTCCGGATATTGGTTCCAGTAGCAGTTTAGGCAACG
Source organism: Nephrotoma guestfalica (assembly GCA_963691935.1). Classification (NCBI taxonomy): domain Eukaryota; kingdom Metazoa; phylum Arthropoda; class Insecta; order Diptera; family Tipulidae; genus Nephrotoma; species Nephrotoma guestfalica. The sequence goes on along the minus strand of OY829915.1, from coordinate 235,312,975 downwards.
TATGTGTCAGACAAATTCAAGTTTTTCTGAGTGCACCAATGTTAAACTTCTTTTCTTATCACTAAAAAGCAGGAACTGTGATTAGATATTTTGCACGATACTATAGCTGGCTAAAATAAAAATAAAGTATTGATAAAGTGGTGTATAGCTCATACTAGGACAAATAATCCCAGCAGGATTTTGAAAGTATAACAAAGAAACAATATAACCGTTTCGGATGAATAGTCTAAGCTATAATCGACTTAAAATACTACGCTTTATGTTGCTTTAATATATATTAAGTAATAATTTAATACAGCTAGACCGTAATACAGAAATATTTTTAACATATAACACTTAATTACCCATAAAATGTCTTAATATGTTATTTCTTGTAATTAAACAAGTGTTTTATCAATAAATTGTCGACTTATGTTTAAGCAAGATACAATAAGCAAATTAACAGGGTTTAGTTCAATTTGGTTCAGTGGTCTTAAGACAGGTTCTGGCGAACGTAGTTGAAAAGGTGGCCCTCGCCATTAGACATTCTGACGCTGATTTTGTAGCCAGATAGGCATTTAACCTTTATTAAATTGCCATCTAGAAGTATCTATTTTTATTAAAATTACTCCAAAACCACGCAGATACGAGTGGTGTTTTACCATCTTCTGCCGCTAATTTCGATTGTTGTTGAAATCGTGTGATGACGAGAATTATAACGCCATGTATGCCATGCTGCATCACTAGTAACAACTTCGTTTGTTTGTCTTGAAGTATGTTCATTTAAACGAAAGCTGTTAAATTTTTATAACCGTCGTATAAAGTTGCACGAGATTGCTGACATTTCATATGAACATGTACATAACATCATACAAGAAGAATTGCATATGCAAAACTGTTTGCAGAATGGGTGCCGTCTTTGTTAACAAATGTTCAAAAAATTAAAGGAATGGACAGTTTCTGAGCAAAGTTTGGAGATGGCTAAGTGTAATTCAACTGAATTTTTGTGTCGATTCATAACGGTTGATGAAACATAGATCCACCACTACACACCAGAATCAAAACAACAGGCAAAATAATGAGTAGACGTTTTTTGAAGTGCTCCAATGAAAGCAAAAGTTATTGCTTAAGCTGGTAATTGGAAAAATGCTGGAATAAGTGTATCAAGTCAAAAATAGATTGTTGAAAAATAAAGTGAATTTTATTTAAAAAAAATTATGTTTACTGTTTCACTCTAAAGAATTCACACGATACAGCAAGTGTATTGAGTTATAAATACAGTGTTACTTACATAATTTCAAAAAAGAGAAGAATGTACTTACTAGGTAGGTGGGTAAATAAATTTCCGGTTTTTTTGAAAAATGGAAAATTTCAATAGCACTAAAAAAATGGTTTATTCAAAGTATTGTGCTGCGCTATCTACACATTTTGCCATTTCTCGACACGTCTTTGGCCCGAAACCATTCATTCAACCATTTTCGCACTTCTTCGAAACTGGCCAAGTGTAGCCCTGCCAAGCGATGCGCCATCGATCGGAACAAATGATAGTCCGAGGAGGCCAGGTCTGGCGAATAATGCGAGTGCGGTATCAGATCCCATCTCGTGCTGCAATATCACTCGTTCGTGTCTCGTGTCCCATTCCAGCCGTTTTTCGAGCAATGCATGGTTCGGCATACCTTTGGCATAGAATGTTCGACATACCTTTGGCAAGTACAATGGACTGAACATGAAATTAAAACGCTTCTACCGTATATATATAAGTACATTTTATGGTGTTATTGAAATCTTATCTTGTTCCAATTTCGAGAAAATAATTGCTCTTTTTGGTTTCCGAGGGCGCGATTGGTGAGTTAACATTAACTATTAATGCGTTAATCGAATACGGATATTTCAAAAATCATTTAGGTATTGGTTCACGTAAAAATATATATTTGACAAGAATCGTACGCTTTAAATTTTTAAACGTCGCGTAAAAGACATGCAAGTGTATTTTAAAATATGGAAAGTAGACTTTAATAAGTACTTCAATAAATTCTCCGGAACTCGAGCCTAAAATACTACTGAGCTGAATTTACAAGACAATTTTAAGTCAATATAATCCGGGTATGTACGGGTATTTGTGGTCAATATTCGATTTTATTTAAAAATAAGTGAACTAATTTTGTTGCAAACATAATTTAGAGTCCGCTTGCTCTTAATCGATTTTTTTCGTAAAAGTTGACTTTTTAAAATAGTTACAAAAATCAGTAAAGCTCCTTATATTAAAGCTTCTGAATTACGAAATCATCACGATAACATATTTGGGCTATTCTATTGGGTGCCTGAAACTTCGTAACAAAGCAGTTTTTTCAAAAAATCACCATTTCTGCTTATTTTGGAAAAATGATATGACCAGTTTTGTTGCAAATTTAATTTAGAATCCTTCTGTTCTTAAAGGTTTTTTCCTAAATTCTTGACATTTTAAAATATTTACAAACACCGAAACAGTTCTTAGGAAAACCGCTACTTCCGCTACACCGATTTCCGCCAAATTCCGTTAGTTAATCGTCTAATTTTTGAATTCTTCTTTCTATAACATTTATTTAAAAAAACGAAGAGCTCCTATCGAAACTACCACTACCGGCCCATCGATTATTAGCAAATTTCATTGGAATCTCCCAATTTATGGAAATCTTACTTAAGTAAGTAAGAAATTTAATCCTGATGAGGAAACACTTTTGGTCTGTAGAAAGGGCAAATTTTAATATTTTTTGCCAAAAATCATTAAATCACTTAGTTCAATTTTGGAAAAGCACCAACTTATGAGAGCCGTTACTTCAGTACGCTGATTCTCACTAAATTATGCGCCAAGTTTTATTCTAAACGGTAAATCTGCAAAAAATCTCCCTAAGTAATTAGAGAATAAAATTAATTTCATACGTTTTTGATTTGTGAATTTACCACTTGCTGAGCGTGCCGATGTGGTTTTTGCAGTTAATTATTTATTAGTTCCAGTTAATATCAAAGATACAAACCGGGGCCATTATTCTAGAATAGAAATTTCAAATTCGCTAAAATCCTAAGCTTACCTTTTCTTTTTTCCAAGAAGTATAAATTCTACGAATTGTTTATGGCTGACGTAATGGCTTTCATCTAACATCTAAGTAGTTCTAGTTTATTGTGTTAGGTGTAAGTTTAAAACAAATTCTGATTGTGGAATTTATGTTTTGTTTTAATGATCAGATGAGTTAGCTTGATAAGTTTGTTAGTTTTATAACTATTTATGTTCTTAACAAGTTTTTAACCCATTAAATTATGATTACAGATATGATTTTGATTTCAGATACTAACTATGTACTTCTCATAATCTCACAACGTTGATATCTAATTGCGAGCGATAACACCCAAACTTATACGTATACAAATTCTTTACAAATGTAAAATGTTATCAGATTTAGAATAAACTGAAAAATTTGCGTTATTATACAATTTTGAAATTGAAGCCGACAAATTGTATATCATATTCCAAGAATTTTCTCTTGATATTGGTAGAAATATATCTGTTTAGCATATATGCACGTAGACGGCCGTGTGTCTGTCTGTGTGCCTCTCTGTGATAGATTCAAATTTTTTTTGTTGCTATTTTAGGAAATTTTGTAGACTTGATGATACACCAAACCTACATATATAAGTATGCTTATTTAATCGATATTTGAGTACAGTATGTAAAAGAAGCTTTCATTATTAGAAATTTGTTGTTTTGGTAGTTATAAAATCTCTACAGGAAAATCTTGCCAGATGAAAAATATGGAATTATTTGCTGTAATAAATCAGTCTTTAATTAAAAATTTCACAATAAGTTCTATTTATTGTATATTCGATTTGTGTGATCACATTTTGATTACGTACACATGCATAGCTTTGTGACACGACAATTAAAAAGTTTCTGGTTTGTTAGCAGTTTTCCCATGGATATATGTTTATTTTTTCCTTTGAAGTTTGATGTAAATTGCAGCACATAAGTATCTTAATCAAAAAGGATGTTGTTTTAATTAATGTACATAAGTAAGCAAAAGAACATAAAAAATGTTTATGAATTTGGGTTAAAGTTATTTTTACTAGCCGACTGATACCGTCACGTAAATGTAGGTCGTCTCTTGGGATTTAATGTATATAAGAAGTTTTAATTTGTACGTTGCATAAATTACACCGAATAAATTAAATGAAGTAAAATGTCAAATTTGTGTCGAAAAGTTTTGCGTCCTAATTGTACTGTATGAAAACCTTCTCAACCCATCCAAATAGGAATGGGAATTTTGGAATTCTCATTTTCAAAGTAGTTATGAAAATTAGAGGTACTTATATAGAATACTTGGCGGTGATTGAAAACGGTCTTTTTCAAAATTTTGGCCATCTTTCGTTCAATTTGGTTTACTGGTACAACTGCTTAAGTAAGTAATACTTAATACTCTTTTTTGTTATTCGGAAACTATATGTAGGCTGTCGAAATAAGAAAACTACCGGGTGACCAACTTCAGACTGTCATTGCTGTCAAACCAGTGATGACAGAGCGCTCCAATTTACACTAATGACAGTTCATTCCATTGTTTACAAGCGTACATAAGCATTTTAGTGGGAAATATTCAGAAAAAAAGTTATCCGCAATGGAATTCAAGCGTAATAGTGTGATTGCACTATATTTGGCTGGAAAACCACAGCCGCAGATTGTTAACCAGTTAAAACATCTGCATGTAAATAAAATGTTTGTGTATCGCACCATAAACCGTTATAACGATACTGGCAGCATTGCAAAACGCCATGGTGGTGGACCGAAACGCACTGCAAGATCGCTGGATACCATTCGGAAGGTGAAGGCCAAATTGGCTCGGAATCCGCGCCGTAGCGTCAGAAAAATGGCTCGTGAGGCGAACATTTCACTCGAACGGATGCAGCACATATTGAAAGATCATCTTGGACTAGAGGCCTTGAAATTCCATAAAACGCATGGTCTCATCGATGCTCAAAAAAAAAGTTAGAGTGGAAAGAGCAAAGGAGTTGTTACGCTTGCACGACAGTGGCGATTTGCCGAATTTGGTTTTCTCCGATGAGTCACCATTCGTTATTGAGCAATATGTGAACAAGCAAAACGATCGGATTTACTTGCCCGGCCGTTCTACTGAAAATTTGGACCAACGGATTGCCACTCGAAACCAAGTGCCGCCCATGGTGATGGTTTGGGCAGCCGTGACGGCCGAAAGCCGTTCACCGCTCGGTTTTTTGGACCGTGGCATCAAGATAAATGCTCAAATTTATCGGGATCATGTGTTAGAGGGAGTGTTGCAGCCTTGGACACAAAAACATTTCGGGCGCAGAGCCTGGACATTTCAACAGGACTCGGCGCCGAGTCATAAAGCGCTCTACAATCAAGATTGGCTGAGAAACAACGTTCCGCCGTTCATTTCCACTGCCCAATGGCCACCAAATTCATCGGATGCAAGATTTCTCGGTTTTGGGTAGTTTGAAGAGCAAGGTTGGGACAAAATATACCAAAGTGTCGATCATCTCAAGCAAGCGCTTCGCCGGGAATGGGCCAAAATACCGCAGAGCCACTTTCGTGCTACTTGCAATAGCTTTGTCGGCCGTTTGAAGACCGTAATCGCGGCTAAGGGTGGCGAAATCAAAAACTGCTAATGCAATTCGAAAATTTAAATATTTGTGAACATTTTTTACTTTGATTCACCAAGAAATAAAAATTCTGTGGCGTTTTGTTTTGGTAACACTTCGTGTCAGCCACCCTGTATAAAAATGTTTTTTAACCGACCAAATGGCATAGTGGTTAAAGCTTTGGCATTTGGATCGGGAGATACCGGGTTGGAATCCCGATAGGGGCAGGATGCAAAGGGAATTTTCATCAACAAATTACTATTCGCTCGAATTGGCCAATACAAGCGTAAAGGTAAGGACGTAAATAAGCAAACTGCGAAAGAGTTGGAAGAGCCTTGGACCCAGAACAGATAGCAGGGGAAAAAAATCAAACCAATCGGATTTTTATTGTAGAAACGTGTTTAGTTTGACAAGTCTCATCGGTCTGAAAACACAAGAACTTGATCTCTTTGATTTTTAGGCGTTTTTAGTGATGAAAATATCAAACCAGTAAGTAACGCTAAGTGTATTTGGGCTTTGGCACGATCATTAAGTTGTAAATTCGAAACCAGTCGTGTTGTTGTTGTCCTTGCTATTATTTATTTACCTAGAGAATGATAGATATTCATTGGCAGTCTACTAAAAGTGTCAACTTTTAAAATTGTTTTTAAATTGCAATTGAACGGAATAACGGTGTTATCCCCCTCGTTAACAAGTATTCTAATCTCGTGTATAGTACTTTACATGGGATGGGATTTGTGGTCACATTTATTACATTATAATCTATAGATATCAGTGGCACTATTCTGGTATTTCCGCGGGAATAGAGAATTGGAGGAAAAATGTATATGTAATTTCTGATCAAATATTTTTTTCCATATCTAAATTGGCAGGGAAAATTATTCCCGATTTAATTTTGTTCGGAATTACCAGAATAGAGTGACCATTTTTTCTTTGCATCGTTTTTGTTTGATTAAACAAGTTTGGTACATTTTTAACGATCGAGTGTTCTTTTACTGTAGGGAAGTAATTTGAAACGCACTAACAGAATGCTCGCTGTTAAATATTTTGTATTTCTCGTTCTCTTTGCGTTTTCGTAGTAGCAACAGACTACCTGGGCACCTTTCAGCAACCCTGGGACCTGGCTAGGATTCAATGGATCAATCACACATTACTCCGAAATTAAAACTGATTATGTAACCTCAATAATGAGGTAGCCAGATGCCTTAATGGAATGTAGCGCCAGCACAAAAAAAATCGCGCGAGAGGTATGGAATATAACTGCAACACAATGTACGTGTGTAGTTCTGTGAGATCGGATATATGTTGTTCTGGGTCGAAAGCGATAACGATATTTTCTCTTCTGTGTATAACGGATAATGGCTTTAAATTCATGATAGCAATGTTAAATTATCATGTATCATTTTACATACATATCAATATTTTACTCGCAGGGGCTAGGACCCGATGTTTTTAAAAGTATTTCTGTGTATTTTGTATTGTTTTTCTCTGAATTGATCCGTCAGATTGTTTTCGGGAATATTGGTTGGATGGTGGGCACCCTTACTCCTCAGCTCTTCTGCTGAACAATTCCGGGTGCTTGTTCCTTCTGGGCGTGCTTCTAATGCTTATAGGCATTTATACATGTCGAATTGCACCAAGGCCATGCTGGTAGATGGTTTCTAACATTTCTTAGGCCAAATCATTAAGAGACTTAGCTTATTGGTCTTTCAATAAGGATCAGTCCGATCCTCATTGAAAAATATAATGATAGTACCTTAATGGGCTGAATTTTCTAATACGAAGCCTTAAAGAGAAGATTTGGAATTGTTTAGCAGCTTTGGTATAAAATCAGAAGTGTGCTATAAATTCTTATTCTAATATAGATCTGAGTCGACTAGATCCTGAATAACAACTTAATTGTTTTCGGTCCCGAGTTTGAAGGTCCATAATACGAAGCTCAACACTTTTTTAATGGGGTCTCTTTGTCGTCTTTATGAATAGTGGCACATACCTTAGTTCTAACCAGACTTCCTCATCAGTCTTGTAGCTCTTTGTCAACCATTCTGGGTGTTTACATGTTCAGCTTGTTCATGCTGTCAACACTACTGATTTTTGCACTTGTGAATCTCAGATCAACAAAAACTCTGCTTCCAGGTCCCGTCACTTACTCGATGTTTTGAAAAATGAATAATTGAAAAACAACACCAGAACGTTGGATTTGTGAACTAAGTGATCTTATCAAAATAGTTGCTTGGTGATAGATGTTTCAAGCGATATATTACACTATACAAACTAAAAGGTTCAATCGTGGTCTTGGATGATTTTATCGATCATTTCGTAAGGCAAGTGTCCAACCCTCTTGACTATAGATCCCAATATCGGTTCAATTCTTAGCTTAAGTCATTCTCGAGATATCGGTTCAGACATTTAAACATCCAGAAGAACGAACATTTTTTTGTTTTTTCAAACTCATGACCCAATGTCTAATATGAGCGCTTGAAAGGTTTTCATTAACCAACCATTTTGTTAAGACCGCCTTTTTCACGAATCCAGTGTTCTGGCGTTCTTGAGAATCTCATCTCAATTTGGCTGAAGCACAGTATTGCTTAAAACCACAGGGGATTCAAACCGGAGCTGAATCCAAAATCGAAAACCAATCCTTTTCTTGAACTGAATAGTTTATAATTATATGCAGGAATAAACTATGTAATTATTATACGAAACGCAGTTTCATTCTTTAAATTTCTGTTGTAATCTGGCGTCTTGCACATTAATAAAAAGTTTGTTGTTTATTTTGTAATATGAAATTTTAAATCGCGCACTTTATATAAATCTCCCATGTTTTCTTTTATTCGACACACATCGTCGCTGATCCTCTTTAACAATTTTGCATGGCCCTAATTTTGTATGGTCCGTCTAATCTCGTTGTGTATCTTGAGATCTGCTTTTCCGCTTCTTGGAATTGTATAGCCACACTAAATCACTTCGAGGGAAGTTGCTATATCTCTGGTGGTCTCGTCACGTCTCTGATTTATCTGTGACGCTCGTGATGCTACTTTTTTATACGGTTCGATCTTTGTGCAATCTCCATCGTAGGTCGAGTAGGTTGCATTTTCGGCCACATATTAGTTAATTATAACATCGTTTTGAGTCGTTTCTATCTCGTCATATTCCAGCACTTCTTCATCTTAACTCCAACGCGTGTCTTTGCCTGCGTGAATTGCCTCTCTTAAGCGATCGACTTCACCGCTGGACTTACCCTCATTAAACGGACTAGAATCTGAGGCTAAGTGTTCTCCAAAGATCTTTAATCCACTCGGTAAACCAATTCGTCCTTCGAGTCCACTTGCCATGCCCTCTATTCTCGCAGTCTCTGACATGTTGATTTTGGACTGACTATTTGCCTCGGGCTATGGTCGTTTCTTGCACTCTTTGTGGTTTTCTGTATTCCAGCTCTCTGTTGTTCTCGCCAGTTTTCTTATTGCGTTACACGGGAATCAGGCTGCCTCATAAAACGATTATTGCCAACAATCTCCGTGTGACTTCTCGTACCTGACGCATCTCCTTATACTTTTTATGTTAATTGGATCAATACTTGACTTGTTATTCGCTCCACTAATAACGCGTCCACTGTTAGTCCGTTTAACTTTGTCTTGCAGGCTCTTCCCACGTAACCACCGCTTGCTCTATAGAGTTGAATTTTGCATAATTATCTTACATGTGCTCATAACTCCGTTCCGTTGCGGATACAGTTTGCATAACATGAGTTATGTGAGCTACTGTGATCTCGCCATCGAATGTTAGATGCTTTAAAATTACTTTCAAACTTCCTTCAACTGGTTCTGTTAAAAACGTTTTATTTAGCTGGTCAACAGCTTGCAAGATATGTGTTTCAAAGCGGGCTTCAACTTGCTTAATCTTATTTTCCATCTTCTTTAAACCGTCGTCCACTTCTTCCTCAAGGTTCTTCATTTCTCGTTGAAGCTCCTGGGTATGCTGAATTTGGTCAAGTTTCTCGTTCTGCTCGTTTTGCTGTTTACGCAGGTCAGCCAGCTGACTACCATGTTTAGCTCGTAGTCTACCAATTGAGCGTTTTCTTCTTTCAGTAGCTTAGCCAGTTGACCACCTTGCTGGGTTTATTTGGCGCTTTGCTCAGTGCGGAGTTGGTCGAATTTAGCGTCCATTCCCTTCAGTTGAAGCAAGCGTGTCTTCATCACGTCTTCCATCATGTCCAAGGATGGTTTTTGTTGTCCAGGTGTAGACCACTGTACTGTTACCTCTCGGTAACATCGATGCATGTTAATAATCAATCCCTCAACAATATTATGGACTCACAACAATTTACAATTTTACCACTCGACCGCCAAGTGTTATACGAGTATTTGTGTAGAGTAGAATTCGTAACAATATTTTAAATTGTATACAAGAAAAGTTAAATGAAAAGGTGAGACGGAAACTTCATTTTGCTAACTCAACTTGTACATCACTAATAGTTAGTTAATTTATCTAATTTTGTTACAAACTGTTTTCTAATCTTATCCCCCCGCACCCATTTATTAATACATTCGGATTTACTATTTACCCAAATTCAAGACGTCGTTAGTTAATTTTGTTATCAATACCGGTTTTTTATCTTTGTACTTACTTTTTTTAATGTTTGCATTTCATTAATTCAATTTTAATAATAAATCAAATATATAAGTCTTTTAACGTAAAGAAAGCACAAAAATAAAAAATCGATTCCTATTTTGAAAGAAACTCGTGTAAGTACAGTGTGTCACCCAATTATGTTGTTTATTAGCGTTTCGAGAGTTAATATTCGATCAACTGGTGTAATGATTTTCTGGAGTTTTATTTTCGGTGATAATGGTGGTGGTGGACTTGGTGGCAGACAAGCTGTCTAAGGAGAATAAATTATAATTATTGTATAAAAAGGCCATTAAAATAGGCTTATAGAAATGTTATATATATGTGTGTGTGTGTGTTTGTGTACGTATAATGAGTATATAACAATATTTTGGAATATATATGGGCGGTGTATGAATCATTTAAGCATAAATTGAAATCCTTTCTATTTTTTTGTATAGCAAGTATTTATTCAATCCAAACGTATATATAGGTAAATATGTTTGCATGTTTCGTAATTACCAACTAGCATGCAAATGTGAAGTTTTAACTATATATAGTAGGTGAATATGATGCGCCGACATGTGTCATACTTACTGTAATATGCAAATCCGTTATCGTAGTTGCTCTATAGTTGTGTGATCTAGTATACACTACATTATTAGCTTTTTCAATTGGAATTGAAATAGTTTGACGCAAACTTCAAGTTCGATAAGATTACTGTGCTCATTTATACAAGTGTTAGTTCGATTTGTTGTCTATTTTTATTTATATAAAATGAGTAATTTTATACTACAGTAGTACATGACGATGAAGTCGCTAATTAGTTTAGATTTTACACATGACACTGTAATATAATATCGATTTTGTATGACAGTGGTGTGGTTTAATAAACTTACTCATTGAAATTTTTATTTTTGATATTGGAAATTTCTTTTGAAAGACATACAAAATTAATCGATGATATCTAAAAATATCTAAATTTTATTATTTGTATGGCGAACGGCATAATCTGGGCGATGAATATTATTAGCCTTTTCGTTGTTATAAAATGGATGTGTCTCATTCTGTGTGTCTACGTGAGTCTGTCTCTTCACGATTAGTCTGGGAATCTTATGAGACCAGGGCTGCTAAAAACATATTTCAGTTTATATAAATATATTTACAATGGAAAAGAGGTCGTCTGTGAGCTTTTTCAACCCATAAACTACAAAGTTCATTTTTTGTATTCATTGATTGATTGAAGTGTACGGCTAGGTATAACCAGGATCTTCCGGAATACACCGGGCCGACCGTATACACACGTTTCACATATAACAAAATCGAGTGTAGTAACACCATGACAGCACAATTCTAAACTACAGAATGTTTATAAATAATTTAAGTAAGTAACTGAACAAATACTGGATAACTGATACGTAATAAATATTTTGCAATTGCACCCACAGGAAAACACATCTCCCTAAAAATATATTGTTATAGCTCCAACTATTCATATGGGTTGTATATTGCGGGTATTAAATCATTATTTCTGCCTGACGGATGAGCAAGCCTGAATTAAAATATTTCTTAATTATTAATATTTAAATTTACAAAATATTACAAAATACACATACTTACACAAGTATCCAATTGAATTACTTGAAACCAGAGTTTTTGTAAATAAAATCTACTAGCACACCGTTAAGTACACTACAAAATTCACAAAAATTAGAAAAGTATTCTGAAATAATTATTATTTAAGGACTCGAATACTAAGAGAATTAGAATACAATTAAATAATTGAAATTATTAAGTCATCATAATTCCAAGTCGATCTGAAATAATAGCTGTGATGACTATTATTAGCTTTTCTTATAGAAAAAATAGAACAACGCACTGGCGCATCTCAAAAAACCCAAATTAAACTTCGGACCTCTTATTCGGAAATTATTAATTCTTATGACCATGAATTTACCGGCTCTAATCCACAACGTTGACATCCTAAAAACAACCTACAACTACAAAAATGTAAGCAAAATAATAAACGAACAAATAAAGTCAACCTCAAACTTCCATTACATTATTCTGTATCAACCAGCAATTAGACTCGAACCACTAAACTATCTAGTTTTACTTTATAATTTGTTGGTTGCCAGCACCCAAGTTTCCCAAGGAATCATATTCAAAAAAACATATGGAAATCAAATGTCAGAATTACCATCAATTTAGTCGACCACGTTGATTGATTCGGATCAGTACTTATAAATTTTATATAAAACATTTTGTTTAGATCACAAATTTTGGAAATCTAGTAAAAGCTTTTGCGTTGTTTCATGAAACATAAACTGCACCGCATCAGATCAAGCATAAGAAACACAAATAGGCAGCTAAAGTGAAACAAACAAAATGATTTTTGAGCATAACGATCGTATTTTATTTCTTTTAGTTCGTTTTAAAAATAGATATGAAATAAAAATGCGCATCGTTGGCTGTGTGGGCAGTGGCCTCGTCCTATTGAAACCAAATATTGGCCAAGCTTTACTTTTCAATCATTTAGTTAACATGGCACGATAATAGTCGCCGTTGACCATATTAGTGCGGCTCCTTGTTCGTTTTCAAAGAAAAATGGCCCAACATGCCTTTCTCAATTGTCACCTGAGAATTTTCCGGCAATTCTGTTTGTTCACAAAACCGCCGATGTGAAAATAAGCTTCGTCGGAAAAGATAATTTTTTTGATAAAAGTGCTCATCTTGTTCTAACCAAGAATTTTTCAATATTTCCCAACGTTATGATATGTCGATTCATTTCATTCATCGGAAATACAACATTTTATTTCTGTCACTTGACATGACATTGATGCTATAAGCTGCGAAATAGCCGCTAGTTTAAAAACGAACCAAAAGGTGCCGCTTCCTTTACTATTTACTTTAGGTATAGGAGAGATAGAAAACGTCTATCTATCTGCGAGGGCAGATAGATACAAAGTATTTTACCAGAAGTTACAGTTTGAATAAGATTTGATCAACTATAAACGTAGGTTAAGAAGATCGCTTAGAGATACCTGTTAAGCGCCTCTTTTTCAACCTTCTTTAGCACGATGTGGAGCATAAATAATAAATGTGGAGCAGACTAAATGCAATTTATAACGCTTACTCAAGATAGTAACAGGTTATATCTGCAGCTGGGGTTGAGGTGCACAACGGGACGAAGCTATTTGTTAGAAAAACAACAGATTTTTGTAGTTTTAAGTATTTTGTTGATTTTAACGCTAGTATATTTTCCTTATTTTAGTCTTTTAGTTAAAATAAGTAGAAATTCATTCTCTAATAGCAAATTGTTCGTCCATGCATATTAATTTTCGTTGCGTGATCAAAGATTTCCTCAGAATAGTTTTAAATCGTTATCAAAGTTAGCGAGACTAATATCGTAAAAACACAAACTAGATAATTGGATTTGTCGTCAGATAATCGCCATTTAAATTGTACAGAAAAACATTTTAAAAAAAGGAAAAAAATTATATCATTTACACGTAACCCGATTATGAACTAAGAGATTCTAAATTAAGAACAAAAAAGTGGATTTTCAACCAAAATTTGGCTCCTGCACAGGCCAGAGGCCTTTTTTCCATAAATTGGCAGAGTCGATTGATTTTTGACCGAAATTGGTCTACTGGAAATGGCAACTTTCTAGAATATTTTTCGTTTTCTGCAAATATTTTGCGGAAATCTGCAAAAATCATCAAACTGTTTATTTAAAAAGAATATGTTCGAAGAAATAGGGCTGTTTATTTCAATATGCAAAATTAGCCTCACCTCAGTCCTATGAGTTTAAAATTCTGTTAGTGGATTTTTTATTTAATTTTTAGTCGTAATTCAACAATTCCTTACACGGATGATCCTTACCAACTTTTTGCATATCCGAAACGGTATTTTTGTATATTAATGGCCTTCTTGACTATACCTCATAAGTTTTCGATCGGGTTGGCCACTCCATAATCTCTAAATTATTTTCTCTAAACAATGTTTTTATTTTATTCGAGATGTGTTTGGAGGCTTATTATCTTTCTGGAAACACCTTCTTGGAGACCTTTTTTTTTACCCTACCCTCGTCTAATATTATTTTGTATGTCGACGTATACAACCGCATTCTTCTTCTGATTTATACAATATACTGACCTAGGCCCCTACCAATAAGAAAAATTCATAAAAACCCCTACTGCCTTAATTAATCCGCCGCCATTCTTGATGGTTTTCCTCGTGTATTTTGGTAACAATCTTGTACTCGTATTCGGTGACTACCGTACATAATATCGGCCATCAACATCGAAGAGGTTTACCTTTGTTTCATCAGAGCATAACATCTTTTTGAACTTTTTTTGATCCTGGATTGCACGTTCTGTTTTTGATAAGTGTGAATGAGCTTCTTCTAACAGATACATTTATTAACTTTCTTCTAGCAGTTAAATCGAAAATATCCAGGTTTAGAATCTCAGTAAGATATTTTTTTTTTAATTGTACCGGAATTACGAGCTCTGATAAAAAAAATTTTATTTAACAAAAAATTTGGCATCTCTACAGTCCGAGCGCATTGACTATTCGGATTAAAATTTCATACTTCAGCTTTTTCCGTAATTAGGAGTTCCTTGTGAAATTTGGGTAACGGAAGTGGCTGCTTTCATATTAGCTTTCTGAATTTTTGCAATGATGATGAAAAGTATAGCAGTTACAAAAATGACAAAGAATTAAAAAATTCAAACAAATTTAAAGACTAAGTTTTCAACAAGGGTTGAACTAGTTGGTTTTCTGAAATTTAAGCAGGAATAATGATTTGGTTTTTGATTATACAGTTTTTATCAGAAGTCCGGACGTTTAATTTTTCACTTTAGAAATCAAGTGTGGTGTATTTGAGATCTATATATTCGTGGTAAAAGAAATTCGGGTGTTGGCCACAATATATTTACCTCTCCGTTTTTGCTTTGCTTTCGATAACCGTACTGAAAAGCAATTTTTTTAGATATATAAGTATAGTAATAATGAAAATTTTCGACCTCGAAATTTTTACAGAGTGACCAAACGCTATATCGTCGAAATCTGAAAAGTGGTTTTCGAGTTGGCGTCTGTTTCCTATCTACAGCCCAGACGGATTGACTGATTTGGATGAAACTGCATATTTAAGTTTTTTTCATAAATTTTGGGGACTCAGTGAAATTTGCTGGAAATCAGCCCATCGGTAGAAGTAGCTTCCATAAGAGATTTTTTTTACTAATATTTTATAAAGTACTTAAAACGAAAAAAAAACGATTAAGAACGAACAGATTCTAAATTAAATTTGTAACAAAACTGTTTCAAATAGTTTTGTCATTTTATTTTCTTATGTTATAGAAAAGCCGACAACTACGTACTCGTAGACTCAACACATGACATATTAATTTTTGGAATCGACTAACCTGAAGATGTATTGGGTTTTTTTCTTTATATCTAAAGAGATAAATTGAACAAAAAAAAACGACGCGATATCAAATATGCCAATAAGAAAATATTATTTAGAATTTTGACAAGTGTGCTTCATGAGAATCGAATGCTGGGAATCATAAAATTATTTAGTTGTTTTAGTTGCCGTAGTGTTCGCTGTTTACGTACATTCTTGGTAAAAAGAAGTCGAGTGTGGGTCACAACATACACAATCCTCAATTTTTTTAATTAATAACTTAAAAATCCATATCTTCCGTTTTAATATTGCACTTAACCCTGATCGCCCAACTATCAATTGATCGAAATACGCAAGCAGATGAAAATTTTAGCATTAGTATGGTTACCATTGATGGTTGTGAAAATAAAGCGGTGTGCCAAGCAATTCAAATTCAAAGGGTTTTCGCTTAACAATTATTATTTATTTCCGGCATTCTTATCTATTTTGAACTGATACCGTTTAACAGGCTTAATAATTTTGGTCGCCAGGATGACCCGGAGCTGTTGATATGATATGATCTGATAAAAGGCAGGCCAACCATCATGGCGATCTTAGGTATGTATAGCACATTCCTGGAGTAGGCTCAAGGCAATATCAAAAGCATATTTGCAAAATGAATCGTACTCCAAAATTATGCGGGCCGAGGCCCTGTCTGCATCCTCACATTGAAGGTTATATAAGGAAATAGTCATAGAAACGACTAGGGCGCCACACAGCAAAGTAATTATCTAACTACTTAGTAAACGATTTTTAAACTTAAAAAAAATCTTTTTTTTAAATTAAACTATTCAACATTTAATTTTGGTGATATAATAAAACAAGTGCTAATAAAAATAAGTGTAAGTATGTTTCGCCAGGTGCCTACGGTAAATAGTGTTGAAAGTAATAAATTATAAATGCGATTTGTTAATTATTTAGACATACTGTGTTAGTTGTGACTAGGTATAGGATATATAAATTTCTCTATGTAAAAGAGGCTTTGGTTTCAAAAAATCATTTTCCACTTTTTGCCGATTCGGATAGAGTAAGAGACGCTCTTTCACATGATGAAAACCGGAAAGTCATAATTTGTGGAAAAGTTGACTAAAAATGAAGAGAAAGTAGAGCACAAATACGAATAAAAACTGACATTAACGTGATAACGAAAAAGACGATAACAATGATAACATTTGTAAATTTAATTTAACGCGATTAACTACGATAATATTCCGAGCAGAAACAATACTTAACGTCCTTGAATATATTTAGACACCAGGCAACGCAGATAAAAGGAAACAACTAACGCGAAACTGACGCAACGAGTTGTTTACCTTTAACAGCTGTTTTATCGATAACTTGTTTTCGCACGTAAGCTCCCTTTTAATAGACCAGGTCACATATGCATCTGGAATAATTAATTAATTACATTCAGGGGTGATCTCATCATATGCTGTATAAAGCTGCTGCACTGCCCCCGACCCTATACACCCTCTAACCCGAGGGATGATGACCAAACAATTCTTAGTCCATTGTCAATTATTAAATTTAAATTCAGTATTGTTATAGTTATATCTAGCTACCTTACGCTTTACACCAGGGTTACACAGAGCTTTTTTGGACAAAAATTCCTTACGGACGAGTTTGTTTTACGGGCCAAATCATTATAAGCGAATGGAATAGCCTATAGTCCCACAAGCAAATAAATACTTTCCAAAGTGTCGTAAAATTCGGTTATTTTATTTTAAGTTTTCCATTGCTATAAAATAAAAATTTATACTTAGCAAAATAAATCGAAATATAGATTTTTTTTATTTTTCTGTTTGTTCCATGAAACTTTTCCAAACTACGATATAATTTTCTATTAAGGTCAATAAAACCATATCCATATACCATGTACAACGAAAATTGTTGTTGTTACAATAATACAATAATAATTACGTATTATTATTATTTGAATCAATAAAAATACCTAAAATTCTTTTATATATAAAAACGAATTTTCCAATTTTTCTACATTTTTTATTGATTTATATTCCATTGAAATTAAATGAAAATTTAATTATCATTTTCGTGCGAACGATTGTAAATTAAAAATATATAACGATTTTATGTGGAAAATGTGACGTAGTTTTTATATCTAGGACACACCTATACCCTATATAAGTTACTTTTGTTGTAGGAAATAGTGTACAGCCCTGATATATGATAAGGTAAATCAAACAGTACGGCAACATATTCATATTTTATTTTATAATGTTTGCATGTCATTTATGCAATTTGAATGAGAACATGGTTATATAGAAAAACTTTAGGTAGGTGTCACTTGTTTCAGGTAAATGGTTGGTAATATTGTAGTATTAAAGTTAAATTTCCGCTCTTCAAACTATATAGTTATACTTATTAGTGGTGAAACAAGTTTTTGTGTAAAAGTACTTGATCTCATAACTCGAGATCAATCGTATGCGATTTGGTATTGTCTAGAAATTATTGAATAGAAAAGAAAATCCATAATCTAGATTATTTCAAACATAAGTAACGGAGAAGTTATCTTTCTAAAATACCATTTCCCTTTCGGAGGTTTGTGAAATGATATTTCGCTTTCGACCCTCAAGCATCGATAATAGTGTAAAATACATTTTTAACAAAACTCAACCAAAACAAGTCAAAAATGTATGTGAGCTTGTCACCAAACAAAACACAAATATGAAGAAAAATGCTGAGCAATTGTTGGCGTTTTCACGACCCCTCAAAAACTAATTTTTCGTTAATACAAAAACTCACACCAAAAAAGTTGTTTACTTATGTGACGAGTGATTCTAGAGATGAACAAGAAGATTGGTTATAACATCATACCATACCCTCTACCATCAGAGCTCTTCTGTAGAAAAATATAAAGTGTTGATCATTTTGACAAACAATAACAGGTAATTTAAGAGGTACTGGCTCCAGGTATTATTTAAAGTCAGCTTTAAGAAATATAACGAAGCAATCGGTATGTTTGCCTGATCGGTATTAGTCAAACTCGGGTTGATAAATAATTCAAAACTTCCCCGACCAATGGCAGAGTAAATTATTTTAATTGTTGTGCTTCCAATTCATTTATAGTTTTCCGGAGTGTAAAATACTTCCGCTTTAGAGTTTTGTGGCCTACTTTTTATGTTTAAATAATGTAGTTAAATTTATTTTTGTAGTTTGAGTAACGCAATCCGATGAAAAGAACGAATATTTTAATATAAGTTCATTAGTTATGATTCAAGTGGCGAACACGTAAGATCTTAATCCGTTTGTCGTGTGGACCATTTCGGATAAACGACTGTTATCAGAGCTTTATGTGATTCTGATAAAACAAAAACAAATGGACCATAAAATGTTGAGGAGTACAAGCTGCGCTACAACTTACAAATTAACGCCTCGTGGTGTAATGATTTGGGTGAATCGATATCAGAAAATAAACTTAACCAAAACATGTATGTTAAAACACTTTCAGATTTAATTTTGTAGCGTGTGTTAAAATTTTACCCTGAAGATGCGATTTTTATGTTTAATTAATTGCTAACATTTTTATACGAAAACCATAAATCAAGTGCTACGTTTGGAAAAATCTAATCCGATGGGTGGGATATTATTTAACATTGATCTAACACTCAGTTCTAATTTCTCAGTCTTGCTTATTTTCTTATGCTTACGAGGGCAACTTATTATATTTGCAGACTGGAACAGAAAGAGACCGAAATAATAGCATTTTATAAATCGGGATTACGTAACCCTAGTGCTGCCATCTGGTAATTGACGTCTCTAGTTACAACGTTTTTTATTCCATCGCTTTTTTGTTATGGTGATTTCAAAATTTCATTTCAGTTCAGTGGAATTAAATCGTGAACATTTCGTGCGATTATTGTTTACAACTTTCGGCGTGGATTAACTCAACAGGAGTGCATTGATGAACTTAATTCGACTTTTGGTGATGAAGCACTATCAAGGACCAGTAATTATCGATGTATTACAGAATTCAATCGTGGCCACAGATCGCTCAACGACGAATTTCGTGAAGGTTGTCCAAAACCGATTATTGTTTCGAAAAACATTGTTGCTGTGCATGAACTGATGCAACAAGATCGTTATGTTACTTACCGTGAGATTGAGGCATTCTTGAGTCTCAACAAAAGTTGTCCGCGTACGTTTTTTCGGTCAAAACATCGAATTAATAGGTCATCCACCGTCCTGATATGGCACCCAATCAGTTCGTTTTATTGCCGCAAATCAAAAATAATTTGCGAGGTCAACGGTTTTCGGCACCTGAAGAAGCGCTTCAAAAATTGGTTCACACGCATGCAAAAGTGTCATGATCGTCAAGGAGAATATTTTTAAAAACAATAAAGTCAATTTTGTTAAATAAATATTTGTATTTGATTTCTAATCTCGACATATGGCAACCCTCGTATGATTCGTTTAAATTAGATTTCATAGTAGAGCCTTATCGCTCTTCATGATGTTTCGTTTTAAAGTTTGGGAACCAATGTAGTTACTAGGAATAAGATGGGTGTTTAATTTCTTTAAAACCGCATGCTTTATCAGCGCGAAATAAAATTTTTGTCATATGACTGCTGTTTTGAATATTTGTGCCAATACTACCGTGGGAATTATCTTCTAAAGATTCCCGACATTATTTGAATAACCGGTAATAAATTATGGTTTTACAAGCCAAATGCCACTCAAATCCCGCTTTGTCATTTTTATGTAGAGAAAGTCATGAAGGTCGGCCTAAATATTCGACTGACGACACAAATGTGTCCCTCTTGTAATTGGCTTGAATGCCATAAAATGACAATTTACTTGTAAGTTCTGAATAGTGAGGCTCATGAGATCACCTTTTCAAAATATCACGAAAATTTGTGTGTCAAATAGTACAAAATTGCAACCTATTTAATTTTCGGGGGCTTCAAATTTTCTTTTAATATAAGTGTGAATACAAGTTTTAAACAATTTTCATATTGAATTAAATCGAAATTACGGATTTCAAAACTAAATAAAATTTTCAAGTATAATTGTGTGTTTAGAGAAATGAGTTACAAATTTAATACAAACTAGCAATATCAGGGTAACTAATACAAATTGCTGTAAATGTCAAGTGTCATTCCATTAGAATCGGAAATTTGTGTGTCTGTGGTTTTGTCATTTTATTAGAATCTACCCCCTGAACTAAACTTCGAAATCCTCTAAACTGGTTCCACAAATTTTGAATGTTAATAAAAAGGTAATTTTAACTCAATGGTAACTCTAATTGCTTTAATAAAATCGTGACAGGCACATAATTTTGTTCTATACTGAAGCTGTATGGTACTCAACTTGTCAAAAACGGTTTGCTAAAAATCAGTTTTTCTCAGTTTGCAGAAAAATAAACGCAAACTTAAACTACAAATATTTATTTTTGAATCAAGTTGGGTATTTTATTTTGAAGGTTTATCGATACCATTTATGTATGAAAAATGATATCACTCAAATGTTCACCACGGCTGGATTTACATACGTCGATCTGATGGTCAAAATTGTTGGTGACATTTTCCATAGGGGCGTTTATATGGCATTTATCTCGGCAATGATGTTGTTGTTTAGATCTTGGATGGTGGCTGGACTCTCATCGTACACTTTGCTTTTCAAAAACCCCCATAAAAGGTAATTTAATAGCGTTCAATCGCATGATCTTGCAGGCCAATTCACATTTCCGCGACGCTAAATTAAACGATTTTCGATTCTTTGCAATTCGTCGATATTCTCAGGCGTAGTATGGCAAGTTGCACCTTCTTGTTGAAAATAAGGATCAACCAAGTCTGGGTGAGTCCTTGAAATGTCCAATTCAAGCGATCGACGCGATGTTAATTGTTTCGGATTATCTCTCACAATTTGCCTTGAACCCGTGGCCTCGAATTTACGCACCAAACGACCGTTATGGTATAATGGTTGTTTCATTTGCGCGGTTATGGCGACCAACGTATTTATGAACTGCGCGAAACGCGTTTTTTATTTTTTCACCATTTTTATAGTGCTCTTGAATAACTTTAACACGGTCTGCAATCGAATACGACTCCATACCGATAAATAGCAAACATTCAACTAACAAAATGACATGAAATGACGGAAAATTTCGCGAAATAATATTTAAAATTTCGATTTTGATTGATCGAAAAATTACGTCAAACGATAATTTTCTGTTTTTAGACCGCAATGACGATTTAATTTGATTTTTTTTACGGTCCTTGGTTGATTTGGTATATTTTGGTATTCAAATTTATTAAAGAAACAAACCAGTTTTCATTTTTATATTTTACTGGCGCTACAGCTACATCCCATAGAGAGATTTGGCCGCCTTATTATGAGCTTACATACACATGTAATTATGTTATTTTTGAATTAATGTGTGATTGGTCTATTGAATTCTAACCGGGTTCCTGAGCAAACTGGAGGGTGCGCATACTGCTGCTTGATGAGGCATACTGGCATGCCAGGCGGGTAGCGAGTGGTTATGATCTCGTTTTTCCATGCGTTTCTATGCGTTTTTCATGCGGTCACCCAAATTTGTACTAACGCAAGCAATGGTGGATTGAAGTGGATGATGTAGTTGTTATCGCATTATCTCCCTGTCACGCACTCCCACAATCAAAATATCATTTTGGATACATTATTTTGTATTAAATATAAAATAAATTTATTTTCTGAGTACCATACAGCCTTAAGTACGACCCGGAAACTAAACAACAGACTTTGGTGTGGAGTTCGGAAGGTAATTTGTAAATTGGTAACTCCTAGTTTGCATACAAGGACTTATTTATCACAAGTTTTCAAAATTTTATTGGACAACCGGAAAAATTGGAACTGTACAAAAAGTGTGTATATTGTTGGATTTGATGGCGACATGTTAATGACATAAAACTGTTCATCCTTAAATTAATGTCCACTGCTGGAATTCTCCTTTGCCATAATGTCTCGGAGAAAAACTTTTCTCTCTAATCTTTTTTCTTATAAGAGATAAATTATTTATGGGAATATATGTTAGTTAGGTGTACCTAGCGACTAGATTGATTATTCGATAATCTGCATCACAAACCGGTATCATTTCCACTTAGCGAATTCCTTGGAATGTGAGTTCCATTAACTATGCTAATACCCTTGCAAATTCATACGTTGAGCGTTAGGGATTTTTCACCAGAAAATATTTTGTAGATATCTTGCACGATATGACAAATATTTTAGTTACACCATCAAGCTTGTCGCATAAGACATCCATTTTTTGATGAAATTTGTTTAGTAAACCGATATCTTAGAAGAAATTCATAAACTTACAAAAATAATAGCAACTGGTCGTATCCACGAATGAAAATTCTTTCAAATTATCCGAATTTCTACAATCGAGCGTGAGTGAATCGTATCACCCTCTACAAACTATTTTTAGCACGTTAAGGCACTACTCTGCGGCATTAATGGTTTCGACTGCTGTACTCTCATTCGCCGAACACGTTAGAACGAAACCGGTATAGTATGGTGACTACCTAGTGCTAATTATTGTTGTATTACTCAGTTATGGCATATGGAAGGACATAAGCTAATTATATTCCATATCTCTAGATTTTAATAGATATTAATGCGTTTACATAGTAAATATGCTTTTAATTGATTAATCGTTAATAAATCAAATTAGTCATGTGGAAAATCCGAGTATAAAGTAGGGTTGTTTACCTACAAATACAGACATAAAAAAAAACAAACATTAACGATCACCACGCCATCACGCATGAGCCCCTTTTTTCACCGTACACAAACATTAATTTATTCATATATAAACGTAAACTTTATTTCTACTCACTTAACTTATTTGGATATTATTAATTAAATAACTAAAATTGGAATAAATTTTGTGGGTTAAAAACTCAAAATTTATGTGGTACAAAATTTACCAGGCATATTTAACTCGATAATAAATAGTTTTTGAGTTAAAATTTCTCTAATTTATTAATTTTTCATTCTACCGTTGTTGCCGTGATTTTAATCATAACATCATAATCGCTTTGTATTTTATGTTATTGTTGTTGGTTTACGGTTCAAACAATATGAATCATCCGCGCGCGATTTTTATATTTCTGGCGGTGATTATGCAACAGGTCTCTCATATTTTCTATACACATACACTGTACACATTACACATACACCAATAAAATGGATTAATCATTTCTAAAATTAATAAAATATTGGGAAAATGATAAATGTATACATGAATATAGAAATAGGTGTTTGCTGGTATGGCGGTATGTTCGTTGTTGGTATTAAAAAATCGATAGACTAAAAGAACAAAAGGTAGCAACAATTTGTTTGCTTAATTAATGGTGAAATTATACGACAGAGAAATTATAATTTTGTAGACCTGAAACTTGCTAGGTCATTGATCAATTGTACAAAAAGGATATAATGTGGATGGAAATTAATAAGATGCAGGACAAAAAAAAATCCAATGAAGATGGTTAGGAGATTTGCCAAAAACCAAAAAAAATGTTATTTACTGTGTTACAACTCACCACAGTGTATTTGGTATTCAAACAATATTTTTGGCAAACATTTATTTTCACCTATTATGTACACAGAGAGTTTATCGAACTGCATTTGACCAAAAACGTTTGTAGAATAAAATAATGTTTAAGTAGCTATCCATTGGTGTATTTAGTTTATTTGACAGTGTCCCAATGAACGTATGTGTGTAATAGACACAAATTTGCAGCTATGCCATTTCGAAAAAACACTCCATAAAACCCGTCAATTAAAATTCAGTCGACGGTCACGTAGAGTTAGTAAGCCATCGCTTTATGAAATAGATAGAGTCTTCCAATTTCTAAAGAATACTGCTATATTCGTCCGGATCTTAGCGCGCCTCATTTTGGCCCTTTTCTATATCTGAAAATATTAGTAAATTAATACCATAGTTGCATGCTATCCAATTTCGAAAAAGACATCCATATCTATGAGGATCGTAAGTTTAGAATTCGCTCGAGTTTGCTAGAGTTTTTCTTACTAATGAATATATAAAAATGCCCAATATGAGTTACTATGGCCATCAACATAGAAGCCCAGTGCAATAATGGTGAACGGCGTTCTGTGAGTTACATATGTCACCAAAAAATGGACCAAGATAAGGCAACCACAAAATTATAATTTACTAATTTTTTGATGATGATATATACAAGCAAAAATTATGTCGCCGACGGTCCGTAAAGATCTAGCTTCCATATATTGCACTGCTTATATAACAAACCTCAATGATATTCCCAACGGAATTTTCAACTGTCGAATGTACATTGTAATTTTTTTAAATCTGCCTGTTGGATTGGTTTGATTAAATGGAGTTTTTCATTGTCGTTAGTATATCTTTCTAACCATATACCGTATTATTCAGGTTATGGGGTAGACACACGATCGGCTAGCAGACAAGCAAATTGGTATCCAAAATCTTGGCTACTCAATCGGCTAGCAAATCGTTTGCTTGGCGCGTCTACTTCGATATTTGTAATACACAAATAATCGTAAACGTTTCGCATAAACTTACAAGACGTTGCGCCCAACAATACAATTTAAATATTGATTATTTAAAGCAGGGGACACAAACCAATAATATTTTTATATCTGGTTTGGTTTTTGGTTAACTCGTCCTGTATATAATAAACAATGACACTAATGCAGCCTCTGACAGTATCTCAAAAAAGTTGAGTAACAACCCATAAGTGGTGATTTTAAAGCATGAATTACAACTCTTGTATAAAATACCAGATTTTCTTGATTTCTTTGTAACAGAAGGAGTGAAAAGGAAAACTCGTAAAATAAGGCACCGCACTCGTCCTCTGCAACATAAAAATATTCTCAATTTCCTGTGCAATAAATTAAAACGATC
Source organism: Nephrotoma guestfalica (assembly GCA_963691935.1). Classification (NCBI taxonomy): domain Eukaryota; kingdom Metazoa; phylum Arthropoda; class Insecta; order Diptera; family Tipulidae; genus Nephrotoma; species Nephrotoma guestfalica. The sequence continues at coordinate 235,287,386 of OY829915.1, read as the reverse complement.
AATAAAATAAATAAAGCACGAAACCATAAATAAGCGATCCCGAGGTGTCTTTGATGTCTGTCTGGATAACGATTACTCACTTTCGAAAAAAATGCATATGCCACTTACAAAAAAACGATGTCGGTTGTTGTTCATTTCGAGGAGTCTTTTCAAGCGTTACCGAGATAAACAATAAATTAAAACACAACAGACCGACCACAGGCAGTGATAACTGCTTCCAGACATATCAAAAATATTTGCAAAATTGCTGCCTTTTGACTCAAACCAAATCTCAAATGTTTAATTCCCCCACATTAATTTGGATTGACAGAAAACCACTCTTCTGATGAACAACTTCACAGAAAAACGAATGTCAAGATGCACGTAAGAATAACAAGATATACTCCAGTAATTTCTTAGATGTAGAGCGTTTGACAAAGTTTGGCACTAAGAGCTTGGATTTAAACTGAATCAAGAGCGGCCTAAGCAATTTTATCAAATTTTTAAATTCTTCAGTGTAGATCGACACTTTCGAATACTCTGAATTAAAGAGAATTAGTATAGTCCTATATACGAGACATTTGTCGAATATTTGAATGATTCATAGTAATAATATTTGCAGACGATACAGTTATTTAGCAGTTGGAAAATATATATCGGAAGTCATAAGCACACTTCAAAATGCAGTTACATGAGCAACTGGACCAAATAATGGCGCATTTTATTAAATGAAACAAAATCAGTACAAGTCAAGCTTACAAAGCAAGCATGTAAACTAGGTCCCCGTGGAACATAAACCAAATTGCACATGCAAATACAGCTAATTACCTCGGTATAACTAAGATGGGTATAACCACCCTGGGGTTATGCCAATAATATCAATACACAAATGGTGGAATTGACAATTCCGCTTGGTACATTAGGAGCGAAACCCTTCATATAGGGACTATAGATAAAGATGGAATACGTCACCGAGCAAATAGAGAAAAAGCAAGGAAACACGTGCAGCGATTATCTCGGCATGAAAATGCAAAGTAAAGTTGTTTGTTAGACAACAACACTGCAGTGAGAAGCCTTCACAAGCAGAAATCGTTGAATTGAGGGAGTTGGCCGCCTCACATTTTAGGTTATGTAATTTGTTAATTTCGGATTAATGTGATTGGCCCGTTGAATCCTAGCTAGGTTTCTGAGCTGTTGAAAGGCGCATACTGCTGCTGAATGAGGCACATAGTGCTGCTGAATGTGGGTGATATAATTAGAACAATCTAGTTATTATAACAAAAGTAACGAATAGGTATTCTTCGTCGGCCTAGAAATTTATTTAAGATAGATATATCTATCTCTATACTTTTTGAATCAGTTGTAATATTGAGTAATCAAAAATTGAATTCTTACATCTCTACCTGTATAACTGAAAACTGGTAGAAACTATTCATAAAAATTAAACTAAAACTACGGTTTAATATATCTGATTGTGAAATCAATAAGCTACCCGAGTTTTTCTTACAGTCCTTGATGTATTTCTGCTAAATCGGATAACCGGTAGTTTGGCGTTATAAGACTTGATCGTGTTTGGAAATTTTAAAGGATTAGAAAATCATTCGTTACAACTTAAGTAGAAATGATCCCTAGTTAAATATAATCTTATACCTTTAAATTTACCGTAGGCTTCAAATAGTTTCCCAAATTTAAAAAACGTTTGCTAGAAGTAGTGTGTATTTGATTTTAGTTTTGCCAAATTTTATTGGTGCACAGTTTTTTTAGCCTCCAACTCTTGGAGGATTCGGTAAGGCTTCGCTGCTAAAGTTTTCTTCACCATCCCATAAAATTCATCATTTTTTAAATGTTTCCAATTTTCGTATCCCGAAATCCCTGAAAACGGTATAGGTAAAACACATAATACTCCCAGGTAATGAGCTGAAATCGTACCGTGTCACATGCCGATAGATCTTTATCATGTTGCGTCATCACATTACGTGGACGACTTTTATCACTGTCGGTAGTACGACCAAGCTTGAATTTCGTAAATCAGCCAGAAACTGTTGTGCCTGAAAACATAACAAATCTCACATTGCCTTTTCCTCTCTACCACGCAAAAAAATCATCCTTTTGTTCTTTTAACTAATTGGTTATAGATAGGAGAGAAGAAGAATATATTTCGTATTAAACGACAAGACATAGTCTGAATTGAAGAAATTTTTATTTTGATCGCGTAGAATGACATTATTTTATTAATCATGGTTTTAATGGTTCTTTCAATTAATTATTCCTTAAGACCCTGATTTAATATAAATCCATTCTCAGTTCCATATCAAATTAGATACATGGTTAAAATTTAAGGTATTTGACGAATCATCGATTAGATATATCATTTTACTTTCTTTTACGTAGTAAAATAGAGTATACGAGGGTTGTCGTCAAAGTTCTTAGAAAAAGTAATAAAAAATTTAAATTTTTCATCAAGAATTGCTTTATTGCTTTTCAAAATATTCGCATTTAAGATCTATACACTTACACACGCTCAAACCATTTATCGAAACATTTTTGCCAGCCCGAAGACGATAGCTCCAAACCATGGTTTTTGAACGTTTCAAGTTCTTCAAGCCAAGTCGGGGCTGTAAGGCGGATGACCCATCAATTCGATCGTTTGAGTGCTCAAATACTCGCTTGTTTGATGTGATGTGTGTGAGCTCGCATTATCGTGATGCAAAATGATTCGCCGTTTTGGGTTGTTTTCTCTCAATTTGTTGAAAACCTCGGGAAAATAGGTGGTCTTATACGAAGCTAAATTGATAGTCTTTTGATTTTCAAGAAACACACTGTACCATTTGCTTCCCAACGCTCCGAGCTCGCACAACTTTTGTTGGTTTTTCTTCGAATTAGTAGACCCAAACAGTCGATTGTGCTTTTTTTTCCGGCTCATACGCATATATCCATGACTCGTCATCTGTCACGATTTTGTATACGTTTTTGGAAGTACCTGCAACGAAATTTTCAAGCATTTGGCGACACCAATCGACACAAACCTTTTTTTGTGTGTCTATCAACAAATGTGGAATCCAACGTGCATATAGCTCTCGCACCTTTAAATTTTCATCGATCAGATCGAATGTACGCTGGTGTTACTAATGCCTAGGCATGTCTCCATTTCACGATAAGTGACATGCTGATCCTCTTCAATCAGTTTTCTTACAGCATCGAAGTTTTCTGGCACAACAGCTGTTTTTGGACGAGTTTCACGAGGCTCGTCCTTGAGTGAAGGTCTTTCGCGTTTAAATTCATTGTATCAATTATAAACACTAGCCAAGGATGGTGCTTCATCGCCAAAAGTCGAATTAAGTGATTCGAAGCACTGTTGTTGAGTTAGCCCCTTTCGAAAATCGTAAAAAGTCATCACGCGAAAATGTTCACGCGATAATTCCATTTTTTCAACAATGTTGCGATGCGAACTGATAGATGACTTCTGAGAAACATAACCTCCAAAAACGTTATACTTTTTGACTGACATAGTGATTTGCATCGGAAAACACTAGTATTACCATTTTCTAAAAACTTTTACGGCAGCCTATGTATTACTCATGACAATTGCGCTGTATCGTTGAAGTTCGAAAACGTGGTTTGCAGAAGGTTCTTTGTGTATGAATCCGCGAAAACTGAATACCTCGGACTTCTCTACATCCCAGACTGATTGACTGATCCGAGTGGAACTTCATACTTAAGTTTTTCATAAATTGGGAGATTCCAGTGATTTTTGGCTGAAATTAGTTCACTGGAAATGAGGTTCACTGGAAATATGTTGAAATGTATTTAGCATTTGAAATGATAAGATTGAAATTAAACTGCAAACAAAACCAGTTCAAATTATTTTTTTAATTCTTACCGGTTAGTTTTGATAAAAAAAAATTATTCCATCAAAATTCGGCGTCTCCTGCAGCAGTCCAGGCGAATTGACTAATCAATTTTTGCTAATCTGTTGAAAAGTAAGCATTTACAATACAAAAAAGGACAAATAATTAAAAGATTCAAATAAATTTAAAGATTAAAATTTCAACAATTTTGAACCAACCTTGTCGGTTTTCTGAAATTTAGGTGGAATAATAATTTTTGACTATACAAGACGGATTTTACCAAAATTCCGGTAAGTTTAATTGTTCGCTTCCAAAATCAAGTATGGTGTAATCGAGATATATCTAAGTGTAGGCCGTAACATATTCAGCCTACCATAAGCGATTCTGCCAATTAGAAGACTTGCGTGCATAGCCAACCTCAAGTAATATTATAACATAAGGGGAGCATTGAGGATGAACATCATCATATGAAATATTTTGTCCAAAATATTTAAAAATCACCAGCTAATTAATTAGTAAATCATTGATAGATATTCAGGCGAATTCATTAGCTAAATTGGATTCGATTTGTTCTGCATTAATTTAATTCAATTTTCGGTCGGTACCAGTTTTTTCGTTTTTACATAATTATCCCCAATTAAATTGATTATGCAACAATGAAAGAAATATTAATCTTCTGAAAACTATGTTGTCAGTTCGATACCTAAATACCAAAACTCGACGATTGAACAAAAATATTATTTACCCCAATGAAATAGTTCCCTTGAGTTTTCACGCAAATAAAATTGATTAGAAAAGCAAAATAAATTTTCTTTTGTTATATGAAAAATCTCACTACAAAAATAATTCAATATACTTAATCTCTGTTTTTCATGTTTCACACTACACAATACTTATGTACCACCCATATAAATATAATGAAAACCTTAACCTGAATCTTGACCCAATTAAGTCTCATTGTTATATTATCTAGTTTGAGACAAACTATCGCTCATTCGCGTAATAGATAGAATATGTGTATGCGAAACAATAAAATACCCAACCCTTAGTGGAGTTTTATTGAAATCGATTTTATGGTGGTCACTTTTGTTGTTGTTGCTGTTTTGAAAATTGAATCTTTTTCGTCTTCACAGACATAAATTTTCTATGAAGTGTATCGTCGTTGTTCATTTCAAAAATTATAGTTGTAACGTTTAATTCCATTAGAGAAAATTTATTTTTGGTTTAACAAGTAAATGGAAAATCTGTGTTTATATGAATGTTAACGTACGAGTATATATACAAATATCGATGAAAAAAGGGTCAAGTGTAAGTAGCTACATGATGATGAAATGTGCGTGCCAAAAATTACATTTTTGTTTACACATAATCGGCTTGAAATAGTATTAAATGCTAGATATAAATGTGTATTCAGCACCTTAGTAGGATATTCGGTTGTAGATTTTGGATATTCTGAAAATATTTGACATGACAGTTGTTTATTCAATCAATCTTAAATACATATATTTTTTACATGTAAGTATACATGAGGAGAAATATAGCGTTTAAACTGTTGTTTTGATGTATCATTTACGGTTTGGCCGAAAAGATCAATTATGTTGTTGGACAAATATATACGATTAGTAAAATGTATTTGTGTTTGGTTAAAAGATAGCTAGCTAATATTTTTCTTTTGTGATCTATGTATGTATAACAAGATGTTTACAATCAATTTTCTTAAAATAAATATTTAGAATTTATCTAATTTTGTTTATACAATTTAAAGAGCATCAATGTGGATTAGATATTTAGAGGTGGATAACCTTATGTTAAGATTAGTAGGAACGGGTTTTCTCACTATAAAATACTTAATGTAGTTGTACATGAAATCCCTCTGGTTTTCTTATTCAGATTCAAAATTCTAGATTTTAAGTCTGAATTCTTTTTATGGTTCAAAAATCCCTGGAAATGATGTTCCAGAAGAAAAACCTTAGATTGTTTGCAAATTAATTTTGACATTTGTAAATATTTCTATTTTGCTTATGTCTGCGTAATAGTATTTCCATTATTCACTCTTTCGAAAATCATTTCCGTTACGCATAAAGAATATAAGGTCACTTACTTAGTATAAAAAAATTCTTCGTTTGAGGATGAAGTTCCAGTTTAAAAGTTCAGGTTTAAGCAATAAGAACGGCAGGTAATATCAGGTTTTCTAATAAGGACATAAATTTTTTATATTTTAATACGAACACACCCTTGAACGTTTTTGATGATCTGTCAACGTCAAAACGTCAGTCATGGTTAACATTTCATGGTGAAGTTCATGAACAAGCAACGTTTGGAAATTGTTAAAAATTACTACCGCAATTCTGAGTCGGTGGTCGTAGCTTTAAGAACGCAGTCTTAATAATCGTCCCATGTTTCTGTTCCAGTGAGACAACGCATCGGTCGAAGTACTTAAAATATCTTCAGTTCAAAATGAGCCAAATCAGTCGAGTCGACGCCGTTCACGGGAATTGGGAATCTCTCAAACCACATTGTGCGAATTTTGCGTCATGATCTTGGCTTACACTCTTACAAGATCAAATTAACTCAAGAACTGAAGCCTCTTGATCATTTGAAGCACCAAAACTTCTCGATTCGGCTCTGCGAAAGTTTGTAGAAAATCCTGAATTTCATCGACAAATCATCTTCAGCGATGAATCTCATTTTTGGTTTAATGGCTTTGTCAATAAGCAAAATATGCGTTATTGTGCATCACCAAATCCACATGCGCTTCCAGACACTCCATTACAACCACAAAAAGTGACCGTGTGTTGTAGATTTCACGCCGATTCGTTGATGAATATGATCGTCATGGTATGGTCAATGGGGGGGGGGGGGGGGGTAAATATCGGCGTAGACGTGCTCGCAGTGGTCATATGAACGAGATCGAATTCTTCCATAGTTAAATGTAACAGGTGTACTGCACCTGGAATAAATTTCAGCTCAATATCTCAACTATTCTGTGTTTTATTTAAATACATAATTATTATGCCCTAATGGAAAAACCCTTTATAATTGAAAAGGGAAAGTAAATTAATAAAAAAATGAAAAAAAAAAAAAATTAATTCAAGACGTCGAGCCGGTTTGCAACACTGATTGTGATCTAGTATCACCATCAAGCGATTAATTACTTCTGCAAATTTGTAATAACTAATCACCCATTGCATGTGAAAAAATTAGTAGTATTCTTTAACCTAAAAAACAAAATAATAAGAACCCAATATACCGGGTGACTGACACGAAGTGTTATCAACTTCAGACTGTCATTGCTGTCAAACCAGTGATGACAGAGCGCTCAAATTTACACTAATGACAGTTCATTCCACAAGCGTACAAAAGCATTTTAGTGGGAAATATTAAAAAAAAAGTTGTCTGCAACGGAATTCAAGCGTATTAGTGTGATTGCTTTATATTTGGTTGGAAAACCACAGCCGCAGATTGTTAACCAGTTAAAACATCTGCATGTGAATAAAATGTTTGTGTATCGCACCATAAATCGTTTTAACGATATTGGCAGCATTGCAAAACGCCATGGTGGTGGACCGAAACGCACTGCAACATCGCCGGATATCATTCGGAAGGTGAAGGCCAAATTGGCCCGGAATTCGCGCCGTAGCTAGCGGCAGAAAAATGGCTCGTGAGGCGAACATTTCGCTCGAACGGACGCAGCACATATTGAAAGATCATCTTGGACTAGAGGCCTTGAAATTTCAAAAAACGCATGGTCTCACCGATGCTCAAAAAAAGTTAGAGTGGAAGGGGCAAAGGAGTTGTTACGCTTGCACGAAAGTGGCGATTTGCCGAATTTGGTTTTCTCCGATGAGTCACCATTCGTTATTGAGCAATATGTGAACAAGCAAAATGACCGGATTTACTTGCCCGGCCGTTCTACTGAAAATTTGGACCAACGGATTGCCACTCGAAACCAAGCGCCGCCGTTCACCGCTCGTTTTTTTGGACCGTGGCATCAATATAAATGCTCTAGTTTATCGGAATCATGTGTTGGAGAGAGCGTTGAAGCCTTGAGCACAAAAACATTTCGGCCGCAGAGCCTGGACATTTCAACAGGACTCGGCGCCGAGTCATAAAGCGCGCGTGAATCAAGATTGGCTGAGAAACAACGTTCCGCGGTTCATTTCCACTGCCCAATGGCCACTAAATTCACCGGATGCAAATCCGCTAGATTTCTCGGTTTGGGGTATTTTCAAGGTTGGGACAAAAAAATACCAAAGTGTCGATCATCTCAAGCAATCGCTTCGCCGGGAATGGGCCAAAATACCGCAGAGCCACTTTCGTGCTGCATGTAATAGCTTTGTCGGCCGTTTGAAGGCCATAATCGTGGCTAAGGGTGGTCAAATCGAAAACTGCTAATGCAAATTCGAGAATTTAAATATTTGTGAACATTTTTTACTTTGATTCAATAAAATTCATCAAAAAATAAAAATTCTGTGGCGTTGTGTTTGGTAACACTTCGTGTCAGCCACAATAGAACATAGGGTACGTACGATTCAGTGAGCAAATAAATCGGCTCGGTTTAAATTCGGACATGTTCGGACTTGGTGTTCAGCAACAAGTTCAGTTGAATTATGGATAAGTTTCATGAACTGAAATAGTGTTTTAGATCCTGAAGAGATTTTAATAGCTATTGTTTCAGACATGAACCAATAGGTTTCGGTAATTTTTCCGCTAATTGAAGCAAATAATTGATTTCGTTTGGGGCCTCGAATCTTTTAAGTGCGACGGCACCACATGAGAACAATATATGTTGTAACTAAACAACTTTTCAGTTTGTTTCATCCCAAGCGAAGTATCTCAACCTGGTTCGCTAGTATTTTACTCAGAGACCACATTAGGAAAGTTTTCTTTTCCTTGCCTAGTTTTATTAAAAAGTAGTATCAGCTCCATGTCAGATTAGAATAGAAGACCGCGCCCTACGGGAAATTTTGTCAAGAGTATGTGTAATTTGAGACTATGCCCTTAATCCTTCAATGTACCGTATATTGATGGTAGGGAATAGAGGATCGAGAAATTTTTCTCATTTCGATATTTTTATCTGAAGTCTGTTAATTGGACAATCTTTTTTACCACATTTAGTTTCGAGATACTGCTGTGTCCTGCTCTGTTGGATTTTATTTATTTATTTTTTGCTTGATAGTCCTAGAACCATGCGTTTGATTTGCACATAGGTGCAAGGGTGTGAACCTCAAGCGGCAGTAGGGCAGGTTTTAATAGCTCCTGTTGCATTTAGACTGTGACAAACATTTTCGCATTTTTAATTCGATGAATGCCGATAAAGTGGTTGATAAATCATGAACATTTTGATGATTGCGTTCAGTTAGTAGGTCGTTGAATTTGAATTATATGTTTGAATTATATTGATGTGCCGTAATTATTAAAATAATTGGACTGCTACAAAATCATCGGCACTTGCTTTTAAACCAAACATAACTTCGATATTTGGCTTCCGGAATTATTTGCGGAGTTTTACCTTTAAAATGTCTTGGGGAAAAGAAGTGCGGTTTGTAACAGGACACAAAAGATTTTCTCTGATTTGACATTAAGATCAAGACTGATGTTCGTAATGAGAGTATTGTTTAATCCGAGGAGTAAATGGTTCATCACTAGTAGTCACAAAAAAGGTGAGAGTGTTATTTTTACCCTCTTTGCTGCGATATTGATTGTTTTGATACCGAAGGAGGCCTGAATCTCCGTGCTCTTCAACATGTTAATATTCCATCCTAGGATGGAGGAGTGATAATCCTTTTCGCTTGAATTAATTCGAAATTGGTACTGTCAAAAGCGATCTACTATTATCATCTTGATTTCTATTATCATCTTGTGTGAAGCTGTCTCTGTTGATTTTTCAGTCTGATATGCAGGGGTAACGTCGGGTGTACTGGATCTGGCATAATGATCTGATTGAATAAAAAAATTAAAGCTTGTTAATCTTCTCATTGACTTCCTGTTTGCCCAGAACTATACAGTCGGGAACGTGACTTGTCACTAATGTAGTATCAGTTTACTGGGCTGTCCAGTCGTTTATTGTGTAATAGTTGTGTTATTAAAAAAAATTAAAAAATTACGTTTTCCATAAAATGATAATTAGAATGTAATTAAAGGAAATACTTACCTTTTGGGAAATTTAAATTTGTTGAGGTATTCTAAATAAAATTAAATAATTTTAAATAATTTTACTAGAATTCTCATATTTGAACTAAATAAATTAATTTTATAGCGTTTGGCTAATTATTTTGTTTCTCGGCAGATGTCTCAATTCTCAAACAAATCAAATAATGCGAAAAAATTCTAAACAAAACAGAAAAGTGTCTGACATACGAGGGCGGAGTGAAAAGTCTGGTAAAAATGAAACAAGGAATAATATTTTCGGCCAACAAAAAAATATTTTTCAACGTAGTCGCCTTTTAGCTCGATACACTTAGTCTAACGTTTTTCCAATTTTTCGATCCCTTCCGAATAATACGATTTCTCCAACCCTTCAAAATAGGCGTTTGTTGCATCGATGACCTCCTCATTAGTCGCAGGGGCTAAGTCTGGAGAATATGGTGGATGTGGAAGCAATTCGAAGCGTAATTCACGGGTTTTGTCCATGGTAACTACACACGTGTGCACCCGTGTATTGTCTTCATGAAAGAGAACTTTTTTCTTCGCCAAATGCGGTCGTTTTTCTTTCAAAGCGTCGTTGAAACGGTCCAATAAGTTACAGTAATATTCGCCGTTGACTGTTCTCCCCTTTAGATGGTAATCGATGTGGATTATGCCGCGTACATCCTAAAAACTGTGGCCATGAACCTTGTTGGCCGATAAAACCGCCTTAGCATTCTTCGGCGCAGATTCGCCAGTAGAAATCCACTGTTTAGACTATTCTTTGGTCTCCGGTGTATAGTGATGGATCCATGTTTCATCCACAGTTACGAAACCACGCAAAAATTTCTTTTTATTTCGCTTGAATATCGTCAAACCTGTCTCTGAAGTTGTCACACGTGTGTGTTTTTGGTCGATTGTAAGCAAACTCGGACCCCAACGCGCGGATAGCTTTTTCATATTCAAATGTTCGTGTAATATATTGCGCACATGTTCATCTGAGATGCCTACTATCTTACCTATCTTGCACACTTTCATTTTACGGTCTTGCAATACCGTATCATGGATTTTGTCAACCATTTTTGGTGTGGTAAATTCATTTGGGTGTCCTGAACGTTCGGCATAAGTTGTGCTTGTACGACCACAACGAAAATCAGTAAACCACTTGTGAATCATTTTAATCGATGGTGAAGAGTCCCCATAATATTTATCAAGCTTTGTTTTGGTTTGAGTAATGGTTTTCCACGCAAAAAATACTGTTTAATTAACACACGAAATTCACTTTTTTCCATGTTTGCAAGAAAACAATGGGTTGTTTGTTTTCAATGGCTGTCAAAACTGAACTAAATGACAGATCTGTCTGATCATTTTATATTGGGATAGTGATAGATGGTATTGACACATGACATTTGGGATTTGCGATTGTGGCGCCCTCTGTTGGAATTTTACCAGACTTCTCACTACGCTCTCGTATTAATTCTATTTGTTTGCGTTTTTAAAACTGGGCATCACCTTCTACGTCAAAAGGTCCTTACACCTATTTTAAAGTTATGCCATTAAATTAGCTTAAGTTGAGAGGAACGTTTCCTAATACGCCAACGAAATTATGTGGTGTGCATTTTGTAGTGCATTTTTGGCAATCGCATAACGTACTATGTTTCTCTTCACATTTTTTATTTATTAGAATAAATAAGTAATTTTTTTTGTTTACTAACTTTGCAATTTGTCCTGGGGCCGAAGCACTCCTAACTCTTTCGCGGTTCGTGTTTAATGTCCTATCTTACGTCCGATTTACGTAGAACCATCTGCCCATTGCATAGCTCCATGCTAGCCTATAGTATTGATATGGAAGATGGCGCATCTTGTCAATGAATTCTGCATCTCGACAGGAGGTCATAGCTGTGTTCATTTTCATCACCGATCGCAGTCAGGTGATGAAAAATCTCGCCGGTGACACTAAAAATTTCAAAAAAATAAATATTTTATTGTTTTGTAATTTAAGAACGGGGTGGAGAAACTGAAACTCGAAAGACTGGTAAAAAGTAATTAAAAAACGTGAAACCTTCTGTTAATGTACTGTTATTTTAATTTTTAAAATCTAACTGATACCTGGTTATTATATGATGAACCGACGATATAGTGTTTCGTCATGATTTTAGCTAGGGGGCCCTTAGTAATAGCTTTAGTAAGAGGAGGTCCTTAGTAAAGATCTGGATACATACATCAAAGCAAGTAAACAATTCTTTTTGGATAAACACTTATTTGATATGGATGTCCAAATATCTAGGAACAATCTAACAATACTTGTTTGTCGCTTTATTAATTGTTTCGTTGTAAATGCGCAAGAGGTGAATGTTTTTCTAATTGTTTCCAGTGATGCAATTTTGTATCGTGTTTAAAGTTGAATTATAATTTTTTTTATTTCCATGTTTTATTGCGGCATTGCAACTACGAGGGCGGATTGACAATGAGCTACCTAAGTAGGAAAACAAAATTTTTTTTTGCCAAAAACCATTTATTTCTCAACATAGTCCCCATTTAGTTCGACACACTTAGTAAGACGATATTCCAACTGTTTTATACCATCTGAATAATACGATTTCGGGAACTCCTCAAAATACGCTTCCATCCATTGTTTCGATTGATTTTTGGTTTCAGGTGTGTAGTGGTGGACCCACGTTTCATCAACGTTAATTAATCGATGCCAAAAATCAACAGGATTAGGCTTTATCATGTCCAAACACCGCTGTGAAGTGGTCTGTCGAACTCGTTTTTGTTCGACACTGAGCAAACGCGGCACCCATCTTGCCGATAGCTTTTTCATATGCAAATGTTCATGCAAAATGTTGAACACACGTTCATATGATATGCTTACCATTTCAACAATCTCACGCAACATGACTCTGCGATCATTCATAACGATATCGAGGATTTTCTTGATATTTTCTTCAGTAACCACCTCTTTTGGCCTTCCTGTTGATGGTATTGTTTCAGTGCTTCTTCGGCCGCGTTTAAATTCAGCAATCCAATATTTTACCATGTAATCTGACGGAGCAGACTCACCGTAATGTTTATCGAGCTTTTCTTTTGTTTCTTTCGCCGTTTTCCCTTTCAAATAATAGTGTTTAATCACTGCACGCAATTCGTTTTTTTCCATTTTTCAAGAAACACAAAAGTTGCTTACTTCAAACGAGTACAACAAATAAACTAATCGATGAATTTGGGTGAAATTTTAACAGCGGACGTTTGACAGATCGCAATTTCTAAAAAACTTTGTGCTGCCATCTAGCGCTAGGTAGTTTCATTTTCAATCCGCCCTCGTATGTAATGAAAAATCATTTTCATTCATGGTCAAAATCACTTCAAATAACAAACAAGCATAAATCGTTAATATAAGTTTTATTTACGATTGCAAAATATCTAAAACTGATTCAATGAACTCGATAAATGTGAGTTCGTCAAATCTTGTCCAATCTGAAGAAATTGCGGTTAAATCTCTGGAACTAAATTAATTTATGAAAAATATATTAAGAGAAAGTCGACAAAGTGATGCTGTCCTTAACCACTTGTCTCCATCGTTTTATAGTTAGATTAATTTACCTATCTTGTTTGGAATTTCAAGAATCCTTCCTTTTTTGGTCCAAGGCTGGTATAATGCCATGTTCCATTTCTTTTTTGTAAATTAGGCAACAGTATTGATCAATCGCTGTTTTTTGACCTGTGTAGATCAGATAAGCATGTATTTTATTTGTGCCAGATATACTTAACAGACTTATCGATGTCGCCTGTTTATTCGATGGGATCCCACCACTTCCCCAGGCGAAGCTTTTACGGCTTATTTGTTACGGCTTGTTGCTGCAGTGTGGCAAGTAAAAGAAGAACATATGGAGGAGTTATGTTATCCCGTTTAGTTGAAATTTTAAGACTAGAATTATTTGATTGGCAATCGTTTCTTTGCGGCTGTGCAAAGTTGTGGTCCTGCTTTCTTCTTAACCTTTAATTCTAAATTTGTCAGTTTATCTCCGATGGAGATTGTGGTAGCTGTGGAACTGTTGTCTTTGCGTATTCGCAGTCATCATAATGCTTAGGCCAGGATAGATCTCGGAGGTAATTACGCTTGTTTCGATTGAACTTGAAATTTCATCATGTCAGTTAATACTGGCGGCTTGATTACAGATGCTTTCTGCAAGGTATTTTCTTGTAGTATACATTTTTTTGAACGCTTCCAGAAAGGTCTTATGACTACTCAGGTGATTCTCATTATATAAATTTTATAGGCTAAGTAAACTATGAACACATCATTCGAAAATTTTATTAAAATGAAGCGAGAGAAAATTGTTATTATGAAATATTTATTTAGAACTTGTCCACTATTGCAATGCAAGTAACGCCCCACATATAAAATGCACAAAATACTACTAAATGGCCCAATATTTGATAAAAGTAACATACGGTGTGCCACAACTTGAAATGCAAATCACCTCGAGGAGAAACTACATTAAGTATTAACACAAACCAATACTCTACGCTGGCTTCCTGATGTAATGTTCTTCATAATTATTTATAAAGACCTAAGTGAAAGAAGATCGATTGGAATATGAACATCTTTACTCGTGGACGATATATTATTTATATGTACGGACACGCGATTTTTTTCCTGTTTTATTAATGTATCACCTTGTTAGGTATCCTCGCATATTTATTATAATCAATATTTATAAGTACATGCATTTAATGAAAAATATATATAATGAATATTTTATGTTAAACTGTTTAAAATTATATTTGAATTGATAAACCTTCAGACCGACTAATGACTAAATGGTATAACGTTATCGCACGCTGTACACAACCATCCACATTATAATGTGATATGAGAATTCAATAGGTTATAATGTACTCTAATCCATTATTTACGTACGTGTAAAAACGACTACCTAATCAGTGAATTATTCAATGTGAAAAAAAATCGTAAGCTTTGTTGCCGAAGAATTATTATATACGGCTGATAAAATTTATCTCTAAACTCTAATTATATAATCCCAGACCTCATCCCATGATTTTTATGTACGTAGCTAATCGATATATTTGCTCTCATTTAAATATTTCAAGTAAAAGAACTTGACACTTAAAAAATTACATCATCATTATATGCATGAGACAGTAATTTGTGGTTTAAATTATTTGTTTTAATTATACATATTATGGTTCGATTTTATACATCCAGTTTTAATGATTTAATTTTCTTTTTAATTTCAGGTAAGCACAAACATCTGCATCCAGCACATCTGTAATGTATTGATTTTCTGGTGTACATACTACAACATCCTTGTGAGATTCTAAATCGTCTTACATAATATTATTTTGGCTCTTCTATTTATAAATATTTCATGGATTTAATTTTCAAATTGAAATAAAATCAAAGCAAAAAACAACAAAGCAAGAAAAATATCTTGACCTATTTAATCAACCGTAGACAATTGTTAAGCCCGCTCAATGAAAAATGTATTAAGTAATTTTGAAATATGTATGTATAAAGTAGATGATAGTAGTATTCAATTTGAGTGGATACTCATTCCGCCTTAGAATAAATTTTGCAGACTGTTTGTGATAGCCAGCGTTCGATTTAATATGTAATGGCAAAATATACCAAACGATAAGGATAACTTGCACAAATGTAAAATCTGAGTTAGTTTTCTCACAGTATTGAAAGCGTTTAACATTTTTTTACATTTAATTGTACCTAAATCAATCAAATGTATATCAAATTATTTTATAAACTACACAATTTTTGGTCGAAAACTAATCCAATGCTGAGTTAAGATGTTACGTCTCTAAAAGTAATGAAATTTAACATCAAGCGTCAAAGTAGGCTTGAGTACAAAACGTTGAAGCTAGTACCCTAAATATTAAATGCTAAGGACAAGATTCATATTCACACATCCAAACAAGAAATGTGGTTAGACATCCACATAAAGAAATAATCGCAATTACATGTGCGTGATCATTACAGGACCAAAATAATTTATATTGCAACAAATATAAATTTTAACGCAATATTTTCAACTAAATTATTCATTCATAGTATCGACAGCATATCAGTTTAACGTTAGTTACTTTGATTGGTTTATTTCGAGTTCGTGGCATGATTTTAAATAATCAAGGATTTTACCCCAAAGATCCTGCGCAGCTTCTATGCATGCTTGTATATGCATTTCACCTGGACTGCTTTGCAGCTATTGTAATTCTGTTCCTACTACCTCTGGCCAAACAAGTTGATAACAATTTTTCTAATAACATTCTTGACAGCCTACCGCCCACAGTTACCAAAGTGTTGCCTTCAAAATGTAATTTATTAGGCATATACCATTTTCTAGATATTCTTAAAGGAAATAGCCTATCACTAAGTTTCTACTGAATTAAGGTAAGGAATATTCCAAAAGTTTACCAAAAAATTATTTTTTGCTTTCCTTTGGTTACGCGCCAATAGGCGGACTATTGGCCTTATCAATTGACTTTATATCCACCTACGGTAAAATAAATAAATTTTGCCTAAAAATAAAAATAAATACATTTTGCATCGTTCCGAAGATATTTAAACTTTTAAAACATCTCGAATTATGGGTCCCCAATGGACTGGCTTGCATGCAGATAAAGGTGAATTTGTCGAAATTTTCACTAATTTGAATCACTTCATGGAAACGATGCTACGATAAAAAATGCAGATTTTAACGTTAATTTTTTCTACAGTAAAAGTGATTGCACTGGACTAAGAGGACTAACGAATGTCTTATTCCAAAGAAAAGTGGTTGGTAATTGAAACACTATTCGTGATGTTCATGGTTTGTTCGTCATGTTCATGTTATTAAGTTTGTGTTAGATTATCTTCTTGAGTTTCGATCCAGTCATCAGGTTTGATCATTGATATTATTTTTTAGAAAATGGGGCAGTTGAAACCGCCAAGCATGCTTCTGGTATTTATTAAGTAAACCAAATTGTTAGATGGTGATAGATAATACAATCGTCACCGTTTTTTAACATTTCGCACAAAATTCCAACTTCAAGAGATACACGAGGGGTTACCTCATAACGGTTCATTATTTTTATTATTTTTTTCAATATACAAAGTCAAAGTCATTTCAACATACAAAGTCAAAATACTGGTATACTGCAACAATGATCGGGTGACTGACACGAAGTGTCACCAACTTCAGACTGTCATTACTGTCAAACCAGTGATGACAGAGCGCTCAATTTTACACTAATGACAGTTCATTTCAGTACACAAGCGAACAAACGCATTTTAGTGGGAAATATTCAGAAAAAAAGTTATCCGCAATGGAATTCAAGCGTAATAGTGTGATTGCACTATATTTGGCTGGAAAACCTCAGCCGCAGATTGTTAACCAGTTAAAACATAAAATGTTTGTGTATCGCACTATAAGTCGTTATAACGATACTGGCAGCATTGCAAAACGCCATTGTGGTGGACCGAAACGCACTGCAACTGGTTCGGAATCCGCGCCGTAGCGGCAGAAAAATGGCTCGTGAGGTGAACATTTTGCTCGAACGGATGCAGCACATATTGAAAGATCATCTTGTACTAGAGGCCTTGAAATTCCATAAAACGCATGGTCTCACCGATGCTCAAAAAAAGTTAGAATGGAAAGAGTAAAGGAGTTGTTACGTTTGCACGAAAATGGCGATTTGCCGAATTTGGTTTTCTCCGATGAGTCGCCATTCGTTATTGAGCAATATGTGAACAAGCAAAACAACCGGATTTACTTGCCCGGCCGTTCTACTAAAAATTTGAACCAACGGATTGCCACTCGAAACCAAGCGCCGCCGATGGTGATGGTTTGGGCCGCCGTAACGGCCGAAAGCCGTTCACCGCTCGTTTTTGGACCGTGGCATCAAGATAAATGCTCAAATTTATCGGGAGCATGTGTTGGAGAGAGCGTTGAAGCCTTGGGCACAAAAACATTTCGGCCGCAGAGCCTGGACATTTCAACAGGACTCGGCGTCGAGTTATAAAGCGCGCGTCAATCGAGATTGCAAAGAAACCACGTTCCGCGGTTCATTTCCACTGCCCAATGGCCACCAAATTCACCGGATGCAAATCTGCTAGATTTCTCGGTTTGGGGTATTTTGAAGAGCAAGGTTGGGACAAAAAATACCAAAGTGTCGATCATCTCAAGGTCATCTCGTTCTTCGCCGGGAATGGGCCAAAATACCGCAGAACCACTTTCGTGCTGCATGCAATAGCTTTGTCGGCCGTTTGAAGGCCATAATCGCGGCTAAGGGTGGCCAAATCGAAAATTCTGTGTCGTTTTGGTAAGATTTCTTGTCAGTCACCCTGTATAACCATATTTGGAGAATAAGCGGGAACGGTTGAAATTTCAATTCCTAAAGTTTAATCGTTGCAATTGGTACGTTTTAGTAATGAAAAATTATTATTTTCTTCGTTAAATGAAGGTGTTTTTGTTTAAGGTCATCATTTACTGTCTGCAGTAGATTTGCGAAATACTCTCCGTTATAATTTTACCTATTCGAGGTATCAAACAAAACAATCGAATCTGCAAAACACGGATGCCGTCACCGTCCCTGCTGGGTAATCGTTTTGGCCTTATTAGATGGTGCGGAACCACCAATAGTTACTGGTTAGATGCTCTTTGGTTTCCGAAGTATAATGAAATACACAAGTTTCCTTAACAGTTACAAAACGATGACACAATTATGTTGGATTCTTCCGAAACTTCTCCAACCAAAGCTTAAAAATATTCATCTCTTTGAATTTCTGCCGTGCATCTTGCACGGATTTTTATCATGTAAGCTTCTCGACTTAAATTGTTATAAACACTGTCATTCGATATGCCGATAAGAGGTGAGCTGTTTCACGCATCCTCATTCACCAGTCTGCCGGTACTACTCCGCGAGCACACCTGACCTGTTCATTTGTGCAAGCTTTGCCCCATAGATTTATACACGCTTAATTTAGTTAATAAGATGGAACAGAATTGGATTCAAAACGCGTTTATGTTACTAGGCTCGAAATTTTCCGAACGGGAAGCTTCGACTTTTTCGCCTTTATGCTTTATCGGTCTCAAACTACAGGTTTTGCCGTTTTACAAATCCCATGAACCCTCATATTTTTACTTTCTTTTACGTAGTAAAATAAAGTAAAGTAATCATGACAAATTTTGACCTCGAGATTTTTTCGGATTGACCGCATTCACTATATCGCAGGAGTCCGAAAAAGTGATTTGTAAAAAGTTCTCTGTCGGTGTGTGTCCGTGGTGTCGCGCAGACTAAATGTCTACTGCCCAGACGGATTGTGAAACTTCATACTTTAGTTTTTCATAAATTGGGAGACCCTAGCTATTTTTGGTGAAAATCGTTCCACCGGAAGTGACAGGTTCCATAGTAGCTTTTTCGGTTTTTACAAAAATTTTGTCAAATATATCATTTATGAGAATAACGATTAGAAATTAAAAGAGTCTGTATTCAATTTGCAACAATATTGGTCCACATCAGTTTTCCAAAATTTAAGTGGAAATGACGCTTTTTGACAAAAAAAACTGTTTTTCAAGAAAAATTCGACTCCAGCGCAGACGGATTGATTGTTCGGAATGAAACTTTATACTTTGGAGATCCCTTTGATTTTTGGCCGAAATCAGAAGTGGCAGCTTCGATAGGAGGTTTTTCGTTTTATTGTCAATATTTTGAAAAGTATATCATTTACAAGAAGAAAACGAGTATGAGCTAGGAAATTCTAAATTAAATTTTGCATATATATCGGTCCACATTAATTTTCTAAAATTTAACTGGAAATTACGTGGACGTATTTTGACAAAAAACTGTTTCAACAAAAACTCTGCCTCTGTACATCCCAGACGGAGTGGTTTGTTGCGATTAAACTGTATATTTAATTTTTTTTCATAAATAGGAGGGGATAGTGATGTTTGGTAGAAATCGATCCATCGTAAGTGGCAGCATCCATGGGAGCTTTTCCGTTTTTTGCAAATATTTTGAAAAGTTAAAACATTCTAAATCAATCTAGAACAATACCACCGGAACACTGGCCGAAATTTAAGCTAAAAATACGATTTTTGACAAACTACTATTTTCAACAAAAATTCGGACTCTGTACACCAACACGGATTGACAGATCGATGTGAAACTTCTTACTTAAGCTTTTTCCATAAATTGCGAGATCCCAGTGATGTTTGGACGATATCGGCCTTCCGGAAGTGACAGCTTCCGAAGAAGTATTTCCGTTTTTTGCAAATATTTTTAAAAGTATATCATTTATGAGAAAATGACTAAGAACTAAAAGATTCTAAATTAAATTTGCAACAATATCGGTATATCGGTACACATCAATTTTCCAAAAAATTTAAGCGGAAATGACGATTTTTGCCAAACAATTTTTTAACAAAAATTCGTGATAGTTTCACATTTAAGCTTTTTCCATAAAAAAGCTTGACCGAAATCGATCCACCGGAATGTTGCAGCTTCCATAGGAACTTTTTTCGCAATTATTTTGAAAATTATTTAACATTAACAAAAAATCGATTCAAATCAAAACGATTTTAAATAAGATTTCATACTAAATTAGTTCACATCAACATTTTTCAAAATTTACCAGAAATGGTAAGTTTTAATAAATAAACTTTATTTCGCCAAATTTCGGCATCTCTACAGTCCAAGCTTATTCCATAAATTGGGAGGTCCTTGCGAAACGTGGTGGACATCTGTGTACTGGAAGTGGCAGCTTTCGTATTAGCTTTTCCAATTTTTGCAATAATGTTGAAAAGTGAAATGCTAATTTACAAATACGACAAAGAATTATAAGATTCAAATTTAAAGATCAATTTTTCAATAACGGTTGATTATCTTGGTTGCCGATTGACTATCCAGCTTTTATCAAAATTCAGGTAGGTTTAATTTTTCGCTTTAGATATGAATTGTGGTGAATTCGAGCTCATGGCAAAAGAAAATCCAACATTATCACCCCACCATTTATTTGAAATATGTTTTGTGAAGAGATTCCCGCCCGATAGGCTTAAATATGCTAGGTAAAGTTTCATGTAAACGAGTCTAATATTTAGGGGCGTTCTCACTTCGGTACTGGATGGATCACTTAAATGGCGAATAAAATTTAAACATTTCTTCTATAATATATCAGCACCCTTATAAAAAAATGTTAGGATAGCACAGTATGTGTTTATACATAGGTACTAAAAATACATAAAATATTCGTATAAAACTTTTTCACTATTTACATTTCTATTTAGCCATACAAAAGATACAACTACATAAAATACTTGTCATCATAAAGTAAAATAGTAACAATAAGCTGGTTTATTTAAAGTATCACGCTTTTTGATAACAGCACACAGAAATTATTTTGTGTTATCATTGTAAAAACGTTTCACAAAAAAAATCTAATAATCCGAGTATTTTAAAATAAAATAAATAAAAAATGTAAAATCCGCCAAATAAATATTTTATCGTTTTTATCATAATAGAAATAATTTTTTTTCCTATTTTGCTTGCTTGGATCAGCAGAGAACAAACCAACTTGGTTTTGGTACCTATATTTCCTTTTTGGTAAATGAGGCAGAGAGAAATTGTTTATTTTTAAAAGAGGTAACCGCACAATAACTTATTTTGCTAAAACGGGGGCGAGAGCTTTCTGGAAATCTCATTTTTCTTTATTTCGTTCTCGCATTATTTTATTTTGATGTTCATGATGAATTTTTTAGATGATGCCCACATACATTTTTATTATGTTTTTTTTTTGGTTGGATTTTAAATCATGGATAAATCGACATGTAGATAATTCAACATTTCATTTCATAATAGATTCATCTCAATTTAAATTATATCTGCGCTACCCTTCTACCGCAAAATGACTCTTCTCGAGTTAGGGCCGACATTGATAGATGCCCGACACAGACAAATCACCAACACTTAATAGAATAAGAAGAATATAAGAATGCTAAATTTTTTAGAATAACGCTAATAATCGTCATTCGAAGGTTATATGATAATTACTAGGTGCGCAACTAAATTTCCGGTTTTTTTGAAAAATGGAAAATTACAATTGGGATATAAAAAATGGTTTATTCAAAGCGAAATTTTTGCCATCTGTTCTTCGCCAACCATTTTTGCACTGCTTCGAAACTGGCCAAGTGTAGCCCTGCCAAGCCATGCAACATCGATCGGAACAAGTGATAATCCGAGGAAGCCAGGTTTGGCGAATAAGGCGGATGCGGTAGCAGATCCCATCTCAGCAATTTGATGGTGTCCTGGACGATGGGAGTGCGATGGCATTATATCTGTTTTTCGAGCAATGCATGGTTCAGATTGATGAGTTGTTGTCGGTAGCGTTGCCCATTGACAGTTTCGCCCTGTTTCAGCAGCTCATAGTACACGATTCCTTTCTGGTCCCACCAAACGCAGAACACTGTCTTCTTTCCGAAGCAGAGTTGTGTCTACTTCATGTTCGTTTGAGTTGCAAGAATGTACGGAAGAGCAGTAGTCGGTATCGTCTTTTTCTCATCCACCACAGTGAGCTTTGTAGCAGAATTGTTAGTCTATTTGCTCATCATATCCTTAATTTTAGCTACTCGATTACCTACAAATCCTTCGAATTTTGTAATACCACCTTTAATCCAGCTCAGGATTATAATTGAATCCGTCTAAGCGAACATCCTCAAGCATAATATAGTCTAGCAGCCTGGATAAGAGATGCGTTCCATTTAGTTCCAACTTTGGAATGCTCTTGATCGAAGCGATGCTGATTTTTGTAAACAGCAAGCTAGTGGTTTCTTGCTCGAGTTCATTTCCATTTTTAAGTACATCACAGCTACATACTTCACAACAAGGTGCAGCATCAGCAATTCTATGGAATTCTGGGTTGTTTGTGTCATATTTCATCTTGTTATTCTTATTCTTCCATGCTTGCCTATTCATTTTTATATTTCTTCGCCGCATTTTTGTATCCCTTCGGATACATTATCATTCCACAATTTTGCTCGTTATTGATGACAACCATTAAATTAGGTCAAATAACTATCACAGATCGGACAATAGCTGGTAAGTTGTTTCTTTTCCTTGAAAGATTTAGTCTGCTTGTGTCTGAACACCTGAAGAACACCTAATGTTTCTTCAAACTTACAGTTAAATTTGATGATCAATCACTGAAAAAAAAACATACGCATATACAATAAAAAAAATGATTGTGACAATGAATTTATTTACGGTTTGGATCCGTAAACTTTCGTTATTGGTAATATAAACTCAAAGTTATTAGTTTATAATTTCATTTATTGAATAACAAAATATTTATTGATTTAATTAATTGTTTATAAAAATGGTACAAAAAAAAATAACGAACGCATTAATTAATTATATTAAACCAAATTATCAATTTATAATATTTTTATAGATTAGTAAATATTTTATCTAATCAACGAACAAAAATTATTAAAAACCAACAATTTGTTTACTAATTTGTATGAAACAATATTATTGATACTATGAATAATTTTATCAATTTAATGAACTGAAATTATCATTCTGTAACAAATTTTCACATTCTTAAATCTTTTTATTGAATC
Source organism: Nephrotoma guestfalica (assembly GCA_963691935.1). Taxonomy (NCBI): domain Eukaryota; kingdom Metazoa; phylum Arthropoda; class Insecta; order Diptera; family Tipulidae; genus Nephrotoma; species Nephrotoma guestfalica. The sequence goes on along the minus strand of OY829915.1, from coordinate 235,263,805 downwards.
AATGTGCAAATGTATAAGCCAACGCAGTGAGTTGTTTATTAATTTATACGTTGATTTAACTAAAAAAGTTTAATCATTATGAAAATTAGTTAAAGAATGATAATTTCTAAAGAAAATTTTACATTGTCACAACGAATCAGTTAATTAAATTGATTAAACTTGTCATAATATAAATCATTTTATTTATTGAATATATGTATATATATATATATATATATATATATATATATATATATATATATATATATATATATATATATATATATATATACATACATACATATATATTTATATATATATATATATATATATATATATATATATATATATATATATATATATATATATATATATTTATTTATATATAATAGTTATATAAATATATACATAGAAATACTTGCTTCTAGGACGTGGGAAGGTCTTGAAAATTAAAACACTTTATTTTTGTCAAACATGTTTTTAAGAAAAATTTGATTTATTAAATTCGTAAACTTTACTTATTAAAAGAAAAAATATATTAGATTATACATATTTCAATACAAACTTAGAAAATAAATTATTTTAAAATAAATAAGAGATAATATTTTATATAAATAAATAATAATAAATAAATATATAAATTTTAAAAATATTGAAACTATGAACTAATTTATTTCGTTCAATAACACGTTAATATTCTTGTGTTTTGAACCTTTGGCACTAACATGCTATAAAACAATTGTTGAACTGGTTACTGAAGGACCTGGAGACCAGATGGTCTAGGATATATGGCAAATATCTTATTGACGATGTTGGTGATCTCTGAGCCGATGGTATTTGCTGAACTATATATCCATCGAAGTAAACCAATATTTTCAACTATTGATAATCCAATACGCTCCCTCCACTCCTCAAGGTTGTTCTCCTACAACATCTGGGTCAAAAACGGATATTATCGGCTGAAAATGAATAAAAAAGTTTAATAAAGCAAAGTTAATTTTAAATAGGTTTGTGTAGTTACCTAATAACTCATTGTACACATGTCCCATGCTCCACGCATCAGCAAAGATTTCAACTCCTCATTCGTATATGATATATAATTGTAGAGATCCGTTGGCGATAGCATACTACTCGCAAGTACTTCTAGCTACTCACTGCGGGACCGAGTGCAATGTACTAGTGCCGCACTAATTTCCGCAAGTCTAAACGCAGTCTGAATAACATGTACCGTTGTTATAATGGAGTTGAAATAATATCACTGCAATTCCTATTCTTAAGACGTATTATATATATATAATATATATATACATATATATATATATATATATATATATATATATATATATATATATATATATATATATATATATATATATATAAATATAAATATATATATTGTTTATAAAATAATTGTAAAATTCGACTTACCATATATATATATATATATATATATATATATATATATATATATATATATATATATATATATATATATATATATATATATATATATATATATATATATATATATATATATATATATATATATATATATATATATATATATATATATATATATATATATATATATTCCTTGAGTCGTCCTTGAATGTTCGTCATTGCAAAATTGTGTCGTAAAAATTTTTATTAGAGTTGCTTAAATTTTATATAAAGGGAACTCCCCATTTTATTCTGTATCTGTTTTTCTATTGTATTCTATTTATATATATATATATATATATATATATATATATATATATATATATATATATATATATATATATATATATATATATATATATATATATATATATATATATATATATATATATATATATATATATATATATATATATATATATATATATATATATATATATATATATATATATATATATATATATATATATATATATATATATATATATATGAGCATTAGCGTGGTTAGAAAATTTCTAGTTGTTTTTCTACAATTTTCGAACCACGCTAAAGCCTAAACCAGCGAGCTTAAATTGTGTTTCGTTTGGACCTCTTCGGAGAGCGGTACGACCACCAAAATTTTAGATGTAAGTTTTTTATTTGTGACGAGACGCCTATACAATTGTGGTGATTGTAGCACTTACCGAAATGGTATAAACAGCGGGTAACTTAAGCTCTTAAGTGTGTGCTGGTTGAGGCATAGGTATCGTTTTATTAAAAATAATAACAATTAATTATCACCTTCGATCAAACACTGGAACACTGTATAACACAACACAATTTTCAATTTCACAAATTTTTTTCACACTACTAATAACACACGGCACCCTTTAGCTTTTACGATCAACACTTAACTAAACTCTTCCTTTTCTTCAACACGATACAGCATGATTTTTATGTTTGTGTATGTAAATGTTCGTTAACTAAATAAATAATTTTATATCCGTAATGAAAATATTTATAAACTAATAATATTACATTAATTTCTTTAAATTATTTATTAAATTTATGAATTAGTTAATAAAACTATTAAAATGTTAATATTCCAATAATTTTTTAATTAACGGAATTCAAAAATTTATTTAGTTTGTAATTTTTGATGTTTTTTGTAATTTTTGTTTTTGAATCAATAATTCGGTGATTCAACGAAATTGTTTCTAGAATACATGAAAATGTTGTGACGTTATAAAAAATTAATACAAGCTTATAATGCATGTTTACGCGCATCTTCTGAAACTTTTCATTGAATGTGTACCATTTTTGTTCGACAACAGTTTTAACATGATGTTAATGTTTAACAATCTAAGGAAATTTAATGTATCAGACGTTTTCTATTTTAGAATAGAAATGGTTTCTAGAGATACATAAATGCTTTATGGCTGTCCTGCGATCACAACAACTGAAAACCGTATTGTCATCGAAATAGAAAATAAGGAAAGTATAAATTGTGGGTTTCACTGTTTGCTTAACAGAATCGAATTTTCCACGTACGCTATTGGTTATAGTTTGTTCCTAAACTTCTTATGATCGTCTTAAACTGCATGTTTACGATCACACAATTAGTCGCACAAGCCCAAAAAGATCACGTTACGACGTGAAAAGTCAAAAAGTTTTTCAGGAAATCGAATTTTCTCTAAAGATAATAGTGTAACCCCATAGTAAAATTGGGTTTTGAAGTTAGTAACTCTACAGACGGATTCATAAGAGAAAACTATAATCTAACTCTTCTAAAAATGCAATCACGTATATACGTGATAATACAATTATGATAACACAATTATGTGAGGTATATCTGTACCTCTGAGGAATACGAGATAGATAGTGTCTTTTGTCTCTAACGGAAACTGCACATGGTGTTATTTCAAACATGTGAACCGTGAGGACTTTAAGGATTACATATACTGTTATATTCCATTAGAAAGAGAATTAAACATAATCAAACACTATATGGACAGTTCATTTTCTGCAAAAAATGGACATGGTGTCGTATGCATCCGGGGTACAGATATATGTATATATATATATATATATATATATATATATATATATATATATATATATATATAACTACGAAAATCTTATGTTATATCTGACTATTCGGTGTGATAGAGTATAAATAAATAGACACAAGTAGCACGTGAAAAAGTATTTATTCCAAGGTGCTGAAACATCTTTCACCTAATCGTTACTAAAATGAGTTATTCCCTAATGCTGTTGACAATTCATATACATGATTGTATAATTATCATTCGATGGTTCATTGTTCAATTCGTTGCCTCAATAAAGCAAATTTATTGATTCAAACAAATAAATTCTGTACATTTAATTTATAAATTTCTTTATAGATATTTTATTACAGCATAGATGTTTGTTGTATTATTTTTAATAACTGAGGTTACAAATCGTTGAAAACTTTCATTAATTTCCCTAAATTACAACAAAATGATGAAAATCAGTGTATTAACACCAATTAATTGGTTCAACGAGCTGGTTATCAACTTATAATCGCGTTTATTGGAATTTTTATATAACCAATAAATAAATTCATTGGTTCAACGAATTATTCTTCCGATTTATTTAATAAACTGAGTTTATTGAATTATTTTTTTCAGTGATTGTGCAATGGATACCGTCCGCTTTCGGCGAGCTCTAACACCACCAGTCAGTACATCGTGAACATAAAAATTTGACCATAATATTCCCCACAATATACGTTGTAAGTTTTTCTGCATCTACCTTTAATACTAATCTGTGTTTTCTCCTCCTTAAAATGATCTCAGTTAGATTATATACTTTGGATTTTTGCTCCGTTAATCATGATCGCATTAAGCGCCAGCCTAATGATGCTTTGCTAGAAGCGTCGAACACTATTAGTTTAGTGAAGCTATTCATCGCCATTTTTCATAATTTGCTATAAATTCCCGATATACTCCGGCGAATGGGTTTTCTTTTAGAACTATTTTCTCGACTAACAAGAGCGGTGCCACTGCAATTTTCTTGTGTTGCCCCAACACAGATATGCTTTTTTCAATGGTAACTGCATCATTTATTTTCCATTCGCCAACCGAGTTGTTGTTTTACTGGGAGCTTGCCGACGTATATTGGATCTTCGGTTGGTTTTCTCTTTTGGGGCGTTGCATAATTATCTATTAATAAATCTCGTTGGTGAACCATTGATATTTTGGTTGTTTCTTTTAAGAACCTCGAGTTTCCTATTATGATCCAATCAGGCTCTTAAGCCACTGGATCTAAGGGAAGTTCTATGATAATGTTATTTTTCAATCAATCTAAGTGCACTGTAACTCGGATTAACAAACTATAAGTGCTTTAGATGAACTCACTTGTTGGCGTCAAAATTCGCTTTCTGGGATTTTATCAGTAATTTTCTTGAATACCATAGCCTCAAAAAGTTTTATTTTAAGGAATCTTGATGATAAGGTTAGTGATTGCATATTACAGCTCCCTTTTTCCCATTTCTAATATTTTGACGTCGACCCTTTTCAGCATCGTTTTTAGTTATTTTACTGCGTTCGTAGAACTGAATGACGCCTAAGAGACTGGGTCAATTAATGATCTGAAGAGTGAGCCTTTTCTTGAGACTACGACTGTGGATAATATGAGTCAGCCTGGCTTGTCACGTAGCATATGATTACTTGTTGGTTGAAGAAGGTTGATCTGTTTGGAAGCAGCCGTTACCAGCCTGCTGCAGGTATCTCAATATTTATACGATTTTGGTAATATCAGAAAATGTTGAGATTCGAATCTAAGAGAAACGAAAGTTGTTCTTCTAAATTTGTTGTCTTGGAAGGCAGGATGGCAGCTTGATAGTGTCCATCAATGTTCTCGAAGTACTGTTATGAAAAGTACTTCAGATTTTCTGCTTCTTCTTGACTAAATATACAGTTTTCTTAATGGAGCTCTAATATTTGATCCACGAGTTTTTGCATGTGTGATATTTTTAATATCGGTAGATAGTCTCAACAATACTCGCTACGTTGATCTTTTGGTACAAATTTCCAATCAGATTTGCCTCTAGCTTTATTAGCGTTTCTAAATCATCGTACAAATCTCTTTTATCTGTTGTATCCGCCTCGTAAGATAGTATTACGTTTTCCATTTTACATTCTATATTATCAAACATCGACGCTCAAGAATTAGTTCATTTTCGAAAAGATAATTAAAATTTACAATTAAATATCAAACTTTGAATCATAGCTACCACTCAACTAGGAGGGTAGTTTGTATTTCTTATTTAAGTTATTTTAAATTTTTTGTCTTTTTCTATAGATTACTAGAGTTTACCTAAAACGCATATGTAAAATTAAGCCCGAAAACCACTTTGTAAATAATAAAAATAGGAAACTTAATAATTTTAACTTTATTGTTTTAAACATGAAAAGTTTTATTAATGATGATGTTTTCACAACATAAAATTTATTAATTTTGCTTTAAATTATGCAACGCAAAATTTCTACTTTTGTTGATGTTGAACATACAATTTTGTTTATAACAATCCTACCCTTCTAAATTACTTTCCAATTTATAGAACAACTTTTGCCCTTTAATCTAAATAAACCACAAGATTAAAAAGTTTAATAACGTTCAAAAAAGAAAATTGTAATTTGATTTTGTACTTTATAAAATAATACCAAAGTTTATTTTTATTTGACCGCGGCTTTCTTTGCTCTTTCCCTAATCCTTAATTGATTACCCAGAATTTTATACTTGAATACCTTTTTTCGTTTCGTTGAAAGAAGTTTCGCGATAAGATACACAATTTGCCACAGAAAATTGTGTAACAGGATAATCCACAAAAATTAATTATTTTCAAGAATATTTTCATATTTTGCATAATTTCGCTTATAAATAAAAATGATAAATTAATGATCTTTATCCAACGCACATAGCAATTAAATCTCTACAATTGTCGTATAGTTCAAGGCCAATGAATAATGCTGTTTTATGTGCACCAATACTAAATCATCTACACAAAACATAAAAAAGCTTTTATTTTCATTAGATTTTCACTTTCTCCCATTTGCACACACATCCATATACATATGTATGATTGTACACAATACACACAGAAATAAGTTTTAATTATAAAGTTGCGTGCGTAAATACAAATACATCCCATTCCCGTATAAAACATAAACATAGTATGTGTTGTATAGTGAACTATAAAATCTGCTGGAATCCGCACCAAACCCATCCAAAAAATTTCATGTCTACCAGAATTTTTGTTTTAAAGAATAAACATTAGCAGTAAGTTTTAATTTATGAATGTCATTATGGTGCTGTTAGAAAGCACGAAATATATATTTATGTGTGTACGTAATTTTAAAAGCTCCGCGATTTGTTTCCGCTGATATCGTGATTTCATTTGTTTAATGCTGCCTTGGTTTTGGTGGTAGCAGCATTTCCTTCTTATTTATTTATTTATTTGATTTTGATTTATGTAATTAGAAATGAAGTATAGGATTAAACTAAATTTTTTTTTTTTTTTTGAAAATTTAAATGGATAAAATCAGGAGATATTCACTGCTTGATCGAGTTTAAATTTTACGACACGTACTTACTTACATATTTTCAATGTTTGGATTACTTCATTCGTAATTAAATTGATATCTTGCTTAGTACAGGAAATTATAATGGAATTAAGTATGTCAATAAAAAATGTTTACGAGAAGGTTTTCGAAATTGTATGAATTTTACAACCGAGCTTGCGACTTTTAAAATAAGCTATAACAGAATCGTAAAGGAGTTTCGAAATAAAGTACTGTGGCGGAGTTGCAGAAGCAGACTAATGCCTCAACCAGCGAACACTTAAGAGCTTAAGTTGCACGCTGTTTGCACCATTTCGGTTAGTGCTACAATCACCAAAATTTTAAAAGCTTCTCGTCATAAATAAATAACTTATCTCTATAATTTTGGTGGTCGTATCGCTCCCCTAGGTGATCCAAACGGAGCACAACTTAAGCTCTTAAGTTTCCGGTGGTTGAGGCTTAAGTCAGCTGCGAGGCTTTTTTCTAGCAGATGAACATTTTGTTTAAGTTAAATAAGTCAAATAAGTTTTGAGGGATTTACAAAAGATGGCATTATAAAAATATTCATGTTAAAGCGTCATCATTCCCCTCTAAAAATCAGTATGTGTCATTTCGCTGAAATGTAAAAAACTTTTTTTGTGCTCATGTCAACCTTTGTGCCAACAAAACACAATTCTTGGGAGCGCTGCTTTTTTGTTTTAATTTGAAGAAAACTGCAACTAATGGACATTGCTGTATGAAGCAGTGGCGATTTTGACACCATTGATAAAGAACGCGAAGGGAGACCAGTAAAGTTTGAAGACGCTGATTTGGAGGCATTATTGGACCAATATTAATGCCAAACTCAAGAGGAGCTCGCTGAATCTTTGGTAGTAACTCAACAAGCGATTCAAACTTTTCTCAAGACCATGTGAATGGTGCAAAAACAAGGAAATTGGGTTCCGTATGAATTGAAGCCATGAGACGTCGAACACCGTTTTTCACGTGCGAACAACTGCTCCAAGACAAAATCGGAAGGGTCATGCATCATGACGGGTTATGGAAAATGGATCCAATACGACAATCCAAAGCACAACAAATCGTGGGGTATGCCCACTCATGCATCAACTTCAATCGTCAAACCGAATATATTCATGGCAAGAAGCTAATGCTGTGCATCTGTTCGGAGTGATCTACTATGAGTCAGCCTAACGAAACCATCACTGGAGAACGTTATCAACAACAATTGATGCAATTAAGCCGAGTATTGAAGCTCAAACACCCACAATATGCCGGAAGACATGATCAAATGATCTTTCAGCACGACAACGCTCAGCCACATGTTGCAAGAGTCGTCAAAGAAACTTTGGAGGCGCTTCAATGGGATATCCTACTCCAGCCGCTGTATTCACCATACTTTGCTCCTTCCGACTATCACTTGTTCCGATCGATGACGCATGGTCTGACCAAGCAACATTTCACTGCTTACGAAGAAGCCATAAATTGGGTTGATTCTTGGATCGCCTCAAAACACAAGGCGACGTGGAATCCGTATGCTGGCTGAAAGATGTGAAAATATCGTAGCTAGGTGATGGACAATATTTTTGTATAAAATTTGTTATAAGTTGTAAAAAAAAACCTCAAAACTTATTTGTACCCCCAATATGAAAAATATTTTGTAAGCAGCTTTACTCCTACGTTTATATTTCTTTTTCTTTTTCTGTGCTTGAACCGCATTCAAGAAATTTTTTCGTGTTTAAACGTGAATAGAAAACGGGGGGGGGGGGTATATGTAGTGGGTTGTTATTTTGGAACAGAAGTGTTTTTTCGCCAAATGGGCGGTATTTTATCAGTGCATGGTCGAATCGAACATGGATTCGCGGTTCGAGAAGGAGAACTTTAAATAGTCGGTGGGAGTAGATTCGCTGGGTGAAGTTTACTGATTTGATTGTTGTTTCATTTATGAGTTGAAATGGTGGATCCATGTTTCACTGCAAGTGAACATGGCATCCATCCCGCCGATAGCTGTCTCATTTCCAATTTTTCGTGAAGAATATCGTAACGGCTGTCCTCAAATACAATAAAATAACCTTGGTTTGCTATACCTGATGTTTGTTGATCACTCATTTACTGGATTATTACCGGTTATGTTCGAGACTTTAGACAACACCAATCGATCAGTATTTTTTAATGATGATTTGTAAAATGTCAACCAATTGTTGAAATGATTAGTGAAAAAGCTACATCTACTTCGTTGTTGATAAAGCAAATTGACAGATCAAATGAAAGTAGAAATCATTCATACGATTCCCGAAGGAAGGGAGGAGTGGGTTCAAAAGTTCCGGGGAGAATAAATCTAGACGATAAGGAGACAATGCAGGCGTATCAGAATGCATGGCCAGTTGGTCAACGAGTTGACTTAGTAGATTTAGTTCTGCAAATTGTTCAGTAGCTCGCTGCTGCGCTTCCTGTCATTCGAAAATATCGATCAAATGTTATTATGGACATTAAAATTGTATAATACATGTTGGCCCGCAAATCTCTTTATAGGTTTCCACATCCCATGAAGGAAGTATGTCCCCTCCCCTTCTTCTGCACGGTGGTCCTCGAATTGTCTCGGTTCATTGCACGCTCCCTCCAGTTTTGAGATCCTATTATTCGATGATCTAATTACACGCCGTCGCCACAGCGTAATTTACGACTGGTTGTTGATGGACATTTTTTCATGTCAATCGTTCTGATAGGGATATTTCAACGTGACCCTGTCATCTAACTCTGTCGGAATTGATGAATCCAATAATATCACAGACTCCAAGGAAATGATTAATTTCGTGATTCATTCTAATGAGTACCGCATTGTTCGCAACATTAGCAGGACCATAAATACATCGAATGATGTTTTTTTTAAAAGTAGATGGTAATCATTGATGGTCAAGTTCCAACTCACATACGAAAGGTAACACAGATCTTATGCATGCTTTATAAAGTGCGAGTTTACACGAATGCGAGAGATATTTTAATCGCGGCAACCTTGATTGTGCGTAGATGAATCAATGACCGGCTTTTATATCTGCCTGGATATCGTTCATTGATGTTATAATTGACCGTAAAAATTTAAAATCTCCCACGTTGTGGAAGTTTTTGCCGCCAGATGCTCCTTGGTGTTGATAACAATTTCGATTTGATATTGTTGAGCACGATATCAGCTGCATTTCCAAGAATTTGGAGTGATTTACTGAATATGCAACTTGACTCTTGTTTCAATACAACCTTTTCTTATGAGTACGTATCAAGCGCTACTTTAAACAGGACAGGTGCGAGTGCATCTCTGTCGCATTCCAGATGTTATTTTGAATGGGTCAGATAGTGCATCTTCCCTCAATCTGAAACGCTGATCAGTGTGATCGGTTGGGGGCGAAAACCACATTGATAATCATCGTTGATATTTTCGGCGGGGAGATTATACCGACAAGTATAACATTTGCTGTCATCTTCTTTATGCACTAAACAGATGAGTGCGGTCTTTCTTCCCTCAGGTGGTTCCTCCTTGTTCAAGATCATCACGATGAGATCGTAAAGATTCGAGAGTAGCTACTCGGTCGTTTAATAATTCTGAGGGGCTATCGTCGACACCAGATGTGTTTGCCATTTAAATCTACTAATAGCTGCGCCTGCTTTCTCATCATCTGATAGAACTACAGGTCGAATAGCAGTCATGTCGTAGCCCGATTTCGTAGATTTTGAAAGTTGGTTTGCCATAACTGACAGAACATCAACCTCGTTAGTTCTCAGCTATCTATTCGTATTTTTGATGGCTGTGGATCTTCGATGGAAGTCTAGTAAGATTTATTGGCATTGGCAAAGTAGCGCCTCGCGTTTCTGTTCTCCGTTTGAAAGTTGATGTTTTCGATGCATTTCAGATATTCTGTCTGAGAACTCACAGATTTCGCCTGTTTTCGACGATTTAACGGCACTGATCGTTGATGGTCTTCTTCCAATTGAATTTTCCGTTTCGGCAGTTATAGCTGATTTGGATAGCTTACCACTGCTCCTAGATGTTTGACTGGAGCTCGTGGTTTTTATTGTGCCGGTCTAACTGTTCAGTGACAGCTAACTGGTAGCTCTGCATTGGGTCTTCATTTATAAAATGTTGGTGTTAGTTTATGCACTTGTAAATAACACATGATCTCTGTCAATATCAGCCCCTTTATATGATCTAACGTCAGTTATACTGAGTAATATCCCTTCGAAATCATGACATGATCAATTTGATTTTCCGTTCATTACCTTTTAGGTTTTCTTATGGTGAAAAAACTTACTCGGTACGACTGGGTTATACAATATGGCAAGTTCGGCGACGTGTTGGCCGTTGTTGTTACTGAGTTGATGTAAGATGTGCGGAGCAGTAAGTGATGTAGTTTTTGCACTTCTACCGATTTTTGTATTAACATCGGCTACCATGATTTTGATGTCATGGTGTGGGATGATATTGTTTTGTTGTCTTCCAGCCCAACGAAGAATAAATGTTTCACATCAAATGATTTGTCTGCATTTGGCGCATACGCATCGAGAATCGTGATATTAGAGTTTTTAGTACGTAATCTGTGTGTATCTGAGTGTAACCATTGGTGGTATAGTATAGATCTCAAACTCGGCGCGCTCCATGTTGCCATTTTTGTAACGTTCGAGTACATTTCCCGAGGTCGTTGTTGTGATGAATCCGATAAAATAATTTGGGGTCTTTATATAGGGTTCATAATTTGATGATTTTTATTAGAGTAGGTAGTTGGCCCGCTGCTCAACCCACGTTTCGCGTATGTGAACCACTAATTTGCGATAATTTTAAGGCATCTAGTCCTACCTGAAACACGTTTATGTAGCGAGCCGCTGGCTACAAGGCATCCTCTTCAGCCGCCCTTAACCTGCATAACAGATGCTGATGTGATATTGGCTACGCGGCGCCAATGACTCGCCATGACTTGTAGTATCAATGACTTTAAGCAGAATTTCCGCTGCATCCCCTCCACTACATCACCTGATTCGTTTAGAGTTACCATAACACTAAAAATTGGAGCACATTTAATTTTTTGGGGTAATTTTTCTTTTTTATTGTTTGTTTCATTTTCCATTTTATCGTTTGGGTGACCCTGTCATTTGGCATTACGAAAAATTAATGAAATGAAGTATGGTTCATAAAATATTGCGGCTTTTTTCTGTTATATTATTGAAACAGTTGTTTAAATATGAATAAATTCTCGATATTGTTTATTGTTTGGGGATTAGATGTGTTTAGTTTAAGCCGATTAGTAAAGGCCCATATACAAAAAGCATATCATCGTTGAGATTAGGAGCCAGATTTGTAAAATGTAATGTTTTTTCACTAAGTTTGAACAAGATGAAAGATCATTGAGACGCGGGGAAGGTGAGTATCTTTTATGTTTTCCAATTTACAGTAATCGCCCCGTGCCGCCAGTTTACATATATAAAGTTAAAATGCAACAACTCTAGCTTTACTTAGGGCGATTTTAACTGGGGGCACCACGGAAAGTGTTAGAAAGTACAGGTCTATACAAAACTCGCAATAACCTGTAAGCGTCATTTCGACAACTAAAATATCATAATTCTAAGCAAAAACAATTTGTATGGAATTCTGTTACTACGTGGAATAGCAATTTATATTTTTGTTCGCGAATCCAAAACATAAAAACTCATTCATTCCATCTAAATTGTGCAATAAAATTTTCAATATCGACTATTTTATGCTACACAAACAAGTAGTTCCCATTTATGTCATAAAAACTTAAAACATTTCGCTCAGAATTACATAACTTTTTTATACATTCGCTTGACCATGAATAATTTCAAAATTTTACATTTTTTTCTAGTGAAATCTATTCTCGCTAATTTTAAACAACAAAAAAACCAAAATTGATTAAAAGTTGTATGAATGTTTCAAAATTGCAATACAATACTAAAATTTACGGTTGAAGTTATGTGTATAAATAAAGTTGTAAACCAAACTTTAGTTAACTATTGATAAAATGGCGTTTTGGGGGACTCAAGAGTAAACATAATGAAATGTGGAAAAAGTTTTTAGAGCACTCGAGAGTGTAGATTAAGAAGTCAATATATTTTATGTACGATTTTTTTTTGTTGGGTGTGTGTGTTATGGACAAAATGTAAATTTAAACCACTAGATATAATGTACCGTGGAAATATAATTCCAGATTTTACTGAACTATGTCATGCTATCCATTTACTGTCTGTATTTGTATATAAAGTATATAGTGTTAGGCCATTAGGGAAAACCAAAGTAATTTTATTGGATTTTGTATGCACAAACAAAAAAACCGTTTAATTTTTAGCGATATTCATATTTAGACCGAGGCACAATGCTGAGAAGTTGAATAATTAATTATTTCTCGCCCTTAAAATCCATAAACAAAAGTTAAACAGAAAGTTTTGTGTTGAAAACCGCACCCCATTATTGACATGGGCAAAGCAACAAAAAAAACGTTTTCCACTGTTATATTTGTTGTTCTTTTTTCAATTTTTTTTATAACGTACTAAAATTGGCTAAATAATTTGACGATTTCTTGTATATTGGCAAAATAATCATAAATTACCTGTAGTTATATTATATAACGAAGTGGTGCAATGACCGTAGAATTTATCACCAGGGGGTGATTGTGTCTACCCAACGATGGCGATTAATCATAATGTTTACCTGAACTCATAAGCTTTTGTTCCTGTCCCAATGAATTTCTTTAGGAATTGCGCAATATTTTATTCAAACCATTTCGTATGTAATTTTCCATGATTTATTCTGCTTGGGTATAATGAAAATTAAATTATGTTATATATTTTATGCCGTTTGACATACATACATATAAAATACATTTTTTGCATGGTAATTTATTGGAAAATCCTTATAATGTAAAGTTTACGATGGGAAACATATTGAGCAGGTCTTTAATATATAACATATAATTTTTTAGTTGGACTATTAAAATTATGTTTGTGTTTAAAAAAAAAATTAAGGATAGAAGAAGGATGTGTGCTATCGGAGATACATTACTGGTACCGTATTGAGATTAATTAATTTTTGATTAGAGGTTGGGAATGTAGCCAATCTCAATGATTCATATAGTCAATAAACCTAATCAATTAACTTTAGATGGGAACTGTTCATGGTCAATACAAGTTAATATCATTTGGTTGTAATCCTCCTTTATTATTGCAAACAAGGTTAATCTAGTAGTTTTTGTTTTATACATAATGCCGGAATAATTCTGGGAAATTTTTGGTAATTGGTAATTTTTATAAACGGCATCTCCTTAGTATTGATACAGTCAATTTGATGAAATCGTCTCAAACCGGTCACCGAAGTTTAAAGGAAACATTAACCGCTCCAATTTTCGATTAAAAATGTATCAAAAAACGAACTTTTAATCGTGACGAACATAACCGAGAGGATCTCCCGGTCGCATTATTCGAGCTCGTGTATTACACGGTCTATCTAAGAGGTGTAAACGTCGACTGACTATGCGATCTATAAATATAAAACCCCTCCTGTTCAGCTAGTCCCACATTGTAAATAGGAGAAACAAGTAGTGTAGAATTACGAGCTGGTTATGAGCTCGTTATCCGCAAGTAAAAAATTGTTGTTCTTGACGGAAAGGGGAGAGGAGGGGTTGAAGTAACTAATTGTCGAATATGATGGATCGATTTAAGAGGGCCCACGAAATTCGTCCAGATTAAATTTTGAGATACTACCCTTTACCATGAATACCACCTCTAATTTCTCAAGGATAAATGACATATTCTTCTAAAATTGCTTAAATCAAAATTTTCAATATCGAATATGACATACTGAGAGCTCGTGAAATTCTTGTAGTTTGAGCTACTATAATACGAAACACTCCCAATTTATCAAGAGGCAAAAGCAAGGTATTTAAAATTGTACAAATAAATTTGTATTAATTACGGAAATGATGAACTGATTTATGAGCTCACGAAATTCGTGTAGAGTGATTGTCTCTAGCTGCTACCCATTGGCACGAACACCAACCCGAATTTCTCAAGATCAAACGATCAGACTCAAAGACAAAATTATTTTAAAATTGCATAAATCAATTTTTTCAATGTAGAACATAGTAAATCGATTTATGAATTCATTAAATTTGTGCAATTTGAGTTTCGAGCTGCTACCCCTTAGCGTGAATACCACACACAATTTCTCAATTACAAACGGCAATTTTGTTTTAAATAACAAATTATCTCGAATATGATGAACCGATTTATAAGTTAATAAAATTCTAGCAATTTGATTTTTGAGTTGCTACCCCTTACCACGAATTTCTCAAGAGTAACGACAAATTTTTTTGAAATTTCCTATGTAAATCTGTGCGCATTATCCGCTCCGCATGTTACTCTTTCTGATGTAACAAACAGTGGTATTTTCTCCTCTAGTTCTGCAGAACATTTACCGTGCATTAATCTGTAGACCACGAAGAGTACAGTGACATCTCTGCGGTGTTCTAGGCTGCCTAGATCTTTTGTAAGTCTGACGTTAATTACAATTAACTGACCGACGTTAAATGAATTTTTACATGACACTTGATAAGACTTACCAGATGTACAAGTATGAAATGCGGATTTCAGACAACAGATGGTACACCAATGCAGTTTGTGCTATACAAATTTGACTGACACCGCGCTATTATGTTGTGCCATCAACAAGTGTTAGACGCGCACGAATAATAAATTGGAAATGTGTATGGATAGTGTTGTATTGTTGTGTTCAATATGTCGAAATTTATAGTGAACAAAGAGCACTCGCGGACAAATTAATTTTTTGTTTTCATTTGAAGAAAACTGCTGCCGAATCATACCGATTACTTCGTGAAGCTTATGGTGAGCATGCTCAATCGCGTATGAACGATGGTTTCGGCGTTTCAAAAGTGGTGACTGCGATGTTGTAGACAAGGAACGTGAAAAACCTCCAAATAATTACCAAGATGTGGAATTGCAAGCAATGTTGGACGAAGATGATTCGTAAACACAAAAATAACTCGCCGAGCAATTGGGCGTTAGTCAATAAGTTGTTTTCAATCGGCTACGAAAGGTGGGAAAGATTCATAAGACCGGTAGATGGGTACCACATGAGTTTGAACGACAGGCAAATGGTAAAGCGCCAAAACACATGTGACATTTTGCTCGCTCGATACAAAAGGAAGTCTTTTCTGTATCGTATAGTTCCAGGGGATGAAAAGTGGATTTATTTTAAGATTACCAAGCGTAAAAAATCTTGGGTGGACATAGGAGCACCATCCACATCGGCCGCAATACCGAATTGCTTTAGCAGAAAGACGATGCTCTGTGTTTGATGGGAACGGAGGGTCGTGGTTACCAACAATAATTGACCGATTTGAACTGTTCACTGCTTGAAAAAAGGCTAGCATACCGAAAGAGGCAACACAAAGTCAAGTTTCTTCATGAAAATGCTCCAAGTCGATTGCGATAAGTTGGAATCACTCAGCTGGGAAGTTCCATCTCATGCGGCTTACTAACCAGGCTTGGCTCCTTCTGATTACCACTTGTTTGCATCAATGGGTCACACACTTGCCGAGCAGCGCTTTGGTTCGTACGAAGATGTGGAAAAATGGCTCGATGAATGGTTCGTAGCAAAAGGGGACGATTTTTACTGGCGTGGTATTCACAAATTGCCCGGAAGATGGGAAAAATGTGTAGCATGAAGCGATGGAGCATACTTTGCATAAAGCACATTTTATCATTCTTCGTAATTTAAGATGTTTTTTAGTAAAAAAAAATCCGCATTTCATACTTGTGAACCTGGTACTGCAAATATCTGCAGTCTGGCTGGAAAAGATGTGTGTGAATGGTGGCTGCTCTTGTTCGTTAAAATACACAGTCTAGGAGAGTCTGATCTGCATTAATCAAAATTTTAGTTTACTTTCTAATTCTTAAATTTTGGGAGCTCTTTTTTGTGATGAAAGTAATTCGCTTAAATTATCAGTTCCTTGTATGAAAAATTATCAAACTTTATAAAGTGACCGCTTTTGAGCGTTTCAAAATGGTGAGACCTCGTTTTCGTATAGTATAGCGAACTCAAAGAATTGCCTCCAACGATCAAATTGTTCTTGCTCTGTGGTTAGAATGCGTTCATGGCGGTTTTTGAGGGGCAACAATTATCTTGTATTTTATCCGCGTAGTCGAGGCTTCTTCGGCTTTCCTCGTAATTTAATTGTAGAAATTTTATTTGTTTACTCGAGCCATGCTCTTAACTTATAGAGTTCGGTGTGTTTGTATTCTTCTTTTAAGCAGTTTTTATCAACTGTTGTTAATCAATTACCTTCGCCAATCCGTGAGTTTACCGGTTTCTGAGTTTATCCCAAGATCCCTTCTGCACTACTTTTGCAGGCATCTAGCGAGTTTGATGTTTAATTGCATGGTTTTAATATACAACAACGATTCGATGAACTTATTGACTATCATAATTTCCAAATAATTTAGGCGATTCGTGTTATTGCTTTAATAAAAGGGGTGATATCCCGAATGTGTTAGAAAATCGTCCTGTCCCAATCTTCTTATTTCGTGGAGGGCGAATATTTTTCATGCGGTATAGTGATGCATTTCTCTGCAAGTTTGTGCAAGTTTTGACATATCTGATATAGGGTATAAACACATTCCTTTCTTTGTCCTAGTACGAAAGCCAAATGATAACGATAAATCAAGTTTAGTATTTCTATTTTTAGTTTCTTGACTAATAATTTTATGAGCCCTACGCAAACCCCCAGCGTGACGCCTGCTGATGACATTCGCTCCATCCGTCTGTAGCCTGAAGCTCTTATGCTGACGTTTTATAGATTAAAGGGCGCTAATGACTCGTCTCAACATTTAGCGTCATTGAGTATAACTAGAATTTCTTGTGCGTTCTATCTAGTAAAGGGTCAAGGTCTTTCAACAGGGATGCTCAAAATTTGTTAGGTTATAGCAACTATGTTGTTAAAGCAACATCTGTCAAATTTGTTGTGAATTGCTCAGTAGTGAATGGCAGATCACCTCCATAGGTTACAATGCTGAACAAATCGTCAAATTTTATTTTCGAAATCAGTGCATCGGTCGAGACACGTTCCGCGCATTATGTGATTTTTATCTTAGCCACAACCATCCTGCTGAGTCAACTATTTGACGTTTGGTGGCCCATTTGGACTCACCGAAACTCAACCCTGCACGAGAAAGTGTAGGGAAAAACCGAGGCAGCCAATTTCGCGTCATTCACAGCAAATTGACCTGTCTATGACTTCAACTTGGCGGGTTTTGTATCGCAACTTGGATGTGCACTCGTATAAAATCCAACTGACCCAGGAACATAAGATAAACGATCATAGATGTACACAATCAACATCATCGGATTTGGGGCGATACCAATCCACATGAGATACACCAGCACCAAATGCATCAAGAGAAAGTCACTGTTTGGTCCCGATTTTGGTCGTCGGAATCATCGGCCCGTACTTCTTCCAAAACGAAACTGGCATTGCAATAACCGTATGAACGGTGAGTGCTAGATATCAACGATAGGCAACTTCTTGTCGTTTAAACTGATGGACGTTTAAACGGATGATATGAATAGCGACAACTTGTGGTTCCAACAGGACGGCACTATGTGACACGCAGCACATGCCACGATGGCCGTTTTGCACGAGTGATTTGAGGGCATGGATTATTCGCGCGGCGGCGACTTGAAAAGCTCACCGATATCGTGGGTTTTAACGCCTTTAGACTTCTTCCGTTGGGGCTATCTTAAATCTCAGTTCTATACGAATAAACCGCAAATATGCCCTCAAAGTCAACATAACGAACGTCAGTCATCCAGCAAATTCAGCCAGATTTATACGACAAAGTCATCGAAAATTGGACCTTCTGAGTATATGTCACCAAGCAAATCAGCGACGGACATTTCAACGACGTTTTATTCCATACTTAATGCCATTAAATAGGCTTTCAAATAAACAAAAATTGAGGTCAAATCTCATTCAGAACTTGTTTGATTTACAATTAAAAATCGAATTGAAGACTCGCTACATCGCCAGATTCAGTTAGCGTTACTCAGAGAGCACCACGTGGCGGTTTGAACCGGTGTTAATTCCATATACCATACTAGTAGAAATATTTTTATCACAACTAAAAAATTTATTTATTGTTAGAAGTAAAGCAAAAGGCGAGAGGAATTTGGACTGTGCTTAATTCTCCTTTGTATTTTCTGTTGGTCAACTCTATATAGATACAATTTAATGGAACACCTCTCCGGGGCGATGATGCTTAGTAATTAAAGCAACCTACTCCACTTAGTGTTTGTTTGTTCGTCTGCCATTTTGAGAGATTATAGACAACAAGTCACCGGACTCATTGGATTAATTAAGGTCTTTCATCAAAACATGAGAACTTGATAAAAATTTTGCATAACTTCATCCATAAAAGGCCCAATTTTTCCCATGTTCCTGTGAAAAGCAATTAATTAAATATTAAAAACTTGAAAAGGCACGATATTATTTTGATGATTAAAATAATTTTATTTTTTCTTTCGCTGGGTGCCTTTTACATTAATTTTCGGATGAAGAAAATCTCCAACAACAATAAGAAATCTTTAAAATGATAGCATTGTTTAATTTTTTATAAGAAAACTTAATAAAATTATCGTACAGGGCGCACAACAAAAAAATGAATAATTTAGAGATAAAAAATGATAAAAAACCATAGTTGTTAATAATATTTTACTTGGGGGTTGTAAAGATTTCTTTAAATCTTGGGCACAACAATATATAAATATTGCAATACTTAGAACAAAAAGCTATGTATATACCTTAACTTTATTAAACTTTTATAACTATTGTACATAAAAAACTACAAGCATTATAAAATCGAATATTATGTTTAAGTTTTATGAAGTGGTAGAAATGGATATAATGGGTGAATCACGCCACCACTTATTTATAGCAACCCAGGACGCTCATAAATCCGGAAAACATAAGATTTTTTTTCAGTATAAACGAGCTTATGCTACTACTGCTAATACTAATTTAGTAAACAGCACATTCTCATGCCGAAATATTGTTTTATAAATTTTTGTCTAATGATTTTTGAGATGATTATCATTTTATATCACAAAAATTGCAAAAACAAATAGTTGTTGTGGTTTAAACACAATCCCCCTTTTCAATACATAAAAATGCTTACTAGAATTTTATGTTACACGACACGCAACACAAAACTATATCGTTTTATATTTTAGTCGGCTGAGCATAAATTATGATTTCAGGTTTTTAAGTAAAAAATCCAGCCCAAAGTAGTTTTGGTTAGAGAAACTAAATAGCGTTTATGTTTTAGAATTTTAGGTGTGTTTTATAGCATAAAGTTAATGAAAAGGTGACGAGAGATTTACAATCCGAGTTATTGAAAACACAATGTACCTTATTTGTTCTTTACCTAAAATTTAAGCGTAACGATTGTTTTGTTTACAAATTAAAGTAAAATTCAGGATATACTAGATTTCAAATTACTAGATAAATTTGTATACCCAAATACTCCATACGGATACTTAAATAAGCAAGTGAACGACAGAAGCTGTATTGCTTGAGTCAATAGCACGAAAACTTACCGAAAAATAAAACTCACTGAAAAGCAGTTATCTGCAAATGACGATTTATTGAAGAGTAAATCGATTCACGGAGAAATTATTCACTGAAAACGACAATGAGAAAAATGTTCGAAACAAATTCGTTTAGTGCATTCCTCATTCGTGCACATGTTGTACTTTGTCTTGGCTTATGTTTTTTGCGTGGTAGAACTTGGTTTGTATAGTGAATATGGAATCCTAAAATAATTTTTGAATAAGTTTTGGAATATGACCAATTGGGTCGGAACTAGATTTACCGATCATTAAGTTTAGTTACCCATAATCATTTTATTTTTACGCAGCCCAATCACACAGACTTTATCTGCTTAAGCGAGTCACTGATTGGATTGCATTCGTAAATTTTAATTTTAATACACTTTAAAGGAAATTTAAGAGTGTCGGGCCAAGAGCTTCTGGTTGCAAAAGTTTTGATAGTGTTTTTCACTGTTTCTACCACTTCTTAGGGATTCGTAGAAATCCTATAAAGCGAACTATAAACTTTATCGATTAATCGATTCATAAGCTTACCGAAATCTAACCTTGTGGACTCGGTTGATAAACCCCATGTAGCCATGTTCCAGATATTATTTGAGAATTCCATTTCTATCTTACATACCATATCTCATCATAGTCGGTTAAGAAATAACTTAGTTCTTTTCCAAAAATTATTTAAGATTCCATTTCCATCGAAGGTACCCAATTTCTTCGGTTAATAAATGGTCTAGTTCCTTCTCTATTGGCCATATTCCAGTTCTTTCAAAAATTATTTAATCGTATTTTCATTCTACATACCCATTTTCATCATGATCAGTTAAAAGATTACTTCATTCGTCCGAGTTTACCATCTTCGAAAACTTCGTTCAAAAATCATTTAAAAATTGTATTTCCATTCTATCCTTCATTTTCAATTTCTTTATGATTGGTCAAGAAATGGCATTATTCCGTCCCAGTTGGCCGACTAATTCTAAATTTGTATTCAAAAATTATTTTAGAATTCCATTTCTAACCTACATACGGAATTTAATCATGATCGATTAGGAAACACTTAGTTCCGTCTCAGTTGCCCATACTTCAAAACTTCCAAACAAATTTCACAATCGTATTTCCATTCTTCATACCGAATTTCATCATGATAATATCGCCGACCCTTACCACGACAAAAAATTACAAGAAACATGGACCGAGGAAAAGCGGAATCTGTATACACAAATAGGGAATCGAATATTAATTTATTCAACGTTTTTGTAAATGGATATAATTTTTGGGTCCCAAACTCCCATGTTAAGCATTTGTTGTTTTATTTGTGAATTGTCGATCTCGATGAGTTGATATAAACTTTCGTGGAACCGCTTTAGCCCTATTTCTGATCGAATACTCTTCTATTTTCAAGTTATAATTAAAAGAAATGTCCGATACTGAAATCAACAAACATCTCCTCTTATGTTCAAGAATTTCATCATCTTGCTATTTATTAAGGATTTTAATTTAATTTTAAATTACCCAATCTATTTTATGAAAGCCACAATTAGTGGTGAATGTAGAGATGAGCAAAAGGAAGGTGTATCTATTATCGTTGAAATGATGAAGTTTTGAGGAAAAATTTTGCAAACGATCCTCGAGTTATGGCTTCTGTTGATTCTAAAATTGTAAATTAATCCTATTTTGTTTTTCCGGTGAATTGTAAACTGACAATTTTACTATCTTTTGCGAAGTAAAATAAAGTATAGTATTCATAAAAATTTCCGACCTCGAGTTTCTTGCAGTGGTTTTTGAAAAAATCTCCTCTCTACAGACTAGACGAAGAGGCAATCGGCCCACTGGAACTGGCTGTATATCATTTATGAGAAAACCTAATATAAATTAAAGATTCTAAATTAAATTTGCACAATATTAGTCCTAATCAGGTTTCCCAGATCTAAGTGAAAATGACGATTCTTGATAAAAAAAATTGTTCATCAACTTAAATTAGGCTTCTGTACAGCCCAGACGGATTGATTGAACGTGATGAAACTTCATACTTAAGCTTTTCCATATATTGGGAGACTCCAATGATTTTTGACTGAAATCGGTTAATCGGAAGTGGTAGCTTTCATAGGAGTTTTTATGTTTTTTGCAGATAACAAAGCGATTAATAACAGAGAGATTGTAAATTAAGTTTCAAACAAAATTTGTTCTGGTCATTTTTTAAATTTTACCGGAAATCACGAATTTTGATAAAAAAAACTTTGTTTCACCAAAATTCGACACTTATACAACAGCCCAGGCGGATTGAATTTAAAATAAAACTTCATTCTTAAGCTTTTCCATAAAGTGGGAGATCCTTACGAAATTTGGTGGACATTTTTGTAAGTGGCTCATATTAACTTTTCCAATGATAGAAAGTATAGTTACAAAAATAACAAAGAATTAAAAGATTCAAATAAATTTGAAGATTAAATTTTCAACAAGGGTTGACTTTGTTGCTTTTCTGAACTTTAAGCTGAAATATTAAGTTTTGATTATGCAAGACAGTTTTTACGAAAAACTCCTTTAAATTCAATTTTTGCTTTAAAAACCAAGTGCGGGGTATTCTAGGTCTCTGTATACGTTCGTAGTAAAAGAAACTCGTATGTTGAAATTTCAAACGGATCATACTAATAAGCGAAAAGGCTCGAGAACGGAAAAGTCTGCTTGGTGTTCGAAATCAAACTCTTCAGAACATTACTTTTACCAGATGTCCCCATTAGTGTCACTATTGCGTTAGTTCACTTGGAATAAGGAACGAGGGAAATTTTTTACATGTGTAATATATGTTAAATTTATTTTTTCTTTAATTATAGATTTTTGAAAACTAGATTAAATTGGGAATACTTTTCCCGGCCTGTATAGATGTGGGAAAATTATTCCCCAGTTTAATCTTTGTTTCAGTACGCCAGAAACAAACTAATTTAGATAAAAGTTATATGAACTCTTTTCCAGTTCTCTGTTCCCATGTGAATTATCAGAATAATGCGATAGCTGCAACAAATATTTCTCTATAGTATCTGATCAACATTCAAGTGTGCGAATAGTAATTTCTGCAGATAGACTATATCTCATTCGACTAGCATTACCACCCTCTATTAAACAAGTTTAAACTCCCAAGTAATATGTAACTTCAGATTTATCAACTCATGATAATTGCCCTGCGGAATTTATGTGACGATTAATAATAGGAACCATCGAGCCTACTTCAAGAAATGAGAAGTTATAGATAACAAATTTTATTTTTCTATTGCCATATTGAGAGAGTTCCATTTGTTTTCTAGGTCCGCCCTAACCCACTACATTTAACGGACAAAAAAATAGTAATTCCCTTAGTCGAATTATCTTTCCCTTTTCAGAGTACCATTCACTTGAACTGTGTATAAAGAAGGGTATTAAACGAAAACAATTAAGAATTGAAAGAAGTTGAATTTGATCATAAGTTTCCTCGTCGTTGCATTAGTAAACTAAAAATACATACGTTGTTATGTTGACTCCATCGTTGGTCCTCCGATATATGAGCAGTTTGATTTTTAGGCGGCTACTCCTTACCGCGAAAACCAACCCCACTTACTGAAATACAAATGACAATTCAATATTGCAACAATTATGTCGATGTCGAGTATCGTGCACCGATTTATGAGCTCACAATATACGTAGCTTTTCAATTTGCTACCGGTTAGCATGAAACAATTCCCACTTTGCCTATTATAACCGAAAAATACACCATCATGAGGGACAATATTGAGATACTAGGCTTCAGTGGAGTCAGTTAGAAGATTAGTGGGGATTTAACAACAAACCCTGGCAATTATCTAATGTACTCTGGAACATAAGCTGCACACGTGCAAGGCATAGACATATTAACTACTTCTAAAGAAAAGAAAGCGAGAGAACGAGGGAAATTACTCGTTTGAAAACCAATAAGTAGAAGAATACAGCAGAATACATTCCACTCGAAAATAAAAAACTCAATGATAATTTAGTGCTATGAAAGGAGCAAATGACAGAACGAAAGATGAATCTACGAGCAGTTATATGCGACGAGCTGCTAGATACACATACCGAAATGACATCAAATATGTGCAAGGAAATTTCAACGTCAAATTAGAAGCGATAACACCAGCATGACGTCCATGTGTCATAAATCAGCTATTCATAGATGGCTGATCGTTCCCACACTAAAGTATACATATATACACTTGGACGGTCACAAAGGTTCGACCATGTATAGAGCTCAAAAAGCACGGTTATCTTACATGAAAGCAAATATGCAGATAACTCCTAACTCTACAACAATCTAATTATTTTGTTTTAAGTGGCGGCGGCCTTCAGCCCTTACTACTTTACAAAGTGGAGGCCTGTTCAACTGGGGTCTATTGTAGTTTAAATTGAATACCTTCCGCCGTAAAAAAAAATAAATCAGTGATTTTTTTCAACTTAATATGAACATATACAAATACAAAATTTTATAAAGAAAAATTCATTTTTCTTATGTTTTACTTTGAAATAGCAAATTTGCGTTCCATTAAGGACATTTACCCACAAATACTTCATTAACGCTAATGGAACCCGGATAACAATAATAAACAGCCTAATTCAGCTGCAACCGTTTAATTTCAGTGGGGACAGTCCGAATCATTGCACAATGAACACGATCCATTCCTAGTCATTGTCATTTTACACTTTCCAGCTGGCATTGTATAGGTTCGTCGAATCGTCCGAGTGCTTTCCACTGACTTCATGTGGTTCCGGCCAGCGTTGTTATGGTTCTGGTTGAAAATTAATATGCTGCACAACGATCGAAGTCATTGGTCTCAAAATACATTGTACCCATTGTGCTAGCGCGTGATTCCGACTAATAAAATTTTGGTTCCGGCTAGCTTTTTGGGGATCCGACTGGTATTGGTTCCGTCTGAGATTTTAAATAATGCACAATGAACTACAACGGACCGTGCTCATTGTGCAACGGTCCGGATGGTTCTGTACGGGTAGAATATTGCAGAATATTTGTAAATAAATAAAGAATTTTAAAATTATGAACAAAGTCTTACCATTTTTGCCCACAGTATTACATGCACACGTAAGATGGAAACAACTCGACGAACATTCCAAACGAAAAGAATAAGTGACACGACGACTACAATCAAGGAAGAACGAAAGATAACAAATTTAGGTAGTTTAATCCTTTAACTGTTTAATTTTGTTTCGAAAACCTTTTTCTCCCCGTTTAATTATTTTTCAGCGAAGACGATAATTGTCATTTAAAATAAATAAAGATTCATTGAATAATAATACGAATTTTTTTATCTTTATGACGAGTCTATTAGACATTAGACCCAGGTTTATTAAATAAATCAAGCGCTTGCCACCAGCACGATGCCTCACGTAACACATCATCATTTTATATCGCGGATAATAATTTATATTATAATAAAAAATAATAATGTGTCTCCGCTGTCTTCACTTCATTTCGGCTAAAATATCAGATGGTGTACAATGAAGCATTTAACATTGTGCTACTTGGACCATAGTTGGTTTGTATTGGTTCCATCTGAAATTTTAAATTATTATTTAGCAGTGATCCGGATTTTTCCAATCGATATAGTCCCAGATATATGTATTTTGCTAGTTGTGCTACAGTTGATGTGGATTCGGCTGGCATGGCTCCGGCTGAAAAACCATATAGTACACAACAATGCAGAATGCATCGTGCTATTTGTGCCAAAGTTGGTCTCATATTGGTCAGGTATTTCTAGGGTTTCGTGTGTCAGGTTGTCGTTGATAAGGGCGATCACAGATTTATTTAAAAGATCCCACGTACCAATCATTAATCAAAGTTAACTTTTTAGATAGTTAAAATATTTGGGCAAATGCTCCCAAAATTCACCAGATTTTAGTAGGGCGTGCTGAGCAGACATTATCAACGGAATTTGACAAACGACATGTACTCTATCCTTTATTTCCTTTCCCATAATTTATAACCCATAACTGTCCAGTAAGTCACACTTAAGGCTATTTCAGCGTAGTAAAACCATAATCGTTTAATCGTTTAATATAAAAAGATCTAACCACTTATTGTGATTCGGCTGCATTAAAATAACATCCATGATAGATATCTCTAATGAGATAATTTATTGTTTGTTAATACAAGCGCCGACTATTATAGAGATCTTACAAATTGTAACTTGAAAAATTTGCGTCAAGTGATTTTTTCGGCATTATAAAACAGTTCGCGTCCGGTAGTTCATGTTAATTGATAAAAATGATTGTAAAAATTTTCCAATAAAGCCCCGTGTTATTCCCAAAAAAAAACTCCAACAACAACTGAAAATGTTTGTATTGTTAAAATTATGCGGATTAACGAATAAATTTCAATCTACGCATAAGGAAAACATAAAATAACTGAAATTTTAAAAGTTTTATGTTTCTTGACACCTTTACGATTTTTTACTATTCTGTACATAAAATTTTCCTGGTGTTTCTAATAATTGACCATCCTATTGGAAACTTGTGTTCAAAAATAACTAAAATTTTGAAAGTTCTATGCTCCCAGGCACTTAAGATTGTAGATCTTTGAATTTTCTGAAAAGAGAATTCCAGTTATTTTTCTA
This sequence comes from Nephrotoma guestfalica, assembly GCA_963691935.1. Lineage (NCBI taxonomy): Eukaryota > Metazoa > Arthropoda > Insecta > Diptera > Tipulidae > Nephrotoma > Nephrotoma guestfalica. The sequence continues at coordinate 235,236,503 of OY829915.1, read as the reverse complement.
TAGTAGGCCGTGACCTACTCCAAACAAGAAAGAAGAAAATTCTCTTCGAAATATTCATAAATCGGCGATCCTAATAAGTACCTTGAAATATAGAATTTTAAAAATTTTAGTTATTTTCTCACAGAGTAGGTCGTTATTTACTCAAAACAACGTTAGGATGGCCGTTAGGCACACGAGGAAAATTCAAGGAAATTCTATATACATTTCTCTTTAGAATATTCGAAAATCCGTAACCCTAAATATTCCAAAATCCGTAGCGTATTGACGACTTAGAATTTTTCAATGTGAAATGGGTTTTCGCGTCAAACTGCCGTGACCAACAAGAAGAGTAGAGCTTAATACTTCATACTAAATACTACTAACCAACATTTTTTTCATTTTTCTGCAATAAGGGACCATATTTTCTCTCTAAAAATCATCGATTTGATTTCTAGTATTCCAGTAAGACATACTGAGATAGATATAAAATTTTCCTTCCTTCCGATGCCAGTTAGATAAAGATATTTATCTGGCAATAAATAAATTGCGTATTGTTTCATTGTGCTTAGTGATATGAATCAACGTCAATTAAATAATTTAAATATTCTTGTTTTATATGAAAATAATAAAAACTAGGAAAAATTAAAGTCAATATTGTTGTATATTATATAACAAGTCAACCGTTTCTCGAGAAGGGATAAAAAAAAACTCCCAAGGGGCACAAAATATTTCGAGACAGAATTAAAATTTATTGATGATTTCAATGAATTTTTAAAAAAATAATTTTTACGACTAATCGATTTTTGTGTAGTTACGTACATTCATAAAACGAACGATATTTTATATAGAGATTGTATCGCCTGGAGGGACATTAATTGACTATGTTATGTACATTGAATTAGATTTTTGCAACCCTTTAATACATATTACATCTAATGTTACATTTTGTTTTTGTATATTTTTAGAACTTGAACTACAAACAGATTCTGTAGTCGAAATGGAAAGTCAACAAACAGTACTACATAATCCATCATCATTAGACAAAATGGATCGGTAAGTTGCAAACATTTTTATTACGGTAACCGCCGGAAAATTATTACGGTGTTGGTTGTCGGCAAAAAAAGCTGAGACGACGAACAAAATTATATTTTCATAATCATAAATTTTGATTAACTCGATATCTCCCCTATGCGTATTTATAATATACAAAACTGAAATTTTATGTTTGTTTGTAATGTAATTAAGATTTATTTGGGAAACTTCAGTAAACCAACAAATGTATAAAAGGAAATTTGAATGAATGGTCCTGTCGCACATGCAAAAAGTAAATGGAATGCCAAAAATGTAAAAATGGCACACAAAAATGGAAATTAATTCATTTGTCGCAGAGGCAATTCCGGTGAAATACAGTTTTATTATATAGTCGTACACGCGTGTGAGTGTGTCTGGGTTGCTAGGTGTATACGTTAATTTAATGGGTGCGGTTGAAGGGACTTTTTTAATTGGATTTTATGTTCTTTTTACGTTTTATGCTGTTTTCGTTCCTCAATTGGTAGTAAACATAAAGATTTCGTAATGAAATTGTAATTTCCAATTAGTTCAGTTAAACATTTCAAAATTGGATTCGTATACATTTTGATTATGTGTACTTTTAATAATTTTATGATAAACCTAAACTTTGATTTGGCAGATTTGTTTTTGTTGGTTCCAATTATTTTCAGAAATAATCTTGGACGTGTGCCATTATGAATGAATTCTAATAGACCAACCCAAAATTGCAGATCGATAATTCGGAATGATTACGTTATAACAATTGTTGTGAAACAAAGATAATGGCGGCACTGTATACAAATTTGCCCTATCGCTCCGGAAATCTTAACTGTTGTTATGTACTCGCTTTATTCATTTGAAGCAAATTTTTTCTTCTAGTTAGTTTAAAAGTTAGTACTAATTATCTGTTTACTCTTTCTAAGATAACCAAGGAATAAATAACTACTTAAAATAACGTTTCCATAGTCGTTCCTGTTGGTGATTAACCGACAGCTGTTCACTGGTGGTTGTTTTGATTATGCTTTTTTATCGAAGTGGTGAATCGCCTAATTTCGATATGCATCTACGCAACTTGTTGTTATATCATATGTATATGGTTTTCCAATAGGAATGATATGATTTTTAAGTGACGTTTCGGCCTTTTGTAATATGTCATGATCTGTCATTTTTTGTTTCATTGTATTCAGTAATGTTTACAATTTCATCATGGTGAGATATACGCAAGAACAACGTTTACAAATTATTCAGTTTTATTATCAAAATACTCGTTCTCCAATTGCAACTTTTCGTGCGCTTTTGCCATTTTATAGTCGTAATAATCGTCCAAGTGTGCTCGCTATTCGTCGAATTGTTGAAAATTTTGAGCGTACATTTTCTTTACATAATGTTGAATGCCAATAAGACAAAGATTCGCTCGAAGTAATGCAAATATTGCCGTTCAGGCAAGTGTGGCTGAAGACCGCAATTTGTCGATTCCGAGACGTTCTCAAGAATTGGGACTGTCTCAAACCACAACCTGGCGGATTTTGAGAAAGGATTTGGGTTTGCATCCGTATAAAATTGTTCTCACTCAAGAACTGAAGCCATTGGACCACCGTAAACGTCGTGAATTTGCTGATTTTGCCTTGGAACAACTTGAAAACGATAACGATTTTTTTAAGAAAATCATCTTCTCCGATGAGGCTCACTTTCATCTGAGTGGTGCGGTAAATAAACAAAACTGTCGATTCTGGTGCGAAAAAAATCCACAAATTATTCATGAAAAACCATTACATTCACCTAAATTGACAGTTTGTTGTGGTTTTTGGTCTGGTGGAATCATCGGTCCGTAGTTTTTTCGAAATGAAGCTGGCAACACCGTTACTGTCAATGGAGATCGGTATATATCGATGATAACCAACTTTTTATGGCCGAAATTGGAAGCAGTTGATCTTGACAATATTTGGTTCTAACAAGACGGGGCTACATGCCACACAGCAAGTGCAACAATTGAATTATTGCGAGAAATGTTTGGAGATTCGATTATTTCAAGAAATTGTGATATTGAATGGCCTCCAAGAAGTTGTGATTTAACACCATTAGACTATTTCTTGTGGGGTTATTTGAAGTCATTGGTCTTTAGCAATAAACCAAACTCTCTTCAAGCATTACAAGTAAATATTGAACGTGCCATGACATACGACTTGATTTAGTGGAAAAAGTGTTCGAAAATTGGGTTCATCGAATTCGTTCCTGCAGAAGAAGTCATGGAGGCCATTTGAATGACGTTTTATTCAGAACTTAATTGTATGTACTATCGATTCACATTAAATAAAAAACATTTCAATTTCCTTAACAATTAGTGTGTTTTTTTAAAGAAATGATATCACTCTTATTGGAAAACCCTATAGTTGCTACTCTGACCGTTTTCTAAAATCATTTCGTAAATTCGACTAGGAATCGAGTCGTACAGCAATTTCAAATATTTTAAGGAAATTTCACTATAAGGTGTCTTCGAACTGTTTTCCTCCCTCGTAAATTTTTCGTCTTAGCAATCCTCAAACGCTTTCTATGATGTTCAAATCTGGTGAATAGGGTGGTCGTGGTAAAATTGCAATATTTTGGTCCTTAATCCAGTCTTTTATGATACGCGTATTTTGAATAGGAGCATTATCATGTTGAAATGTCCATTGTAGTGGTCCAAAAATTTCACAAAACCTTGGAAAATTATTTTCCAGAATTGCTTTCTAGGATATTGCAGTCTTCCTGCCTGTTGGGAAAACTAAATCAATGGTTCCATACCACAAAATCGTGCCGCAGACCATAATACCGCACTTCTCTGCTGAGATGCCGATTCAAGAACATTTCGTCCTTTCTTAAATCGTGAAAATAGCAATTGTAGCCATCTGGCCTGTCTAAATTAATTTTTTTTTCATCGCTGAATATGCACTGTACAAAATTCCAACCGATTTTTTGTCCGCAAAGCATTCAGTGCCGTTTTTGTGCAGTTTTTTACACTTAAGATGCTTAGCACACTTAATAATACGTCGAACAGTACTTACACTTGCATTTATACCGGTTTTGAGTATGCAGACTTATTTGAGATATTTGAGACTTCCCGAACGATAGCACGTGTGTGTTGAGGTGATGGAACTTCTGCTATTCGGCCTTTCACGTTTTTATCATAGTTATTAATATTATTAAGGTAATTATATTGATAACCGATTTGCTTCTGCCGATTTTACTTATAATCAGGCGACTCGTAAGATCAACTGGCCCTGTTCAAGTAAACAACTGAAACATTCAAAGTTTATTTTTTATTTTACACAAAATTCAAAAAAATAACAGTTTTACTATCTAAGATGAAAGAATCTCATTAAATGTTTTTGTTATTGATTTATTTTCCCATCAACGCGTAAAAGAGAATAACTCAAGAGAAAAGGAAAATAATAAATTGGAAAAATTAAAAAAATTATGTTGGCCCTATTCAAGTGACGCGGAGTGTATATGCATACCCCATACCATAATTAGCTGGTGGATTAGCCCTGCCTCGCCTGAATAAAAGTAGTCCGAAGTAAGGATTTTAATAAAACCAACGGTAAAGAAAATCTCTCGGTGGGCATCGAGAATCTTGGCGCACTTTACCAACAATACTTACATACAAAAATATTTAATTAAAATAATAATTAAAATTTTCCTCCAAAGACAGACTTACGAACCCCAAGTGTCACGTAACCCAAAAAGTCAAAATCTGAAATGACAGAAATAATAAAAGCCAAACGTTCCAGGAGATTAAAAACTATTTTTAAACATTTCAATTTCACCACAAGACAAATCCAGCTGAAAAAATGCCATTTTTAACAGTGTAAATCTTTTACATTCATGTTGCGTGAGAAAATTATTATCAATAAGGCCACAATTAGAGAAAACAAGATTTTTTTAGGTCAACGATATTAACATCGATCATAGATATTTCCCGAATATTTTTCACATTTGTCGTATGAACTTCTAAAATTTTTTGGTTATTTGGAAAAAAAATCTATCACATTTCTATTTACACCAAATGACACCATCGCGATAAAAAAAAAATTATTATGCCGAGTGTTTAATAGCCTTTGAAAATATTAGTTAAATTATTATCTTCTCTGATTGTTTTCACTTCAAATATTTAACCCGATTACGTAAGGTGAAATAATAGTCTTCATGTACTAGATTCTCATGTGTGTTGGCGGTACCCTAGCTCTATAAAGTTTCTGTTGTCTGGTATAAATGTATAATATAGTGTAATGAAAATACCCAAAAGACAAAAGGGATACTCAAGAAAATTACATGAAAATTTATGAGTTTTGGAAACAAAAAGGTAAGCAAAGTCATAAAAACTTTAAACTTTCGTATGTGTTGGTGTGTTTTTCTTGAAAATAATATTTTTATATGTGCCTAATAATTTTTCTGGTATATACCCACATATAGTTATGGTTATTTTATTTTATATAAATATGAAGGCAAATAGGCGCTTTTGAAAGCTGTCTATATACAACGCGTATAAACGATATACATAATGTATGTGTAGCGTATATAAGAAAATCAATTTAGGTATTGTTTGTATGTGAGTATATAGAATATCTGAAGTCGAAGAAGATCGCACAGCAGAAGTAAACTTGTGGGATTAAATACAATGTTTATCGTCTTCTTGGTTCGCTTATTATTTTTGCTACTATTATTGTTATTGTGGTGCCGAAGCGAAAGAATGAAAATTGAAAATGTCAATTTATTAGTGTACTTTCTCGTTGAACACCCTTCGCTAAAAATTTAAAAAAAAACATTTTCATGTATATAGTACGTGCACACCATGTATTTGTACTAACACAATTTTTTTCGTGTACATTTTTTTTAAACGTACATTGAGGAAATATACTTATATAGCGCAACAAAACAGAATGAGCTGGGAAATACAGGAGGAAAAATGTATATCGAAACATCTAGTTTAATGATTCTTTATTCTATTTGGCGTAATGAACGAAACGCATGCGCCCCCATTGTTTAGTGTATGGCTTGTATTGTTTTAGCACTTCTCGATGGTGTTATTGTTTCAATGTTTATATCGGAGTAATGTATGTAGTTTTCATCATTGTTATTGGCAACAATCTTTTTGTGTCATTTTCATTGCACGAATACACTACCTCTACGCTGTTTGTGTATACACACAAGAACCACATTCATCCCTCTCGCATAAGCAAAATATACATAGCGCAACAATAATAATAATAATTTACTCTCAGAGTTTAAAAAAAAAAACATATTGCCTTCTGGTGATTACGTACGATATGAACGCTTACATTTTGATCGTAAAATTTTTATAAAAAAAAATGTATTTAATTTTATTTCACAGAAAGCCACCCTTGCCAGAACCACTGCCACCTGTTTCCAAAAAGAAAAAAAAAGGTGAATCAATTTGGAAGAAAATTCCTGCGGTTATTAAGAGTTCATCTTCGTAAGTAGTGTTTGGCATGACTACTATATGCTCGAGCTACTGCATCAAAACTTAAAAAACTATTTGCGTAAAATTGCTGCCGTATTTTAATACTAATCGAATGCCTTAATATTGTTGAAAACTAACCCGTGATTTTGCAAAATTGCACTTGCCTAATAATTTTACTAACGATATTGTGAATGATATATTTTATAGGTATGTTTCCTTAATAGCTGCATTTACTAGATACATTAGTTACTAGATAAATTCCACCGACCAAATAGCACAATTGTTAAAGCTTTGGCGTTTGCATCGGGAGGTACTGGGTTCGAATCTCGATAGAGGCAGGATGCAAAAGGAAATTTTCATCAACAGATTACGATCTGTGATTAAAATGAACACAACTACGACCCCCTATCGGCGTGCAAATCTCATGGGCCGCTAATGCTATGCGCAGATGGTAACTTAAACCGGTCTTATACGTCTTCGAGTTGGCAGAAAATGCGTAAAAGTAAGACGGAAAAATTGAACCGCGAAAGAGCAAGGAGTGCTTCGGCCCCAGAAATGATTGCATGGATTAGAAAAAAAAATAGATAAATTCCGAATTGTATTCTCGTCGCTTAATAAATTATTATATCGACTGACAAACGTTAAAAACGATTATGTAAAACATTAACTGGGACGAACATATATGTGCCAGGTCTTCTATAGATAAACAAATAGTTGTATCTAAAGTACTTACATCTTCAATTATATTTTTAGTTGTCTAATTTTACTAATCCGAATGATACAAATATTGCACGTAGAAATATTTTGTTTTGGATAATTAAATTTTTGTCGATAAATATCAAAATATTTTCAATAGCAACCGAGAGAATGATTGATAGGACTGTGTTACTCTCCTGGTTATTTCATGAGTATATATTCGCGCCCCGGGGGAAGATCGAAACTACGCTGGTGCATCGACATTTAATAAATTCTGCTTGTTATAAAACGTTGAAACTAAGAAGAATGGAGGTCAATAGTACAGTCGGCAAAATTTCTTTATTGGATGTAAGTGCCAGAGAGAGTAAAATTCGTCTTAAATTATAAATATCTGAATGTATAACGAATTGTTTATTTTATTCTGATAAAGGGGAAACAATTATCCATTAAGGAATTAAGTGAGCTAGAAATGTTGATGTTATAGTTTAATTAAAATAACTTAAATTTAAAGGAGGTATTAAGTCCTACCTAAATAAAATTAGCTAAATTTGCAAATTGATTGATTTGAAGTGTTTAAAATAACCAAAAACTTAAATATTGAGGTCCAACTCGATGATTTCTAAATCCGAGGTTTAAGGAGTTTAATTTAATAAATGGGTTGTACTAAACTGCCTATATAACGGGTGTTTTTTTAGGAGGTTTGTTTTTCCGATAGATGTCGTTTTATTTTATGACAGTTGTTTTGACAGCTCAAAGTGGCATTTCTACTCAGTATTGTTTGGCAAATCATTATGAATAGGTTAACTCCAGAACAACGTTTTCAAATCGTGGAAATTTATTTTCAAAATCAGTGTTCAATTAAAAATGTTTATAGAGCACTTCGTGAATTTTATGGTGCACATAATCGTCCGTCAGAGACCACCATAAAGAACGTAATTACCAAATTTCGGTCTACATTCACTCTTTTGGATGCCAAGCCACCGACAAGAATGAGAAGAGTTCGTACAGAAGAAAATATTGCTGTCGTTGAGGCCAGTGTCGAAGAAAACGACAATTTATCGATTCGTCGTCGTGCTCAGCAAATTGGACTTTGTCCATCGACTTTATGGAAAATTTTACGTAAAGATTTGGGTTTGGTGCCATACAAAATTCAATTGGTGCAAGAATTAAAGCCACACGACCATCGTTTGCGCCGTGAATTCAGTGATTGGTCGTTAAATCAATTGAACGAAGATCCATTTTTTTACCGTAAAATTCTCTTCAGTGATGAGGCGCATTTTTGGTTAAATGGATACGTCAACAAACAAAATTGTCGCATTTGGAGCAAAGATAATCCACACGCCGTTCTAGAATTACCAATGCATCCTGATAAATGTACTGTTTGGTGCGGTCTATGGGCTGGTGGGATCATCGGTCCATATTTCTTTAAAAATGAGGAAGGACGACGCGTTACCGTGAATGGAAATCGATACAGAACCATGTTAAATGAGTTTTTGTTGTCAAATCTTGAAGATATGGATATGAATGAAATGTGGTTTCATTCAACAAGATGGTGCCACTTGCCATACAGCACGTGAAACAATCGACTTATTGAAAGAAACTTTCAACGACAACATTATTTCGAGAAATGGTCCGGTGAATTGGCCTCCGCGTTCGTGCGATTTGACGCCACTCGATTACTTTTTGTGGGGATACGTGAAGTCATTGGTTTATGTGGATAAACCTCAATCGATTGACGCTTTGGAAACCAATATTCAACGTGTCATTGCTGACATACGCCCTCAAATGCTTGAAAAAGTGCTGGAAAATTGGACCTCCAGAATGACATTTGTGAAAAATAGTCGTGGTAGCCATATGCCAGAAATTGTGTTTAAATGTTAAATGCCAAAAAATTATCTACCAAATAAAAAAAAATTTTGGTCATTTCATAATTTTATATGTGTTTTATTCAAAAAAAAAATCGGCAACCTCTTAAAAAACACCCTTTACTTCAAATTCTGTCATTATTCATATACCTCTGTACATTATAAGCCGTTAAAGTTCAAAACACTTGTTTGTAATGCAAAAAGTTGCATTAATTTGATTTTTACCATATTCTATTAACTATTTGTATTGAAATCCATGGAAACTACAAAAAAAAACAGAATTCTGAAGAACCCAGCAGAATATCCGTACATAAGTCATTTTGATGTTTACTATCTAGGACTTTCCCAGAAAATTACACAAGCGGCTTTACCAATGCACATAAAGCCAATATGCTGATGTGGGTAAATGTTTCAATTAAATATGATCCACATCTTCAATACAGAAATCATTTTAATGGTGACCTTGAACTTTTCTAGTTACCGTTTGTTACGATCCAGTAGAACATAAAAATAAAATTTATTTTTTTAATATTAAAAGGGTTGGCTAAAGTGTTCACAATTCAGTCTCGAAGTATTTATTAGTCTTCCACTGCAATCTAGAGATCTCAAAAACATTTCATTCACAACAGGGATTCGCCACAGGGTTTGAGATTCAATACTAGTAATTGATGCGCAAAGATTATATCGGATACAGTTTGCTGTTTTCTGAGTGAATATAAATCGAACCGCAATCGATCCAGAACGATGCGAATTGTAAAAGTTGATTCATGATAGCCTCCTAAACAAATGACCAACCGGAGTACTAATTTATTTACTGCTTTGTCAAGAGTGGTTTAAGACAAGAAAACATACAACTGGTGGGGAGCTCTAGCTAATAATTGACTGAAAATTAATTTGAAGATGCCGTATTTTCAAGTACTGTGATTGTGGTAGCGCGCAGATTACTTCGGTGACCAGTTATTGTTTGGTTCCTTGTGTCCATTGATTTGTTACATGAAGTTTGACGAAAGATTTTAGTGCTCTTGTAAACTCTAATAAACAGGATTCGTGTTGAATTGGTGCATTCGGAGAAGCTCGCTTTGGCGAGTGGTTTTGCACTATCGCAAAATAGGAGCTCAGAAACTATTTCAAGGCATTTATCTTACCTTCGGATGAAATATGTGGCCAGTACTAATCGCAAGATACAAAGTATTATTCTTCACTTCGTTGAATTTGCTTAAACTGATTGCTGCTGAGATTGTGATAAGATCCCAAACATGTCTCCAGTGTACACCCCCTTGCGTCTGCGATTTTTTAAGTTGTTGCAATTGATTGTCCTTACTATTGGATGTTGTTGAATTGCCACTGTAATTGTTGGATGATGATCTCGCATTTGATGGTAATTATCTTTGTGCAGGCCGTTTCAAGTAATTTCGGCCCTTTATCTACGTAGCGAATTGGTCAAATTATATTGAATGATCATTCCATTAACCATTTGGTTGAAAATAATTCGATCCTCGTAATGGTATCGAATGACTTTCCGTAGTTGCTCTATTCCTCGAACGCTACCGCTGGGTTGAGCGGTTACAATATTCTTTGTATCTTGTCTCGTCATTTGGGATGTTAGTAGACGATGTAAGTAGTCACATTTTTCAAAAAGGGCCGCCACATATTCTGTGTTACCGTTCATCGTGACTAAAGTTTTTTTGGGTCATCTTATTGTTCATTGCTCTAAAAACTGCTCGGGGTTGTCTTCGTCTCAATATTTACTTTGCAATTGGTTTTGACGTCGGAGGCGACAAACTGCAATTTATGATCTTAGTATCTTTGTAAAGTTAGCCCAAAATGTCATTCCAGAAAAACCCAGTGATAAAATCATCTGGTAACACTAAAACTGGAATGATATCCCACCCCAGAATTTAATATAATTCTTTCGTTCAATCTCGATATTTTATTCTATCCCTAAATTAAAAATTATGAAAAAATAACAAAAACGGGAAAAGAACATTCGCTAATAAATAAAAAGTTTCTACTTACATCAATTCACTTTACATCAATTGGATTTGTCACAAATGTTAAAATAATTGCCGTTTTTGAAAGGGTTGATGGTTTTAGTTATAGTGGTCTGGATTTTCTTTAATAACGGAAAGCTGGTCTTCGCGCTATCTTTATAAAAGGGTATTGCCGGAATGAATTATATTCGACACTGGATCGTATTGATTAGATCTAGTTTTGTAAGGGGATCAAAGAGATTCGTCCTTGCCTGTCCAGATATATCAGAGGCCAGTAAAGTGATGTACTCAATTCGACACGGGATCGCACTAACGAGCTCCAATTTTAATTCCAAATCAGTTTGCAAGTTGTGATCAGAGTTAGGTTGGTTTGGATCAGTGTGGTATCGAGTTTCTATAATATCCAAAGGGATTGAGCCTGTTATGTGTTTGTGTCTCGAAGGCCAGTAACGGAATGTATTGTGACGAATTATTCTCTACGTGGATATAGTACTTGATAGTGGAATGATTAAAGCATATACCACCAAGTATTACCATCCCAAAGGTCGTGAGTATAAGTCCAGTCAGAGTCAATCATTTTATTGGGCGACTATTCTTCTTAACATAAATCGATGTTACAGGATCCAAGAATTCCTCGAATACTGATTTGAAATAGGATATTACGATTATAATAAATGGAATAATCTTCAACAGCAAATTTCAATGCAGACATAGTTATAATTTAACAGTGAACATTATCAGTCGAGCATTATAAATCGAACAGTGTGAAATGCAAGTGAAATAGTGAACAGTAATGTGATCAGAATAGTGAACTTGTTAAAGAAACACCCGAAATTCGTCAGATTTTCCCCACCTTAAATCTGTTCGCCCTGAACAGGCTGGTCCATGTTCCTCATGTTGTAACGTTGTATTCTAACAATGAGCATATACAACATCGTTAATACGTACGTATTATCATGCCAAACCCCGATTGATTTTATGTGGTGCAGATGCCAATTAGCCGACCGTAAATTCGTAGAGTCTCTGAACTGTTTGGCTAAGAATTAACTTCCACCTTCTTGGTAAGCTTGTAAGCTTGTAGTAAGCTTGTAGGCGAGCGACGTACAAGATACCTCCATTTTGTCCATACTTTCTCCGAAACCCGAAGTTTACTCGATAAGGTTACAAGATCGAACTTGTGTTCAACGTCATCCCTATCAAATTTAGTCTCTGGCCAATTATCAAAAATAACGTCAACGTATTTTAGAAAAAAAGTCTATAGAATTGAAAGCCAGCTATTTCTTCGTATAGTCGATAGTGATATAGCTTTTCGTTCACTCAGTTCTGCAGGAGCATGCATTTGGCATCGTTGTTTGAAAAATGCATTGGCGATCTTTTTATAATTAGAGGCGGGCATAATATTGTACACAGTTTGCGTGCCTTTAACGCTATCCATAAACACCTGGCGTACAACATAAAACACAAACAAATGGCAGTGTTCATCTTCGGATAATAGGCAGGATAATTTGATTATAAGCAAAGTATAGAAAGTCCATAAGTAAGTGTCCTTTGATTCACTTCCGGTTTTCACATTTGCACCGCATAATGGAAACGGCATAATGACGTTTAATCGGATTCGTGTTTGAATGCAGTAGTACACACTTTATTAATTAGTGCAACGATATCATCTGGAATACACTCCGTACATACGCAGGATATATTGCCTCTCATCGAAGTACCACATACTTCTCGCCAAAGTCAGTCAGCATAAAAAGGCTAATTGAACAATCTTTTATACGAAAACAAAATTCAATTCCTGTGATGGTTGCTAATCGGTCATCTCGGAAAATCCCTTAACCAAGAAATAGTGAACCACATAATGTTTGCCAATTTTAACACGAAACAATGTTTCCGGTACCACGTTATCTACTAACAGCCACTCGAGCACGAACACAACTCCACACACTTTTACAGTACGCAAATTTTACAGATAGAATGAAAAACATCAAACTGAAAATGAAATGAACTGAATTCCTTGAAGTTTTACAAATTCAGGGGATACCTCACTTTTGTAAACTTGAGGATCGATAGTTTGATTCTATCGACAGAAAACACCGATAATCACTGATATCGCTTTCGCATAAAAAATTGATTAAACATATTTTTGGTAACACTCCTCTCGCACCATTGCATTTAAAATAAAATTTGTTTGTTTTATAGGTTAGTTTTCAAATTTAAAAAGTTATTTTAATTATCGGCAACCGTTGTACATCGGCCTGAAAATGGATAGACGGGAATGGAAAGTCCTGAAATTTGTTTTTTTCCTATTTTTCTGTTACTTTTAACTATACATGTTAATCTGTTAACAAATTACTATTTATGATACACATGTCATTTTATTTTGTGAGATGAAGTGTGGGACTCGAGTTCGACGCCTAGCGGACGCCAACAAACTAGTAAAATTCACGAGCTCATGTTTTATGAATTCATATTTGAACACAGGAAATGGGTGTAATGTCAATCGACTGTTCATCCCGCGACCTTGATCTAGAGAATACCGCGATACGCTATCGAGTTAGATCCAACTAAAACCACACGAAAATTGACCGCCGAGTTATGTACTTCAAAATTGACCATTGCTCGCCAAATTACACAAACTTGATAAACCTTGATAGGCGCAGTGAAAATGTCTCTTACCATCTTAACGAATTGATAAAAACTCGAAGAATTTTGGACAATGCTTATCTGTGATAAGAAGTGAGTCACACGTGACAAGAGACAAGACAGCCGGTTACGATCGGATTAGTTCTCGATAAACTGCAAAACGGATGCCACGAAGAGATCCATATCAGAAAAGATGATGTAGAAGTAATTGGTGGCTGCTGGTGTGCATTTGCAAACTGCGAAAAGTCGCTTTACAAACAACTCTAGATTGCTTCTAGCACGGCTCGTGTCTCAAACTAAACGCTTGCAAAAATTGAGCAGTATCTAAGTTAGCCAACGATAACCTATGTTGTAATTTCACTATGAAAAGGCCAATTTGAACATTTCGTTGACGTGTACTGATAAAACAACAATTATTGCATTTAGGTTAGCATAGTTGTGCAAATCAAATCCAAAGGAGTTCCGAGATTGAGAAATCTTTCCGAATTTTTAAAAACTAGAAATATCGGGAATATCTGAAAGCGGCTTGATGTATTAGTCTAAGAATAACATATAACTTAATTTGTTTTTATAGACACATCAACAAATTATTCGGACATGTTCTAGATCATTTTGGCTGTACAACTAATTCGCACCTGATTCCACATTGTTCTTGATTGTACTTTTGCGCCATAATAATTCAATTCCGAGTTAGCAATAGTTGTCGCGAGGCGGCATTTAATCCGATTAGAGAGAGCGGCAAATAGCAGAAATAATTTATTAAAAAACTGAGGTTTGGGTTGAAAGCTACAAATTAATATGAAAGCAATTAAATACCACCTTTGGAAATTTATACTTTTGTTGCATATTGCGGAAGGAAAATCAAACGTCTCACTTCTCGCATATATAATCCAAAAAAAACTATTTATTTTACATTTATATGTAAAGTCAACTAAACTGTGTACATTAATTGAATCTTATACACGCAATTTCTTTGTTGTGAATATGATGTAATTGTTTTTGACAAACACGCAATAGTATATTGCAAAATAAAATAAAAATCTGACCTGATTCGAGCATATCCGAGAATACTATATCGTCCAGTATTCCCGTAAAATATACCTCACCCAACAACATATTCGTGTTAAATTGTAATTTTCACCACAAAGCAACCATTAATACGGGAGAGATAGCACACATTAAATAATACCAACCTTCACAAACTATTAAACAACAGAAAAAACTATTCATTATTAATTAAATGAACCGCGATTTGTTGTATACAAACATATTTCCCTTTCAAAACAAATCACTGTATTGACCAATACGTTTGTTTTGTACACAAGCGCGGTATTTACAACGAATTCAACGATTTGGAAAGAAAATAATGTTTTATTATATTGGGGATTTTATGTGTTGGCATTACCTTAAAACCCATTTTCTCTTTTATCGTTTATTGAAAATGTTCCAAGAAATTATATATTATACCGGATGTAATCGGGAAAATTGGCATAAATCCGGCACGTATTGGGTATGGGACCCAATAAATTTATGATTTTAATTTGTTGTGCTCATTCGAAATTACACGACAAATGTAAATATGATGTGTTTTTGTGTCGATTCGATTATGATCACATGATTTTTGGAACTCTTAACTTCCAATGCGATTTTTCAATTCTTGTAACATGCTCACATGTAGAGCATTTGTACATGATTTGCCAACTTCGTGGGCTTACTGCTAATGATACATTCTAAAGCTTTAGGAAAATTTGAGGTAGCACGTGATAAATCGACTTGGGCAATTGCTGTTAATATCCACTGTTGTAGAACAGTTCGAAAAACAAAGTGTAGCGGACAAAATTTAAATTCATTTTTCATTTCTTGGCATTCCTCGTTGCCAAAATATTTATACCCCACGCCGTTTTTTATATAAAAACAATGCTTTGTAAATAAGCGGCGCTTTGCAACAAGGAATTCCGTGGAGTGAAAAATGTTTTTTAGATGTATGGGTTATCCCAATCTTGCGGAGCAACGGTAGTGTAGGTTTGCTCGAACGAAACCAAAACTGGGTTCATAATGCTACATCGAGAAGAATAAAAATTAATAACAGGCCCAAATTGCCTGTTGTAAGAGCTCAACTTGCTACAGGGAAGTCGCATGACATCAAGTCTACAGGAAATATTTTTATTCAGAGACCTAGAGTCTTGCAAAAGATACAAATTTTTGCATAGAAGTTAATTCAAGAAGTGCAAGCAAATTTTACACTTTTTTATATTCTTTTTGTTATAACCGATCTTAATCAATCTAAATATAACTTTTTATTCAATTTATTCTTGAGTCGCCTTTCTGTCGATCAGAAATGCAGCAAGGAGCTTGTACTTTTGTTGTCTAATAAATGGGCAGGAGTTTCGAAAGCTAAATTTCTTTCCTTTGTCATTTGCGAAGCTAGTAAATCAATAGCAGAGGTTCGATCTCAAAATAGAATAATTCACATTTACACAGCTTATTATTACGGCAGTTTAAGAGGTTTAAACATTAGACATTTCCAAATGAAAGATTGAATTGATAATAGACATAGAACACAAACTAATATCAATCACTGCTTCTCATACAGATTTGACGACTCAGGAAAATATACTCTATAAGATCAACATTGACTTTGAACAAATATATTTAATTTTTTTTATTTAACTTAACATTTATTCATGATAGAAACACTTGCTCGTTCAGGCCGTTCAACCGAAAATATTGCTACAGTGAGAGAAAGTGTTGCAAAGAAACCTCGTTTAACGATTGCACGCGGTTCATGGTCATACAACCAATGAAACATTCGGTTTATTGAGAAACAGCTTTGGTGAACGATTAATTTCGCGAAGGGGGGTTGTTAGTTGGCCACCAAGAACGTGAGAGGTTTATGAAAGTAGCCCCATAATCAATCGAAGATCTCATAACCAATATCGAACGTGTCATTTGTACGATATAGCCCCAATTACGTAGAAATGTGACCAAAAATTTCGACCAAAAAATCAACTTCTCCAAACGTGCTCGTGGTGGCCAGATATTATTGTTCATCCATAAATGTTCATGAGTCTACACTAATTTTCAATAAACGTGTGTTTAATTTCAAATTTAAATAAATGTTCCTATATTGAAATGAAAATCGTCAATTTCCAAATTATATATGTGTCACGTGTGGGAGTAAGAAAAATACAACTACTCCAGCGCTGTTTAGTTGCAGTTATTTTGAGTACTGAATGACCCTAAATCTAAGTTGCTTAACGACATTATAAAGAGCGGATCCGGGTCCGAATGAATGAATTCGACGTTCGACATTCGGCCACCTAGTATAAAATCGATTCATCCGGATTTGAAAGTTATGTTGTAAGGTTGTAAGTTAAGCCCGGGAACATCTAAGTGTGTTAACACGCAGCAATTGCATGATGTCAGCATTTTCCATTTTTAACCAATTTTTTGTAAACGTTCTTTTCCGAAACAACTTATTACACCAATCAGTTATACTCATAGCACATGACCTTGGATAGATCTCTTTCTTCAATGGATAATTTGGTTTAACGTTCGAAAATAATCTTTTATTAATCTAGGAACAATTTGATCAAGCGACTTCAACTTCCTGATAGTTTGCGACAATTAATGTGATACGAATTTAACTGAACTTAACAGGTAAGGTTATTTACAGTAACCAGTAATAACCGGCTGTTTATTCGGTCGATGATAATCTATTATAAGGCCCACAGACTCGTGATATTTGGGTGTGCTAAGCCATTCATATTCTCCAACAATACATCCTAATTTCGGATTTTATGTTACGAGATGGTAGTTTACACCCGCGCTTTCAGATAATAATCTGTCGCTGCAAATTAAAAGTTCTACGTTGCTCGGTATGTTGAAACAGGTTCGGCCAATGTTAATTTATTTAGGTACTGGAATTGTTCACTGACGATAAATTTAACAGACAAATTTGACATTACTTTTGGTATCTATAAAATAAAATCGCGCCCGTGCTTTGGATTTCATAAAAGAGACGTTACTCTTCTTGACCAGCCGGTCTATCCGCCCTTTATTGCGCCAATACTAAATTTCGCGTTAATATGTTCACCATATTCCCTCGGTTTTTAAAGTTCTAGGTAATCCAGTTGGTAATGGTGCATTTTAAACAACAAGTGTGTGAAGCGGCAATCTGGGTAGGTGGATACTTTAGTTGGCTTGGTTGCGGCAGTTTCTTTAATTTGAATCAGAATATTCTAGTGAAAAGTGCCTCCTTTTTACATCAGGGCCTCTTTTTTACATATTCTGCTAATCAGCTAAACATTCGAAACACCTACAACTTCGGACTAGATATTGCTTACGACGTTTAAATGCGATTGAAAAATAGGGAAATAACATAAGTGCTGCCGTTGAGTGATTCACAATGAACAATTCGGTTGCACTATTAGTCTGATCATTTTTGTTTTGCACACAAGCATGTTTTAAATCGTAGGATTTTTTTTTCTAGCGACTTGCCGCTTTAACCACTATAGCACCTCTAATATATTCTCTCAAATGTTGCTGGCTCCGGAATATAATTTGCTTTAGAATTTTCTTTATTATTCGAATGTTTCGCCGGCTACTTTAATCATTTTTTTCAATTTTTTTTTCAAGTTTGCTAATATTTGTGTCCCCGCTAAGCGAATCGATTTACTCAGTCGGAAATTTACCCTTAAGCTTAGTACTCAGTTCAAAGTGAAATGAAATTAAAATGCGAACTCCAAAAACCTATTTATTTTCACATAAATCTGAAAAATTTTATTTAGAGAATTTTTATTTTTGACGTACAGTTAGGGAAAACATAATCGGTTTATTATAACCAACCCCGAAATAGAACGACATCAATTTGGTGTTCGTGTTAGTAACATATCACGGGCGTCAACACCATTTTGCTAAAAGTTGCTACTACTCGCCCGCTGGAAGTTTGGAATATCAAAGAAGAGCAGTTTTTTACCAAGATAAATTTTCGATTGCTTCATCGGGATTTTTATTTTTATTTTTTGTATTTGTCTGACATTTAAAAAAAATGGTTTATTATACGAATTTCGGAATATCAATAATATTGAACTGCAATACGCATATACGAATAGTTGGATGTCTGATTATTTTCTTCAGTTGCGACCACGAATGTGGTAAGATCCTCATCTTCAAAATTGGTTATTTACTAAAAAAGACACCTGAAAAATGTCTTGTTCTTTACGATCCCTAAAAAACTCCGTTTTACTACAACAAGGATGTAATTCAACGAAATTTTTGTCGCACAAAATTTAATTATACAAAAATGTTCCCATAACATCGGATAGCTCCCAATCGTCGTCGGGAATTTCTGGTTGGTCGCCATCTTTTGCGGTATCGTAAACTATCGCGCATTCACTTCCAGGCTGATTTGCAATCGTCCACTGTTCATATTCGAAAGAACGTGCACATTATTGAATGTATGTATACATATTCATCGTATAGGTGGTATTACTGGATTTCTGCATATTTTCTTACCATTCGTAAATTACATTTTTTGGTTTCGTCTTTTTTGCCGGATCCTCTATCAGTGATTTTGGCCGGATCCTCTATCAGTGCAATTTCCTCGCAGACGCTATCCTCCAGGAATCAGAAGTTATTAATTATAGAACTATTGTGGATTCACAAGGTTTTGTAATTTCGTATTCTATTGATAGAAAATTTGCAACTAGGGTACAAAATGGAATTGCAACGGTAATTGATCACTGTATTTGTACAAAGATTTCTACCTAACTGACCATCGAATTATTATAACCGAAATAAGTAAGATACGTATTAGAAAATCGGCCGATAACGCAACTTACAATATCTTGAATTTCCAAGCATTTAGAAGCGATAAGAGTTGGAATGAGTTAATAACTAAAAAAGCGAAGGTAATGAACTCGTGGTTGTCATCAGATATTTTGCAAAATATTAAAAAAAGAAGTAGACTTTGGATATTGGTATAGAGGTTTCCCACAAATGAGTATTTGCGAGTACAGAATGAAGAAGTAATTCGATTAGTTGAGAATCAAATAAAACTGGCTAAAAAGCTCCATTTTGGACATTAGATAGAATCAATCATAGACAATAACAACCCTACTCTTCCTTGGCAGCAATTTAGAAAAATACCAATAAAAAATATTTATTTAGAATGAACTTGGTGCTTTAGTTAGTGATAGAGTAGCTGCAAACATTCAATAAACACTTTACTACTGTAGCCCAAAAGTTAATGACTGGAAGGTGTTCTCCTCGTCCTGTAAACTTTGCTAGTATAAATTATGATATTTGTCTTCTCTTCAACCTATTGAAGTAGCTGAGTTAATAACAACTATTTACATTTTAAAGGCAAGGGCGACTAACGCTTTGGATGGAATTTCGGCGAAAGTTCTTAAATATTTTGTTGAGAAATTTGGCTATTATTCTTAAATAATTATTTAGAAATAGGTACATTTCCCACTTGTCTCAAAACAGTCAAAATTATTCCCGTTCTTAAAAACGGAAATGAACTCATTCTTGAACACTACAGGCCAATATCGATCCTACCAGTTTTCTACAAGGTATTTGAGAAATTAATTCTGTGATTTGAAAATTTTCTGGTTAGCAATCAAATATTAAGTCAATATCAGTTTGAATTTCAGGAAAAATCAAGTACTTTATCAGCATGCTCTAATCTAACACATTTTATTACAAGAAACGTAGATGTTGGAACGAAATGTGCTTGTTTGTTTCTAGATTTCAAAAAAGTCTTTGACTGTGTTAATCTTGAAATGTTGCTACTGAAATTAGAAAAACTGCAATTTAACTCAACGCAATTAAAATTGTTTGAAAATATTTACATGGTAGGAAACAGCAGGTGGTTGTTAATGGTACTGTAAGAGAAGAATTAACAATGTTGTGCGGCGTTCCACAGGGATCTATAGTGGGACCCTGCCTATTTAAAACTTATATTAACGACAATTTTGATTTGCCATTAAAAGGTACCTTGCAACTTTTCGCGGACGATAGCGTTATATTTTATGCAGCGGACTCAAAATATAGTCACAATCATGATTAATAACGATCTGATGTTAATCGATACTTGGTTAAATTTAAATCGTCTGATGCTCAACGCCGACAAAACAAAATATTTAATATTTGATAAACAAGACTTAGATAACAATCTGCAAGTTATGTATAAAAACATTAAAATTGATAAAGTGACTGCATATTGAATCATGTAGATTGGATCAAAAAATCGATAAGGCCTTATGTGTTTGTTATTAAACGTCTAAGGAGCTTCATAACTCGAGAACATTTGGATCTGATATACAGTGCTGAAAAAAATTGGACAAACATATTTTATTGCAAATTGGAGTCTTTTTTTTGCTAAAATTATAAAACTTTTGAAACCAATTGGCTTATTGTTTCATTTTAAATACATGTATGACGTAATTTTTTGAAAAAAAAAATGTACCTGCAATTTAGGGGCAAAACCCCGAAAAATTCCAAAATATTAAAAATACGTTGATTGGAGTTAAGTATTGGTGTTTTATTGATTTATAGAAGTTCTATCTTTAATATTAATATTTTGTTGGACCGCCTTTTTTGTTTTTATTACACCGGTACAACCACCGCAACTGATGTGCAAAAAAATTGGTCAAGCAATTATTTTATTTTACGCCTACCGTTCTTGGCCGTCATTAGGGTACAGATGTTTTATTGCCTGTATTTTTTTTTTGAGTATAAATTGTCCATAGTTGAAAGATTAAGTTATTCTGTAAGTGATCCTAGTCAAATAAAGTATAAAGTGCAATTTTAGTTAAAATATGGGAAAAGTTAGTGAGCAGTGTTAAAGCAATATGTTGATTTTGGCGCGAGAAAATGTAACCACGAGTGAAATAGCAGAAAGATTAAACATTCCTAAAAGTACTGTCGCGTGGAATATTAAAAAAATGCAAGAGATGGGCAGTACATAAAGAAAGAAAGGTTCTGGAAGGCCCAGAAAGATAACGCCAGTGACAGCTCGTTTCATAATATTACAATGTCGTTGGAATCGTTTTAAAACTTCATCGGACACAAGGCGGGATGTTGAGCGAGCAACGGGAAAACAAATTTCAGCCAGCTGAGTGAGAAAAAGACTTGTTAAAGCTTGTTTGAGAGCACTTAAACCAGTCCAGAAGCCTGAGTTCACATTACTAGTGTAAAAAAATATTTGCTATGGGCCCAGGAGCATGTTTATTGGACTCCAGAGATGTGGAATGATGTGATTTTCTCCGATGAATCAAAATTCAAGCTGCATGTTGGAGATGGAAGAATTATCGTAAGAAGAAACCCGGGCGAGATGCTTATCAACGAATGTCTTTTAAGACTTCCACCGAAAAATGAAGGAGTTATGGTCTGGGGATGCTTTTCTGGAAATGAAACCGGTCGGTTGTGCTTCTTTAGTTCTAGCATTATAGCAGCTGTTTATCTGCAGGTCCTACACAACGAATTTGAGCCTTCTGTGTTAACGCTTTTTGGCGAGACTTGCAAATTTATTTTTCAACAGGGCAACGCTCCGTGCACTGCCGCCAAAGTTGTGAGTTATTAATTTTGAATTATAAAAAGAAAAATTGCCTTTCAGATAAACATAAATAATTTGTTAAAAACTTGTTTCTTTTTCTTATCTCTTCATTTAAAGGTAAAAAAGTACTTCGGTACTACGACTTTGAAAAATTTATCAAATTCAATGAATCGGAGGTGTACCGCTGTAATAAAAGCAAATGGCGGTCCAACAAAATATTAATATTAAAGATAGAACTTCTACGAGTATAAATCAATAAAAAACAAAACAAAAATTAAAAAATAGGTGCTTAATTTATTCTATTACTTTAACTCCAATAAACGTATTTTGAATATTTTGGCATTTTTCGGGGGTTTGCCCCTAAATTGCAGGTAATTTTTTTTTTCAAAAAATTAGGTCATACATGTATTTAAAATGAAACAATAAGCCAATTGCTTTCAAAAGTTTTGTAATTTTAGCAAAAAAAAAGACTCCAATTTGCCATAAAATATGTTTGCCCAATTTTTTTCCCAGCACTGTATAATGCGTATATTATGCGTATTAACTCCAGATTATTGTACTTAAACCCTCTTTGGAATGGGGTAGCAAAATTTAAACTAAATGAATTAGAAATCATTCGCAAGAGGGCTTTAAAGTTAATTAAGGGTGTACCAATACGGTTCCCAACAATTGAATTGTTCAAAGAATTCGGTTCTTTACCATTTATGAACAATTTCGAATTGATATTGTATGTGGATAAGATTTTAAACAATTTAACTGTATATAATCTAATCATTGTGAAAGCAGGGGACACGTCAAACAAATATTACAAGAAGTAATTTGTTATATAGCGAAGTTCCATTATCTAACAAACTTCCTACCGAAATTCAAAATATTCGGAACTTGAAAAATTTTAAAGTGCAAACAAAACAAGAAATGTTTTTGATAATTGTATTATTCATGTTGTAATTGAAAATTAATAAAGATGGAAAAAATGATAAAAGTAGTAAATAGAGAATTTTAAAATAAATTTAATAAATGTTTTGTTTAATTTGTGCGCCTCAGATACATGGATGGCATTTAGTCCGTTTCGGTCAATTCCATTCCCTTCGTTTATGACGTGAGCTGTATCCAATATATCAAATGTTCACCAATTAATTTTCTAATTTATTAATTCTAATATATTTACTAAATTTCCTCTAATGCACGCAAATTCAATTTTTCGATTTTCCTTTTGTCCCGATACACCGTCACGGAAATATAATTTAGCAAAAACATTATATATAATCTAAAAATATAGTTTTGATTATTATAAATTACACAAAAGAAAAGAAAATAATGTAAAACTACGAGTATATAAATTATATTAAATAACATGGTAATGATATTACGCGAAATTTTGATATTCATTTTGTAATTAGCACATTTGGTATTTTCTCACTTGTGCTGTGTGCACACACCATCTTGCCATAAATAAATGACTGTGTTTTCCGTATGTTTTCGCCGATCGAATGGAAAACCTATACTGCTGCACACACATGTTAAATTAACAACCATGCAATTTGTAATAAGTAAGAGTTATGTTACGTTTATAGATTTAAATGGTGACCGGAAGTGCTTGAAACGTGTATGCTAATATTTATTATGGAGTTTGATGACATAATCGGTTGCAATTTGATTTTGAGTTTATGGTACAAAACCTGTAAATAAAATGTTTGCTTTTTGATGTAGGTGGGATGAATCAAAAATTACTAATAGTATCGTTCTGTATTAAAGCAGTCAAATTCGATGTCGAATAAGAGCATATTGTTAAACTATATGACATCAAAAGTAGATACGCATACGAGGTGTGTTTAAAAAGTAGCAGGAATTTTCGTTTTTTAGATAGTATTTTATTCATTCGTCTACATCAAATGTTATGCCCTTCAAAATACTCCATTAGATATTATAAACTCATACCACCGTTTCTTCTAATCTCCGAAACACTTCTGGAACTCGATCTTTGAGACGGGTTTTAGCTCTCTCACCGATGCGTTTTTAAGAAAAATATTACACGATGCTATGTCTGGTAAATATGGAGACTGCATGATAGTGGTGTAAAAGCCATGAATTGTTGAAAAAGGATTACAAATATGTTTCGACTCATTTGAAACGAATTCAATGAATGGCAATTAAATAATCCGATTAGGTATGTTCTATTCAGAGCCATGCGAGAATCGTGATGGCTGAATTTGTGTTAAACTACAGTTTCCCAAATGCCTTTGAAAATAATCAAGGTGGTTGAATAAATAAATTCCCTACATAATATTTTAAAATCCACTTAGATCACATGATCATTGATTTAATATTCTCAGTGTAATGTGTACGTATGATTGTATCGAACCACAAACCTTTTTCGCTTTTTGTAACACTTAGTGGTTTTTTTATTGATCCTAATTCCGATCTAACCAAGCTATTGTTGAATGTTTTCAATGCCGTAAGGCAGTTTGCCTCATACACTTTGGTCATATGAATAGCATATTCTGCCAGAATTATCATTTTTTTGAGAACAGCTGCCAAACATCACTGTTAAATACATACTACTACGAGTATACAAAATCACTTTCTCTGGCAAGGTTTGGTTTCGCAAAATACTTTTTGTTCTAATTACCAAAATTCCCTCTTTAGTGATCCGATTTTGTGAATGAAGAACGTAGCACGCATCAGCAAATCACGATCAAACTTCCATAGCATTAACCATTGTGTCACTTCCCACGGACCTATATTCAAGAACATTAAGAATATATTGAGGCACCACAGGCAAGTAATATTGAGGCTGAAACGCCTGGCGTGGTGTCTTACTCTGTGCATCTGTTTTCTAGTACCGACTATTAGTTCTTCTGTGATGCCTAGATGGTTGTTGATTGTTGAAAAGCTCGTGGCAAAGTTCTACACTGGCTTTGAACATAGCTTCAAGCTCAGATCTCGCCGACTTAAATGGTTTAAATTATACCAAAACAGTATTTTTCTCCTGTTTATTATTTAACTCTAAATCTGGATAAAGAACTGTTACATTGAACCCCAGTCTTCAGCAGCTTTTGTTTTATAAGGCAGTCTTGCTTTCTTATACAAAGCATATTGAGTGATTTCCACAGACGTTGCCAATTACATATGAAACTACCTTAATGATTGCAACAATTTTTGTTCGAAATACATTGGCGTACTTTCCAAGGGATTATGACAAATTCACCTCAGGATTAGATACGTGCAGTTTGACGTGCCGTTTAACATCATCAAGTTTCCATTTCAGTAATTATCATTCTAAATGATTTCTTTCGAGTGTCTTGTGCCTATCGAATCCGGAATGCATGCAACCCGGTGACAATTTCCTTAATTCCGTCCAAATAGTGTCCAAAATCATTAACTACCAGATGAAAACTGTATATTTGCCACAGGCGCGAATTCTTTCTACTAGTCCCAGTTTCAAGTCTAGACCACCACACAGCGGCAGTAAACAAGACAATCGATTTAAGTACCGCGACATACAACCAGTAAACGTGTTTTGGTTTCAAGTCGTAATTCTACATTTACCGCAAGTATTCCTTGCTTCTTCGTATTTTTCTTCAATTTGTTTTAGCCAAGTGAGCTTGAACCCAACCATATCTCAAGGGCCTAGTCTCCGCAGTTAGTGGCTTAGACTCGGTTTTCGATAAGGTACCCTGTATAAGGGACAAACTCCTCCTAGTGGGTAAGTCGTTTAGGGAGTCATAGTAGTCAAGATGACGTGCGTTCTCCTGGATGAATTGTAAAATGACCCTTAATGTAAAGACAAGCTATTTGTTGTTCAGTGATTTTTCACTTTCTCCTAGCGACTTTTCCAGTGTTATCTCTAAGATACCTATCCTCTAGGTATACTAACCATTTAATTAACAACGACGAAAGACTTAAAAGGCAGAAACTATTAGCAAAATCATAGTACGGCCTAACACCCTTCTGGATAACACCCTAAAGCAAAACAGGCTCGGAAGAGTTACATTAAAGAAAGTTAGTCCAAGATAAATTCTCCCTGCGGTAAGGTAGGGAAAAAATCACTTAGACCTACTGTTTTGAATTACGTGAAGGGAAATATGCTCGATCGTAATCTTTATAGTCATTTTAGCAGCCGGTATCTAGAAATTAGTTTCTGGGTGATTGGTAAATTTTCTTCTAGTATTATTTAATTCCTATTTCTTAGAAAATGAGTAGCCAATGATTTTACTATTGTAAAAGAGAGCTATTTTGAGTTTAGCAGTTGCCGAAAGTTTTTCTACTTCCTCACAAAGGATTTATATAAATCATTGACTGCGTTTTACCAGTGTTCTTCCAGTTAACAATGAGCCTTCGTGTCTGTTTCATAGTAGTTGGTTTGGGCTAATTAAGAGTGCAGCTCTTCTCATACGAGTATTGTTTTATCTGCTGTTTTGTGGAGCACGCCACCTGCCTTCGCCACTCCTAAACTTATTGATCTTTATTGCTGAAAATTGAGGCAACTGGACGAGATTGGATCTATAAAGCACTCAGTTTACTTATCTGGCGTTTCCAAATTCCTCGACTTCAAGTTTATCCGAAATTAACAAAATGGGCATTTTGTGATGGTCAGGGTTAGTTATCTCACCTTAAATCTTCCAGTAGGGATCTTCCCACTTAATTCCGTAAGGCAAGAGTAATATAAATCCTGCTTTAATGATGTCAACAAAATTTATCTGTTACCCATATTTAGTTGCCCACTTCAAAATATGTTAAATAATCGAAAAGAGAGATACTCCTTGTGCAATTTTTATCATTTACTTTGTGTTTAAGCTCCGGAATAGAAGATGTATCTTCTAGGTAAATAAGTAGAAGTATACGAGTACATTGCGAGTTTCTTTTGGCCTAGAATGATGCATCTGTCAGCGTTCAGTACCGGATTTTGATTTGCCGCTTCTTTCAAGGTTTCTGAACTTTGGAGAATTGGAATCGGATCAAAACGGTACCCTGGGTAGGCCACAATTCAACGCGCTCCCACGAATGCAAGGTAAACACGACTTCCAACCATTTGTACATTTATCACTTTCCTAGCAATTATCTCAAAACGTGATGAAAGGTATCCGTATCGAGATTACCGATTTTGTCGTTGACAAGAACCCGTTAATCGTTATTAAGAATCTCATTATATCTTAGTTTAGGAATGAATCTCAAAACTAGGCTCTTTTCTGGTGTGGACAGTGTGATTTAATCGTTTTTATTTTCGGTGCATCGGATTGGAGACGTTTTGAAGACGTGTCTTTTTTTCTTTGAACACGCAGCCTCTATTTAGTTTGTTACTATTTCCGGGCACTTTCAATGTTTGCGAAATCCTGTCGTTTATAAGGAGTGGCATCGTTTTTCGAATATTCCAATATATTGCCGATGCAACAGTGTTACTTTTTCCAACTTGGTAGCAACATTGAGATCTTCCGTCGAACGAATAAATGATTTCATTATTCATTAAAATACATTTTCCATTGAAACACCTTTGCCTGTAGTGGTAAGGCAACTTATCCTCGGAGACTGCCTTGACCGGATTGCACTTTGTTAGTATTTCCAGGCTTACTCCCATAGATCTTTCAAATGCTATAAACACAGTATCACTTTGAGTGTAGGTTACACAACTTATGGTGGTCTTCTATCGGCAAAGGTTACGAAATGTGCATAACTGTTGGTAGAAATCCGATTTTCTAATAGAGAGTTCTAAGAGAATGAAGTTAACGTATGCCGATTTGAGCATCGGATTAATTTGTCTACCGGCCCGACCAATTCGTTTGCACTATGGTGATTTATTGAAGATGGTAAGTTGTACCTGCTTGTTTTGGGACACATGGACGAAGTCTTCTGTTTACTTTCCATATCAGATCTATTATATCTTTCCGTGGAACAACTATAAAGTCAGATTCATTGTGCCAAGTGAGATACTTCTAGATATATTAAGAGACTGTACGAGTATTATTTAGGAGCATTTTGCTCTTTTTAAGACCATTAGTTGGGGATCATTTTAGTTAGAATAAATATTGAGCTGCAAATCCAGGAAAAGACTGTTCATAGTATTTGTTATTGTGATTTTATTGAATTAGAGAACTTATAGCTAACAAAGATATTCTAAGAGATCTTAATACAACCGAAGGTATGTATATAGGGTAATAGTTAGGGACTATATAGGTTGGAAAAATAATGAGATCTGGCCATCTAGAGGAAGGAATGTTATTTAACCTGAAGTTGTGTTTATATCTCTGCGCATAAGAATTTTCAATAAATTTGATGATAATGTACTAAATTCTATGACCTTTCTTCTCCGCTGGATTGGAAACTCTTAATTATTGTTTATTATTTAGTGGACAGCAGTCGGTGGACGGCATCCGAAATGTCCAAACACGCAAATGTCTACCCGTAAGGTTTGGTATTTTGGGACGCGCGAAGTATTTTATTCGTCGACTATCTTACGAAAGGCAAGACCATCAGCAGCGAATATTACATTGGTACGTTTGAAGGAAGCGTTATTGATACGTTTGAACGAAGAATATTTGAAAAACGGCCTCAAATGCAAAAGAAAAAAGTGCTCTTTCATCACGGAAATGCACAGTCAAACCGTGTGCTACGTCCACCGTATTCTCCGGATTTGCCTCCCAGCGACTACTGCCTGATTGCAGACATCAAAAAAAAATCCAGGGAAATAGAATACAATCGGATTGTGCAAAAAAAATGTTTTAGTAGTCAGCCTCGAGACTTATTGACCGACGGGTTACTTTTATTGTATATATGAGCTAGTATTTATCAAGTTTTCTGTTTAATTTAAGCCTAGGCTTTTTCGAGTTTACCGCAACACTTTTAAAAACTCGAATTACTTTCAATTGAACTCTGGTGTATTTAAGGCTATTAGTCGATTTGGAAGCTGTCTATTCTCCTCCAAATTCGTTTTAACGTTTTCTGTGTGACGGTAATGTGTTGTCACTTTTGAGCCTCGCACCTTGACAAAATCCTCGGTGCACTTGGGGCAATGAACTTGCAATATGGTGTGTTGCACATGCGACACTGTCCATATTATTTTTGTTGCACCGTCCCCCGATGAAGATACAGTTTTATTGTTCATTCGCTCATGAAACATACGACACGTACACTCATTACATGTCACTCCGTACGTGTACATCCCAATCGTTTTGCTTTATTTTCTCGCGGATAGAACCGTTTGATATTATTTTCTCGATCGACATGCAAAACATACGAGCTAAACAAAAAACACTTTTCTATGCACACGCAGTTCACAAAACTGCCAAATTATCGAAATACCACCCGGTACTAACTACTACCAAATACACGTTTACTATCAATGTTCATTCCTGAAGTTCTATTAGATCGCTGGTGTGGTACTTGCCAACAACCTTCTGATGATTGGAATCGGAATTCAGCGGAAATGAAAAAGCAAACAACACAAATAGAGAAGTTTATTTAAATAAATCAGGAAATCTATTTTCCATTTGTATTTACGAATTTTTAGTACGGTAACCCTCCTACAACACGGTATCTTACAACACGGTTTCGCTCTAACACGATTGACAAATTGGGGAAAACCTCCTACAATACGGTATCCTATAACACGATTTTACATATCTCTATATTATGTGCTATTATACACAATATAAAATACGTACACACATGTTGACAAAATGCAATTGGGGGAATACCCATAAAATACTATTGAAAAAAGTGAAAATAAAATTAGAAGTGCTGTTGTTACAGGTTCTTTGATATCCGCAAAATATGGAGCTCGTCCCCGTGCGCTAATTATTGAAAAAATGGAAAAATCACTTAGCATTTGGATTGAAAATAGCTTTAAATTTATAATTACCACCTTAAAGAAAATGGAGAATCATCTGTGCACCCCGATTTTCTAGCAAGTAAAGGCTGATTCGAGAAGTTCAAAAAGCGTTTTTCACTTCATAACATAAAAATGTAAAAAGAAATTGTATCGGCAGATCATACAGCTGCTTAGTCATATCCAGAAAAATTTAAAAAAATTATTGAAGATCAAAGGTATTCAGCGCTTCAAGTTTTCAATGCTGATTAAACCGGGCTTTGGTGGAAAAAAATGCTCAACCGAACATTCTTATCAAAAAATGAAAAAACTGCACCCGGATTTTAAGGTATCAAAAGATTGTTTAACTTTCCTTTTGTGTAGTAATACGGGCGAATCTTTAACAAAACCCATGCTAATTTATAGATCTTTGGATCCCCGGCCACTAAAAGGTGTAAATTAAAACACATTACCGATATTGGGCAGCAAATTCTAAAGCTTGGGTAACTGCTGATTTATTTAGAAATTGGTTTCTAAATTGTTTTGTGCCAGAGGTTAAAATTTTGTAAAGCACAAAAATTAGGAACTTCAAACCGCTATTACTAATAGAAATAAGCCAGATCATCCACACATTCTATCTCCTAACACGACTTCATTGCTCCAGCCATTGAATCAAAAGAACAACATTACAATGGATTTTAGACATAACTAAAATCTATTGACGTAACTGTAGCTTGGAAGCAATTTTCAATTAATCATTTTATCGAAATCATATCCTTATCGCTAAAAGACCTGAAAATTACAACATTAAATGTATGTCGGAAAAAGTCAGCATCAGATGAAATAGAAAACGTGCAAGAATCAGCAGAAAATGAAATTGGTTGCATATTAAAACTTTCTAGATCGATCGGAGAAAAAGATTTTGTGGACATGGCTAATGAGGACGTTCAATATTTTCTAGTGAAAAAAGAAGTCGAAGAAGCAGATTTGGTAGAAATGGTATCGCTAACCCATGTAAATCAAATCAATTCTAGCTCTGAGGAAGATAGTGGTGTTAATAATTGTATACTAAAAAAGCTACCAGGTTTAAACTTAGCCGAAAAGTTGGAATCCTTTTTGCTTAAATACAGACCCTTCCACAGAAAGAAGTCGAAAATTCAAATCGGAACTGCAAAAGTGTTTATCACCATACAAGAAATTACAACGGCCTAAGGACACAAAAGCAAGATTGCAGATTCCTTAAAGATTGCAACGAAGAAGAAGATGAGGTCGTTCAACCAATTAAACGTTTTAGTATATTTTAGAACCTAACCTCCTTTTTTATACTAGCTTTTAGTCTCTTATGACACGGTTTCACATAACACGCCATATTATAGGAACCTATCTGCTGTGTTATAGGAGGGTTACCTGTATATCATACACCTATTTAAATATTCGTGCAACCACTATACATTTTTATCACTCTCGGAATAACGGTGTATAGATCTCTGACAACATAGAAAACCTCTATTAAATTGATTTATAAATTCAAATTAACAAAAATGAAAATATTATAAAAAAGTAATTTGCGAGAATAATTTATCACAAAAACCCTTAATTTGAGCTGAACGTGATAATAGGAATCATCTTAATGCTATTGAAGAATATACACCACTAAGAAGAAATACCAAGAAAACAAAAATATTTTTTATTTAATGCGATATTATAACCATAACCAAATTAAATTTAAAGCAATAAACGAAACGTAATTTTCAATTAGGTGTGTTAAATTCAAATGCTTTTATGTATATTGTATATCTTCATGCCAGGAAACAGGCAGCAGTATCCACCTGCTTATCATATTCTGCACATAAAATATAAAAACCATATTCATGGCTTAATAGAAAATTTTCTTAATACATACATAATATTCAATTTACTTATGATATTAAAGTGTTTTATTTTTAAATTCTATTTTAGTATTTCACTTACATAATCGTAACCTTAAGTACAACAAATAAGCTAAGCAAAATCCAACAACAGAAAATAATAATAATTTGCTAGAGGGGGTTATGGTCGAATTGTTAAAATAAAAATATTTTTCCTTTTGTGTTTTGAATACTTACACACATTTTCCGTTTTTCTTTTTTTTTGGGAGAGAGGCGAAACGAGTAGCAATTTGTGGTCTATTGTATAATAAATCATTGTTTTTCTTGAACTCGGGTTGTTTAAAGTTCAAGATCATGGGAAAGGTTTTAAGATTTAAATTCTATTGTGTATGTGTTTAGGAATCGATTTGCAAGATGAATTAGACCTTTGTGATTTTTGTAATATAGTCGTGTGGAAAATTCGTTTACAACACATTTTAATATGCTTGTTGATCGTAATGTAATTGATTGAAGTGAAAATTGAACATGCTTTAACTGAACTAACTCTTAAATTTAGACCCTAAACTTAGTAATACTATTTTGACCTTTTTTATTGTATAAATGCTTCCTTTTATTTATTTTTATTTTTTTTATATTTTTTCAGGTAAGTCAAAGCTGTTTACTAAGTGTACACGAATTAACCCTAATTGAATTTGTAAGTCATTATTAAACACATTCTAATATAAATAAACACGACGTCGATGCTGAAGTTGTGGATGCATTATCTATCTCTGCCACGCGACTCCATTTCGCTTTGGGTCCATATACAATTGAGCAAGAAGCGCTCATTTATAATAAATTTTTGTAGAAATAATTACCAAGCCAACTTTAAACATTTATACTTGAGTAGCATAGGAATTGTAAAGTTACATAGTGAAATGAACAATTTTATTATTAAATGTTAAAGATTTGAAAGTGATAAAGTTATTGCCAAAATATTACATTGTGACAGATTAGGTAGCACGGCAATTCTTAGAAAACCACAATTCAGAAGAAGGAGATTCATAGAAAATATCAATTCCGAGAAAACGACCATTCTAAATAAACACAATTCCGAGAAAATGACAATTCAAAGAAAATTACAATTCAGTAATAAAAACTAGCTAATTTTGTATCTTATTTTGAAAATTCAAAAAAATCGATTTCCCTTTGTTTTTACTTGGAGAAAATGAGGTCCTTTTACCATGTCAAGTTGGAAATCGATGGAAGGAGTTTTTGGTGTTTTTTATTTTAATAGTTTATGCCATTTTATTTCAAAAATTGCGTTACCTTTAAACTGACTATTATTTTCTCCACGGTTTTGGCTTCATTACAGATCATAACAACTTTCCTAAATTTGTTTCTTTACAATCTCCCAGTGATCTTAATGATCGTTTATAACGAGAGGTATTGTGGTTAATAATGTAGATATTTTCTCATATTTACGAGGAGTATTACATAATTTGCATTTTATTGTAGGCCAAAGAGCGGAAGATAACTAAACATTTAGAATTTATAAATTTTTAACTATAAGTTTTTGGTACTATTACAGTATTTTTTTTTACTTTATATTATATATAGTTATTAATTGTAAATCGTCAAAAAATATATGAATAAATCAATTTCGCGAAATGAATTCTGTTTTCTCTGAATTAATTTTTCTCGCAAATGTTGTTTTCTCGAATTTTTCTCAGAATTGGGTCCAAACTGGATTTTAGTAAAAGTTTTAAATCTATAATAGTGCTAAAAGTGCAAAATGTATCACTGTAATCGCTAATTTAATAAAACTGACTAGGTGATTTACAATTTGATGCTCAAGGTTTTTGTTTTGTTGTGAATTTCAATTGGTACTGGAGATCATTTAAAAAAGAACCCCAAAAGTATTAGGCTTTCGAGTTCTAAATTTTATAGAATAATTGTATACCAAAAAATAACAGTATAGCATAAACTGTGTATTAGAACAGAATATAGCCCAATGAAATAGTGCCACACAAAATGCAAAATGCCCATGACTATCCATATATTGGGTATATCTCACACATAAAATAGAACAGAATAATTTTACTTCGAATCAATGAATTTACCGGGAGAGGCACTGAAGACTAGCATTAATTAATGAGCTTGTTTTGAAAATGCGGAGAAA
Source organism: Nephrotoma guestfalica (assembly GCA_963691935.1). Lineage (NCBI taxonomy): Eukaryota > Metazoa > Arthropoda > Insecta > Diptera > Tipulidae > Nephrotoma > Nephrotoma guestfalica. The sequence goes on along the minus strand of OY829915.1, from coordinate 235,202,428 downwards.
GTAAATGGCAATATATGTTTATGTTCTGCAAAAATCTAGTTAACCTTGAAACCAATATTTAATTTCGAATCGCCTCGATATTGCAAATCATCCCAAACCGCTTAAAGTCTTATCAATTCGTGCCAAAACGCAATAAAACCGTTCAAAAACATTTCAAATTGTAATAAAATGGTCATTCGTAATAAAAAAAATCCAAATTGTAATGAAATCGTTCTAAATCATCTTAAATCGTAATAAAATCTTTCCAAATCGTCCTAAATCATCTCAAATTGTTATCAAATTGCACCTATTCACATCACAATCGTCTCAAATCTGTATAAAATCGTCTCAAATGTTCCAAATTATTTCAAATCGTAATAAAATCGTTCCCAATGGTCTCGTCTTAAATTGTAATAAAATCGTTCCAAATCGTCTCAGATCATTTCAAACATCTCAAATTGTAATCAAATCGTTCCAAATCATCTAAAATCGTAATAAAATCGGCTCCAATCTATAAAATCGTTTTAAATCATCTTAGTGTCTGCCTTGGTTTCTGTAAAGTATTTAATTCTTGAATAAAAATGTAATTGGGTCATACATACATGGGAGACATCAGTAGACCAAAGACGCCAAGATACCATCCCAGTGAGTTAAAACTTGTTACATTTAACTGTCTTATAGTTGGTGTTCGTTTAGTGTGTTTGGACTTGTTTGGACTTGTGTCAGGACTAACTTTATGTGGAACAAAATGTCTAAGGGCTCCATTGAAATTTCAAATGATTTCTGATGGATATTGATATCGCTATTGCCGTCAATCGTTACATTCGATAAATTTGAAGTAATTGCAGAAATGAAGCTATTATTAGCCAGTACAGCTCCTTTTCTGCAAATAATTTCAATAGTCTGTGGTTTATTTATGTAAACAGTGTTAAGCAACTCGTTATTGGTATGCCTGGTATTAATTAATTCCTTCAGGAGGGCCGCGAAAACTCAGATTTCATTATTCAAATGCGTCACATGAATAATTCTGGGTATCTCATGAGCTCTGAAGCTGAGACAGTGTTGGTTAAGACCTACTTCTTTCCATGATGGTGTGGTCGGAAAAATTTGATTTGTGTTCCACAAAGGCAAACTCACCTGAATGAATATACGCCTCGCGCTTTTTGGGTTGTAAGAATATACGCAGTGCACAGGGGCACTTCTTACTCTTTGTTTGGGGTTTCATCGATCCCTGTAATTAAAGCCTGAGTCGGGCTAATTACAGGAATTATTTCGAAAGCCCGAAGCAAGAAAAAAACACGAGAATCCCGAAAATAATGAAATTTATGAAAACTAAAAAATTTAATATTTAAAACGAAAATCGCGAAATAGCAAAATACTGATGCAGTAAAATGCACGATTATACTTCGGTGATAATCGTTTAATTTTTCAAACCGAAAAATATTAAAATATGTGAAATTGGCTATATTTAACCGCGGTTATTGGAAGTAGCTGATTTAAACATATTTCAGTAGTTTTGCGTTATTTTATGTTTCACAATTTCGTTTTTGAGTAGGTATCTATTTTGGCCAAACATCAATGGGATCTCCCGCTTTATGGAAAAAGCTTAAGTATAAAGTTTCTTCACAATCAGTGAATCTGTCCCTTCTCTATACAAGAAAATCCTCAATTGCGCTTAAATTTTGAAAAACTGATGTGGAGCAATATTTTCGAAATATAATTCAGAATCAGAAACAATGTAAAAGCTCAAATGGAAGCTGTCTTCTCCGGCGGGTCGTTTTCGACCAAAAATCACTATTATCTCCGAATTAATGAAAACGCTTAAGTATGGAGTTTTACTCCTACCAGACAATCCGTCTGGACTGTAGAGGGAATACAGACATTTAGTCTGCACGGCATTACACACACAGAGAACTTTTTGAAAACCACTTTTTTGGACAAGAAAATTACTAAACAATAAAAATATTTTTTATTTCTCAATTTTTTAGGGTCATACATACTGTCGAGAATGTGCGTTTGCTAATTGTATTTGTATACATGCAAGTACATTTTACTTTCTTGCACGTATTAAAATAAAGTATAGTAATCATGAACATTTTCGACCTCGTGATCTTTGCTCATTTGCTTTTCGCTATATCGCCGAAGAAAAAAAAAGTGGATTTTGAAAAGATTTGTGTGTATGTGCATGTGCGTGCTTGCGGTTTGTCCGATCGGGGTGTAACTTCATACCAATGTTTTTTTCATTAACTCGGATAACCCAGTGATTTTTACCTGAAAACCGGGTCCACCGGAAGAGGCAGGTTCCATAGGAGCCTTTTTGTTTTTTGTAAATATTTTGAAAAGTATAGCATTTACAAAAATGTAACTGGAGATGACGACTTTTGAAAAACAGCTGTTTTTTAACAAAAATTCGGCCCTGTACAGCCTAGACGGATTGATGATCGGTCTGGATGAAACTTCATACGGAAGCTTTTTCCATAAATTGGGAGATCCCAGTGGATTTTGCCGAATTCAGGCCACCGCAAGTGACAGCTTCCAACGCAGCTTTTTAGTTTTCTGCAAATATTATGAGAAGTTTATGATTTACGTCATGAACGTTGAACGATCTTACGTTTTTATTTCAGTTTTTCAAAACTTAAGCGGAAATGGGAATTTTTGGCAAAAAGCTAATTTTCTGTTTTTATTGAAAAAGTAAAAATTCAACTTCTTCACAGCCCTGATGAACTGATTGCTCGGGATGAAACTTCATACCTTAGCATTTACCACAAATTGGGAGATCTCAGTAAATTTTTACCGAAATCGGTTCACCGGAACTGACATCTTCTATAAAAGCTTTTTCATTTTTTCACCAGAAAAGCTTAAGCACCGTCAAGAGGAGCTTTAAAAGCTTAAAAGATTTTAAATTAATTTTGCAACAATACCGTTCACTAGTTTTCCAAAATTTAAGCGGAAATGACGTTTTTTGATAAAACAAAAAAAACTTTTTCAACGAAAATTTGGACCCTGTACGGCTCAGATGGATTGATTGATCGGGATGAAACTTCTTACTTGTGCTTTCTCCATAAATTGGAAGATTCTAGTGGTTTTTGACTGAAATTGGTCCACCGGAAATGGCAGCTTGGTTAAAGCTTTTCATTTTTTGGTAATATTTTGAGAAGTTTATCATTTATGAGAAAAATTACAATGTACTAAGCGATTCTACACTAAAGATGGAACAATATCAAACAAACTTTCTAAAATTCAAGCGGATAATGCCACTCTATTTCAGTGTTTCAAACCTTAAACGGAAATGTAGATTTTTCGCAAAAAGCTGTTTTTCAATAAAAATTCAACTTCTTTACAGCCCTGATAAACTGATTGCTCGGGATGAAACTTTATACCTGAGCATTTACCACCAATTGGGAGATCCCAGTAAATTTTAACCGAAATCGGTCCACCGAAAATGACATCTTCTACAAAAGCTTTTTCATTGTTCCACCGGAAGTGGCATCTTCAAGAGGAGCTTTTAGTTTTTTGCATATATTTTAAAGCTATTATGAACTAAAAGATTCTAAATTAATTTTGCAACAATACCGTTCACTAGTTTTCCAAAATTTAAGCGGAAATGACGATTTTTGACAAAAAAACTGTTTTTCAACGAAAATAATTCGAGCCCTGAACAGATCAGATGGTTTGATTAATCGGGATGATACTTCTTACTTGTGCTTTCTCCATAAATTGGAAGATTGTGATATTGGACTGAAATCGGTCCACCGGAAGTGACAGCTTCGTTAAGAGCTTTTTCGGTGTTTGCTATATTTGGAGAAGTTTATCATTTATGAGAAAAATTACAATACACTAAACAATATCAAACCAATTTTCCAAGATTCAAGTGGAAATGACAATTTTTGACAAAATACGGTTTGATTGATCCATTCCGATCAATCAAACCGTATTTTGTCAAAAATTGTTGCAATATAGTATTTACTAAAAAAACTATTAAAACCGAAAAGATTGTAAATTAAATTTAAAAGCAAATTAGTTCAGATCATATTCAAAATTTTACCGGAAATGACGAGTTTTGATAAAAAAAAACATTATTTCACCAAAATTCGGTATTTCTACAGCCCAGGCCGAATGAATATTGGGAATAAAGTTTATGCTAAAATTTTTTAGATTAATTGTACCGAATGTGGCAGCTTCAATGGGAGCTTTTAAATGTTTGCAATGATATTGAAAAGTTGAGCATTACAAAAACGGACAAAGAATTAAAAGATTTAATTAAATTTTCAACCAACAAGAGTTTACCATGTTCGTTTACTGAAATTTTAGCGGGGTTAATAACGTTTTTGATTATACAAGACAGTTTTGTCAAAAGTCCGGTTAGTTTAATTAGTTCGTTTTAGAAATGAAGTGTATTGTATTCGAGAAATATGTTATATATGAAAGTCGGGTGGTGACCACAACCGCTCCATTTTTATTTCGTATTAATTATTTTAATGAATTATTAATTTGTTTTTGTAGCTCAAATTTACATCCGAAAATAGATACAGAGAAATATACATTTTAAATTATCTGTCTCTGTCTTAATAATATTTTCTAATAATATCGACAAGTTAGATTATCGTATTGCGCGTAAATTTTACCAATCCCAATAATGCCAACAACCTCCCCACAAAAAGGTATACGAGTATGTAATTACTTTTCAACTCGACTAGATTAATTTTTATTGATATTTCGATTAAAAACGAGCAATCTTATGTACTCGTGTGTATGTACGGTAATAGAAAAATGTATGTAAGTAATTAAATGGGGTGTAAGAAAGTGAGAAGAGTGAAAGAAAAGTTTCAATGAAAATATAGCACATAAATATTATGTGATACATGAAATCCTAACAACAAAGAACTAAGAAAAATTTCTTGGTTTTCATTATACATGCAATACGAGTATGTAAGTAGGAAGTTGTAGTAATCATCATAATATACTGAAAAGATATATGGTACGCTGAATTTTTATGTTCGAATTAACAATCCATTACTTAACAAAATTTCGTATAATATTATCACACGGATATATCATTCGAAAATAGAAAATGAAACCTTTATCTATTTCGACAATTTTTTTTATTTTTATTCGGATTCAAAAAGCAACAAAACTCAACAAACTTACCCTTTTTTGTTAGGGTATATAGTAGTCATTGTTAAACCAATTTTTCATTCAACATTGGGAAAAACTCTCCTGGGACCATTTTGTTTTTATATTTCGGATGTATACTCGTCGTACATTATCAACATACTTCTTCGTGTTCTTATATATACATAATTCGGTTGTACTTGAGAAAAATTATTATTTTTTGATTAAATTTTATTGATTTTTCATTTTATAATACATAATATTTTTGTATTTTCTTACAATTTTTTTTTTTGTTTACACGAGAAACAGCTTTTGATAAGAGGTTTTTTGATATTTGACGAACAAATCGAGAAAAAAATTGTATAAATAAATAAGATGCTTATTTAATTTTAATACACACACTTTAGGGATAAATGGATTTATGATTTTTGTTTTAAAAGCGCGGAAAGAATTCGAAGTTAATGTGCATGGTAAATGATAAACATTATCATGGTAAAATGTTTTTGCATACATAAAAACTTTATGAAATTCATATGAAGGAATGAGTATATTTCTATTCAAACTTGATAACAACAAAAATATTAAGAATAATACCAGGAGAATATATTGTAAACTAATTTTCGTCTCTCTTTACATCCGAGTACTGTAGGCTAACATCTTTCCTTAGTTCGCAATAACGAGATAAGTTTATTCAAAAAATAAGAAAAAAATGAAAGACGTTTTTCTTATATTTTACTTTTCATTATATTATGAGAAATCTAATATATAGAATAGAGTTTTCCCTCGTCTTTTTATTTTAATTTTCATTTTGTGTACTTACATCATATATATACATATATATATACAAATTGATAAAGACGGAGATAATTTAAACGTAATTTTTGTTTTGTTCCGTTGAAAACCCACGGTATTGTGGAAATATTTTTACGAATACAATAATATTTTTCTTCTTCCAGCGTTATTCTTATTATTTTGAATTTGGTCGAATCTAATTAGGCAAACAAATATTTGTTAAATGTGTTTAAGGAATAATTTGAATGTGAAAATTGTTGCTATTTCCTTATATTAATTTCGGTTAAAGAAAAAATTATATATCTATTAATTAAAGTTGAAAAACTTTCAAAACGATTTTCACAATTTTTAGATGTAAAATATTTTTTCATCTAATCTCTTTAGAATTATTAAATTTTCAGTGGTAAATCTCATAAAAATTATTATTTTTTACTCCCTGCGTGTTTTCTCTAAACCCTGAGAGGAAAACAGCTTTAAACTAGGGGTGGCTGTTACCTGTGTACCACAGCAATTTATTCAAAATCAATTCACCGAAAACGAGAACTCATTGAAAAAACAATTCACGGAAAATGGCAACCCTCCAAAAATGATACTCGTAAATCACCTAAAACGACAGTACAGAAAATATTTCTGCACTTCGCATATTATTAAAGCAAATATTAAAACACAACGACTTGTTAGATCATCATCACGACTAGATACTCCTGATGATGACCTAACAAGTCGAAATCGATCGAGTAATTTTTAAACTTATTGAACAAATTTTTTTAATTAAAATATTCCAAAAATTTTTTTTGCGGAATAATAAAGAAGTGATATAATGTGTTTATTAAGTATTTAAACACAAAATTATTTTTTTCTGTTTGAATTTTTTATTACAACGCAGGAAAATATAGAATTCATGTCCGGATAATTCCTTTTGGGTTGCCTTTTAAAATAACAACCAAACTCCAATATCAATATAGAAATATTTCGTTCGCTGTCTTAACATATCGAACACAATTTAACAATAAGAAACAATACAAAGTGAGTTTTTTAATAAATGCTAGGCTTCGGAAACGGTGCAGAGAAAATTACGTATAATTAAAATTGTTCAGTATCGAGGGGAACGTTTAGTGGTGAAACTCATTATTTTAGGAGATATTGTCAAATGTCAGTTTTTTTAAATTAGAATCTATACTTTTTACATCTTTTGATTAAGCAGTGTCGCTCTCGATAGCAAAGTAAGTAGAGCGCTCGCTTTGTGATTCGGGGGTCCCGGGTTCGATCCCAGGTGGTGAGAAAATGTTGCGACTGGTCGTTTTTAATGTGCTATGTGTTACATTGTGCATTGTCTATATATCTCGAGCCATAAATATTTTTTTTTTAAACATAAATAAATAAATATTGTTCGCTTATACAAAATTTGTCGTAAAGTGATTGGTTTTAAAGATTTGAGCGAAAATTGATTTGCACCACCAAAACCATTTTCTCGTAAGCTCTAACCATTTTCTTCGTTTCGTTATAACGAGAAATAAAATCAATTCTTCGACTTAGCAGTACCTACACTAATAATTTGCTTAATAAGTCATAGAAAACGGGTTTGAAAAGAAATAAAACTCAACCCGTATAATTCGTGTAGCCTGGCTTAAATATACTGATTTGATTTCGATGAATTATCACATTCTGTGGTTTGTCGTTTTCGGAGAATAATCGTTTTCGGTGAATTTTTTTTGGGGGAATTGTCGTTTTCAGTTGGTCCGATTAAGAATAGTTAATTTCTGTTTCATTTGATCATACTCCAGAGGATCTTAACAAAATAAATTTATATCCTATTCCTATTCTACAAATCAAATTTCATCACTATAAGTTAAGAAATAGCTTAGTTCCGGCCAAGTTTGCCATACTCCAGGACTTCTTCGAATAATCAAATATAAACCCACTAGGAGCATCGAAAGGTCATTTTTAGGTCATTTTTTCTGATTGTTTCACAACGAATACTAATCGGCTTTGTGGAGTTTCCTTATTTAGTATAGGAATTAAAAATAAAAAAATCTGCTGATTTCCGTTTTTCCTTGTGCAAAATAGACCAATGCTTGGAGAGTTCGTTTAGTATTTTAGAAATGAGGGTTGGATTAGAAATGAGGGTTGGATTGGGATTAAGCATTTACGCATTCAAATATTAAAACAATTTCATTTATAGGTATTTCTCAAAATTATGTTGTTAGCCTTAAAAGCTGCCTTTTTCGGCAGCTTATCATTCGATTTTTCGTTTTCTATCCCAATTTTAAGCTGCGTACCGAATTTCCTTATGTTCGGTTAAGAAATGTTCTTTTTTCGTCTTATATAGATGGCCACAACCCAGAAATCTTACAAAAATCATTTAAGAACCGGGTTGGAAAATACCAAGTTCCATCCCAGTTGGTCATATTCTAGGACTTCCTCGAACGATCATTACATTAGGATTACGCATTATGAATCAAATAGGAAGTAGAGACTATAGTTCTGTGTGTGTTTATCATATTTCAGAAATTCCTGCACAAATCATTTTAGAATCCACCATTTCCATCATATAAAATTACTTTTATCACAATAAAAAATTTAAAAACCCCGGTCCGAAAAACAAAAAACTGTGCACAAAATGGAAATTTTAAACGAATTTCTCATAAATTAGGACTCTTGTCGCTCGGACGGTTCTCTTTTAATTTTTATCAATATTGTTCAACAGTAAAATGATAAAAAATTAAAACTCTTTGTAAATCTCATTTGACATTTTTTCGATAAATTGTCATTTTGGTAGATTGTGCTTTTCGATGAATTGTCATTTTCCATGAACAGTTCCGGTGATTTGCCGTTTACCGTGAATTGCCGTTCACAAATTATGTCGACCTTCACTTGATAATTCTAATCAATAAACTACGACTGTAACTCCACTTGTAAGGTACCGCGGACACTAGGTAGATTAAGTATTTTACATATGCAGATTTGCAGATGGTTGTGACTGCCAGTGATTAGACTGACTAAACAAATTATTAATTAGGTTTGATTACCACACATGACTTACGGAGTTGTTGTTGTGACATGCTTTAACATCACCTTTCCGACACTATCAAAGTTTATATCTCGCGTCTTTAGAATAAAATATGATCCTATTTCAAATTTTATATCATTTAAAAGTCTGCTAAATTTAAAAATTGTGATATTTCTACTCCATTTCAATCACTAAATATTTATTTTCGATACTTGAATGAAATTAGACAAAGACCAAGTGTCGCAAGTGACGTATACAAATTAAATGATCTCCTCTATTTCTTCTTCGTTGATATGTATCGATGTGGATTTTGGTGTGCTCATCATCTTAGTTTTAATCAAACACGCCGACATGTAACAGAAAAAGCAGAAACGATCACAACCTTCTTCGGCTAGATGTAATAGCTTCTGCACTTTCTGTTGCATGCTGGCGTGTGTGTATGTTAGCAGACATATGTCGTCTGCGAAATCCAGATCATTGAGTTTCTCCGCTAATCCCCACTGGGGTACGTCTTCAATTTTCTATTTCTCGCCTTTTTAATATCCTTCTAAACAAAAATATCTGCCAAAGCCTTTAGTGTAACTTCCCTGGATGTGATAGATTCGTCACAGATTCAAAACTTAAGGTAATTAATTCTTTCTGGTATAGAGTAATGATTACGATTCATGATAAATATGCATCTGCATTGTTAATTTTGGATGCATGCTAAATGTATCTGGTAAATTTTCGAATAAAATTGAGATTACGAATCTGGTGGTCTATTGTGATTCTAGTTGAATACAAAAATTTTAGTATCCCCCCATTTGGAATAATCCAATAACCCAACAATAAAAATTCACCATTACTGTTCATTTTTAACTCGACGTGAAATGAATATGCGTTTTTCGAGAGTTTTGCGAGGTCTTTCGAAAATTATTATCATGTCTCAAGATGCTTGTATTCCGGGGTGACTAGATGACATAGTTTGTTAATTGAAATTTCTTTATTATCTCTCTATTACTGTCCTTATGTATACTAATATCCGTAGTGTTTTAAAAAATGTGATCCCAACATGACCGTAGTAACTTCTGATCTCCGGAGGTGACTTTGTTTAATTGATAGATCCAGCATTTCACTTTAGTTGGTTCGCCGCTGAACTGAACGAATAGGCACACTAACGAAAATCACTTTCACGAACTGTGATCTTATATCCAAATATCACATTCGAATTTCCATCTTTACGTAATAGTTGATTTAGATACTCGAATCCATATCTGGGTAACATAGGCACTTGATCCATCAATACAAGTTAATACTGGCAAGTTCGATGGCTTTAACTGAGTCCTCGGGTAATAAAAAAATATTACAAACAAAATATATTCGAAATTAAGGCCTCACCGCAATCGAAGCCTGACATTCGAAACCTGCCTATATTCGCAATTTGAGGAGAGCCAATTTAACTGTACGTTGACAGAATAAAGGCAGAACCCTAACATCTTAGGGTTTCGAGAATATTGCGCGTTTGACTCAAAGCGATTGAGATACATCGGAAGGAACTAAGCCTTGAAATCGTATAAGGAAACATATTTATTTCATGATATGATATGACATGATATTTTGTAGCGTGGGTCAGCTGTTAAGTTACTGCATTCGATTATCACTTAATCAACCAAAAATTGTATCAACCTGAGACACGATTCGGCGACCGAACTGAATAGGTATCCTACATTATATGTTCTAATAATTAAACAACTACTAGAATAAACTGCCGTTATACAACGTGCCCCAGTTCGAACTCTTTCTTCTATAATTAGCAATTACCAATCTTCTAATCCCCATTAATATTTTGACTCATGGTTTGTGAAAAAAGTAAGTACTTTTTTAGTAAGGATAAGTAACTTTCTCGTTTGGTCTCTTTTTATCACCATGAATAGGAAGAAGACAAGAAATTTTGTTTGTTTAATTCATCCTTCCAATCACCTTAAAAATGAGGAGGACCAGCTTTGTATGTTTTATCTTTCTTCAATCATCACTTATCAATTTCGGCAATTCTACAGGTCTAGTCACATTGACCACAAACCATCAAATACTAATAAAATCACAATGATCCCCTCAACCAAACTAAATCTGCCGGAACACTAAAATGTTTCAAAATACGAGAAAATCTATAACCCGTAGTCAAAATTATTGTTTGGGAGTTTTAACTCAGAACTCAATTCTATTAAAATGATCGCCTCGTCGGAACTCGTTACCAATACTCCAAAATTTTACACAAAGGTCACTCCATGCCACAATCCATCCATACACTTCCAACTCGTGACCAGACTAAAACTCTACCTGTCCGGCCCTGTGGTCAATATCGCCTTGCCCTAATAAAAATTACGAAAAAATAATTCAAATTTTTACATTATAAATAAGGAACCATATTTATTTCATTTGGAAAAATTAAGAGACTCTCTTGATGCATAATTGAGGGCAGTGCTGTTTCCTAGTGGACTCCTCTGAAGATTCTCGAACACTTTCAGCCATGCACTCAATATTCTCAAAAGACCGAGATAAGCAGATGTCCGTTTTCATGGAGTAAAGTAAATGTTTCCGATGTGCATTATAACGCCAACGGCGAAATTTTTTTAGGACGTGATGGAACATTTTGAAAAAAATATTTGGGTTTACTTTGCTAAAAAAATAACTATAAAAACAAATCAAAATAAATGCGTATAAATGGGCTATTCACCGCCAGGGGGTAATACTATTACAATAAATCGTTTTACTGCTGATACTTTTACAAACCAGCAGAAAATTTATGAAATTCTTAAACAAGTCAATAATTGGCAGTAAATAGTTTTACATAAACGGAACGAAAATTATAAATGTTTCCTTACAAAACGATTTGCGCATACGTACAGTACCGATAATAGAAAGTGCAACACCCATAAAAATACACAAAAAGATAAAAATGCACTAAATGGTTTTATTGTTTTTAAAGCCATTATAATTTTTTAGCATTTTGCTGGTAAAATTAAATTTCAGTTTCAAGAACAGGTAATAAATGTTGAGTCACTTTTTATTGTAGTGTTTTTGATTTTTATGGTAAACAGGTGTCTTACGAAGTAATAAAATGTATTTTTAATATTTAGTTGCCCCGCCTTTGTTGGCAATAACAGCTGCAATCCTTGTTGGCATGCAGGCCTGCAAATCTTGCAGGTACTCGAGGGTCAGTTCTTTATACCAAACTTCTTCGATGATGAATTGAGTTTTTTGGAAGATGACGGCATCTTTTTATTGATTTTCATCCCCATTACGTTCCAAAGGTTTTCAATGGGATTCAAATCCGGTGAGTTTTCAGGCCAATCCAGAGTTGGAATTCCATTTTTCAACAGAAAATCTTTAACCTGAAGAGGAATAATAATAATTAACTGTTTCTTTTTTTTTATCGTCTTAAATATAAAATTAGTAAATGAAAAAAGTAATGCTTACCGTTTTCGCTCGATGACAAGGCGCGGAATCATCTTGAAAAATCACAGACTCAGCACTCAAAAAATGCATTTCAATGGAAGGGAACAAATGGTCCTTTAAGATTTTTTTGTAGACTTCTGCGTTGACAGTTCCTTTAATAAAGGCCATTTCTCCAATTACATGATAGGAAAAGCATCCCCAAATCATTTGGCCCGCTGGATGCTTCACTGTATTTTTCAAGTACTGATCGCTCAGTCGTTCGCCGGATTTGCGCCTGACGTACTGGATTCCATCCGATCCAAAAAGGTTAAATTTACTCTCATCGGAGAATATAACTGTTCGCCACTGCTGTATACTCCAACTAGCGTGATTTCAAGCCCATTCTAACCGTTTTTATTTCAGTTTGGTTGTAAGAAATGTTTTTTTTGCCGGGGACCTGGCCATATATCCTTTTTCCCGGAGGCGGTTACAAATCGTATGAACCCCGATTTCTTTGCCGGTTCTGCGTTGAATTCAGCCCGAATATCCACAGCAATTTTAAATCGATTGGCTGTTGACATTCTGATAATTTTGGAATCTTGACCTTTTTGGACCTGTTCCCTTTTTGCGTTCCAATTCACCGATGGAATGAATTTTTTTTTTTTAAAAACGGCGCACAGCCGAGTAATTGCAACCAATCTAAACAGCATTCTGCCTCGATGACATAAATCGTATTCCAGACAATGCCAGAATCCGATTTTTCTGAGCCATAGTTAGTTGTGTGTATTTGGTCATTTTGAACAAATTATAATTTTAATAACTTTCTCGTGCGAATATTTATCTCAAACTAACTAAAAAAGTTAAATAACGATTGTATTTATACCCAAAAAATAAATCAGCTTCCTACGATAATGATAAGGGGCAATTAGTACAATTTTACCTGAAAAATATTGGTATTGCACTTTCTATTCTCGGTACTGTAAGTTCTCCCTAAATATGGTATACTAACATGACGAAAATCCTCATAATGCAAATACATGGGCAACAAAAGAAAGTTATGAAATGTTTTAAGTTTTTGAATAAAAGTATTGTAAAAACCCCTAAGTAACTATCCTGGATTTATGATTTTACGATAGATGGGCCTTCTTGGGCAAAATAAGTAAAATCGCCCGAATCGAGAGCACTTCAGACATTTTTAAACTAATTTTATCAAGAGTGTTTGAAACACCTCGTATAATTACTCTGGCTTTATGTTTTCTTTAGTTCCCGTTATCAGACTTTTGTTAAATACTGAAAACATTTCATATAAATGTGAATACTAAATAGAGAAGTTAATTTTGAAAATCTTTTAGTGTGCAGCTCTCTCCCCTGACTTAATGTTATTAAATGAAACAATTTGTATTCACTTAATGTAGATTTTACTGACGATGTTGCCTTGATATTGCAATCGATACAAGGAATTAATTATTAAAAATTGTCTACTATAAGGAATCTCAGTTTCAAAAATGAAATATTTCAATTTAAAATTTAGGTTTGGTTGTTTTATTTAATCACAAAAAATTTATTTTTTTGTAAAAAAAAATGCTTTGACTCTGCTTTGACTCTGTAGTAGATAGATTTTAGAATTAATTTTTTTAGTAAAAACTTTAGGGCCTTTCTTTTAAAACAAATCCTTTCTTCTAAATAACGGGTGTTTTTTTAGGAGGTTTGTTTTTCCGATAGATGTCGTTTTATTTTATGACAGTTGTTTTGACAGCTCAAAGTGGCATTTCTACTCAGTATTGTTTGGCAAATCATTATGAATAGGTTAACTCCAGAACAACGTTTTCAAATCGTGGACATTTATTTTCAAAATCAGTGTTCAATTAAAAATGTTTATAGAGCACTTCGTGAATTTTATGGTGCACATAATCGTCCGTCAGAGACCACCATAAAGAACGTAATTACCAAATTTCGGTCTACATTCACTCTTTTGGATGCCAAGCCACCGACAAGAATGAGAAGAGTTCGTACAGAAGAAAATATTGCTGTCGTTGAGGCCAGTGTCGAAGAAAACGACAATTTATCGATTCGTCGTCGTGCTCAGCAAATTGGACTTTGTCCATCGACTTTATGGAAAATTTTACGTAAAGATTTGGGTTTGGTGCCATACAAAATTCAATTGGTGCAAGAATTAAAGCCACACGACCATCGTTTGCGCCGTGAATTCAGTGATTGGTCGTTAAATCAATTGAACGAAGATCCATTTTTTTACCGTAAAATTCTCTTCAGTGATGAGGCGCATTTTTGGTTAAATGGATACGTCAACAAACAAAATTGTCGCATTTGGAGCAAAGATAATCCACACGCCGTTCTAGAATTACCAATGCATCCTGATAAATGTACTGTTTGGTGCGGTCTATGGGCTGGTGGGATCATCGGTCCATATTTCTTTAAAAATGAGGAAGGACGACGCGTTACCGTGAATGGAAATCGATACAGAACCATGTTAAATGAGTTTTTGTTGTCAAATCTTGAAGATATGGATATGAATGAAATGTGGTTTCAACAAGATGGTGCCACTTGCCATACAGCACGTGAAACAATCGACTTATTGAAAGAAACTTTCAACGACAACATTATTTCGAGAAATGGTCCGGTGAATTGGCCTCCGCGTTCGTGCGATTTGACGCCACTCGATTACTTTTTGTGGGGATACGTGAAGTCATTGGTTTATGTGGATAAACCTCAATCGATTGACGCTTTGGAAACCAATATTCAACGTGTCATTGCTGACATACGCCCTCAAATGCTTGAAAAAGTGCTGGAAAATTGGACCTCCAGAATGACATTTGTGAAAAATAGTCGTGGTAGCCATATGCCAGAAATTGTGTTTAAATGTTAAATGCCAAAAAATTATCTACCAAATAAAAAAAAATTTTGGTCATTTCATAATTTTATATGTGTTTTATTCAAAAAAAAAAAATCGGCAACCTCTTAAAAAAACACCCTTTAACTTAACTCCAGAACAACGTTTTCAAATCGTGGACATTTATTTTCAAAATCAGTGTTCAATTAAAAATGTTTATAGAGCACTTCGTGAATTTTATGGTGCACATAATCGTCCGTCAGAGACCACCATAAAGAACGTAATTACCAAATTTCGGTCTACATTCACTCTTTTGGATGCCAAGCCACCGACAAGAATGAGAAGAGTTCGTACAGAAGAAAATATTGCTGTCGTTGAGGCCAGTGTCGAAGAAAACGACAATTTATCGATTCGTCGTCGTGCTCAGCAAATTGGACTTTGTCCATCGACTTTATGGAAAATTTTACGTAAAGATTTGGGTTTGGTGCCATACAAAATTCAATTGGTGCAAGAATTAAAGCCACACGACCATCGTTTGCGCCGTGAATTCAGTGATTGGTCGTTAAATCAATTGAACGAAGATCCATTTTTTTACCGTAAAATTCTCTTCAGTGATGAGGCGCATTTTTGGTTAAATGGATACGTCAACAAACAAAATTGTCGCATTTGGAGCAAAGATAATCCACACGCCGTTCTAGAATTACCAATGCATCCTGATAAATGTACTGTTTGGTGCGGTCTATGGGCTGGTGGGATCATCGGTCCATATTTCTTTAAAAATGAGGAAGGACGACGCGTTACCGTGAATGGAAATCGATACAGAACCATGTTAAATGAGTTTTTGTTGTCAAATCTTGAAGATATGGATATGAATGAAATGTGGTTTCAACAAGATGGTGCCACTTGCCATACAGCACGTGAAACAATCGACTTATTGAAAGAAACTTTCAACGACAACATTATTTCGAGAAATGGTCCGGTGAATTGGCCTCCGCGTTCGTGCGATTTGACGCCACTCGATTACTTTTTGTGGGGATACGTGAAGTCATTGGTTTATGTGGATAAACCTCAATCGATTGACGCTTTGGAAACCAATATTCAACGTGTCATTGCTGACATACGCCCTCAAATGCTTGAAAAAGTGCTGGAAAATTGGACCTCCAGAATGACATTTGTGAAAAATAGTCGTGGTAGCCATATGCCAGAAATTGTGTTTAAATGTTAAATGCCAAAAAATTATCTACCAAATAAAAAAAAATTTTGGTCATTTCATAATTTTATATGTGTTTTATTCAAAAAAAAAAATCGGCAACCTCTTAAAAAAACACCCTTTAACTTAACTCCAGAACAACGTTTTCAAATCGTGGACATTTATTTTCAAAATCAGTGTTCAATTAAAAATGTTTATAGAGCACTTCGTGAATTTTATGGTGCACATAATCGTCCGTCAGAGACCACCATAAAGAACGTAATTACCAAATTTCGGTCTACATTCACTCTTTTGGATGCCAAGCCACCGACAAGAATGAGAAGAGTTCGTACAGAAGAAAATATTGCTGTCGTTGAGGCCAGTGTCGAAGAAAACGACAATTTATCGATTCGTCGTCGTGCTCAGCAAATTGGACTTTGTCCATCGACTTTATGGAAAATTTTACGTAAAGATTTGGGTTTGGTGCCATACAAAATTCAATTGGTGCAAGAATTAAAGCCACACGACCATCGTTTGCGCCGTGAATTCAGTGATTGGTCGTTAAATCAATTGAACGAAGATCCATTTTTTTACCGTAAAATTCTCTTCAGTGATGAGGCGCATTTTTGGTTAAATGGATACGTCAACAAACAAAATTGTCGCATTTGGAGCAAAGATAATCCATACGCCGTTCTAGAA
The DNA here is from genome assembly GCA_963691935.1 of Nephrotoma guestfalica. Classification (NCBI taxonomy): domain Eukaryota; kingdom Metazoa; phylum Arthropoda; class Insecta; order Diptera; family Tipulidae; genus Nephrotoma; species Nephrotoma guestfalica. Next base: position 235,185,385 of record OY829915.1, on the reverse strand, counting down.
TTACCAATGCATCCTGATAAATGTACTGTTTGGTGCGGTCTATGGGCTGGTGGGATCATCGGTCCATATTTCTTTAAAAATGAGGAAGGACGACGCGTTACCGTGAATGGAAATCGATACAGAACCATGTTAAATGAGTTTTTGTTGTCAAATCTTGAAGATATGGATATGAATGAAATGTGGTTTCAACAAGATGGTGCCACTTGCCATACAGCACGTGAAACAATCGACTTATTGAAAGAAACTTTCAACGACAACATTATTTCGAGAAATGGTCCGGTGAATTGGCCTCCGCGTTCGTGCGATTTGACGCCACTCGATTACTTTTTGTGGGGATACGTGAAGTCATTGGTTTATGTGGATAAACCTCAATCGATTGACGCTTTGGAAACCAATATTCAACGTGTCATTGCTGACATACGCCCTCAAATGCTTGAAAAAGTGCTGGAAAATTGGACCTCCAGAATGACATTTGTGAAAAATAGTCGTGGTAGCCATATGCCAGAAATTGTGTTTAAATGTTAAATGCCAAAAAATTATCTACCAAATAAAAAAAAATTTTGGTCATTTCATAATTTTATATGTGTTTTATTCAAAAAAAAAAATCGGCAACCTCTTAAAAAAACACCCTTTAACTTAACTCCAGAACAACGTTTTCAAATCGTGGACATTTATTTTCAAAATCAGTGTTCAATTAAAAATGTTTATAGAGCACTTCGTGAATTTTATGGTGCACATAATCGTCCGTCAGAGACCACCATAAAGAACGTAATTACCAAATTTCGGTCTACATTCACTCTTTTGGATGCCAAGCCACCGACAAGAATGAGAAGAGTTCGTACAGAAGAAAATATTGCTGTCGTTGAGGCCAGTGTCGAAGAAAACGACAATTTATCGATTCGTCGTCGTGCTCAGCAAATTGGACTTTGTCCATCGACTTTATGGAAAATTTTACGTAAAGATTTGGGTTTGGTGCCATACAAAATTCAATTGGTGCAAGAATTAAAGCCACACGACCATCGTTTGCGCCGTGAATTCAGTGATTGGTCGTTAAATCAATTGAACGAAGATCCATTTTTTTACCGTAAAATTCTCTTCAGTGATGAGGCGCATTTTTGGTTAAATGGATACGTCAACAAACAAAATTGTCGCATTTGGAGCAAAGATAATCCATACGCCGTTCTAGAATTACCAATGCATCCTGATAAATGTACTGTTTGGTGCGGTCTATGGGCTGGTGGGATCATCGGTCCATATTTCTTTAAAAATGAGGAAGGACGACGCGTTACCGTGAATGGAAATCGATACAGAACCATGTTAAATGAGTTTTTGTTGTCAAATCTTGAAGATATGGATATGAATGAAATGTGGTTTCAACAAGATGGTGCCACTTGCCATACAGCACGTGAAACAATCGACTTATTGAAAGAAACTTTCAACGACAACATTATTTCGAGAAATGGTCCGGTGAATTGGCCTCCGCGTTCGTGCGATTTGACGCCACTCGATTACTTTTTGTGGGGATACGTGAAGTCATTGGTTTATGTGGATAAACCTCAATCGATTGACGCTTTGGAAACCAATATTCAACGTGTCATTGCTGACATACGCCCTCAAATGCTTGAAAAAGTGCTGGAAAATTGGACCTCCAGAATGACATTTGTGAAAAATAGTCGTGGTAGCCATATGCCAGAAATTGTGTTTAAATGTTAAATGCCAAAAAATTATCTACCAAATAAAAAAAAATTTTGGTCATTTCATAATTTTATATGTGTTTTATTCAAAAAAAAAATCGGCAACCTCTTAAAAAAACACCCTTTATATCAGGGCTCTCAGAGCTATTAGAATAAATGCAATTTTCTTTCTTTTTACCTGGCTGCGATGAGAGTACCAAAGCTTTGGAAGTTTGGTTTGAAACTAATGAGGCGTTAGATTTTTTAAATTAAAAATTTGTGGTTTACCAAACTATAAAAATATGGAAAGTATTTTGAGCCTATATATTCAAAATATAAACACAATGACTTAGCGAATTATTATAATTTCGCTAACCAATTGTTAATCTCTTCGTAACATGAGTTTTTTATATGCAATCTTGGGTTATTCCGGGTGATAGTTAGATATTCCTGATGAGTTGTTCACCATGTTTTCAATTTACTTTTGGCGTTAATAAAATGAAAATACGAGTACAGGTATGTTATTATTTTGACAATTTGTTTTAGAGTACGGCACTCTGTATAAGGTTAAAATCCAGTAAACAGATAGAAATCTTAAAGTCATAGTAACATTTTTTTATTGGATTATGATAAAGCATCCGTTCAATTTAATTAATATGTTGCTATGTAAATGCTTGATATGAAAAACAGCAGGACATGTTCAGAGCGAACTTTGAACATAAAATATACATTTATATGTAAATTTAAATTAACTACCTCTGTTATCATGAAATATTGATTAAATATTTAAATTAACCTTAACCTTTTTTGGTTTTGAAAGCACACCATCTATCCGAAGATTACACCGCAACGTATGTATTAAAATTCAATGGCCTTATGGTAATTTCTTCTTTATAGAGTACCTAACCAGCGTTTTATAAACTAATATTGAAAATAATTGAAATCTTGATCGGAATCGCAATATGTTTAGAAGGATTTGGTAGAAAAGGGATTTTTTTCAATTTAATCATATTTTTTATAAATCTTGTATCTAAACAAATGGCAGTCAATTTAGATAAAACATGATGAGAATGAATATTCTTAGAATAAAATAAAAAACCCGAACTACGTACAATACATTTTGATTTATTTGCTTTTTGTTTATGTTTATTGTATTTGTACATAAAGATACATGGTGTAAATAAGATTTGGAAATGTACAGATATACTTTGTTTAAAACGGTCTAACAATTCAATTATTATTACCAATTTAATTTTTACCAAATATTGTACCGCAAATACACACGTTCTAAGGAAAAATGAGCATATGTTCTCCAAAATTTTTTAAAATAATTGTAAACGGAATTATATTTTAAAATTGTCTAAACTACTGTGTTATACGAAGTACATGTTCTCGTCGATATTTCACAGCTGCCAGGAGACTCACAACACAACAATATAAATCAGCAAAGTCTTTTTAGCTTTGTTTTTATTTTAAGTAAATAAATTTTATTGAAATGAAACGACTTGTTTGTTTCAACGTTATAATTCGTATACTCTGTCCGAGATTTTATTATAAATTTTTTAATGTTGTACATAAGCGATAGAGAAAATAATAATTAAATTTATTTGTATATAAGTATAAGTATATAAGCAATAAGTACATAAATCTATTGTTACATTTGATGCAACAATAAAATATGTATACAATTCATTTACATAAAACAAATTCTATGTACAATATATTTTGTATATAAAGAATATGTACAACGAAAATTAATTACAATGAAACAAAAATACATTGTATATAAATAATACAGTCGGACAGTAAATTTAAGAAATAACAAAATATATAAATTATAATTTAGTGACGTTAATAATAGAATTTTTGAGATGTCCGAACATATTCCCCCCTATTAAGGAAATAATGACTTAATTACTTAAAAAATACTGGACAGAGTTTTCCAATTGGTTTTTTGTAGATCCCATGTTGGGTCTTTACGGAGACCACTCGAACGAGTCCATCAGCGCCGGGGTGAAGGTCAACTATACGTCCTAAAGGCCAGGAACCGGGTGGAACATTTTCATCTTTGACGAACACTATGTCATTCCTTGCGATATTCGGAAATTTGGATTTCCATTTCGTCCGCTGCTGCAACATGGTTAAGTAATCAAATTTCCAAATCTTCCAAAAGCCATTCATCATGTTCTGTAGCAGCTGCCAACGATTAGTGTACGATTTGGCTCCATCAGAAGGGACATCAGGTAACATACTCGGCGAGCAACCCATGAGAAAGTGTCCTGGAGTCAATACTTCACAATTCTCGGAAAAATTCGTATCCATAGGTGCAATGGGTCGCGAATTTAAGAGGCATTCGATTTGACATAGAACGGTGCAGTATTCCTCAAAGGTTAGCGCTGATTCTCCAATTGTACGAATTAGGTGTCTCTTCATTGATTTAACACCAGCTTCCCAGATACCACCAAAATGTGGTGACGATGGAGGAATGAAATGCCAGTCGATCTGATTGGTGGTCAAAAACGTTCTTAGCTCATTGGTGAAGGCTAGAGAGCTGACCTTGGACAGCTGGCTGATTTTTCTGTTGGCGCCGACGAAGTTGGATCCATTGTCGGAATATATTTGTGATGGAACGCCGCGTCTGGATATAAAGCGTCTTAAGCAGGCCAAAAACGCATCTGTGGTCAAATCTGATACCAATTCTATATGGACTGCTTTCACGACTAAACAAACGAAAACAGCCACATAACCCTTATAAATTTTAGCACCTCGTCCGGTTTTAGATTTCACTTTGACCGGCCCCGCGAAGTCGACACCTACTGTAGAAAATGCTCTGGAAGGTGTTGTCCGGAATAACGGTAGATTCCCCATTTGTTGTTTTGTTGTACTCAGACGATGGCGAGTGCAGGTGATACAGGATCGAGCAACATGTTTAACCAGGTTTTTTGCTCCAATTACCCAATACTTTTGTCGAATGATGCCAAGTAGTTGTTGTTGAGTAGGATGAAGGTATTGCTTGTTTAGAGTCCACGTGAGCATCTCCGTGAATGGATGGCGAGCGTCGATAATTGCAGGATGTTTGGTGTCGTAAGAACAGCAAGTAGTCAGGCCGATCCGTCCACCAACCCTTAGTGTTCCCTGGTCATCGATAAATGGGTTTAATGAACGTAGCTTACTTCCGCGTTTCAAATCGGACCTGGTGGTGATTCGTTTAATATCTTCTGGAAAACATTCATATTGAGCCCATCGCACAGCAAACATTGTAGCGCGTTTAATTTGAGAACCTGTTAAATACAGAGAAATTTGTTTATTTTTAAATTTGTCAAAAAATCGATAACACTGAGCAAACGTTCGAATTACAAAATAAAATGAAGACGACTTCTCGAATACTTTTGGAATGGCGGAGTAATCGGTTTGATTGCTAGTTAGCGCAGCGTAGACGAACGCAATTTTGTGTTTCCGGAAACGCACTAGAATGCAAAATAATTCTTGTAGTATTGGTGGTCCGGCGTCCAGTTTATCATTAAGTGACACACCCGATGAAGATTTTGAGGAACCGTCAAAAACGACGCGTAACTTCGTTGTTGAACTGGAATCTTTAAACACTGCGTGGTGTGGCAGATAATATGTTTTTGAATGAGTCCCACTATTGATTTCCGTTTGTGGAATAAGAGACATATTACCCAGTGCTAAATATTCTCGCATAAACTGTGTGTACTCCGCTTTTAGTTCAGCAGATTTGATAAATCGACGCTCCATGGCGAAAAGTCTCCGGATTGCCATGGGCAGTGAGTCTCCGAGATCAGGAGAATTTGGTTTAAATGGTAGCCGCACTACGTATTTGCCTGATTCGTTATCCTTAAATGTATTTTCCTTAAAATGAGACTCACACCAGTGTTCATTCTCAATCGCTATGGTCCCGATCTCCTCTACTTCCCAGAACTTTTGAATTGTGTCATGAAGGTCGATGTGGCATGTACTAACAGAGCCATAACTTGACATGGAATTTTGATCAATTTCAAGAGTTGCTTTACCAGAGATGACGTAACCGAAACATGTGTTTTGAGCGAAAAGATCATCATCAAGTTGATATTTTTCCGGACGCAGTAATTTCATAAAAATGTCGCCTCCCAGTAATATATCTATCGGACTCGTATGGTTGAAATTTTGATCAGCTAAATGTAATGACTGGAAGTTTTCAAATTTTGGTAACTTCACGGTGATCGGGGGAAAATCAGAAGTTAAATTTTTCATTATGAGAGCTCTCACGGATAAAGAGAGATTGTCGGATGATAATATATTCAGTCGTACAGATCCTTTGGTTTTACCAGCGCTTATGGAACCGAGACCTTTAACATTTACACAGGCATGGTTACGCGGAAGATTTAGGGATTGAGCACATTTTTCCGTGATCAAACTGATTTCTGCTGCAGAGTCTAATAAGGCTCTAAATTTTTGATACGACCTCCTAGCATCCTGTACCAATATTAAGGCGGTTGGTAACAAGGTCAAGGAAGATTTAGGAACCTTGGGAGTTAGTGTCTCAGAAGAATGCGCTGAATCAATAATAGGATTACACGGAGAAATTGAATCCAATTTTAATGAACGGTTCTGTTGGCCAGAGTGAATTGAAATAGAAGATTTAGGTGGAATGTTGTAAGATTGGCAGACAGGATGAGTTAATTGTCAATCGGTCGATGGAATATTATCTTTAGGTTTATCATCATTTATTAACGGTGAATTAACCGCGGCGTGAAGAGTGTTGATACTGATTGGGCTTTTATTGTGTGATGAATTTTCATGAAGCAATGAATTGTGTCGTTCACCACATGTCCTACAGCATATACTAGACGAACATTCGGACACCAAATGATTGCGATTTAAACAGTTCAAACAGAGACAAGAATCCTTCGCGATTTTAATACGGCTGGAAACATTTAGATTCTTAAATTTAAAGCATTTGTAGAGAGGATGGTTACCTTTGTTGCAGCATGGACATTTAAAGTTATCGGTGGTTGTATGCAAATTCACTTTCGTTGGGATCTTCGATGGATGTTTACTATGCACGGTTTTGTTTGGGGTGCATGCTTCAAATGTGTCACATCGTTTATCTAGGAATCTTAAAAATTCCTCGAAAGTAGGAGTATCTTTGTCTACCGAAAATTTCGCCCACTCTTCTTTAGTCTGAAGATCAAGCTTATTTAAAATGAGAAAGATTAACCAATTATCGCGTTTTTCATATTGCGTACCCAAGCACTTTAATTCCCGAATAACGCCATCGGATACATCAGCGATTTTACGAAGCTCAGAAACACAGAATTGTTGCATAGGAGTTTGTTTCAAAAACTTGTCAATTAAGGCATTCATAACGGTTTTCCTTTTATCGTACCTGGCCTGTAACTTATCCCAAGCTTCTTGATAATTTAGATCAGAAATTGGGATGTAGCGGATCAAGTCAGCAGCTTCACCTTTCAAAAAACTTTTCAATAATTGAAATTTATGAGCATCGGATAATGCGTTGTTTGAGTGAACGGATGATTTATAAAGGTCCTTGAATGACGGCCATTGACTGTATGTTCCAGAAAACGGTTCAATGACGACACGTGGAAGTTTAATGTCTTGATTGGTTTGAGTCAAAGTATTTTCCTTGAGACCCTCAAAAAACTGAGTTTGCTGAGCGTATAGATTATCAATTGTTTTATTGAGCAAATCAGTAGTCGGAGGCTGAGGAGTATCAACTGTTTGTCGCTGTCGAATTTCTCGCACAAAAATCGCCTTTACTTTGAAATACTTTGCCTCAAACTCATCAAATTTTGAGCTTTGATCGGGAATCATGAGAAGTTTGTTTTCGATTGCAACAAAATCGTTAAAATATTCCTCGATCTTCGATGAACGAACTTCGATATCTTCGAGTGTTGTATCGCCATCGATTGCGACCGCAAAAGTATTAAGTTTGGTTAAGGCGGCTACTATGCGACCACGTTTTTGCACTAAATCACTTGCCATATCTATGCACTTGTCACTCAACAGTTAGCTTGGATTCACTGTTATATTCACCGTTTACAAATATGCAAATAAGCACGAAATTGAATTTAAATTTATATAAAAATTTGCTCGATGTTATCTTATAATTTTATTGCTTATATTGTAAAATAAACAATTTCTAGAAATTATAAGAATAGAGAGAGATTCACCGTTATATATTCACCGATTGCGAATGTGTAAAAAATATGTACGAAATTGCGTTTAAGTTTCATGGAGATTGGCTCAATATTATCTTATAATTATATCGCTTATCAATTATAAAATAAGCAATCTCAGAAATTTTAAGAAACCACCATAAATTTTAGTAAAAATCAATTAAAAAACTTAGCTTTATATTGCTGCGCTTGGCATGGTAATAGACCAAGGAATCCAGAAGGATCGGAGACAAACCGCTCCGAGTACCGCTATCCAAATTACTCCAACAAACTGCAATCGATTTATGTAGATATAAATTTCCCGGATCGACCAATCCGGCTCGAAGGACCAATGTTCTCGTCGATATTTCACAGCTGCCAGGAGACTCACAACACAACAATATAAATCAGCAAAGTCTTTTTAGCTTTGTTTTTATTTTAAGTAAATAAATTTTATTGAAATGAAACGACTTGTTTGTTTCAACGTTATAATTCGTATACTCTGTCCGAGATTTTATTATAAATTTTTTAATGTTGTACATAAGCGATAGAGAAAATAATAATTAAATTTATTTGTATATAAGTATAAGTATATAAGCAATAAGTACATAAATCTATTGTTACATTTGATGCAACAATAAAATATGTATACAATTCATTTACATAAAACAAATTCTATGTACAATATATTTTGTATATAAAGAATATGTACAACGAAAATTAATTACAATGAAACAAAAATACATTGTATATAAATAATACAGTACATCTGTATACCCGTTTAACTATACAATCAAATGATAAAACAGCATAACCCAATTCCCGCTCTTTAAAATATAGTTACATTTTGATTAAATTTTGAACGCTAATAATCGAAAAGCAATTGCAAATTAAATTAAAGCAATTGTTTTTCTTACCCTTTGCCCATGGTCTGTAAAGGTAACTCTAGGCTACATAATTTGCAAGAAAGGTATATAACGTGCAATGAATTACTTAAGAAAATACGAAAATTGGTAGAGCTTTTGTTTTATTATATCGTTTGACGTGAAGTTAACCATAAACGAATGAAAATAACCATTTTCACTACGAAAAAGAAAAAACGTGTTGAGCTCATTAAACATTTTCTGTTCGTTCGTTTTTCGACGGTAGATCTTAAGTAGATTTTTCATTTTTTTAAAATAATGAAATAAAGAACAGAAGTTTTTTTTTATTTTATTTTTCCTTTCAATCGACTTTGATTATTATTTTGTGCGTGTTTTACTCGAGCTTTCGGTTGTACTTTTATATTGTACATGTTCTCTATAAGTGCAAATATAAAAAGGCACGAGTACGAGTAAGGCAACACAAAAAGCTTTAGATTTTGATAAGGGTTCATTATAAAAAACAACAGAATCGAGCATACCAAAAAAATTGGGAAATACCAAAAAATATATCTTTTCATAGTTTTGAAAGATCGTATTGTTCAAAAATTAAGGTCTCTTTTGTTTTTGTTGTTGTTCTTTTGCTCTCGTAACTGTTTGATATCTTATCGTTATAATAAAAAAGTAATAAATTTTCTTTAGAATTTCTAGTTATTGAAAAGTAGTTTTTATGGGTTATTGTTCTTTTTTCTTGTTTTGGGTTTTGAAACGAAATATATTAGGTTAGTGTGAAAGTTTTACTAATGAAATTGATTACGGCTAGATAAAATGGGTTTTATTTGCTCTGTACAAAACCATTTCTCAAAATGTTAAATGGGAAACATGCGAAGGATTTTTATAACTTGGGGTAGCGAAATATTAGTTTCAGAAATAGTTTTATGGAAAGTTTTAATAAATTCCGAAATAAATTATCAAGCGACTAGAGGTCATATTTATTAAACCTTGGTCTCGATTATTGTATTAATACTTTAGATAGGGTTAGTCGTTGATAAAGTGTTTAAACAGAGGTTGTATAGGAGAGGCTAGGATAATAATATAATTTAAATCTGTTAATGGTTTCTAAAGACGATGTTATGAAAATTCCTGTTTTATTTAATTTGGTGACCCCATTTTTCAGCAGTCCTCTGGCTAGGATTCAACGGAGTAATATCAATCTCTCGAAAATAGCCTTGATTGTAACATCAAAAATAAAGCGGGCAAATGGGATGTAGCGATAGTTGTTTTACCCTACATCGCTATCACATATTGCCGAAAATATCAATAATTTTCCAGATATGCTGTAAACTCAAAAACATTAATAATTTGCACAATTTATTAATACACTTTACACAAATAAACATTACTAATAATAACTTACTGTCCCGCAGGAAATTTTTGTGAGAAAGACTAATATCTTATGCATGACTATCACGCATCAATTTTATCAGAGAGTGGGGCTAATATTCATGCGTGACATGTCAGAGATGATTAGTGTAAGACAGTTCATCGATGAATCGTGTATTACAAGTCACGAACAGTTAACTATGTGACTTTTCATTAGTGACGATGATAGAACAAATGAGAATTAAATTTTTGAGTCTAATAATTAATTTTGGTTTTATTTAAATGAAAAATGAAATTTATAACTTATTTATATTTATTTTATTATAGAATTTATATATAATATATAAATATATTTTTGCCGAATATGAAAAAATTAAAAAATATTAGTTATGTGAAAATATATTTAATACTAAATAATTGAAAAATATTTAATTTACAATTGGGAAAATAATGTTTAATTGTTAACAAATATTTATGATTTTTACTTTTGTTTTCTATTGTAATGGGTTTTATTGTGATTGTTCCGTGCGTTGGTCTATCTTCAGTACTCTCGAATTAAATACACAATCATAGGAAATTATTCCATTTAGCGTCAAATCTGTGTGACAAACGACTATGATAATCGACACCTACTTATACACAATCAACTTCCCAACCACCCCATACTTTTTCGTCCGTTATCGCTGGACCGCGGATAAATTTGAATTTTTGACTCATAGATGGACAATTTGTAAGAATCCCAACAGATTTCGTTAGGCTAGCAGTAATTCGCTAGTACTACAAATACATGGTATTGTCATATATATAGACAATATTCCAATGTAAGTAATACAACATCAGTCGTTGCGACCTGATAAGAAGACTGATTTTTTCAAATCAATAATCTCAGCCGTTCAAAACTGATTGTTGTTGGGATTCTTACAAACTTTCCATCTATGAGTCAAAAATTCAAATATTTATGGTATAAGGAAAAAATATAAATACAATTTTTCCAACGTCCGACAACAATCAGTCGATTTGAAATAAAATGCGTATTTTTGCCATATTAAAAAGGTCCGGCCTGTCACTTATAAAAATAAACGAATTGTCAGTTGAGAAGAATATATGACCGGTCATCAATTGGACCATTAGTCAACATTTATAATCAATTTGATCCATAAAAATATTTGTTTTCTGTTTCATACATTTGTAAATTGCAAGTTAAAAATAGAAGCGTATGTTTATATCAAATCCTTGATTCATATGCATGTTTACACATTTCCTACTCAGTATTAGTAACATTTATGAAATTAGTCACGTTTATTAGCTCAATAAAAATGAAATTCCTATAATTATGAAACCTTTGATTACAACTACAAATACTCTCCCGAACAGGTTGGCACCAAAATGGTAGATTTGTGAACTAAAGTGCTGATTACAGAACTGTGATTTCATCCAAGACCTTCCAAATGATATGCCTATTATTTTTCAATGGTAGGCGGCACCCATATACGAGGGCGGATTGAAAATGAAGCTACCTAAGTAGGAAATCAAAGACGATATTCTAACTTTTTTATACCATCTGAATAATACGATTTCGGGAACCCCTCAAAATACGCGTTAGTTTCGATAATCACTTCTTCGTCTGAGATGAATCTTTGTCCTGCGAGCCATTTTTTCAAGTTTGGAAACAGGAAACAATTACTAGGAGCTAAATCTGGACTATAAGGTGGATGATCAACCAATTCGAAGTGTATTTCACGTAATTTTAGCATTTGTTCGAATTTTAGCATTTGTTTAGTTTTTGTTCGACACTGAGCAAACGCGGCACCCATCTTGCCGATAGCTTTTTCATATGCAAATGTTCATGCAAAATGTTGAACACACGTTCATATGATATGCTTACCATTTCAACAATCTCACGCAACTTGACTCGGCGATCATTCATAACGATATCGAGGATTTTCTTGATATTTTCTTCAGTAACCACCTCTTTTGGCCTTCCTGTTGATGGTATTGTTGCAGTGCTTCTTCGGCCGCGTTTAAATTCAGCAATCCAATATTTTACCATGTAATCTGACGGAGTAGACTCACCGTAATGTTTTACGAGCTTTTCTTTTGTCTCTTTCGCCGTTTTCCCTTTCAAATAATAGTGTTTAATCACTGCACGCAATTCGTTTTTTTCCAATTTTCAAGAAACACAAAAGTTGCTTACTTCAAACGACTACAACAAATAAACTAATCGATGAATTTGGGTGAAATTTTAACAGCTGACGTTTGACAGATCGCAATTTCTAAAAATCAAAAAATGTTTGTGTTTGTGCTGCCATCTAGCGCTAGGTAGTTTCATTTTCAATCCACCCTCGTACATTCTATAATATATTCATGGTTTACCATCAGTGCCAAACCGGTGGATCTGTGAACTAAAGTACTCATAATAAAATGCATGCTTGGCCCAATTATTATCAAACGATTTACCACATGAGTATATGAAAAAGAAAGGGAAATTAGTGTTCAGCGCTTTAGCGGTAGTTCTGAGTACTAATGTTCTTCAGCTTACATGTATGAATAATGTATGTACGAATTTTGTATTATATAAAAAGTAATAATTTGCCACCAGCGCCAAAACGGCGTTTTATGCAGTAAAGTACTCAATATAAAATTGTTTATTGGTCCAAGTTTGTTCAAACGGTATATCTCATGACTATAGCAGATGGAGAATAAAGTATTTGCGACCAGTAGCCATCGGTTGAGATTTTTGTCGTATGGGCGATATTGTTGCCGCTAAACATGAAATAACGGTCTATGCCTGCAAATCGCCTTTCCTTATACTTAGTATAGGGTGGGCCAAATAATTTTTTTTTTAAATGCAATAAAACAAAAAGTTCTCAATATCAGAAAGAATCAGAATCCTTCCGATTAATTATGGAATACTATTTCATTCATATTACTGCCTCGGCTGGCCTTGACGAATTTCATACGGTCGGTCCAATTTTTGAGCACATTTTCGATGGTATGCGGCATATGTCTTCAATGGCAATGCGAATATTGATCTTGATAGCGTCAATCGTTGCTGGTTTATCGGCGTAACACTTATCGTTGACGACACCCCAATGATAATAGTCCAACGGCGTCAAATCACAGCTCCGAGGCGGCCAAATCGCATCAGCATTTTGGCTGATAATTCGATCTTCGAAGGCAGTGCGCAAAAGATCAATTGAAACGTGTGCTGTGTGGCACGGAGCGCCGTCTTGTTGAAATCAAATGTTGCCTATGTCCTCCTCTTCAAGTGCCGAGAACATAAAATCGCTCACCATTGACAGTAACGGCGACTCCTTGCACATTTTCAAAGAAAAATGGCTCAATGATGCCACCGGGCCAACATCCGCACCAAACAGTCACTCGTTGAGGATGCATCGGCTTCTCTACGATCACGTGCGGGTTTTCCGTGCCCCAAATGCGACAGTTCATTCGAAAAGATGATTTTTTTGCCAAACTCGGCATCTTCTTCAAGTCGATCGCAAACCCACTCAGCGAACCGAAAACGCAATGGGTGGTCTCTTTGCTTCAATTCCTGAAACAATTGAACTTTATACGGTGTCATACCAAGATCTTTATGCAGAATTCGTCGCAATGTTGTGTGTGAATTGTTCAATTCTTGAGCACGATGACGAGATGACGTTCCCGGCGACTCACGTACATTCCTGGCTACAGCATCAACATTTTCGGGTGTACGCTTGGTTGGCTTCCGGCGCTATTTTCGCACATATTCTGCAACATTACCATGGTTTTCGAAGTAATGTTTCAATATTTTCCAGCGTTGTTCAAGCGAATACACAACCGTTTTCGTTCAGCGGAAGGATAAAACTAAGTTTCTGTCAAATCAGAAGTGACATAACCCTTACCATACTCAAAATAACCGCTAGTTTAAAAAAAAGTTACATGACCCACCCTGTATTTGTGGCTTGTAGTAAATGATTTCGATGCAGACTTGTGCAAATTTCAATAACTTCGATCTTACGCTCCGAACCTTGTTCTTGTACGAAAGGCAAAAGTCAAAATATTTGTCGTGGGTAGTCCATTAAAACTGAGAAATTAATTCTGTGTCACGTTTCTTTTTCGTGCGCACTCATTCAGATGCACACATTTACAAAACCAGAAACTAGCTGCAAGATAGAAACTCGCGCCTGACATGGGAAACCCACTCTTGAGTTTTAGTTGGTTTTAGGGGCCAATGACTCGTTCGACATATGGAATCACGGAGTGTAAGCAGGACTGCCTCGCTCAACCACATGAGCGAGGAGGTTTGAGGCTAGGTTTCGATAAATTCATTATTGGTGGTGTAAATCTAAATCCAAGCCTGATAAGAAAAAAATTCAAATGACTAAATCCAATATCTGTGCCTAAATGACGTGCTCGAGTCAGCTACTAACTAGATCAAAGTTCTTAGAATTTATTATAGAAATGATGAAATTTAATTTTGATTAAATAAACTATGTACTCGTATATGTTAACCTTTTTACTTTGAAATAAAATCATGAAACTACCCCATCGTCTCCTGTTATTATGTATGTGATATGACCGTACGTTTCGGTTCAAAAATTTGAAAATTAGTCTTGTTGAGATAATTCAATATTTTTTGTTGTTTGAAAACGCACAAAAATGTTACAAATTTCTATATTTTATTAACAATTTATCCTCCACAAAAAAAAAAAAATAAAAAATTATTCCTAGAATTTGGTTTTTATTTAGAAACATTTTCTATTTCATCATCAAAATCATGAAGGGCACATAACGTATCGTATATTCATATATTCTCAGAAATTATGGATAAAAAAGATGTTTAGGTCCAGGATCAAACATGAATCTCTAAATCTAAATCAAATACATTCGAAATTATCCAAAAATACCCGTTCCGTACACAATTTGGTATGACGATAAATAAAATTAATTTGTTTACATAAAATTTCATATATTATTTATTACGTAATACATACATGCAGGAACAGGCGCGGACGACCCAGAAATATCATTAAAATTTCAGCGGTATTTTTTAGCTGCCACTATATGTAATATATCATAATATTATGCTTGTGTATATTTCTGTTGATATATGAGTGCGCTAAATTTAATGTATGTTTATCCTCCTTCCAACGTTGCAATGGTATATGAATTCCCTACACACATCAGCGTCATATTTTCAATTTTCCACAAAGCTTTGCAGAACTTTCTTTTCGATTCTTTGTTCACCAAACCATTAATGATTTATGGGTTATACTCGTATACTGTGGTTAGTAAACCATCATTAATGCAATTTCAATTGATTTGCCGATCTGTTCCAATGAAATTTAACATCTTTAGTACATATAGACCAAGAAGGTAGTATAATGCTTTCATAATTCTTTTGTAATTACGAGGTACCCTTATCATATATACACCACAGCACAATCACCCTTAAAAATAATAACATTATATTTTTAAATGTTTATATTGTTCATCCTTTTGTATTAAGAAGAATATTAATATTTTTTGATATTTTTTTGGAAAGGAACATGAAGTATGTCAGCTAACCATGTAATTTGTCATGTTCAACATTAAATCCTTTTTAAATTATACACGTACAACAAATTCGTTTATGATACAATAAATAAAAATATATGTCTAGAAATAAATCAATATAGATAATCCATATTTCATTAGAAAATAGAATATACACTGTACGAAATAGTAATAGGACCTGTAGCGATTAGAATATTGCAAACCAATATATATATATATATATATATATATATATATATATATATATATATATATATATATATATATATATATATATATATATATATACATATATATATATATATATATATATATATATATATATATATATATATATATATATATATATATATATATATATATATTTAATTATTATCCCTGCAATCTGCTCTGGGGCCAAGGTTCTCCCAACTCTTTCGCGGTTTGCTTTTGCTATCCTTACTTTTACGCCAGTGTAGGCCAATTCGAGGACGTACGGTTATAGGTCCGATTTTATCACCATCTGTACATTGCATAGCTCCATGCCTGCCTATACTGGCATGGAAGATGAATTGGCCCATGAGTTTTGTACTCTGACAGGGGATCATAGATGTGTTCCATTTAATCACAGATCGTAATCTGTTGATGAAAATTCCCTTTGCATCCTGCCCCTATCGGGATTCGAATCCGATACCTCCCGATCCAAACGCCAAAACTTTAACCACTGTGTGTAGTCGGTCTCCAATATTCTAATCGTAAATATTACAAACATAATATCTCGCAAACTCATCTGTAACTCATCATTCATCATCTTGTACGTGCAAACAGAGTAAATGCATGTGCAAGACCGAAACAACACGACGAGCGTTTCAAAACGAAAATACAAGCGACTCGATGAATACCAGCAAAGCATAACGAACAAATTTATTTAACACAAATAAATTCCATTTTTTATCAGTTCGCCTGCAGCCGTCCTACGAGCAAGATGCTGCCCGTCAGCAGTGCCGCACACCACGTAGCCCCACAACCAGTCCGCCATTATATATGGCGGAAAATTTTTATAAAAATCAAATTAACGATTTAATTAAATTAATAAAGTTTAAAATAATAATAAATAATTTCGTAAATAATATTAATTATTTACCGGCTTTTACCAGGTTGATAAGTAATAAATAATTTTAAAATAAATAATTAAATAAAGTTAGTGAAAAAATTTAGTGGTGCGTGATGTGTGGATAATTTTTTTGTGTGCTCTGAAAATATTTTTTTATGTTCAGCCCAAAATGTTGAATTTTTTTATTTGCGCTTAAAAGCCACCATACCAACAGGGGTGAGATAAATTCTTGGCGAGCGCATTAAAGCCGCCACATTTGCGCAATTCACCTATGAGCAGCATAGGCGACAACAACACAACGGTAGCTTCAAAAACAGCAAGGCGGCAGCACGGCTCGGAGTAATTTTAATTTTATGTTTAGTTTATGAGTTTTTGTTGTAAATAAATTTAATTTTGGTAGTTTTTTTTTTTTGCATTGGGCATGCAACTTCCATGACCCATTACCATTGGCACAACAACACCAACTTGTACACATTCGATTTCTATATAGTGTCGGCATCAGCGGTGCAGTGAATATCATCACTACGTCCACTTTGGTTTTGTTGCGTGAATCATGCGACTCCCATGATACAAAATTCAGCGACCATGCAATTCCCATGAATGATACAAAATTAAGCGACGCGCATGGTACTGTGAACACCACAACCATGCCAAACGGCGCTTTCCTCTTGCGTGGATCATGCAACATCCATAGTGGCCCCAACGGCTTAATAAACATTCAACCAATACCGGTTAAAGATAAAATGTTGCAAGCGACGGATTTCCTTCGGTATCTCAACAATTAGCCACGATCGATACTTGAACAAATAAACTGGGAAACAAACACTCGCGATCGGCAAACTCTAGCTTATACTCCGAAAACTACATTTCTAGATTCGGATTATCGGTCAACTTAACGACCGATTAGGCACATAAATCGAAGCTATTCACCTAGCTTTTGCTCCTGTTAAGCTCACATTGAATACGAACTACTGCCTAAACTATTTATTACCGAAAAATAAATGTCTTAAAGAACGGATACCTTTCGGTATATAAATCAAACGATCGCACAACCATTCATCAGCCAATTAGGAATGAATCGATCAGCTAATCCTACGATACTAAAAGATCAAATTATGGCATCAACAACGGACTGATATCTTTACTTTGTTGAGCATATCGACAGATGTCGTTCGGTATCACGATAATAGCCTTGGTCGAAAGTCATCTTCTTCACTTTGTGATTCATCTGGGGGGAGGTGATGTACTGGTTAGAATATAGCAAATCAACAAACATAATATCCCGCTTACTCATCGCTAATTCATCATTCATCACTTTGCACGTGCAAACAGAGTAAATGTATCAACAGATGTACATATACGCGCAAGACAGAAAAAACGCGACGAGCATTTCAAAATGAAAATAGAAGCGACTCTGCAAATACGAGCAAAGCCAAACGAACAAATTTATTTGTGTCTCTTCCATACTCGGCACGAATTGCACTTACATCTCTTCAGATTGCTAACGTATCTTTTAACCAGCATTTCGTCGGTAATCTTTTCTTCCGTCGCTTGACTCTCGCTTTTTAATAACATAAGGATAGTCCGTCCAATCTAATATCGCTGTCGCACCTCATTATTTCTGGCCATTTGTGCATCTCTTGCATAGGCTGCTTCTTTTCATGCCGATCGCCCTCCAAATAGCTTTTGCTCCATCAGTTCCTGCAACTACTTTGGGATATACATATGTTCCACGCGTGAATTGCTAATCGCAAATTAGACCGATAACCCTCGCTACTCTAACAGTCACAACTGGTGGACCATCTGCAATTCTCACTCGCCTTGCCCGTTCTCTTCCCTAGATACATTGCAATGATCTATCCAACGGAACGTCATCCGATCCTAAGATGACCGTTCCCAAGTAGATCTGGCCAGCATTCGTCCAAGTTACAATTCTCTATCCCGTCTAAACTTAGCTGCCACAATTGCTCCTTGGCATCGTCCGAGAGTACCGCCGCACCTACAACGAGTTTCTCATTTTCTTATAAATCATACTTAAACATCATCCATGTCTTGCAATCCGTGTTTAATTTTCTTCGACACCTCATCAGCCCCAGCTTCAGTTGGGAAAGTGATAATTTTCATCAAGTTTGTTGCTCAACCCTGGGTTGTAGTCGGGACGGGAAATTATATAATCAATCCATGCATCAAAAACATCGAAACCATTCCCACCAGGTGATCTGCCGTCAACCCACACCTCAACTCTCATCATTCATTATGAATTGTTTATCATTTTCAAGTTGGCTTAGTTGATTCTCCTTGTTGATCAAATTTTTGAACTTGTTCATCAAATTTTTGAGTTATAATAGCCAATAACTGTGCCATATCAAAGGTTCCAGTTGGCTGGGAACTGTCGTCACTATCCCACGTTTATCATCTAGTTTTCCTCCATTGGCTCTGCAAACTCATAATTATAGTAGTCGCAATATTAATTCATTTTTGCAACCACTCGTCGATAAGTTATGCTACTTTAATAGGAATTTTAACACCGTAACCGTTAGATCCTTAACACTTATCTTTTAATATTCCCTGTCCCATCGCTGTCACCAATTGCTACAAATTTGCCCTGTCAAATCCGCTTCGTATCACTGAACTGTAAATATCGTTATTTAATTTCCATATATCGACTGAATATTCACGCCACTGCTGGAATATTCCGACAATAATTTTCCCACTCTTATTTTGCCAATACTAAATCACAACAACAAATAATTTCCACAATTATTTATTAATTCACTTAACACATCATTTACAATTTTTAAATACAGCACTATTTTCACTTAAAACCACTTCCTATTTTCCCGCTATTCATTTTCGCTTTTAATCTTTCGCGTACCGCATATCTCGCCTCTCGTATTTACACACCAATCGAATAGGAGATTCGCCTGGATTAATTCTAGACGGTTTTGTTCTAGACTAAAGCTATAAAAATACATTTAGTGGTACTACTAAACCCCAGATGTCACCAATCTCAAAAAATGTTAGTAAAGTTCTAAACCTTAAATAAGCAATTTTTGTTGAATAAATGTTTCGTCAACACAGCAATAGGCGAGATCGTAACAAACATGAGTTTTAGCACTAGGACGCCGTTCCATAACGTATGGAGAAAACAAGCCCAGGTTTTCAAAATCATTCAACATAATCGATGACCGACCTATTTGACTTTAATTTATCAAGGAACCTTCAAAAAATTATGTCTTATTTTTACCCATGATGGTTGTCAAATCGGTGTTATTTGTTCTAATTTTTGCATTGAATTCTCCTTCAATTATCTTGACATCACTTCTTTGCTATTGTGGCTTGTAGTTTTTCATGGATCATCCTTGATTGTTCCATCTGCGTCTTCTCTTGTAGCTGTTATTAATATTTCATTACGTTTTCTCTCAATTGTGCAAGCCTCTGGCTTGATGCTTCTGTTAGAGTTCTAATGTTGCATTTTCCGATTCGTATTCTTGTACGATAGCCGAGAGTCAATATTTGTTACGTTTGCCGGTTTCTATTATCTCTTCTAGTATTCGTTTCACAATTATCAAATTAGTCAGATTAATCATTTTTGATTTCGGATTAATGGATGATTATCCTGATAGAGAGGTTTCGCTCCATTCCACTATGTACTTTTTTCTATGATGTTTTCAAGCGGTCATCCAAATTTGTACTAACCCAAGGAGTAGTTGTTTGGCGTTGGTGATGAAGTTGTTGTCGTCTTATCTATCTCTGTCACCCGCCCCCATATTTTTACAAAATCCTTCGTCCCGAAAACGTTTAGAATTTTACCCATGTCTTACCAAACCGTTTCGAAATCAGAATGCACATCTATTGTTTAGTCGAGTAAAATTAAGGAAGCAGGAACCTGACACTCACCGACGACCCACCACTTAAACGAATTTTCCCGTAATTTGGACTTATCGAAAACACTCTCTGGTACTCGAGAATTTTTTATTGAGCTGGAGAATGTTGCAAAATGAGTCCCCCCACCGAAGATCTCTAATCAAATTTTCCCAAAGTATGGCCTCGTTGATCCTGAATTACTTTCACAATAGGTTTAGGTTGGTAATACCAAACTTGATATATCTAAAAATGGTGTATAACCTTTATTTCTATTTCAGTGCAAATCTGCCAATAAATTGGGCCGAAAAATTTTGTTTTATTGTCCAGATCATGTTAGTCTACGGTCGATATTTGAAAATGTTGCTTCAAATAAATTATCAAAATGGCTTTCTGACACTCAAAAACCCCTCCCACCAATTCAAATGTTTCTAAACGAAATTTTTTTTTAGAAAAGATTTGGGCCCTTATAAACAAGTTATTCCGAAAAAGTATAAATAAGTGTTCCGGGCTCCACCAGACGACTTTCTAAACGAATATTTTGTTTTTAAATCATGATGCATTTGAAATCAATCGATTGCTGGCACTCAAAACCATCAAAATTTTATGAACATCGTTCGATGGGACCTGGACCCAGCCACAGCAGCAAATAAATTTTCCTGAAATACGAACTCATTGCAATCGATACCTGGCACTTTAAAATCTCTCAATTATCATAAAAATCATTCAAACCAGTTTCCAAGACTTTCGGGCCAGCCGAATTATATTCGTAAAATTATAGTTTCTATATTGTCGATTGTAAAAGTACGATAAGCGCTACTCGCGGAGGAAATATAAAATGGGATAGGTAGACAAATTATGAAAATGTTAAACATTTTATTAAACGAAAATTGCAATTTTTAGTTCGTAAAATCTTAAACAATAGAGAACCCCAATTTAATTTCATTTTTGTGTGAATCCGTGTTGTGCCAATCGCCAATTAATAATATTACAAATTAAAAATTGTGATTGCAATTCGCAATAACACAATGATAGCAGACTAGCTTTACTTTACCCTGTTGTTTTAATTGCTTTTTCGGTGATTTTCATTTCGTTCAATTATCGTTTCCAATGAATAGATTTTCAGTGAATTGGCGTGCTATATTTTACTTTCTTTTACATAGGAAAATGACCATTGAAAACGTTGCCCTCGAGATTTTTGAAGATTTGCCATTCGCTATATCGCCGAAGACCAAAAAAGTGGTATTCAAAAAGATCTCTCCAAAAAGTGTGTCTGTGTGCATGTGGTTCCGTGCAAACTAAATACTGCCGGATTGACTGATCGAGGTGAAACTTGATACTTAAGCATTTTCCATAAATTGGGAGATCCCAGTGAGTTTTGGCCGAAATAGGTACCCCGGAAGTGGCCGCTTCCTTAGGAGATCTTTCGTTTTTTGCAAATATTTTGAACAGTATATACAATTTGTGATAAAACGTTTAAAACAAAAGATTGTGAATTAAATTTAAAAATTTGTTCAGTTCATTTTTTTAATTTTACCGGAAATGATGTGATTGTTCGATAAAAAGATTTATTTCACCAAAATTCGGCCTCTGTATTACAGTCCAGCCGAATTTGTTACTCGCAATGAAACTTTATTGTAGGCTTTATCCATAAATTGGGAGATGCTTACGAAATTTGGGGGACATTATTTATGAGCCGGAAGTGGTATCATTTGTATTATATACGACGGTTTTACCAAAAGTCGCGTTCTATGATGTTGGCCACAATGAGATGCATATGATAGTGGATTTGTTATGGAGTGTAAATAATGACGGGGAGAGAGAGAGAGAGTAAAGCTTATTTTAAATTTGTATAATAAATTTATATTTGTTCAAATGTTTGGTTGTCTAACTCTGATTTTAAAGACTGAATAAAATTTGTTTTGGTATATTCTAAAATCCTTCTGTCAAGCGAAAATTTTGACGTTTCCATCTTACTTTTTTGAATAATAAATGTCAAGGGTTAGAATTTGAATATACATATTTTTAAAATTATATCTCTTTTGCCAAAATGTAGATTGAAAAATAATTCTTTCCACACGAAAAATCTAAATTTAATCCAATTTTGAGGACGGTTGATTATTTCCAATTTATAAAGAAACAAAATTTTGATTTATTTTTAAATATCACGGGCCAGTAAATTTCATCCACGCTTACGAGTATGTATGATCTATAATTTTCTAAGAAAGAAGCAAATTTATTTCGGCCTTACACATATTTGGGTTTGTATGAGTTTTGTCCTTTATTATTTATATCCAAATTGATTGATTGATTTTTTTTTTCGTTATAATGTCCTACTAGACTACCAGAGGACATGCGAGCTAGTATTTTTTTATTCAACAATCAGTAAATTTATATACGAAATGAATAATCAACAAAAACAAAGAAAAATCAATAATTACCGTCTGACCAACAAAACAAACTAATCAATCAATGTGTCATTTATATAACTAAAGCTTATTTTTTTTATTATTCTTATTTATTTACAGAAAGCAACCGAAAACCTTTGCCTTCGATCACTGTTTCTATTCAACTGACACAAATGCCAAAAATTATGCTTCACAGGAAAGGGTATACAATAGTATCGGACGTGATATATTAGACAATGCATTTGAAGGTTATAATGCTTGCATATTTGCATATGGACAGACAGGTAAGACTTATTTTTATTTACATATTTATATATAGAAACTAGAAAGCCCTAGCTACCGCATATATTTATAATTTATACTTCCCACACATGCGGAAAATTCGAGGTTTCGTGTTGTGTGTTGTAATATACTCGAATGTAATATTTTACGTTTTTTATTCGCTTTTGATATTCCTTTTTCCCTAAATTAAATACTGTCATTGTGACAGTTTTATATATTTTAATTAAAAATTCATGAAAAAGAAATTCTGTTTGGTATAAATTTTTGGTTTTTGTGTTTCGATTAAGCGATTAAATGAAGGTGACATCATGCATATATACGAGCAGGAGTATAAGAAATGCGAAAAGCTTAGAAAATGTAATTTTCTCCGAGTCGTGTGGATGTACATATATAGGGGATATATCTGCCGCTTATACTCGTATATACATAGGAGTTTATTCAAATTGGAATGTAATGGTTTTTTTAATATGCAGAATACAATTTTTTTCCTGTTTTTGAAAGTATGTTGTTTCGTTGGTTTTTTTAATCGCTTGGGGATATACAGGGATCTAAAATGTTGTAGTTTATACATACATAATTTAATATGAATAGTCGCAGAAATTCGAGATTTTTAATCAGCAAGATTGGTATCTAGCTGTTGCCATGTGCGTCAAATAAAATTTAATCCTACTAAATTTTAGTTCATCAACCAAAAATTTACACACTCTTCAACGCATATAGTACCCACCTACATAAAACAACCTACATAAATTTTTATTTTGCGAATTAAAGGCATTGTGCTTTTAAAAGTTGAGCCATTGTGCTTAAATAGTGATAAATTATTAATTGGAGAAAAAGGATCGAATTTATAATAAATACTCGCAGTTAATTTTTTCTGTACTTTGGCATCGTATTCCTTAATTTAATCAAATTTGTCTATGTCCTTAATTTAAGAGCATTCTGGCTGATTATCGCTCAATGTTGTGTAAGATACTAATTTACTACTAGATACGAATACAAAATCCCTAAATAATTTTTTGGTTATTTATAGGGTACCTAGAATCATTGATTAATTATAATTTGCGATAACCGAATCGAATGATAAGAATCCATCCCATAATACAGCAATGAGTCAATGAAATCAATTTTAGTTTTCGCTTATTTATTATTATAATTTTTTGTATGATAATACGATTCCATAATTTGATTATTTTCAATTTTGGATTGTATGCTCACTACACTTCACTATCAGCAATCATATATCTGCTTCGTGGTTAATTTATCTGGCTATTATAATCTTATTCACAGCTAACTCAAGTGAAACATTTCCTATGTACAAACAACCCTTATGAAATGATCTAATTGAAAATGGACTAACTATTTGTTAATCGGTCGTGATGAAAATTGATTCTTGAGTGGAATTGAGGTTATAACGACCAAGGTAAAAATCAGTTTATATAAAATTGAGATTCTGACGTTAGTTTTGGTTGAAGTTCTGGAATCAGGCCTAATTCTAAATCGATCTAGGCTATTTCTTAAACGATGGTGATATAATTCGGTTTGAAGGATTGATTTGTGATTCAAAAAGAAATGTTGGCTTAAGTTCTAGAAAATGGACATATTGAGTGGCGGCATTAACCTGAATAGCAGTAGGCTGCCCAACAATTGGGTCATTATATTCTGTACGCTGAAATTTTTGTAAAATACGAAAAACCGAATCGTGAGCTATATTCACATAGGGTTTCTCATTATTCTGTCGAATCCTTCTTTCATAAAATTTCGTTTAGAATTGCATGCAAAAAATTTCACCATATTATTCCTTTATACTCGAAGGTTAGCAGCTGTAAATGCTGGTTCAGTCCTAATTTTTGAATTTCTTAACCTGCCACCAACATTGCCGTTGCTCTACGTCTTTGCATCTGAAGAACAAATTAAGCTAGAAGGACAACAACGCTGCAAATAATTTGTATAGGAACGAACTCTCAACTGTTTCATCTGAGTACAGATTTTGTTCGAAAACTGAAACTTGAGAGTTGGGAGTTGTGCTGCTTTTACATTAACCTACTAGATGCACAAAATTAATATTATTGTTGATTGATGTAATTAATAATTAAATGTTATATTTACATCTAGTGTGCTGATGAAACAACAGAAAAACTCCTAACTCTCAAGTCACGGTTTTCGAACAAAATTCGTTTACTGATCGATAATATCATAACAGAAAGAAGCATTGCGACTGGGAGAAAATATTCTGCCAATATAATGTAACACATATGTAAAATACATGTAATCAAAATTTAAATAAAAAATTTAAACTTCTCTCTTTCGAATTTATGACCAAATTTTCGAAAGATTCGAAAAGAGAAACATCCATGAGTTTTGCAATGTGGAGATTTCACGCAAAATGTACGAGTACACGTTATTTTTTCTACGATAATCTCAGTATAGGTCCTGTTGTATCAAATCTTGCTTATGAAATACACTGAGAGATTTTATCCCACCCGCCGTATTCACCAGACATTGCTCCCTCTGATTACCACTTGTTCTGGTCGATGCAATCAGCCCTGGCACAGCAGCACTTCACTTCACATGAAAACGTCATAAAATGGGTCAATGACTGGATCGCCTCGAAACAACCAGACTTCTTCCTTCGGGGAATCCGTTTATTGCCTGAACGATGGGCGAAGGATATAGCTTCCGAAGAAGCATAGTTTGAATAAAACATTATTTCATTTTCTACACAAACTAATGTCCTTTATTTCACTAAAAAAGGTCGGAAATAAATACATTTGTACACCCAATATATTATATAAAACGAGTTCTAATGACGCATAAACCGTGGTTCGTGCAACCGACTATCACATTCTATTGATGAGCTATGTTTCTGGAAGGCCGGCCTTCCTCTCCGAAAAACTAAGTTAAACATTTAAATACTTGGGTCTGCCTTAGATAATTTAGTATCTGTTCTGCATGTGACTATGGCCTAGGAGTTCCTTTGGAAAGAAATATCAAGGTTTAGCAGTAGTGGCACAGAGTTGTGTAATATGTTTATGTGTATCCTAGACGTTTTAGATGGCTCTGTTGTGCCTTAATTTCTCCCGAAATATGCCATATAAGGGGGACTTCAGTCCGTAAATCAGCGTGTTTTATAAAATATCAATTTCCGATGTTGAAGAGGAGATCACTGCAAATAATCTTTAAAGGAAAAAATTATTTCATATTTAATTAATAATAATTGGCCTAATTCATCAAAACTGAATTTGTTGAAGAAATTATCTAGTTCCAGTCAAATTGGCGTATTCCAGAACTTGCACAAAAATTGCATTTTAAAATTCCAATGGCAAGGAAACATTCGAGATCTTTAATCAAAATCCATCCTGAAATCCGAATTTCATTTTACCAAGACATTTGTTCCTTTGAAATATAGAAAAATTCTAATAAAACAATGTCCAATTTATTGATTTTTTTATGTTCTAGACTCCTATGACCATCTTCGGAGTGAGGATGAGAAACTGCTGATCGTGGTCGCAATTTGATTCGAAGCCCTTCATCGGTCTATAGAGGAAAAATATTTCACCTTAGTCTTTAGGAGGTCCTCCGATTGGGTTATGGTGTCCTTTCGTTGTCCGACGGTCAAGTGGGAAAGTCCTCTCTTAGCCTGATTCAAATTGCGCGGATTCTCACAATCATACCCACGCCGTAGATTTTTATTGGAGTCTATAATATTACTAAATAAACAAATAGGCCGATTTGTTAAACGCTTAGGCAGTACAATTTTTCTATTTTTTTAAATCAGCAATTACGCTTTCCATGCCACTTGAATTCGGATTGCAGAAACTCCCATGGTTAATGTGCCTGGTTATCCAGATTACACCCGAAAACCATAGATTAGGAATGATGATACGTGGAAGAAAATATAGTAACGCCATCAGCTCAATTTACAACTGTGCCATTAGAATTACGGCGAACATTTGAAAAGAATAAGAAGACAAGGCTCGACAAATGAAAAGACAAAGAAATGATCATACAAAATACACAGAAGACATTCTCGAGTCTGCCTATGCAGCGGCAGCAAACAGAAATATCTACACATTACACCATTACGTCAGCAGAATTAACGGACAATTTTCTAGCATAACGCCAATAAAGGATTCAACTAGTCAAGTCTTAACTACAGACTATCAACAGCTAAATAGAAGGAAAGAATTCTTCGGAGGCAACTGCATAGATAGCATCCACCAAATGAGGATGCAGGAGTGCTTTATAGATGCCCAAGAACAACAAAGCCGTTGGAATCGACTTCTGAGAAAGGAGTTGATGCAACAACTGGCGAGCATGCCGAAGAAGATAATGAAACTCATAAAATAAATGTCCCGTGATGCTACAAATATAGTTTAACACAAATAAAAGAGAGTGATACGTACTACAACACACGAGGACTTAGGCAAGGATTTCTATTGTCGCCGCTACTATTCCTCACAGTACTAGACAATGTCATCTCAAATTAAAAACCACAACACCGACCGGCATTTAGTGGGAACTCACAAGACAACTAAAAGATCTCGAATAAGCAGATAATAAATGCTTACTAACACACAAACACATATGAAGACTGTTTCACAATAAATATCCGAGAGACAAAGGCCGCGAACCTGAATATGATCAGTAGTACACCAATTAACATCAACCACCAAACCATGGAAGATGTTCAGAAATTCGTGTACCTTGATTGTACTGTAGCAAAAACAGTTGGCACTAAAGAACGGGTTGCGTTTGTCCTGTCAAGAAATACTAAGCTACGAATGTTCAATGATTGTATGGTTGCGAAACTTGAACAAAAGCCTTAGATGTCTAATAAAATGTTTCTCTCCAAATGCAAGTAAATATCGTTATCTACAGCCCAGACTAGTCAATCAGTCGGTATGAAACTTTATACTTAAGGTTTTCTCATAAATTGGGAACCCCAATGATTTTTCGCTGAAATCAGTCCACTGGAAGGGGCAGCTTCCATAGGAGCTTTTTCGTTTTTTTTGCAAATATTTTGAAAAATATATCTTTGGCGAGAAGAACGAACTAAAAGATTCTAAATTAAATTTGAACAATACCGGTCCTGATCATGTTTCCATAATTTAAGCGGAAATGACGTTTTTTGAAAAAAAAAATTAACATAAATTCGGTTACATACAGCCCAAACGGATTGATTTATTGCAATGAAACGTCATACTTACATTTTTCACAAATTTGGAGACACCAGTTAATTTTGACCGGAATCGGTCCACCAGAAGTGACAGCTTTCATAGGAGCTTTTTCATGTTTTTGCAAATTATATAACAAAGTATATAATTTACAAGAAAAACGACTATGAGCTAGAAGATTAAATTAAGTTTTCAACAATATCCGTTTAAATCAGTTTTCCAAAATTTTAACGGAAATGACGATTTTTTACAATAAACTTTTTTTTTTGTATAATCATGAAAATTTTTGACCTCGTGCATGTGTGGTGTGCAGATTAAATGTTGTTGGTTCACTACAGCTTAGACGGAGCGACTGATCGTGGTGAAAATGCAGGCTTTTCACAAATCGGGAGATCCCAGTGATTTTTGGTGAAATCGATCCAACGGAAGTGGCAGCTCGAGTAGGAGCTTTTTCATTTATTGCAAATACATGTTTTGAAACCAAAAATTGTAGATTAAGTTTCAAACAAAATTTGTTCAGATTATTTTTTTAAATTTCAACGGAAATGACGAGTTTTGATCACAAAAAACTTTATTTCACCAAAATTCGGTATTTCTACAATCCAGGCCTATTCGGAATCAAACTTCATACTAAAGCTTTTTTGACATCTGTGAATTATATTTTCAACAATAAGCAGAAATATTGATTTTTTATTATACAAGACAGTTTTTTCAACAAAGTTCGCTGCAACTTTTTATAGCAAGTCAGATGCTAAAAAACCGTGTGCTGACAAAAAAAACTCACGTCGAGCTTTGTGTTTTACTTTATATTATAAATCAATTTTTTTAACATCGAAATAGTCTAAATCGGA
The DNA here is from genome assembly GCA_963691935.1 of Nephrotoma guestfalica. Taxonomy (NCBI): domain Eukaryota; kingdom Metazoa; phylum Arthropoda; class Insecta; order Diptera; family Tipulidae; genus Nephrotoma; species Nephrotoma guestfalica. Next base: position 235,156,083 of record OY829915.1, on the reverse strand, counting down.
AAATATCATAATAGACCCCACCGCTTTTACTGACCCTCAACATTAACAGATTAAAGCTTCGGTACTTGGAACGGATTCGGAATTCGAATCCCACCAAAGGCAAGATGCAAAACTATTCGAATCCCACCATTATGACCCATTGCTGGAGTGCAGAACTCAGCGCCAGTCATTTAGCTGATCGCCCAATTGATACTCCAAGTTTTCGAATTTTGTAAAATTGTGTTTTAACTAGTTTTGCAGAGGTGATGCTTACGAAAGTCACCTTGCCCTGGTATTTTTACCTTGCTACTTTATTTATTTTAATCTGAAAATTGTGTATTTCCACCTCCCAAAATAATATATGTAGCAAATAATAACCTGTAGAAATAGTGGTAAATTTTTAGAAAGCTTTTTACTTTTATAATACATACAACTCTTAAGTACTCATGTTAACGGTATGATCACGATGACTATATTATGTAATGGAACGTAACTACAAAAAAAATTGTCTAACTTGTAACACAAATATATAGTTATTCTAACAAGCGAATAACTTTTTTTATGTCATTTTTCATACTATTAAAATGTTCCCTCTTCCTAATTAACCATAAAATTTTACCACACATACGTTACATGGTATAAATTTTTGTATGTAATCGTAGGATAGGAAAACCCACTAGAAAATAGTAATTAAGGCGTGAAATAATTTTTCGCCCTTGTATTCTGTGTGTTTTGTAATGTTATCTTATTTTCATTGTTTTGCTTAAAATATAACAGAATTTTTGTGTAGAGCTGGTAGTTTTACCATTCTGCTATATTCGGGTACATAGAACGTTATACGAGTACAGAACTAAAATAGCTCGTAATTTCTGAATTTATCTGATACGCTTCGAGATTAGATTACCTACCTATTTAAATGGAGCTATTAAAATTTCTAATTCAATATTGTGTCTGCACAGTATATACAGGTATCACCTTTCACCCGCGTATCTCCGCGAGTAATTGGCATACGTAATAGAACATAAAAATTGTTTAATTATTCAAAACAAAGCATCTTAGTACTTTTATTTTATTTTCGTCGAATTTAAACTTTTTTTTAGAAAGGTATTTTGCCGACAAAGTACAACAAATTTATAATTAAATTGTTTCTCAAGTTCAACGCTTAATGTATGTGTACCAAGAGATGCTCAAAAACTTGGAAATTTTAAAAATTCATTATGAATTTTCTACTTTTATTTTACGTGTTTAAGGTGTGATTTTGTCTTCTTAAATAGATTACGCCTGGGTATCTATTTCTGGAATAAGGAAAAATTATAAATCATTATTTTTTTGTTTTGCAGGTTCTGGAAAGTCATACACAATGATGGGTACACAAGAACAAAAAGGCATCATTCCACGATTATGCGATGAATTATTTGGATCGATTGCTAAAAAACAGTCATCCGAATTATCCTATAAAGTAGAAGTATCGTATATGGAAATTTACAATGAAAAAGTACACGATTTATTAGACCCGAAACCTAATAAACAATCGCTTAAAGTTAGAGAACATAATGTTTTAGGTCCTTATGTTGATGGATTATCACAATTAGCTGTCACATCTTTCAAGGTAAGCAATGTGCCCATACATTTTTAATTTTTGGGAAGATATGCCAGAGATAAGGAGTTATTGCACGATCGTTTGACTTTTATTTCCCAGAAATATGTACCAGTATCAATTCCAAAAGTAGTATCTATCTCCTTTTAAACAGTATCCTTAATTATTTTTAACAATTTTTGTCACCAAATTGAGTCGTTTGATCGTAGGGTAAAATTCGAATAAATCACTAAAATAAAATATTCTCTTTTATTTGCTTGTTTCATCCCATAATCGAGCGCAAGACCTCCTAACTAATTATGCATCCCATAATCGAGCGCAAGACCTCCTAACTAATTATGCATGCACACAACAATTTAGAGGTGATAGTACGATCTTCGTTGTATTGTTGTTACGTACAAGATCTAATTCTACGATCTTGCGATTCATTTTGTAACTTTGGGATCTCCTTTTAAAACTTTCGAAATTCAAAATATAATTAACAGCCCATGATCGTAGTTTTAGTTAGTTTTAGAACGGAATTCGTATTGATTGATTTTTTTTTTCTATATAGGATATAGATAATTTAATGACCGAAGGTAACAAATCGCGAACAGTAGCCGCAACAAATATGAATGCTGAATCGTCACGTTCACATGCTGTATTTTCCGTTGTACTAACACAAACCTTAATCGATCATTCAACATCGGTGACCGGTGAAAAGGTAGCACGAATGTCACTTGTAGATCTAGCGGGTAGCGAAAGAGCTGTAAAAACGGGAGCGGTCGGTGATCGACTAAAGGAGGGCTCCAACATTAATAAATCACTTACAACATTAGGTCTTGTCATATCGAAATTGGCCGATCAGTCGAGTGGCAAAAATCGTAATGATAAATTTGTGCCATATCGAGACTCTGTACTAACATGGCTGCTTAAAGATAATCTGGGTGGTAATTCAAAAACTGTTATGTTGGCGACCCTATCACCTGCAGCGGATAACTATGAAGAAACACTGTCCACATTACGGTATGCCGATCGGGCTAAACGTATTGTTAATCATGCCGTTGTTAATGAAGATCCAAATGCGCGAATTATTAATGATTTGCGACGTGAGGTGGAAGCTTTACGTGAAATGCTAAAACAAGCGACTGGTTCGCCTGTAGGTGAAACACAACGAGTTGATATTTGTGATAAACTGACGGAAAGCGAGAATTTAATGAAACAAATTTCGCAAACGTGGGAAGAGAAGCTAATGCAAACGGAACGAATACAGAATGAGAGACAGCAAGCCCTCGAGAAAATGGGTATTAGTGTGCAGGCGAGTGGTATAATGGTGGAAAAGAATAAATATTATTTAGTAAATTTAAACGCTGATCCGTCCCTAAACGAATTACTTGTATATTATTTGAAAGAGAAAACACTGGTTGGTGGGAGGAGTGCGACACATCAACCAGATATACAATTGCATGGCCTCGGAATTCAAGCGGAACACTGTTTGATCACGATCGAAGATGGTGGATTATTTTTGCAACCGTTAAACAATGCGCGTTGCTTCGTAAATGGTTCCGCGGCATCAGAAAAAACGCCACTAAATCATGGCGATCGTATACTATGGGGTAATCACCATTTCTTTAGGGTAAATTGCCCGAAAAATTCAACTGGCGGTGTACAATTTGGATCCGAGCCACAAACACCCGCACAACCTTTAGATTATAATTTTGCGCGCGAGGAGCTTATGCAAAACGAAATGAGTAATGATCCAATTCAGTCAGCAATCGCACGATTGGAAAAACAGCACGAAGAGGATAAACAAGTGGCGCTCGAAAAACAGCGGCAGGAATATGAACGACAATTTGAGCAATTAAAAAATACATTAAGTCCTGGTACACCATACGCGCCATACACCTTGTACGATCCACTAAAAGTCGGAAAATTAACCCCATATACACCAACCACCGAGATGCGCGTGGAAAAATGGGCCCAAGAGCGTGACGAAATGTTTCGCCGGTCGCTAGGCCAGTTGAAAGCGGATATTGTTAGAGCCAATGCGGCTGTACAAGAGGCTAATGTTCTTGCCGAAGAAATTGGAAAACAAACCAAATTTAGTGTTACACTGCAAATACCTCCAGCTAATTTAAGTCCAAATCGCCGGGTTAGTAGAAAGCTACAATCATTTTATTTACAGAGTGATAATTAAATTTTTTTGGTTACAGCGTGGTGCTTTTGTTAGTGAACCAGCGATATTAGTACGCCGTGTAAATTCGGGTAGTCAAATATGGAGTATGGAGAAATTAGAAAATAAACTAATCGACATGCGAGAGATGTATCAAGATTTTAAGGAACGAGCTCCAATGGTAAGTTGTAGGTTTAATATAGTTGCTAGATTTTCATTTACATATTTTACTAACATTAAACTAACATCACAAAATTACCTAAATTCACGTAATTCATTCACTAAAATCAAAAAAATATATTATCGTCTGTGAAGCCTATCTTGGAACCAGAAATTGAAGAACCGGAGAGTGACGATCAGGTAGTTATTTCGCATTATAGCATTACTAGACACGCTTTAAATGTTTTTAAATCAGAGTCCAATAGTTTCACATCGAAATTGGATTTTAACTATTGCCCGTTTTTCTTGTTATAGGATGAGAATAAAGTAAAAATGCTGGATCCTTTCTACGAGTCACAAGAAAATCACAATCTTATAGGTGTTGCTAACCTGTTCCTTGAAGTTTTGTTTCACGATGTAAAATTGGATTATCATACGCCCATAATTAGCCAGCAAGGTGAAGTAGCAGGTCGGCTACAAGTCGAAATTACACGAATTTCAGGTCAATTGCCACAGGATCGTATGTGCGAGGCGGCGTCCGAGAGTTCTAACGATAGCCGTGACGATGAATATTTAAATGATACGATCAGTAATCAAGTGACGTGTCGCGTGAGCATAAAACAAGCAACCGGATTACCACTGTCGTTGTCAAATTTTGTATTTTGTCAGTATACGTTTTGGGGTCACCAGGAAACTGTGGTCCCAGTAGTAAATTTTGAAGTTCCAACTAGTCACAATCAAAACATGACTTTTAAATTTGATCATGCGCAAGATTATACTGTCTCGATAAATGAAGAATTTTTGGAACACTGTGCCGAGGGAGCTCTTTCAATTGAAGTTTGGGGTCATCGATCGGCTGGGTTTTCCCAAGCAAAAGGATGGGAAGTGGAACAACAGCAAGCGAAGGCTCGCTCGCTTGCTGATCGATGGGCCGAATTGTCACGAAAAATTGAAATGTGGGTAGAAATTCATGAGTTAAACGACCATGGAGAATATGGACCAGTCGAAGTGTCGAGTTCAACTGATGTATTAACCGGTGGAATTTATCAATTGCGTCAGGGCCAACAACGCCGCATTCAAGTTCATGTAAAACCTGTCCAAAATTCCGGAACACTGCCAATAATTTGCCATTCAATACTAAACATAGCCGTGGGAAGTGTTTCAGTTCGTTCAAAATTACAAAAACCATTAGATTCGTATCAAGAAGAAGATTTAACCGTCCTGCGTGAGAAATGGAGCGAGGCTTTGGGCCGTCGCCGAAAATATTTAGATCAGCAGATACAGAAACTGATTAATAAGGAGGACAAAACTGAAGAGGAGAAAGAGCGTGAAATGAGTTTAGTCAATCAATGGGTTTCGCTAACCGAAGAACGTAATGCCGTCTTAGTCCCAGCCCCAGGATCCGGGATCCCTGGTGCACCCGCATCATGGGAACCATCCACCGGGATGGAACCACATGTACCTGTATTATTTTTAGATTTAAATGCTGACGACTTATCGTCACAAAATTTGACCGACGAGCAATCGATATCAGGGCTACATTCAATCCTGCCCAAAGAGCATGGTAATAAATTTTATCAATTGACCATACTTCAACATTCCGATAAAGATGTGTGCGCTATTGCGAGTTGGGATTCATCGATGCACGATAGCCAGGCGTTGAATCGGGTGACCGAGGCTAACGAGAGAATTTATTTAATATTAAAAACGACTGTACGTCTATCCCATCCTGCCCCAATGAATTTAGTTTTAAGGAAAAGATTAGCTTTAAATATATTTAAGCGACAAAGTTTTACCGAGCGACTTAAAAAATTGCGAATCGGTCGTTTCGATACTACTACAACCCAGACGGGTGTAACATATGAGGTTGTATCTAATATTCCAAAAGCATCAGAAGAACTTGAAGATCGAGAATCATTGGCGCAGTTGGCGGCAAGTGGAGAAGATTTAGCATGCGATGGTGAAACATATATTGGTAAGTTCCAACTATTTTATAATTTACACAACAGAACTGTTAAATGTTTATTTTTATAGAAAAATATACAAAAGGGGTATCAGCCGTGGAAAGCATACTAATCCTAGACCGTATGCGACAAAGTGTTGCAATTCGTGAACTAGAACAAACTCACGGTTCAAACACATCGCTATCGATGCGTAAAACAGCAAGTGTCCCAAACTTCTCGCAGGTAACGTACCGACTTAAATATTTTTTTTATTACTTGTATCTCGTACTATAGTGTGAAAATATAATTTCCACTCGGTATTTTTAAACGCTTTACACGTAAATGTGTCTTAATTATGATTAAAGTAAATTGACAGTAATTATTTTTTTTTTTGTATTTTTACTATTGACCACTAATTATAACTCACATGCTTTTTGTTATATCATTTTGCTATTCGTAATAAAAAAAAATATTAAAAAATGTAGGCTGTAAAAGATGCGGCGGCTAATGGAGGTGTAAGTAACAAAATCTTCATGTAGTTGTTTAAGTTTTATTTCGTTTTGTTCTTTAAAAAAAAATATTTTTGATTTGGTATACTGCAGCTAATCTAATTTCAATCACAGAATATTACATTATTTTTTTGGTATAAGGCTTTTAGTGTGTTACAAATTTAGTAAGCTGCAGTAGAGATTTTATAATTTACTAGTTAGAATTTTATAGTTTTTTATCGTATTATTTATTTTGTTGTATATCGATTCACGAACTATTTAAATTTTGCCACAATTTTAAGTGAACTTTATTTAATGTTTATAGATTATGCGATTTGATGCATCAATGGAATCATTAACAACGGTTGGACGATCGGAATCATTTGCTGATTTAAATAATTCTGATTTTGGACGGCCATTCATGAGCCCACAGTCACATCGGGACTTTTTTATATCTGGTAAGTCGAGCGACTTTTTATTTCAAATTAATTTAGTTTTTATAATTCTATAACTTTTAAATAGTTGATAGCTTTCATTAAAATTCGAACTAAATGACAACATATAGCTTATAATAAATTCTGTTATTGGTTAGTGGAATCCCCATTTTGGGCCAACCCCAATTTAAAAAATTCTCATATAAATGCGCTCAAAAAGTTCCGCGGCGGATTTAAACGAAAATACACTGCGATTCACATGATTAGATGAATTTCAATTTCTTTGTTAAAATGTTAATACCTTTGTAATAATAAACAGTTTTGTTTTTTAAATAATAAAGACAGTATCATTAATTTTGTGATTTTTTGATAGAATACAATTCGTTGTAATACCAAGCAAATGTCCATACCGTTTGACTCCCTCTTTTTAAGTATTTTTAAGACCAATCCTAAATCTCGATTTCGCAGGGAATATTAATTGCAACGACCCAAGTTCAGTTTTCGCTTAACTTCTCTTGCTACTAAAGAAGGTAATGTAAATTCAAGGTTTACCAGTTCTTCCTTTAGTGAGTTTATTATCATTAAGTGTCTTGCGCTGGTCATCCTCTGTTTACAAAATACATCGACCGGAAAAAGGTGGATCATGATCTCTAAGGCTTGTGGTCGTGTTTTACTCAGCACCGGGCTGGTATGAAATTTTCATATTTTCTTCAACATTTTTCTGTATGTGATTTTGTCAAGAGCTGTGCTTAAGGGTCGTATAAAACTTATTAAGCGAATTAATTTTGTAAAAAACAAAATACAAGTGAAATTAAAGGAGTAAAATATATATACAAATACAGATATACAAAGTCTATCAACTTATAAGTAGATATTACTACCCAACTACAACGGGGTCGAGGGGAGGCAACGAAGTAGTGGTACCACCCATAAGGTGCAAGAAATATCTACTACACGGCTAAACATAGTGCGAGAACGGTAGTAGATTAGGAAAGGGGAATTCAAACTATAGCATTAATATTTAAACATTTAAATATTTAAACAACAAGAAGCAATGGCTAATTTTAATTAGCGAAGTACTCAGACATATGGATAAGGGTCCAAGAAGTGATCCAGGTCAATCTTCGGAAGGAGCCGATTGTCAACGTGCACTTAAAAAGGTGAAATATGATAAGAATCTTAACGATTCGAACTCAGATGCCGAGCTTGTCGGCGATAATGAGGTCCCGGCTGAAATTGTAATTACTTCGCAAAGCAATGTTGGTCAAGTAGCACAACGTGCGATAGGCCCCATGGAAACCTGATGTTATAAATCGTTTCTCTTGAAACGATGATTCATCAAACAAAGAATACGAAACTTACTGAGGCTTAGGTTTCGAAAATTATCTAATTACTATTAATTATTTATTAAAAATATAAAGATTCAAATTCTAAAGCACGCAACCATAGGTGCACTTGCAGCCAGAAACCAATAACCTTGGTTACTGTGGGAAAGGCACCAGAGTGGCTGCGCAGGATTCAGTTCCTAGTACAAATTTAGAAATTACAGGGAGAGTAGCAATGAATCCGACAGAACATAATGAAGAAAACTGGCACGCGGTTGGTAGAAAACGCAAGACACTTAGAAACAGAATAAATTTGCAGTTGACAAAATAAAACAGACAAAACGGATAATTATCTCAGCAAGAAATAATGATTCCAGCCAACAAACAAGATTACCAAGAAAATTAAGGAAATCATACGTCTCAGTGAATCGAACACAAAGATCCACTATGGCTAGGAGTTGGCCTTGACTTTTGTGTCGTGTGGTCGTGTTTTTTTTTAAGTCTTCAAATATATTTTTATTAAAAGTTTAAAAATATATAATAAATTGTGAACCAGCCGTAGTTTTAAAAGATGAAAAGTATACTTACTCGTACAAGAGGCGAAACATATTTTCCAAAGGACTAATTTCTGGATTGAACACACCTTAACTGTAAACAAAGTATAAAGTCTTTGTTTTTATTTAGCGAAACTTTGGCCCTTGACACCATGGAGTGTAGGTCGTTAATAAAATCATTTGAGTTTTGAATAGGCGACACATTATTTTATAAATAAGCTTGCATGCTTAAAATTTGATGTGAAGTTCAACACTAAATTGTATTGTTACAAATAAATAAATAAATAACAAACACTACCTCAAATGGTGTTGCGATTATAGTGGACTCTTCATCGAAATTAAAGGTATTCACATAAAATGTAGAGTTGGAAGGCGTGGGTCTGGTAGCCACCGAACCAGTGCCTATAAAGAGGTTACCTAACATAAATATCTTTGATGTAACTGGTTGATGGTGACATGGTCACAAATTGATTGATTTAAAAAAACTGTCTGCATCGAAAGATTTCAAGGTTCTATATATAAGTGGTGCGAAAATTAAAGAGATCGCTCACTGGGTGGTAGAAGTTGAACTGGCGCCATGTGAAAGAGTTTGTAACTCCGACTAGATGCTTCAGGTGCCTGGGTCATATTGCAAAGAATTGCAGAGCGCGCAAAGAAACGCCACCATGGTCATGATTATAAGGGTTGTCCAAATAAAGACAAACCTGCCACTTGCGCAAGCTGTAAGAAAATGTGATGATAAGTCGAAATTTAAGACATTATAGCAGCAACCTACGTTTTGCCCACCTCAACATAGAGGGCGCAAAAATAGTTGGATCAGAGATATGTGAGCGCATCTCCACCCTCGACATAGATATCTTATGTATGCAAGAACCACACTCGGTCAATGGTCAAATCAGCATGCCTACTACAGAGTTGCAATAGACTGCTCTGAGAATCCCAGGGCTGCAATTAGCATTCATAAGGTTTGCATAGACATGGTGAAGCTAAGTCAGTTTAGTTATAGTCATTGCACATGTGTTAAATTCAATCGAAAGTTAGTTCATTCTACCTATTTTCGATATATGGCCAATACAGTGAACCGAACCAGTACAATCTGTGCAAATCGAAACGATCCGTTTAACCGATGAAAACATAAGGAAAATAGAGGACTTCGAGTTCTAGGAGTGACCTTTTCATAATGAACTTGCTGGGGGTAACCTCTTTATAACTTCAATAATGACCTAACAACAGTCAACGGAGCCTTGCTGGGCTCGATAGTTGGGTGGTGTGTAAGAGAAAGTTGGATATCTACTGACTATAGAGTCATCACGTTTGAGTTATCAAACTAGCTGCACAATAGTTCGCTTACAAGTAGCAAAACCTGCTACCGAGATTTGCCATTAAGTTAGCTTACTGGGGTCTATTTGTTAGACACTTGGTTTGCTCTTGGGACGATGTGGAAACTCTTCCAGAAATTAATTCGATCGAAGAAATTGATGGTCGTATGGAGCTGATCTCAACACAGTTGAGAGCTAAGAAACGAAATAGTTGGTGGAACTCTAATTTAAAGAAACTTAGATATTCTTCGCATGAGCTTAGTAGAGCATACCAGACGGAAAGAAACCAAGGCGCAAAAGAGTTAAAATTGTCGCTCTTTAGAGAGGCAAGAAATAAGTACTTCCGTGAAATATTTAAAGCGAAGCAAAGTAGTTTTCAACGGTATGTCACGGAACATGGCAATAAAGACTCATGGACGAAACACCTGACGAAACTGGGTCACATGTAGATATGCGTGAGATCGCCACCAACTGCAGTTGGACATCTACAGTTGCTGAAGACCCCCCATTTACGTAGGAGGAGGTCACCAGTGCTCTCAATTGTCAAACGTAACAAGTCTTGAACAGGTTTTGATCACTTGAACTTGCTTAGACCCATTATGTTGGTATCGGTTTTGGGGAACTCATGAAAAGGTTGCTAGTCATTCGAATTACACCGTGGATTGGACAGAGCGGACTGTTTTCGGACAAACAATTCGGTTTCCGATAGTCCGCCTAATTAGCACTGTCAAAACCGTATGCGTATATTCCTGAATAGCACCGGAGTATTTGATCATCTTACGTGATCTAGTGTCATCGCAAGTTTATCGGTCTATAATTTCTCTGGAACCACTATGAATGTTTTCAAGAACTACTTCAATAATCGATCCGCAGTAATCAGAGACATGTATGATTCTGTATCTAAGCAAATCACCAACGGATGTCCTCAGGGCTCCGTTTTAGGTCCTCTGGTCTGACAAAGTTACTCTGGTACATGGCAACTCGATACTCGAACTTCAACGTCAGGGTCAAATCACAATAAATAGCATGAACCCATGGTGTGTAGCTGCAGTTAAAAGCCAAATTTGATTTTGGCCGACCTCCAACATTATCTTAAACGGTCGAAACGTGAAAATGGTCAAGACTGTGAGATATATAGGAATTGACCTTGATGATCGACTGAGCGTAACATTTCACGTTCTAAGAGTCTATGAAAACGCTAAGAAACTATTTCACTCCCTGGCGAGAGTGTCAAGAGAGGAATGGGAACTGAATCACAAAACAATTATAATAATTTACAAAGGTATGGCTGAGGCACTATTCACGTATTCCGCGGCTGGATAGTACGATAAACTAAACTGTCACCACATCAGGTCATTAAAAAAAGCTCAGAGGAATATCCTGCTACGAGTAACAAAGGCCAACCAAGCAGTGTCTTAAGATACTGTTGTGGTTCAGGCCGGCGTAGATATTGTAATCAAAAAGCGAGCGTATTTGTACCACCTAAGATGAAGTGCTCCAATAGGTGACTCTATACATGTTGCAGATAGTAAGTATAATCAGTATAGAAATAAATCTTAAATAGAGGCAATGGCAATTGATCTATGGCAAAGTAGGTAGAGTGAATCGGTGAATGGTAGGCATACATTTGACTTCATTAAAGCAAGACTCGTCACAAACGCTAACGTCACAATTTTTTAATTGTAGACGGCTAAATGTACAAGGCAGTGATATCGGTTAGCAATGCTAATTGATATAACAATACATAATTGGCTATGTAAATTGATATAAGTTTAAAATAATTCTCTGTTTAAGGTTAAACCTAAGTATAAGAATTAATGCAAATTTTCCATGAAATATTGTGTTGCCTACAATTAATAATTAAACAAAAAAATTTACCGGCGGAGGACGGTTGCATTTTTATAGTTCGTATAGTAAAACGAATCTAAGGATTTGTTTGTATTGGACAAGAGTCCATCTTGTACAAGAGGACACTTAGGATTAGCGCTTTAATATTGTCTACGTATTGTCCCGAGACAATAACGCTATGGCACACGCACCTTCCTTCTTGGTTTAAAAGTAATTCGTTTATTACCTTAGGGAATATGACCTTGTGGCGGTGGCAAAGTGAAAGGTTGTAAGTTTGGGTAATCCTCTTTCACGCTTTAGGGATATATATCACCATGTTTTCGAAACATTATGCAGTTCCCAAGCTAAGCCATTTAGTGTGTACAGAATTCGTTTTTTTATTAACGATTTCCTATGGGCATAGTGAGTTGGTCTTCGTTGGCAGTTAATTCCCCCCATTAATGTTGTCCATGAACCATCAGGTTTAATTAATGAATGGTACAGTGTCCTAGCGGAAAAAACTTAAATTTACTAAACACTATAATTTTAATATTTTCTAGTATTAAATGTGGAGCTACCAAATATAGTGTTTTGTGCAATCGCATTGCACCTATCTTCTTCCAATCTTGCTTTTCAAGGTTATTCGGTGGAGTCCTTGTCCCGGCTCAATTACTTGAGTATAAAATTTTTTCTTGACTTGAGATTTTTTCTTGTCTTCTTTTTTCTGGTTTATCCCATCTTCTATTTTTTTTTGTAGTGGCTTTGCAAGTGCTCTTCACATCAGTTCATTGCTGGGGAATATACTCTTACCTCAACTTATTTTGTTTTACCAAAATCTTTTTAATTAGTTCGCCATGTAGCTTTTTGCACAATTGAGTTCTGATTCCCTTTATATAATATCACCCAATTCGATCTTTGGATAATAATATGCTTCAAATGAAGCCTGGCGTGTTGTAATTGAGTACTGCATGTTCTAGCTTGTTTAAAAGTTTCCAGACTTCGGTTTGTATTTGCCGTTTCGGTAGTACCTACGAGAGTCAAAAAACCTTCGAAAATAATTTAATTATAAAACATGCAAATTCTATCTAACGATTAAAAGCCTCACCAATTTCAAAATTGGATTTTGACTTAAATCGGTTTTTATGCGATGTATATTCTACGAACTTAACTCTGAAATGACGGTCCGTTGGTAAACAATAAATTTTCAGTTATCACTACTAATTAAATTATTACAATTAAATGTTAAAATTCACCATATTATCGTATTAAAATACAAATTTATAAAAATCCCAGGTGCACGAGAATTTAGTCGAAATCGTGTTGCTTTTGGCACAAAACCAATTCATGCCGCAGAAGATCCAGTAGCCGTGAAATCATTTGGAATTGGTATGTACACAATTTTTATTTATCTTTATAACTACAATTAAAAATATATTTAATTATAATTAGTTTATATAAACTAAATATATTATTTTTAATTTATTTAGTTTTATTTAAATTGTTCGCTTTTTTATTATTATAAAAATACAAAATCGTTTTTTTTTATTTTACAATTTTATTTACATAAATTAGAGATATGGTATAGAAAAAAAAATCTCGATTATTAAAAATTCAATTAAAATAATTAATTATATAAAATAGATATTTTATTTTATACATTTATATAATTTATTTATTCGCTAATCAATGTAAGTGATATATACATATATTTGGTTTTGATTTTATTTATTTATTTTATTACTTAATTTATATAGGCTTAATTAAAAGGATAAGACAAAATATTGATTTTTTTTGTGTTCAATCAAATTCTTATTGATTATTTTTTTTAATACATATTTTAATAAAATTTTATAATATTCTATAATAATCGACGCTTTGCTTTTAAAGTTTTATTCAATTATATAAATTTTACATTATACATTTTTAATTTTATTTCTATATAGTTCGAGTATAATGATTTAATTACAAATAAAAATATGTTAAATTTAATGCTTTTCAATACGATTTTGTAAACCTAGTTTATATAGTTGGCCAAGTTTTGGCTATTTGTAGTGATTTTATTGTTTTAATAATTAATGTAGAGTTTTGTAGTTTTTATTGGAAAAATACCGTATTGAAATTTAGATTCAATTCAAATGTAATCATTTTTTCTAACTTTATTCATAATGTTAGGTTTATATAGAAACATATATAGAATTATGTAACCGTCTTAGGGTTTTATTTTAGTTCTTTAGTCTAATTGTAAATCCCATTTTTAAATTTTAAAAATTTAAGTTAGAATCAATCAAACATTTTCGTTGGTATAGATAGGTTCTGAAATTTAAATACGCATACTATTTTAAATTCAAACTATTAAAAATATGGTTCATCTGTCAGGCTGGAAACAAATTTATTACATTTTTTTTATACGTTTTCGTCGAATTTGTCGTGTGATGTGGGTTTTTTTTATAAAAAAATTCTCGACTGCAAAATTCTTTAAATATGTAAATTTTAGCAAAAGGTTCAGAGACTAGAACTATTTTGAACCAACTTCGAGCAATATGAAAATTACAAGGCCGGAATCGTGATAACGGCTGGAAACTTTTAACGGATACATAATAATGAACAGTTGTCGGATAAAAGTTTCCATTAAACTTTTTTGTGTTTTCTTATAAAATATTCAAGGAAACTTTGATTACTTTTCGATTTTTTTTTTATTTTCTATAGAAATATTTTGAGACAATTGCGTTTTCCGGCATATTTTTCTCGTTCTAATTTTTCCCATAAAAATAATTTCCAGAACATTTTTCCCGAAACAATTCTTCACACAACGGACAGTTGTGGTGGATTTTGTACAATAAAATTTAAAACGTGGAATGGTTGGTACTAGTTGGATTTTATAGAACAATCTTCTGGTACCACTAACAAAACATTCCTTATTATTTGTCATTCCACACAACTTTAATTCAAATGTATTTGTAAAACATCTGATTTGTATTTTATATTATTATTATTATTATTATCACAAAATGATAAATGAGATGCATAAAAGTGCATCTTATGATTTTTGTGTTTTAATTAAAAATGTTGACTACTACTAAATTTATTTAAACTAGGAAAAACTTAAGAATACACTGTATATGGGTGAACAGCATGGAGTAAGCGAGATCGCCAAGTATTATATAGAACAATGTTAATATTGATCGTGGAATTTCTTGTATTTGTACACAATAATAGGGTGCAGCTGGGATATCATACATAGGGTTTTATAATAACACTATATCACTCACCCTGCAGATACAGGCTCATCCGGTGAAGTTTATTAAATATTGAAAATTTCTTAATCTTTGAATTTCACATAGCGTGTTGGGAAATATTTGTGCTATCTTCACTGAACTTTAAAGCCCTTCCCTCATAAGGTGGTGTTAATCCAGTCTTCACTTTCTCCACTCGAATAAAAACAAAGTGGCAGTCCGTTAATTCTTTCAGGATGTAAATGTTGCCCTGAGAGGTATGGCGCGTATCTTTGGAAACGACGGTATACATCGACTCACGTAATTAATCGACCAGTGAACAATCTGTCGAATGTGGGACCTTTAGCGTCTGTCCGTATGTAAGATCGGCAGGAGTGCATTGATCGACGTTCTAATTCCTTAACTTTATACCATTCCGTTAGCCTGTGGGTGCGTATCCTGTGAGAACTTAACAATTGTGTTAATTCTTTAAACAGTTTGCTCTCGAATTGACTAGCTTGATCTGTGGGTATTTCCAGTGGAATGCCAAATCTCGAAATATATTGGTATATGAAAGCTCTCACTACGGTCGAAGCACTATTAGGCCCAAATATGTGTGTTCAAACTTGCCAGAAAGAATATTAATCCATCCATATTCAAAGTGAGTACATCGGTTAACTTTTGACTTCTAGCAAGTATTACATTTTTGAACCGATACTCCGTATCTACGTTCAAGTTAGGTCAAAAATACTTGGACGAGAAATTTTGCATGTGGCTCGAACTGCTGGATGGAAAGTTCGTGAAGCATCTCAAGGATATTTCGACACAATTCATCTGGAATGTCGGGGCATTTTACAGGTAGAATTTTCGCACCAAAGTGGAATACCTGATGTAAAATCGGATACGAGTTCGAGCTTGCGTTTTACACTGCGAGAGTTTTTGTTTTCCTCTAAAATGGTTCTCATGCTAGGCTAATTTCTCTAAATCGAGCGCAGTCTAACAAATTGTAGATATTTCAGATTCATTTGATCGTGACAAAATATCTGTCACTGCATTACTTTCACATTTCACTTATTCTATATCCAATGTAAATTGAGATATGTATTCGAGCTGGTGACTTTGTAGTCTTCGCCTGACTGAGATGCGATTGTGATGGTCAGGGGTTTATGGTGGGTATTGATGAAAAATCCTCTACCTTCCACAAAACAAAGAAAGTGTTTAATGGCGCATTATACGGAAAAAAGATCTTTGTCGAAAGCTGGAAACTTCTGTTGGAAAGGTGTAAGCTTTTAAAAAAAACGAAAGCGATTTCCTATTTATACCAGATAACATCTGTGCGGCTTACGTAGCGGCTTACGATTTGTAGGATGGAAAAAAATATTAGATTGAGCAAGGGCAACTTAGTGTTGATTTGGTGATTTCATTGGGTAGCAAGTTTGAGGAAGCTGCACCGAGTTCTCATTTTGACTGCTGACACATTTCTATGTTCGTGATGAGACCATAATCTGCTAAACGTGCAAATAAAAATTTTAAATGACTCCGATGTTCTGATTCGGCTTTACTGGAAGCCAAAATGTCATCGATATAAACATATACAAGATCGAGACCCTTGTTACTTCATCTATCAGTGGTTCGAACATCTGACTGCATTTCTTGTAAACTCATACATGCCAAACGGTGTGGTAAATACCATTTTGCAGATATCCTCCCTTGCGACCTTTATTTGGTGAAAAATGCAAATGAGATAAAATTTTGTGAAAATGGTGCAGAGGTGAAGATTAAACGAGAAATTATGAATATATGGAAGGAGGTATTTGTCAGGTACCATAATCACATAGCCGGCAGGTAAGCTCCGTAAGGTCTTCAGTCGTTGCTGTCTCGTTTCGTTACTAAGTGTAAAAATAATCCTAGACTCAGCACGTACCTCGAATTCAGTTTTCGCGATTTATGTTGTTCGCCATCTAATCGTCTTGGACGTTAAAATGGAAGATTACCCCCAGTAACAGTGCGATGTTCAACACTATGTTTCATGGGAACGTCATAAGTTAGCCTATGCCAAGAGGTTCATCATATAGACCATCAATAGAAAACAATAGAGGTTTAGTATCGTCGGAGACGGTTTCATCTTTCGCGAACTTTACGAGAAAGTCGGCACCGATTATAGGTCTAGTAATTGCGGCTATAGTAAATGGGTGTCGATAGTCGTAACGTAAACCTAAATACATATACCACAAGTAACAGCTTTTACCCGTATGTGGGAATAGTGGTTCCGTTAGCTGCGACTAATCGAATATCTGAATCGTGCGGAAAATTTTTATAAACAATTGTTGGCACAACTGAAACATGAGCGCCAGTATCAATGAGAAATCGTAAATTAGTTTTGGGACATCGAATAGTTAGGCGATGATTCTGAAACGTCCAATCGATCGTTGTTCGTACTAAAGGGCGACCTAGTTTCTCGCATTGAACTGTGCCTGCGAGTTGGGCTTTTTGTCATATGTACAACCTTCGCATTTTTTGGCTCAGTTACGAAAGCTTTTGTAGTACTAACAAAGCCAATTATCACTTCGAAGTCGTGTTTTACAACGTGATCCAGATCATTTGCTATTTCTGCTAGGCGATTGTGGCCTTGCCCTGATTGCTAAATTGACGATTGAATCTAGCTGTTAGCTGATCAATTGATTCTGCAGGCTTGTGTATTTACACACAAAAATTCAAGTTTCTGCCGTTTGTACTTTCTGAGTTGAGAAATGGCGAAGAAGAACGCAACATCATAGGCGGACATATAAACTTATTAAATGTATAGAATCTTAATCTTTTTACATACGAGTACTCATTCAGAGATGTAGAACAAAAAATGCAAATGGATTTCTTTTTTCTTTCTTGGTTCAGGAATATAAGTTTTGGGAGAAATTTATGTAGAAAGAATTGTTTTAGGACGAATTGGTTTGGGAAATATTAATCGTGTGACAGATAGCGATCTACACTTCAAAGGAAGAAAAAGTAAGAATTATCAAATGTTTACTCTTACTTTCTCAAGGCCGGGGCGACGAGAACAACAATACTCTTGATCTCTTGATTTTCATCCAAATCTGACCTTCACTTCCATTTATTTTAGTTTTAAACCTGTTTTCCAGCGTAGTATAAATCGATTTATCTATTTTTCGAAGAAAAATTGGAAACATTGCTTCGAATTTAACTGGGAACAAAATGTCTAAAAATGAATGCGTAATTTATAAATACAGAAATAAGTGTAAAATGGTATGAAACAAACACTTTCTCATGTCTCAGGACCAACAATAGAATAAATCGAACGTCCACTTAATGTTCCCTTCAAATCATTTTACAGTCATTCGGATTTCTCAAAACTTCAATCTTTTACTACAAAAAAACTAATGAACTAACTTAAAATCGAAATATCGCACTTGCAAAGGTATCTGGATGTCGACTAGGGTTGGGACTATTTTCGTCGAAATGTTTTCCAATTTAATTAAAAATGTCGGATATTGGAATATTGTCAGCCAAAGAGGAATTTATAAGTTGAGCAAGGACTAGGAAAGTTGTTTGACCACTATTGCGTGAATTTGGCCTACATCGAGACCGTTGTAAATCCACGGTGAACGTGTTTTAGCCTTGATGATTTAAACCTCAATGATCTATAATTGTTCCAATTGTGTATCGAGATCATTTCTGACCTCGAGATGCATACGCATCTGGGATATGTTTTTAGAGAATGTATTAACAATCCAGTGAATATGTTGTTCTTTTAAGGTCAGTTAATCATTTTGTTTTCATTTTTCCTTCTAAAAAACCACTCAGTCTTGTTTGGATCATAGAAGTATTTCATTCACGTCAAATACGCCTATTCACCTACTTTTAGCAGTCGTAGTTAGCAGTCGACATTGTCGATTATAATTAGATGACAAAATTCCACTTTACTGCCTGCCTCTAGTGGGAGTTAAAACTCCGCTCCCAATCAATTCAAACCCGGAAAGCTGTTCCTTTGATTTAAGTGTCCAAGACAACCACCAAAAGTCACTGTCGGTCTTATCACCACTTTGTAGATGTTTAGCTATCCAAACTAATGAAGGAGTGCAGAAGTCTTTTTGTAGTGATCGAGCGGTATGAAGCTGCGATCCTTGATATTGTTAGACCTTCGGCCAACAAGCACGATATCATTTGCTTATCCAAGAATATGGCCCGACTGTGCACCAAATTGAACAGCACAGGCGTGAGTGCATTATCCTGTCGAACACCAAATATTATTTTCAAAGATGTGCATCTTTATCAATGAACCCAAGTACGAGTATTAAACTCATTCACCTGATCCTCATCAGGCGTCTTGTAATTATTCATATTTGATATGACGTTTCGTACTTCGTCGTCAGCTGCAGTGAGTGGTGATATCATTTCTACATTGATACCGGACTAACGCAAAGATGTTGTTTGCTCACTGAGAATAACATCTGTCTGTTTAAAAGTGATGAGAAATAAATTCGCCACTCTATTAGACTTGCTGTCCATTTCCAACTTTCCAGAATCGAAAAATAAAATATTTAAAAGAAACGTCGGTAACTTTGGCTTGAGAACAATTACAAAACGAGCAGATCACATATGAGAGGGTAAAACATCGGTTCTTAACTTTTCATTCACCACCGAAAATCCTAAATTAATAAATTAATTTCACTTTTGAGCCCAGTTTCAAAGGAATCAAACATACGAAATAAATTAAGAATTTCATTAATTTCTAAGGCCCCAAATATGCATTTTTGGGCAGATTTCTTCATTTCAATGCTAATCCAATAATTTTGAACATTGAGTATCATACAATATATTCCACTCCTGTCACTCGTTCCATTGTGGATTTAATACCGAAATAAAGCTAATTAATATGTCCAAAAATACATCCACATGTAGGCCTGTTCCACCAATCACAACTTGCGGATGATTTTGATATTTTAACTCGGATGCTAGATACATTGCTATCGAGCGCATTAAATTTCACACCCGATACTCAAGGTTCCAGGAACTTTTTGAATTTATATTGAAATCAAATAAATTTGACCATAAATGCTTCAATGCATAGGTCAAAGACACCACGATTTATCCACAACTAACGATGATGGAATCTAGTACATGAGACTTGGTTTTTAACCCTCGTCGGCCTTAGAATCGATTATGTAAATTCTGAATTTAATTTGTTTCGTTGAAACGAATTTGTTTGGTTGAAATGGGTCTAGAAGTGCAAATAACAATATACGGTTGTTTTTCCAAGTAAAGGGTGTTTTTTTAGGAGGTTTGTTTTTCCGATAGATGTCGTTTTATTTTATGACAGTTGTTTTGACAGCTCAAAGTGGCATTTCTACTCAGTATTGTTTGGCAAATCATTATGAATAGGTTAACTCCAGAACAACGTTTTCAAATCGTGGAAATTTATTTTCAAAATCAGTGTTCAATTAAAAATGTTTATAGAGCACTTCGTGAATTTTATGGTGCACATAATCGTCCGTCAGAGACCACCATAAAGAACGTAATTACCAAATTTCGGTCTACATTCACTCTTTTGGATGCCAAGCCACCGACAAGAATGAGAAGAGTTCGTACAGAAGAAAATATTGCTGTCGTTGAGGCCAGTGTCGAAGAAAACGACAATTTATCGATTCGTCGTCGTGCTCAGCAAATTGGACTTTGTCCATCGACTTTATGGAAAATTTTACGTAAAGATTTGGGTTTGGTGCCATACAAAATTCAATTGGTGCAAGAATTAAAGCCACACGACCATCGTTTGCGCCGTGAATTCAGTGATTGGTCGTTAAATCAATTGAACGAAGATCCATTTTTTTACCGTAAAATTCTCTTCAGTGATGAGGCGCATTTTTGGTTAAATGGATACGTCAACAAACAAAATTGTCGCATTTGGAGCAAAGATAATCCACACGCCGTTCTAGAATTACCAATGCATCCTGATAAATGTACTGTTTGGTGCGGTCTATGGGCTGGTGGGATCATCGGTCCATATTTCTTTAAAAATGAGGAAGGACGACGCGTTACCGTGAATGGAAATCGATACAGAACCATGTTAAATGAGTTTTTGTTGTCAAATCTTGAAGATATGGATATGAATGAAATGTGGTTTCAACAAGATGGTGCCACTTGCCATACAGCACGTGAAACAATCGACTTATTGAAAGAAACTTTCAACGACAACATTATTTCGAGAAATGGTCCGGTGAATTGGCCTCCGCGTTCGTGCGATTTGACGCCACTCGATTACTTTTTGTGGGGATACGTGAAGTCATTGGTTTATGTGGATAAACCTCAATCGATTGACGCTTTGGAAACCAATATTCAACGTGTCATTGCTGACATACGCCCTCAAATGCTTGAAAAAGTGCTGGAAAATTGGACCTCCAGAATGACATTTGTGAAAAATAGTCGTGGTAGCCATATGCCAGAAATTGTGTTTAAATGTTAAATGCCAAAAAATTATCTACCAAATAAAAAAAAATTTTGGTCATTTCATAATTTTATATGTGTTTTATTCAAAAAAAAAATCGGCAACCTCTTAAAAAAACACCCTTTATTATTACATCTGCACTGTTTCAGAATTTATGTAGCTACACATTTCACATTAATATTTTGTTAGAGGTATTGCATTTGTTGCAGCTTGTACTGAGATGGTTGAATAGTTGAAAACATTCGTTGTTCTTTCAATTTTAAAACGTTGTTCTTATTTCGAGTCCGAGGTCCTTTTTGTGGATCTGAGCTAAATTTTCGAGGCTCCCGTTGAAGATTCAGAATCGCAGCCCTCGCCTTGTTACAAGGTATAGTTACTGGTGGTAGCCGCGAAGCGGCAGTATCACCACTTACTAAAGTTGCATACAGAGACGGTATATGAGGTCAGTATACGCAAAAAAATGTTTTATGGGTACTAGTGACCTCTATCAATAACTGGCACGATAACTCCAATTCAGTTTAGTTAATAATTTAGTAATATATTGGTACCGAGCACTGATTAAAGGCGAATTTAAATTTTAGTAACAGGTAATATAGCTTCTGAGAATCTCCAACTTGTTAGAAAAAATATTTGCTTTCTTTTGGTTTATCAGTATTATGAATGAAATTGCGAAATGTATTCGTGTTTCTCTAATTAAAAACATATCTAACTTTTTCTGAATAGTACGAGTATAAAAGTTGAAACAGGGCTATAACAGTGTAAACATTATTTTGAATAGGTTGATGGGGTAAATGTAAAGAAATGAAAGTGTGCCGATCAGGCAACACTGCTTCTTAATGCGTGCAATTCTACCAACCCAAATTTTTCAATTGAACCTGCTAAAAATTTTGTAATCTATAAAAGGATGTGAGAAGATTAAAGGAATAAAAATTTAATTTGTTATACAGCTTCGTTTATTGTGATACAATTCCAACGGAAATGTATTTAATTTTATAGATTAAATTTAATTATCTTTTAATTTCCTCAATTTACATAGCTAGAATTACGAAAAAATGTCTACAAATACAATCGTTTATAATTAGTCACAAAATCCATTTACATTTGAATTGAAACTCTGAACACGATAAAAATGTGCAAAATTACAGAAGAGCATTAAATTAAACAACACAATAATAAAAATTTTATTAATTTTATATTAAAAAATAACTCTTATTTAACTTTATAATAATTTATACTTTAATAATTAAATTATCAAAATTTATAACGAATGTCTGTATCTTTTTTTTATTTGTTTCGACTCTGCCATCTATAAATCAAAATCATCCTCCTCTCCACAAAAATAATAATTATCAAAAAATGCTAATTAATTAAAATAAAAAAAAAATAAAAAAATTATAAAATATACAAAATTGTGCTTATAAATTTGTCAAGGCTCTATTTTGTCAGGTAAAATTATTAAAAAGTAAAACAAAATACCCCACCTAATTTTTTGTTGTTACCAATTGAAAATTAAGAAAAACTAATATACAACAAATTAATTTTAAATGTTGTATATTATAATTAAGAAATTATTTATATTCAAAATTTTAGAACTTCAATTTCCTTAATTTTGAATGGAATCTGGAAAATATTTTGTTTGGTTTTGTTTTGAATGGAAATAATTATAAGCTACACAGCATATAAATATTTCCATGGCTGTATTTTGTTTATCATTATTATTTAAATAATCCTTTATAATTAAAATTTTGTATTGGATTTATACCAAGTTAATAAATAAATTGAATAAATTACTGTATTTTAAATATATTTATTCCGTTTATTTAATTAAATTTTTTGGTTTTGAATTTTAAATGTTTTTTTGTGATTGCGCGCGCGGCGTTACGCGGAATGATTCGAGAAAATTTGTATACAGGATTATAAAATCGTGTAAACGGGGAAAATGAGAAATGCCATTCAAAAATTAAAATGAAATTTTTTTCAAATAATATTATGTTATATATATAGAGGCTTGACTTGAGTTAAATATATATAAATTAACATTATGTTCTTTTTTTGTGAATCAACGTATTTATTAACGTACGCAAATATGTTGGCATTAAAATGTAAAACGCAAATATTTATATGTACATATATAATATATTGTTTGTGCAAAAGAAAAATTATTTTCTAAGCCGATTACACTTTTGTAATTTAAATTCTTATTTTATTTTGAAAATATGTGTCTGCTATAATTATCTTGTTGTTTTGTTATAATATTAATATATTTGTGGGAAAACGTTCCTTCGCGGCTTTCCTATTACATATTTATTTATTTTTTACAGTGTGTGTGGCTAAGGCAAAAATGAAAAATAGAAACTTTGGATTATTTGTAACAACCTACATCGAAATTATTTAAACGTACTCAGAATAACTGCGACGTGTTTCTTAAAAAATTAACCCAATTATTTTCCACTTATTTCTCATCTTACACTGTGTAATGTACCTGACATCGATTTTTTTCGCCTAAATTTCCGGCTAACTAAATTGATGGTTAGTTCATAGCAGTCGTTCATAGATGGCACATAACAACACACGTCCGTTTAATTAAAATTTACCAAATAAATTTAAATTTATTAATCTCCACAATATTTTCAATCAGCAATTGACAAATCTAAACTAGCTATTAACTTTTGGTATTTGTGCATTAGAGACATCTATCATTAACGGTGTGAACTAACCATTAATTTAGTTCATCGGAAATGTAGACAGAAAATCGTCGTGAGATACACAGTATTAGTATGTATATATAATATGTTTACAAATTATCCCTAGCAAGTTAAAAATCCAACATTGGGATTCATTTGAATCTCGAGCCAATCGTTCATGTTAAGTTTTACTTTACCAAATATGTTATAGTCTACGAGAGTGAGTAGATTGTTCGTTGTCATATCGTTTATAGTTAACGACCTCGATTCATTTCTTAACGGAGTCGCGTTAGACTACAGACATCCAGTGAATACGCTCAAATAGAGTTACGGATAGGCGGGATACACTGATTTCCCTAACTGTTTCCCATTTTTTATCACATCCCCAACGTTTCTTTCTATTGGCCACTAAGTAAATGATAAAGCCCACAACAACAAGCCTTGTTCCAATTCATTTTTTCGGCAATTTTTTAACTTTTTTTATTTTTTCTGGTCATGTTTCACCGACATATTAAATTCATTGCTAACAAAATTTCAATAAGAGAGTTCGTTGTTACTTGTCTTATTTTTCGGGTAACGAAATTTGATATGGCGCAAACTCGATAAGGTGTCATGAAACTCGTTGGCTTTACTGGCTCAGTATCTAGTCTCATAATTATAACTGAATAATTAAATGACTTACATTTGCGATCGACTTGTCGCCTTTCTTTGGATTTCTTTTTTGTTCCATAAATAAACTCTAACGCCTTTTCAAAAATTCCATTCAAAATGTATGGCTGATTATTCAGTAGCGGTCGTCCGTTGAATATTTACGATCATCCGTTGAATAATTTTGACTACAATTTCTCACATTTGGGCTAATCGTGCACGAACACCGTACTCAGACGAATTCGTTATTATCATGACGGGCAATAGGTAATAACATTTTTAACTTGATTCAATACTGGTTCACAGCCAGCATTCCAAACGATTATAAATAAAATGATTTATAAAGTGATTTTAAAATCGCTGAGAAATTTTTAAAATTTGTAAATTCGCATAATAATTGTCCCACAAAATGTGTTAAATTTGTTCGATGAGCCTTTTCTGTTGGTTTGTCTTTGTGTAACCTTTCGGCCTTAGTTTCCTAAGGCTGCTTACAGTATCTTGTAATTTAATTAACAAAACTCCTAAATTTCAAAAGTATAAAGACTTATCAGTTACCATTACTCATCACAACCTATCAAAACCTTTTCAATCATTGAGTGGAGAATATATTGGTTTACACCCAAAAGATAACCGCCCATTATAAATTATTTTGTGTGTTGACCACGCTAATATTTTACTCATAGTTTCCAATGGTACGGTACCTACATATACACATTGTGAAAAGTTAGTTTTCGTGAACTTTCCCGACAATGCAATTAACAATGTATTCGTTCTCATTTCAATAATCTATTTGTTTCTGGTTCTGTATCTCGTTGACCATTTTCCGCTTTAGAAATTAATCTTGAATTACCAAGTCATTCAACTTGTCTTCGTGCTTTTTTTAAAAAGTAAACGCTACTCGTCTAAGACGCATACACGTCAACGGGCTTCACAAGTTTTAGGTCTATTTTTTCACCATCCTAATCCTTAAAATATTCTAGGTTTTGTTAAAAGCTCCAAGTATCCACGCAAATTCTAAAAGGTAAAAATTAATAGATGCTACAAGCGCTCCCGCCTAAATCTGATTTTAATAACCAAAAGTAGCTGTGTAATTACTACCTTTGTGTTTTATAGACTCTTTATATGTATCCGCATATCTCAAATAATCAATTGCACTTCCATAGTATCAATCGAAATATTGAATAAATTTAATTTAGATTTTTTAACTATTTTGTATTTAGTTTGATCAAACACACGATTCTAATTCAGATGATAAGAAGAGATGGTTCATTTCTTCATTTACCTGCTAATTCATGTGTTCGTTCAAATATTGTTCGGATATTTTCGGACACCCTCTCCTCAATACCTTTCGGAAATCAGAAAGGACCAGGTTTATCTGACTTACAGTATATCTAAGTCATGACTTACAGAAAGGTATGACTTAGATATACTGTAGGTCAGGTAAACGAGCTTTTCATGGATACCATCCTTTGACAGCACACCTTTTGTTCTGAATACAAACACTGGTCTAAAATTCGGTATTGTCAAATATACCTAACACATTCGTTATCTACATGAAGGGATACTCTCCCCGTTACTGTGTTTCTTGGGTAACGATCTTATTGTAACTGTTTCATGTAAATAGCGTCACCTAAGCATGAACTAATATATCAATCTCGCCACGTTTAAGAGACTTGGTGTGTCCCACTGTAGTTTACTATGTCGAACCATCAAAACTAATTTAGGCTGTTGTCCAAACACTGACTTTGGACATGTTGTGGACACCGACTTATCCAAATAAGTCACCTCCCTCCCGAGAAGACTTATTCAAATAAGTTGGTCTACACAGAAATGTCTCCAAAGATTGCGTTTTGTTTTTTGTTATTATGTCGCAAATAAGTCGGTATAATGGATTAGAATGAATTGACTGACTTAATTTAAGATGGCACCAACTAAGTCAATAAGTGTATTGAGCCGGTGTTTGGAAAACACCCTTAGTGGTTTTTATTATAGTCATAGAAATTTAAGTGAAATTATAGTGCTCACTCTTTTTTGGGGAGCACGACGATGTCTTAGATTCTAAACTTTTGTGGAATTCTAATGTGGAACAAAAACTCCGAAAAGCTATTGCTATTATCTGGCAATAACGGCGGACTTTTTGGAAATTGTGGGTAATGTCTCCTAAAATTTTCCCAAAGTCAATAGTTCTAGCGATGCTAATTTACAAGCATCTGTTGTTTGGTGGCCTGTAGGGCGATCGACAGTTCGGCAACCCTTTTCTCGACTCAACCCATTGCTATATAGATTGCATCCAATCTTTTTCTATCTTATCGAACTGAAATAATTTATTTTAGTTTAGATTGTTCTGCTGCTTATATGCAGTGTAGTGTGAAAGGAAAACATTAGTGTGCCAAATGCTATAAGATTAATTCCAGAATTTGACTTCTCGAAATCTTTGTCGGTGTCATATCCGCCGAAAAAGCAGTTGCTTATGACAAGAATTATCCTGGAAAGAAGGCGTGCGGGGTTTTTAATGCACCATGACACTAGTTCTGAACCTCCTATGCGAGAACTGATTGCAGGAGCCTTATATTATTCATTATTGTTTATATTACAGACAGTCATTGAGGGTGGATCCTTTGTGGGTTGCAACCAAGTTTGTACTAAAATTCAATGTTTCTGTACATGTTTCTGAATTAGGAAAATTTAGGTAATAAAGATATCAGAGTGTTTTTATTGGATTTTCAATATGTTTTTAGAACATTAGCGAGAAAATCAATCAAGGTTCAGCACCAAAGTCCAAACACATACAGTGGAAGTGTTTGTCATATTAGCGCAACAATCAATTAAATCGTGGTTGGTTTAACCAACAGTATTATTGTACATCTGGAATTTAAAAAAATCAATTCAATTTTATATAATTCGAATTTGTATAATAAAAATTTTTATAACCCTTTTAAAGTCGTCTCTACACAAATTAAAATCGAACGCGTAGAAACATTATTAAATACACGACTTGAATTAAAAACCAACATACTAAAGTCCGACCCATGGAAGTGCAGATCGATCACTAATACTCGGTATCTGAGTGATCGCATAGTAGCACGTATTGAAT
Source organism: Nephrotoma guestfalica (assembly GCA_963691935.1). Taxonomy (NCBI): domain Eukaryota; kingdom Metazoa; phylum Arthropoda; class Insecta; order Diptera; family Tipulidae; genus Nephrotoma; species Nephrotoma guestfalica. Next base: position 235,128,211 of record OY829915.1, on the reverse strand, counting down.
ACAAGGACAGTAGTTGTGAACAATCAATTCGGCCCCCTATAATGTCGCGTAATACTTGTCTACGGACGGACAATGCTTCAATATTCAATAACAAACAACTATCTAAATGGGGAGGTAGCACAAACTAGATAGCGTTTACCTCTCGAGGGAGTCGCCTTAAGGCAGATAACAGAATTCGCTTTTGAATTGTGCAAACGAAAAAATGAAACGAAGAGGATTTTTAGAGTGTACGAATCATGAAAATGTTTGGAACGTACGAGTATTAAAATCCCTAACATTGAATTAACCTTGTTGCTTCATCTATCAATCTGGTCTTTAAACGATAAATTTCGAGAAAATATCGTAAGACACATAAATTTAGAAAATAAAGGATTCGATCAATCATAACTTCATTTAAACATAAGCTAATATCAACACCGCAATGTTTGAAGCATGGCTACCTTGTGGGGCCTTGCCAGACAAAACATTTATATCTCTAGATAAAATGTTATTTAAAAAAAAAAGCTTTTTGAGTTCGGTTCGTCATAGCAGAATATTTCACATCCTTCACAAAGGAAGGACATCACTTTACTAAAATCAGTAAACACTACTTTACCACTACCACCACCTTCTAATCATAAAGCTAAAATATTTGATGAAGTCCTTGGCCATCGATTCAAATAATTTAGGAATAGCCGATAAGTTAGAAATATCGCGGTAATTTTCGATATTCATTCACCGCCCACTCTTGAAAATTGGCTTAAAGAAACTGGGTTTTCAAATTGAATGAAATACTCCACTCTCCAAACTCAAATTGACTCTTTTAACACAACAGAGCCTGGAGAATGTCATCGGTAGTAAACTGAAATGGAATGTTTAGATTTTTACTAAAATCAAAATCGTCATTCTCGAATCACTAACACTTACAGAATTGAGAGACATTTGCGAGGGTATACCTCTACAGTTCCATTTCGGATTAACATATCTCCAAAAACATTTATAGTTGTTTCTAACTGTCGAGTGAACCTAATCAATATATGAATTATACAAGAGACGATTTAAAGTTTAATTTGAGATCTGAGAGCACTAAATAAATATTTCATAATTTACGACGGATACCATGGGTCGCGTGCCGACAAAACTGCACACGGACGAAGAATAATAATCGTCCAATCATAGTCTTCCTTTTTAAAGTTGAAAGACTCACTAGAAATAAAATTTACGTTAATATGTGCAGCGATATATGAAAAATACTTGAGGAACCGCTAAAATATTGCCAAGCAATGATTGACCATGTAATTTCACTGGTATGAACACCAGATCGAAGATATTGCTGATCTGGTTCTCAATGTTACTAATCTGTCTTAGTCCAAATGAACAGATTGAGTCCGATACATGATCTGAGGTTAAATTACCATTGAATGGCAGAAGAATAAAAGTCAGCAGCTGCAACTGCTAGTTGATTTGAGAAAAATGCATTACCCTGGTTATTACTCTGGTAATCGTAAGAGCACAACAGTATTTGATTTACTACGAATTTATCTATTCGCTATTTTGAAAATTAAAAAGCAATAAATTAAAGTTTCCGTTCATTTAACCTAGGACCACACACCTGAAACAAAAACACTAATACTGCTCGTGAAAACATAATTGGAAAATACATGGAAATGTTTTTATATTTTGTTATTGTTACTCCCTCTTCTCTGTAATCTATAATATAATTTATATGTTTGTTTAGTGTTTGCATATAAAATTGAAAAAATTAATTTGTTTTTAAAATTTGCATGCTAGAATTTTATTTGTGAAAAGGGCTAATTTTATATAATTTATTATTTAATATTTTTAATTTTATTTATTTATTTATATTTTATTTACAAAAACTATAAAGTTTTTATTTATTTTTATTTATACATAAAAAAAGAATCTACCATAAACATACCAAAAAAAAATACGATTAAACAAATTAAAATTAAATCAAAAATTTTAATTGTATATAAATAGATAGCGCTAGTGACGACAAGTCATTTATACTAGGGACTTCAAAATTAGGTATGTTTTTATTTTCGTTATGTCTAAAAACAACTAATTTCAATTACAAAAAAAAAAAAATTGCAATTTAATCGTAAAATGCAGGAAATTTTTGTATTTATTTTGTTCTCGTCCAAAGCAATTCAAATATTTATTTTTAATTAACACAATTATGTATTTTATTATTATATGTGGGCATAACCAGTTTGTGACCGATTTGTGTGACCGATCACAAAATGGTTTTTTTTATTCTATTTTATATTATTAAATAATGCAGAACCGCACTTTGAGTGATTTCATCTTCAATTTTATTTTAATTCATAATTATTTACAATAAAAAACAGTTTTCTGCACTGGCGCAATCTATATATTTATTCAGTCTTCATCTTGTTATATATAGTTTAGATAATAACTGTGGGCCTTTTATTAATTATTTTGAAAACTTGGTAACATATTAATGAGGACATGTTCACAAATAAAATTTTATTTATTTTAATTATTAAATATTTATTTAGTTTTTGGAACTTGAGTTAGTTAATTTATTTTTATGAGCAAATGAGTTTGCTGTAAAAGTTTTTTTGGTTTGATTTAGAAAAATTAGTTTTTTTTTTGTTTGTTAATTTGCATGATGATCATAATATATATTCATTCATGATACAGAAGACACCTTAATATAATATTATTGTTTGATATATCCCGGAAAATCACGCGTTAGTCATGCTGATTTATTTCTATGATTTTAATTCATTCATTGTAATCTTATGATTAGCTATTCGAAAAAAAAATAGTTTAGAACTAATAAACACCAAAACACTTATAAATGTTGATAAAATTTTACAAAAAAAACGAAAAATGTTTAGAAAATACTATTATTCTATAGAGAGAACGAAAGTCTTGAAACAAAAAACTATTATTTTGATTTATGATTGGAAATTACGTTACTATAAATGTTAGAATTTTTATTTTCTATTTAATTTAGTTTTACAAACAAAAAATATCGTTATATAATAATTCAATTTAATCTATACATAAAAATTTAGTGAACTGTTGCATACGATTTTAAAATATTTTTTTGTTCTGTTTTTACTTACTAACAAATTTTGGAATGCAGCTCGGCCAACATTCTTGAATCTTAATTTGAATTTGAATTCATTAAGATTACAACAACCAAATACGAAACGTAGGTGTTTTAACCCAAAGAAGTTTACTAATCGATTTTTTTATTCTAGGTTTATTTAGCACGGAGAAATCTGGTTGTGTGATGCAATTTTTGTAATAAGCGTTTTTAGATCGAGAGAACATCAACAATTTCCAAACGTGGTTACCACATTTTCATAAATGTTCTGACGCCCACTCAAATAAGATCACAATCGACTAATTTGTATATAACCCTGGAAAACAATGAGACAGATTTTTATGACTGATTAAATATAACAAGGGTTACAAAGGCGAAACTGTCCAAACCTCGTCAAATATTTGTGAACATCGGATGTGGATAAACCAAACTACCAAACCTTTTTATAAACCGCAAGAAATATCGTAAAATAGTCAATTTATATTTTTTGTGCAAGAGTTTTACATTGAACATATGTTCCACAAATAGAAATACAAAGGCTTATCAAAATTTAGTTAAAATTAAATCAAGATTTGATTCAGAAATAGTTAACACTCACTCAGGTTTCACAAACCATTTTGTCTAGGAAGCAATCATTATGTTAATTTAGAGAACTATTTTTCAATACACTTTAAATTTCTAAACAAATTTTAATTTTGGCAAAAGCCTTTAACAGACAAGCGTATAGTTGCTTGTTTTCACAATTTCTGAAAAAATACTCAATTTAATGTTTACTTAAACTAGGTTCCATATATTATTTATTTGAAAATGACCTGTAAAGAATATGATGCACTGCGACATGTTCCGCTAAATCCACATAGTTTTCTGCAAAGCTATTTGCTATGAAAATAAATACTCTACAAAATATTGCATTACTTATAAATCAAAAAAATTTGATTAATTACTTTTTTTATTTTGTAGTGATTATCAAAATTTTAATACAAAAGTATAGTTATACATCCGACAAGATTTATTTTTATGTTCCACAACCAACGCTTTAAGTTTGACTAATATCGACTGTTTCTCGCTTCGATGACCTTTAAAATCCGACTTATCAAAATAATCCACAGAATATTATGTCCCACAAAAATAAATGACTGTTAAGCAGACAACAAAATTATCAACAGTCAAACGTGACGGCCTGCCATAATATAAAGAGATTATATAGCCATTTACCACAGGCCGCAATACCAACAAATTGCATTCCACACTAAACTTAACTTTCATACCGGCACTTTACTACGTTAAAATGAATCAATTCCACTGCTACGAAGTTCTGCTTCGTTCATACCGATAATATCGAATTTACCAAACAATTTTTTTTCGTAAGAATTGCTCTCATTGTTTTTCTGTATAATCAAGAAAATTCACGACTTTAGTTGATTAATGTCACATGTGGAACGTATTGCTTGCTGTTTACACAATCCTTCCTTGCAGTGTATTTCTACTATTTTGAATTTATACCTTAAAATAGTTGACTTTAAAACTATCTCTAGTTATTTTTATAAAGTTTATAAATTTTTATAAAATTAAGGCACATGTTCTACAAATACTTAAGAAAGGCTTATCAAAATTTGGTTTGTATTGAATCAAGATTTGGTTGTGAAATAATTGACAGCCGTTTCCTCACGATTATGTTGTAAATAGAAAATAGCCTTCACAAATCATTTATCTTATTAAGCAATCATTATTTTAATTGAGAAAAGTATTTTTTTAATATACTTCAAATTTCTAAACATACTCCAATTATCGCAAAATAAGCCTTCAAGAAGAAATAGTATATAGTAAATTTCTCCAAAAATAAGTTTTATTGACTTGTTTTTACATTAATTTCTGCAAAAAATAAACATTTTAATTTTTAATTAAATTTCACAAAATTTAGGTTCCACAAATTATTTATTTCGAAATGATCTGTTGAGACTAAGGAAAGTATAGCAAATGCCACAAATAACAAAAATTAAAGCTCGCTTCAGAAACACTTACGAAACGAATATTAATTGTAAATAAATTTAAACTGCTTGTATTGTAATGCAATATTAAAATGCCAGACCACTTTTGATAGAAAACCTGACCCAACTCTTTTTCTGAGTAACAAATTTGTCCGCGAGAGCACAGGGGCATAAGTCTCAATTAAAGTCAAGGTAACCGCATGGCGCGACATGTTCCTCGAAATTCACAAAAAAATGTCTAAAGCTGTCAATTAACATTTATTGAGTGGGCTCTGCAAAACTGAGGCCTCATGTTATATTACGAATAACCAATATAAACAAATTACGCTCCCTTCAACACTAAATGGAACGTATCTTAACTAGGTTCTTAACATAAGAGTATATCTCATAAAAATTAAAGAATTTTATTATTAAATTTACACCTCCTTGTAAATGGATTATCAATTAGAAGAATCTCACCTGCCTAACCAGTTACACACAGATGTATGTGTGTATACCAATAGAATCAGTTTTAAACTGTTCAAATGTTTATTCAAAAAATTGTATTCACGCCAGTATTTCTATTATATAAATAAAATTTTGTCGATAAATACTAATTGATAAATTATATTTTTCGTTTAATTTCTAGCATCACCCGCTGGCAGTAAAATTGGCCTTCGTATGACGACACTACACGAGGAGCCACTCGGCCAGCGTGCCCTGATCGAAGAGCCTGAAGATAGTTACAGTGATCCGGAATACGGTGACTACGATTCATATCAGAAGAAACCAATCTCAAACTCAAAAATTCGCATGTCAACCTCAAAAACAATGGACTCTCTGTTGGAGATCTCAAAAAATCCTCATAACAACATTGTAAACTATAGCACATCGCAGCATACAGTATTAAAACCAGCCACCGGACACTTTACACCAAGCATGAGCTCATCATCATCCAGCGGTTATGGTTCTCAAGCCGTTTCATGCAGTAATCTAACAAATGATGATACATTATCACTTCGTTCGATGAGCGTTGATGAGACACCAGATTTTGATCGTTCATCGACCTCGCCGCCCAGCGCCAATCATAAATATCTAACAAAACCCGAAGCGATTACAACACCGTACACCCCCAGTGGACAGAAACGGTTTAATCCGTTCGACAAGAGAGAAGATGTAATGTCTCCATCACCGGTAAACAGTAATAATCTAAATAAAAAACCATTAACCCCGACCAAAGAGCATCCGCTTCAGGACGTTCTATCCGGTAAACAACAACATTCATCTGACGATGATGAACCATTTTACCATTCATCTGATGTAAATAAAAATAATTCAAGTAAACGTAATAATAACGTACAACACAACATCGTCTATGATGACAATCAAAATACTACAAATTTTCAAATGACAACAAACGATAAACATAATATAAATAATAATAATAACAACAACCATAATAACATACATAATAATAATACACCAACAACAATAAAAAAGGCGCCCAGTGTGACAAATGTTACGAAATCTAATGCTTCGGTTATATCAAAATCGGAGACAAAATTTACCGAACAAATGAGCACAAGTTTAATCGAGAATGTGTCATGTTCATCCGATAAATTGGATCAAATTGAGGCGATGAGCGAATCATTCCCCAATGCAAAACATATGACCGATGTTACGATGCCGGATTGGGTGCAAATTGGTGAATCGGTGCTAATACGTCCATATAATACAAGTGGTGTGATTAGTTATATTGGACCGACACAATTTCAGGTAGAAATTTTTACTGTGAATTATTTTAGTTTCATGTTATTTAATTTGGGTTTGTTGTATAGGCTGGCCATTGGATTGGTGTCGCGCTAGATACGCCAACTGGTAAAAATGACGGGACTGTGCAAGGAATTCAATATTTTTCGTGTAAACCAAAACATGGAATTTTCGTGAAACACGATAAGCTTATACATGATAAACGAGGACATGCAATGCGTCAATATAAAGCGGAAAAGGTGGCCAAAGGTAAGTTCGTTTTACTAAAATATCTGCTTATAAAAAATCTTTAATTTGTTGCCAAATTCTAAAACATGTTTAACTTTCTGGAAATAATTCTCGAACCTCAAGCAAAAAATATTTCGATTACATAGCAACTGCATTTTCCATAAAAAAGCAAATTGCTTTAGTAGTACGAGTACATAATTACGTGACAGCATCGCTAAATAACACAGAATCATGGTCATCTTTATGTTTGTTCCGAAAAGTAGAAAAAGGAGTGGGAGGTACTGGGTTCGAATTCCACCAGAGGCTGTATGCAAAGCTAATTTTCGTCATCGATTGCGATCAGTGATGTTAATAAACACAACTAATACCCTCTGTTTGACAAGATTTACAACAAGATTTTGTACAAATTGTGCCGTGTTCATTTAATACGTGAATGCTGCTGTTAATTTTGATAAAGTTACAGTTCGAAAATAAAAGATATAAACAGAAATAACCCAACGGATAGTGCTAGATCGCGCAATTCAATTGTTGCTTCCATTTGTATGCGCTCTACTTTTCACTTCTGTTTTCAAAACTTCGATAATTAATTCGATTGTTCGTGGTCATCCGACAATGAAATTAAATGAAATAAATTTTTCAATCATCCTTTAAATCACATTCGATCTACTCACTCTTTGGTTCCGGTTTCAACGTTCTATTTTCCACAGATCTTGTTAAGTGTTGTCGCATCAACGTAGTTTATGTCTTCATGTGTGACACGACGCACATCGGCTAAATGTCGTTAGACACCATAACCAAATTATAAAAATTTATTGAAAAAAAATAACCTCATAAATCTTTTCGTCAGTCGCACAGTGGACAATAGCAGAAGCTACAATTTTTAGTTAAGTATATTTGGTTTAGTTGATTAAGGCATAAAACATAAATTGACTAAATTAAATGATGAAGCTTCTGGTATTCTTCAGTACGCAGTCGATGTAAATTCAATTCATTCACAAACACCGACGATTCTGAACTCTGGCACCAGAATTCGGCAGTATTTCAGAAAAGATAAAAACAAATGTGCAAAATCGTTTTGAAAGACTGTAATGTGAGATAGCTGACATTTAGAGATATCAGAAGTTGTGGAAGTCGCCTTCACTCACAATGGACAAGACACATCAAAAACAGGAACCCACCGAGGATTCAGAGAGCTGTTTGGAGCTAATTAATCGTAATAAATAGGATTTTTTGCATCTTGAGAAAGGAAAGATCATCAACAACGAATATTGCATGACGTTCTTGGTATGTTTGAAGGAAGAAATTGCGAAAAACGGCCCAAACGCAAAAGAAAAATGTGCTTTTTCATCAAGACGTGCTACAAGTCGTTGGCTATAATGGCAAAATTGCATGGATTGAAGTTCGAATTGCTTCCGGATTCATCGTATTCTCCGGATCTGGCTGCCAACGACTACTATCTGTTCGCAGTACATTTTAAAAAAATTGCAAGAAAATTAAATCTGGATGCATAATTTGTTGCAAAGTAAGCTATTTACCAGTGGCTAATCTGATCTGATTTGAGGTAAAAAAGTGAGTAATTTTATTTAAAGGGCTCGACACAAAAATATAATTCATCGAGAGACTTTTAAATCAGGATATTCAATTTTAACAAGCATAAGCCAGATCCGTGATTTTGCAAATCGACTGAATACAGAACGAATGTTAAAACTTTTGTACATATCCTCGAAGATTCGGCCGAACCTTTCACTAATCTCAACTACTGTTCTTTTTGGCAAAATAATTAGTACAATTAAAAACTAAGGTAGAACACTACAACCCTCTTTTGGAAAACGTGATCTTTAAGAATATCGCTATTTGACGCTAGATGTCTCCAAGTCTAATAAAGTATGTATTTGGTTCATAACTTTCCCGAAAGGTTTTTAGGGTGAGCAGCTTTGATTGCTCTGGTTAAAGATGGCCAAAAAATTTTTAAGTAAAAGATGTTTACGTTAGTAACAACTAGCGTTAATATTTGGCACTATTATTCATAAAACGAGTGATCTGACGTCTATCAGAAAAACGTATCTACTCGTACATATCTGAATTAGTTAAATAAAACAAATATTTTGAAAATTTAATGAGTTGCATTTAGATTTTACTAAGAAAACATTTAAAAGTCAACACGTTGCTTTTAAGCAGTCGAAAAGAAGAGTAGAAATGTGCTTCCAAGAAAACAACGTCCTTTAATAATTTTTTTTTATTTCTGCTTATGCTTTAGTGCTAATCAAATAACATTTATTAGAAACAGTGTGATCATAAATATTTTTTTTGTTTTATTGATTAACAGAAGGCCAACTAACCCGGTCAAAGAGTCGAGGCGAATCATTAAATACCGTGGGTGCTGTGAGAAAATGATTGTTTCACAAATGTTCGCATCATAATAATCCACGGCCACCAAAAAAAAGTCAATCATTTTCGGACGGTGGTAGTATGATGGCGAACACAACAGCAACACAACCAACAACAGGTAATCCGCAGTGGAATTGCAATCGTCGAATAACAAGAAAAATTTAAATTTTTTTTTCTAAATAAAACTACACAAAATTAATTAAGATTAATTAATGATATAAATACACACACATACATACATAATATAAATATATATTATAAATAATGAATTAACGAATTATATTATAAAATATTATTTTTTTAAGGGCAATAAGTATAAAGAAACAATTTTAAAAAATATTTTTAAAATTTTTTTATTAATTAAAAATAATATAAATATTATTTTTATTATTATTGGTTTTTATTTTATTTTATTTTTTGTTTTGTGTTATAGAAATACCACCAAAAAAATCGGTGTGACCGATTTATAAGAGAAACACTTCTATCATTTTATAAACTATTATTTTTATTATTGTTATATGTTATATGTAATTTAATTTTTGTGATAAAAAATTATAAGGTGTTTTTATTTTTTATTATTTTTTATAATATTACTTTATTTAAGTTATTTAATAGAAAATCAAAATTGTAACAAATAAAAATCTAATTAAACAAACAACAAAAATAAGCATATCTACTACAACACTACTAAGAATTTTTTTAATTTAATTTTATTATTAGACTATTTAAGTGATTTCAATTATGCGAACATCGAAAAAAAATTATTATTTTTTATATAGTTTATATTATTTCTTTCTTTTTTTTTGTTATATGCAAAATTTTTAGGTCGATCATTAAAATAGTACTTGAGCTCAAAATAACAATATTCTACTTTAATTCAATTTATGATATTCAAAATTTTTGTAATTTGCCATTTTTATTCCTAATTATTATTTTGATCATATGAAATTCGGGATCGTGGTATGATAAACACAATTCAGCGGCATTAATAACAACGTCGATCAAATTTAAAATGTATTTTCATCATTATTTTAAGAAGAAATTTGGTAACGGTTCAAATGAAAGACCAAATTTAATATTTTGAAAATATAATAAATAATAAATTTGAATTAATTTATTTATAAATGAACGTAGTCGTTCATTGCACGTTCAATCTCATTCCCTATCCGGTTCAGCATACCCTGTGCTTGTAACACAGCTTTTTAAGGGCTGAAATTTTAGAAAAAAAATTTTGCTGCAGCTCTCAGAATATGTTGGTCGATATAGGATATTTTTCAGCTACGGCATTTTGGAATAACTTGTTCCGAAGATCCTTCAAAAACTAGACGAGCTCTGATCAAAATTAGTATCAAAGTTTTTGTGAATTTTATAATTCGATTTTAGATAAAAACATTCTGATTCTTGTGATTCTTGCAGTAATGAAAGAAAGAAAAAATATAAAGTATTTCAAGTTGTTAGCCATTTTACAGTCTACGCCTAATTTTAACAAATTAATTTACTTTTGTCAGGTTTGCTCGAATTAAATAATTCATATACATAACAATCTACGTCTTAATTTGAAATTCGGGAAGCATCCGTAAACAAAATGTTTTTTCATTAAACGTACAAGTTTAATTAACTTAATCCGTTACGTTTTTTGAACGTTCAATGAACCGTAGCTAAATCATAACCTTAGTTATGAATCATTAGGATTGTACTCGTTAAATAGCCGTAAGCAACCAATTTAACCGAATTCAATGTATTTCTTTAAATATGGTTAAAAATATCGTATGTACGTGTATTATACTTCAGTTGTGTTTGATGAATGAAAAAAATAATTACGATCGTGAAATGCATATTTCTAATTTTTCTTAATTGTTGACCTATGCCATATTAAAATCATGGTAGAATGAGAAGCATTGAAAATTGGTCATACATGTGTCGCTCATGACATTGTTATGAAAGAAAAATGTAAATGGCCACACTACATAGTTTATTTACAATTTAGGTTTTTTTTTAATAATTCACTTGGATGTTGGCTTATTTCCAATTGGGGTATTTCATGATTTATTCGTGGGTTGCGACTAATTCATTGCATTTCACTTAAATTATTAGTTATAAATGATTAATAATTTAATTTTGTTAGCGCTAGGCAACATTAAAATAATATAAATTGTTTTTTATAAACACGAAACCGATTTATTAACAATTTCTCTAACGGACAAGTTTGGTATAACTACTTTTGCAAGCACAAGTCACAGTTGTTGCGTTCCATCTATTGTAGCAAACTATTCACAAGTACTTCTGGCTACATTGTTTTTCATGGTAGGTGTTCAAACCCGTTCCATTTATTAAGTACCGATGCGAAATTGGTCACGTTAAATGAATAAGCAGGAGAAGTTGAGAGTAGTTGACTTAAGCAAAGACACAAACCCAAGTACTTGGAACAAAACGTGCAATTTTTTAAATGTAACTGTATTTTTTGCTTCCTACTTCATTTTGTTATTGTTTCTGAAAGTTAGCGGAAAGTCACTAACGACAGACCGATGAACCGTCTATGATAAAAAAATAAATTAATTTTGTTTACCACTGACGACAAAGAGTTAACTTGAAATAAACTGCGTGTATTTTTTTTATTAATTTTTACCTACACCATATTAAAAAGAGAACGATTGAGTACATGTCACCCATAAATCTTTTATGAAATTGGTTCATAGTAGACATGTCCAACATTCGGCCTATCTTCAATTGGTCCATTATCCAACCAACATATAATTAATTTGCGACGAAAAATATCATTTTTCTCTTTCCTACATTCATAAATTGCAAATTAGAAATTGAAACGTATGTTTACATCAATGCTTTAACTCACATGCATGTTGACATAATTACAATTTAAGTATTATGATTGATTCATAATTTCTTTAATTTTAGTGTAACAACAAACGTGAATATTTAACTTCAAATTATTAATTTGTTATTGATTTTCCTAGCGAGCAAGCATGGCGTAACTATTTTTTTAAATACATGTCAAAGTCGCAAGAGCAATTGCGAGTAGTTGATTAATGCAGAGGTACAAACCACAAAGTAGGTCCTTGCGGTGGTTGACTGGAAGGCAATTAATTTCAGATTTTTTTGCTTGAGCTGCTAGTTCTTAAACAGGTACTGAACTAACTAAATTGAAGAGTAAAAATTTAACCTTCGTTGCCTGTTCGACAAAAGATGGTGCCACTAGTTAGTTATGGTTAAAACTTTTGAATACGTTGTGTGGCGAAAAATTAAACGGTATTTGACAAATAAATAAGATTTACTAAAGCATTGCCAATGTATGACAAGTCAGGCTACTATCTTAAAAGCGTGTCATACACGGTTCGTCTATGCTTGTCACGTATGAATCGTTGCAGGAAATCACACTCGAAAATAAGTCTCGCTGTTACAGCAAATTCAAATACTTGTCGTAACAGTCATTGTCTATTCTGAATGCTTCTATTGACTTTCCTGATAGGTAACAAGAAAAACTTGAAGCAGATTTTATGGAAAATACACGAATTTTTCGACTGCAGTCTACTTGTCGGCTCATTAGCATCTAATCGTTTTTTTAATATCGTGAAAAGCGAAATCGAAAAATTTCATATAGGCCCGAGTTTGATGTCGAAATACTGATTATACCAATAAATGAAACGGTTAATAAAAGTACAACGAAACAGAAGCTTCTAAATCGAAACTAAATTGTATAAATCAATTTTTTATAATTCATAATTTGAAAGAGAAGAAAGAAGAAATTGATCTTATGCGAATTTTAGAAAGCTGGTTCACTTTTCTTACGTGCTATGATATGGGAAAAATTTAATCTTAGTACTTCATTCCAATTTTTCAATCTTTTATAATGTAACTTTTAATAAAAATGCACATTCGGGGTTTTAATATTATTAATGGTAATTTGGTCTTAAAAGAAGTCAGAAAGTCTAGAAGGATTTATATTGTCATTTTTCAAATCGACCAAATGAAGAGAAGACTATAAATTTATTATAGGCCTTATCAGTATTTAAACATTTGAAACCTCAGGTTGAGATTCGAGCTTCAAAATATTTGCGCCAAGTTGTATTTACGCGACAAGTGTCTCGCTGGAAATCGTTTCTTTTAATTTGATGTATTCGTTTCTAAATTATTTTTGTCCAAAATAATTCCAAACAATTTTAATCTCTAGGGAATTTCCTGGTAACTTTCGTATCATCTTATCAGACTATTCTAAATCTGGAAAATACTAAATTTGTTACAATTTGATTTCTCCATAAATACGCTTTTCAAAAACTTCTGAAGAGTTTTGTTTTGTTTTTAAATAGATTTGGTAAACTGAATACCGCAAGCTCATCGAATTTAAATAGATTCTCTTGATCTTGTTAGCCGGAAAATAAAAATTTTCCTACCTAAATTTAAATTAATGACGTTCCTGAAATTTTTTCATGTTGGCAGAGTTTTTAACTTTTTGCTCGGAAAATTCATTTCACATACTTTGCCGTAGAACGCCGAAATCGTGTTAAAATGAATTTTGTTATTGGTTTACTGTTTTCAAATTTTTTACCAACTACTGATCAAAAGGCTTAAGTAAATATTTATGATTAATTCATACCAGTCGATCATAGATGGCATTAAATAAACCGCGTTTGATGTTTAATTAAAAGTTACTAAATAAATTTAGATTCATCAATCTTCAAAATATTTTTGATCGGCGATAGATAAATCTGAACTAAGTTTGCAGATTAGAACTAGGTAAATGTTAGGCACATTTTTGAATATGCACTTTTTACAGATCTATCAATAACTAGTATAAACCATTAATTAATTTGGCGAGAAATTAGACTTTTACACGCTCCGATTTATTTTAGACCAACACTCTATTAAGTATTCGCTGGCTCCGGCCATCTCCGGCTTTATAGTGATGCAATATAAATGGAATTGTGTATGTAAACAAACTATGAATTGAATTTTTGTACTTTCCCTGTACTAAGATTATGATCGACCAGAAAATTATTTTTTGTATTTTCGTTAATCCTGTTAATATAATTTTATCTTTACAAAAAATCTCATTTCGGTCTATAATTTTGAACAGAATAGACGAAATTGATGATTAAATATATCAATTCCTTAATTTACGTTTTGAAATTTTATTTTTATTTTATTTAATTAATTAAATAAAAAAGCAATATATAAATTAAAAAACAACAGTATTTTCTCTAAAAATTTAATTAATTTTTTCTTATGTTTTGTGATAAAAATTAAGTAACCTTGCCGAAATTAAACAAAAACAAAAAACATCATTCCAATTTTTAAATATATAAAATAAAATAATTAACATTTAAATAATTAAAAATTAGTTCCATTTTATGTAAAAAATAAAATAAAAATAAAATGAAATGATATGTTTAGAAAATAAATTTAAACAAAAATAAATGTCTCTAGTCTGTAAATTAAATATACAAAATTTAATTTTTATTATTTAAATTTGCAATAATAATTATATTATTATTTCTTAGTCTACTGTATATTATTTACATAAAAATTCAAGAAGCAATTTATTAATTACAAATAAAACTTTGCTCATTTTATTAATAATTTTACAAAAATATTTATATATTTACAATTAATATTTATAAAAAGAAATAAATAAATGTTCAGGCATGGTTAAATATTATACTAAATATTTTTTTTTTTCGTTAATTTACCCAAACATAATAATACACACATAAAAAATACTGTGCCAATCAATCAATATATACAGAGATATTAAACAAATAAATATAAATATAAAACGTCCTTTTAAATTAAAAATATATAATTAATAAAAAATTTCCATCCAAACAACAATAATTATAATTTTTAATTTCTGTTACTAAAATTAAATATTTAGTTACACAAAATGTGTGTCGGTGTAAAAAATGAAAATAAAAAATTTCGTCCAAATTTTTTCATAATTAACTTTACATTATAAAAAAAAATATATTTGTCCAAAAATAATGTTTAACTAAATATTTTAATTTCGTCCAATTTATAAACTATAACAAATGCAGTGGAAAAAAATATAATTAATGATGGTTCTAGGCTAAATAATTCGAAGGAACGAAATAATTGAATGATTTTATAAATAAATTATAGATGGAACTGGATTTACGCTTTTTTAAAATTTCGTTTTTAAATCTTAAAATCTCGATGTAATAGCGTTCGTAATATGTGATTCCTGAACTAAGCAGGTTTTACATGTTTATTTCCGCCCTTTATAATCAGGTAACTTGTTTCAAAACTTAGTCTTTTGTCTATAAATATGTTTAAGATTATTGTGATTTACGTTTTTTTTCAACGTTTGTCCGCTGAAGGGCACAATGTGAAATTCTAAGAATTAAATTCTTTGCTTTTGCTTATTCTATTTAATCAAAACATATCATAACATAAAACAATTTTTATTTATTTTTAGGTAACGTTCCAATTTATTTCAAGACACACTCTTTTAGTGTACTAAATTTTACGGTGAAAAGCTAACTTTAAACTAGGAGAAACGTATTTGTAATATACAACGCGTTTTAAAACGCACAGTCGTAACTCAACTGCCCTCATTCCCGGGGAAATGAATCTGGATGCCCGGATAATATCAAGCACTCGGTTAACGGAAGCGATGAAATCGTTGAAAAGGCCTTTGAAGAGGCTTTCGATAAATTGCATCGAACTAGTGTTTTTTAGCGTGCCAAGCACGTTTTATCCACAATCCCACCACTTTCCCCGGTAACTGAAAACTAACCATTTCACATTTAATACATTTATTCACGATTTTTATTATTTTAATTTCAGTTTTAGGTGGCAATTCTTTTTTCCCGGGATAATTGCCATGGCCAACCCTTCCACAATTTTTTTCTTTCTGGGCAGACAATATGTTTTTTAAAATTAAACGACAAATCCATCGTATAGGGAGAGTGGGAAAAACCATTAACAATATTAAGGCAGCATTTGAAAGAGAGACTGATTTCAACCAGGGTTATCTGCTAATTTTAATACTGTAAGAATGGTTGTAATAATTCGGGAGAATTTAATGGTTCTAAGTATATTGCTCGATTTCCCGTAGCAACTATTCCGAGAAAACGTAACAACTGATATCCCAAACACATAACCGGCGCTGGTCGCCTGGTTTCGCTTTTCTGATCAGAATTTTTTTTGTAATTATGTAGACGCCCCTAATTTGACGTAAATTTATATTAGGAATTTTGTTTCAATTGTTTTTGATTTGTGAAAACTTTACTTTACTACTAGGATTGTAAATGTTAATGATTGCCTCAAAAAATCAAAACAATTTCCTTGTCGCCGATCAATGTGGTGTTTAAATGAGAGCAAATGTATTTTATATTAGCGGTGTCTAAGTGTTTGAGGGCAAACATGTCCAAACAAAAATTAGAAAAAAATTAAGATTGCGATAAATCTCTGTTCTGTATTTTCGACCATAAAAAAATTAAAAAATTTAAACAAGGTTCGTTAAGTTTATTTGTCACTAACAAAGATTGTTGGAGTAAAATTTTGCGTCCAAACTTTAAAAACAAAAATAAAAATCTTGATATCTGAAAATAAACAATTAGAAGGTGTCAAATAGAATAGCGACACTCACTTACAAATTCTAGGACTATTATGGCTGGAATGGCTAACAAAATTAGGTCCGTGAAAATTTTTGATTTTTGTATGATGACCCTTAATTCAAATAAAATCATAGAGGGCGTTCGAATATTAGATCGGAGAGAATAGATAGAATAGAGAGATAATTTTTCAGATAACGACTTTCCAGATATTTCGGAAAAGGCGCAATCTTGATTAGGCCTTTTCGGATACGTGTGCCGCTGTAAACATATTCAATAAATTACGCTGTAAAAACGATAATATCTAATGTGAAAACAGATATATTAACTAGTATGCTTTGGAATTGAATTGTCAAAACAACAATGTCGGAAGAAATTTTTGCCATTTGCCAATCCATTAAAATTAATTTTGAAAAGATATATGAGCCAGACGAATTGACGAAGGAAATAGAATAGAAAAATCAATGACATTACATATGTATCTGACATATCTATCACAAATGTACAGCGTAAAATAGTGTGCTCCGACAATGTTCGGATATAATAAACGAACACAATCGAACACAAAAGAGTATTTTTTATTCTATCTACTCGTCGATCTAGTATTCGAACACCCCCATAGTCGGTGAAGTTCTAACTAACCTAGTAAGTCGATGTAAGTTTTGTTCGTACATTTTACGTTAATTTTGAAAGTTCCGTGTAAATCATAATACAGATTTCTTAGTCAACGTCTATTTTCATTCGAAATTCTAAAGTCTAACGTTCTTCTTTGATTTTACGTTTCTATTTGATTTAACTTAATTTTGTGTTGAAGAGCTTCCCAGTGGACTAACCCCGAAGTAAAACGTAAATCTTAAATAAAATAAATGTAAAAACATATTTCTAACTTTAAATTAGTTTTCCAATATTAGTACTCGACTTTTTACGAGCTGGCCAGGGCCGAAATAAATACCTGGTTATTAAAGAATGGAATTTATAATTTAAAGCCCGATTTTAGTTCAAGAATCATATATTGCGAACCGTAACTACATCCAAATCTTAATATTAAAAATTACAAATTTTCAAAAGTGGCTGTCATGAAATGATTTCTCATACCTAAATACCTTGTTAGGGTTCTGAAAAAAGTGCTCTAAAAGTCAACATAAGAACATTATAGAACATAATCCATAATCATTTTCTAGATATATTCTACTATTTATCATATTTAAATATTACCTCGATTGCGTCCAAAATACGAAAGCTTATTCCATCAGTTTGACTGAATTTCGTATATTATGCTCTTCAGCTGTTATACTTTAAGTAAGAATAGTCTTTAGGTAATATTTCCTTATTTATCTAGTTTTGTTCTATTATTTTACAACAAAACACCCTCCAAAAGAAGAATGTAGAAATTTGATTTAGAAATTTTGAGAAAAAAACTCTCTTGATCTGAAAAGTTGGCATAAGGCTATTAGGACTCCTTTAAAACCGAATATGTGTTGAATTGGGAACAGGTTCAGATTTGCAATGTAAAAAAACGCAAGAATAATTTTCTACGAAATCTCAGATATTAATATCTCGTTTCTAAATCCCGGAATACAAAATCCCAGAAATTTAGTTTTTAGACCTCAAAGCCTGGATACTCGTAAAATCCCAAACTTCAATATATCGATTTTTCAAAATCTTCCTTGCTTTGCAGTTAAAATTCATAACAAATTATGTAAACTTGGTTGAAGTTCTGGAGTTCAACATATCAATTGAGTATAACATGACTATTTCTTAATCGACGGTGGTGAAATTCGGTATAAAGAGCGGATTGAGATTATAACATGAGATTCAGATAAAGTTTTGGAATATATCAAAATGAAACTTACCCATATCTAAATAAGTTTGGTCAAGTTAATTGCAGGATATTATTGGGATACAATACTTATTTTGTCCAAAGTCCTGAAATTTGGCCATGCTGAGTAGAATTTAACTATTTTCTTACTGACTATGGTTTAATCCAATATTTAGGGCAAGATTGGCATTACAGCTATGTTGTCTCTTAAGTGGAACTCGGCTAGCTCTTAACCGATTGTCAAATTTCTAGTTTCAACACGAATTTTGGACAATGTTTTGCAATTAGCCCTTACAAAGTAGAACAAACGAGAAGTCAACTATTTCTTAAGCGAATATACCAAATGTGGTGTATATAGCAGAATTAGTATTAGTATGTAACACGAATTTTGGATGAAGTTCTGAAATATGTAGTATAGTATGTGATCGAACAAAGTTTGGAAGCTGGAATTAATGAGTTGATAAACGGTTTTGATCAAATAACGCTATGTTTACAAAGACTTTCGACCATTTTCCTAATCGTTTATGGTCGAATTGAGTTTTTAACAAGAGATTGGTATTTTGACACAAGTTTCTAATGAAGTTCTGGAACAGGGCACGCTGAATGGGATTCGACCATTTTTAAAAACAACATGTTCAAATTTGGTATATAAGGTAGAAAAGGAATTGTAACAAAAAATTTGTTGTTCGAATACTATTCGATTATTGTAAAATTTGGATAACATAAATTGTTAATGTAATTCTGAAATATGGTAATGCTGAATGGAACTCAGCCATTTGTCTTTTGGGAAAACAACATCTCCCTTATATCCCCGCTTCCTAATTAATTGCAAGTTCCTACTATCGACGAGTATATATCTGAAAAGAGGCTAAAGCGGCAGCCACTCGAACATTTTGATTCTTTTTTCTCGAATATTCATTAATTTTTATAAACTGTCGTTAACTTTTCCAACTGGGAAAAGCACTTTGGAAATATTACGTTCTTTCTGAATTTTCAAATTAAAAAATTGCTTAGTTCCGTCCGAACTGACAATTTTCATCTCACAATTCATAAATAGAAGAGATCTAGATCTTCACAGCTTGCATAGTGTATGGGCCTAGTTACATGAATATTAAACGCAACAGACCACATTTATGTGATTGACTTGATCATATTTAATTGAAAATATCATGAAAATAGGAAATTCTGATAGATTTTTTGGAAGATGGTTATCGAAAACTATTTTGGTAATTTGATTCGGTTTTACAAAAAACAATGTTGGTCACAATTTAAAAGACCTTGTAGGATTTGTTTTAATAAAGGTGCTGTCATGGAACTTTCGAAGAATTGCAGATAAAATTGCTTTTAAATGTAAAATATTCCTTGTACTGTACGGTACTGTGAAGTTCAATCAATACACACTAAAGTTCATATTTTTTAATTTAAAAAAATTAAAACACAATTTGTAGGAACTGTGGAAAATAAATATGAAGGTATTGGTAATTTCATACCAATAGCACTATTCTGGTTTTCCCTGGGAATAGGGAATTGAGAAACATATTTTCATAGCATTTTTGTCTCAACTACTAGTTGACTGAGTTTTGCAAATCAGTAGTCTTACCGGATCGATACTAGTTAAGTAATTTCTTCTGATTTTCATCTATGAAGTGGAGTCAATATTCAAATGCAGTTCAATATAGAATGAGATACATTGGAGACTTGTCACATACGTGTTGCTTAGGACATGAAAGAAGAAATATATATGACATGTCTCACACTAGTCTTCGAACGTGTACATACCATTAACAAAATTCTAATCAAGCTTAAAATTCACCGTCAATAAGCACCCTGGTCAACTTTTGGAACTATTAGAATAGCTTCGTTTCTGGGAAACGAAGGAAAAACTGGGTATAAAATTGTACTAATTATTTGATTGTCACGCCATCTACAAAAATTTAAAAAAATGTGTTCATAGTATTTGTCATAAAATCATAATTTGTAATTAGAAACTTTGGGTTACTCATTAAGATTTCAAAGAAACGAAAACCCCGCTGGTGTAATTATAGCAAAACTCGACTCTATGTTTTCCCCCTGGGACATTTTTTCGTGTGATGCTTATTTTTAATTTCATTTAAATCGCCCACCCAATCAATTCTGTTCGTGATATTTCTTCGTTTTAAATCACCAATCTTTTTCAAAGTGAGGGCTATAAACATGAGCACACGCATTGATTTAATTTTAAATTTTACAAAAACCTTTAAAAACGGACAAATCTCATACACTTTGACCTCGTCTTTAATCTTGAATTCAAATTTCAATGCCGTTGGGTTTCAAAACAATATTCTCCGCTTTTTAAATATAAGGCGCTTATGGGCCAAGCTGGCGGAAAAAATTAAGGAATTTTGATCATAAATTTGAAGGTAAGCCAGTCGAAATATTATTTAACCTTTCTTGACTTCGCAAAAGGCCTTTTAATCAAAAAAACCTAGGAAGGTATAAGTAGAAATTTCATGATAAGCATTTACGCACCCGCTTAGTTTTTACAAAATTTACGCAGAAAGATTTCCAAATTTGACTTAAAAAGGAATATATTTTCTGCCTACCACCGCATATTACTTCAAACAGGGGTCTGGGCATTTCTATTGGTCCCTTACCTCTCTTAGTATGTGGTTACAGTCTAGTCTAAAAGCTGGAAATATGCTTCCAGCAACACTTTCTTTTAGAACCTATACAGCTCGTGCTAAATTATGCTCGAGACGCACCATTCTAACCAAGAATAATACTGGAATATTTTGAGTCTAGTTCTGGTTAGTTTGGCTAGAGGAATTATTTTCTGCAACCACTTATTTGAGTAGAACACCGTGAAGACATCGGGAGATCGGATGCTGTTTCGCAAATATTGCCTTAGAAAACCATACGGCGTTTACTAAACCAAATCTTTCTTCTTACCGAGACCAAAATTATGGATTCCGACCCTTTAGCCATCGATATTCCATCGATATTTTATATTCCTCCTTATTTTAAGCTGTAGTATTTATCTTTAACTAGCTTACTTAGCTTGGCATCTCCACTAGTATTCCTGGTCCCAAAATTTGTGTTAGTTTCCCTATTAGGAATTCCATTTGAGTCGTAAAACTATTACTCCATTGCTACTGTATAGCCCTCTTCAAGTTACTAAAGTGAATAATCAACCTTCATATTAAAAAGTATTTCGAGGATTACTAGCTGGTTTATTAAGATCAAGGTGTGGTAAATCGAAAAAATATTAAACCCAACCCAAAATCCGCCATTTTTGGATTATAGTTCCTTTTAAAAGGAGTTTTAGTCATAACATATAGATTTAACTTCAGATGACCTCAGCGGGATTGTGCTTCTATCAACACGATAACGCGTATCAAGCGGTATAGCTTTAAGGATGGAAACTTGTTCGGTTATCTATGAAGAAGCACTTCCATCTCCGAGGAGCTTCAGCCAATGTAAAACTATCATTGAGTCCGTCCAACCGAAGACCCTATATTCGTTGTATTCTAGGACTCAATACAATATTTTAACTGGTTGCACAGTGTAATCTTCCACAAAGTTCAAGCCTGGGAGGTGATATTTGTTTCAAAAGCGCGACTTTACTTTTGGCATACACGATATTCAATTTCTTTAAGAGTTGATGAAGATTTTCTGGAATTGCTTTATTTAATTCAGTCGATGTAGATGCTGGCTCGTAAATTGATATGGAAGCTTGACTCCCCTTTAGACCTAAGTTGGTGTTGAGCTCAGTGTCCGTTTAAAAATTAAGTTTCGGAATCCCGAGTGGTAGGTGCTTTTTTGCATATTTAGTATTTCTGATTGTATTTCAGTTTTACCTAGATGAGACAGAGTGTGGTGGGGCATCAGAGTTTACATGTCGCATCTATAGTTTGATTATTCGAAATTGTTGTTAGGACTAGCAGAAAGCAGTGATTACGCAGGTGGTTTCACGGCGTGCCTTTTAGATGTTGCATGCATAAAAACGCAAGTAAATTTGCGAACGTAGGAAAATTTGTACAGATTGATTCATTCGCCCTGACCTCAATTGCTTTAATTCTTTGTAGATTTTACTTACTATAATATATCAGTAAGGGTCGCGAGCCGTTTTGTTATAGCGACTGCACAATTTGTCGCATGCTTCTGAATAATAGTTTCCAGGAATGTTATGTAATCACACCTTCAAATCAAATTAATGATACACATTGTTGGATGACAAGACAACGTTAGAACCGTTTATCCACCATCAAATGCTAAATCGCCAAACTGTTTTATTGTGCGCGTCGAGTTTTGATGTCTTCGATATTAGTGTCCGCATTTTTCTCTTCTGTAAACCGCAGAATTTTAATTATTTGAGTATAAGCCGGGCTGCCGTATCAAACTCTCCATTGTAATTTCTCGAAATGTTTCGATACATAATTGTAATTACCAATGACCACGTGCAATTGATATTTTCATCGCAGAGAATTTTAAAATTTTAATATAAACGCCAGTGTCATTAATTACGTCCAAAATGGGCCACATACCAGAATTTCATGAACAAATCAATTGAAAACACCAACTCCAACTAAGATACCGATTTTTAATAAACTTAAATTGATCAAAATAAATCTAGAACCCCATTATATCAAGATCCAACCCAAATAATCGGTTGAGGAACGGCAGATTTCCATTTAACATAAAACTTGTTGGCCTTATGTTCAAGGAATTCTATACATTATACTCTCCATATGAACATACAAACCAAATTTGAACAAAGCCGGGGCAGAAATGCTCGATCACCATTTAGGGCGTTCCAAATATCGATTCCAGCATACAGTGAATTAGGATAAAATCGCTCAAGAAAAGGCCGAGTTTAAGTTACCACGAAACTTGTGGGCCATTTTCCAGAACTTCACAAAACGACAACTATACATTTTAATACCAACGTACAAACCGTAGGTAATCAAAATTGATTAAGAAATGGGTGATTTCTGTTCAATTCTTCCGCTTATTGAACCAAGATCAAAATCAAAATTTTTTGCGCATCTATTTGGAATTGCTGAGTTCTATTCAACATAGCTTCTGTTGGCAATATATCAGAACTTAAGAAAAAAAACAATTTAAAATCCCGATTGGAACTTCAAAATTGGTTTGAAATTTCTCATTTTGTTTTTTCGAGATTTTATGCCCAACCCGAAATGCACCATTCCACTTTACAAGAACGCTGCCTTCAGAAGTGGAAAGAGAAGTGGACCTATACTCACCACAACCGATTGGTTCATTGGGTATTTTCAATGTTAAGCATATTCTCGTTAGTTTGGTAATTATAATTATTTGGTACTTATTCTCTATTTCACATTCCTAATTTACTGCAAATGACTTAAACATTCGGTCCATCGTGCGTCCAGTTTTCCATCAATTTCATGGCTTTAATGTCAGCTATTCTTGATCCAATTCACAAAATTTAATTTGATCAAATAACTTCAAAAAGCTACAGAAAGTATACCGGAATATTAAATTTTTAAATAATTGTTCGTGTGGCCGCTTGGTGCACTCTGGACGAGCGTTTTGCATACAATCCGATTGAGAAGAATCGGCTTAATTAATCTGGCTGGAAGCACTATGGAAATATCTTCAAGCAAATCTGTTATGATGCCATCAATGATGATATATATGAATTGTACGGCGCTGGGGGCGTATTATGAAATTTTTCGATATCGAAAAAACCGCCCTATGAAAACCGCTAGAAAATTCGGGTTCGTCCACTTTTCTAAATTTCGGAATGTAAAATCTCGCTTGGTGGGATTTTGATATTATGTGTTAAGATAGTAGAACAAGGAAGATGCATAAAATAATTGTTGAATCCGAAACGTTTGAAGAAATGTTGGCCAAGCTAAATGAAACTATTTTCTCCCCATCGGTTAGGAAGTCTATTTAGTATTGCCAAGTTTTATTTGGCATGGCTGAGTTCTATTTAGCAAGACTTCTATTGGCAGTATTCCAGAACTTTACAAAAAAAAAACAATTTAAAATCTCAATTCCAACATCAAAACACGAAATGCATTTTGCAAGACAGAGTGCCATTCCACCTAAAGCAGAATGTTGCTTTCAGAAGTGGGGTGGGCTTGGTGATTAGAATTATTTGGTACTTCGTTGGCACTTTGGCACTTATATTGTAGAATATTGTAAAGATAACGGATACTTATTTACTCAGACTGAATAACTTAAACACTCTGTCTATCGTTCATCAAATTTTTCTATAATTCAATGGACAATTTTCAGCTAATTTTCTTATGCATGCTCTGCTAGCATCAAACCAAATTTCAATTGATCCAATAACTTCAAAAAGCTACAAAAGTTATACCGGAACATTCAATTTCTGAATAATTAATCGTGTGGCTGCTTAGAGTACTCTATACGATGAGCGTTTGGCATAACATCCGGTTCAGAAGAATCGCGTTAATGTTTATAAATCATACTAGAAGCACCGTGGACATATTTTCAAGAATATCTGTTAGGAAGTGTTCACTACTCTGTTGGCTGCCACCATGAATTGTAAGGCGCAGGGAGTGTATTTTGAAATTTTCGATTTCGATTTTTTCGATGTCGAAAAAACCGCCCTCTTATGAAAAACTCAAGTTAGAAACGTTCGTCCGCTTTTGAAAATTTCGAAATTAAAATCTCGCTGTTTAAAATCCCGTTTTTATAAATTTTTGTTTTGAATTCGTAAAAAATTACAGAAAAAGCGGGACTTTGATATTCTGTTTTAAGATTGAAGAATACGGAAAATGCATATAATAGTTGTTGGATCCGATAAACTTTCGGAGAAATGTTGGCAAAGCTAAATGGAATTATGCCATTTTGAACAAATTATGACCGGTCCGATAATATACGCATTACATTCAAATTATTGTCTCAACCAAATTCCTTCTTTTTGGGCCATATACTTATAAACGGAATTTTAGTTATAAAATTGGTATGAAAAATGACGACCTTAAAATTTGGCCTCAACACTCGTACTGCCCTTTTGACTCCACCTCCTCTTCCCTCGGTCTTCATACCATTAACTTGGATTGCACAAACCACCACCACCCCAAACTGGCCTTTTTAATTTTTCTGGAGACTTTAAATCACTTTAGCCTTGAATTTAATATTAAGAATGATTTGGCTGGGTTCAAGAAACAACTTTTATCAAATGAAAAATAAACGAAATCTACTAAATTATTTTGAAACGTATTTAGAAGTCAAATCGATCAAATCAATTAAGTTCTGACAAGTATCGAATTTAAAAAATATCGCCATTCATTACAGGAATCAACAATTGCCCTCCCGAAAACAAATAGACCAAATCAGTTCGTTAAAAATAAATGAGACTATCTTAGATTTAAAATGAAACTAAACTACTTTATTCGCTTACTGTAAACATTTATTTCCATTTTATAAATTAGTCTTATCTAAAATCAATTATTAATTATTTATACAAAAACAAAAAATATTATCTATTAGCGCTTTTCATTTTATAAACTTATTATTGTTAATTATTATTATTATTATTATTATTAAATAAATACAGTAAAATATTTAAAGTTAAAATTTAATAGAAGGGGACTAGGATTTAATTTAAAAACAAAACATAATTTATTTAATAAAATATATATGAAATACATAAATGGTGAATCTAGTAAATAGGTAAAAAAATAGATATTAAATAAAGATTATGTATTTAAAATAGAAATATGTAGATAAAAAATAAAAATTGCCATTAAAATTAAAATTAACTTAAATTAAAAATAAATACAGAATAGAAAAACAAACTTTTCAAACGCTTTGTCTCTTTCAATTTAAATATTTTCTCTTATCCTTTAAAAAAAAATGTAATACGATAAATGTTTAAAAAAAAATGCAAAGTAGTAAATTAATAAATAATAAAATTTAATATTATAATTTTTGTTTTTGTTTTATAAATTATTATTTATATTTATTTTTAACACTCCAATTTTGCGTTTATTTTAACGTCGCTGGTGATTTAATTTTAATTATAGACATTTTGTTGGTGATATATTTGTTTTTTTTATATGTTTTTAAATAATAATTATAACTATATACATTATAATATTAGTTGTACAGTTTGTCTATGTGTAATAATAATTATATTCAGCATACAAATTAATTAAAAATTGCTTTAAAACATTTAATATTTTATATATATATTGCACCATTCATTTATAAAAATAAAATTATTTTTTTTATATATAAATTAAATATAAAATATTTTTATTTTGCATAAAAAAAAGATTAAGATTTAAAAACAACAACAAAAAAATTTAAATTAATATTAATTAATTAAGAGTAATAATTGCCTACATAATAATAAACAAGAAACAAATATTTATAATTTAATTTTTGTAAAGCTTTCATTTCAAAACAACAACAAAAACAAAATGAATTAATTTAGAAATTGCAAATACCCCCAAAAACGAAAGTCAAACAAAAATAATTTATTCCAAAATGTGTAAAAATAATAAGTGGAATATAATGATAAAATAAATAAAACTAATTACATGAAATATTTAATTAAAATTACAACTAAATATAAAAATGCATTCATAATTTAGATTTAAACTAAATGAAAAATAGAAAAATGCAAATGATACAAAATTTTTGGTGTCTCATTATCAAACAAAGATTATTTAAAGCAAACAAATGGAAACTGAAAATTAATTTAAAATTTAAAATAAAAAAAAACAAAAAAAATTAAATAAAGGTAAAAATAAATACAAAAAAAATAATTATTTAATAAATGATTAAAATTTTATTATTTATTAGACTAATTTGTGTTTTATTTTTATTTTTTTCAACCGGGATATACGCTTACCGAAACTTGCCCGACCTGTTATGATGTTATGGAGTCGTTGTTTAATATTTTGTGCCGCGGTAGTTATGGCTGACTGTATAGCGTGCCATTGCTCCTGGATATTAGGAGGAGTATACAATCTAATCCAACTGTTAAGACTAGAATTTTTCTTTTTGACAATTTTATTTAATTACTAGTGCGCTTTCGTCTGGTGGGAGCTTTGAACACTTTTCAATTAAATAGAACTTTATAATTTTAATTATAGAATAGAATAAGTAGGTTGGCTTTTTATTTGTTCTAATTTATGTTATTCAATTTTTTTGGTTACAAATTGCATTTAACAAAATATATTTACTTTCGGTGCTGCAGAGTTGCAAAACCGGATACTTGGTTCTGGCACCGGTTCTGAAAATGTAAATATAAAATAAGAAACTACAAGTTAAAAATTGGTCATAAAATCCATTTTTTATTTAATAATTAAAATTAATGCAAAAAAAAAAGAAAAACTCAATTTTAAATAAATAAAATTCAATATATCGCTTATATGGTGAAAAATTCGTGAAATCTAAAATTTTTGGAAGTCATGTTATAATTTTGTGATTTTTATGTTTTTAATGTGTAGTACTGGGTAAAAAAAAATATTGTAGAACTCGATTTTTTTTATTGTTGTTGTTGCATAAGATACAGTCGGTCAAATATTTAAGAATTTGTTGGAAATGGTGATGCATTTATACAAATATAAAAAAAAGGATTCATCCGAAAAATATAAAATAGGGCTCATTTTAAAGGTAAAAGAATAAGTATTAAGAAAATATTACAAAAATAGTATCATCTTTAAGTTTTTTATTTTCAAAATGGCCACGCCATTATGGCCTATCAAATAACCAAAGTGCCATCAATGACAAAGCACGTTAATCTTGAACGACAGGCCATTCAATGCATTTTCGATATATTGAATTAGCGAAATTGTTCTAAATTACACCCCTGCATCCCCTTCAGAATTTCTCAACTAAATGGATGCAAATTGGATAGCAATGAATGCATTGCTTGGCTAGCAAAACCAATATCTGCATTATCATCTTTCGGCTGGGATAGCGAAGACACTATCTGCATTACCTTTCGGCTGGAAACTTTCGGCTAACTTTAACAGTATTGTGGGTAATACATATACAAGTTAATTTTCCAGTGGATTACCTTAATTCCATACTTGTTTTAGAATTCAATACTAATTGTTTAAAAGTTAATATCGCATTCAATGTTGCTAATTGTAAGTAGCCAATCTTTTAACAATCTATACAAAATTCATGTTGATTATTTGTTGCACAAATTGTGGATGGTAATTGACTATAAAATTTCGGGGCTGTTTAGGTGTAGAATCTTTTGAAATGTTCCTTATTAGGAAAGATAATTCTTAATCTATTTGTATTGCGCCGATTGTATGTTAGGCTACTCAAATAATTAACTATACGATTGCCGCTAATTATATAAAGGGGTTTCCCATACGAATGATACAACTTAAAAATTAAAAAAACACATTAATTATGCAGTGAGACCAAAATTTGTTTTTAATTGAAAGGTTATCCACTTTATTGGTTTCTAGAACACTTTAGGTTAGAAAATTGTTCATTCATGGATTAGCACATATTCAGCCACTATATTTTACGGATGGCAATGGACACAAGACAGAAGTGTCAACTGCGTTAGTTTCTAGAACACTTTATGTCAGAAGACCGTTAATTCAACAGTTTTTGTTGTTCAATGGGATTGGATCAATTATGGATTAGCACAAATTCAACCACTAAAGATACTATATTTATCAAATAAAATACAGATATTCCGTTCAATAATATTTGTGTTGAACAACAAATCAAAGGAAAAGTTCTATCATTTTTATTGTTTGATTTGTTGTTCAACACAAATATTATTGAACGGAATATCTGGATTTTATTTGATAAATATAGTATCTTTTAGGGGCTACTTTGGTTTCCCTCAATTTATGAATGAAAATTTATTAAAATTATATTTCTAATTTCGTCAACTTAGTCGTCTTTGGAAAGTTTTAGAACTAGTCTTAAATTATTTCTGTTTTTTTTTGTAGAAATCAGGATTTATTTGTTTCGTCTTTCAGGCGAAATTTGAAGTTATCTTTTCCCGTTTTTCCGCTCCTAAATTACCACTAATTTTTTCCCGTGAGCACTAATTTGCACAAAATGGGCTTAATCGGTATGCGAAGTTTCATTTTGAAATTCGAAAGTTTCCCTGCTGCAGTTGCCCACACATAGAGATTCCAAACAAAATTTGTCAAAAGAACAACCTAAACTACTTTTGTGATGTGTTCGAATAACCACTTTCAAGTTCTAATGAATTGTACACCCACAAATTTGGCCTGGATCCCATCTTCCCCTAATTTTATTCAATTACTCAACTTTAGCGTATCACTAAACGCATTTCCAGGTTTTTCGTTTCATCGGATTCCTTAAAAGTGCCGAATCATGAATTTCTAATAAAATCTACACCATTTAATTTGACCTAAATCGCATCTACACCTTATTTTGTTCAATTAAGATTAAAACATGATTCATCCAGAATGAACAGATATTACCATTACCCAATTTTGCTATCAAGGAAACCAACGAAAAAAACCTGAAAATGTGTTTAGTGAGGATTAGGTGCAATCCAAGCCAAATATTAGATCAGTAAGGATCTTGAAGACATATCGGTTTGTAATGGCATTCAGTATTTTAGTTTTGCCAATATTGGCCACAATCCATTATACAGAAAAGTATGTCCATATGCTTGAGAGAACACTGAGGAAGGTTCAATGGATAGGGCCCACGGTAGAGCAATCACTGGTTTTAAGATGCGACTTTTCTAGTGTACCACTAAAACATCCTATCCTCAGGATTCCTTTAGCTCAGCATCTCAGAGAAGCAAAGAAAATATATTTTGTCTTTTTTATTTATAAATAATCATTTAAGTCAGATATTCGTGTTCTGTATAAACTTGGCCTAGATACGGTTGACCTGCTGAATTACTAACCCTCTCGTAATATTTCGTAAAGTCAATATCGAAAGTGAAGTTGATTAACTATTTACTCGTATACATGTAGGATATCCTCTATATGAACAATTACATATATACTTATCCATTTCATAACCGTGCAAATATTTGAATTAGCAAAACCAATAAATAATTTTGCAAAAACAAATTAGCTGGATGTTAGATAATTAAACTTCTCTTTCTTCATAGATCGCGTATATAACTCCAATCATCGACACAACCGCACTTGATGATGAAGTGCATGACTCATTCCATTTCAAATAATTTCTCTCCATAAATAAGCTGCAACCGTCTTGTCTAACTCAACATAGTCGAAAATACACGTTATACTTACCACGTCGTTAGAATTGCAACAAAATTGTTCGCAAATCTAGCGTATGTAATGTGATTCTGATTCGTATCGTAAACATATGTGCAATGCACTTTACTATACTTGACAAACGACTTTCTCTTACCGCGATCTATAATGCACTCGTATGATCGCGATTCTTGCAAATGATCAATTCATTAAGCTATTTATGTGTACACAGATCGTTAGCCAGATAAATAATACGCGATCGTATATTTTATTGGTCACAGCACCAATTAATCATGTGATCAATATTAATTAATTCGCTTGGCTAGAGATTAGAAAGAGCGGGAAATTGATTGCGAATTCAAAATTAGTCCGTATTTTGCACTGTTGCAGTGCAGACAACATCGATTAATAACCAATTAAACATTTTTGTATATGTTGTCTGTTCAAAATTTATAGATCCACAGATGGATAGCCAGACGGTCCACACATAAACCCGATTACTATAAAAAAGTCATCGCATCATTAAAATGCACATCAATCAATAACTAATTAATAAAAATAACAATTTTTTTACCACGATATATGAGTTACGGTATAAACAACTGGAAGTCGCTAACTGATTATTATCGCAGCTATAAATTACAACAACAACCGATTAAATAAATAAATAAACAATCAAATAGTTTTATAACACACTACATATTATAAACGCTATATCGCGAGAGGTTGTAATTATTCAATCATCTTAATTTTGAAAAATTTGCATAAAACGACGATAAATAAAATTTGTAGTCAAGTGGATGGTCGATACGACGAGATGAAAATATAACGATGCGGGAAATTATCTAGAAAATTTGTAATATGCATTGACTGATCATATGTCGACAGACTGGTTTATGTTTCTTAAGTGTGTAGTCAGAATCATGATAAGCGCCATGGGTCAATCACATAAACGACCCAAATTGTGTTGTGTATGCGACAGGTGCGTCGTTGTCCCCTACACAATCAATTCTATCGTATACTGGATGCACGATTTCAGGTTTATATATACTTGGAATTAAGCAGCAGCGGAAGAGAAATATTTCATTGTTGGTGTGATAATGAGCACCTGATTAACTGCATGTTGGTTCCAGCCAAGAATATAAATCCAGTGTTGTCAAAATTACTCTGCGCGTCTATATGCCACCGATGGTTTTCTATGAACATTTTATACAGGAGTCTACACAAATTTATTTCACAGCCTGATTAAAACTCGCTCTGTACAAACGCGGTGCTTTGTCAATTGATAAGAATACTCGTATTCTCAACTTTCAAAAATATAATTCACCCAGTTGTTACGGATACAAATATTAAAAAACTTAAATTATCGTATTTAGATAATAAACCTATTTTAATGTTCCGTAATACCATTTTCGGTGAACTTAACGAATTTTTAGTATCAACAATTGCCTTGAGTGATGTATTCAAATGGTGAATTTTTGAACTTACGCCCTGATAACAAAATTGTTGCTTACCATTAAAACAACCATTGATTACATCACCAAAACGGTTGATTTATGAACTAAAGTGTAAACACCTTTCAAAAGTCGGTTAAATGGGTATACCAAAACATGCGTGTGAACTTCCTCACAAATTCACACTTTTATTTATGTATTAGTTTAACACTGTTAAATTAAAATCTAATTAGGAAACTTGAGTGCTCCTGTACGAAAATTAGTACTAAAACCAACACGTCCGTGTGTACTAAAACTTTATCCAACTTAATGTAATGTAATAAAATAAAGAAATACACCGACCAAATGGCACAGTGGTTAAAGCATTGGCGTTTGGATCGAGAGGTACCGGGTTCGAGTCCCGAGAGGGGCAGGATGCAAAGGGAATTTTCATGAACAGATTACGTGCGATCTGTGATGAAATGGAACACATCTATGACCACCTGTCGGAGTGCAAAAATCATGGGCCGACCCATCTTCCATGCCAGTATAGGCTGGCATGGAGCTATGACCGTATGTCCTCGAATTCAATCTCGAATTCATGTCCTCGAATCTGATCAGCCCATATATCATCCCCAACCCGGATCCCAAAGTGTTCACGAATTTTTTTCGAATAAAATCAAATTTGTCTTGGAACGGAAAATGGCCATTAACACCCCTTAACAGAGATGTTGACTCAGGTTCCGATAGTGTGTGTAACAGCTTACTAAATTTTTCATCTGATCAGCCTATCATATATCATCCCCCAACCCGGATCCCAAAGTGTTTACGAATTTTTTTCGAATAAAATCAAATTTGTCTTGGAACTGAAAATGGACATTAACACACCTTACCAGAGATGTTGACTCAGGTTCCGATAGTGCTTCTAAGAGCCAATTAAATTCTTCATCGGATCAGCCCATATATCATCCCCCAACCCGGGTCCCTAGGTGTTCACGAATTTTTTTCGAAGAAAATCAAATTTGTCTTGGAACTGAAAATGGCCATTAACACACCTGACCAGAGATGTTGACTCAGGTTCGGATAATATATCCAATAGCTAATTAAATTCCTCATCTGATCAGCCCATATATCACCTCCCAACCCAGGTCCCAAAGTGTTCACGAATTTTTTTCGAATAAAATCAAATTTGTCTTGGAACTGAAAATGGCCATTAACACTCCTTACCAAAGATGTTGACTCAGGTTTCGATAGTGCCTCTAACAGCTAACTAAATTCTTAGAGCAGGGACGCCATACCTTATACTAGCTTTTATCATGAGGTATATAGTGTGAACCACTTTTTACACAGTAAGACACACAGTTCCACAGTGTTAAACTAATACATATATAAAAGTGTGGATTTGTGAAGAAGTTCAGAAGCATACCAAAAAGTACTTTGGAGCAATATCGTGGTGTTGTGACAGATACCTGACCCCTTGACGTACCGATGGGCATTTATTTTTTTTTTTCGTTTTTTGAATCATGCAGTACACCTAGATACTAAGGGCCTCATTTCTTAAAAAAAGTGCTATATGACGTCATTCAACGGTTACAATCGTTGACTATAGATGGCAGTATAATCAAATAAATGATATGATTTTTTGTGAAACGTTAATCCCGGTAAACACAGTAAATTCTACAAAAATATCATTTAAAATTTATATTACGAGCTAATACTGCTTTCTACAGTTAAGAAATGAAACTGTCGACATAAATTTGATGACGTATCGAAAATTACTGCTAGGTACTCTAGGTCCATTGGATCAGGGAGTTCAAAATGTTGCCAAAAAGGCTTTGCGCCTAAATCATTTTTTAAAATTTTGAAATCATGATATTCAATAACTTGGTCCTGCAGACCGAAGTTAATAAGAATAACATAGATGGTGTGCAAGTCAGGGAGAGGTAATTTATCGTTGTAGATTATTAATATTTTTAAAAGACATCTGAACTGATTAAGGCGGAAACAAAATTAACCATGGACTTCTCAATTTTCCGCATATTATTTATGTTGTCTTCGGACGACATAAATGCGCTAACCGTTTCTAATTTTTTACTAGAGCAAGAGACTAGAAAATCTCCAGAGCCAGATACAACGCACCACGAAACGTTACGCGCACGCTGAAGGTAGATAATTCATATTTTTACCTAAAACTTTTAGAAGTATTTTAGACGTTGAATATCTTCGTTGCAACAAAAAACCTAAATTGCTACAACCAGAAACATTTTTGCAACCAAAAAATATTCTTAAAATTTAAAGCAAGAGAATTTTCCTGGAAATAAATTGCTAATTGGAGATCTGGTCAAGTAATATCTTGTCTCTAATAGTTTAAGACGAGTTTGTGTCTTAGTCAAAACATAAGAAGGAACATTTGTGTTACTAACTTTAACCACTTTCTATCCAAAAACTTTGATAAGCCATTCCAACTTGCACGGTAAAACTTATAGGATAGAAATGGATTTGGTAGACGTTATCAAGTTTGGAAATAGATCACCCATCAAAGGTTTACTTTAAAACTTGAATATCTCAGTGGCTCAAGTGTTTGATAGGCTCTGTGAAACCCGCCCCAGAAGAAAATATCTTAGTAAATTTTTTGTTGAACATCGTTACATACTGAGTCTAGATCGGGGCTTCCTTCTAGCTTTTAAAGAAATGCCGCTATATTTTTGTTGAAATGTGCGTGAAGTGCTTCCTAACTCTATCGTAAGTAAAAAAAAGAAATTAGGTCTGGTTTACGAAAAATGTCATGCACTTTTACACCAGCATGAAATAATTTAGGCGAACTACGCTTAGATCTGCCAAATGCCCATATCCGTGACGATTTTTCATAATCATATCATAGTCGTTTAATGACCAAACATGGCCCAGAAGCATATCATTACTGTTTAGAGTTTTTTCGACTTCATCGGAATAGTAGTCGGGATTTTGCGAGATGATCATCGATCTCACTAAGTTTTTATGTTGAATCTATCAAATGCCCATATCCATGACCAGTTCCAGAGTTTTGTCATAGTCGTGGCATGGTCAAACATGAACCAGACACATATCATTATTGTTTAAAGAGTTTTTCGACTTCAACGAAATACTAATCGAGATTTTGCGAGATGATTATCAATCTCACGATGTTCTTATGTTAGGTGGATATGGGGTTTGATTGACCTGCCATAAAAACTTCGTGAGATCGGCGATCATCTCGCAAAATCTCTGCTAATATTCTGATGAAGCCGAAAAAACTCGTTAAATACTAATGATATGTGTCTGGGCCATGCTTGACCATTCCTCAACTATGACAAAACTCTGAAACTCGTCATGGATATAAGTAAACCGTAGAGTAAACAGTAACGAATTGCTTCTAGACCACGTCATGCCACAACTATGACAAAAATTCTAAAAATAATTTCTCACACCGGATTATTTGGCACAGCATAATCTTTGCTCGGTGTACAATACCCAGTGTTACTCTGCTTGCTCGGGTTGAATTACAAAATAGAATAGGTAGCCTCGAATAACTGCATTTACAGTGCTGACCATTTCCTTTCGTTTATTATTTTGTTGGTCGAATCGTAGCTGATGCGAGAACCTGCGTACTGGAAAGATTAGTAGGACTCATACTTTACTTTATTTTATCTGGGAATTTGTTGGAGTTTAGTGGCTTTGTTGTGTGTTTTAGGGCACTTCGGGTAGAGTTTTTTGTTGATGTATGGACTGTTGTGGTGGAACTTTTAATCGTAATAGCAGTTTAATGGCATCTGTAAGTGCTCAGTTGATTGTTTAAGAGTGTCAGTCCAAACCTGTTGGGATTGCCTACCATTGTTTATGCTGCTCCTTCTACATCTTCGTAATGAAGCAGTTACTTGCGGCCCGGGGGTACTTGAACCAAAATTGTAATAGCTTGAGACGGTCTGCGAGTATATGTTGATCTGATAAACCTTAATTCTTTTGGTAACTGTTTTTTCGTTTAACATGTTCTATTTTTTTGTGGTGTATGACTTTTTGTTACTGAATCGGACAATGTGTTGGGGGCGCCGTTTTTCGGTCCGAACGTGGTTTTTGGAACTACAGGGTGGGCCATACGTTACTGAACACTGTATTTTGATATAATTTTTTTATTTTCTATATTTTCTCTTTTTATTTTTCAGTATTAGAAACTACGTTTGGGAGATTCAGTAGCCATGTATACGATTGAGCACCGAGCAAAAATTGTTGTGTTTTATTTTGCTAGTCAAAATTCAATAATTCAAACCCAAAGAAAATTTCGAAATTTTTTAACACCAGAAATGCACCATCACGAAATCAAGTACGGAATCTAGTCGCTCGTTTTCAGTCATCGGAATCTGTTAGTGACTTATCTCGGAGTGGAAGACCGCTTGAAGCACGAAGCCAAGATAATATCGAAGGAGTGCGGGAGTGCTTAAATGAGAACCCTGAAACATTGACTCGTAAACGTGCCACTCAGCTTCAAATGTCCAGTTACTTCACTGCGTAGAATAATGAAAAAAAATTATTGCTGTTTCCGTACAAGATACAAATGAATGGATGATCCTGATTTTATGAAAAAATTATAATGACCGATGAATCGCATTTCCATTTAAGTGGTTATGTTAATAAGCAAAATTTTAGAATCTGGGGCACTGAAAACCCAAGAGTGATTCAACAGTGTCCGTTGCATCCACTTAAAATCACAGTTAGGTGCGAAATATCATCAGACAAGCTCTACGGCCCGTACTTCTTCCAACACGAAGATGGCAATGCATTGACTGGCTATGTTAGATCATTTCTTGTTTCCTGAACTTAATAATACTCAAGAAATGTGGTTTCAACAAAACGGCGCTACGTCCCATACTGCAACGGAAACAATGAATTTACCGTAACCGTATCATTTCACGATTTGGAGATATTAATTGGCCATCACGATCACCCGACACCACGATCACGATTAACACCACCAGATTTCTATTTGTAGGGATTTTTGAAAGATCGTGTATACGCAAATAAACCGCAAGGACTGCAACAACTACAAGACAACATATTAAATGAAATTATTGCGATTGCTCAACCAGTTATGGACTAGGACTCTTCTTCCAACTCTCCATGTTTAAAACTATCTTTTGTAATCAAAATTATTCGTCTTCAATAAAAAATCAAAAAAATTGTATCAAAAATACAATGTTCAGTGACTTATGGCCCCCTTATAGCCCTTAGGTGGTAAATATTGGCAGGATCTAGCATCTCCGCTTAACTTATTTATTTTTTAGCTTGTTCTGGGCGTATATTTAGAAACTCAGTGATAAACTCCTAACTTCCTATATCAAGTAGTTTTGCTATAGGCCGATTGCGATAGAGAGACCCGATTGTCTGCGCGACACTCATCTTCCGGCGCTCTTCGGATGGTAGACATGTGATCACCTATATAGTTTTCGAAACAGTAACTGGAGTATAACGAAGTTTGGTGACGGTCGTCGGTCTTTTTTGGATTTCTAATTTTGATAACCGGACTGTGCTTGCTTTCTTTTGATCCACACAAAGGCAAATTTTTTAATGCTTACTTTGGTGATTCGATAGTTCTATACAAGGGAGCGTCTCCTGGAGCGAATGTTTTTTGTGGATGACTTGATCCTTGTTTTATTTGGTCGATATTCTGATTGGAAATTGTCGCCCTCTTTTACTAAAGTCAGCCAATTGCCTGCAGTTTTGTGTTGCTCATATGACAAAGATGAAATTTGGATGTGGGGACCACTGTTTCTAGAGTTTTTGTTGTAAACTATTTTAATGGTGTCAATATGTCTTGTTTAGGCGTTCAGAGAATATACCCTGTCAGATGAGAATTGAACAGCTAGTATTCAGATGAGCTATGCGATCTGACTGAACATCGTATAGGCATTTTCTGGCTCTTCGTGGGATTATTTGACGCTTAGAAGTTTTTCTTCTTCTGAAACTGCCGGTTGATGCTTGTGGTGGTTTGGCTCTAGCAACCTATTAAGATATGACTTCGATTCGTTCGGCAACTAATTTCCATTAATTGTTTGCTTTGCGTAATGATGTTGCCTCTTCATACCTGACCATGTTCGACAAAAGCGTCTGGTTGTGACTGCTAGCTTTGGTGTTAACGAGGATGTATTCAGACTTGTTGTGGACTTTCATTGCAAGTTCGGAACATTCGGATCAAATCGGCTTAAGCTGACATTGTGTGGACGGGCCGAACATTCATTAAGTCATTGAAGTTAAAATGTAGTCTAGCTAAAAGTGGATCAGAGACGGAACTCCTGCTTCCGATGGAAGCAATTTTCGCAAAGTGGACCAAAGTTGAAAATATTTTTGAACATTGTTGGCGATTGTGGTGGAACGTATACGGATATGAATAGTGTTTCTCGTAATCGCAATGTGGTTATGCAGCCGGTATTTATCTGCGGCCGTCTTGCCCGTATGGCTGTTTTTTTGGAGGGGAAGATGCCAACCTCTCGTTATTTTGTCGTCAATTAGTCGGATATGTTACGAACCATTTTCTGTAGAATGAATCTTGAACACTGTTCTTCATCTATTGTTTTGGTTTCGGCGAGATTGAATATTGGTTTAGTTTGGAACTATTTTGATGTGGTATTGAGTACAACAAGTTGAGCTGAAAACTCCTCAGAGATCGGGGTGGATACTTTTTCAATCATTTGGGTTTCAAATAATCCCATGGGGGCACTTAAAACTCTGTCAGTTTGTAGATAATTAACTCAATTCTATAAAGTAGTCCAGTAACGTTGGGATGTAATCTTGTATATTGTTACGATTAAGTTTTAAATTTCGCATCGAGACTATTGTCTATGTGCGGAAGATGAAGGTTTGTTAAAGGATTGCATTGAATAAGCAATTGCCATCATCTAAAATTTTGCCTTATGATTTTTACGCTTATGTTCAATTTGTCCACTCGTTGGTCTAAAGGTGTTTAATTTTCGGTGTAAAAATTCTGGACACTTTTAAATTGTTGGACACTTTTATAATTTGGACAGAAATTTATCCAAGTGTCCATAACTACTTTTGTAGACAAAATGTTGATTTGAGACAGACATCAGGAGTATATGCAGTCTTTATATAAAAGGATGCCTTTGTAAATTATGGTGAATTACACGAATCTCAGAAATTAGTTCCATAGTGGCTATATAGGATTGAATAACACGAAGGTGTCCAAACTCTTTAAAAAAACATCAGTGAATTCACTTTTGTCTTATGATTCTCTTAGCAGTTCAATAATGCCATGTGCTACTCCATCCATGCCCAATCTGCAAAAGGCAAAATACAAAATAGAACTTAAGTAACAAAAAATTTCTGTACCGACAATTTCTCACCACTCTTCACTATACGCATTCCAGGCATCACATCGACAAAACTCAAATTCATTTTCAAACGTCTAATCATTTTCATCAAAGATTGATGTTTATTTTCTAACTACTAAATAAATTTTAATTGATCGTCAAACGCATCTTAAAAAATTTTAAGTACCGTGTTTTATGGTTCTCATTCACCATTCCATAAGCATTTAGATAGATTCTTTAGATAAATGATTAATTAGAAATTTTAGAGACAGACGAATAGAGAAGAATCTTCGGATTAACATAATACGTAAGAATTATCAACACGGGAAAATAAATTTTTTGTGTTTAAATATTCGATGCGCGCCGATTTATCATTGCTGCTCATTCTCAATCACCAAGACCCATTACACTACTCCGTAGAATTCCGATTTATTTTTATTTTTCTGTAGTTTCCTCTTAATAACATTGTGCACTACATAAACTACTTTACGGTACAGTACCACGCACGTCGATTTGAGTATGGACGTTTTTGGAAATAATTTACAAGTATACGATTATCAAACGATCTACTGTACTCGATCGATTACGAACTTTTCATATTGTCTCATAACGACACACCGTATAGAGGTGGAAGAACATAAATCATAAAATCACGTTACGTCAAACTGTGTAGAAAGTAGATTTTAATGGCAAAATAAAAAAAGTTTCTTACGTCTCCCTCCAGTCTGCAGAGTGCGGTTTAATTTTCGCGCATCAGCGATTACTTTTAGCTATAAATAATTGCACAAATTGTGGTGCCCCACCATATCGACCTAGTTAACCAATGTTTTGTTGGTATTGTGCAGCAAAAAAATATCAGCCGATCTTTTATTAATCATCCGCGGCGTTTCGTAATAAACGCCGATACTCAGAAATTAATTTTTTTGGTTCGAAAAAGCAAAAAGCGTTAAGTTTATCTTTAAGAATTAACTGGAAATTCCAATTTTTTTGTTTTTTGGTTAACCCATTGAAAGGCGAAGTGACTGTTTTCTTTATAAGATTTGTAATGATATAATACATAAACTCGCCGGCGACAAGGTTATATATCGGTTTATAATAGTTGCTTGTGATGATTCATAGTTTTGTGTATCTTTCTTGCGTATTCGTATAACACACTTACAAGTACAACACACACACGGTATAAGTACGTAACCGTGCTGAGGTATTTATAAAGTGATTAATAAAAAGAAATACCTCAACGTACTACGTTTGGTGTGTTAAGATTAACAATTTCTTCCTTTGGTAGTTTCAAACATTAAAAATGAAAGATTTATTCGTTAGGGAAATCTGTTTGCGACTAGCGCAGTTTTTGACTTAATCTAGAGTCTTTAAAGCCAGAGCCTAGTCAGAAATAGTATAGCCCAGTCCAAACTGTATGAAGTCAGTGGCAATCATGCAGACTCTAAAATTTTAGCCGAATCCAAAAGCCAAGCGAGGCCATGTTACACATGATACATTCAGTATCATTGTGCGCTATCTAAAATCTTAACCAGAATTAAATTTGCATCGCTTTAAACGATTCGGAGCTTGAACCATGCGCGCAGTGTGTTTTAAATCATTGTGCAACATACAGTATCGCACGAAATATTTGCAACTACTTCAATTACCGTAAAAATTATAAGAAAGGTTATTTACAAAGTGCAGAGAAAAAATAATTTACTAGCAAATTAAAAAAAATACTTGGACAAAGACATTGGACATTGGACAGCCCTACACCGTCTTGGCAATGATTCGATTAAATTAATTATGGTAGCTACTGGAACTCCCAACCAAGCATCCTCAACCCTTCGAAATAATTCGTCCTTATTCAGGACGTTATTGCGGCGAACCTTTCCATTTACGATCTCCCATAAATTTTTTATTGGATTCACGTCAGAGGATCGGGCTGGCCAGTTCAAAACTTCAATTTTATTTGCAGTAAACCAGTTTTTAACGATCCGAGAGGTGCGTTTCGGTTCGTTATCATGTTGAAATCGCCACTTAAGTGGCATTTCCCACGCTGCGTATGGTAGCATAACGTTTTCTAGTATATCTTTGTAGATTAATTGATCCATTGTATTACTTATTCGATGAATCGGACCAATCCCCTAACCTGAAAATCTCTAAATCATTACGTTTCCTCCTCTAGATTTTACAGATTTTACACAATATTTCGGATCAAAACGTTTTCCCGTTGGTCGTCTTTTGTGACAAATTCCGTCGCTACCAACTAAATTAAATTTCGATTCGTCGCTGAAAATCTCGGTCTTCCATTTATTTACATCCCAATTACCATACTTAGATATCAAATTAGATACTGCACAGCCCGAGAAGGGGGTGGAGGAGGTCCAGCCTGCTATGGGAACCGCAAGGAGCAGTATCTCTTCAGGGGAGACACTGCCGCTAGTGGCGAACCCGAGTGAGGGGCTGACTAGCGAACTTAGGGACCGACTATCCCTTGACAGGGGGATGAGGGATGCATCAGATTCCGAGAGGGGAGATGTGGATCTCCTTAGTTTTAGGGACTGCGGAGGGAGTGAGACGGAGGATACCGTCGACTCCGTCGGGTCCGCATAACCGACGCGGCACTGCTGTCGCAATTAAGGTAAGTGAATACTGTTATCAATGATTAGGTTTGTGCAGATAAACTTACATCACACTAAGGCGGCTTCGGCGGCGCTACTTCTCAGACTTGCTAAGTCGGGCGAGGAGATAGTGCTGATCCAAGAACCTTGGATCAAGAATAATAAGATCTGGGTCTGCGAGCGAAGGGATACACCCTTTTTTATGCTTGTGGGGCTG
This sequence comes from Nephrotoma guestfalica, assembly GCA_963691935.1. Taxonomy (NCBI): domain Eukaryota; kingdom Metazoa; phylum Arthropoda; class Insecta; order Diptera; family Tipulidae; genus Nephrotoma; species Nephrotoma guestfalica. The sequence goes on along the minus strand of OY829915.1, from coordinate 235,085,587 downwards.
AAAAGAGCAGATCATGTATATTGGTGGGAAATAACATAAATGTTTTTTTACTTCCACAATATAGTAATGGGGGCATTACTGCGGTCTGCATAGAGACGGAGGGGAGAAGATTCTGGCTTGCAGCCGCGTATATGGACCGGGAGATGCCAGTGCCGCCAGACATACTGGGGGCACTGGTTGCTGACGCATATAGAAGGAAGGTGGGAGTTATCCTGGGGTGCGACGCCAACGCACACCATACCATCTGGGGTAGCTCGAATATAAATGACAGGGGTGAGTTACTTTTTGATTTTCTTTTAAGAACTAACCTCACTATTAGCAATATAGGCCAGGAACCCACCTTTATTATTAGTAATAGACAGGAGGTTCTGGATATTACTCTGGTCTCCGAATTTATTTCACCGATGATCAGAGAATGGAGGGTGGCGAAGGAGCATTCTTTCTCCGACCATCGATACTTAACGTTTAAACTTAATCTCAACATTACAAACCAATACGTGTTCAGAAACCCTCGGAGGACAGTATGGCATGTATATAGGGAGGTATTGGAGGGCATCATTCCATTTAGAGTTCCAGGACTTCCCGACACGGGAAGTGAACTGGATTCATTGGTGGACACTCTAACTAGGGCTTGCAATACCTCTATGAGGGTAGCCTGCCCTTTAACAAAGCTTAGGGGGAAGCGAAAACCTGTTTGGTGGAACCCGGCACTTGCGGAGTGCCGGAAGGTCTGTGGGTCTGCCTTTAATAGAGCGAAAAGATCTAGAGACGCTTCTGTGAGAGAATGGAAGGGGTCTCGGAAACTTCGCGCTTAAGAAAAATTCTGTCTACCAATCCAACTGTTCCAGGCTATCTGTTAAAAACGGATGGCGAATGGACGGTTTCTAGTGAAGAGACACTTGATCTCTTGATGGAAACACACTTCCCGGGAAGTGAGGACTTGACGTCTGCGAATCCTCTGGATGACCGTGGGACAGGGGATCACGGCGGGGTCCAACCGTTGTGTACAGAGGCTATTCTGAACACGCGAAAGCTAAAATGGGCCATTAATGGGTTCAAGCCGTTTAAGTCAGCTGGTCGAATGGGATTGTACCAGCAGAAATTCAGAAGAACTCGGAGATCTTGCTTCCCTGGCTGGAAGTTATCTTCAAAGGGTGTCTGAAGCTGGGGTACACTCCCAAGAAATGGAGGGAGGCTAGAGTGATCTTCATCCCGAAGGCGGGAAGAAGCTCGCACAGCAACCCTAAGGACCTTAGACCTATATCTTTGTCATCTTTTCTGCTGAAAATCATGGAAAGGATGCTGGATGTATATATTCGTTCGAAAATTGGACCCAGTAACTGGGCTCAGTCGCAACATGCATATCATAAGGGTAAGTCCGTGGATACGGCATTACATACCCTGGTTCGGGGAATTGAGAAGTCACTGGATTTTCAGGAATTCTCGCTGGTTGCGTTTCTCGATATCGAGGGCGCATTCAATAACGTAAAGATGGAAGCAATTTTGAAAGGATTGCTGCCACTTGAGATTGTAGACCCTATAACCAGGCTAATTACTCATCTGCTGGGTAGCAGAAGAGTCATAGCAGGGATGGGGGAAGTTTCCGTCAGAAGACGGGTCGTTCGGGGAACCCCTCAGGAAGGGGTCCTCTCCCCCCTTCTCTGGAACTTAGTAATCAATGGACCACTATTGGTACTGGAGAGAGAAGGGATAGGTGTGGTTGCTTATGCCGATGATGTGGCGATAGCTGTCTCGGGAAATCACCTGGGAACAATCAGGGATATGATGCAAATTGCGTTGTCAATCACTGCGGGTTGGGCCAGCAGATGTGGATTGCGGATTAACCCATCAAAAACAGAGCTGGTCCTTTTCACTAGGAGATACAAAATTCCGGCAATGGTTCCACCGAACCTGAATGGTACTACGCTGGTCCTTACTGATAAGGCGAGATTCCTAGGGATTCTCCTGGACAGTAAGCTCAGTTGGAAGCCAAACACGATGGAAAGAGTAAAAAAGGCCACTGTGGCACTCTACTCTTGTAAAAACGCCATTGGAAGGAAATGGGGCCTGAAACCGGGGCTGGTGCACTGGCTTTACACGGCAGTTGTAAGGCCCATACTGCTATATGGTGTGAGTGTGTGGTGGCCAGCTCTGGAGAAATCATCATATAAATACTAACATGATGGCGAAGATGAAGAGGGCAGCCTGTTTGCTCATTAGGGGGGGTCTGAAAACCACCCCCACTAGTGCCTTAGAGGTCATACTGCATCTTCTCCCGTTGGATATTATCGGTAAGCAAATGGCGGTTAACACGGCCGCCCGGCTATCAGCGACCTCTGGTTTGAAGTGCCTGCAAAAGGGGCACTCAACTATAGTCAATTCGGAGAGGCATGACTTGGAGAATTTAGATTATAAAATACCCATGTTGTGCTTCGACAAGTGTTTTAAGGTGATTCTCCCCTCTCGGGAGGATTGTAACAGAGGTCTCCTTATCGAGACCGGAGAGGTCATGAACTGGTTGAAGCATAATGTGATATCGTGCATTAATTTCACTATTTATGTGGACAGTCGGGCGGCCATTCTTTCGCTGGATTCAGTTTCCCTGGCGTCACGGGTGGCATTGAATTGTCACACATCTCTTAACGAGATGAGTGAGCATTTCAATAAACAGTTGGTCTGGGTTCCGGGTCACTCTGACGTTGAGAGGAATTGCAGGGCAGACGAGTTAACAAGGTACGGTACAACTCTCCAACTGGAATCAGGGAGAGAATGTTTAGGGAGACCTATGTCTATGCTGAAAACGGCAAGCCATAGGAAAGCAGTTGCCTTGCCGAATGCTAGGTGGCTTGAGAGTCCAACCGGTAGGATAGCGAAGCAAGTATGGCCCGTGCTGAAATCTTAATCACACTAGGGAAGCGTGATTTAGGTAGAATTGTAAGGGTACTTACCGGACACTGCCTTTTCGGAGATCATGCGAGAAGGCTGGGTCTAGATTCAAATGATTTCTGCAGAAGCTGCAGGGACGAGGATGAGGAGGAGACTCTTGTTCACTTTCTATGCTCATGCCCTGCGCTAGCTGGCAGAAGACATGATCACTTGGGCAAATACACCATGGACAGCCTCTCTGATCTCGAAAGCTGCAATGTGCGAGATCTTTTACGCTATATTAATAGCACTAAATGAGTTTAAGGAGTTTGATGATGTCGGATCCTGTGGTATCACAATGGGCCATAACTGGCCTAAGTGTGCGATGGCAGCCACTGAAACCTAACCTACCATACTTACGTGCAAATTTAAGGCGTCTCCTTCTGTTGGTTGGTTTTCTGTTGCTGTCTTACCAATATGGTCGACGACATAAAAGGATCTGTTTTGAAAGATCGCACGATGTTAATATCTTCTCGTGTAGTCGATTTTCGAGGACGTCCACCGTTATGTGTTGTCTAAAATGTATCATGCTTTCCAAATTTGTTCATAATTCGGGATATTGTGGATTTATGCACTCCATACTTCTCGGAAATGTGATTTTGCTGCATACCAGCGCGAAAATCTTGTATAATTTTTCTCTTGAAGACACTGTTATACTTATTGCCCGCCGTTTTAGAAAAATTCAGTTTTTGTATAAAACACAAAATCCAATAATATCGTAATGCACTTTTGACGTCAAGGTTTAGAGCAAACTGAATATTTTTCGGCACATGGTCTAATTTAAAACAAAACAAAACTGGTTTTTGATAAATTGCATTTGTTTTGTTCAGCGCGAATGGTGAGAACGGTTAAACAAGTTCAAAATTAGGAATGAGAGAAACAATTGAGAGATTGGTTAAGGAGAATAGATTTAATAACACGTGCGAATATTTAGAGGAATAAAAACAAATTTTAGCTGCAACTGTTTTAATTTTTTTTTTAAATTGATTAAGTAAGCCGAAAAAGCGACATATGTTTTGTCCGATACTACAAGGCCAGAAGGAAGGTGCGTATAAAGTCGATAAGGATGCATCGTGCTTATTGTACAGTGGTTAAGGTGGCTTTGTTGCGTTTATATCTGATCCAAAATGCGTAGTGTCCACTGTGTAAGTACTGGATTGTTCCCACTGGCGTCTGGCTGATATTTTAATATCCCACCGTTATTTATTTGGTTGTGACTTGCAGAATTATTCAAAATACATTGTATTCATTGTGAAAACTCAGAATGCTTCAAACATTGTATTATTTGCGGTTGTAATTTTAGGCGGAGCATAAATTCCTTTGATGTTCACCCCACAGACGTCGGTTAGGTTATTTAACAGGGACGCTCACAAGTTTATTTGTCTGCTTGATGCTAGAAGAGAACAGGTGCAAAACAAATGGAGTATACCTTTAAATTCCCCGTATAATAGAAATGCCCTGGCATTTCAACGTTGGGATGATTGATTTTAGCACTTTATCGAAGCCTGACTGTAAAAATGCGAATATCCCTTTCAGATATTATATTGATTATACTTTAGCCAGTTCAGGGCCTCTCTAATTGCAATTAATCCAACTAGGAATAGGCTGTGGCAGTAGTGGGTAAAACTGAAGAGAGCTTTAGTTCCAATGTATTAAATAATATCCCACCCCAACCTTACCATCCTTGCAAGGGATTGTGCCGGAACAGCGTAGTCGAAGGTTTTAGGGATACCTCTGTTCATACAGGTCCACATGTAGTTGCGCCTTATGGCAGAGCTTGCGGCCATTTATTTATTTAAGCTATACAAGAGTGTGATAAATAAATTTTAGTGTTTTTAGAAACCTCAACAAACGTTATTTTTGTACAGCACTGAACAACGGTAAGCGGAAAATAACGTTACAACAAACACTAGTCCTTCGAACCTAATATGAACCGACGATCTACATGGAGCCGACAAATGAACCTTCCTGTAGTTATTGCGGCGGGACTCATGAAGTTGCAGGTTGCAAAACTTATCTATATTGTAAGGAATTTCAGCTTCCAGGGCTTAATCCTGGCGTAGAAGCTACCTACGGAATTATCATTGGAGATATTGCTGCAAAAGATGTGCAATGTGCAACGTAGCTCATCATACGTTACCATAAAAAAATAACGTGTAGTAATGAAGAAGACTTGGTCCGTCTTCTAATTGATCCTGGCTCCTAAGGCACCTTCATAACTGTATATCTTCAGACAATTTTAAACTTACAAGAACACAAATGCAAGCAGACATCGCCAGAATAGGTCACACAGAATCATCAGTGGAGTTCATCATTCGTCCGCGGTTTTATTCTAATTTCAAGATCAAAATGAAGGCTATGCTGTTCAAAAACATAACCGGTAGCATGCCTCAACCAAACTTTTGGAACCACACCAAAAATCTTATTTGAGCAGATCCAACGTTTTACCAACCCAGTCCCAATAAGATTGATAGTCAGTTAAAAAAGCTTTACGAATTGGAGGAAATAAATAAACTAAGAAGCCTTACTAAAGAAGATAAATAATGTGAAGAAATTTACAACGAAACTCGTGTGCGCCTGACAGATGGAAGTTATAAAGTAAAAATTCCGTTTGGTCAAGAACCGTGAATTGGCGCTACAATACCAACAATTCATGGACGAGTATGAGGCTTTAGGGCATTTGAAGAAAACTGAATTCATAGATAGCGCTCCGCGCTAGTATCTTCCCCATCATGGTGTCTTGAAGGACGAGAGTACAACGACAAAACTCAAAGTTGTTTTCGATGCATCGGCAAAAACATCCACAGGGACATCATTAAATGAATTAATGTTGAATGGTCCAACACTGCAGCAGGATTTAATGACCATTTTTTTACGTTGGCGGAAATATAAGTACGTCTAGATCAGGACTATCAGCATATTCAAGAAGATCAGGAATATCAGCGAATTTAATTGATAAAGTCTCTGGAAAAGCAGTTTTCTTTCTTCAGGCAAGTTTTCATTTACCACCGGTGTTTCCGTATGTGTGTAAATATGGTACCCCAATGTCTGCATGGCAGACAAGACCGTTGTCTTCTTCGCAGTGGCGATTCGATTGGCGATACGGGAATTAACGCATTCTAAAGCAAGCTCCCGGAGGAATTGCTTGCGTTTTGTGGATGATCGTTTGAACCACTTTGTTTTATTGTTGTGTAATGAAAATAGACGACACGCTGCCATTCCACCCACATCCAACATGTTATAAAATACAGTCATCGGCCATCTGTTAATTCACGAGGGAGCCGTGGTTTATTCAAACGAACTTCACCGACCACTCTTGGTTTTTGTTTGAAAAGAGTTTGTTCAAGCGGATACGACGTAAAAAAATTATCCATGGTTACGTTGAAGCCTTTGTTGAGGTATTCGGCCATCAATCGAACCACAAGGTCATGTAAAACTTGATTGGCTCTAACATTCCCAGCTTCTTGACCAACGTACTTGTAGATTTCTCTAGCAAGTGGATAATTTTGCGAGCATCCACCAACCAAAAAATTTTGATGCCATACTTCCCTGGCTTACTGGGAATGTATTGTCTGAATGTGCAATTTGCTCGACCCACTCTACCTCGTGTGGTTAACAATTGTAGCTTTATAAATTGGAGAAAATAGATCGCTTTCCCATAAGTCGGTCGCGTGAACGTTCGATTTTTTTTCGGATCCACTATACAACACTGCATAAATTTCATATTCGTTTGTATCTCTACACCCCCATCATCGTTTCGAGGAAGGTCTAACTAAAGAACATCTTGAAGGCGACAAACTTTTTACTTACCGCCTCTAGACGGACACCATTTGATGCGTTTCATTGATTTGCTTCCACTCTGCAACGATTCCACTTTCCACTTTTCGTTTCGAGCTTTATATTTTTTACCTCTGTTGGGAGCAACAGACGAGCCAGGTTGTCCAGCGACGTCATCATCAGGTGTAATTTCAATTGAAATATCTCGTTGTTCTACGAGGTACAATTCATCATCGCCATTTATTTCATCAACTATTTGTAGATCACGTAAAGCCATCATCGCTCGCGCATCATCTTCTTCGGATTCGTCGTCGGAAGAAGTTTCATATGCTGAAGGTACGTAGTCCATATCTTCTCCACTCACATCTGATTGAACGCCAGAATCAACATCTTCTATCGGTCTTATTGTGCGAGTTGGTGCGTTTACAACGTCAATGTTACCTCCTTCCAGCGGATCTTCTTATATATCGTTTCCCAAATAATTGAGCAGTCCTTATATCTCCTCCTGCTCACCTTCAGTCAAATCTCTGCTTCCACACAGATTCAATAATTTATTGAGTCTATCCATGGTTTACCTCCTAGCAAAATTCTATTCAAAAAAATTAATTTGCTTGAAACTGAAATCTTTTATAATTTTTACTTCTGCTTTCTTCAAATGATTACTGTTGAATGTAGCGTCATCAAATTTCACAGACAAGTGGCGACATGTTACAGAAGATAACAGTATGGAGAACCCGTTAAAATGTATTATCGTTTCTCCTTTATTTTCATAAAAATAAATGTGAAAAAACCCCAACAATCGGTAAAAATTGCTTCTTTCCATATAAAATGTATGGGGTGGGCTAGAATGGAAGAGGTGCTCACAGCACCTCAACACGGACTGAAGGTTAAATAAACTTTTTGATTGTAATTTATGATCTTAATTATAATTGTAAAGATGCGCGTGAAATATTTCCTATCTTAATCCTAAGTTAAAAAAATGTAGGAAAGGTTTAGGAAATATTTCACACCCCTATGTATCGGAATGAAATAAATCCTAAATAAATTCTAAGTAAAAATCGTGTTTGTGTATTAGTAAATATACACCAAAAATGAAACATTTAGGCGAAGCTAGTTAAATATGCAATTTGGAATAATTGGTGTTACTGATCGATTTAAAATTTCAAAAACTAGGTGTTTTCACTTTGTATTAGACCCAATCCAACCAGAAAACATCAGTTTTTGGGAAAAATTATGGGAACACTGGGTTTAATATTTCCACGACGGCTGTTGCACGGTAGGTTCAACACACAAAATATCGTTCAATGATATCGTTCAGTTGACGACTTTGTGGACGCGTCGAAGACAACTCGGAGCTTCGTGGTTATGCTGCTCGCCTTTAGTACTCCATGGTGTGGAAGATAGTATCAACCTGATTTACCATGGATTTCAAACGATTCAGAGCGGCGTTGTACGAAGTACCAAGCATTGTGCCCGGTTGCTTGAATGGCAATTTGACAATAAATTTATTGTCCTTGTCTTGCCTGGAAGTTGTATGAAATAGCTCTTCACATTTCTGCTCTTCTGGTGATCTTTTTGTATTTCTCGGCAACTCTTCTACCTCCCTGAACCTACGGAGACATTAGTCAATATCGATTAAAATATTAAAATTTTCAGCTGTTTTTATTATATGGGCTTGCTCCACACTTCGACCGGCGACTACCCAACCAAACATGGTACGAACAGCTGTTAGCCCACTAGATAATGTGTGTTGCTCAGATTGTAGGGCTTTGAAGAAAATGCTTATTGAATGCTGGATCTGCCAGTACTAATCCATTTAACGTTTGAACATCTTGCTCTGACAGCTTAAACTCATTGTATACACCAGATACCTTAGGAACAAGGAATGCCTGTGTTGTTAATGTTGTTGAACTGGTTTGTGACGTAATAACCAGTTCAGTAGATCCTCGTGTTGTGCCAATACCCATTTCGCCAAGTCCTTTCACCATAACCCTTGCGTTAGTGCGTCTAAGTCGTAAACCTTGCATACACTCCTCCGAATTAAACGATGCCTGCGGAGTCTAGCAAAGCTCGATACGTCTGATATTGACCACTGTGATCCTTGATTTTGATTATTGCGGTCGGAAGAATACCTTGCGCAGCTGTATAGACTGTGTTGTGTGTTTGTAACTTTGGTTTAACTTTGATTTTCTTTCCTTTTTCTGTTGGGTCCTCGATCTGCAATCTCGTACTTGATGGTTGCCATTTAAACAATTGAAACACCTGTTACTTCTTTGTATAGCTTCTGCCTTCTGTGTGTTGTTATGGCTTCATAAACACTGCATTCGAAGATTCTATGCCCAACATGTAGCTACTGCACATGTTCCTGTAACTTAATGAACCGGACCGCCCTTTCTCGAATAACCCTTTATTGATTCCATCATGTCTACTCTTCATCCCAGGAATGCAAGTAAATCTTCTGTTGTGGGGAAATCATTTTTGGCCATCTCACGTGCCCAAAGAGATTTGGTTTCATTATCCAGTTTGTTTAATGCCACGTATATTAACCAGGGATCTCTGCGTTCTGCCTCACGACCTAGGGCCTTTAATCCCCTGATCGATTCGTCTGATGTATCCGCAATCTTTTTTATATTAGACGCACTTGGCTGCACAATGCATTGTTGTTCCATGTATGATTTGATGAAGACGTTAACTGTATGCCGCTTTCGATCATACCTTTGAACCAACTTCAGCAACGTCTCATTATAACTGGCATCGGTTACTGACAGGTGCCGGATGAGCGATGCTGGCTCTCCCTTTAGCAGCCCCTTCAAGTACTGGAACTTTTGTGCCCCTGTTAAGTTGTCTCGTTCGTGAATAGTAGACGTATAAATGTCGAAGAACGATTACCACTCTATATAGTTACCATCGAATGTTAGAATATTGAGTTTAGGTATTCGTACCTTTATGAGATGGTGTTGTGATACATTCATAGTGTTGTCCGGATGAGACCGCTTTGGTTCCGTAAGACTTCTTTTACACATATGGTAGGATTCAGCCTGGCGACAACCAGATAGTAATTGTCTTCGAATTCGGAGAGATCTGACTCTGCCTGACTATCCAAACCAAACATTTCCCGTTCGATCGCTTGAAATTCGCAGAGCAATTTCACTGCCCTATCCTGTTTCACTGAAACATCGTCTAAGCTAACATTGTCCATATTGCCCTTTACGAATGTCAGCAGCTTGGTCATGGATCCCTTTATTATTGCTCTTTGCTTCTTGAGGCTCTCCATTGGTACGCACTTATTGTTATTCAACCACACCCACTTGAACCCGTATTAAATGACAACGGTCGATAAGGATTTATCAAATACCGCTTGGTTTGAATATGCACGATGCGCTATGATCTTGCGGTTTGGATGGAACTAAAACTCACCACTTGGCACCACATTTCAACTATTATTGGAACAGAATTATTTAAAAATGTTTATAAATTAATTAGCGACAAATATTTCGCATAAATTGAACACGCACGATATGTAATTTACTTTATTAAACGGAGCCTTTATTAAGTAACAGTTCTCAAAATGTTTTATTACTCTCATGGCGTGGGCCAAATGACCGCTAACACGTGTTTTCCAGAGCAATCTCACCAGAGACTAGATAAATTTGCACTGAAGTGATGATTCTCGATTGTAACTGTGCACTATCATGTCCCTGCTAGGGCGACAATGTTTCTGTGCAGACAAGTGCATTCATCCATGTTTAACTTTACAAATATTAATATTTTTTGTAGCGAAAGAAAATCTTTATGTAAAATATTGTTTCGCCTAAATGTTGATTTTTTGTGTATATTTACTAATCATATACAGATTTTTTTACTTAGGTTTATTACGTGGGTAACTGCAGCAGGGAAACTTTCGAATTTCAAAATGAAACTTTGCATACCGATTAAGCCCAATTTGTGCTAATTAGTCCCATCGGGAAAAAATTAGTGCTAGTCCAGGAGCCGAAAAAACGGGAAAAGAAAATTTCAAATTCCGCCTAAAAGACGTAATAAATAAAACCCGATTTCTAGAAAAAACCAGAAATAATTTAAGCCTAATTTTAAAACTTTCTAAAGGCCGCTAAACTGATGAAATTTGTGCTTATCATAGAAATATAATTTTCATAAATTTTCATTCATAAATCGAGGAAAACCAAACCAGCCCCTGAAAGATACTATATTAAAAAAACGGAGAAATATCGTTCAATAATATTTGTGTTGAACAACAAATAAAACAATAGAAATAAAATGTTCTAAAATCCAAGGCATAAGCAATTCAGATAGTATATTCCTGTCAGGTATGTTCATTGCCATCCCAAAAATATAGTGACTGAATTTGTGTTAATCCAGAATTGGCCCAATTCCGTTGAACAAAAACGACCGCTGAATGAACAATTTTCTGACAAAAAGTGTTCTAGAAACCAATGAAGTTGGCACTTCTGATTGCATATTCCGATCAGATAAATTCATTGCCATCCGAAAAGTTTAGTGGCTGAATTTGTGCTAATCCAGAATTGGCCCAATTCTATTGAACAACAACGATTGTTGAATGAAGAATTTTCTGGCAAAAAGAGTTCTAGAAACCAATGAAGTTGGCAATTCTTGTTGCATATTCCGACCAGATATATTCATTGCCATCCGAAAAATATAGTGGCTGAATTTGTGCTAATCCAGAATTGGCCCAATTCCATTGAACAACAACGATTGTTGAATGAACAATTTTCTGACAAAAAGTGTTCTAGAAACCAATGAAGTTGGCACTTCTGATTGCATATTCCGATCAGGTATGTCCAGTGCCATCCAAAAAATATAGTGGCTGAATTTGTGCTAATCCAGAATTGGCCCAATTCCGTTGAACAAAAACGACCGTTGAATGAACAATTTTCTGACAAAAAGAGTTCTAGAAACCAATAAATTTGGCACTTCTGATTGCATATTCCGATCAGATAAATTCATTGCCATCCGAAAAATGTAGTGGCTGAATTTGTGCTAATTCAGAATTGGCCCAATTCCATTGAACAACAACGACCGTTGAATGAACAATTTTCTCACAAAAAGTGTTCTACAAACCAATAAATTTGGCACTTCTGATTGCATATTCCGATCAGATAAATTCATTGCCATCCGAAAAATATAGTGGCTGAATTTGTGCTAATCCAGAATTGGCCCAATTCCATTGAATAACAACGACCGTTGAATGAACAATTTTCTAACAAAACGTGTTCTAGAAACGAATGAAGTTGACACTTCTGATTGCATATTCCAATCAGGTATGTTGATTGCCATCCAAAAAATATAGTGGCTGAATTTGTGCTAATCCAGAATTGGCCCAATTCCATTGAACAACAACGACAGTTGAATGAACAATTTTCTGACAAAAAGTGTTCTAGAAACCAATGAAGTTGGCAATTCTGATTGCATATTCCTATCAGGTATGTTGATTGCCATCCGAAAAATATAGTGGCTGAATTTGTGCTAATCCAGAATTGGCCCAATTCCATTGAACAACAACGACAGTTGAATGAACAATTTTCTGACAAAAAGTGTTCTAGAAACCAATGAAGTTGGCAATTCTGATTGCATATTCCTATCAGGTATGTTGATTGCCATCCGAAAAATATAGTGGCTGAATTTGTGCTAATCCAGAATTGGCCCAATTCCATTGAACAACAACGGCCGTTGAATGAACAATTTTCTAACAAAACATGTTCTAGAAACCAATGAAGTTGACACTTATGATTGCATATTCCTGTCAGATATGTTGATTGCCATCCGAAACTTATAGTGGATGAATTTGTGCTAATCCAGAATTGGCCTAATTCCGTTGAGCAAAAACGATCGTTGAATGAAAAATTTTCTGATAAAAAGTGTTCTAGAAACCAATGAAATTGGAAATTCTGATTGCATATTCCTATCAGATATGTTCATTGCCATTCCAAAAATATAGTGACTGAATTTGTGCTAATCCAGAATTGGCCCAACTCCATTGAACAACAACGACCGTTGAATGAACAACTTTCTGACAGGAAAAGTCCTAGAAACCAAAGAAGTTGGCAATTTTGATTGCTTATTCCGATTAGGTATGTCTATTGCCATTCGAAAAATATAGTGGCAGAATTTGTGCTAATCCAGAATTGGCCCAATTCCATTGAACAACAACGACCGTTGAATGAACAATTTTCTGACAGGAAATGTCCTAGAAATCAAAGAAGTTGGCAATTTTGATTGCTTATTCCGATTAGGTAGGTCTATTGCCATTCGAAAAATATAGTGACTGGATTTGTGCTAATCCAGAATTGGCCTAATTCCATTGAACAACATCAACCGTTGAATGAACAATTTTCTGACAAAAAGTGTTTTAGAAACCAATGAAGTTGGCAATTCTGATTACATAGAACACTTCTTATCAGAAAATTGTTCATTCAACGGTCGGTTTTGTTCAATAGAATTGGGCCAATTCTGGATTAGCACAAATTCAGCCACTATATTTGTGGGATGGCGATGAACATATCTGATAGGAATATGCAATCAGAAGTGCCAACTTCATTGGTTTCTAGAACACTTCTTATCAGAAAATTGTTCATTCAACGGTCGGTTTTGTTCAATGGAATTGGGCCAATTCTGGATTAGCACAAATTCAGTTACTATATTCTTGGGATGGCAATGAACATACCTGACAGGAATATAATATCTGAATTGCTTATGCCTTGGATTTTAGAACATTTTATTTCTATTGTTTAATTTGTTGCTCAACACAAATATTATTGAACGATATATCTCCGATTTCTAATGTAGTATCTTTCAGGGGCAGGTTTGGTTTTCCTCGATTTATGAATGAAAATTTATGAAAATTATATTTCTATGATAAGCACAAATTTCACCAGTTTAGCGGCCTTTAGAAAGTTTTAAAATTAGACTTAAATTATTTCTGGTTTTTTCTAGAAATCGGGTTTTATTTATTCCGTCTTTTAGGCGAAATTTGAAATTTTATTTTCCCGTTTTTTCGGCTCCTGGACTAGCACTATTTTTTTCCCGTGTGCACCAATTAGCACAAATTGGGCTTAATCGGTATGCAAAGTTTAATTTTGAAATTCGAAAGTTTCCCTGCTGCAGTTACCCACGTGGATTTATTTAGGAATTATTTCATTCCGGTTTATAAAGACACTTTTGTATTAAACATTAAAGAAGAGGATCGAATCGAGTGATTAAAGACACCACAAGTCGTGCTTCGTCGACGGACTCACAGCCAAATGTAATTTTTAAAACATAAAGCAATAAATGCACTAACAAAATCTCGTAAAGAAATGTGTAACCAAAGAAAACTATTCGACTATACGAAAAACACGTGATATTTTTTCTACCATGCTTCTCTATGAATCGAACTGAACACAGAAACTATAAAACTATAGACATACATATTCACATCGTCCGATATAATTACATATTATAACTACACACAACTATGAATTAAATTTGTAATTATCATCACCTGATTACGATACAAAATTAATTCGCAACGTAACCGATTATCATAATTAAGTAACTTACAGTATCGTATATTGAACGGATTTGCTTGGATTATGAACTGATTTGACGCGGCCTTCGGCGTACACATCAATACAGTAAAGTATAAAATGTGACTAGCAGATGACGACGATGTGCAAAAGTTAATTAAGAAAAAATCTTAAACCAATTTGATCATTTTCCTCGGCTTGTTGTTACCACAGTGAAAAAATACGAAGGTGTACGCGACCCGAGACGTCGAGGAAGAAAAAGGTTATTCAGAAATTATAATTCTTGAATACTAAATCGAATATACCTAGCTACAAAAATTAATTTTATGTCGTCGTCTTTAATTTATGTACGTAAGTGCATGTTGTCTTAATAGCCGCATGTAAGGTATTTTTTTTTAAATACTCGATATGTTAATTACTTTCTTTTGTTTTTCTGTATATGTGCGTTCGATTAGAACGGTTTCTTGTATTTAGTAATTTCATCGTGACTAATCATTCATATGCAATGGGGTTCGTTCTTTGGTGAGTGCGCGCGGCTCTAAAAACGTAAATTGCTTTATGGTAATACGAAATTCAGTTTAATTAAAAGAAAATTAAATAACTTGAGGCAGTGAGTTTTTATAAACGATTATGTCATAATGCTTAAGGTTGTGGTTTTTGACACTAGACATTTATTTATTCTCGAACAGTCGAGTATAAGCAGTTTGTGGTTACAGATTTTTATTTTACTTTATAATCAGGATTAGGAAAGACACCGCACGTTCTTTATCATGGCACGTTATTTTATATGTTTTATAGCATACGAGTATGTGGTTAGAAAATGTTATGTTTATGTCCGGAATTTAAATCGTTTAAGACAGTAAACAGTGTCATGAAATATTCGTCAATTGTTGGGTAGCCTAAGCAGACCAAGTAGCTGAAGTTGCCCCGTGTTAACTTTGCTTGTTGCTATCAGCGATTTATCTGATTTAGGCTAGAGAGAAAGAATGCTGCTGAAGTTAGCAGAAACGTTCAGCAAAAACTGCATTTTCGACCGATTTTTTTTGTTTTTGACTGTTTTCTGTAGAAAAACTATATTATCGACGTCCGGATCAGTTCATGTTTCATGAAACAACACA
Organism: Nephrotoma guestfalica; assembly: GCA_963691935.1. Classification (NCBI taxonomy): domain Eukaryota; kingdom Metazoa; phylum Arthropoda; class Insecta; order Diptera; family Tipulidae; genus Nephrotoma; species Nephrotoma guestfalica. The sequence continues at coordinate 235,070,226 of OY829915.1, read as the reverse complement.
AATGCGCTTAGTTGAAATTTAAACTCAAAATTTGTGATCTAAAACAAAACTTGGATCAGGTTTTTCATATAAAATTTGAACTGATCCGGATCAATGGGTGTCATGAAACACAGCCATAGTCGTACCAAAATTGACTTAGATTTCTTTATGTAAGCATGTTTTCGGCTGAAATTTGAGTAAATTTCAATTGTTTACTATAAAAAGTCATTCACATAAGCACAAGAACTGTTTTAATAATAAATTAGAGATTAGAAAGTAGAAAAATTTTCCAGCCTTATGGTTGAAAAGGTCTACAAATTTGTAGATTTAGATATGTTCTGGACTCGCAAGTGAATTCTGGCATTTTAATCTGTGAGTGCGTGTTATATTTCCGGTGTTGTTCATCATCATCCACTTGTAGTGTTGTGAAATTTATTTCATCATCGACGAACGTTAGCCTAACCTGATTTTAGGTAAATATGACGACTACTCGTACTTCATTCGTCGTGTATATGTGATTGCCGTTATTACGAAGGAATTTTTTCTTAATACACAATTTGAAGTAAACGTAAAGCTACTGGTTTCATTCAGTTTTAGTATTTTATTACCTCTATTACAGAAGAAGTCGAACGCGGTTTCTTCTACTTGTATCAAGGAAAAAATCCATTTGTTTGATTCCCATGTTTGGATCCACGTATTCCTAGCTTGAGACGTCTCTAATTTGTAACTGAAAAGGGGAGACATCGCAAACGTACTGATATTATCTGACAACATACATTCATCGAAGTCTTATTGACAAATTGGAGTATACCGTGCCTTCTGTTTATTTATTGCCAAATATCTTGTAGAAGGACTGATCATTGCGACGCGTTTCTGTGAAACACCGGAACGGTTAAAGATGGGTTGAAAGGTTTCTATGTACCAGCGCAACTTGAATGATAAAAATGATCCTACCATCTGCGCAAGATCCACCAGTTCAAGACTATCGTTTGTGCACCGTTACGTCCGGTACTGCCTATGCTTCATATCTCGCAATTCTCACCATCCTTCAGCTAGCACGAGATGAACAGGAAAAAATATCCCAATTGCAGTTAAAGTTGCATCCAAGGAATTCTACGCCTATGACCTGATGGCCGGCTCAGACAACATCACGAATTTAATCGACGTCCAGAGGTAAATGGTGGAGCTACTCAGATGTCGAGGCTTTGAACCGCAGAAGTGGTCCTCGAACAGTCAGCAGCTTCTCAATTATATACAAAGCGAATTCTGCGAACATCAGGATCAACTTGAGATAAACTGGGACAATTCAATCAAAACACTCGGACTACGTTGGTCTCCTTCTTCCAATTGTTTAGGCGTTAACATCAGTGCATCATCAGATGTTCGTGCACCAATCAAATGAACAATACTATCGCAGTCATCAACGATATTCGATCCTCTCGGCTGGGTATCTCCTACTACAATCATTGCAAAAATCATCTTCAAGAATTGTGGATTCTCGGCATATCGTGGGCTGAAGTGGTGCCAAAATTAATTGCTCAAAGATGGCTCGTTATCGTTATAGCCTGAAATTATTGGAGGCTCGCAAAATAAAGCGTTGGATACATCATTCAACAGTTACTTGCAATCGTCTTCAACTTCGCGGGCTCGGCGATGCCTTTGAGAAAGCATACGCAGCCGTGGTGTATGTTCATAAAAACACAATGCTGGCTTCGAAGTACAAGTTCTCGCCAAACTCATGTAAACCATCGTGCAGTCGCTCGACGTGGCACAGGTTCAAATGTATGCATGAATCGAATCGCAAGTGGTACTTGGTTGGCTGCGCAGCTCGTCTAATCGGTGAACGTTTGTGATCAACCGGGTTTTGAAAATCTTAGATTACACTCAACCTACCAATTGGAATTATGGCGACACGAAGCAGAACTCTGCTTATTACGCAGCTCGTGGAAAAGATCCAGGTCAAGGATATTCACCGCTCAGAAAATTATTTTGTGTCACGGTCTTCTGCAGACGTTTCACCCAACACCGACATCTCAGCATAACAACACATCCGAGAAATTTCACCACCGTGACCAAGCTCAAATAGACATTCGTTCTTTGGGTCAAGCTGGTTCAAGCATCACATTTCGCTAAGGAAATATTAAGGTGCCAATCCGGCAGTGATGGTATACTATGGTATACTATGTATCAGAGGGCGGCTCAACGAATCGAACTTACCACACTCGGAAGCATCTGATCATTCTTCTCAAGAACAATCAGCTTACCAAACCTACTCATTCCGCAAGCACATTGCATAACGCTACACGGAGTTCAACACCTGAGGCACTTGATGCCTTTGAATTTTGGTAGTTGGTTAGTTTTTGCTAACATTTCAAAAACTCCCGCAAGTTAGTTTCCGCTATCTTATGTAGCATGAATTTGCCACCATTTTTTGCGGAAAGGTTTTGAAGTGTTATTCCCCAAAGAGGGGAATTCTGAATTTTGAAGGTATAACCTCTTCACAGATCGCCCAAATGTGGATGAGAATGTGAATCGCGATACGAGAATGCCGTAGAAGTGGTGTAATGTCAATAAGGGATATTTATATTTTTGCGCCAGTCAGGCTTCAATTAAAAATCTTTCATCTATTATTTAAATGGCAGACCAGTTCAACATTCACTGATCTGTGTGCCGGGCAGGCTTCTGTAACGAGTAGAAAGATAGATGAACTCTCGCGTTAAGTTATAACTTTCCTCATCTCACCAAGCAGAGCAAATGTTGAACCCTCGTTACATATTGACTAATGCGTCAGCCGAATGCTGCAGGCTGAACGAACGGTATATGCAGTATTAGTATACTAAAAGTTTCCTCACCCCTGATCATTACGTTGTAGCTTCATAGATGAAGAGGGAGATAAATCTGCATTCATTTATTTCCAATTCAATTCATAGAAAGCTCAGGACTGTCTCAATCAGTAACAGGAGTAGTTCATGTGGTAAATGGCTACGGCCCAATACGTATATGTATCTATGTAATTCCTTGGGATAAAACCGTTGCGACTAATTGTTATAGCCTTGATATCTTTGTTAGACTTCTGATGTTCCAGTTCTCAATTCGTGTCCATGTATGATAGCCAGGGCCATTCATGTTAGTCTGATTGTACTTTTTCGACGGCAGTGAAGTTTCTAACAAAAAATTAACAAGTATACGTATATGATTCCAATTGGATTATTAAATTTCTTTTGTGGATTAGTGTTACACTGTAAAAACATATTTTTTAATGAGACAGATTTATAAAATCAGAAAGAGATGAGAAGTGCTATTCCTTTCTTAACAATTATCCGTTTCCGATATTTTTCAAATTGGAATTTTATAAAAAAAATTGTAAAAAATTCACGTAAGACTAAATTTATTACAATGAGTAATTTCTTCTAATGGCATGGATTCTTCTAACAACTAGTAACTTTCATTATCTTCATTATCTCTAACAGCTGTTTAACTAATTTAAATTTTGACTATTAACACAAAGGTACCAAGGATTGTTCCAAGATGTGACAAAACAGAAAAAAAGCGATAGTATTGAACTGTCCATTTGGCATGTCCCTGCGGCCTCCTAAATTTTCAATTTTTTATTTAATTTGTATGACGTACCAATTTCACTTGTTTGAGTGGTTTATTGCCGACTACTATTATGAGGATCACAGGGATTATTTAAAGACGTCATCAGGAGGTTGCAGTAACCCTAAGTACTAAGTAATAAACAGTCTATATGCCATGCCACAGCGATCTCTCCAATACTAATTTTTTTATTTAATTTGTATCATGTACCAGTTTCACTTGTTTGAGTGGTTTATATGCCGACTAAGATTATGAATATCACAGGGATTTTTCGTAGACGTCATCAAGAGATTACAATAGCCCTATGTACTAAGTAATAAACAGTCTATATGCCATGTTCCAGCGGCCTCCCCAATTTTACATTTTGTATTTAATTTGTGTGGCATTCCAATTTCACTTGTTTGAGTGGTTTATATGCCGACTAAGATTATGAGGATCACAGAGATTCTTCTAAAACGTCATCAGGACGTTACAGTAGCTCTATGTACTAAGTAATAATCAGTCTATATGCCATGTCCCAGCGGTCTCCCCAATTTTAAATTTTTTATTTAATTTGTATGACGTACCAATTTCACTTATTTGAGTGGTTTATATGCCGACTAAGATTAAGAGGATCACAGAGATTCTTCGTAGACGTCATCAGGAGGTTACAGCAGCCCTATGTACTAAGTAATAAACAGTCTATATGCCACGTCCCGGCGGTCTCACCAATTTTACATTTTTTATATAATTTGTATGGCATTCCAATTTCACTTGTTTGAGTGGTTTATATGCCGACTAAGATTATGAGTATCATAGGGATTTTTTGTAGACGTCATCAAGAGGTTACAATAGCCCTATGTACTAAGTAATAAACAGTCTATATGCCATGTTCCAGCGGTCTCCCCAATTTTACATTTTTTATTTAATTTGTATGACGTACCAATTTCACTTGTTTGAGTGATTGTATGCCAAGATCTTCAAAATATGCCGAATGTGCCATACGAGAGACCCAGAGCTTGAGAACGGTGACGTATTTATTGATTGCGGTCTTCACGTACACTTTCAGCTACAGCATCAATATTCACAAAAGATCGACTTGTACGCACTCTAGTCGGTTGATGAATATCCAATAATGAAAAAGTGGTTCGAAATTTATTGATTGTTTCGCGAATAGTGCGTGCAGTTTGACGATTATGAACACCATAAAATGGTCGAACAGCACGAAAACAATTTTTCACTGAACACTGATTTTTGAAATAAATTTCCACAATTTGTCAACGTTGTTCTCGCGTAAGGCTATTCATGGTGAAATGAGAATGAATACTGAACACAAATGTCATAGAGAATCCCAATTGGAAAAGGTACCTCCTATTGAATCACCGTTATATGTCTATATGAGCCTGTTAGCTTTTAACACTTGAAACTATTTTATTGACTTGATGGCATATTATAACAATCCTTTAAACCAAAGCATGGTTTTAAAAAATTTCAACTCAAAATTCTTATTAGAAATTAATTTAACAGTGTAACACTAATACAATGATATATTTGTTATTTGATAAAAACTTCACGTCCGTCTTTTTCGTCGAATTCCGTGATTTTCGATTTATGAGTCGAGTGGAGATTCGGTTCCCATTCCATTTTCACTTTCTTTTCAGCCGTATTTGTACTAGCCCCCTTATCTTTGGGATTCATCACGTCTTTATTCTGATGTTGCGGTTTTGAAGAAACGTACAATAACCATATCGTCTATACTGATAAGACATATCACAAAAAAATTTTACGCGGCCGGTTCGATTATTTCGTAAAGATTTCATTTTAGACTTAAGTCTTATATGTTGATGACGCGAAACAAAAACAAAAATTTACATCTGTAATGTTTCATATCTGGGCATAGAGAGAAACCGGATTATAACAAAATACGTAAAAGGAAATTGTATATGGAAAATAATTTCTTTTGTGTAGTTCGCTGCTTGCTCTCGAGAGTTGTGTATGTTGATAACAAAAACAAACTGTTAAGAATGTCATATGTAACACCATAACTACGAGTAAGATAAAATAAAAATCACATCTGTAACAGTTTTGTTGTTGCTCGCTGTATGGTGGAATGAATTTTGTGCCTTCTTAAGGAAATTAACTTATTACCTTCTTTCAATTGCAACTTGATTTTTTTTATCCGCGGTTTAATTTTTTTATTTTGCACTTAAACGATGATAATTAAGAAATTGTTGTGTCTACAGTAATGTGATACACAAACTGAATAAATTTTTTTGAAATTTCAGTACTTCACAGGTGAAAATGTGTGAATTTTGATTCAAACGTCACCGCATCAACATATTTTGAAAAATTTTAATAATCCTCAACTGATGACCTTCTTTACGGCTATGAATGTTAAACTCATGAAAATAAAATAATTACGACCGATGAGTCTAGCCCGACGCGTTCAAACTGCCCACACCAAAATTGCATTCAAAGAATTCGGTCAAACGAGCTGAAATAAACAATCACACACATAAAACAGATATCGTATCAAAAACACAAGAAGTTGGGTAATTTTTCAAAATGCAATCCGATTTGAATTTCCCATTATAATGCGAACACGTATACACCGGAATACTATTACACCGCGCTCGATGATTTTCCATCCGTGCACATCTACAATTTCCCATGAGTTAATTTAATACCGCGTGAATTTTATTTTTAATTTTCTCATTTTATTTTTTTTTTGTAATCAGCTGTTTATGAAAATAGACAAACGAATCTCGGCACCGTGGAAATTTTTATTTTTAACAATTTTGTTCATCATGAAGTTCTTAAAAATATGTAAATGCGAGGGAAAAATGAATAACAAGCACTTATCACACGAACATACGACCCTCACTTACCATTCTTAAATATGTGTGTAATTGATAGGCGACAAATAGAAATTAATGTTTGTTGTTTTCTTTTTATAAATATAAAACGATAAATAAGAAAATTTAAATCTTGGAGTTGACTTAATATGTTAGTGGTTTCCTTCAGAATGTTGTAGACAAACGTGCGCCAGTCATAATTCGAGTACGTACAAATTATTTGTGTATCGTCCATTTTCACTTGATTATTTCGGGGAAATTTCGGGTCAGCAAATGCGTAAATCGAGAAAATGTATTTTACGAAGGGGTAAACAGAATCATACTCGTATAATGTGTTTATCCGAATACTTTTGCACTACACTGTCTTCCCGCGTTCTAAAAAAACGTTTGCTTAGAATACGCTGCTCAGTGAGAATGTTCAGTCAAGTTTCAAGGTTCTTCTATCCTAATTCAGAAGCACCTAAGTTCTATCAAGCCCAGAGGTGATACGGGTCACACGAATGGGGTTGATTCGTCATCTCCGTTAATTTTTGGCCTCCCTCATTTACATTTATGCTTCTTTGGCCAGGGATCCAAAAACAATAACTTTATTTTGTATGCGTTGTTGTCTTGAATTATCAGCTGACTGATTTGTTAAATATTCTCGAGAAGATTATCCCGATACTCTCGCTGGATTCAACATCTCTACAATAAATGCTTAAAAGTTTCAGAAGTTAAATAAATTTTTTTTAAGCTAAATACGGTGCTAAACTGTGCCGAAAAACTTGTTCAAAATTGAATGTAAAGATCTGCTACAGTCTTACTAATTTTACCGTTTGTTAGTAAAGTGTTTATGTCGACTTCAAAAAATTAGCGGCCTTGAACAAACTAGATTGTGATCTACAATTTTTGATATGAGAAAGTTGCTTACAAATATCTAGACGAAGGCCATAACTCTTTGCTGTTTGGAAAATATTCTGATGATTTCATGCAACAAGGTGTTTTGAGTTCATTTTTGGCGATAAGGCACGAAAAACGTAATCTGCTGATTTTTCTGTTGATGGAACGTGTTTTCAACTTTTGCGGTATAAATTAGATATAATTTCTGCCACAGTGAGATTTCATGTGCTGTTCAAATTTCTTTGGAAATCAAATTCCACCAGTGAAACATTAACGTGGTACTTCACACTGCTTCTCCTAACCAGATACTACAATTTGCTTGCAGCATTCGCGGAAAGTCGACCTTTGGTGAAGTTATAAGCAAAATTACTCGACAAATCTGTCAGAAATATTGACAGGTGTCATTTGGAAGAGGTGAGAGAGAGAGAGAGAGAGAAAGAGAGAGAGAGACAGAGAGAGAGAAAGAGAGAGAGAAAGAGAGATATAAAGACAGAGAGAGGGAGAAAGAGAGAGAGAGAGAAAGAGAGAGATAGATAGATAGATAGATAGATAGATAGATAGATAGATAGATAGATAGATAGATAGATAGATAGATAGATAGATAGATAGATAGAGAGAGAGAGAGAGAGAGAGAGAGAGAGAAAGAGAGAGAGAGAGATAGATAGATAGAGATAGATAGATAGATAGATAGAGAGAGAGAGAGAGAAAGAGCATTTTATATCGTCTACCGCAGGTACTTACTACAGGCCTCTTACACTTCTAGGTGTTACCATCCAAAAAGGCGATTAAAATTCTTCACATTTATCGGTATTACCGAATAAACTATTCAACCAATACTGATTAGAAATTGGAATTATGAAGGCGACATGATAATGTAAGTTTAGAGTTTTTTCCTGTTCGAATTTTTCAGCAGAAAAATGTTGGGTGTATATTGATTCATTGTAAATCGCTATAATAAGGAGGCCCAAAAGACTAGTGAAAAGTCAAATTCCGATCTCAACAATTATTACCGACCCCTGTACTATTTAATAATAACGTTGGCTGTCCCAACTGAAGAATGAATGAAATCAGTCTTTGCTAGACTAGCAGGTAAAAAGTGAAGAAAGTAAAATTTTTTGTGGACCACATACGTAATCAGCAAACCAACCTAACTTTAATTTCAGATCAAATCAGGCAAACACATGTACTTCAAAAGAACTAACTTTGGTCTTCCCTTAAGTTAAGGCAGCCAGTCAAATTTCAAATTAAGGAAGTGGAGACCCACTAGCAGATTTGTTATGAAACACAGATAGGGGAGGTCAGCAAATTAAAACAAGTGCAAAAGACGTAGTTGTCGGAATCTCGAAGACAAATATAAAATCCTCGACTTTCGAGTGCAGTTCCAATCCATGATATAACATAAGAGATGGAGGGCCGATGAACAAGCCAAACCATTAATATCGGCTCAGCGAGGCAAGACAGCAGAAATTTCGTGAAGGTGCGTGTTCGAGTGAAGTGAGTTTTTCATCTTAAAATTTTTCTGATAAGTACGCCGAGTGGCAGTCAGTTTACAGCTTTATATTATTCAAGAGCAGCTAATGTTAAGCGTCTAATGGACACATCGAACTAGGTGATTCGTGGTCTCCGCAGGGACTTGGGGACATTGCATACAGTAGATATTTCTGCGTCATTTATATGTATTTTGATGCAGAAATTGGAGTACTCGGCAAGCAAATTCAATCTAGAATTTTTTGATTTGATAACCTGCCGCAAAACAAACACTCCAAAGATTGAATTCAACGGTGATATCGCTTCTAGAATTTTAAGATAAGCTAGGCTGTAAGAATTAAAATATTTAAAGAACGGATCCAATTTGCAGCAACAGAGATTCCCCTCATTCACTAGTTCAGTGCAACGAGTTTCTATTTTTGGACGTGATAGGAGGTAAGTTCTAACCAGCCAGTATTTATGTCTAAAATGTGGCGAAAAAATCAACACTTTGTTGCACTTAGTCATCTACTTTGCTTCATAACACATTATCATGTCTTTTAATTTTCTTTATGAATGCATCCACTCATCTCATAAATTGTCTACGGAGTGCTACTGAATACATTTGTATCAATCGCTGCACTTCATTGATGTCAAGAGAGCGCGATTCTACATCAAGTCTATCATGAGGGATCTGATTTGCACGAGTAGCTCATTAAGTGAATTTATCCAATAAGAAGTTGGTCCTTTAAAATGTTTTACAAAAATATGGAGGTCTTCGACAGCTCCATCCTGGTCCTGAACAATTTTCAGACATGTTGAGATCGTCGATTGCAACCTGTCTTGACCTAAGATTCTCGCCTGGTAGTACTCCAGTGGTACGATGCGAACCGGTCATGCCTGATTGAATTCAATGCGACCATATGGGATGAGATGATACCACCCAAATTCATCAGCCTTTTCTCAGGACCCATGTTCACGATATCATCTTTTGTTTTCCGAACAATCTCATTAAGCCTTCCACTCTCCTCTCCTCCGAAACTATTCCTGCACATTGGGATCAGATACATCAATTGGAACAATAACCGATGTCTGAATGAGAATATACCCATTCCGACTTTCCCCTGCTTCAGCCATGATTACTGGCTCTCCTTCCATCTCCATTGGCACCGGGTGATTTTCCAGTACTCCAGACTGGTGTTGAACATCGATGTAGCAAATTATTGGAAAACTTATCAACTCCAGAACGCGTTTTGCGTCGGGTTATACGCTCAAATTCATCGAACGTATCGTATTCGATCACGCATACAGTGCCGTTGGCTACGGGTTTTCTATTTGGTCTGTAAGAATGAGAATCCGTAAAGTAGAGTTTGTCGTCATAATGGAAGAGGCATAAATCTCCAACAACGAGAATGATGACATTATATTCTACAAACAAACCTTGTTGCCCATTTTCTTGGTGTGATAATTGAAGCTTTTACCATGTGTGCTAACTATTTCAAAAAATTGTACGGAAACGAATTCTGAAAACACCAAATGATTGGCTTGATTCCAGGTCGCTCAAACAATTTGCAACAAATGGTTAATGGATAAACACGCACCTATTTTGACATTGCATTGCCACCCTGCTTCTATAGTGGCTCAAACTGCTGCTGCAATGAAGTGATGACTCGAAAAATGTCTTCTTTGGGCTTGACAAAGATCATTCAAGCACTGCGTTCACTCTTCCGTGTGAGATTTAAAACTCCCACGTAATGTTGAGGTTCTCCAATATCTCTATGAAGATATCATTCGCGAAGAGTGTAGCATGACCTTTAAACCATACTGATCAATTTCTTTTGGATCCACACTTAGGTTGAGCTTGTTCCAGTCAGCCTTGGGATGGTGGTGCATTTTTCCTTTTATCTCTGAAATGCGTACTGCATTGATGACAAACCTCAATTATAGCCTAAGGCATCAGACAATTAATCCTTGGGGCTAAAGCCGTAGTACCTAGCCACTTGTTTCGGATAGCAGGCTTAAGGCGTACTGCACAACTTTTGTCGCAGAAAACGATAATCATCTTTTCAAATTCTTGTGTTTCCGCAGAACGTTGAGCGTTATTGTTCATGTTCTTCTTGCGTCATATTTGCTCTTCCTTCACAATATCTTGAAAGATCAAGTACGTGGCGAGCTTCGTTTTCATCTATCGTTTCATTCGCTCTTACATTAGATTACCTTGACGAGCTTCCTTTACTTTTGGCGCCTCATTCGCTCACACTTTTGATATGCGTAAACTTTAGATATGTTTTCATCAATCGTTTTTTTTTTGCTCTTGCTACTGATCTGCGTGAACGTTCAATTGGAAGACGATCTTCGTTTTTCATTTCCGCCTCATTTGCTCTTGCAGCAGATCTGAATGAACGTTCACGAGCAAGGCGATCTTCGTATTCCATTTCCGCCTCATTCGCTCTTGCAGCTGATTTTCTTCAAGCTCCTTTGAGCACCTGTGATTGGCGCCTGATACATCCCGCTTTTTTGTGAGTCTCTCCTTTTTGTACGTCTCTCCTCCTCCCTTCGGCATCCGTCTCTTAGATGCTAGCTTCTCCTGGTGCTTCGCTCTCTTCTTCTCCAGTTGTTGCTTCCTCTGTGTTGCTCTTTCCTTCGCCATCTTCACTGTTGTTTACGAACACTTTACTTATTTGCTTTTAATTTTTTCTTGTTTTTTTTCTCTTTTATTTTCTAGTTAATTCACGTTTCTCGACCTTCTTTCTCTTCTTCTTTTTAATTATTTATACTTCACTTCCTTTTACTATAATTCAACTCTTTTGCATCAAAATAGCACCAAATCAGGGAACGATTTACTGATAATATATTACATGTAAACAAATCAGTTGTTATGTGTGAAAATAAATACTTACTACAGCCGACGCCATCTATTGCCGATCTTGTGAACTAAATTTCCAATTGGAAAAAGAATAACCAAATGGCTAGTAAACCTAATGTGGCTAGTGTTAAACAAATGATTGACACATGCAAGTGGTTTAAATTTCGATTGCAAGATTCCACTCAGGTAAACAAACAGACAGGCACGAAAGCGAGTTAAGAAGCGTTTACCGTTGTAAAATAATGTTTACAAAATTATTTTAAAATCTGAAATATCTGAAATATCTGTAACAGAGGTAAAGAAAAGTGCGAGTGAAATTTTGTTACAGAAGACTGGTCGACAAAACTCTGATAAAATTCATGTTTACCATTTTCTTCAATCATTCACACAGATTAATCTAGACTAAATTGAGTGATGAATTCTCCCATGGTCTCATCTAGTGAAACTATCTAGCTGACTATTATCTGACCACTCATCTGTGATCATGGCTTTGAGTTCAACGATAATAAAACAAGATCACTTGCCTAAATTAACGAACAATAAACCCAAAAGGGATTTTTTTAAGAAGTTAGTGGAAGAGCGAACAAATCTCCGCGAATCAATTAGAACAAAGATGCAGCTGGAAGATGAATTAGAAGCATACAATAATAGCTGCGTTTTTCTGAATAACAATCGGGTTGAGTTCGCGATAGCTTTTTTCAAATTTGTCCAAGTTAAAATTTAAAATTTATTTATTTTTTAATTAAATAATTTAGTGTTAATAGTAATCTACGTATAACTGAAAAAACCCATCATTAAAGTTGTATAGTTTTCTTGTAATATCGTTGCTCTGTATAGTTCTGAACTACTCCGGTATTATACAGAACTATACAGAACAACGATATTACAAGAAAACTATACAACTTTTATGATGGATTTTTTCGGTTAAACGTAGATTACTATTAAATCTAAATTATTTAATTAAAAAATAAATAAATTTTAAATTTTAACTTGGACAAATTTGAAAAAAGCTATCGCGAACTCAACCCGATTGTTTTTCAGAAAAACGCTGCTAATATTATCCATCAAGTAGCTTAGAAAAGTTCACCTGTTGCTCATATTGACACTATAACGAAACCTTACTATGAGTATGAGTTCAGAGGACTAGTTAGAGAGGAACGGTAACCTCGTAAAATTTGGCAACAGACTCGTGATCCGCTAATAAAGGAAATAAAAAACAAAATCATAAATAAGCGACGTTCGAGGTCTTTCTAAACTAAAGGATGATGATTACTCACTTTGGAATGCAACGACGGGGTTTAAAAGAACCAAAATGCATGTGCCACCTATCAAAAAAGATGTCGGATCCTGGGCAAATTGTGAAAGCCATTTCCGAGAAAGGTTTGAATAAATTAGTTCAAATAATTAATGTAGCCTTCGAACTGAAATATGTTCCACGCCAATGGAAGGTGGCTGAACACCAATTTGGGTTTAATGAAAATCGCTCTACAGTTAAACTAGTTCACAGAATTACGGATGTCATTGAAAATGTACTTAGGCATAAGAAGATATGCACCAGTATTTTCTTAGATGTACTGGTGTCTAAAAGTTATATTAGCAGGTATATCACAAAATAGCGTACTTGGACCTATATTCAACAAGCAAACTTCAAAATGCAGTTAAAATAGTGTAATGGAACACGGAGAGTTCAAATAGCAGATACGGCATCAGAAACCTACGTGGTTAAATGAAACTCCGGCTATGGCTCAGAGATGTAGGCGTAGGGTTTGTAGACGTGATGTTGTGTTTGAATAAACCACAGAAAGGAAAGAAAAATGAAAATTAAAAAGAAACCGAAATTTCTTGACGAAACTTGAGGAAAAATAAAAGATAATAATAAAACGGGTGTACCCATCCATGAACGACCGGATCTCCCCGAATGGACGATATTTGTGCTAAATCCATTACTCTTTCCTTGAGGCGACTACACAAGAGGTGACACGAGAAAGAGAATAAATTCAAATACAAAGAAAATACGACTACAAAACAATAATGAGAGCCGCCCCCCCCTCCAAGTGAAGCGCAATAGGTTACAAATACTGTCTTTAAGACAGTAACAGCGAAATATATGTATATCGATCATGCCCCAACCCGACCGTTAATAAGGACCACGTTTTGGTCACCCTTGCGGTTGTGGTGTCCTCTAATGATGTTTGGTCCTTAAATGCTGTGTCCTTAAAAGCCACGTTAGGCCACCTGTACTTGTTGCCATGTTGTTGCCACCCTTATGAGTGGCACCTCGCCGATTCAAAATATAAATACGATTGGTTAGATCACGTGTTTGCTTTCCACATAATTACGGTCTGATACTGGCGTGTATATGATGCAGTGCCCTTGCCGATTCGAACGTGTGTGACGTACCGATAAATAAAATATGCCTCGATAGACAACCGATATAAAAATGGTGATGCGGCGTCTTCGCGTGGATAAAAAAATTCACCATATAAAATTTAACAAAACCACGAATAGGCCGCATATTAAAACTGGTTGCGGCCTCCCATTTCTATAGCACCCACAATCGATTTCGCACAGCAACCCTAAGGACTTAAGACAAATATTTTTGTCATCTTTTCTGCTGAAAACCATGGACAGGTTGCTGAATGTCCATATTCGTTCGAGGATTGTACCCAGAAACTGGGCACAGTCTCAACATGCGTACCATAAGGGTAGGTTTGTGGACACGGCATTACAAACCTTGGTCCGGAAAATTGAGAAGTCACCTGATTTTCAAGAATATTCGTTGGTGGCGTTTCTCGATATCGCAGGCGGTATCAACAACGTGAAGGTGGAGACAATTAGGGAAGGATTTTTGTCACTTGAGATTGAAAACCCTGGAACTAGACTAATCAATCACCTGGTAGGTAGCAGAAGGGTTATAGTCGAGGTTGAAAGGAATAGGCGTGGTTGCTTATGCTGATGATGTAGTGATAGCTGTCTCGAGGAAGCACCTAGCAGGGTTGAGCCAGCAGACGTGGATTGGAGAATAACCCATCTAAAACAGAGCTGGCCCTTTTCACTAGGAGATATACAATTCCGGCAATGGTTCCACCAAGTTTAAATGGTACTATGCTGGCCCTTACTGATAGGGCTACTCGACAGTAAGCTCATTTGGAAACCAAACACGATAGAAAGAGTGAAGAAGACCACTGTGGCACTCTACTCTTGTAAATAAGCCATTGAAAGGAAATGAGGCTTGAAACCAGAGCTGGTGCACTGGCTTTACACGGCAGTTGTACGGTGCGTGTATATGGTGGCCAGCTCTGGAGGAAATATCATACAGGAACTGTTTGCTAATTAGTGGGGCATTGAAAACGACTCCCACTAGTGCCTTAGAGGTCATGCTGTACCTTCTCCCGTTGGATATTATCGGTAAGCAAATGGCGGCGAAAACGGCCGCCCACATAAATGGCACTCAACTATAGCCAATTCTGTGAGGGATGACCTAGTGAATTTGGATTATATAACACCCCTTTTGTGTTTTTGCAAGCGTTTTAAGGTGATTCTCTCCTCTAGGGAGGATTGGAAGAATGATCTCGTTATGGATATCGGGGTAGTTAAATCCTTCACCGACGGCTCCAAGCTCGATGGTAGAGTGGGGGGTGGTGTGTTCTGTGGGGAATTAAATGTAACTCTATTTTTTCGTCTACCTGATTATTGCAGCGTGTACCAGGCTGAAGTTATAGCGTTTGAAGAGGTCATGTGTGAACAGTCGGGCGGCCATTCTTTCACTGGATTCAGTTTCCCTGGTGTCAACGAGGATGTTGGGTTATCATACATCTCTTAACGAGATGAGTGAACACTTCAATATCCAGTTGGTATGGGTTCCGGGCCACTCGGCCTAGTACGGTACGACTCTCCAACTGGAATGAGAGAATGTGTAGGAAGGACTATGTCTGTGCTGAAAGCAGCGAGTCATAGGAAAACAGTTGTCTTGGAAAATGATAGGTGGCTCAATAGTCCGACTGGCGGGGTAGCGAAGCAAGTATGGCCTGAACCGAGCTTGAAGCGATCCAAGATCTTGATCACACTAAGGGAACGTACTTAGGTAGAATTGTTATTGTACTTACCTGACACTGCCTTTTCGGAGTTCATGCGAGAAGGCTGAGTCTGAATACAAATGACTGCAAGGACGAGGAGGAGGAGGAGACTCTTGTTCACTTCCTATGTCATGTTCTGCGCTAGCTGGCAAAATACATGATCACTTGGACAAATACACTATGGACAGCCTCTCTGATATCGAAAGCTGTAATGTGCAAGAACTTTTACGTTATGTGAATAGCACTAGATGGGTTTAAGTGTGCGATAGCCACCACTAACCTAACCTAACCTTCTATTCACAAAAAAGAGGACAGTGTGGTAAGCAACGCCAACAATATACTATTTGTATTGGGAAGAGTGGGTTTATAATATAAACTGTGCTACTGGAATATAGAAATTGAAACAAAAATTTGTTGCGACGAATCGAAGTCGTAACAACAGTGAACAAAAATGGCACATCTTATTAAATGAAGCCAAATCAGTACATGTCAACCGTGGTTCTTAACTCAAACCATATTTCATATGCAAATACAGCTAAACACCTTAAAGAGTTAAAAATCAAATATAGAAGGGTAAAAATTCTAACAACAAATTGCATATGTACAGGCAAAGTTTTCAAATTAAAGTGCTGCATGGGATTATTAAAGACCTATGGTACATTAGGAATGGCGACCTTAAAGATGGAATATGTCGCCGATGAAATAAAGAAACAAGCAAGGAAACCGTACAGCGATTATCTCGACATGAAAATGCAGATTTTCGTAGTATGGGAGTTCTGCTCCCTGCTGGAGATGGGCAGTTCTATGGCTTACACATTTTCCAAATTTATTTAATTTCAGTGTCACGCATAATAATTCGCTAAAGCTGCACCGAGTCGTTAGTATACAATGTACTAACATTTAACCATATAAACGTTCCAATCCAAAATGTTTCGTATACGATTTTTTTGTAGTTTTTTTCACAATAATACAAACTTCACTTAAAAACAAAATAAAATAAAAAAATAAAAAAAAATTAAGTGAATTGACTATTTTGAATTTTTCAACTAACAAGTCTCTCGGAAACTCGCGATCAATTCAAAACAAATCGATTTAATATTTTTTTTTGTAAAGAAATTTTTTTTATATTTTTTTGTCGTAAAATTTTTTGTAATTTTCTTGTTTTCCATTAATTAATTATTATTTAATTAATTTCCGCTTGTTCGCGCTTGATTTATATAACACATAGTTAATAAATAGTTTAAAAAAATAAATTTTGTGCAAATATTGTGATTTAAAAAAAAAAAATTATTTGGTTGTGTTTAATTAAATTAAGAAAATTAATTAAAAGTTTATACAAAAATTAAGGTTAAGAATAGTGAATGAAAAATTTAGAAAAGGCACACACAAGTGGATCCAAATAAAAATAAAATTAATTAGTTTGTGGATGCAAAATTAATTTAATTAATCGAGTTTAGTGTTGCAAAAATTAAGAAAAAATTAAGAAAAATTTGTGATAAAAAAAAATTTCTGCCCCCGGTCTATTCACGATACGCTTTAGTGAAGAAAAACGTTTAAGCCGGTTGGTGGTGTAATATTTGAAAGAAGTGCGCGCAAGATCTTATCAAGGGAAAAACTAAATTAATTTTCTAATTCTACAACTTCTTTGAAATAAATGGGAATGACCTTTATAAATTCTTAGGTGAGATTAATGATGATTTTATTTTATCTCGTGTGTTATATACACATACGACTTATGGTTAAGATAAATAAGAAGATTTAAATAGTTTTGTGTTTTGTACACACACACGAGTAGTAGGAAGGTGCTCGATTTGCTTAAAAACAACAAAATCGAAAAAAGATTAAATTTAATCAAGTGTTTATGAGATCAAGATGAAAAGCGTCGTATACTAAGACGATCTAGTTCTGGATGCAGATGATCTTACGTTTTAATGTTGTTGTTAATTTACTTTTGCCGGTATTTTGTATGGTAAATAAAATTACTTGACGTTTTTTTTTAATGTCTTGTGCTGGTTCATCGGCGACGCGATGAGTGAAAGATATGGTTTTTGTGGTCTAAGATGTTTTAATTTTCCGTTCCAAATTTTTTGGTTTTTTGATTGTTGTTTTTACTGGTTTTAATTAGTGTGAATGCCATGAAATCGTTCGTTGTTCATATAAACGTAATTATTATGGGAATTTTAATGTTGTGTGCTTGTTCAGTATGGTGTGAAAGTTTTATTATTATGTTGACTTGTGACCAAAAATAATTTGGTTTTATGCAATTTGTAATGTAAAAAGAGCAAGAGGTCAAGATGGTCGTGGACGAAATAAATATTATTTGCTTATTATAACATTTTAGGTTCTTTACATTCCGGCAATCAGGTATCTGCTGATAAAACTTCTATTATTTTTATAAATTTTTGAAGAGTTTTAAACAAACAAACCGTTGATTGAATGCAAGTCTAAGTGTTTGTGTATACATAAAAAATTTGCGTACATTTGAGAGCATGGCTAAAATTTGGTGATGTTTTTGCTTTTTAATTTTTCGTGTATATGTTTTTGACACATCACGTGTGGTTAGCAACATCTGTCAACGTCAATTGTTCTCAGTTAGTATTGCCATTTCATCATGGAGAGACTTACACCCGAACAACGTTTACAATTTATTGAATTTTATTATCAAAATTCATGTTCACTGAAAAATGTGTTTCGCGCGCTTCTTTCATTTTATGGTCGTCATAATTGACCTACTGAGCAAGCAATTCACGCCATTGTGATATAATTTCACACAAGTTCACGTTATTGGACATCAATCCACCAAATCAGTTCACCGCTAGAGATGATGAAGACGACAAAATGTCCATCAGTTGCCGGGCAGAGCAATTGGGATTGTGTTATTCGAGTACATGGATGGTTTTACGCAAGGATGTTGGTCAGAAGAACTTGACACAGCGTTGATCAACGCTGCTCATTTTTGGTTAAATGGGTACGCTAATAAACAAAATTGCCGCATTTGGTGTGAT
The DNA here is from genome assembly GCA_963691935.1 of Nephrotoma guestfalica. NCBI lineage: Eukaryota > Metazoa > Arthropoda > Insecta > Diptera > Tipulidae > Nephrotoma > Nephrotoma guestfalica. The sequence goes on along the minus strand of OY829915.1, from coordinate 235,051,523 downwards.
AAGCAGTCACAAGCAATGCAGGAGGTGTCAAAAAAATCCAAATATTAATTTATGGGTACGGTTTATGGGCCGGTGGAATCATTGGTTCGTTGATTTCAGACTTTTTTGCCCAAAATACATGATCTGTATCTGGTCGTTATGTGGTTTCAGCTGGACGGCTGTTTGGCAGCACGTGAAACCATGAATTTATTGAGAAATGAGTTCGGCGACCAATTTATCTCACGTGCGATTTTACGCCTTTTGGCTACTTTTTATGGGGCTACGTGATGTCTCTCGTCTATGCCAATAAACTAACAACAATTACAAAATTGGAAGACAGCATTAAACGTATCATTAGCGAGATACCAGCCGAAATGCACGAAAAAGTGGTGAAAAATTGGACATAATTATTCGAATAAAAATTTCATACATTTTTGCAATTTTACTGTATTTTTTTGGAAGTTATAAACCAATCGCTTAAAAAATCACCCATTATACGAGGGTCGATCAATAAGTACTCGTGTTAGGAATGAAGACGGAAGTTTTTTTAAATTTTTATTGTTTTATTTTTCAACGTAATCTCCTTTTCGAATGATACACTTTTCCCAACGTTTCTGCCATTTCTTTAACCCCTCGAAAAATACGGTTTCTCAAACTCTGCCAAATACGCTTTGTCTGCGCGATAACCTCGCCGTTTGAGCTGATTTTTTTTCCTCCAAGACATGTTTTCATGATTCAGAAATCGCAGGGAGCCAGGTCGGGCGAGTACGAACGGCTGGAATGAGCTATCGCTGCACCTATCGGGCGTACGACACGCCTCCGGCCTATGCTACTTTGCGCCCTTTAGTTCGGCCTGCGACAGATGCATAACCACGTTTAAATTCGTTGAACCAATCTCATGGCTGTCATAGATGGTGAAGGGTTCCCATAGCCTGCATCTAACTTCGTTTTTATTCCTTCGCATGTGTTTCCATCCAAAAATAAAAAGCCAATTACGGATCGAAATTTCATGGGCTCTTTTTTCATTTTATTGAGAAACACGAAAGGCGAGTGATACAACTGGCTGCCAAACAAAAACTAACTTATGAACTAGACTGAAATTTAGTATGGTGTCCTTTGACAGATGCCACCTGTTTTCAAACACGGGTACTAATTGACCGACCCTCGCATTTTAGGATGTTCTTTAGCCTGCTGGTAACACCTAACCACGATAATGTGTTAGGTACAAAAGAGAAGCAAAATTTATTCATAAATAACTTTGACTTTTTGCTATATCGGTTGCGCCCAACTCTTAGTGTAAGATGGTTATGAATGTACCTAAACTCGTCATCTCCCGACTTAAAGGATAATCTGTCAGAGGGGTTGCAAACCGCATACTGTATGAACTACTAAATTGCATTTAGTTCAATTTACTTTTTCCACTCCGATTTATAGGTACCTCCAAAGCACGCATTTTGAACCCATCAACCGCTTCTTCAGGTGTCGAAAAACGTTGCCCTCGCAATTTGTTTGTTATTTGTTTTTGATTTGCGGGAATAAAAAGAAGTCATTGGGTGCCAAATCAGAACTAAAAGGCGGATCACCCATTAATTCGATGTTTTGACCGTTCAAATATTCAGTTGTTTGTCCGCATGGTCCGAGTGATCGCATTGTCGTGATAAAGCATGATCCATCGTCGGTGATTGTTTTCTTAATTTCGCTGAAAAGGCTTCTAACAAACAAATGGTTGTCACCATTCTGAATGGGCCGTTCTACTTTTGTTGGGTTTGGTTCATATTGAAACACCCATTCCGTCGACTGGTGTTTGGTTTCGGGCTCATACGCGTAGATCAAAGATTCGCCACCTGTCACGATGTTATGGACATGTTTTTAAGCACCGCGATCATATTTTTTGACCATTTTTTTCGACTAATTGAAACAAGTCTTGTTTTGAGCGTTTCCAAAATTATGTGGGATCCAACGCGAGCAAACCATTTTGACGGCCAATTGTTCATGCAATATTGAATGTATGCTGGTCCAGTCACATGACGATCTTGCAGTATCAATTCATGCCCGGCGTCAATGTTTTTCGGAACCACAACCGATTTTGGACGACCTTCACGAAATTCGTCAGTGAGCGAAATGCGGTCGCGATTGAATTCTGTCAACTATCAATGCACTGTTTCTGAGTTAATCCACGTAGAAAGTTGTAAAATAAATCGCACGAAAATGTTCACGATTTAGTTCCATTTTTGCACTGAAATGAAGTTTTGAAATCACTAAAACAAAAAAAAGACGATCTGAGTAAATATACCGACGAAAATGATCGGAGTGAAGTTTATTCCAACATAACAAAATATATATTGTGTCCTATAAGTACTTAGAATTAAAAAACACTCAAATTTGAATTTTCATAATAATATTTGAAAATTTTTAATTTAACACAAATATTTCTTAACTTTAAGTAGAAAATAATTAAGTTTTGTAAAAAGTTTTGAGTGAATTTTTTATATTGAGAAATTTTTACATCAAAACGCACTCGAATCGCACAAAAGTGATCGAAGTGGTTCTGAACTAGCACTTGATGTAAGAAACAAATCTTATTTATCCACATACTCGGAAATCTCTGAGATTTTTGTTATTCGACAGAGAACATCATTGAGTGTAATATGGAAATTCTTAAACTTTTGGAATTACTTATCTCGGCCCTACCGATCGCACAGAGATGGTCGAAGTGGTTCTGAACTAGCACTTGATGAAAGAAACCAATCTTATTTGTTCACGTGCTCCGACATCTCTGAGATTTTTGTTATTCGACAGAGATCATCATTGAGTGTAATATGGAAATTCTTAAACATTTGAAATTATTTAACTCGGCCCCTACGGATCTCACAGAGATGATCGAAGTGGCAGAACCACTCAGGATTGGTAACTCTAGTGCTGCTAACTGGTAAATGAGGTCTCTATCGTAAAGTTTGACATTTTAGTATCGGAGTGAAGTTTATGCCAAAGTAACAAAATATACAATGTTTCCTATAAGTATTCAAAATTGAAAAAACACTCAAAAAATTATCTTTCATAATAATATTTGAACATTTTTAATAAACAAAAATACTTCTTAACTATAAGTAGTAAACAATTAATTTTTGTAAAAAAATTTGAGTGAATTTTATATTAAGAGATTTTTACATCAAAACGCACTACGAACCGCACAGGGGTGATCAAAGTGTTTCTGAAGTAGTATTTGATGTAAGAAACAAATCTTATTTATCCATATGCTAGGAAATCTCTGAGATTTTTGTTATTCGATATAATTTCTTACATCAAGCACTACAACCAACCAGTTCGATCATCTCTGTGCGATGATCGTAGGGGCCGAGGTAAATAATTTCAAATATTTAAGAATTTCCATATTACACTCAATGATGTTCTCTGTCGAATAACAAAAATCTTAGAGATTTCCGAACTTGTGGATAAATAAGATTGGTTTCTTACATCAAATACTACTTCAGAACTACATCGATCACCTTAGTGCGATTCGCATTGCGTTTTGATGTAAACATTTCTTAATATAAAATTCACTCAAAACCTTTTACAAAAATTAAATATTTTCTACTTGTGTAGAAATATTTGTGTTTATTAAAAATTTTCAAATATTATTATGAGACTATTTTTTGAGTGTTTTTTCAATTCTAAATAATTATAGGAAACAGTGTAATTTTGTTATTTTGGCATAAACTTCACTCCGATACTTACTAAAATGTCAAACTTTACGCTATAGACCTCAGTTACCAGTTGGCAGCACCAGAGTTACCAATCCCGATTTATAAAGGCCTACCCTCGTATGTGAAATCGTACGCGTATATTATAACTGAAGTTTCCAGCTCGTACGACTACAATCGTTGTATCTGATCTAATGTACGTTTACTGTAAAATGCAATCGAGTGTAACATTTTATCGGCTTCCTCTTATTTTTACTGAACCTCAAGAAATAAATGAATGATCGTCTTTTAACTTTATGACTTTGCACAGAAGCATTGCAATTACGGAATAGTTCTGTACGGCTTTGGTTCTATACAAATTTACTGTTATACCAAAAAAATTAGCATTAGCTAAAGTTGACGGTAATTATCATTTATCAATATTAAATCAATAATGGGTCTCGTATATTTTTAAATTACACCTCTTCTTGTTATAGGATTTAAGACAAAGATGAAAAAGACAATTGGTGCTTTTACATCGAGGTTATCGAATGTACGGAACGAATACTTTAACTTCGTTCTGATTCATTATTACTACAAAACGAGCACTTATTTGCACAGATGCAACGGTGTTGGTATAGAGGCACGCAATTGTTACAATTATATGGCTCTATGGAAAGGTTAAAAACTGAATCAAGTGCTAACTGCAACAAAGCTGATTTACACTCTACTTCACTGATTATAAGCACCCATCAACATTTTTAGAAAGCATTAATCAACGATTCACAACTTCAATCAATAACTTCTTGCAAGTTCGAATGATGTTGTAACATTTGTAACATTTTGTTCAACATTCAGCGGGACACAATAACGGTGAAGAATAGCAGGGAAATAAATTCTTTAGAACTTGAAATAATAATACGGAAGCCTGGAATAATCTGTTCATCTCCCTCCAAGAACTTTCCAGCGGGACAGTTCATAACTACTACGTAACCCTTTATTTGCCTAAAATACCACTGAGCATTTTGGTTTACGGAGTCAATGGTTTTATAATTAACGTAGTCGTATATGCCCACACTAAGATGCTTCTGAAGTCAGCCGAAAATTTTCGCCGAAAAAGAACTTAGATTGTCAATAAAAATTGATTTCACATAATTCACACGTTTAAAGGTAATATGAACTGGATGAAGTAAGAACAATTCGTAAATTGCTGCGGGTCCCATGGTAATAATATGTTGTTAGCCGAAAGTTTCCAGCCGAAAGTTAATGCAGATAGTGTATTTGCTATCCCAGTCGAAAGGTAATGCAGATAGTGCCTTTGCTATCCCAATCGAAATATGATAATGCAGATATTGTTTTTGCTCTCCAAGCCGAAAAAATATTTTATAGTCGACAAATATATTACCTGATAAACTTAGTTCTACTATCACCTCCAAATAACTAGAATACAGCAAAAAAAAGTTCTGGAAATGCAAATTGCAATAAACATACATACGTTTTGTAAACATTGCTCTGTCACCTTATGTAACCCACTAAAGTCCGGCCAGCGAATATTTTCTGAGTTCAATGGACTATATCTCGAATACTAAAGATACAAAAATTCTCAAAAAATTATTCGCTGGCCGGACTAGTGGGTAGCATAAGGTGATAGAGAAAGACTTGACGTATTTGAAATAAGTTTTTGAGAATTTGTGCATGTTTAGTATTCGAGGTATTCGAGGTCATAGTAGAATCGATGGAAAGTGGATAACCTAGAAAATACAGAACGTTTTATTAATTTTGTTCGATACTTTTTAAACTTATTGTAATTAACATTTAATAGGATTAGGCCCACTTTTGTAAAATTATTTATTTCCAGACAGAGTTTTGCTGTATTCTAGTTATTTGGAGGTGATACTAGAACTAGGTATATCAAGTAATATTTCTTGCGGCTATAAAATATTTTTTCGCCTGGGATAGCAAAGACACAATCTGCTTTATCATCTTTCGGCTGGAAACTTTCGGCTAACTTTAATAGGGGTTTAAATTGCGACACTAATAGTGAACAAATTAAATGCTGGACACATGATTAATGGTAATTTGGACTGAGTAAAGTTGGACCCAATCGGAAATGAATGAACCTCAAGTTTATAATTTGCCAATTAATAATTTATAGTTTATAGCATGTTTGTATTTGAAAAATGCCATAACTCAAATTCATTACACCCTATCATGACAAATTACATATAAACATTGAATCCAGCCAATTAGGAGTAATAACTTCACCCAGTCCATCAATCAAATTTTTTTGTGTCGAAAATTTTCAGCTAGCTTCAGGAAGGTGTAATTTTTGGCACCATCAAAATTTTGTACCACCTCAAACGAAATTTGGAATTTGGTCGATAATGCAGATTTTGTCTGCGTATATTTTCGGCTAACATCAATAGCATCATCACATTAAGTCTGTTCCAATTTTTCATACCAGATGTGATATTGTCGATGATATAGTATTTTTTCAATACTTTGACTACATGAAAAGTGCTTCGATACTTTCGAGCAACTTTTAGTACTTTTGAGAAAGTCCAAGAAATATCAATACACCGTTACGAATTTCGGTCGTTTACAAACTTTATTTTTCAACACATTTAATTTGTACAGTGGATTCACTAGTTTCACTTGTTTACTGTTCACTAATTCAGTTTTACTACTCACTTTTACTGTTCACTACTTTTTCACACTACTTTTTTAACTTGTACTGTTCACTGGTTTAATTACAACCGTCCGTGCATCCCAAGTTGCTCGCGCTTATATACTTGCCGATCACTGTTCGAGATTATTCCTTTTATTGCATTTGGCGATATATGTGTGTTGAAATCATAAAGCACTTTCATGTATATATGTTCACGAATATTCCACGTCATTTTCCCTGTTTTAATGATTAACGCCCGTTGTTAATTCCAGTATTTCCATGATTATTATCGCCACAATTGCTTTCGTTATCTGCATATTTTCTTACACTTGGAACGCCATTCTAAAATCCAACTCCCAAATCAGTATTGGAGGAATACTTCATCTGATAGCATCGATGATGTTAATGACTTGATGGGTTATACCTTAACCACACGACCACCAAGTGATATACTTAAGTAGAGTAGAATTCGTAATACTACCTCCACCTTAAATCTGTTTGTCCCGAACTGACACATCCAAAGTCGTATCGCGACTGATTTGCTTTTCCGCTTCCTGGAATTCAGCTTAGTGTGGCTCGTCGAAAATCGGCAAATCTCTCACTCTGGTCATATTGCGCTTCTGCTCTACTGTGGATCGACCTTTGTCCATTCATCATCGTTGCTCAGGTACGTTATTTTTGCGGCATTTTGCATCTTGACAAATCGATTTCTCGGCTTTTACAGCCTTCCGCTATTGACTCATCATGCCACTGATCTCTCTCTGCCTAGTCGCCCCTTTTCTCTGTGTCGTTGTGTTTCAGCACCCTCAACTCCAATGCTTGCCACCTTTGGACGACTCTCCGTCGCGGCCTTCTGGATCGCTCTCTCTTTAGCAATCAACTCCACTGCTGGACTCATCCTCAACAATAGTACTGGAATTTTCCGCAGTAAAATGTCTTTAAACACACTTGTATTCTCTAGTTTTTTTAATCTCGGTGTATGTTCCATTCGCCAGTTTTTATGTTGCTCATCTCGGGAATCAGGCTGCCGCTCAAGGCTGTCATTCCATCATTGCGTACACTCTCGTATGTAGTAACCTAACTTCCCGTATCTGAAGCATCTTCTTTGACTTTTGATATCGATTGGCTTCACACTTGACCGGCGCAACTCTTCTTGATTCCGAACGCTTTAGGACATTTTTTTCATTGCTCGCTCCACTAACGCCCCGGCTAGCGACTCGATCGTGACATCTTTCTATTTTGGGTGTCGTCTGCAACACATCATTCATCAAAACCGCATCCGAGCTCCCTGCAATAACGTTCAGTACAATCGATGAACCTCTTGTTTGTGAGATGGACCTCCTAAAGCTGGCCTCGACTTTTTTAATTTTACTTTCAACTTCTTTCTTGATTTTCAATTCGAACTCTTTAAATTGGGCGTTACCCATCGATGTTACCGAATACATCGTTGTGTATTCAATTCGGCAAACTGAACAATTGTTAATTAAATTTGGGTTCTAGCTGGTTGGATCTTTTGGTTCAACAAGCGAGTCATTCCTGATTCTTTTGAAGCCGGTAACGGTGATCTCGTTTAAGAAGATATTTACATTCAAACTTGATCGATGTCCATATGCCGAAATGAAATTGAACCAATCTAAAATATCAGAAAATTAAAACTTTCACTGCCGTAACTCTATCAGACTCATACCCAGCTCACATCATAATTTACTTTGAGCCGTGATGTAGTTGACAGGTCAGATCAGGGTTCATATGGCAACATCATTCGTCGCGAATTAGATCAAATGTCACACTTTCAATAGATAGATTTGTTGTAAAAAAGTAGTAAAGCGATTTTTATGCGGATTGCAACTGTCTGTATATTACGATTCTAAAACTCCAACTATCGCATATAAAAACCAAATTCGCACTAATTGGCAATTCAAGGTTTTCTCATAAAACATTTACCTAATATTAAAAAAATTTGATACAGTTGAATAGATTGATCGTTGAACGTTGAAAGAGTTTCATATTTCATAGAGAATAGATTTATTTTTTTGTACCTCTTGAACGTATTGATTTCGATTGACCAAGTAATTATCAAAATGCGTTTTGTATAATTAAAACAACCAAAAAGCCTATTAAAACATTAAATTGGACAATTTATTCGAGATAAACATCTAGCAGAACCTCACGCGCAGCGCATGATAACCCTATACTAGCTCTATTTTTTAATTTAACCCGAACAGGCGCTGTCAAAAATACTCTGTATTTTTTTTATTCCACCTGAGTAACTTTACTTACGCCATGCATACTCGCGGTTCATCCAATTTTACTCTAAAATGAATGTCAGTGCCGAAGAATGTACAAATAAAAAAACAATTTATTACTCTACGCTCACCGGTTCATTTGCTCGGTGTACAATGCCCCGGGTAATTTCCACTGTTTAAATTTGAATCAAACCTTTTGAGCTGAGACTTCGAGGCAAATTTGGGGAAAATTTATGGATTAGAATTTTCACTACAATTTTTTGATTTTCTGCGGCCACATAAGTTATTTTCAGTTTCGGTTACTAGTGGAAAATTTTGCGATATGTGCCAAAAACTGAAAATAAATTATTAAACATTTTTAAATTTTCAAAAGGATAGGTCCAGAATGAAGAGTTTCTAGAATTTTGCCCAAAACTTACTTTAAAATCCCTGATCAATACTATTATTCAAATTTCTTCGTCACTCTTTCAGAATGGCGGGAAGACGAAATATTTTTAAGTTTCAAGATTTCATTTACCGAGTTCATTTACTTCGGAGATCAATCAATTTGTCATTTTAAGGATCACTTTTAATATTTTATTCCGCTGGGATGTTTTATTTAGTGAAAAAAGAGATACGAAATGAATAAAAAATTTCCAAACTAAATTCTCTTTTGTGATGGTGCTGCCACTTGCGGTGAGTAGCGAAATCTCTTATTTTCCGCTATCTTATACAGCATGGCATATTGACGATCTCTCGTTTCGATGTGAAGCGATTCATGGTTAAATTGTACTGAATTGACGTTTCAAAAACATGCTTAATTAAGTCAATCGGTTGAGAAATCTCATACTTGTTCAATGTCTACATACCGACATAAAAGATGGCGCCCCTGTGTGTGAATAGTAAATTATTTCTATAAAACCCTCAGATAAGCCCAACCCGTTATGTTGGAATAACACTTGCCAATTTATGAAGGGCCTGAGTGTCTTTCTAGATATAATTATATTAGTGGTCTTTCAAGTTTTTCTTATTTTATAAGATTTATTATTAATTCGATTCATAGTTAATCAACTACGCGGCGCTGACAATACGGCACGACAGTGCATACGATTCAGCTCGTTAAAATATTTATCTGGCGTTATTCACTAGAAATCGGATTTTATTTTACAGTCGTTAAGGGGAAATTTAAAATTTTTATTTCCTGTTTTCTCGTGGGTTGTAAAGTTAAGCTTCTGTGTTTCGTATAGAGAAGGAGGTTTCTTTTTATTGGTTTTGTTTTCTAAAGTAATGTTTAAGTAATGTTGAACGCCCAAACTGTTCTAGGTGGAATTGTATTTGGTTTTATTTGGGACATCGGCTATTAAAATTACCGTTTGAGAGTGTCTCCCCTCCCCCTCTTATCGATAGACGTATTTTTTGAAAATTATCTGGTTACTTAGTGTTTGTACGGTCCTTTTCAATAAACCTTAAATTTGAACCTCCCTTTGGAATCTTAAGTTCAAAACTTTTAGTAAAAGCACGAGATCTTTGTCGTTCCCTTCGGGCGCCTATGTTCTGCATCGTATTGAAAATTTAAATCAAATCAAATTAAAATTAATATCGTCCTATATTTCCATTCCTATACATAAACGTATAAGACAATTTAGCTCATAAAACATTAAGTCTATGTACAAACGAATTGTCATTTTATAAATTATACATATTCGTATGTACATAATAGTTAATGGTTTTGTAGAATCGCGAACACAGCAATATTAAGTACAATAGAAGGTCGGATTTCTTTTTCAATGTCACATAATATGCTTACGTATGTCTTGGGTATGTAAATATATCGCTTTGAAAAAATCGGATTGCGGTGAAACCCAAAATTTGTATGTAATTACCTCGGTAGACCAACAAACGAAATAATCAATTACGCAAACGATTGATTTTATTTCCTTTGGGTGGAGCGCACGATTTGCGCGGTCTGCGTACAATTTTCCTTTGTGATCCAACTTTTTATACATATATAATCGTCTCGCGACATGATCGATTATTATTGATGTAAAATGTCAATTTAATTTAGTTCCAATTAATTTATAACAAACAATTTGCAATATATGTGCCGGCCATTGAACCGAATTCGAACGTATTTTTATTAGGGAAAGTGAATATGGAGCGAATTAAATCAATACAACCTCGCCGCATATTTAACACTCGATTAAATTTATTAGTTTGTTGCACAAATGGCGCGCACAATTAAATATGTCACCTAGACCGTACCAATGTCTATATTATAAAAGATTAATTTACCAAATCAAATAAGATTGTCGTTGAAAGTACATAATACGCTTTATAACCTTAGATAGCTCTCAATACCATAAAATTTGGGTTTCAATTTCACAAAACCATAAAACAAGACTAAATTGTGTTGATCGCGACTGCCTGTCGGTAATTTTGGCAAACATGCTGTGTGACGTGATCGCGATACTTGATATTTTTGATAAAATAACCAAATATATATGCGAGAGCCACCTACTCAGCATTTTATATAATACACAGTGATTTGTGTAACAAAAAATAGTTTGATATGTTACGGTTCCCAGACAAATGGCACAAGATAAGCTAAAAAAGAGAATATGTGTTCGTGTCTCGATAAACAAATTGATCGATGTTAGTTTGTATGCCGTCCTAAACTGTTGAACAATTAGAACACCCCATAAGCAATCAGTTTAGGTTTTTAGCTGGATGAAAATAGTTTTCTGATCTCTATCGCTTAGGTTAGTGGCTGCTATCGCGCACTTAGGCATATAGTGACCCATTGCGATACCACAGGATCCTATCTCGCTTTTACTCCCGTTGAAACCATCCAGAGCTACTTATGCAGCGTAAAATATCTCGCACTTCACAGTTCGCGAGTTCCAAAAGGCTGTGCATACCGTACACATCTAAGTACTTATACCTCCTGTCTGATAGTGACGGAACGATCATAGGAATTGATCTAAAGTTTCTTCCTCCTCTTCGTCCATACAACTTCTACAAAAGTCATTCGTCTGTAGACCCAGCTTTTTCGCTCGTTCACCAAAACGGCAGTGTCCTGTCAGTATCCCTACGTCAATCCTTCCTTTCGTTTTCCCAGGGATATTAGTGCCTTGGAACGCCGCAAGTCAGTTTTGGCCAAACCTACCGGTACCGTACCTAGCTTGTTCATCTGACCAACATATCTCCATTCTGAAATACCTCCTCATCTCATTAAGAGATGATCGGCAATCCAGCGCCACCCGTGACTTCAGACAAACCGCCTGTAGTGACCTGACCGCCGCCTGACCGTCCACATAAATTGTGCAAGAATGCCGACGCAAACTCTGAATCAGTGATAAAACTTGGAAGAAAATTTAAGAACGCTCGCAACTTAAGTTGCAAATGTGTCTACAAAATGAAGCTGAAACGTCAATACGAAGATTATTGGACGAGAAATCAAGATATGAAGTGAAACCAAGAACCCGAACCAGTAGAAATTTTGCCAATATCATACTAATAAGGAATGCATCTGGTCAAATCTTAACAACAGATCTTAAATATTCAAAGGAGACAAAACGACAACTCCAACAACTCTAACAGCAGTAATAACAGAAGTATGGACTCCCGGTAGAATACCACGAAAAAAGGAAGGTAGGCTTGACTATAACGATTACCAAAAAATATAACCTGGGAGAATTCAAAAATTTGCGGAGTATATTCCTCCTCAACAAAAACATAAAGATATTAGCAATTTTCATCTTAGATAGAACTCAGGCTGAAGGCAGATGATATATGTCTGCTAACACACAAACACGCCGGAATGCAACATAAAGTACAGAAGCTATCAGATCTAGCAAAAGTAATTGGCTTCAAAATAAACATCAGGAAAACCAAGACGATTAGGCTAAACGGTCAATTAATTTGTATACCTTGGTTTTATGGATCAGATGAAGATTTAAAGAAACGAATAAATAAAGGCAGAACAACATTCATGCCCTATCCCACAACACCAAGCTAAGGTGCTTCTGGACCAACAAAATTACAAATGTTGAACTCTTTATAGGAAAAATAGTGAATCAGTCATTGGCATCGTAATACAAAAGCACAAGTGGAGATGGATTGGCTATATACTGAGGAAGTCCCAGAATGATATAACAAGACGATCTCTGGAATGGAAAGTTGGACGACCAGCTGTAACATTGAAGTAAACAACAGGAGCGAAACGTCTCAAAAATTCATGGATGGAAATCAATGTAATAGCACCCAACAGAGTTAGATATTGGCATTTATTAGATTTAATAAAGGGTTAGGGAAAAAGTTCGTGGCGTTTTTTGGGTGACATTAAAACAAAAAAAATTCTTATTTCAAATGAACTTGATCCATGATCCCATCACTGTAGAACTTCTGTAGTTTAGAGGCGAAAAATCGAGACAACTCATTTTTTGAGGGCTCTTTTGAATTTAATGTAAAAGCATTAAGGTGGTTCTGTTGGGACCGGAACAAATCGTAGTCCGATGATGCAAGGTCAGGACTATATGGTGGGTGCATCAAAACTTCCCAGCCAAGCTCTCTCAGATTATGCCGGGTCATCAATGATGGATGTGGTCTAGCGTTATCATGATGGGACACAATGCCCTTTCTACTGATCAATTCTGAATGCTTTAACTGAATTGATTGCCTTAAACGCGTTAGTTGCTGACAGTAAAGATTATAATAAATCGCTTGGCACGATGACAGCACCTCATAATGCACGATCCCTTTCCAATCCCACCAAACACACAGCATTACCTTCCTTGGCGTCAACCCTTGCTTTGATACCGTTTGGGAAGCTTCACCTCGTTTCGTCCATGATTTTTTTCGCACAACGTTGTCGTTAAACCAGTAATGATTCGCTTTAAAAATGGCTCGATTTCGTTCCGTTTCAGCAGCGTTTCGCTGATAGAAATCCGGCCCATTAAATTTTTATCTGTTAATTCTTGTGGTACCCAAACGTCAAACCAGCATATTTCCAGAACGAAAGCGCTAGAACCATTTCTTTGCTGCTGATTTTGATAAAGCACCTTAAATAGCACCTCCATAAGCAGCACAAATATTTTCGCAAGCCTGTAAAATGTTGTAACTTTTTATTCACTTCACCGATTTTAATGTTTTCTATGTCAAAGTACAAGTTAAAATGTCACCAAACACACATAAGAATTGCCCGATACGATAATTGGTTACTGAGATATATGAATGTAAACCCATCTACCGGGAAAAGGGCCACGAACCTTTCCCCATACCTAATATTTAATAATTTAATATTAGATTTTATTTAACAAAGACAATCTAGCGATATTGGGCGAGTGTAGCTCTCTAATCTCAACCTTGAAAATTGCAAATTACCGAAAAGCCAACCCGGTAAGACTGTAAGGGTAGTACTTGAAGCGAAAGACCTAGGGGTTACTTTCGCTCTACAAGCTCCAATGTTATGCATCGGTAGAGCGAACTCCATGCTCGGGTTTATCAAACGTTGGACGGGTGATATTTTTGATTTGGAGACAATTAGGATTCTGTACGGTGCCTACGTTCGATCTCAGCTAGAATATGCTGTAAATGTGTGGTGTCCGTTCTACGAAGAACATATCAAAAGCATTGAGAAAATGCAGAAGAACTTTATACACTACTTGACCTGGAAAGCTGGATTGGTATATATGATCATGATCTAGCGTATCACTAATTACTTGTTAATTTTCAAATCCAAAGAGGATTTATGTTATATTGGCAATATTTACTTTCCAAGTCGAATTTGTAAACTAACATAACTGTCACAGGCACGCGGCAAGTTGATGCACCTCCTGTCTACCATTTTATCTGCTCAAGGTGAATAAACAATATTACGGGTGTTTAAGTGAAGGCGTCAGTAAGCTTGCCGGTAGCTTAGACCCCATTTACGATCAATTTTTAATCGCTTAACGATTTAACTAGTTCGCTCTTTAACCGTAACATATACACTCTCGGGAAGTAATGGGAATTGGTCATTTAAAAAGCCCGCTTAAAGGTTTTGTCATTTAGTTTGTTAACAGTGCTCTATTTTGTCAGTTCATCTCAATCGAACAAAGAAAAGAGAAAGAGAAAGAGAAAAAGGAAAAAGTCAGCCGGATCCATATCAGGTGAATACGGTGGTTGTTCGATGATATTTATTGAGTTTTTGACCAGAAATTTGTTCACAATGATAGTGTTGTGAGATGGTGGTTTGCCTTGGTACAACAATCAAGAGTTTTATTTCCACAAATCTGACCTTTTCGACGAATTTACTTTCTCAAATGCCGCATAACGCCCAGATAATATTCTTTATGTATCGTCTGACCCTCTGATAAGAATTCTGAGTGCACAACACCGCGCGATAATCGAAGCAAATAGTCAACATTACCTTAACTTTTGATCTACTTTAATGTGTTTTTTTCGGTTTCGGCTGAGATGGAACGTGCCTTTCCGAAGCTCGTTGTTTGCGTTTCATGTCCAAATAATCGTGTATAATTATTGTAAGAAGTGATCGTGAGACACAGAAAGTTCGGCGGCTATCTCTCACAAATCTAATTGACGATTTTTCGTCACCATTCCCTTCACTACATTGATATTACTTCAGTCAAGGCAGACCAGATCGAGACAAATCTTCCACTACATCTCGACCGCTTTTGAATGCACTATACCACTCACACTTGTTTTTGATAAAGTCGATTCCCCGCAAGTAACATTTTCAGCGATTCGGCATACGAAATTGTACTTGCAATACAAAATTTGAGACAAATTATTTGTTCGAAATTTTTATTCATTATAAAAATCGGGAAACAGACTTGAGATGAACTGACAAAATAGAGCGCTGTAAACAAACTAAATGACAGATCGCGCTCATACTTCACGTCAAGATAGAGGACACTTGTGCCAAATTAAAGACAAAAAAAATTTTACAAAATTTTACAAAAATTTTCCCTTTGCTTTCTTAACAGAGTCTACATAAATGTGCTTCATTACCATAAAAAAAGTTGGGATCAAGTTTTTAAATGTGTTAAAAGTTTTTATTGTGTTGTCCATATTGAAACGGTTCCAATAAAAAAATCATAGAATTTTGATGATTGCTAAGAATAATAATTTTCGACATTGTCTACATTCTACATTCTACATTCTCATTCTCTCATATCAATTAGCTACGGGGGTAGACAGTACGGCACAACACTGATAACAAGTAGATTCTGCTCGCACAGATTTAGATAATTACCTTAGTAATTAAGATTTTATAACTTATTGTTATGTTCTAGTTGAAAGATGCATTAAATGAATAAATACGTTGTACTTAGTTCTAGAGATGGCTCCACAAATCTGAGGGTAAGTTTCGGAGACACTTTTTAAAATGGAAATAATAATGTACAAAGTGTAACCTGGGCTTTGTGGATGTTTAAGACCTGAATACTTAATTCTTGAGATGGCTCCACAATTTAGGGGAACTTTCGAGATTTTTTTTTTTTTAAATATATTTATTCATTACAACTGGTTTACAAATCATCTAGTAATTTATCTTTCATAATTTATATTCTTGTTTGGAGGGTCGTAGCCCTTAGGCTAGTCCCCTTTACAATTTTATTATATTTTTAGTCGATCCTGATTGGATCTGGTAGATTATGCGGTTTCTTGCTTCGCAGCCGTCTTACTGGGTTTGAATCATCCAACATACGACGTATCTCAGCATTTTGGTGTAGACTAATACGTTGCATGTGTTTTCTCGCGTGTTTGCTTATTTCTTCACTAACGAAATCCATCTTCAGATCTCTATAGAGGTTGTCATTTCTTATGTACCACCGTGCATTAACTATTCCACGACGGACTTTGCTTTGGAATGACTGGATGATATTGACATTGGTTTTCTTTGTACAGCCCCAGAGCTGAATACCGTAAGTCCACACAGGTTTTAGGATTTGCCGGAATAGTAGCAATTTATTATGTAGAGTTAGCTCAGAATTTCTTCCTAAGAGTTTAACTCTTGTTTTTTCTTTTTCACATGCTCTTTACATTTTAGTTTCGCGTCTAGAGTCATGCCTAGATATTTTGCCGTATTTGCTGGGAGTTCAGTTCTACTGGTATCCAGTTGACCTTCTTGTTGGTAAAGTTTACGTGTACAGATTTTGTTTCATTAAGTTTTATTCGCCATCTCTTGGTCCAGGTACTGACAATATTAGTAGTTATTTGCAATTTGCTTGTAGAGTCTTCTATGCAATTAGCAACTGCTAAGATGGCCGTATCATCCGCAAACGTCGCTATGTTAGTCTCCTCTATCGTTGGCAGGTCCGAGGTGTATAGAACATATAAAGTTGGTCCCAGAACGCTACCTTGTGGTACCCCTGCTGATATTTTCTTTATTTCTGAGTATTCGCCATCTAATTTAACTCGAAAGTGTTAAAACCTTTATACCATACTCTGTCAAAGACCTGTGCTACATCCAAGAAGACGCTTGAACATACTTTCTTTTTTTCAAGTACGTCTTCAATTATGTTTGTAAAGGGTGTTTTTTTAAGAGGTTGCCGATTTTTTTTTTGAATAAAACACATATAAAATTATGAAATGACCAAAATTTTTTTTTATTTGGTAGATAATTTTTTGGCATTTAACATTTAAACACAATTTCTGGCATATGGCTACCACGACTATTTTTCACAAATGTCATTCTGGAGGTCCAATTTTCCAGCACTTTTTCAAGCATTTGAGGGCGTATGTCAGCAATGACACGTTGAATATTGGTTTCCAAAGCGTCAATCGATTGAGGTTTATCCACATAAACCAATGACTTCACGTATCCCCACAAAAAGTAATCGAGTGGCGTCAAATCGCACGAACGCGGAGGCCAATTCACCGGACCATTTCTCGAAATAATGTTGTCGTTGAAAGTTTCTTTCAATAAGTCGATTGTTTCACGTGCTGTATGGCAAGTGGCACCATCTTGTTGAAACCACATTTCATTCATATCCATATCTTCAAGATTTGACAACAAAAACTCATTTAACATGGTTCTGTATCGATTTCCATTCACGGTAACGCGTCGTCCTTCCTCATTTTTAAAGAAATATGCATTGGTAATTCTAGAACGGCGTGTGGATTATCTTTGCTCCAAATGCGACAATTTTGTTTGTTGACGTATCCATTTAACCAAAAATGCGCCTCATCACTGAAGAGAATTTTACGGTAAAAAAATGGATCTTCGTTCAATTGATTTAACGACCAATCACTGAATTCACGGCGCAAACGATGGTCGTGTGGCTTTAATTCTTGCACCAATTGAATTTTGTATGGCACCAAACCCAAATCTTTACGTAAAATTTTCCATAAAGTCGATGGACAAAGTCCAATTTGCTGAGCACGACGACGAATCGATAAATTGTGGTTTTCTTCGACACTGGCCTCAACGACAGCAATATTTTCTTCTGTACGAACTCTTCTCATTCTTGTCGGTGGCTTGGCATCCAAAAGAGTGAATGTAGACCGAAATTTGGTAATTACGTTCTTTATGGTGGTCTCTGACGGACGATTATGTGCACCATAAAATTCACGAAGTGCTCTATAAACATTTTTAATTGAACACTGATTTTGAAAATAAATTTCCACGATTTGAAAACGTTGTTCTGGAGTTAACCTATTCATAATGATTTGCCAAACAATACTGAGTAGAAATGCCACTTTGAGCTGTCAAAACAACTGTCATAAAATAAAACGACATCTATCGGAAAAACAAACCTCCTAAAAAAACACCCGTTAATTCGGTGTACTTGTTCTATTGTTGAATGGTTTTCTCTGAAGCTAAATCGATGTGGAGGAACAAGATTTCTTTCTGCTATTATTGGTTTTAGTCTCTTTCGGAGTAGTTTCTCGAATAATTTTGAAATTATTGGGAGTAAGGAAATCGGCTTATACGAATTTTTGTCATTAAGTGGTTTGTTTGGTTTAGGTAACATAATTACTTCTGCTACTTTCCATTGATTTGGAACGTGTTTAAGTTTGAACACTGCGTTACTATTTGTCCTGTAATTAAGTCATATCCTGGATGTTTCTTTGTATTTAGGTTGAGATTGATTTCCTCTTTTAATTCTTGTAATGTGACAAGAGATCCATTTTATATACTGGTGGTATGTTTTCCTCTGCAGTTTGGCTAGGTAGAGGCTGGAACGTGTTCTCGAGGTGGGTTGCAAACAACGATGCTTTTTGCTTTGCACTTATAGCCCATGTGCCATTTCATTTTTTACTGGTGGAATTTGTAGTTTAGGTCGTTTTAAACTTTTTGCTGCTTTTCAAAGGGTGTACTCGGTATCTTTTTCCCCAGTAAGGCCACTCAATTATTTATTAATGGATTCGTTTTTGATTTCTTTAATTAGCAACTTTTAGAGAATTTTTAGTGTTGAGCGGCATATCACTGCGACCTTCGGAGATATTTTTTTATCTAGTGTAAATGGAAATAATAATGTGAAAAGTGTAAACCAGGTCGTTTGGATGTTTAATGGCCAGTAACTTATAATGCCAGAGAAGGCTCCGCAAAACAAGCGATGAACATACTAGAGAATGATGTAACTAAAATTTCTCAAAGTATCCCTAAAATGTCGATACGCTCAGATTTGCAGCGCCATTTCGATAATTAAGTTTTTTTGTCCCTTAAACATCCACAACAATTGCGTTCTCCTAGTGTCTTCAATGGAGAAATAATTTTGTTGATTATTTGATTTTGAATAATTAGTAAGCTTACCGATGGTATTCTATTGACTTTATATATAAAAATAACGCTATACCAGCATAAAATTATAATTATAAAATCATATAAACATAAAGTGAATCAACTTATGTTAAAAATGCGTAATATGCAAAGTGAATTATGCTAATTCGTTCACCTTGTAAATTGATTCACGTTGTTGAGCATATTAAATTACAAACAATTATATGTTAAGTAAACTGTTCGACTGAACACTAGATATCAAAAATTTCCCCGAAGGTCGCAGTGATATGCCGTTCATCACTAGAAAAGTGTCTCCGAAGCTTACCCTCAGATTTGTGGAGCCATCTCTAGAATTAAGTGTTAATGGCCCTTAAATATCCGCAAGACCTGGATTACACTTTTTACATGTGAACTTCAACAGTTTGAATTTTCATAGATTCTATAGAAGGTAGGTCGCATCAAATCAGCGCGTATCGTTAACAAACCTCTAGTATACTCAAACATATTTGGTGTTGTTAATATTGGTGACGCTACAGTGCAAATCTTCTATTTCAAGTTTTAGTGGGATAAATAAAAATTCAACCCTGCCCTAATTTTTTGTGTAATCCTACACTTTTTGTTAAATTGTGTAAACTACATTTTTGTTTTATGTTAATTTGTGTAGCTGCACTTTAGATAAATGTTTAAAACTTCACACCGATGGATACGGTACGCTACAAATATATCTGGCAATGGCACTTCCTTACATTATTCCTCACGAAAATTCCTATAATCGATCTGATCGGTCCATTGCATTATCATTTCAAATTTATTATCATAATCACATACAGGGCGCCACAATTAAGATCGAGTACTGTAATTATGATCGCTTGCAGTACGAGCAAACAAACAAAATCCAACATGTAATTATCCCAACATAAATCGTATTTTTATTTCAGCTTCTCGCATATAAATTGAAGGTTTGATAAAAACCAAAAACAATTTGATGTGCGTGTACGTGCGCACACTGTAATGTGCACTCGATTATATAATTGAATATGAGGTTGAGGCGAGATACCGGCGCAGACCGTATTTTTGGAGAATATTGTTTTGTAACCACTTCCACAATAAAATATAAAATATGCCGGTGATTTAATTTAGGTCGAAATCGCGGTTTATAAAACACGATGATATCGCACATGTTATGGGAAGCACGGCTTCTACATGCGGTTGAAATTCTGCCAAAAAAAAAAAACTTGTTTATCAAATCGCATCGTATTTCCTAATATTTCAAAATACTGAAATGCTTGCACATATTTCCAATGTTATGAATGAAAAATTAGAAAATCTACAAATGAAAATCAACAGAAGATTTAAAATGATCGTAAAGTATTATTACCGAGCATTAAGAAGAAAAATCTAAGTCCAATGCCAATTTCATATTTCAAGTAATAAATTAAGTCATTCTTACATATTGTAAAATACGTAGAAATATACAACAACATCAACATTTAGGTCCATATACACATAATTCAGTTGTAGACGCACGATTTGAATAGTTTTATGTCGTAATATCGTAATCGTTTACGCAAATATTGGTATACGGCACATTACACATGAATTGAGTCCGCGGCCGCAAACCGCGCAATCTCTTCTCGTTTGCGGTAAATGTACATGATATTATGTACCTTTTTATGTATAAAACTAAATATTTTATTTGTAATTAAAATTTACTAAAAACGTGTAATTTAAATTATAATTAAACGGGGAATAGGTATATCGTTGTTTATACCGAGATTTTGCTTATTTATTTTAAGAAACTGATGAAATTTGGTGTATACGAGATATCAAACCACCTAACGTGTACTTGACTAAATACAACTATAATTGTGGCCTTCACGAAACAAAAATTTATATTTTGACACAATTAGCAGACTGGTTGACAAATTCTGGTAAATCGATGCCATGCAAAGGTTACTCCGTTGGACTGATATCTTTACGAAACACGTTTTATATTTAGTGTGAATATATTTTAACAATGAAATTGGTGAGCAAAGTCAATATTGGCGGGTGACCAAAGATCAAATAAAATGTACTTTGTAGTTTTTACTAGCTTAGTTACCACCCGCAAGACATATTCGAAATTGCATCGTAAACCATTTGTTGAATGAAACGCCCATATTGGTAAACATAGCCAAAAGTATGCGTATTCCGTTCTACGATGTTCGGGTGTTGATGAAGTCTCTCCTGGTGTTTTTGAGGACACTTCATTATTTCACTTGCGACTGTGACCATTCCGAGATCTCTATTAAAATCACTATTGCGGGTGTACCAACGAGCGTTTACAATTCCTCTGCGAGTACTTTATTTTGAAATCGTTGAACTATCTGTTTATCGCTGATTTTAATGAATCCCCACAGTTGAATATCATAGGTCCAAATGGGCTTGATCACTTGTTTATAGAGAGAGAGAGAAGAATTTCTCCCAATTAACCAGAACATTTTTCTGTATTTCAGTTGAAGCTCCTTTGCTTTCTTTTTGACGTGTACTTTCCACTTTAACTTTGTATCCAGGTTCATACCAAGGTATTTTTATTGGTTTGCTTATGGTACAGGTACAGAAATATTATTGAGAGCTACAGGTAGTGGTTCTATTGATCTATTAATGAAGTTATTGTGCGTGGCTTCACCGATTGTATCACCAACAGCTAGATTTGCAGTGTCATCTGCTCGCTTGTTATCAGTACGAAAAGGAATGACCTTAGGACCCTCCCCTACGGGACTCCCACTTTAGCTTCTTTTATGCTGGAGTAAACTCCTTCCTGTTTAACTCTAAATTATCTTTTTTTCAGGCACGACTTTAAAATTTCACAATACTCAAATGGCACAGTTTTCTCTAAGTTAAATATTTAACCATCTAGCCAGACTTTGTCAAATGCTTGCGCTATGACCAGAAATATGGCTGAAAAAATTTTTTTTTGCTACCGACTTTCAAACTGATGGAAAGGAATAACTCCTACTTTTACAATTTCAGGTTTAGTTCGTTTTAATAATAGTCTCTCAAACAATTTTGTCATAATTGGAAGAAGTGATATTGGCCGATACGAGGTTTTTTCACTTGGCGGCTTACCTGGTTTAGATATCATTTTAACTTTCAGTGATAGAGGAACACAACAGAGTCTGAAGCATTAGGCGTCTAAGAATCTCTATCTCTCTAGGTACCTAATGGTTTCTTATTTCTTGTTTTACTTCTTTAGCATTAGTTAATGACATTTCTTGCCTCCAGATAGTTGTATGAATTTCAATCAGTATATCCTGTTGATTGAGTGTTGTTGAATTGGACTGAAGCGTACACGCAAGGTGATCCTCGAAACATTTTATTCTTTAGTTTTAGCCAAGTGGCTGGTTTTTTCAAATATTTTGATTGGTTTCCACAATGAATAATCATTAGCTTTGCCGTAGGTGGCTGATTCTGGGTATGAATTTATTGATTTATTTTTAGATTCCCGTATTTCTCTGCGTATTCGTTGTGTTAAATTATTTAATCTATTTTTAACGACTGGGTCTCGTGTACGTTTCCATTCCCTTCGTATACTTCTCTATCGGGACTTTTCTTGTTATAAAGAAATCAATTAGGTCTGGTGTTTTATTTTGTTCGCTGGGCCAACAAGTTGGTTTTCCTGTCGAAAGCCATCTCAGTTGTGTTTAATTATTGCTTTATGAAGCTCCTTCTCTTTTGTTGCTGTTAGTCTTGATCCCCAGTCTGTGTATTTAACATTGAAGTCACCTTCGGTTATGAATTTCTCACATATGTGTTTGAAGAAGTAAGTGTAAGCACTCAATTTGATGTTAGGTATTAATGCCCACACTTATTGCTCACGGCAAATCACGGCACTGCCTCCTCGTGCATTATTATTAGGATATACTGCTGAACGAACTTCCTAGTCTCGTATTTTTATATGACTTTGAGTAGTAAGGCATGTTTCAAATAATAAGCATACTCGTATATCAATTTTTGCTAAATTAAGAAGGAGTTGTATTTTATGTTGTCGTTGCAATATACCATTGCAGTTTCGTGCAAGAATTTTTAGATTATTTGCCGTTTTTAATTAACAAAGAGAGACTAATTAGGATGTTACTTATGTTACTTATAGAAGTGTCCCTTGTTTTGCTACGTATTTTGTGCAGCGCTTTTATAACAATGCAACATCTGTGGAAGTGCGTCTTACCAGTTGACACATTTTACGCATCTTGGCTCTTTATTACAATAGTTTTCGTCTGTCCGTAAATTTGGCATCTTTTGCACAGGGGAATAAGTTTAGATTTTTGACAGCTTCTAGAAGAGGTGGTTTTCACCTCCTTTTAGCAGTTGTGTACATTCGTTAATTTTGTATCCTTTCTCTAAATGATGCGTGTAGTTTCTTGACAATACCAAGTTGTATTTTCTTTTTTAAGAGCTTCCGCTAACTTTCTATAGCTGCCACCGTCTGGGAAATTTATTTTGATATTTAATGTTGTTGCTTGAAATTTTGTCCGATTATTATCCGCAATGTTTCTGATACTTTTATAGTTATTGCTACTTCCCGCTGAAAGTTCCGTTGAAAGTTCTTTAATCGATTGTTTCTGCTCGAGTGCAACCTACGGTGATCTACTCATCTTGAGTTTTTTTTGTTACTCTTCAAAATTCATTCCGTTTCTCTATTGAGTGCGTCCTCATCTATTTCATATGTAACTTGATGCCAGTCTGGCTGGGCTGAAGTGGCTTTTGACAGTGGGTTTTCAAGCATGTTTATTCTTGTTTGTCATTGATACTTTTCATTAATTCAGATTTCTCACATTGTTAGGACTTCTTTTCCTTCGAGGTAACCTGGTACCTGCCTCCCTCGAGGCAACGCATTACGTTGAAATGGAGTATCCACATCTGTGTTGCCATTACTTTTAAATAAGCCATTATTACGATTGATGCTTTTAGTATTGTTAGGGCTTGTAGATGTGGATAAGTCTCCCACTGCCATTGCTGGGAAAAAAGTGTTTCACAATTAAAAAACTCATTTATTGTGAAATTTGAAACGATCGAAACTAAAAACAACATCCTAACCACATTTCGGAAGAATAAAGTGTTATTCTATCGGGATATGGCTAATAAGTTGTTCGTGATCCAAACCATATATTTCAAATCTAAATTGTATAAGGCAGCTCAAATTATTAAAACCAAATTTAGTTATAAATTTTTATGGTGCAGGAACACCAACACGAGTTCTATTTTAACCTTTGAGTATTGCTTTGATTTTAAAAATATTTTCGATTTTTTCGCTTTTGTTGAATATGAGCACTAGTAGCGGGAGCCCTGTTTTAATAATCTTGGTTCCTTGGCATCTTCCTATATTTTCTTTTTTCTTCCTTTTAAAGATGTTTACTGCGTCTTCAATAAGCAGTTTTTTCATTTTGAGGTCTTCCATTATATCCTTTTCCTTGCTGGTGGGATAAAACCTCTGGTCATAGCCTTAATTGGTCGGTTTCTTTTATATTCGTTGGTATATGTACCATTCTTTACCTTCTTCAGTGAGGTTTGTGGATAAAGCTCTATATGATCTATATATTGGTATCCGTAGTACTCTTCTTGCAAGCATTATTGTTTACGGCCACTTCTCTATAGACGTTGGTGGACACAGATTTCATTAGAACTTTGACTTTATTGCTACCTTGTGTTGGTCTTGCTGTTGGTGTTGTTGAGGCTCCTGTGCTGGTTTAGTAGTATCATCAACTTCTGCAGGATACCAGTGAATGCAGGATAACTTTGCAATCTACCTATAATTACCAATGTCCAATTTACATCCTTTTTGTTGGATAGGAACAATAAAGGAGTCTTTCCAGATGTATGGAAAAATCCCTACCGAGAGTGATTTTTGGAAATGGGTCGTAGCTATAGCTTAGCCATGAAAGGCCGCATGAAAAATCATCTTTTAAGTTTATAATTTTCCCAACTAGTACACTAAACGATGTAAACCTAACCTAAAGTTAATCTTGAATCTTATAATCCATTCCATTATTGTAAACTGTACTGTTCTGTTACGTCCTGTTATGATCAGTTCTGTTCCATATATACTGTTCTGTGATATCAGGTTTTGTTACGTCCCGATTTGAAACGTGCCATAGTGAGCGTCTTCGATAATAAAGAAGTATAATGGTTAGTAAATTAATGTTTTTTGTAAGATATGGGTATGGGCTAACCCATTTTGTAGAGCTTAACGAATTTATGTTATTTCTCACATGATAAGATTCTCTCAGGCGACGGAATTTTCAAAAAATCATTAAAATCGCTTTTAGGCAGGTAGAAGATGTCAGCCAATTGCGCTTGGCTTGGAGACAAGAATCCAATTTTGATCAAGAATCATATGATCTTGATTCTATTCTTAGAGTAGAGACGTTTATTATATGTACCTAAACAGAATTATGTGTTCATCTGAAACAGCGAGGTAAGCCGCTGCCGGTGTATCAAAGATCTTATTAAAGACAGCAAGTTTCAAACTCTGCACGTAATTCTTGAGCACGAGTCGGCTGCGAAAAAAAATTAGAACTCAGATTTGGCTATTTAAATCTGTAGACAAGCATAGATATCTCGTTTGATAATCACTAAGAATGGTTAGGCCCTTGTTAATTTAAAAACAAATTGGTCTTCGTTGAAAAGAGTACGGTCGAGAACATGGCACATGATACTGAATAGTATAATGGATTTATGCTGAAGGCTGTTAAGTTTCTCTGACCAATAAAAAACCACTAGAGAGATGATATAATTCCCTTGAGAAACCGTAGTAGCTTTGACGGAAATCAGAAAATAATCCAGCATTTATGCAGGCATCGTTGATGGTAGGAAAATCGAAATGCTATCAAAGGCATATGCAATATCCGAGAAAGTACCCACAAAACACTTCTTAATACTAAGTTACCTTTCAATGCTTGTGGTAATTTCATGTAAAGTCACTTTACACGATTTGCTTCATGAAATGCAAGTTTCCTTTAGAGACAACTCAAAAAATTCTAACGCAAGCAGTTGAAAGCCTGTGGTCTATGTCTAAATCGGCGGGGTTAACACTAAGACTGGTTTACGTAAGAATGTCCATATATATCAAAATCTTAGTGGATAATATCGCACCAGTGAAACTGCACAGAAAGAAGTATTAACCTAGAAAAGACGACTGTTAATTTTTTCACAAAAGTAAATCCTTTCTCTTGTGGAAGGTTCTGTTCATTTTTTAAAAATTCTTTTGGTACTGCTAAGAGGTTTCCCCAATCAATCCGAAAGTTCTTTTGGCTGTATTCTTAAGTTTTCTAGCTGCTTTCCTTTTAAGAATAAAACACCAAAAAGCTTGTTTCGAGTTTTTTTATTCAATGAAAGGCGTCACAGACGAAGGTAGCAATTCCTTGTCATCAGTTGAACGCGTTCCGCCTGACGTAAAGATGTAATCCTTTATTGTCGATTTAAAGTTCAGATGTGCTTAAATAGTTTAAGAGGAGAGGAGGGCCCATTGTGTATATTTGAGCTAACCTAAAATGTATGATGCGCAATTTAGTCACCACCTCTAGTGGTAATTAGGTGCACTAGATAAGCTGATGCTGACGCCAATGTTTAGGATGATGTCGAAACTTTGAGGGCGACTAGTAACATATTAGGCCATCACCGGATCTACTCTAGAAACCGAACCATCAAGAAAGTATAATCCTTCAACCCAGTGAATTAATTTCAACATTAGGATTTTTGTGAGCTTGAGAATCCGTGTGGTTAACAAAATTGTTTTCGGAAATTTGCCTTTCGATAATTGGCTATCATTTTACAAGTTTTCGGTTTTGTTAATTTCATCACAACACAGATCAATCTTGAAACTAGTATAACATTGACTTATGAAAGCGTCGTACTTCGGATTTGCTAAAAGACTCCTCCCCCCTGAATAGTAAATAAATAAGATTCTCTTGGAAATAATAGATTTTCTTTCGGAATAATTACTCTGTGAATGGGTTAAGTAAAGGTCGAATCACCATTTATTGCTGGTTGCAGCCTCACAATATTATATTTTACTCAGTGTACACCTGAACCATGATCCATCGTCCAATTTTATATTCTGCGATTTATTTTGAAATTAGAACACCTTGCAATATTTATTCGCAAATATTTTATTAAAAATGCGAATTGTAATAATTGACGTAGTGACTCGGCAAAAAATATACAAGAAGTACATACACCAAAAGCAATAATTTTTGTGAATAACATTTTCTCGGAATAACTATTTCTACGACTAGTTACGTATTTGGTCACGTTTACAAGTTTAACTAAATAGAATAACCCCTCGTTGTCGTGAATATTTGCATATGCTTAAAAATTTTGAATTAGGTGAAAATCAAAATCAATAACCATGACCAACTGTATAATTGGCTTACTTTTATAATTTTCAAGGATTTTGGTGTATGAGAAAGCTCGATGTCCGACTTTCGAATTTCTTTCAACTATCAAATTTGATCTTCAAATATACGTTACATGAACTGAAAAAATTGATTGCATCAATCTTGTAAGACAAAACTACTTTATGTGAAGTACGATTGCAAAGACACACGACATACTCGTAGTCAGCACGTTGTATTTCTTCTTCAACGCGATTTACTTCCCTTTTAACGTAAAATTTGCACACAAACTACATATAAATCACATACAGACTTTCATGTTGAGTAATATTTTGAGGTTATTTCTAAGAATATTTTTTGTTACATAAGACAGCAACATAAGTATGTGAAATTAAATGCGATTACTGTACGTACATTTTAGGTTTTTGTTGTTGTTCAGTTTCA